>CP136066.1:68684316-71084316 GCA_032622095.1 Siphonodentalium dalli | reverse complement strand
CTCCCGTCATGAAAGAGTTAATGCTGCACCAACGCAGCTCCCGTCATCAAATAATTAATGCTGCACCAGCACAGCTCCCGTCATGAGATAGTTAATGATGCACCAACGTAGCTCCCATCATCAAATAATTAATTCTGCACCAGCACAGCTCCCGTCATGAGATAGTTAATGATGCACCAACGTAGCTCCCATCATCAAATAATTAATGCTGCACCAGCGCAGCTCCCGCTATGAAATAGTTAATGCTACACCAACGCGGGCTCCCATCATCAAATAATTAATGCTGCACCAACGCAGCTCCCATCATGAAATAATTAATGCTGCACCAGCGCAGCTCCCGTCATGAAAGAGTTAATGCTGCACCAACGCAGCTCCCATCATCAAATATTTAATGCTGCACCAACGCATCTCCCTTCATGAAATAACTAATGCTGCAACAACGCAACTGCCGTCATGGTTCCACCATGGGATGGTTAATGCTGGACCAGCACAGCTACCCGTCATGAAAGGGTTAATGCTGCACCAGCACATATCCCATCATAAAATAGTTAATGCTGCACCAACGCAGCTCCCGTCATGAAATAATTAATGCTGCACCAGCGCAGCTCCCGTCATGAATTAGTTAACGCAGCTCCAGTCATTAAATAATTAATGCTGCACCAGCACAGATCCCGTCATGAAAGAATTAATGCTGCATCAGCACAGCTACCCGTCATGAAAGGGTTAATGCTGCACCAGCACATATTCCATCATAAAATAGTTAATGCTGCACCAACGCAGCTCCCGTCATGAAATAATGAATGCTGCACCAGCGCAGCTCCCATCATCAAATAATTAATGCTGCACCAACGCAGCTCCCGTCATGAAATAATTATTGCTGCACCATCGCAGCTCCCGTCATAATAAAATAATGCTGCACCAACGCAGCTCCCATAATCAAATAATTAATGCTGCACTAACGCAGCTCCCGTCATGAAAGAGTTAATGCTGCACCAACGCAGCTCCCATAATAAAATAATTAATGCTGCACTAAAGCAGCTCTCGTCATGAAATAGTTAACGCTGCACCAACGCAGCTCCCATTATCAAATAATTAACGCTGCACCAACGCAGCTCCCGTCATGAAATAATTAATGCTGCACCAGCGCAGCTCCCATCATCAAATAATTAATGCTGCACCAGCACAGCTCCCGTCATGAGATAGTTAATGATGCACCAACGTAGCTCCCATCATCAAATAATTAATGCTGCACCAGCGCAGCTCCCGCTATGAAATAGTTAATGCTACACCAACGCGGGCTCCCATCATCAAATAATTAATGCTGCACCAACGCAGCTCCCATCATGAAATAATTAATGCTGCACTATCGCAGCTCCCGTCATGAAAGAGTTAATGCTGCACCAACGCAGCTCCCGTCATCAAATAATTAATGCTGCACCAGCACAGCTCCCGTCATGAGATAGTTAATGATGCACCAACGTAGCTCCCATCATCAAATAATTAATTCTGCACCAGCACAGCTCCCGTCATGAGATAGTTAATGATGCACCAACGTAGCTCCCATCATCAAATAATTAATGCTGCACCAGCGCAGCTCCCGCTATGAAATAGTTAATGCTACACCAACGCGGGCTCCCATCATCAAATAATTAATGCTGCACCAACGCAGCTCCCATCATGAAATAATTAATGCTGCACCAGCGCAGCTCCCGTCATGAAAGAGTTAATGCTGCACCAACGCAGCTCCCATCATCAAATATTTAATGCTGCACCAACGCATCTCCCTTCATGAAATAACTAATGCTGCAACAACGCAACTGCCGTCATGGTTCCACCATGGGATGGTTAATGCTGGACCAGCACAGCTACCCGTCATGAAAGGGTTAATGCTGCACCAGCACATATCCCATCATAAAATAGTTAATGCTGCACCAACGCAGCTCCCGTCATGAAATAATTAATGCTGCACCAGCGCAGCTCCCGTCATGAATTAGTTAACGCAGCTCCAGTCATTAAATAATTAATGCTGCACCAGCACAGATCCCGTCATGAAAGAATTAATGCTGCATCAGCACAGCTACCCGTCATGAAAGGGTTAATGCTGCACCAGCACATATTCCATCATAAAATAGTTAATGCTGCACCAACGCAGCTCCCGTCATGAAATAATGAATGCTGCACCAGCGCAGCTCCCGTCATGAATTAGTTAATGCTGCACCAACGCAGCTCCCGTCATTAAATAATTAATGCTGCACCAGCACAGATCCCGTCATGAAAGAATTAATGCTGCATCAGCGCAGCTCCCGTCATGAAAGGGTTAATACTGCACCAACACAGCTCCCGTCATAAAAAGGTTAATGCAGCACCAGCATAGCTCCCATAATGAAAGAATTAATGCTGCCCAACGCAGCACCAGTCACGAAAGAATTAATGCTGCCCCAACGCAGCTCCCATCATCAAATAATTAATGCTGCCCTGACGCAGCTCCCGTCATGAAATAATTAATGCTGCACCAGCGCAGCTCCCATCAGCAAATAATTAATGCTGCACCAACGCTGCTCCCGTCATGAAAGAGTTAATGCTGCACCAACGCAGCTCCCATAATCAAATAATTAATGCTGCACTAACGCAAATCCCGTCATGAAAGAGTTAATGCTGCACCAACGCAGCTCCCATAATCAAATAATTAATGCTGCACTAACGCAGTAGAGGAAATTAAAACACACGCGAATTGGGTAACATAATTTTGGGGTAAATTCAAAATGGCTAAAGGGCGTATTTTGCCACGCCGTGGCGATGCTCTTGTGTATCACTTCAATTGTACGCGCATCACATATGTCATATTTCAAGAGAGTTAATTGGCTTTGAACATATTTCAGAAAGCTAATCTTTCATATTTAAAACCTCGCCTTTAAAAGGTGGCGTGCCAATTCTGGCATTCCAACACTGGCCGATGTTGGCATGCCAATACCGGCCAATGCTGGCATGCCAATACGGGCAGATGCTGGCATGCCAATAAGGGCTGATGCTGGCATGACATTACGGGCCGATGCTGGCATGCCATTACGGGCCGATGCTGGCATGCCAACACGAGCAGATGCTTGCTGATTTCACTATCAAATTTATTTGTTCCATCTGATTCAGTGTCTGATTTGCACTATATTTTAGTATTAACTAGGGCTATAATATGGATTGGAACATGTTATATGTGCCGGTTGCCAGTAAAGGCCATCACTGGCATGCCCGTACTGGCCGGTGCCGGTTGCCATTATCATGTCGCCTGCCACTCGAATTGATTTCTAATTATGCATATTTGACAGAATATTGGTAAAATATATTTTACGCCAGAAGCGGCAAAGGGAAATTAATATGTGTTAAATCAGACAGAGCATCTTCAAAGATTTATTCACACGGCATTTTTCAAAATAAAAAAATGCATTTTGAGAAGAAATCACCTAACTGAATGTGATATCACGTATCAAGTTAAAAACAAAAATTCATGATTCAGAGATGAAATTGGCAATGGCACTACAGCTCAACGTTAACACGCCCTGTAGTCGACTTCTGACAGTCGGGAGGAGAAAGTGTCAGCATTGAATTCAGCCACCTGATTATAATCGCTATTTTTATAATAAAAAGTTCCTGCCCCACAAAAGACGCTTGACTGTCGATCGGGCATGGATTCGAAGACACAACAGTCATTCTACTTCTAATTATTAGTTATGTTTTCTTTTATTTCAACCATTATTACTCTTTCCAGGTGGCCAGTAGGCTACTATGGTTCTGATCGTGCCCTGCGTTGACAGATGGGGCAGCATCAAACCGCTCATTCGTGGACATGTTCTTTCCCAAGGGAGCATCTCTTCGGCAGTTACAATATTACGCGAGAAATATGTATGGCCGAACATCATCCGTGGCCGTCCTACAGGACGTGATGCACGTCATCAAGAAAATTCGAAATAACAAGAGTCCAGCAGCAAAGATCAAACACGCCAAAGGGCGATATTTAGAGCCAGACAAAAAACCTATCGTGTGGGAGCACTGGCTCATGAATATAATAAATATGGAATTTCGTCTACATCATAATTAAAGCATGAACATTTTGGGCTGTCTTCCGGTACGAAAATGCGTAATAATCTAGGCATTGACGTGCTGGACTTCCAACATGCTTTACCTGATGAAATGTTTACATAATCGAGCTCTTTACTGGCGCAAGACCAATAATATCAAAAGACGACGATCGACTGGTTTAGTTGAAAAGTATCCTCCAGTTTTTTCACAAATGGGAAAGCAATATAGTTGAAGACTTATTTGCAAACATCTTATAACAAGGGACACACGCCAGGATATCGATTCCACTTTGCTAGGTTTTACACCCCTTTGTGCTAAACTTTTTGGACGGGAAGCACAGCCTAGTACCAAAATATTTTAACTCTGATCTATCAAAATTACGCTGTCACACGGGTCATACGAAAGGTGCACTGCGACAGCAAGTACGCTGATAATTACAGTGACGGTGATTCAATTGAAGTGAGGGGGAAATTTGAGAAAGACACGGTGAAAGTGTTTGGATTCTGGAACATTTTATTCTGCTAAATATGATTAATATCATTCTGTTAAAGGGATTTATACTTGTTCGAGTCCATAAAAGTGATGAGTTATTATTCAGGCACAATGCCAAACTGGATAATTTAACATTCTACTAACATTACTGAAAATTCCAAAGAAATCGACCATACCACTCAATATAAAATATCATCAAAACTACACTCAGTTGTAAATATTTACATCTGAATTCCGAAAGCAACAATCGGCGACAGACAAACACAAATGACTTCACATGCAGAATCGGTGGATTTAATTAATATCAGAATGACGGTTTCTGAACCAATTGGATTGATATCCGTTAAAAGATCGACTATGAGCAAGGTTATTCTCCATTTCTATTCGACCACCCCACCAAAGTGTTTCACCTGACTTTAATAAATACAAGTTGTCGATAGTAACTGAAAAACAGAATCACATAGAACAAAGAGTATTTATTTATTAACTTCTAGCTCCGAGAACGGGTCAGATACGTCAGAAGAAGCCTATGGCCCCATTATTCGCTTACGCACAAGTAACCCCCTTTGGACATCGACCAGCATACCCCTGGTCACCACACCAACTTTAGTTAAATCGACCAGTGTCTGCGAGGAAAACGCGGAATAAGCATGCATATACATTGTATAACCATACAGACACACCCTATTTTTTGTATATGAACATCTATTTTTTTAGGAATTTCAAGATATTATTCTACTTTCAGATATCCTTGAGAGAAGATCTTCTTGTAGACGAAGATGTGGTGAACAGTTTCATAAACGTTGAGAATGTTGAAGTCGGTAACATATCATCAAAACATTATCGAATAAATATTGAGGGTGTTATTACATCAGTAAGTATGAGGAACAAAGCAGTAATTGCCATTTATAACTATGAATCAAATAAGAGATGAACGCCGTTTTCAATGTGCTCGTGCGATTTTGACCGCGAGAAAAATTCAACAAACTGCATGAACTGGTCTATCCGCCGTTGTTCATGTGATTTACAATGTATTTTGATGCTTATGCTTTATGCCAGTTTCCAACCCCGATATGGGCGAAAATCGGGATTTTTATCGATGTTACCTGTCAATTTCATTAATAAAATGAAGATTATTTAAGTTCGTTGAATTAAGCACATTTCAAACAACGAACACTCCTACTGAGTCCGTGCTTTCATAAATATTCTAGACACTCGTTGTGTCCCATTTTGCCAGGCCCCTTCCACCAGCTCCCACATTTGTAACTTGAGAAATATCACTTTCGAGACTCTTTATAGCACTCCATCAAATTAATCACATATAAAAGGGAAGCGTACATGCACAATTAAGCGGAAAGCGGTCAATCTCTTGTACGTATACCCAAAAGTTATATGACATGTTTATAAAACCGTTCACGCCCAAAGGAGAACAAAATTGAGCCACATTCTATACGATTACCTGTCAATTACCATTGAATTAAACGTTAATTGAATGGTTTGGTGTTACATATTCCTATTGAAGAATTTGTCTAATACTCGTTGACAATCGAATCTTTGCGTCTGCATTATATATCAGCATTAATAAACCATTGTGTCCCTGAATTTGAGACCGTTTTTATACTAATAACATGTTTCTTGATAACATAGATTATTCCTTGTGATAATGAAATTGTTTTAACTGTTAAAAGTTATGCTTCGCCTTGTTGTCATAATGGAATTATCGTTCAGAACACTGAAGACAATGTTCCGGTAGTGTTCGGATTCCGAAATGAAACTATTCAACATTAGTTACATTAATTCTGTGATAATTTATAAACTGGTTCACACCCTCAGCCAATCAAAGACACACATATTGCATCAATCAATTGGAGTGCATGTATACATGTTCGTTTTCTTATATTGCACGCTCCTCTCCGTTTCACCACTTCGTGTGCATTTTCTCAACAGTGGTCACATGATGTATGGATATCACATGGTGTTGAATGTACGTACTTGTATTTCATGGAATCATGTCGGGTCTGTTTCAACATTTCATTCCACGATTTACGGGGTGAGAAGTCTTATTGGACGAGACACGCAACGTTGGACACATTGTCAATTGTCATTCTGTTTATCGCGATTAATCCCTTCCACCAATAATGAAGTATTTATTTATTTACAACTGCGTATACATTAGACGTTATAATATGATACATGAACATCATAAACACATTAGTTCGATAAAAGATGATAATTGGGTTTTACATATTGAGATGTGTCAATCAATCTAGTGGGTTGGACTAAGATCTCGAGGACACCTGGCTATCATATCTCCATGAAGATACAGATGTTTCAAAGAAATTTCCAGGTGCTCCTCTGTTCATGGTGCTATATATTGGCTAACTATTATAGAAGAAACTATACTTGACTGCACACTGTGACTATTTTTGAACAGACCTTCCATATCTCTTGACAAATTGTAACTTTTTTGTGGAAACTGTATTGAATGGAACAGACTAAATTTTTTTATTATATATATGCCATCCTCTGACGGTTCGAGATCTCTCAGTTTGCACGAATATATGTATATCTTCAATAGAATGATAACTATACGTTTAATGCTTCTTCTAGTTATCTCTTTTTGCTAACTCGTTGTGTGAATGCCTTGATTGCCATTCCCATATACATATAACTGTTAAGATATACTTGTTCAAGTGATTTATGTGGGTCACCATATGTTGGGATTGTGAAATGTGAACGCCCAACTACTTAAAATGATATGGAGATGGCCTGGTGAATGTATATAACTTATATGTGGATATCGGCGGATAGCAATCTTATCAATGATAGTGGATATCCGCTCGCCATCCGTGACGCAAACGACACCAAATGTTATTTAATTCATGGTATATCATTAGAGCAAAACGTGTATGAATTTGGTGGAATTTGGTGTATTCAATCAATTGATGATGCAACGCTGACTCGAACAACGCCATATTGCGAAGGTGATTATGTATTCGTTTGGTGGAAATCAGCGACAAAACTATTTCACCATATTTTTAAAATTTCCCCTCCCACCAACAGCGTCATTTTAGAAAAATTTAACCCGCATCGTTATCTTCCTTGTAAAAAGTTACCCCTGTTAGAACACCTTGGTGCCATCTCGATTGTACCACGTGAAGTTATATATAGAACGCACTCAGACAGACAAAAAGACATACAGACAAGTGATTGTAATTTTGTTTTGTTTAGTTCAAATAAAATATTGTTTAAAATTCTGGACTAGAACTGTTTAAATTATGAGCTTGCATTAACAAATATTCATGATGAATATGGAAACTTTGAGTAAGCCAGGAAATTGCTTCTTTCAAGTTCAAATTCCACAAATTCCTCCGGGAGGTCATTCGGGTCCCCGTTATTTCCAGTTAATCTAAAGGCGTGACACTTTCATTGGTTATCTGAGCAAGCAGCTGCTGGGGAGTGGTTGGCTACAATTTCCTTGACGCTAATCAGTTCTTATTTTTTTGGGCAGGTTTATGCTCAACAAAGTACAGTTTTCAATTGTGGAGATTTCTTTTATTTTTAATTATTTCTCTTTGGTTAGTTCTACTTGTTTAAAATGGATTTTCAAGAAGATATACCCTTTGGTTTTCTATGTTTTGTTGATCCATTTGAATTTTCTCAAGATTTATCCCTTTGTTCTGACAATAACTTTGATGTGCTGGATTTGAATTTTAATGGTTTGGATATTTTAGTTATCTTCATTGCTTCTGACTTTTTCTCAACTCTTTACTTTTGTTCTTTCCATTCTTTTGATTTTTTTATGTATACATGAGAAGACCTCCTCACATTAAGGATTTTAATAGGTACGTGAATTAATTTGCTTAACTGTAGACCTGGTAAAACAGCAAGAGGCACTTATGTCAAGGGGAATGTTGTGGATTCCAACAGTGTCATCCGCTGAGTTGATGTTACAAGCAGAAGCATCTAGTGAGACTATAACAGCGATACACTCTAATGTAGTCTCTCTCTCTCTCTGTGAAGCTAATGGTGTAACTTCACTCAGGTGGGAGCGGGACCTCCGCAATATTTCAAAAATGGCTTCCGGGAAACGTAGGATTATGAAAAGACGAGAGTGGTGGCACTATTCACAATTATATGATAGGTGCCATCCGTACCAAAATCTGGAGTATAAATGGTGCCAACTGCTTTGTAACTCAATTATTTTGGACATTAGTGTTATTCTCTTTAAATGTTAGCATCCTGTCTGAAAAGTATATTCACTGTATACTCATTCAAAATCGCACTAAAAATCACTAATATTCCTTGCAATATCTTGATAACTAAAGCTAATATGATCTAATATGTATGGTGAAAAAAAGAGATATATTCTTGAACAAAGAGGAACAGTGAACCACCAGAGCATCTCATGTTAGAATGGTTCATGTACTATAAGATAATGGAGTCTTTCCCATTCAAGGTATGTTATACAAGACACATATATCAAGAGATGGAAATGTTTCCAAGACCTGTTCAAAAATAGTGGTCACAGTATGCAGTTTATATATAGTTTCTTCCGAGATAAAATAAAAGTCAGTAGCAAATGACTTTTCAGGATCCTCCAATACTGGCACCGGACCACTTGTGTGACATCCAAATGGTGGTATGTCTTTCAGTACCATTTAGTAGCGAAGAGTCAATATGTTGGTAATTAGATTCAAAAGACAATCGCCATAGACCATTTGTTGTTCGGCATCAGGTATATACACCAACGTTAAGTGTGTTCTTGAACGACTATATAATCTTGATCGCCATTGCTAACTAACAACGTAAAGTTTGAGTGACTCAGAAACATGTTAGTTTATTCCCGATATGGTAATAATGAGCGTTTATTTCACTTCGGTGCGTCAACAATTGAAACACAGCTGAAAAAAATTGTGACCATGGAAAGTATGTCAAGGCATACGAAGCCGGCATATGAATATTGTGTGTATTGATCAGCCAGTTATATACATCCTCCAAATTAAAAGATGCCATATGAGTATGACCAGGACAAATTCCTTACACTAAAATTAACGACTATCACGCCAATATTTCCTTGTGCTTGTAGCAAATAATATACTAACTTCGCAATATGGTTGACAAAGAGATAGAAGTTTGTGGGTCACATTATGTCCAGTCCAGTGTGAATGGATTTTACCACTGTCAACTCCAAATCGGTGATTATCCTATGAGTGAGTGCTGACCTACACACTAGAACTAGCATGGTCTGGTTGGTTTGATTGGGGATTAGCATTCTATCGGAAACAGAGTCCACTGCTTTACAATGGCCAGCTACTAACCCATGAATGCTACAATCAACACAGCCAATGTTTAAGCAAGTATGAATTATTTGTCAACAGCTGGTTCAAAGTAATTTTTTGAAAGAACACTCACGAAATATAATTTTTTTTTTGTAATACATCATTCATCACAATGTTCAGTACATACTCCCATATTTAATTCTTAGATATGGACTTTGTTTTTCTTGGACCATTGCTTGTAAATTTAATTTTTTTTAAATCTCATAAAGTTCACATTTTGTATTTCTAACATAATTCACCATGGAGTATACTCTCAAAATGTTGCATCAATGGGCATGGTTTCTATTATTACTAATATACATGAACAGAATCCTTTATTTGGACTCTATAAAATTTTGGGAAGTTGTGGAAAAATTGGGTCCACAAAGCCCTTAACCTGTGCAACTTCTGGTATCTGTCAAATAGATTCACGGACAAAACGGTCTAAAATGTAATATTGCTAGCACTGATTTGTCTCTTGCTGACATAATATAATGGCATCAGGGAACCTTGCTGCCTGCATCTGGAATAAATTATGTAAACTAATAGATGCACTTAGACTATGTTAATTTTATGTTCTTACTTGGCACATTTGCTTGGAAATTTTGCAGGCAATTATTCACATATGGATTCTCTTACCATTTCATGACGAGAGCTGCACGAGTGCATCATTAAGGATCATGTGCCGGTCCATTCTCTTAAATATACGACCCTACCATATGGGTCTCGCATATATAAGACAATGCACTGCCTGACAATGTCAAGGTAACTAATGGTACACCAATGTATTGTTATATACGAGAATGCATTGGCACAGAATTTTTTTGCAAAATGTCAGGACGCTCTAGTCGTGAAAGGGTAAAAAGACAACAGAACCGAATGTTCCAAAAGTATAACAGCTGTATCCTACATCTTATCTTTAGAGGCCAAACATATAGCTATTCGATACATAAAAGGGTCCCATTACAAGAAGGCATTTCGCCTGTTGGTGACGGAATCCAAGGCCACCAGAAAGGCCTCCTAAGCATTGTCGAGAACGAAGTTCGGCTGGAGATACGGACACTATCTGAAGAGCCCATTCTCCAACAGGAGTTGACAATAGAAAATCTCAGCTCATTTTCGTGGGATGGGCTCTTTCTGGGGTCGAAGCAGCTGCTGGCTGGACATTTTCCATTCTGAAGGGAGCCCTCTCCAACAAAAACAAAGCAATCGTTCTGGTAAGTAATTTAAAAGTGTCATAGTTCTCCAAAGTGTATTAAAGCTACGCAATCTGATCAGACCCTTCTAAATTACTATTTATTTCGCTTCAGGGGTAACAATATCAGATTTAAGTAAAGGAGCACACATACCAAAGCTCAGAGTGATTAGATATCAAGGTTTGAAGTTTGTTTATTTGTGGAGATCTGGGCCAAAACTTCTAGATCCACGAGCTGAAACGGACAAATTGCGATTGTAAGATGGATAACTCTAAAATCAAGTGGTCATTATTGTTAATAGTAACCACTTGATTTCTCGACCGGAATGATTTTGTTTACACCCGAAGCCAAAGAAACAGTAAAGGGTTGTGAATCTTCTTACACCTGCAATATTTATTGTAACAATTTGAGTCGAAAATTAGATACGCATAGAACATCATATCTGTATGCAGTTACATTATCAACATAGAAATATTAACACAGTACTGACTATGTTCCTCTGAAAGATGTTATGTTCCTTTGTCGGAATAATCTCACTGCAAATAACTTGTAAATAACTTGACTATTACAGTTCCACAAAGAAAAGGATTACACTACCACCAGCAGATATTGATCTTCATCAGGCAGCCAAAATGCAAATTCATCCCGAAAATTCACTCTGTCAATATGTGGAGGTGCGGAGCAGACACAAAGGTGAGTACTGCAATGATCAATATATGTCCATTATTTGTTGTGTCTTTAAAATAAGAGATGTAAGTTTATGAATAAAACACTACTGAAACTGACATTGATGGGATTTTTTAGCACAGTAATTAGTTATTATTCGTCCTTCCATATTATGGTTTTGAATTCATCCGATAGTAACATATCTTACAAACCGCAACAGCTTTAAACTTTGCATCATTTGAAAATGAAATTGGATAAATATTTAAGTTTACTATAGTATATGTAGAACTGACTTCTCTACTTGTACATACCATTATCTCATGAGCATCCCAAAATCAGAAGTAGCCATCTATATATTATGCCTATTTATGGCGCAAGAGGAGTATGATATATCATCCAAACATATATCGCAGGTGTAGTAGTCATATTTATCTTCTAAAAAAGTACTCCTGTTCTGAATAGGCGCCCCGAACATATTGTACTATGTAATAATACAGGTAATAAAGTAGTCCCAGTCTTCTTGTACTAAAACCAGCTAAGATATTGGGATGGCGATTTGCTGTTTTTAGTCCCAGCCCGCTTGCATACCAATCCTATCACACGAGTTACGCCCACGATCTGTGGCGGGAATCTGTGGTGTATTTTACTCGATTTACCTAATGAATCAATACATGATGCTATATACATCGGAAAGAGAGACATATCATGGTCATAATGGTGTATAATAATATAACTTTCATGTTAAATTACGCATAGAATATTCCGGTTGATTGTCACCAACATCGCTGTTTTTTCTGTTTGTTTACTTAACTGAAAGCCGAACTCAGGTTCCGAAGAACTTCGGCATTGTCCGGTGTTTGTTTTGGCCGAGACGAATTTCGATACAAACAAAATGGCGGCCCCCATGATATTCTAATGGTCATTGTGTTTACACTGTTTTAAACTGTGAGATGGTTATAATTCCCGTAATTTATTTAATGTATTACATTTATATCTTCAATATGTATTTAATCTATGTAATAATTTATTTATTGTCACGTATAATTACGATTACAATGGAGAATTCATCGTGCGTGGTTGATTGAAAATCTACGGAATATTTTCACCGGAAAATGCCGAACGCAGTTCGCAAGGTCAACTGAGTTCGCATACTTTAAAAAATATGTAAACACTGCGGCAAAAGTTTCTTTTCACATTAAATTACCGCTTTCAATTCACAACCGATGTGGGTTTCAGATCAAATAGCATGTCTTCTGCGGAAACTATCCGTTTATTGTAGCAATTGTGATATTTTATTTCATATAATTGTGGTTTTATTTGAGCGGGTCACTAACGATTAACTCGTGTCAAAGGAGACCATGGGCCTGGAACTCGGACTAAAGACCGGCACCTCCATCCCAATATCTTAGCCGGTTTTAGTACGAGAAGACTTGGACTAGTAATAAAGTAGATAATTTTATCATAATATTGAGTATAAACATATTAAAGTGATGCGAAAAATTCAGGCTGACGTGCATCACAATTAATCATGCCAAAATAAGTAATGTTCTTAAATTATATATCCAAATAGTAAATAAACAGCACCTTTGTGTGTCTCATTTATCGAGATTCCTTGGCATTTTTCATTTGTATAAAGCAATTTATCCTTGTATATTTAATATTAAACTTTTTTCAGTCAGTTAATTGGCTCAAAAGTGGACATTCGTAAACTGAATGGTTTTATCCTTTTGGCTCGACCATCTAGTTCCTGGATGTCCAGTATACTGTCCATGAACCCTCACTTTTGCTTTGCTATTTCAGTGATACTGTGACAATTGCCTACTGAGCTTAGATATACCAAACATATCAAACACAATTATCGCATCAATTCCAATACCCAGTATTTCAACAGAATGTTTGATGTAGGCTAGCCATATACTAGTGAATAGCACTTATGTCACCAATTTGGTATGAATTTGGGGGATGGACAGACTGCATGAGGGTGGCAAATACAGTCATTGATTCGCATTTAAGAATAACGTTTTGCGCTTCCATTCTGAATATAGATCTCATTAAAAAAAACATTTTATTTGTTATTCCCATTCAATCACCATAATATTTGTACCACATTGAACATAATTGTTCTCCATTTCTAGAACCCAACCAAAGTTTTTCACATCCCTTCAAGAAGTCGTGATTTTTAAAATGAAATAAATTTTAAACTATTAATTTGAATGGAAAAACCAATACCCCATATAATCAGTGTATGATAGTAAATACTACAACAACACCTGTTACCCTTTCAATATGAGTTTTGTTTTATTTATTGAACAAGTGTTTTTTTTTAAATTACAGCAAGATTCTTTAAAGCTGTCATTTGAGAGTTTGGCAGGAATTACTGAGTCAGTAAGCCCGGGGGGCTCGTGCACAATTTTGGTCAAGAAGTGGGTACTGGGCTTACTCACGAGGACCTTTCCGTGCAAAAATTAGCCTTCAGGTACTGACATACCATCATGTTTTATAACTAATGCTTATTAATGAAGCACAACTGCATGGCAAGATAGTTGAGCAAAACAATTCCGGTACCTTTATTTGAAGACCATCGGTTCAATATAATGGTAACGATGTTATCCTAATTTGAAAGAAATAACTGGTAATACCAGAAGGAACTATCTCTATTTACTTCTGTTTGTCAATTTCAATAATTATCCGTTATTTTGTCAAGTAATTCGTGTAACATGTACAAATGTTGATATGAGTGAAATAAATGTTTAAATATGTAATTATAGAACGAAATAACGGATATCATGCAGCGAATGATATACACATAATGCTCAGGAAAGTTTTCCAGATTCAAATGACCCCGCCGCCAGTAATATAGGATTACGTAATATTTCTCTAATATGAATTATACCGCCAAAATTTGAAAATATGTATAAGTATTGAATAATGACGGTGTTAAACCCCCAGCTGTCCGCATATTGAATATAAGAAAGACTATGGTTTGAAAATAATATATTGATTTACATTTCCCGACCAAACGGCTGCTCATATAATACCCCTGACAAAATATATCGAAGCAGATTGTGGGGTAATGATATGGTGCACTATGATAAACTCAATTATTGTGCGATGACTATGTCAACCAGAATTTGTGGTGTATGTTTTTTATGATTTTTACAAGGATGGCCAGGTACTCAGGACAATTATACAGAGTGCTACATGCAGTGAGTGAATTTACTGCATATTCGACAACCAAAATAACTTGAAAATTTAAATGCACCTGGTCCAGCACAAAATCAGACACATTGCAGATAACAGGAGATCTGTCTCAATTTTCTATTTGTATGTTCAACTTATATGTATTTCATAAATATTTAATAAGCTGCGATCATCAAGATATAGTCTGTCATACAATGAACATCTTCAGTTGCTAAAATGCTAAAGTAAGATGGATAACCCAATTGGAAATTTGGAGAGAAAGGCCCATAAAATCTAACAGCAACTATTATTTGGCCCCACTACCTCGAAAACCATTAACGAACATTGTTTTCGGAGCTACTCCCACCCACGTGCTTCATGGATATCAACGAGACATCACGTGTGTGACATCCGAATGGTAATATGTCTCTTTCATTACAATTTAGTCGCGTAGAGTCACTCTGTTGGTAATTAGCTACAAACGAAAATCTACCTAGACCATCTGTTGTTCAGCATCATGTATATATCTCCACGTTAAGTGTGTTCTTAACCGACTATGTAACCATGACCGCCATTGTCACCTGACAAACGCTAAGTTTGAGCGACATTAGAAAAGAGCGTTCCATAATTTTATTTCTGATATGGTAGTGATAAAGAGCGTTTATTTCACTTTGGTGCGCCAACAATTGAAAAACAGCTGAAAAAGAATGTGACCATGGAAAGTATCAAGAGAATATAAAAATAATTCTGAGGGACACTCCAGGAATCGCCTATCTTGACCTTACAAACACGTCCGTGTTAAAAGGGGAAAATGTTGGGGTTGTTCCACAGACATCAGAAACGGAATCATTATCACAGTTGTTGGATGATATAAAATTCAAACATCGAGTTATAAGCACGATTTCATATATTGTCTGAATACTGATCGTTATAAAGGCCAACCGAGAAATTCTAATAGTAAAACACTGCCGGTCATAATATACGGACACTTTGTTTCTGAGAAAGATTCGCGATTAGCCAGAGATCTCGGATTTAATATACAATGATCTACATGGATTTGATTATTCACCATTCTGGGATTTACCTGATGACGTTGTGTATGAGAAATCTTGGCTTGTGTTGCAGAAAAGAAATCACAACAGCCTGGACAATATACCACCGATAATTTCATAACCGTCAATGCCCCGAGCGTTGGGTATTTTATTTCTCTTTGATTATATACTTCTGTGACGAAATTCTTGGCTATTGCGTAGAATTTCTGTTGTTTTCCCGTTTCGGCATCGGAAGAATTTTTTTTACTTTGAGAAAGATGAAAATTCTCGGGAGAGCGGACAGAAGTGCGCTTCCCCATGCTACATATAATGTTCATTCATAAACGGACAGCGTTTCTTGCTTTTCGGCAATTTGCCAGTTAATTTGAATTTGATGTACCATTAAGTCATCGTTTGTTGCGTATGACTTCATTCACCAAGATGGTATCACGCCATAAATTTTAATTTGATGTACCTGGATGTCATCGTTCGTTCAATGCGACTTCTTTCACCAAGATGGTATCACACGGTGTAATTGATCCGAGAATTTCGATGGGTACATGGCGGATTGGATGGGGTGTCACCGAGATGTTGACATTTGTTTTACACCCCGATTCACTTGTGCTGCGTTTATATCGGTAGTGCCAACGAATTATGAGTCATAAATCACAGTGCAAATTGGCAAGATATCCACTTAAAAGCACGTTTCTTTTTCTGACAATGCAAAACTGTGATAATTTAGTTGGAATTACGGAGCGTTTTATCAAGTGCTCGATTTTTTGGTTGACAGTACCTGCCTAGTGAACAGGATATTTGCATACCCTGCGTCATCTATTCAACGGCCTGTACATAAATGAGATGGGTTGCCCTATTTGGGAAAACAACCAGATGTTAGCATTTTCTCGTCCATTGTCAATCAGAAACCATATTATTACCAGTTACATTATGTTAACAAAAAATTTTCAAATTTAAATCATCTATCAACTCAGATGATCTCGGACAAGACCTAAATGTCCGATTCGTCATCTCCGGTTTAAACCTCCGAGTTTAAACCTGGTTTAAGCCCCCATCGACAGTCCAGCCAAACCGGGTCTAAGTGAGTGTTTTTGTCGTTTAGTGGCCAGCTGATTGACAACTCCATCGGTGATATGAGCATGCAGTCAAATTACCCTGTTACCAAGTGGAACAAAAGGCAGGCTGGTGTAATGCTTACTGAGATGTCCTCAATTATCACGTGCGAATGAATCAACTGTGACATGATAACACCAGTCTGCAGTCGCCACTTAGATACGCCCTCACGTGAGATTATTTACAGCTCCACCCTTTGACTGATTGTTTGACAATTCTAAACCGCGATGAAGAAAAGACGGATTCGTCATATCAGGTTTAGCCTCGTTAAAGATGGTTTAGCTGGACCGCCGAATTAGATGGTTTAGTTGCCGGTTTAAGCTTATACAACACAAAAACAATATCGAAATTGACAAAAACTATTCCTCACACACTTTATAGATGTGATTGCTTCTCGCTTATAAATTTCCAATCAAAATATGGTCGCTGTCGTAATTATTGATTACCGCAATCAATAAAACGAGGCGGTCCGCATTAGGAAAGTACAATTAATTATCTCGACAATACAGAGACACTACTGCTAAACCACTGGTCTGGCTGGACCAGGTTTAACCCAGAGATGACGAATGCGTCACTTAGACATGCGGCCGCGGGTTTAAACCACGGATTTTGCTGACTCTAGGCGGTTTAAACCTAGAGGTTTACGTAGACCAGGTTTACACTTGAGATGACGAATCGGGCCCAAGTATCAAAGTAGTGATGTGACTGCTCGTCTTCTGTATATAAACGAGTAGGATGTCCGTATTTTTCTCAGACCCCAAATTATGGTGTTGTGACTCGGGGGTACCCTGGGTTAAATTGAGCAAGGAATTAAATCTTAAACAAATTTTGTTTAAACGATATACATGTTTATAATCAAAATGTTTCATTTTATTTTGATATCCAATAAAGTTCATAAAAAAATCGTTTTATTTACTCAACAAGTCCATCATCCAATGTAATGGTAATGAATTACTTTTCAAAGTAATGGTAATGCATTACATTGAGTTTTCCATGTAATGGTAATGCAAAAAATGTCAAGTAATGATAATGCATTACTTTGCAATGTAATGGACCCATCCTGACAAAGTAGAATCAATAGTGGATGAAGCAGAAAAGTACCTTATAAAGTCATTCAGACTCGCCTACATGGCTGGTATATGCAAGAAATATGTACCTCTGTTAATTCCACTAGATGTTGTTCAACCCACCAAAATTACTGCTACAACACCGAACTAAGTTTGGTATTAAAACTTCAAATACATTTGTATGTGGAACCAAACAATCAAATGGACAGTTCTGGGTGGCATGCTGTGGCACAAGTCTGTAAAACTGCTGGTGTATCGATTAACGCGACCAAAAACAGGCATAGAGCATCGACAATATACGCCAGACTGGACGGCCGGATTCGTCATCTCCGGCTTAAACCTCCGAGTTTAAACCTGGTTTAAACCTACATTGGCGGTCCAGCCAAACCGGGTCTAAGTGGGCGTTTTTGCCGTTCAGTTGCCAGTTAATTGACAATTCAAATCGGTGATATGATTATGCAATCAAACTACCCCCTTACCAATCGAACCAAAAAGATAGGCCGATATAATGGTTATTGACTATTGACAAGTCATAAATTATCGTGACCGCGTGCACGCTCAATGGATTTATTCACTGAGAAAACAAGTATCGCTCATTGACTATTAATCCGATCTCATTCTGTGTTCAAATCAATTTAACAAAGGGCATGTCTCTCAACACGAGTTTCACGCTCTGTTCATCACTTTGTTTATGATAGATTTCTGCAAGATGCTTCACCCACAAAGACAAAATTTGGTGTATTTACATGTATATCTGTATATATTAAAGGGTATAGGAGCTGTCTATCTGTATGTCCGTTTGTCTGTTCGCAAATGTTCTCCAATACCGATGGACCGATTTCAATTAAATTAGGTGTGGTGATTCGTGTGGTACAACGGCGTTAGGTTTTAAAAATTTTGATTTAAAAATAAGAAAATATAATTTTTTTTAAATGAAAACATTGTGTTAAATTGAGTAAAGAGTTGAATCTAAAAAGAAACAAAATTTAAAATTTAAATTAACATTTGTTTGTTTAAAATTTAATTAAATTTTTGTTTTAATTAAAATGTTCAAATGATCAAAATGTGCGCAAAGCCCCTCTGGCGTTGAATAAGTCTCCATAATCGAGTCAATCCTGGATCAAGAGGCCAGTCAAGTAAAGGCAATTTGCTTATGAGTGAACACCCTAAGCGGCATCTGAACTGTTGGAAGTGGGAAACCATGCAGAGGGACAGCTTTTAATAAAGAAATATATTAAATGTGTTGATTGTGTCATAAATTTTCCGTCATGCAGAAAATCAAAAAGATTCCCAGGTTTTGAACTGGTAGAATATTATGGGAATTTATAGGCGTAGCCAGAGTAGAGCTTTGTGGCATGATCTACATCAAAATAAGTTATCAAATTTGACTCATATAGCAATATAAGTTTAGGATTGCAAACTATGTGTATAGCATATCTGGTCATACAGTAGCATCGTTTTGGTTTCAAAATTAAAACGCTGAACCCTTCAAATGAATGCGTAGAAAACACCAGTATTTGTGATTGCCAGAAGCCAAACAAAAAAACCATAAGATAGTTGTTAAAATCATATATTTAGGAATATGTCCATATCTGAGCAAAGCTCGCGTGCGAATAAATCAACTGTGACACGATAACACCAGCCGACAGTCGCCACTTAGAAACGCCCTCACTCGAGATTATTTACAGCTCCACCCTTTGACTGATTGTTTGACAATTCTAAACCGCGATAAAGAAAAGACGGATTCGTCATCTCAAGTTTAGCCTCGATAAAGCTGGTTTAGCTGGACCTCCGAATTAGATGGTTTAGTTGCCGGTTTAAGCTTATAAAACGCAAAAACAATATTGAAATTGACAAAGCTTATCCCCATACGCTTTATATGTGTGACTGCTTCCCGCTTATAAATTTCCAATCAAAATATGACCGCTGTCGTAATTATTGATTTTCGCAATCAATAAAACGAGGCGGTCCGCATTAGGAAAGTATGTTTAGTTATCTCGACGATACAGAGACACTACTGCTAAACCAGTGGTCTGGCTAGACCAGGTTTAAACCAGAGATGACGAATGCGTCACTTAGACCTGCGGTCTCAGGTTTAAACCACGGATTTTGCTGACTCACGGCGGTTTATACCTAGAGGTTTACGTAGACCAGGTTTAAACCTGAGATGACGAATCCGGCCGACATGTCGGAGAGAAATCGACGGATTTACTTTGACCATTTAGGTCATGAGGAAGTGATAAATAATGAAAACTACCCGTGTCCCCCAGGAGTACAAGACGTTAGTGTAATGGGACGGTTCCTGAATGCTCTGGATGGTAAGTATGACATATGTGCTCTGCATCTTACTTTCTAAGGAAAATTTGTAATGTTTCTTTTTATATTTCCAGTTGTCGACAGAACCAGACAGAACTGAAAAAATTCTGCTTGATATCATTCTTAAATATGTAGACAAGGGGTCAACCATCCACAGCGATGGTTGGCTGCCATACAGCAAATTAAATAAACTTTATGAACATTTTAATGTTCTGCACACAAGATAATTCCAACACGAGTACATTAACACAGACACAAAAGAAAGCTACTTATGCAATACCAACACAATCGAGGGAGCTTGGACCCATGCAAAGCAATTTTTTACGGAAAATGGCAGGCTGCAAAGGCCACTTGGTTGTATACAATTTGCATTATATGTGGTGATTTCCTGCAAATGCAACCTGGCCAGATATTACAGTATGGGGACTGCGGCGAATCAATTTTAAAAGGAATTCATTCCTGTTCTGTGGCATGTGCAGTACCTTAAAACATTATCCACTAATATTAGCTCAACAATATGACAAGAGACGTAGATTCCTTTCACGTGCAGAACCAAGGTAATGAGCCATATGGTGGTACATAAAGAGACAAAACAGAAAGTGATTTTATTTTATCATCTCAAAATGTATTAACATTAATTGTTTTGATCTTCTCTTGATATAATGTCCACATGCTATATATAAGGAAGATGTATGGCCACTCAAAACATATAAGCAAATAAAAATAAGTTTACTCAACAGATGATGATAGCATGTACTACCACAACAAAAGAAAAGTTCTGTTTGAAGATGCTCAACGACGAGAGGCTCTTCGGGAATTGCACAATGGACCGACTGAAGGACACAGGGGTATCAAGATAACCACAGCAGAATTATGGGTAATTTTTCAGTATTTAGTCGGAAATATGGCTTATTGCCATTCATCAGAAAGCTCTCATTGTTGTGGTGTGAATTATGTTTACTTTCCAAAGCACCGGCTGTTTTCAATGGGATATACGTATCTATGTATAGTATGTGGGTAATTCTACCAGAAGCGATCGCTGTGCTTATATCTGTTAAATGTGCGAAACATTCATATACTATTATATTTTAAATTCATTTTTTCAATCGCAATAAAAATTAAACTCGGCGCTTTTAAATAGGGTCGGTCTGGTTAGCGGAAACAAACGTCTTTTTAGGCCTTATGTATACTGGTATATTACTGCTGTTCGTGCTTTAAAAACTATTGGAAATCTAAGTATTAGGCGACACATATTTCTGGTATAATTGTTACAATAATCAGGATTGGCATCGGAATCGTCCGATTGTGATCTCAAATAATCGGCGCAATGCTCTTTTTGTTACAGGTAATTGACAAAATGAATTTTGTGGTTTTGAGTGAGTCAATACCTGGAAATTTTTCAAATTATAAAAAGTTATTGTGCATATTTATTTTTATAGCTGTGTCATGGCAGGGAACAGTTTTGTTTGGGCCAGGTTGGCAGGGGTGATGTGGCCTGTAAAGATTCTTCATCGAAACTGCAGATATATTGTAATTCAATGAGTCCTGTTGTGTATAATGTTATACAAATGAAAGGGAATCACTACTCTCGTGAGTCATGATTGGTATAAAGGTGGAGTCTGGAATAAAAGTGCATGGTGGAAAAACTGACCAGAATTAAAGCATTAAAAGTGGCAAGAAGTTTGAAAAGCACTATTTTTTCAGACTGAATTAATGAATCATAGTCTCCAATTTGGCGAAGTTTTGTTTTTACCATGACAAAGATTTATGACTACTATAAGCTATTCATAATTCTTATCTGTATTAGTTCATTAATATCCGAATCTTGTCAATTATGAATGGGGGTAAAATTGTAAAAGGAAGCATTTCCAATAAATATAATGTATGTGATACACAGGGCAGATACCATGCCAAAGGAAAACACGACCACAAAGAAGATGTTCTCGTGATGGCCAAAGGTCTCATCACAGAGTCCTTGTTTTGTCAGCAGGAAGGGCATGTGCTTCGGGGATACACTAGAAGGTATGACACAAGTATGCATATGTCTGAATACAGACCAGCTGGTCTATTTCGAGAACGGCTTATGTAAAATACTAGATTTGAAAGTTATTCTTCTTTTAAAGATTTTGATTTGTAGAAAAGTCATGAAGCTCTAATATTTTTCATGTGATATAAAAGATTTTCAACTCGTTATGTTGGGATATAAGATTTTATGAAACCCGTTTGATAAATTTGATTCGTCTACAACTCATTGTGAATCAAATTTATCATGCTCTTTTCGTCATATCAACCGCTGAAACGTCTTTCCAAATACGCGCAGTCAGTACGTCATACCGTGTTCAGGTATGTCCAGACACGGGCAAATTTACCTGACAATTGTTCATGCAATTTGTCGCAGAGGACTGTTTTTTGTGGGCCACATGCATGACAAACTATACTATAAGATTACATGCAGTATTGTACAGCTGATATGTGTCAGAGAACAGATTTGAAATATCTGACATGGATCAATTGTTTAAATAACTGATGACTGTTCGCCTCTCCATTAAGCATTATCTATATACAAGACGTGAATATACTTAAAAGTTTGCTATCTTCGTCTCGCCTTAATACATGTATGTAGTTGAGTTTTCACATGTGTACAATAAATATAACCAATATAGAAAGTGAATATGTTTATAAAGTTGATTTATCTATCAATGGAATGTATTATTTGTGTGCCTTCAGATGGAGCCCAGGGATATCCATATTACATTGGTAATATTACCACTCGTGGCATTGACGAAGGACCAAGTGTCTAAGCTGGACGAACACTTGATAAGGGCTGCCGATATAGGATCAGACATGACGGAACAAAGTAAAGCAGGTAATGATATGATTTACTATATAGTTCATATCACAAAATCATTGTTGACGACATCCCTAAAGACATATGATGGACTTGTTCGGGTGCTTGAAACTGATGTTAGTATTAAGACGTTATGTAAACTCGAGGAATGTAGCATTCTGCTGCCATGGCCGATAATTTCAAACAAATCGACCATACAACTCCATACAAACATTGTCTGAACTACGCGCAATTGTAACTGTTACACACCTCGATTCGGGACGCAACTATAAGAGATAAACCCATTTAAAGCCATTGAATATTATAATTCGAAAAATCTGCGGAAGGACATAAATTAATGGAGTCTGCAAGCAGTGTAAATCGAGCTTTATTAGAAGTTCACATGATAAATACACGATCATTAGCAGTTTTGTGGAACGTTCGACGTCTAAGAAGGGAGATTGGAATGCTCATTTTCAGGAATTAAATGCTTTTTTAATTTCAACAGATAACCTTGAGAAAGCCCTATTTGAGACAGATGACTTAACAAAGTCTCAGAACAAACTGTCATCAAAGTTGCATTATGGATGAACGAAAAGCTGATAAGCGAAAAGGCGTCTGAATCGGAAGCAGAACCGGTTCCCTCGACATCATATAGATCGAGAAGAACAGGAACAACTTGATGAGACAGGGTTGGGTAAGATTCAGTATATAGCTGGAGTTTGTGGCCATAAAGTTAGGACCAAACTTGTTGCCGCTATCCAGAGGCGAATGGGCAAAGGAAGTAAACTATCAAAAGAAGGAATTATCTCATTTCGGGAAACAATGCGGACATGTGATCCCCAACTTGCAATAACTATGCATAGAGAAATGTATGGGTATGCCCATTTTTACATCACCATTTACAACAACGGATAACCCAACAATTGTTTGGTATGACGTTATATTTAGGTACTAGCGTTTTGCACAAAGGGTAGGAATGATCCCTTTATGGGAAACAACATCACCTATCCCCTTAATGCACACCAACGCACAGGAGCGCTCATGCCAGGCGAATATGGCAAATATATCAAATTATAGAAACTAATTTTAGTTACAAATAATACTCACTCAGAATCGGTGTTCATTTGAATGTGGGAGGTTTTATTCCAATGTCGTTGATATCTCTTCTTGATAGCACTTCATGTTCACGTTATTCTATAAATATGAGGTGGGTTAGAGCCCTGATATGGGGTTAAAATCAGGACTGATGTTACTAGTACGAAGAGTTGAGGGACATCATAACAATGTAATATGTTGTACATACGAAGCCAATGTCTCATTCATACGAATATATGCAGTCATCTAACTGGGATAAAAGTTGAACCAGATACCGGTAATTGTCTCCCGAAAATTTCGGAGGAATAATTTAATCAGCTGCATCTGTCCGTTTGCCCTACGATTTATTTAATAAGTTTTCATAGCAGTACTTACTACCTTACATATAACGGTATCATCTAATGTATATATGTTAGCAACATCAGTATTTGGCTGCATCCATTTCAGCTTAAGGGAAGTCTTGAGATGGAATTTGAGATATAATTTGAATTACGTTTAAGTGTTTGATCACCATTTATTTATTTATTTTCTCCCAAAAAATTATCAATAGGGGGGGTCCGGGAGTTCTTCCCCTTAAATTTTGTTTAAATCCAATGCTCTGAGTGATTCTGGGGCATCATAAAGCTTTTTATCCACCGCTAACTACATATATTGCTTACATAAATCATGCATTGTAAACGTTACGGCTATTACGTAAATATAGCTTTATTAGGTCAACATAGCTTTGCTAGGTTAGTACTACTTTCATGACGCAATTGCATATTAAATTGTGCAGGTAACTATGGACGTCAACCGACCTAAATGACATTGTGAAAAAGAATGGACGTCAACCCACCTAAATGACATTGTGAAAAAGGATAACTATTAAGAAAAACAATGAACTATTTCGCTCTAAGCTGCACTCTGGTTTTCCACGTCACTAATGCTATTAGTTTGCCTGGCCTTATAAATGTAAGGGCTTCATTGAAGTAACAAATGTAAAACTGAGGAAAATGAGATCTCGTTAAAATACGTTGTATCGTCAGTAAAAAGGAATGGTAGCTTACCATTACTTACTCTTTTCTCCTAAAACAATGTACCAATGCGCCATTCATTTTATGTTGGTACATCATTTTTTTAAATGTCCAGGCATTCAATAATCTGATTAATCACGGGCTTAGTATGTGTTTTTTAATAACTTCTACCACAAAGTGTGCAAACATTTAACTTTCTTGTGTTTCGATTTGCGATGTTTTTTGCAATACAATCTTAATACATGTAATTATATTGTGCGACCAACCTAGCGATATAGTATCATCTGGCCTAACTCAACCGGGAAGAAGGTCATTATTCGTGGTCGATATTTAGACTACGATGAGTAGGAATCGAAGATGGTGAAAGCCCCGGATGGCGTTTGTCGTAGGTTATATTTTTGAAATACAAGTTACTAATTTTGAAATACAAGTTACTAAATTATGAATTATTATCCGCAAAACACATTTGTGCGGGTCGAGCATTTTTTATATAGAGCACATAGTGTATGATAAAAAAAACTCAAACACCGTGATTTGTTTGGGAGATTGAATCACGGTGACCCATTCTACACCAATAGTAAGGTAGTTTTAACCGAAGTTCACATTATATGAGATATCCCTGGTATTGAGTGTTTTGCTTATCGCACTTTTTACACTCCAAATAAACAGGAATACTAGTACGGGGGTGTCATCAAAATTAAATAATAGTACAGGGGTGCAATAATGGGGTCGTTTCCCAACCACAATTTTTGATTAGACCTATAAGAACCAGGATGTTACGTTAGTCCTTAATAATCAGTTTCTGTCACATTGAAGTGGTTTCTATATGAAAAGCAGTCATTTGGAACGAAATATTTGTTTGTTTGGTTAGGATTTTACGTCGTTTTAGCCGCTAGGCCACATCACGACTGAGAAAACTGAATCAGAATCAAGCGAAGCAAGTGTTTATAGACGTAACCGTGAATTGAACTAAAATGGAAATAAATATATACAAATAAAAACACCCAAAATCAGAGCGAGAGTGCTCATTTGGAACTATTTGGAACCATCAAGGAACTGACCATTGTGCAAACATATATAAAACAGAATATATAACACGTGTTCGTGTGGCGGGGGTATTGGTGGTGGTATATTTGCTTGGGTTAGAACATGATCGCCACATCATATCAGTTTTAAATTGCCATATCGCATATAAATTCATTGTACAATAAATCAGTGATGTAACACAATTTTGAAGTTTTAATCCCGTAAAATTGTTGCATTGAAGGGCGATATCACTCTTTAGCAGAAAACAAAAATTCTTATTTTAGTTTTAATATTTTATTGTTTATACTTATTTTCGATGTGATCACTTAATTATTTAATTTTTATTCTTTATTGCAGAGACTACGAAAATTGACGACGGCAAGATGCAACCATGATACAAAGTGCTACGTTCAAGTTGTTATATTTGTGACTGGTATAACCAACAATATGGCAGCATTTTGATGGCAAATTACTACACATGGAGACACCAGAATCGGGGCGATATACACATCAGTGTCGCCATATATGCTGGTTACAAGCCAAATGTCACCCCAAAGTATATTTCACAAATATATATATGGATATATATGTTCAAATCCAAATTTATACCGGGTATAAATGTGGATAGACTAGAGTTTATAGCCAGAATAAATGTAGCTACATATATTTATGCAGGTTTATTCCGTTAATAACTTGTATAAATTTGAGTTTATAACCAGTATAAATGTAACTACATACATTTGTGCAACTTTATTCAGTGAATAAAATTGTATTTATGCATAAAAGGTAGACAATAAATGAATGCATAAACGTGCGAATAAATGCGAGTTTATCCTGCTGAATAAATGCGGGTTTATTCACTGAATAAATTGAGTATAAATGTGGGCCTTTATTCATGAATAAATTGTGAATAAATGTGCATAAATTTCCGGATTTATGCACCTTTATTCAGTGAATAAATTTCTGATTTATCCAGATTTATGCACATTTATCCGGAATTTATGCAATGAATAAATTCCAGTTTTCATGCAGTGGGACCCAGTCTTTTTATATTCATTTAGATTCAAATCTGAGACAATTCATTAGATGTATTTAACCAGATATACAGCAATTAAAAATCAGTGGCCCAAATTTCTATTCCCATACGCCACACCTCCCTGAAATCAAAATTGTCAATTTTTGACAATGGACTCCATGAGAGTCAATTGAAGCCGAACTTTCTTCAATATCATGAGATACAATAAATAAAATCAAAACATAAGTTTTGAGACTGATAAAACAATTTTACACAACCCGAAACATCAATTTTCACAGATTTGCGACACTAGACCTCCCCTAACTTTCACATTATGGGCCATGCCAGTAACTTAACATACTTTATGCACCCTGTCTCTTGATATTCATTTAGATTGACATGTCAGACTGTCATTTAGATGCATTTAACCACATATAGAGTGAATAAGAATGAGTGGGCCAAATTTCTCCTGCCATAGCCAACACCTGACTCACATCAAAATAGCCATTTTTGGTCATAAACTTTCTGAGAATGGACTACATCTGACTCAATTGGACGCAAACTTAGTTTAATATGATGAGATACAATAAATAAAATGAAAAACAGATTTTGACACTGATTCATTTTTTTTATACGGCCCACAAATGAATTTTCAGATTTGGGAAACCAGAACTCCCCTAACTTTGACAATATGGGCGATGGCAGTAAGTTAACATAATGTATGGTCCCAGTCTTTTGATATTCATTTAGATTTAGATTCAGATCTCAGACAGTTCTTTAGGTGCATTTAGCCACATATAGAGTAAATAACAATGAGTGGGCCCAGTTTATCCTGTTATACCCCACACCAGCTTGGCGTCAAAATATCGATTTTTGATTAAAGAAATGCCGATCACTTTTCTCTTTTCAGATGCAACAGGAAGCTCCATCGCACTTCTGGAGGTTTGACATTTTCAACTCAATGAGGCAAAAGATGAATGCACTAAATAGAGTGGACAATGTCCGCTATCTTCTCAGCTGTCGAGGGCACCACCTTACGGGCTGATGAAGTTTGAATCTAAAATATATCCGGTTGAGTTCGTCGGCCTGTCTGCTTCGTTGGTCCATCGGGGTAGCGTTGTTAGAAATACAAGATTGTAATGTTTACCTTGTATTCCTATCCATGTTCCCGGCTGGAGATCCTGGCTGTCTTATCAGCGTCATGATAATCGTGAGTACCGTCTGGTAGCTCGTTGGGAACTGGGTATTGAATGTCAGTTTGCTTGTGTCTAAATACACTGAGGAGATTATGACGGCCCGATGCGCATTTCATGGTACACCAATGTGGGCGTTCCTGTGTTAATCAAGCTAGTGTCGTTCTTCTATGTGCTCTTTAGATTTCTTCCTTCGTATAGCGTGCTGCATTGGGTTTCAATAGTCATCTTCTGCAAGGTGTCTGGTCTCGCTAATCCCGAAATTGCTGTTTACTCCTCAGTTCTTCTTCGCTATCACGCCGCGTTAAGCATGTTCTTCGTGTCCAGTATTTCGTATCGCGGTATAGTCAACAGGGGCGCCGATATGAATGGTAAATCGTGCAGCCCCCATGAACTAAATATTGTCTGCTTTCCTGGGTTGAAGGTTATGTCCCTGGGGTTGTCTTGGCACACCAGTAGCTTTGTTAGTATTCAATTCCCTGAGAATGTTATCCACATCAACTTGTGTTGATATGGTTAATTAAAGAATCATATTGTCAATTTGTTTAACATAATTTGATCCTGCTTAATCCACTGATAAGACATGTGCAAGAATAATTGCATATAGAGGATCTACAACTCGTCCCATGCAGTTTATATCATAATTCACAACACGAGTCCAGTAAATTAGGTTTGGACCGAGCCTTTGGTGAGGTCCAGTTCTAATTTACTGGACGAGTTTTGTAATTTCCGCTATAAACTGGGGACGAGTTGTAGATTTTATTTATTACATAATCCAAAACAAAACATTTAAATCAACAAATTGGACGCGAAACTAACAGCAGTTAGGTACATGTATGCGATGACATTTCACGTAACTATTCGTTGTTTGATCGCGTAAAGAACTAGTCCCATATAAATAAGACTCTTTGTTGCATTTAATGGCGTATATTTAATGACATAACTTTTCAAACCCTTCATTCATGATATTTTGTTGGATAAATATTGGAAGCAATAGTATTTTGAGAATTAGCATACGGAATGTTAACAGATGACAAACCGAAAGTCAAAGGTCACCTGGCACTATTTCCTGTTATTAAACGAACTTTTAATATCACAATTTATAGAATGGGTTTATTAGTATAAACATATTTTTATTCCAATCAAAATAATAACATATATAAACATTTGACAGACATTTTACAGGAGTATAGACTAATATAAATATTCGATTGATTGGAAAGGGGATTAAACAACAAGCCCAAGGGCTTTTATTAAGTTTGCTCCCCTTATTTTATTGAATGGAATAAGGGTAGGATCATGTAATAAAAACCGGACGGATGTACGGATTTTCAGGAATGTGTATACAAAATTTAAAAAAAATCGAATTTTATTTCAATTTATTATAACCTAATATCCCTTAATATCATTATACTCTTCCCAAGAGCCATATTGGGCGTTTTTGTTCATTCTAAAAGATTGTGGGATACAAATAGACAACATAACGGGTATTTAATGTCCTAAACAAGTTAAGATTTAAAAAAAAAAATACTTGGACCATTTTTAGTATTTAGGTCACAATTAGTTACGGTTTTGGCATTTTGTTTTGGTATAAATGCACTGGATTATTTTATTGTGATTTCAATGACGTGATTAGCATGCAATTATGTTTATATTTACGTTACTAATTTACTTCTTATAAAGGTTGACAAATATTTCATATTACAGTTTCAACATCTTAGCGAGAAATTAATTATTTCTCATGAAATTGCACAAGATTTAGTGTGCATATACAGATATATCCACATGCACAGTTAGAACATTTTGTCACAACATCAACCACATGACCCGATGTTTAAAGGTACTCAATCCGATCAGAGGGTCCCCATATCATCAAGATGCAATAACAACAATACTTCTTCAAAATACGCTTTATAGTTATCAGAATCGATTAAATGCAACAAAATAATGCTAACCACTTTCAACTATGGTATCAAAACATGTTATCTATCAGCATTTTGTTTTGTTATCTCTTGTTTTTTAGAGTTATCCATCTTCATCCGTAATTTTTACCGAGGACGTGTTTCTGTCGCACGAAAATTAGATTTTTATCACACTGAGCTTTGACGGTTAGGTTCCTCGACTCGATTAAAATATTTTTACCCCCCCCCCCCCCGAAGCAAAAGAAACAGTAACTTAGGGGTGTTTAATCGGATTGATTTGCACACAGACTTTGGGGCCTTAGTTTTTTTATTAAATGCTTCTGATTTGTTGACATTTATTTGTTCTCGCTGACTCATGTAAACGCACCATAAATATAATTTACAGAAAATTGAATACAAGTACTCTATCCGATCAGACGCTATTTCCTTGGCCGGGGGAGGGGGATATTTGATTTGAGTCGACGAACCAGAAGCACGTGGTCAAACGGACGAAGAAGATGGGGTGAAGATTGATAACTCTAAAATCAAGTGGTTATTATCACTTGCATGGTTTTGGTGTTATCCATCTTCATCCGCATCGTGGATCACGTGCTTCTGGTGAACAACCAACAGAAATAGCCAAATTCAAACAAGCTTTGATGGGTGGGTTCCTCGACTCGAATAATTTTTTTTTTTAACTTTTGGAGCGTCTGATTGGATAGTGTAATTTTTAAACTGTTCATCATGACAGGGTCCACTCGCTAACACAATTTGGTTTTACAGCTTGGCTTGTCTTCCGATCAGCGAAACTACATCAGCCTCCAAACTACAAGAAGCTATCAACAAAAATTTCAAAGCCGGTAACCTCATCTGTACCGCGATAAAAACAGAAGAGATTTTCGAGATAATGACTTCCCAGGATAAGCTGATGCGGATACGAAACAGAGAAAGGGGCATACCATCCGTGAAGGTAAGACCATTTGTAAGAGATTTCGCAGACAATGTGTCAATTTATAATGCACTTTTGTGTGAATTCACTATTCTAACGAATTAGTAAAGGACATTCTAGTACAATGATACATTTTCAGATGGGGGGGGGGGGGGCTATCATATTTCAATAACAAATGTAAGAAAATTGTCTCAAGAAATATTATATTCACACGCCGTTTTCGTAAATTTTGTTGTTGTCATTTTCACAATTAAATATAATTATAATTTAATATACTTAAATATAATTTAATATATTTAGTTTAAATACAAAATAGTCACTACATTGTCCCGTGAATGTGATAAGAAATTATATATGTTATATTATGTTATATATATTATATGATAATTCACAGATGATATCTTGTCAGTTTGATTGTGATTGATATCGATTATTGTATATCCCTGAATCTATATACAGGTTATGGGAAGAGATATACACCATTTTAATGGACTACAATTGTGAAATAACATTTTATGTATTACCAGGAGCTGCTAACCATAGCTGGTCTACAACCGGGAACCAACCTTCTATTCCTAAATCCAGAACAGGTGATCGACATCACTACCGGAGTGCAGGTGAGCATATAGTTGGTAATATGCCACATGTCCCATATGTGGTGCTGTGTTTTGAGAATCTATGGCGAAGTTTAATTTACAGCCGTGCATTGTAAAAACCACGAGCTTTCAGTGTGCATGCATGAGGTTGTTGGTGGCAAAATAGTTTATTTACAACATTCCGACGTTGCTGTTTCAACTGTCATGGAGTAAATGAATCTGTGTTGTATGAATAATTTTCAATGTAGTTTTCCATTATATATTTATTCGTGTGATTTTACGAACGGGGAAAATTACCATAAATTGATATTACTATAATTCCTTATAATAATTTAAGGATTTTTGCTATCCACTTCTGCGTGTAGCGGTGGGCGATGTCTGTTTAGCTCACATTGCCACAACATTGGCATTAAACGTGTTAATATTTCAGGTGCCACTCGAACTCACAGCAACATGCTGGTTACCCGGGTACGCGGAAACCAACAGGGAGTTAACCGACCACATTCATCGACCACTGCCAACGATCTCCGTCAGCCCCCTCCTCGACCTTGCAGAACATATCATGGATAACAACTTTCCTGCTGCTGTGCTTGCATGGGCCAGCATGTACTCCATGCACTTCTTCAGTTTCTTCCTGAAACAACTGCGACATTTCAATCTACCTCTCTTGTTTGGACCATCAACCGCTGGGAAAACATTGATCACCACCTGTGCCTTATGGTTGAATGGGTGTACAGACAACCAGTTATGTTCACGGTAATTGACATGGATCTCACTATATAATTATGAAACAACTTGCTTTTAAAACAATGTTGTCATAGCTTCAATTATTCCGCAAAATATTTATTTGGCTTGCACGAATGACGAATATCAGTGCTATCCAATTATCGTTAAAAATATAAACCGAGAATTGATCAAGTTCTTTTGTAGAAACGATGTCGGACAATACAACTCTTATGCAATATGGCTTATCTTCCAGTTGTTAACTTTCAAAACGATTTAAATTTAATACTTGATCTCGTAAAGCGTCGTGTTCAAATACAATTAATTACATTCTCTTTTACAGGAGCTCATTGTCCTTCCTCGTTGGGCATCTAACAACGTCGACTATGCCATTCGTCTGGGACGACCCACCAAGAGTGCAGGAGATGTGCCAGCTGTCTGTAGACCTTGGTAATGGTGCCGTCCGAGGAGTTGCGACAAAAGAACCGAAGGTTCCAACGACCGGTTGTCTTGTCACGGCGAACTTCGACGCATCAGCCCATGGCCTGTACAAGTACGATACATAATGCTCTTTAATCTGTTTACTGTTACGAACGTATATGCTAAGCTATGACACACCAAACTTGGACACAAATTGCTATGCTACTTGAATAGTTTTGCTGAGATTACGGAATTTACTCGCTTTTCGTTTAACTGCTGATTCAAATCCATTATTCCTCCTCATTTTTTGACAATTGAAAGAAATGTTATTATCTGTTTGCTGTGGTACCTTATATAAACTCATCGATAGCGACATCGTCTTTCATGTACCATATAATCTGCGAATCCACAGTGGTCATTAAAGGCAGTATAATTATCGGTAATAATTGTATATGTAACTCCCGATTATGTATTATGTCATACCCTTAAACTAAAAGTACTAAATAGTACGAAAGAAAGACAATTAAGCCTTCATTAATTTTGCAGGTATTCCAGTCGAATCAATGTCTTATTGGTCGAACCCGTCAACCGACATAAGCAGACCGGCGACGCCATGAAATTGGAAGAAGCCGCCCTTGTCGCCTACGCCGCCCTGCCTGTCGTATTGATGACGATTCGGGAATGTTGCACAATCGGACTTATCGCCAATCAAGTGAATGCCATTCGTCAGCAACTGCCACTATCTGACATCCGAGTACTAGAAGGGATAGCCCTTCCCGTTGTCGTCGCCAAAGAGGTATGTTAACCTCCGGGAACCAGTATGCAGATGGCTATCATCGTTTGTAATTCAGCGAATAGAACATACATGATCTTTCCAACAATTGAATTTTTTGTGACAAAGTATTTGCATGTTTACATGGTTGTTCTAACATTTCATTGATATATGGATATTCGGTATGTCAAGTTTACACATGTAATGCTAATTAGGAAATATAAAAGTATCAAAGGTATTATATTATTCAGAGGTCATTGAATGTATTGTTGAACATTGCCTATATGTTACAATTAATTGTTCTGTCATCATGCATATTAAATTGGTCTGAGTATGGTCGAAATGCAAGCACATCATATTTTGCAAAGTAAAGTATGCATCATAATCTTGTACATCATAATCTTGATATTTAAAAACACCTTTTTAATACTTTATTACAGATTCTACGACTGGTTGGCAGACCTACCGAGCTGATTGACTTGTATGTTCAGGAATACCTCGTGCCGTACCAGCGGCAACTGCACGTAGACGGCGAAATAGCATGTGATGCTTTTGTTGAGGCAATTGCTGAGAAGCTTGCAAATTTGACTGAGGACAAAGTTAGTATTAATTTAATTACCTTTATTCATAAAATTAAAAAAAAGATAACATAGTACATTAAACACGTGGTGTATACATATTGTTAAAATTCCATATTTGATCATGATTAAATGAGCAATTAATATATCAAATAAATAATAGAATAATGTAATATACTTATAATTGACAAATTTATCGAATTTACTTACGCAATCCTTCACGAAACCTCGAAATGGTCTTTTGAATTTAATACATTTCTAAGTATATGGTCAAACCAATATGAAACAATGCAAATATATGTATATATGTCGTTTCAATGTACACCAATGACAGTTTATTAAACAATACATGTATAATTGTTTATTGAGTTTGTTAAATATCATTATCGATATAATCTGAACGTTAACACTGGAATACAATATTGAAACGTGACGTTTGTTTCAGCTTGCTCTGGTAGCGGAGCTGAAAAAAAAGAAGTCACGGATCGCCATACGGACGTCGTGTTTGAACAGAGAAGAACATAAGATGGCCAAAGACTACCGTCTGCAATCCAACAGCCCCCAGCGGATCGGCAAAGAGGTGTACAAATGCTTAGTGCTTTATCGATCGAACTGTGGGACCAGTGCTTGGCGAGCCATTCTGTCAGGTAATGGCTGCTTTTCTTTTTTATAGTTTGTGCAGAGTATACAAGTATATTAAAACAATCATCGGGAAAAAATCGAACTTTTATACGCAACAACGATAAAACTTGTTGGCTAGGCCTAATGGTTTTAGCATTGATATAACCTAGTAATAACTAATTGCATTGGACCTTAAAATACATCTTTCTGAAAATCGTAAGTGTAATGAAACTGGAAAGGCTTTCTATATATCTGGTGTGATATTTTGTTCAAGGGATGAGATCCAATGGTGAGGGGAGCGACAGCGACAACGAGGGCGATAGCGACGGCGATGGCGACAGCGAGGACGAGGAAATTGTTCTGAATGGTTAGTAACATTATTCCACAAAAGTACATACAGAACTATTAACTCAATCAGTCACTCGCTTTAAAAGTGCCTCTTATATTATTATAATATGTTCCAAAATTTTGACCGTGCCTTCTTAATCTAAATCATCAGCATACGTGCAAGGCTTTAAAGAGCACACAATTAACGCAACAACAGACCACAAACGACATGTACAGCATATAATAACACATGGTGTATATTTCATGTTTTCTTTCGTCTGTTACAGTTGAAGGACATACACAAGAGATTGATCCTCACGCAGAAGATGAGACAATGACTGAAGAAGGTAACTACTTATTTTGACTATATCAGCGCTTATGTGCAAGCTACAATATTACAAACAATATTACAAACATACACATAAAACTAAAACTTGTTGTATCGCCTTGGACAACGTTACACAATTAAACAATAATTACAGATGGAATTTGATTTTGATTTTCCAATACACGAACTTCAGCTTATACTCATCCATATATTATATTTGTAATTATTGACCTGTTAATTATTTTATAACATTTATTTTTTTCAGTATGTGAATCTCAAGACACTGGGATTGGACCAACCGAAGGAAACGTAGATGAACAAGGTAAAAATTTATGCAGATCTGTATCTCGGTAGTTTCAACGTGCTTGCTTAAATACATGTAGAAAATTCGAAAAACATTGTTCTGGTATCTGTAAAGCTGATCAATGCTGTTAATCCGCATTCCACCATACGGAGGCTATTCGAAAAATGAAAATAGAATTTGGGTTTATCAATGTGTGATTTTATATAAACTTATTTTGATTCGGTGTCGTGATATTGATATCGCTTGCAGCTATTGTCTTGAATTCGTAAGCTGTATGATAAATTACTTTTTTCACATATTATATCTTTTATTCCAGAAATAGCAACACAATCTACAGAACCGACGGACACAGCGCAATCAACAGAACCGACGGACATAGCTTCGTCCACTTCAAATGAACCAGCCACACCTGAAGGTAGGTTCACAAATTAATGCTTTAACTTCCCAAAAGAGAAGCACGTATCACCATACTTGTACTTTGTGCGTATGATATCAATTACAAATGACATCGAGGCATATGCCAACACATTTATAGATCAATTGTAAACGTTGAGAGAAGCTTGCATAATGTTTTTGATGAATTTAGTCGTTCATATGGTAGAACGGAATAGTTTTAAGTAATACATTTTATGTGTGTCATTTTAAATATAATTTCTTGTTTCTTCCAGCAAAGCTACCAACTCCGACAGCTGTTGGCAACAGATCATGTGCCGCGTCTGAATGCATCGCAAGAACAAAGAGAGCCAGCGAAAGTGTGATGGATGTGAGGAGATGTTCCACTGTGGCTGTGTTGGTGTGAGAAAGTCAAAGAAGAAGTGGTCTTGAGAGAGCTGTTAAATGTGCGTGTGTGAGATGGTGGCGGTTTGTGTGTGCCTTTCAAATGTATTTCATTGTTGACGCTCCTAAATTACTTTCTTTGGGTTCGGGGGAGAGAATATTTCATTCGTGTCGAGGAACCTTCCAAGCTGAGATTGATCAGATATCAGAGATTTTTGAAGTGTGTTATATCAATTTTTTGTGAACCAGAAACACGTGTTCAAACGGGCGGTCTTCAGATAAAGATGGACAACTCCAAAATCAAGTGGTTATTATTGATTTTAGCATTATCTATCTTTATCTCCAATACCGTCCGTTTGACTTCGTGTTCTGGCACACAAACAGTTGATATAGCAAACTCCAAACATCATCGATGGGAAGTTTCCTCGACTCGAATCAAATATTTATACCCCCCCCCCCAAGCAAAAGAAATAGTAATTTAGATAAGGATAAATATAAGCCGTAATAGAGGTAGATAACGCACAAAATCAAGAATTATTCGCAAATACCAACACACTTATATATATGATCGTTGGATTTGTAATGTTATTCAGCAACATAAAACAGTTTTACTTTTGGGCAATATACAGCAGCCGTGCTAGGAATTTTTCCTTGTCACCACATCCAACACTTGAGTATCGAGAACTAACGTAAATTCGGTTCCTTTGTATAAAGCGCGAAATGTAATTTTCCCTTCTATGTCAGATCACCTTGTGTATTTACACGTGCTATTATATACAACTAAATATGTGCTTCAACGTTGCTCTTCTATTGTCATTGTTCTTGTTATTTAATAAACATATTAATCACATATTATCATAGTTTTACTATATTGTCAAGTCCACCCAGTATTATAAGAACGAATTGACCGCTACATGTAGCTACACTTTTGGGGTTCACCAAATCAACCAGCAAACTTGATATCCATAATTTTTCAGGCCAACCGAACTATCAGTGATGACAAGAAATGGTTTTAATTTTCTTTCTTTATTTCAATTAAATGTCAACTGGTGGAAAATAAATACAAACACAGGAACAAATGAGAAGGATGGTGAATTTATAAATATCATGAGTTGTACGCAATAAGACACGAACATATGCGCCGCGAAGTTCACACTAAGCGATATAAATTGTTACACCTTGCAGCCTTCACGTTGCGCATTGAACAATAAAGAGCGTTCCTTGTTAAGTGTAAAATAACATTACATTATTAAAAACCATTCGTCAGTGTCTGCTGACACGAAGTAGCCTTTGGATTCTGGCATATAACATGGATGCTGAGGCATAACTGGAATCTCCCGCATCTGTACACTACTAATATATAGTTGACATAGGTTTTCACAGCACGGGCTCCAATTTGGGGTTCACCATATTAAGGGCCCATCAAGGAAAATGGGTAAGAGTCTAAATATCTGGATTCTGGACATATTATATGGACGTTGGGACATATATGGACAGTCCTGCATCCGTACATGACATATATATAATTTACTTAGGTTTTCACTGCACGGGCTCCAATTTGGGGTTCACCATATTAAGGGCCCATCAAGGAAAATGGGTATGAGTCTAAATATCTGGATTCTGGACATATTATATGGACATTGGGACATATATGGTCAGTCCTGCATCTGTACATGACATATATATAATTTACTTAGGTTTTCACTACACGGGCTCCAATTTGGGGTTCACCATATTAAGGGCCCATTAAGGAAAATGGGTATGAGTCTAAATATCTGGATTCTGGACATATTATATGGACATTGGGACATATATGGTCAGTCCTGCATCTGTACATGACATATATATAATTTACTTAGGTTTTCACAGCACGGGCTCCAATTTGGGGTTCACCATATTAAGGGCCCATCAAGGAAAATGGGTATGAGTCTAAATATCTGGATTCTGGACATATTATATGGACATTGGGACATATATGGTCAGTCCTGCATCTGTACAGGACATATATATAATTTACTTAGGTTTTCACAGCACGGGCTCCAATTTGGGGTTCACCATATTAAGGGCCCATCAAGGAAAATGGGTATGAGTCTAAATATCTGGATTCTGGACATATTATATGGACGTTGGGACATATATGGACAGTCCTGCATCTGTACATGACATATATATAATTTACTTAGGTTTTCACTGCACGGGCTCCAATTTGGGGAACACGAAGTTTTAATGGCGTGACTACACGGTGGCTTGGAGTCTCGGTCGGTGACTCAGTGGACCAGGTGCATATCACATTATTGACATCGTATCTATATTTCGACGAGATATATAGCTGTCAGGGACTGGGGAGAATGTGAAACACGGATGTGGTAATGCCGTGTCTGGGAGTATACATTTTGCTGAATCGGTCGGTCAGGTGCATAGCGCATTATTGATATCCATATTTCCACGAGAAATATGCAGTGGGTCTGAATAAAGGCGGATATATAGATAGAACCGCATTAGTGTCTGGATTTTGACGAAATTATCGCACTCGATTTGTTGCTGGAGCGATACCTCGAGTGCGGGACGCAGTCCCGCACGAGAGGTATCGCGTTCCGCCAACAAATCGAGTGCGATAATTTCGTCAAAATCCAGACACTAATGCGGTTCTATTTTTATTACATATCATTGTATCATAGCAAGTTGAATCACAATCGTACATCTCCGGTACAGAAAATGTGAATTTAATTGAGTTTTAACGGCATCTTAGGGTTAACGCAACAACCAGACAGGGAGCCCGTCTATCCACGAGCGACCTCGACCCATCTTTAATAATGGCGTTTGAAATTAAATTCTGTGCCTCGACAAATACATTCTTGAACTGAAACTACTTGAATGAATGAATCATCTCATCGATTGATAGATTGTTGTTTCTTTATTGTCGTGATTGGATTCAGGTTATGCATTGAAGTGGAAAATAAGTTCATTCATGGATTTAGTGCTAAATGCCCAACTTAAGCAATGTTCGATTTTCGGAATGCGGAAGTGATTTTTTCGAAATTGTTTGTAAAAAAAAATATTGTCAGACTGAATTAGGATTTATATCGCAACAAAAAGATGATTCATAGAACAATATCGCTGCGATGTGTTTGGGTAAGTTTACCGCAAATTTAAATTGTTGACCACTACTAGAGTACTGGCACCTATGGCTATGCTGTAGTCCTACACATTTTTATGTTTAATCTTACACTTATTTAACAGGTCGGCTACACATACAAAATATTACCTACAAATCTGATTTATGGTTCTTAAATTGATTTCAGCTTACAATTAATTATTATTTTCATTTGTTGCGATTCGTATACACATTTATGATTATCGAGATTGCAACTTAATTGAATAACATTGCGCATCAAAGTTATTTGAACTCGTTACATGATATCGCCTTGTAATTTGTGTAACGTAATAACACAACGGCTTGCATAATTTAAATGTATGGCTGATTTTGGATGTGTGCCCGACCTGTTGCCATTTCCAATTTAAACAACATGTATATTTTATTCCACTATATTTGTTTAATTTTATCGCAACTTAGATTCACCCCATATTGCATAATTAGTATGTAACTACACAGAAATTTTAAATTTTTAAATCAAGTTCATAGATGTATTACAATAATTTATACTATGATTCAATATCACAACTGTAACGATGAACTGTTCATTTCAATCAGAATCAGATTCAATAATGGTCAACCGACGATATTTTCTTGGTGGTTCATCTTGGGAACTTGAAAATATTGAATGTTCCACCACTAATATTCGCACTGGCAAACATGCCTTGGATGCTTTCCTGAACTGTAGGAGTTGTTGTCTTTCTTACAATCTGACTCGATGCTGAATTTGAAGGATACTCTATAGGCTTATGATGGAGAATGTTCTGTCTTAAATCACTTGATGATGATGGTAAACTTAATTGAGTGTTCGCAGTTGGCTGTAGAATTTCACACATTTTCTGTTGCTGCTGGTCCGATGCCACAGCATAGTTGTTCACGCTATTGACATTCTTATGTCCAGACAACTGAGCGATCATTTGAGGATTGATGCCAGCATGTAACAGCCGAGTGCACATTGTCTTTCTGAGGGAATGGTTTGTAATTTTTCCAGGAAGACCGGCTGCCACCGCCATGTCTTTCAGCATCGTTCGGATTTTGTTAACGCCCACTGGCTGTGCCTTGAACCATAATGCATTTGGCGAGATATGGTGATTTTGGTTGACGGCTATATAAAATGGTGAGTCTTTTGATTGCATTTTTGCTGGCCGGTTTTTAGCATACAGCTTGTAGGCTGTCACCGGGCATCTGGACTTATCTGCATTATTGCCAAAGATTTTCGGATGGAAGGGACGACTGTTGTTTGTATTCGTTCCATCGCGTGTCTCGGAGAGCCGCTCATTGAATTCAAGATACTCAAAACCACCAATAGTCTGCTTCATCTCGATGTCGCCCCATTTCAGCTGCTGGAATCCGAGTAGTTTAGTGTTATTGAACCACACCAACCTCAACAAAGCTCCCGGGTTCGATATACCAAGCTGGCCGCACTCCCACAGCTTCTCCTCACCTCTTCGGTCAACACGTCAGCTTTTTGGGATTTATTTCCAAGTCCCTTCTCTTTTAATTCTTTACGTCTTGATGCAAGAACTTCTCGGCTTACTCGGAACTTGTCGGAAATAATGATGCTTTCCGAATATTCTGAATCCCTCAGATATCTGTCAATACCTCGGTGAAACCCTGTTAATGTATCTGGCTCATAGTCGGTTACGCCGTCTGGTTTTTTCAGATGTAATATGAAACCGCCTATATGTCCATCCATTTCTCGTGGGGGAATATCCTTGATTTCACGGTGTTGTGTGCCTACATCTTTCTGTTCAAGATACTCAGTAAATCTTCTTATTGACGAATATGTCTTTCTTTGGGTGTTTAGAATTGTTTTACTGTTTATGTACATCCGCAGGTCCTTCATGTTCGCTGTTGCTGGACTCAATATAAAGCATTATTACGTTTTGCACTCGATTGTTTTACGAGCATATACGTATTTTAATTCCATACACGAAGTTTTAGGTTGAAATATGCAATATAACGAATTTTATTGCGATTATTAATGTTGAATGGGGAAATCCTTTGTTAAATCTACGATACAAAATATCAAACTATTTAAAATTATCTGGTCTGACAAGCTCCATTTTCTCATATTTTTCATTTAAAATCAGTAGTTGATTTTATTTTTATTTTGGGAACTGATATATCGACTCTGTTCATTGGATTTTATTAATTTTTAAACCGTGAATTCCTATGTTCAAACAACCCGCGCAAAGGATGGCAAAGGTGTTAATTTTGTTTTCCCAGATTTTCCACCCAATCAGCGCGCTGCGATTTCGGCAAGTGGATTGTCGGCCTTGCTTTGAAAAAGTAAAAATAGTAACGGCGAGAACCAGTCTAACAACATGAATGAAATAGTTCCGTCGACAGATTGCACTAGTGAGATTCTGAGAATTATCACAAGCCTGGAAACAGGTGCGATCATGCGAATTACGTTGATAGATATGTAATAAATAGTTTGTAACGGCGTGTCTACATGGTGCCCAGTAGTCTCAGTCGGTCAGGTGCACAGCGCATTATTTGTATCTTATATATATTTCGACGAGATATAATTCAGTTTCGGAGTCTGAGGAAGGGGCGAAGCACGGAGTTTGTGGGGGTCCGGGTGTGGGGAGAACGAGAATAACTGACTTGGTACTGCCGTGTATACATATCCCATTTTTGGTGAATCAGTCGGTCAAGTGCATAGCACATTATTGGTAAATTATCTATATTTCGACGAGAAATATAGTAGAATCGGTGTTTGGAGAAACAACGAAACATGCATTCTCGTGGCATTTATTGCTCTCATTTCGGTCTTTGTTGTTCAGGGTCCTTGTGGCAATGATGTTCCTGTTGTAAGCAGGGTTATTTTATCCAGACATATTTCGCACGATTTATCAACAAAACTAAAATTGTGAGGCAGAGGGGACCCGCCAGATAAATACATGTGGTTTCCAATACCACACTCTGACGTGTGTTCTTGGGGCGACTATGTTATAATGACCGTCGTTGTTAACTGACAAATTGAAAGTTTGAGTGATCCAGAAAAGAGCGTTCCATGTTATTTTATTCTTGATATGGTAGTAATAAAGAGCGTTTATTTCACTCTTGTGAGCCAACAATTGAAAAAGAGCTGAAAAAAACCTGTGACAATGTAAATTATTTGTCACGCGATACGAAGCCGGCATGTCAATATTTTGTTTATTAATAATAAGCCTATCGTATACATCCTCCAAATTAGGCAGACATGACCGTTAAAAGAAGCCATATGAGTATGACTCCAAACATTACAATTAACGTATATCATGCCAATTTTCCTCACACAAATAGGTTCATATTGAACCAGGATATTCATAGTTTGATATTGGAGCTATTTGATTCTGAATTGGTGGACTTATGCCCGTTATTCTCTTTCATGGCGCGGACTACAGTGAAAATATTATACACAGCGTACATCTGGTAAGTTGATTTAGGTTCATTAAATCCCGCGGGGAGTAGTTTAAGTGGATCAATTAACGCAACATATCCTCATACAAATACGTTCATACTGAATGCAATTAAAAAATCCAAATACGCCATTTATAATGAGCGCTTACCAGTTATTCCGCTGAATGGGCGTTTGGTATTGTGGGTGCTTCAAATATACCCGATGCGGACGTATTTGTAATATGAATACGCACGTTTACGACTTTTTGTTCCCATTTACGTTCATATAGAGCGTATTTCCGAATCAAATTACGTCAATATGGGCGTATTTGAATATGTTAAATGTGGTCCTATTGTTTAGGAAAACAGGCTGCAAGTATAGCCGATATGAATTTAGTTAAATTGAAATTAGTCCATATGGAACTTTCGTTGAATGTTTAGGTTCATATAGGGCTTATTTCAGGTGCACGAGATAAGTTCACTATGCGCGTATTACACCAAACTCACATATTCCCAAACATCACATTAGCCTCAAAAGAAAAACACCATAGACCTTTGTAGTTCCCATCAGGAATATATATCCACGTCAAGTGCGTTCTTGGACGACTATGTAATCATGACCGCCGTCGTTACCTGACAAACTGAATAATTAAGTGACACAGAAAAGAGCGTTCCATTTTATTTTATTCCTGATATGGTAGTAATAAAGAGCGTTTATTTCACTGTTGAGCGCAAATAATTCAAAATCACATGAACACCTGAAAAAAGCCTGGGACAATGGAAAGTATTTATCAAAGCATACGAAGCCGGCATATCAATATTTTGTTTATTGATAAGCCTATCGTATACATCTACCAAGTTATAATTAAACTTTGAATAAGTATACATCTACCAAGTTATAATTAAACAGAAAAAGTGTGTGCACCGATTGCAAGTATCCAACTTTTGTGTTCAGTTGTTGCAATATATTTTTCAGAAATAGATGACACGTGCACAAATTGCAAAATTGATACTACAAACTACAGTTAATGTTGCATTATGTCTTTCAACCACATCATGCAACTACGGACTGTAGGTCGAAAATGGTCCATATCCCACGTTCACCCCCTCGGGTGGTAGCCCCCCTCCCCCGGATGTGGGGGTGGTGTGTTTCTATGGTTTATTTGGGTTGAGCCACCCACCCATACTATCAAATTGGCCGAAATCCTTACAGTTCTCCAACATAGTCCATACTCCACCCCCTCAGTGTGGCGTTACCCTCCCCCGGGTGAAGGCTGGGGTGTCTCTGATAGGTATTTGGGCGGGCCACCAACCCATGCGTCAAATTGACCGAAAGAGACCTTTTTGTGAATAAGGAATCAGTTTCAAAAGTCATGTTCGTGTCTAACGTGTCAATCTAATCAGTCCGATCCCGCCATGCTCTCAGCCGCCAAACGACATCCGAACGAGCGAATTGCAAACAGACATATATAGCAAGAAATCATCCATCACACTGGCACATATTTTCTTAGAATTTATCTCATAAGTACCGACATCGTATAGACATGAGTGTGTTGTGTTCCTAAGAACGCGGAGCAAATGTTGCTATTGACACAACATACAACAACCGCCCTCAAACAGGGTATGAGGCAGGGACCAAGTGTATCAGTATCAACAGAACATGTAACTTCAAAACAATTTCGCTTATCACTTGATGTATGTACAAAACTATGCAGTAAAAGAAATTGCACACATGATATGGGCGAAAATAAAGGATGCCGCAAAAACTATTCAACATTGAAATCAATTTCTTCCAGTGAATCAGCATAATTAAAAAATCATTTACAGAAAATTGAAAACAAAAATCATTGGAGTGAGATCAGTTACCACTACACCACATCTGCCGTTCTGTAGAGGATAAGATCAACTATGGGCTTATAGAAAATATCAAGAATGGGCGGATCTTCTCTACAAAGTATGAGCCAAACGCAAATAAAATGTTTGCGCCACCTGTCTTCGCCAACGCACATCCAGACGAATCCAAGATGAGCGGGGATAGATGGAATATTCATAATCTGGACTTGGAAGAGAATCGACGAAACAATGCCGAAACTCCTCCAGCCATAACCAGATTGGAGGAGTGGATGCCTCCAAGAACTCCAGATAAAGATGACAGCGAAGAAATTACATTAATACAGACAGTGCAAGAAGATGACGCGGGAAACTGGTCCATGGAGACTCAGACACACGCTGGCGACAGATATGAGGAAGTAACATTCAACTCCTCATCGGAACCACAAGACACAACGGTGGAATACGTCAAAAGAAAAAGACTCGACGACATCCATGAAGATGCACACAGCCAGATGCGACCTATAATGAGATACAGCAGACTCTGACGATTCGATTCCTCCTGCACCTAAAAAGAAAAGAACAAGCAACGAAAAGATGGTGACTCCAGATCCAGATATACAATGTATAAATGATATCCTAGTTCCAAGTAAATACCCTGTTATTGTTCAAGCGACAAGGATATTGTGCAAGTACAACCCGAACACGAACAGATACAATAATCCTTCGCTTGCTTTGAAACTTGGACATCAGCTCAAGAAAGGTGCACGACTCAAGAGGGCAGACTCTCTTATGTCAAGCAATCCTGATGGAGCTAAGGACGCTGAAGGCTTCCTGGAAGTTATACAAAATGAATGGGAAGATGAAGTGTCAAGTCCAGCATTGCAAAAAGTGGTATCAAACAGACTAAACAAAGGGCAGGTTCTCCCTATAACAGACGAAATCATGAAATTCCAAGCGTACTTACAGAAAATGAGTGACTTGAACAAAAGTACCCTTAACGAAGCATTTTCCAAATCAGATTGGGAAACATTGAGTCAGATAACATTGGCAGAAATTGTGCTATTCAACAGGCGGAGAGGAGGAGAGACCGAAATAATAACAGTTGACCAATACAAAAACAAAACAGTTAAGTCTTCAACCTTGAAGGAGATAGAAGACTCGTTCAGTCCATTGGAAAAGGCATTATGTGCGATGTTTTCCAGAGTTGAAATACGAGGGAAAAAGGGGCGTACTGTTCCTGTGCTAATTACAAAGCGGTGTGAGCAGAGCATCGATTTGTTGCTAATATTCCGAACGGAAGCAGGAGTTCATGATGAAAATCCTTATGTTTTCGCTAGATCAAATTTCGATTCACGAAATTCAATCAGAAGTGCTGACGTTATGAGGTTTTCTAAAGACGCAGATTTAAAATGTCCTGGTTCGATAACCAGCACAATGTTAAGGAAACATCTAGCGACCGTGTCACAGATATTGAACCTCAGCAAGCAGGATTTGGAAACTATGGCAGAGTTCATGGGTCACGACATGGAAGTGCATAAAACATTTTACCGTCTGCCACAGGAGATAATACAAGTTGTCAGGATGGGTAGATTACTACATGCGTTTGACCAAGGCACTGTAGGAAAGTATAGCGGGAAATCGCTCGATGAAATACCGGTGGAAGACAGACTATGTGGAAGAAGGTAATTTCATCTATACTTAAAATTGACTTTGAACCTTACAGCATTATGAGCCTACGATGAACTTTTGGCATCATAATTTTCAAAAGTGGCATACATTTTATGACACCAACATGATGAGGTAATACTTATAATAAAAACTATTCAACATTGAAATTAATTTCTTCCAGTGAATCAGCATCATTACAAAATCATTTACAGAAAATTGAAGAAAAAAATCATTGGTGTGAGATCAGTTACCACTACACCACATCTGCCGTTCTGTAGAGGATAAGATCAACTATGGGCTTATAGAAAAAATAAAGAGATCTTCTCTACAAAGTATGAGCCAAACCAAATAAAATGTTTGCGCCACATGTCTTCGCCAACGCACCTCCAGACGAATCCAAGATGAGCGGGGATAGATGGAATATTCATAATCTGGACTTGGAAGAGAATCGACGAAACAATGCCGAAACTCCTCCAGCCATAACCAGATTGAAGGAGTGGGTGCCTCCAAGAACTCCAGATAAAGATGAAGATGACAGCGAATAAATTACAGATATACAGACAGTGCAAGAAGATGACGCGGGAAACTGGTCCATGGAGACTCAGACGGTGATACACGCTGGCGACAGCTATGAGGAAGTAACATTCAACTCCTCATCGGAACCACAAGACACAACGGTGGAATACGTCAAAAGAAAAAAGACTCGACGACATCCCTGAAGATGCACACAGCCAGATGCGACCTATAATGAGATACAGCACAGACTGACGATTCGATTCATCCTGCACCTAAAAAGAAAAGAACAAGCAAGGAAAAGATGGTGACTTCCCAGAGGAAATCATTATTCCAACATAATGGTAGCGATCAAGATAGCGTGGTATTTTCAGGGGACGATCGGATGTCAAACTTGGGGATGACCAGCCTAGAATTGAAAGAATTTGAGAGCTCCTTCGAAGATATTTTTGACATTGAATAAAGCCTACGGGCAAAAAAGTAAATAAATAAGGTCCGAGGGTTGATTAGAGGGCGTATCATGTCATGATTTTCTAGTTTGAACCCCCGTTTTCACGATTTTATTGCCCCGGCGTAACGTGACAAATTGTTGTACATGTGGCAGTGTACTGTTTACGACCACGTGTACTTTTTAAAAGTTCAGATAATTTTTCAAAATGGCAGCACGAGCACCACCACATTTTTGGACCAGGAGAATGAATCCACAGACCTACCAGTGGCTATTAATACAAGACCTGGTCGGACCCACCAGCCAGTGGCCTTATGAAATCAGACGGCTTTTTTTGGACACGGAATTTGGGGCATTTTGATAGACTGATTTTATCGGCATTTGTGTCGGTCAATGGACTTGACCCTACTATATTCTTACAGTGGGTGTACATGAACTTTTTGTGCGCCACTGCACAAGATGTTGCGCATATAAGCAGACTGTTTCAGTATTATGGTCAAGGGAGGACATATATACTGTATGCATGGAACACTATATCCCGCCGCTATGATTATTTGGACGGTATCGCCAGAATGCATGAATAATATATTATGTATTATAAATCATCTATGGCTTATGGTTAAAACAACATTTTTGTGCCAGCTTATGTAGGACCACATTAAGGTATTTGTGTATATATATAATAAGTAGTATCAATATACAATTATTGCATTCCTCCGAGGTTAACATAAGGAATTATCAACCCGAGGAAGTTGATATTCACCAAGGCCGAAGGCCGCGGTGAATATCAACTTCCGAGGGTTGATAATTCCTTATGTTAACCAAGGAGGAATGCAATAACTGTTTTATTATATGACGGGCGATTATATCAAATGCAAGGGAAATCTACTCAGATATGATAAATGATAAACACTTCTCTTTCATTTTCAATTTTTTTCAACAAAATCATCGGTATATCATATGAACACAAATCAATATAACACTGAAACATACCAATATTGTTTACCGTTAACAAAATTAACTTGAAATCAATATAGAGTCCTAAAATATATCAACATATCTTTACTTATAATTAATAGTGATGTTTGAGCAATTAACGAACACTGGCATTGGGGTTTTCCCTTGGTTGTTTTGGTAGTTAACAACTTGGTTAACTGTTTTACTGGTACACGGACTAATACGATGTTCACAACAGGTACTAGTAGTCGACAACGGAACAATGTCTTGCAAGTCATTAATCATTGCAGCTGCATCAACATCTTTCAGCGCAAGACTAACTTGAGAGCTAGTCAATAAATCACCAAAGTCATCATCAGTAATGTCGGAATCAACAATGAAATTGCCACCATGTCCAGCAGCAGAATTCGACGGAATCGGAACAACAGCATTGTTCGGCCTCATGGCCGTAGAAATCGAATCCGACATCGACTTCTTTATATTCGGAGCAGTGTATCCGGTATATGTCTTGAGTGACGATTCCGACCGGTGTCCAGTGACACTCATGATGTGACGTCCGGAAAAGTTATCGCTATCCAACAAATGCACAGCCGTTGATCGTAGGCTATGGTTTGTGTATTTTCGAGATAATTCTGCGCTTTGGCTTATCGTAGACATCATCTTTCCGATGGAGTTGTGTCCTAATGGCAAAGCAGTATACCAGTTTTTGGCACCCGTAATTGTGTTTGGGCGTTGAAAGAGTCTGTCACACTTCAAATTTAAACGCTGGTTGTATTTTCGGAACGAAACCACGGGACACATTGGATCACCCGGCAGAGCGTATATGCGACCATCAGCAGTATTTGGGTCCGTTTGGTGGTTTTTTGTCTGTTCATCGCGTTGCAGAAAGAGATATGTTTGTCCATTAGAATCGACCGTTTCGGTGATATCGCCTATCCTCATTTCATGGAGGTTCTCTCTGCCTCTTCGACCAAGATAGATCATTATGTCCACAAAAACTTTCTGCTGCAACTTGATGTCACTCGGATTGTCATTGAAATATGTATACATTTTCACTAAATCTGGCTTGTCTACAGGGGGGTAGTGATTGATTCCTCCTTTACCTTTTTTCTTTAAGTCAACGTTCATAGCCGCGAACACCTTTCTCGACCTCGCGAACATGGGTCCGTTGAGTATATCGACATCGCCGATGCTTTGAAGATGCCTTGCAATGCCGTGTCTAAGGCTGAAAAATGATGTACGCTGGTAAAGTTCTCCTTTTTCTGTGCGAACTTCCATGAAAAATTGCGCCAATGTCGAGTCTAACTCCTCGTGAGAAAGATTTTCAAACTGACAATCTTTCCCCCGCGATTCTAAATATGACCGAAATGTTTTTATCGCATTCTTTGTCGCTCGCCTAGTGTTCAGAGAATCCTTTTCTGTCAAGATTCTGCTCAATTCATCTTCGTTTATCGTAGCAAATCTGTCGGCTGTCGCCATGTTTATATTTGACAGACGTGAATGTAGTTTCTCTAGACCCAGTTTTCTAGACTGGTTCCCGAGCCAAGTAAGCTTCACCCGTGTATTTCTGACGAGAAGCGAGTCAGTCGTATGCGTACCAGGCTACCTAGTTTCAAGATTCCCCATTCGTAATGTACGCAACGTCATTGGCTGTCACATTTAGCGCGTAGGGAAAACCCAGATCTATTTATAGTAAGAGTCAGCGGAATGTTATATTAACCTGCTGAGCGTTATATTAACCTGTGGCGCTATAAAAGGTATAAAAGGAGCAGTGGACATTGGGAATTATTCATAATTAGGCATGGCAATTTACTATGGGATTTGGAGTAGAAAGTAATGGTCATATAATAATATATAATAAGTCGTATCATCCCTCTTAACTGACAGTAATGCTGAATAGGTCACTCATCGGTTCTTTTGTGATAAAGTTACTCAGGTTCCCAAAAACTGTGATAAAGTTACCCAGGTTGGGGGAATTGTGATAAAATTACCCAGGTTAACGAAATCTCGTTTGTACATCACGTGTCCTTTTTGCGTATTAAAAATGGCGGCTTCCATTCAATTCACGGTCACTGCGGACGCTCTGCTGTCAAAACTTGAAAGTTTCGATATTTACAAATATGTCCTCAAAGGGGAGGGAAATAATGAATGATGCCATGAGGGTTATAAAGGGTTCAGTTGGACCACTCACGGACAAAATCATTCCATTGGAACCGTTTGTCCCCTACACATGTGTGTATAAGGCTAAGTGGGTCGCCCGCTATGTTCACTATTGTCGAAGCGGTGAAAATTGTCAACGTTGCTGCGGCGGACAGGGTCAATGCAGCGATGGTTAGATATATAATTAAGAAGTTGTGATAAGTGCACCAAATGGCGTAGAATACCGGAGGGCTTCCCCCAAACAGCTGATTTATTTTTGCAAATGAGTTATCTTACTTGTTGTACAAGCTACTTATTGCTAGAAAAGGTCATAGCTGGTCACTTTGAACATCAACAATATGCATTTGCAATAACTACTTCGAATGCGACTCAATTGATGTACATGGGCGGTTCGAGAATGATATTATAAAGGTGTACGATACTTAACACTGAGAGGTATGTATAATTACAATACAGCTTCATGTAAATGTAGTTCAAACATCTACGCGTGCCTAAACACTAGTTATAGTAAAGTTCAAAGTCTTGATATTTTTCATGTTTTTATTTCTGTATTTGTTTTACATTTATATTTGATAATCAGACGATAAAAATCGTTATATCAATAAAAATGAATTTAAAAAATTATTTTTTAACAAACTTTTCAACCAATAACCTGCATGGATGGTTGAAAATATTTCTCATGTACATGGTCGAAAACAAATGACTGAATAATTACAGAATCATATTGGTCAATTTAATTCACATAATATTATCCTGCTTTATCCACTGATAAGACATTTGGTGGCGCCGACACCGACTATTATTCGGCCCCACTGCCTCGAAAATCATTAACTAGCATTACGTTGATGCAGCTACTCCTCCTCGTGCTTCAAAGTTAGAAACGAGACACCACGTGACATTAAAATGGTAATATGTCTCTTTCAGTACCATTTAGTCACGAAGAGTAAATCTGTTGGGAAATTAGCCTCAAACGAAAAACATCATAGACCATTTGTAGTTCAGCATCAGGAATATATATCCACGTCAAGTGCGTTCTTGGGCGACTATGTTATCACGACCGCCGTCGTTACCTGACAAACTGAATAATTTAGCGACACAGAAAAGAGCGTTCCATGTTATTTTATTCCTGATATGGTAGTAATAAAGAGCGTTTATTTCACTGTTGAGCGCTAGCAATTCAAAATCACACAAACACCTGAAAATAAGGCTGGGACAATGGAAAGTATTTATCAAAGCATACGAAGCCGGCATATCAATATTTTGTTTATTGATAAGCCTATCGTATACATGTACCAAGTTATAATTAAACTTTGAATAATAGTGTTAGCAAAGTGTGTGCACCGATTGCAAATATCGAGCTTTTGTGTTCAGTTGTTGCAATATATTTTTCAGGAAATGGATGATACGTGCACAAATTGCAAAATTGATACAATTAATGCGACCATTAATATACGTCGAATGGCGTATCAGGCAGAGAGGCGAAGATTTGCTGAATATATGGGACAGAGTTAAACAATCGAACAAAGAGTGTACGTTTGTCCCAGTCCTTGGGGGACAATTCGGCCAGTAATCTACACGAATAACAAGCTGGTAAGTATCAATAACTCATAATTGACTAAAATAGAAAGCCCTTCAGAATGTTCATGGGGAAAATGTATGCACAACACTAGACAAGCACAATTTGGCGCTCCTGTGCAATTCGTATCGTAAGACTGATACATTTGGATAAATTTGACATTCTTCTTGAAACATACTCTTGTGTGCCAAATAGCAGGGTGAAAATATATATTGCAAGGCGAAAAAGAAGTGTGTGGTGGAAACATAAATAAATAAAAAGCACAATTATTTGTGTAGACTTGAGTATTTATAAACTTAAGTATTCACAATCCATGTACTACAAATTGTGCGAGCTCGGGAAAAATGTGACACCAGTATGTCTACATGGCCTGTGTGTAACATCTCGATTGAAAAATAAAGTTTCTAATAATTACGTAATTCGTTGGTAGCGTAAGGTTACCTTATAGTACACAGAATCAGTAGTATCAGTGCAGCATTCGGCAAAGCTCGGTATTCACCGTAAAATGATAACCCTGGTTCTGATAAAGTTTGAACGACTATCATTTTACAACAACAACTTAAAATGGCGACCAACGACGAAGTCTTAAATATTTTTACAACAATGATGACGATGATTTAGAAGACTCGCCATTGGTCTTTTTATTGACAGCTTTGTATGTTCAATTTCTTTTATGAACGGGGGTGTGAAGTTGGAATTCCCCAAAGTGGACACCCCCGCAACAGAGACCATCTAGCCACGTCCCTGAGCGGGTTCAAACATCTCCATGACTATTATTGAATATTCACAGAACCATGCATATGGACGATGTGATTATCTAGTCGCATGCTTGCCGACTTGAAATCTAGGATGACTCCTTTTGTGTAAGTTTTTGCTCCACGGATCTGTGTGGAACTTGCCATTCAAATTGACCACATGACCTCACCCTTAACCACACAAAAGCTAATCATCTCAATATTCCATACTCCCTTTGCTGAACTTGGGTCAACTTGGTTTTGAACACCGATCAGTCTACATCACATTAGCAATCATGGGGCAAAGTGAATCAGAATGTTCCACACGGTCGTAAACATGTGACTTGCCACCCTATATATGGTCTTTCACATGTGTCTGTTCATTCAAACACAACTGGAAATATGTCAAAGCCACAATTCGATCGATAATCTTTCCAAAAGAGACAGGAGTTCAAAGTAAGATTATTTAGCTTCATACACGCTTGGGATATTTGTTTTCATTGGACAATAGTGCAATAGTTTTCTTTGAACTAAATGTCAAAAAAGCAAATAATAGATTATTGTTTCGAAATCGTACCTCAAACTAGAGATACAGAACGTCAAAACAGAATGGATTCCGTTGCGTTTCGTATTGCTGACTTACAGGTCAAAAATTCTCAACTGGCAGTTACACAACCAACACGATTAACTCGGCCATCAATTTCTTTTAAAAATCTTTGTTCACTCCCCATCACATATACTGTTTATCTAATACATCTTCATCAGTGAAAAATAATAAATTCTTTAATCTCAATAATAAATGTTTACTTATAATATCGTTTATAAATAACATTTGTAATAAGTAGGCATGCTGCCAGTTATTGTCAGTTTCCTGCGCACGCCATTTTACATAAATATTATAGCTCAATCTTGGAGTATCTTTTTGTATGATCCGCAGTAGTTTCTTACTGCGTGTACATTAATCTTTTATAAGTGGAATTCCAGGGGTATTGGCGAACAGGCAAACGACATACAGATAGACCGCTCCTATACCCTATGCTATGACTTTTATGTTTGAATGTGCTAACGATATCGCGATGACCAATCGCAGTTGTGTTTGGCGCGATGTTGAGCTGCTTAATTAACCCTTTATATTTGTTAAGATGTATATTAATAGAAATCAACTATCAGTACCGAGAACCGTCGGTACTCGACATCAGAACCGGTACCGATTTTTAATTCCTGATTACCGCCGGTTCTGGTACCGGTACCAGTACCTATTGACAACCCTGTTCTAGAGAGTGCCCAGATGCAGTGAATGAATGTACTGCATACTCAACAGCCAAAATAACTTTCATGTAAAGACAGATATGGATAACTATATTGAAAACTTGTACATTGCCGAATGAAGCATAATTAATGATCCGGTCCAGCATAAAACCAGACACGATGCAGATAGCAGGAGATACGTATTTCATCAATATTTAATAAGCTGTGATCATCAAGATATATCTTCAGTTGAAAATTAAAATGCTAAAGTAGATGGATAAATCTATTGAAAATTTTGAGAGAATCGTCCATAAAATCCGACACCAACTTTTATTCGGCCGACTACCTGAAAACCGTTAACGAGCATTGTTTTTGGAGCTACCCCATCCACGAGCTTCACGTGTATCAACGATATACCACGTGTGTGACATCCGAATGGTAACGAAGGGTCACTCTATTGGTAACTATCTACAAAAGAAAATCGCTATAGTCCATCTGTTGTTCAGCACCTAGTATATATATCCACATTAATTGTGTTCTTGACCGTCTATGTAATCATGACCACAATGTTTAACTGACAAACGCAAATTTTGAGTGACATAGAAAAGAGCGTTCCATGTTATTTTATCCCCGATATGGTAGTAATAAAGAGCGTTTATTTCACTTTTGTGGGCCAACAATTGAAAAACAGCAGCCTGTGACCATGGAAAATATGTCAAGGCACACGAAGCGGGCATATAAATATTTTTGTTATATGCAGTTGTATACCTCTTATAATATTATTTATATAGACTATTGACTCATTTTCATCTATGCTCATGATATGTTTTATTTATTACGCTGATAATTTCAAGGAACATTTATCAGTGGTGCAATGCTGAAAACTAATCATTTTGTAACTATTTTGAGGAAAATTAATTCACATCTTATTACTGGATCAATTGATCTCAGATTGGATTGGGGTTTTTTATATTTGGTTCAAATAGGGGCAGAAATATGAGATTTGCCCATACATATGTGTACTGTTAACCTCATGGGTTGATTTATGAGCTGAGTTTAGAACCACATAATTGGTGGGAGGGTTTCTGAGTTTGACCCCCTAACTTTGGTATTCAGTGGAAAATCTGTTGTAACACCTTTATACAATAGAAATCGAGCGTTCCGTGCTGCTGAATAGGCGTACAATGCGAATTTTCGTAACATCATAATTTGTCAGATAGAAACATCCAAAATATGGCCGACACCGTTAACCAACTTCTGGAATCGATACAAGATGGAAGCATCCCGCGGGCAGATGTTGAAAGGCTGGCTTATGATATAGGCGAAACTGAATCCATGCGTATGTACGACGGGGCTTCGGCCAAGTGGTCGAATTTCAATTTGAGTACGTTCAGTCCAGAACGTTGGTTAAATGAAAGGAAGGCAGTGGCAGTTTCATTTCTGAAAGGAATTTGTTCATTCAAAAAAACTCAGAAAACATATATAATTCTTTGTATAATCATGGAACAACTATATTTTTTGAGAAACCTTAATTTCATCGGGCCCATGTCCATGATCCTGGCTCTCGTGTGTTACTTTGTCAACGCGTCGAAGACGGTTGTTTCCTTATTCGGATCGACGCACCCATGCGGGTCTTATAAAACTATCTGAAAATGGATCAAGGAAAAATTCCTATATCAGCACCTACTGATGGCGACGATTGTTTAACTTTCTTTGACAACAATCAAGTTTTGGCCAAACGTTGGCGAATCTCATATGCAAATAAACCTGTGGTCAGTGTGACTACAAACATCCTAAATATTATACCACACAACCAAACGGATTAATGAACTTGTCACCATTGGAACCACGCAACTGGTTAAAGTATAACATTAGCGGTGTATTGATGTATTCATTAGAATTCGCCAGTTTGCAGAGAGGTGAACTCATATATTTAAAGTAGAACGGGATAAATTCGGATTAGAATTGTAACATATGAAATGTCTACTAACATTTCGGAAGAGTCGGTGGGACCGCCTTCCAAAATGGTTAAAATTAGCCACAGAGGAGAGGTTGAATTTCAAGATTCTATTGAGAAAAGTTCACAGTAAGATTGAGTCACTGGCGGAGGTAAACCAGGCGAACATACGTTTAATCTAGGTGAACCCATATTCAACAACCCTTGTTCATATGGAAGTGTGCGCGAAATAATATGTAAATTGACTCAATCGATGGTAAACAGGAAATGGGCCGTGTTGGGACGCGATGGTTCCCCCTACATCCTGGGTAGTAGACTCTTGGCACGCTCTTTTACATGCTGTGGAATTTCGTTTGATCAATATTCAGAATTTGAAAACCATTGTGATGCTCTTCATGACAGTTCGCGATTAAATTATCCAGATGCAAGAACATTTGGGAAATATATTATTAACTCCAGGGATGGGTCATATTGAACTCAATTTTACAAAATGTTTGTGTTAATTATTATGGGACATTCATCTGAAAGAATTGGCAGAGTTCATGAATTTTAAATCGCAGAAAGCTTTGGAATCCTGCATGAGAGCAATAAATCACCATAAAGCGTGGCAGTTTCTACAAATATCGTTATATAGCATGGCCGATGAACTGTTGGTGCCGTTCGTTCGTCAGTCATCTGCCACCGGCGGCACAAGAAACTTCATTCAATGATGTGCCAATGTAAACAATCCTAATTTTCAATTACATTTTGATATAACCATATTTAAATGTTTTTAATTAATTATGTTGTTGTAATTGTACTGTTGTTGTCATTCTTATTTATAACTTCGTTTGGCGGCAATATTTTAATTAGAATTTACCGCCAATTTCTGGCGGGAATTAGCGAACGAGCGCACGTTTGTCTACGCCACTTGACGTTTAAAATTTAGCGCCCGGTCGGTCAGTATAAAAGGCCTGTGCTGCCAGCATTACTTCCCACTCTCGGAATTCGGTTCTGAAGTAAAGTTTAGAAGTTTAAAGTTCTGAAGTATCTGTTTAGTTTAAAGGATATTATGGATATTCGACAATCAACGGTAAGTCTATTTACAAACTTTGAACATCTTTACACATTTTCTACTGGTGTAAGACATACTGCGTATGTATATATACTGGACATGTTGTATATACTAGTAAATGTTTTGTGAAATTTTAGTGAATCGGTTAGAATAAATTAACATAACCATTGATGAACTGCTATATTGAATAACTAAACTGGCTATATTTCATAAGAGGAGATTGATTGGGAGACTCTGTTTGCCCTAACAGAGCAAATGGTATCAAAGCTTTGCAAGACGATGAAACTCCAGTACAAACTCATGAAATCAATAGAGGATTCGAGGAAGAAAAATAATGGGTGAGTACTGAGTATATCTTTGTCTTCCATCACTCGATTAAGTTTTCAGCTGTTTTTAAAATCAATTTAAAATGAAAGAATTCCAGTTAGTGACATAACTAATTAATTAATTGGGTAATGAATGATATTTATTATTTCCCAATTATGGTTTATATGCTTTATCCTACAGCAAGTTTTCCGCCAGGGGGAAATAAATGAGTCCGATCATCGTTCGTTTCGTTGGGAGAACAATTTGGTATGTTATCTCAAGTTTATTTCTGTAGCTCAAATTCTGTAAATTATACCGACATACCTCTTTCTTTAGTGATTGATATCAGTTCAATTAACATTTCATAAGTTTCTGCCTACGTCTTAATGACCATTCAACAAACGTGTTAAAAATTCTAAAACAAAACTCCATGCAGCCAAGGAACAAGTCAGGTAACACAGACAGCAGCTGGGGTTATAAACTATATGGAATTATTGTTTATTCTTTCCTTGATTTGAGATTCCTGAAATCTTGCGAAAACCATGTGCAGATAAAGTATCTTATATAATAGTCCCTTGTAGGGAACCTGGTTTATATAACAACTAGCTGGTGGCCCCGACTTCGTCCGGGCTGTTTTCCCTCTGCTTTTCGGAGAATTGCGCGATTTGACCTGTAGAGACGCTCACCTGACTGTAATTGCTATGTCACCTTTTAGTTAATTTATTTCAATGAAAATATCGACGTACCACACTTTATATTATATTTTCACAAATGAGATGGTCGTCAATACGGTCGCTCAATAAAGTAATATTCTTTCGACCAAATACAAACCGTAATAATGTTGCCCGTCGGCAAATTTGCAATTGAACTCTAAATGCGTGCAATTTGATTGAATATCAGCTGTTCGACTCTGCACAGTATGCGAAGAATATGGGAATCAGCTGTCACCAACCGACGCGGTGATGGAACGGACGAAAGTGTGCAGGGGACATCAGATACATCATATCCTCCCAGTGTTGAATCGATTATTCAACATATATCTAAAACAGTTATACCAACGAAGAATTGGCTAAGATAGCTCGAGCATTGGGTGGCACCCAAACGGATCAATTATTAAATGAGCCAAGAACAAAATTATCTTATGAAACTTTGGCTAATTTCCAACCAAACGAGTGGCTCTTGGAGCAAAATAACATTGTACTGTCATCTCTAAAAGGAGCGTGTGCAATCGACGAAGGGAATAACAAGAAGATCAACTGTCTGTGTGTTGCAATGGAGCAAATTAGATACATCCGAGACCACAAATTTATCGGACCATTCTCATTTTAATATATTCCATAACTTCAAGTAAAACAGTTTCGAACTTATACGGTTCAGTGCACCCTTCAAGTTCGTACACTTTTATCAAAGAGTGGATTTCAAAACAGGCAGAGGAACCAGTACTTTGTGTCACCGAAGGCAGCAGTGTGTCATTTTTCTATAATAACCAAGTTCTTGGCAGACGATGGCGAGTAAATCTGAACGCACAAGCCAGTCAGTATTGTAACAATTGTTATTCACATTTGAATTTAAAATTTTCTTTTTAGATTCAACTCCTTACTCAATTTAACACTTTTTTTTTAAATTATATTTTTCATATTTTTAAATCAAAATTTGTAAAACCTAACGCCGTTATACCTACCACACGAATCACCAGACCTAATTTAATTGATATCGGTCCAGGGGTATTGGAGAACAGTTGCGAACAGACAAACGGACATACAGCTACTATACCCTTAATATATACAGATATACATGTAAATACAATTTGTTTTGTCTTTTCGGGAATCTATCACAAACGAAATATATCACAAAGTGTTGAACAGAGCGTGAAACTCGTGTTGAGAGACATGCCCTTTGTTAAATTGATTTAAACACAGAATGAGATCGGATTAATAGTCGATGAGCGATACTTGTTTCTCAATGAATAAATCCATTGAGCGTGCATGCGGTCACGATAATTTATGACTTGTCAATAACCATTATATCGGCCTATCTTTTGGTCCGATTGGTAAGAGGGTAGTTTGGTTGCATAATCATATCTCCGAATCGAGTTGTCAATTAGCTAGCAACTGAACGACAAAAACGCCCTCTTAGACCCGGTTTGGTTGTACCGCCAATGTAGGTTTAAACCAGGTTTAAACTCGGAGGTTTAAACCGAAGATGACGAATCCGGCAATAGGGTTTATTCGAGAACGGTTAAACAAGTCTGAATAAATAATAACAAAGATATAAATAACCAAGAAAGTACGCCACTTATAACAATGATACATCACAGGAGCTTAAAATAAATCTAAATTAAAACGAGCGCATCACTTTACGAAATAAATTGCTATTGATATGTTTTAGTGTCGGAGCACACAATCTTGATTATCACAGTTTATCCTTAAATTAGGGGTATATCAGATATTCTTTGTAAGCTCAAATTTTATTTTATTTTGTGGTAAATTCGAAATGGCTAAAGGGCGAATTTTGCCACCCGTGGCGATGCTCTTGTTTAACACTTCATTTGTACGCGCATCACATATATCCAATTTCAAGAGAGTTAATTGGCTTCGAACATATTTCAGAAAGCTAATATTTCATATTTAAAGCCTCGCCTTTAAAAGGTGGCGTGCCAATTATGGCATTCCAACACTGGCCGATGTTGGCATGCCAATACCGGCCAATGCTGGCATACCAAACTGGGCCGATGCTGGCATGGCAATACGGGCCGATGCTGGCATGCCAGTACGGGCTGATGTCGGCATGCCAACACGAGCCGATTCTTGCTGATTTCACTATCAAATTTATTTGTTCCATCTGATTCAGTGTCTGATTTGCACTATATTTTAGTATTAACTAGGACTATAATATTGATTGGAACATTTGATATTTGCCGGTTGCCAGTAAAGGCCATCACTGGCAGGCCCGTACTGGCCGGTGTCGGTTGCCATTATCATGTCGCCTGCCACTCGAATTGATTTCTAATTATGAATATTTGACAGAATATTGGTAAAATATATTTTACCCCAGAAGCGGCAAAGGGAAATTATTATGTGTTAAATCAGACAGAGCATCTTCAAAGATTTATTCACACGGCCTTTTTCAAAATAAAAAAAATGCATTTGGAGAAGAAATCACCTAATATGATGCCCAAGTTAATTTTTTTTTTCATGATTCAGAGATGAAATTGGCAATGGCACTACAGCTCAACTGTAACACGCCCTGTAGTCGACTTCTGACAGTCGGGAGGAGAAAGTGTCAGCATTGAATTCAGCCACCTGATTATAATCGCTATTTTTATAATACAAAGTTCCTGCCCTACAAAAGACGATTGACTGTCAATCGGGCATGGATTCGAAGACAACAGTCATTCTACATCTTATTATTAGTTATGTTTTCTTTTATTTCAACCATTATTACTGTTTCCAGGAGGCCAGTATGTTACTATGGTTCTGATCGTGCCCCCGCTCATGAACTGTATGTCAATTTTGGGACGCCGTCGATCAGCTTGGCGAATATGGGTTTGAAGTGGACTATGCGATGACAGATGGGGCAGCATCAAACCGCTCATTCGTGGACATGTTCTTTCCCAATGGAGCATCTCTTCGGCAGTTACAATATAACGCGATAAATATGTATGACCGAACATCATCCGTGGCCGCCCTACAGGACGTGATGCACGTCATCAAGAAAATTCGAAATAACAGAGTCCAGCAGCAAAGATCACAAACACGCCAAAGGGCGATATTTAGAGCTAGACAAAAAACCTATCTTGTGGGAGCACTGGCTCGTGAATATAATAAGGAATTTCGTCTACATCATAATTAAAGCATGAACATTTTGGGCTGTCTTCCGGTACGAAAATTCGTAATAATCTAGCCATTGACGTGCTGGACTCCCAACATGCTTTACCTGATGAAATGTTTACATAATCGAGCTCTTTACTGGCGTAAGACCAATAATATCAAATGCCGACGATCGGCTGATTTAGTAGAAAAGTATCCTCCAGTTTTTTCACAAATGGGAAAGCAATATAGTTGAAGACCAAACTTATTTGCAAACATCTTATAACAAGGGAAACACGCCAGGACATCGATTTCACTTTGCTAAGTTTTACACCCCTTTGTGCTAAACTTTTTGGACGGGAATCACAGCCTAGTACCAAAATATTTTAACTCTGATCTGATAGAGAATTGTTTTTGTCAACAACGTGGAATTCGTAATGGTTTGAACACAAACCCATCTTGCGACAATATGGCCCTGCATGCACAGCGATTGCGCTTACCCAAATTACGGTTTCCCAAAAATGTAACAGCGGGGAGAAAGCTCAACACTTTTGTGCCGTTTCGGGAAAGCCGATATTTGGCCGCAAAAGGAAAACTCAAATGAGAGTATAAACCAATGTATATATATAGCCAATGGTGGTAGTTGTAGCACGTTGTAATGACGTGGCTGCGTATTTTTCCGACCAGCTACTCAGAATTGGCAATACAACATATAACACATTGAATCTGAAACACTGTGGAGGTGTGACTAGCCGATTGATTGAGTCGGGACCAAAGAGGACCATGAGTTAAGTCGCATCCGCAGGTCTATGCCTCACGTGATACAACCGTCCTAATATCACACGACTCCTACACCACACCTCGCGGGATTCACCCCACGGCAAACGGTGCCACATTAAGGGAATTAGCTATATTTCGCAGCCATAGGAAATAAGAAATGCATAAATCATAGTTCACTTGAACATTGGGTGGATGACATTGGAGTACTTGCTGTAAAAAGTTTGACTCAAATGAAACAATGTTTATCGGACCTGTCGTCAACTCCTTATGCTTTAATGGTTCATTTTTAATTTATTATCGTTACATTTTTCCCAATGGGAATTATATCTTTTTGGAATTCTCCATTTTCAGATTTTTGACGCACAATACAAATTAAAATATCGAAATAGTTTGCAGTCATTGAAGTCTGTATTACTACAGTTGGAATATGATGGATTATGTATAATCACTCTAGCGAGCTTAAAATTGGACCACATTACAAACTAAAATTTGTTTTAGTTAAATAGTTAACTAATTAAGATATCGATAACAGTGAAACGTGGAGACCTGTCACGTGAAACTGTTGTTGATTTATACAAAAAAGTATAATTATGTGCAAGACTGCGCGTTTGAAAATATCTGTAGATGGGAATCAATGTTTACAATAATACGTTTTGTCAGCAATAATAGCATATATATAGCACACAATCATATATAGACGATACAAACAACGTCCGCGTTCATTCACGCTATGTAGGCTACACTGTATGTGAATGAATGCATACATAGTAGTGTAATCGGTTGCTGACACGCCATCCTGTTTGTAAATGTTATAAATATTATCATGCTTTATTTCAACTGCAATACTGGGTGTAAACTGGGAGTCAATTGTTTTTATTTTAAATGAGAACTTTAATTCTAAGATAAAAATTTGAAGAGAACTAGCACAATGTATAAGTGTTTCATTCGGGTAACTGCTTTTTATACCAACATGCAAACAAATCTATTTATTGCTCAGTACATTAAGTTAATAATGGAATGTGGTATACCCAACACCTACATGACAAAAAAATCATTGAATGGTTTTATTGCTTATTTTGACATTTTTTGTTTAATTCGATTGGTTAATTTATTTATTGTGAAGGCTTCAGTGGAGTGTTTCACAAAAACAAAACCAGTGACACGGAAGCATCTATATCGGGATTATTGAACATATTAACCTATATGCATGGTTGAAATAAATTAACATTATGTTATATATTATATATTTATTTTAAATAGCACCAAGAAGCATGTAATGGTAATTATGTTGAGATTCAACGTCACGTTAATAAAGTAGACTGACGTGCACATGCATTATACTGCGGAACAATCAGAGTGACGTCCATCATAAGCATTGTGACATAATATTATGCAACCCCATGCACATATGCCATCTCAAAGATATATACACGGGGATGTGGCTGCAAGATATGTCTCCTATTTCGAGCTCCCGATTTTGCTGAAATAATAACTGCGACAGATAATAAACAAGAGTTATCGCGCTTCAGTCGGTCATGACGTGCGCAAAATAAACCCGTTACATTGGATAACGATTTCTCCGGGCAGTGTACTTGTTAAGAGTTACATGTCGTGGCTATTAAACTTGTAATGTCAAACTCTAGCTTGTTCAGATATTCATTGAAACAGCTATCTTTAGAATTCGCCTAGATAGTAATTTCAGTTCACTCCATCATATATTTTTTGCTGAAAAAATTACTGAAAATTCCATTTCATTCACAGGGCCAATATCGCGGAGCACCAAACTTAACAAGATCATGTCAGTCCTAGAGGAGAGAGACAATAAACTGTTGGAGTATAAAAAGAAAAAGGACCAAGATTTTCTAGACAGTTTTAGTGGTGGAGGAAATCCGCACACTTGCGACTAATCTAACAGTGATTTCAATGGCTGATAAACTCGTCAACCATGTGCGGCAAACAACCGGCCATCGGCGAGTAACTGGCAACTCCACCAAATAACGATTTCGAGTTACAAAGTCCACGATGGAAACATTGTGGATTTGAACCCTTATCGCCAGCGCTGGAGGGCGAAACGGCTTGGAGTGGTACCCCTAACCGATTGAGCAACCGAGGCCCCCGGTATGTTGTCGTGGGTGCAGTACGCTGTCCGATCTGGCGCGGATATTAATAGCCGTGTACACGCCTTGGTGTATGCACGTTAAACAACGCTACTGGGGTCACCACAGGGTTATAAAGTTACTCGACCGTGGTATCACCTGGACCTCCACATAATTCTCAGCACGTTGAGGGCGATGGAGTATCAAGTAGATGTACCACTAGATGTTAGGATTTATGCATTTTTTCAGGTTAAAATATCTGAATATTCTAATGTCGGGAATATCGAACCATGATTTATGCACATATAGGGTATAACGCTCAAGCATTGAGGTGTAGGGCGAATTTAATTGTGTAAAACTCGAGTTGAACTGATTGAAATTAAAGGGGGTAAGGTAGCGCCCACTCTAGCCATGTCCCTGAGCACGATATATCAGTATGCTACCTAATAATCTACTGTATTATGATAGAGAATATATCAGTATAATTTACATTTGTTAGATTCAAAGTATAAAGCATCATGAACAAGATTTTCTGACATATTTATCGATCTTCCCAACTAAGAATCGAAACAAAGTATTCGAGCGTACAGTTTCTGAAAAATAATTGAGTTACTCCCCTTGATATCCTCACAATTACCCAATTTCGATGTATATTTTGAACCTTCCCTGATCTCATGAATCTATATTTATAACAATACTGTTCATAAACCATTCTTTCATAATAACCAATTCTATTATTATTCGAGATTTGACAATATATTTATTATCGTATAAAAAAGTTATCATCGTTTGTAAAATGTAAGGTTTTAGGACTGATGCATTGTGGGACAGGTAATCAAGTGTTTCTGCGCATGTCTATCCTCGATTTCTTTCTCCAACCTTCGAAAGATCAACATGAAGTTTCAATTGTTTACACGGGTTTTAAGTCTTATAAACAGCATCTCGGGGTTTCAGCCCAACTGTTGCAAGGAAGATGCTTACACAATGAAATGCATTAGCATTGATATATTCACGCCAAAGCCTCCCGACTACATAGAAATCTCAAGATCTGTTTTTCCAAATTTGGATGTGATAATTCGCGAAACCGGTGACAGGGACATAATATGCGAACATTTGATTTCAGTGAATACATCATCATTAAAAGGTTAAAATAACTATACCCTCACAGACCTGGATAGTACTTGTAGCCTCTACCTAGAACTTTATATAGTTGTTGATGTCGCGAAATAGTCTTTGTATTAGCCTATCGAAATAATGTAATCGTTTATCCTTACCATCTCTACCCCTAAATCGGTAGCGGAGAGATAGCTTACTGGTCTCTCGTGCTCGCGGATCGGGGATAGCAACCTGGTTATGGTATTCTGACAAAAATGAGAACTCGGTCAGATACTGAATACATATCACATTTCAATAACAAATGTAAGAACATTGTCTCAAGAAATATTATATTTACACGCCGATTTCGTTAATATTTCTTTGGTGTCATTTTCACAATTAAATATAATAGTTCCATTGACGTTGGATTACTATTTGAGAGAGGGAGAGATAATTTTAATGCAAATCTATTATGCTGCCGAATTGATGTTATATTTTAAAATTGTGAATCTCATCCGGGCCACAATTACGACATATTTTTTTTATAAATCCCGATTTCAAAACAAATAGCGTATTGTGAATAAACACAGAACTGAAGATGGTCGGATATTCTTCGCATATAAAGGCATAATAACGTTGATTATTCGATCATATAACTCTCACATAAATGACTTGAAAAGCAATTTGCTTTGATATTACACATTTTTAAGTATAAATAAGAAATAGTCACTAAATTGTCCCGCGAATGTGATAATAAATTATATATGTTATATTGTGTTATATATATACTAGAAGGTGACCCGACTTCGTCCGGGCTTTGACCTTGAATTGTCCATTTTGAAGGTCAAGTTGGTGTCACGATTTGACCAGTCCAAAACACTGCCCGGACAAAAGTACCCGACAAACGTGCCCGTCGAAAACAATCCGGTTTTACCCGATTTGACCTTGAATTGATCATTTTGAAGGTCAAGGTCAGGTCGGGGTCACGACTCAACCCGCCCAAAACACTCAGTGGACAAAAGTAACCCCACGCAACAAAGTTCGTCGAAATCCCATCAAAATTCGATTTGACCTTGAATTAACCCGATGTCAAGGTCAATGTCACGTCGCACGGGCAAATTAATAGGATTATGAGACTCCCCGACCGAAAGTACCCACACATACCAAGTTTCATCGAAATCCCGTGATATTCGAGCGTTTGACCTTGAAATTACCCGATTTCAAGGTCACGTCGCACGGGCAAATTAGTAGGTTTATGACACTCCCCGGCAGAAGTTACCCCCACATACCAAGTTTCATCGAAATCCCGTGATATTCGGGCGTTTGACCTTGAAATTACCCGATTTCAAGGTCAAGGTCACATCGCACTGGCAAATTAATAGGCATATGTCACAGCCCGGCCGAAAATACCACCACATACCAAGTTTCATCAAAATCGGGTCGGCCGTTTTCGAGTTCATCGATTACACACAAACAAACAAACAGATCTTCCAAAATATATAATAGACTAGAAGGTGATCCGACTTCGTCCGGGCTTTGACCTTGAATTGACCATTTTGAAGGTCAAGGTCAGGTGGGGTCAAACACCAACACCCCAAAAATGGTGGAAAACGGCCCAGCGGATACCGGAAAATCGACCCAGTGGATACCGAGATACCCTATGCATCAAATTTCGTCCGTAAAAATCCGCCAGTTTAACCCGATTTGATTTCCACTCAAGTATATAAACGCGCCTCATATACACACGCTCATTAATTATCAAGTTTCAATGTAAAGATAAATTACCATCGGTGCGCGAGATATCGCCAAGACGTCTGAAACAGTCAAATGCATCGGCCGGTTAAGCGTTAACGTGATCTAACGTTATGACCTCTAACGACGTCATAGAAGTTACGCATTGTTTTTATCCTGATGGAAGATAGTACCACTTCTTCTTGATAATTGTGGCAGATAACTAAAACGGATACATACGAATTATATATCGTTGGAAAGAGGAAACACGAAAGATTCTCAGTGTCATTATTATGACTGGCATTTTATTATTCGCGCTGTTTCGAATCGATTTGTAAGCACCGAACTCAAAGGAAAGTCCCGTAACACAGCGTAAAAACAGATTTGACCTCGGCACATAAAAAGTTGACCTCGGATCTGAAAATCAATAGGCCCATGTTCGTTCCCGGGTCGAATTACGTGTCCGTACCAATTTTGGTCGAAATCGGTCCAGCCGTGTTCGAGTCCATCGCGAACACACACACACACACAGATCTTCCAAAATATATAATAGATATATATATATATTATATGTTAATTGACAGATGCTATCTTGTGAGTTGTCATCGATTGATATCGATTAATGGATATCCTGAATCTATATAAACGTTATGGGAAGAGATACACCATTTTAATGGACTACAACTGTCGCTGGTCTAAAACCGGGAACAAACCTTTTTCCAAACCCAGAACAGGTGATCGACATCACCCGAGATCAGGTTCAATTTCAGGATCGTACTGATGCCTCATTAATCATGAGCAAAGGCGATTTATTTTTACACAGAGACGGAGTATGTTATACAATTTGGAAGGCATTTGTGTGTAAAACAACGACATTGCTTCAGGCGTTTGGACTTCTTCTGTCGTCCTTTTATGCATTCAACATGTTTTACCCCGCAAAGATAGCGACTACTCTCACATTCGTGCAACGAGACCTTCTGAAGATCAATGACAGTAACGGAGTAGACAAATACATAATGACAATTACAACACAACTGAAGAAATTAAGTAAGGTTTCAAATAATACCTACACTGGAATAACACATTGCATTATTCAGGAAAGGTGTCGTTTTTTCAATATAAATATTAAGATTGGGTGTTGAATAAAACGTGACACTGGAAAATATATCTGGATCCAACAAGACCCATGAAGATCGGATGAGGGATGCTACCTGTATGTGGTGCCAAATGAAATTGTTGACGGGCGGACACAAATGCACTATACAATGCTTCTCGGGAAGTGGTGGCCTTGTAAGTGTAAACCGATTATTTACATGTAATTCAAATTTCAAGATAAGACAAGAGGTGGCATCAGAGATGCTGTGTCTCGTTTTCGGTGGCTTACCGCCGGTGGCTACCGCCAATTGGTGTGCATCAGTATCGGTAGACTAATTAATAGGTAAAATCGAAAAATGACTAATTAAGGGCCATAACTCCATCAAATTTTATCGGGCCAGGCTGGTTTTCGAACTCGTCCGAAATATTCTTTGCAAGTATGTCTATTCCAAATTTTAAACAAATCGGAGGACGTTTGTTGAAGTTATCGCGCTAACGAGCTAACAATTCACGAAAAATTACTAATTTAGAGCCATAACTCTATCAAATTTTATTGGGCCAGGCTGGTTTTCGAACTCGTCCAGGATATTATTGGAAGACACTTATATACCAAATTTTAGTTGAATCGGATTACGTTTGTTGAAGTTATCACGCTAACGAGCTAACAATTCACGAAAAATTACTAATTTAGAGCCATAACTCTATCAAATTTTATTGGGCCAGGCTGGTTTTCGAACTCGTCCAGGATATTATTGGAAGACACTTATATACCAAATTTTAGTTGAATCGGATTACGTTTGTTGAAGTTATCACGCTAACGAGCTGAAAATTCGTGAAAAATGACTAATTAAGGGCCATAACTCTATCAAATTTTATCGGTCCTGGCCGGTTTTCGAACTCGACCGAGATATTTCTTGGGAGACACCTATATACCAAATTTCAATCAAATCGGATAACGTTTGTTGAAGTTATTGCGCTAACGAGCTGAAAATTCGTGAAAAATGACTAATTAAAAAGATTTGCAGTTCACCGAGAAGGTGACCATTGGAAGCTCGTAGGCGAATTTGATATTGGGTAACTAAATAACGATATCCGAAAAATCGGACCAAAAGATGAAATAAAAGTTCAACTTGCATCATATGCGTTACAATTTGTGTTCCATGGGCATACTGTTTTCAGGTGGCCAGTACGCTACTATGGTTCTGATCGTGCCCCCGCTCATGAACTGCATGTCAATTTTGGGACGCCGTCGATCAGCTTGAAGTTGACAGATGACGCAGCATCAAACCGCTCAATCATGGACATGTTCGTTCCCAAGGGAGCAACTCTTCGGCAGTTACACTATAACGCGAGAAATATGTACAGTGTATGACCGTGGCCGTCATACAGGACGTGATGCACGTCATCAAGAAAATTCGAAATAACATACATGTAGAGTCCAGAAGCAAAGATCACAAACACGCCAAAGGGCGATATTTAGAGCTAGACAAAAAAACTATCGTGTGGGAGCACTGGCTCATGAATATAATGATAATATGGAATTTCGTCTACATCATAAATTAAAGCATGAACATTTTGAGCTGTCTTCCGGTACGAAAATGCGTAATAATCTAGCCATTGACGGGCTGGACTCCCAACATGCTTTACCTGATGAAATGTTTACATAATCGAGATCTTTACTGGCGTAAGACCAATAATATCAAAAGCCGACGATCGACTGGTTGAGTTGAAAAGTATCATCCAGTTGTTTCACAAATGGGAAAGCAATATAGTTGAAGACCAAACTTATTTGCAAACATCTTATAACAAGGGAAACACGCCAGGACATCGATTCCATTTTGCTAGGTTTTGTGCTAAACCTTTGGACGGGAAGCACAGCTTAGTACCAATATATTTTAACTCTGATCTGATAGAGAATAGTTTTTGTCAACAACGTGGAATTCCTAATGGTTGAACACAAACCCATCTTGCGACAATATGGCCCTTCATGAACAGCGATTGCGCTTACACAAGGATGTAACAGCGGGGAGAAAGCTGAACAGTTTTGTGCCGTTTCGGGAAAGCCGATATTTGGCCGCAAAAGGAAAACTCAAATGAGAGTATAAACCAATGTATATGTAGCCAATGTTGGTAGCTGTAGTGCAATACATGGCAATTCACCCCAGCATGTGGACACAAGCTCCAATGTGTCGTCATATATTCCATTAAATGGCAACATAAGTGATATATCCTCTGTCAAATCCCAACAAACATCTTTATTACTTTACTCAAGCGTTAATTCTGAAGACAGGTTATTGTCCCTCAGACTTTCCAGTTCAGAGACTGAAATGGGCATCTCTCTGACAAACACCAACGTACATCTTTCCGATTCTTTGTCATATCATTCAGATACGGCGTCAAACGAGCCAGCTGCTGGCAGCAAAACGGTTAATTTGACTTTAGGTCAGAAATCCGTAAATGAGACACAGTATCAGTATGGCAGTTCGCGTGATGCATCGGGGGAACTCCCATCACTGAACCCACTTAAATGTTCTGAAATCTCAACCGATTCGGTTATACAAATAACTACGACTCCTGTCGTTTCACCGCCCAAATCTCAAGCTATGATCAATGAAAGTTTCGGATCTCCGTCACCAATTAAGAGGTACTTTTATACGACACCGACTAAAATCAAGAATAAAAACAAATTTATCTTCGAAACACAACATAATAAAAACTCTTACCCCGAGGAAAATTTAACAGATTCAAGGCGGTCATTGGTTATGTGATGATATCGTTAGGCAATTTCAAAACCTTCTTGCAAATGAGTTTCCAGTAATACGTTGTTTTCTTGACCCATTGTATGCCCCGGTTAAAAACTCGAAAACGGGCCGATTTGTCCACAAGGACACAAACCTTCTCAGTAATTTTGGACCCACAGAAATCGTTGCTCAAGTTCACTATACTGGGCACAGTCACTGGGTAGCACCAACATACGTACCAAACGATAACGATGATGCCGTGTATCTCTTTGACTTCCTCTTTTCGCAATCAGATCCGATGACGACATACACACACATTCAGTTATGGTCCATGTACGGAAGCAACTCCGCTCTGGGGGCATTGAGGTTAAGGATTCCACATATACAGTCTAATAACTCTGATTGCGGGGTATTTGCTTTAGCGCACCTAGTAGAATTTGGCTACAATCCAAGAAATGCTCATATATTTCATTTGTCACATCCTCGCACGCTAATATTCAATAACTTAAAATTAGCTATAGACAATAATATTCAATAACTTAAAATTAGCTATAGACAATCTGGAGCTATGCATTGAATAAAATATTTCCACTACTTTTTTAGGCTTCAGAGCTACGCATCCAGAAGCAAGGGTCTGGATGACTATGATGAGTGTCTTGCGGGTGATTTGAGCCCCCGTGGAGAAGAAGCTACTGGAGACACAAGACATCATGAAAGTGAGGGGCAAGGTATGTATATTATACTATGATACGAAATTAAGAATAGAGTGCATTGGAGATGGCACTATATTTGCATTGTCAATGACGTGGAATGCTCTAATATTTATATTGTATCTACAAATTTATTAATTCGCTAGCCACTTATAAATACAAAAAAATATTCGATAAATAGTTTATATTTCTCCGGCAGATATGTAGGAAAGACAACACTATTGCCACTGGTGAAAATGTTTCCGTTGGTAACGGGAACTAAAAAGATGTAGAGCTAGGTCATCTTTAGAATAGAGTGTAGTTCCCGCTGCATTGGCTACAAGCTATTAGTCTAGGCTTGTTTTGATATTCAGCGAGAAATACGTATGGCGTAATTCTTTAGAAGGCGTGAGCATGTTTTTTCAACAGCTTTATATGTTGAACATTATTAGGCTCGACCACACTTTTAAAGCCACCGACGTTTTGTAAGTGAAATTGGTCAGTTTTATCTTTGGGTTGACCTATTGTAGTGCTAGTGTAGACTTGAATGGGTAACGCTACATTAGCGATAAAGATGTCATCGAAACGAATTGAGTATTTCTTATTTCCTTTTATATTCTTTTTTAGAGAGGGGAAACCAGTTCCAGTTTTAATACCGGCTGATGTCAGGCTTCCCTTGGCATTCATTGTAGACCCTAAATACAGAAAAAATAGCTGGGAGTCGATGGAAATGGCTACTTATTTCCAAATTCAAGTACGTTTTAGAACACGCTTTCTACTATTTAAACACATAGTCTCGATCAAAAGATATGTGACAGAAAAGGATGTTATGAGACACAAGAATCAAAGTTGTTATTATATTTTTGTCATGTAATCCGTCCCATTTTTAGCTTTAAGTACAGGTGAGCCATTGCCATCTGATCAGTTGCCTTCTGTCAGTGCGTTTAACATAAAATTGCATGTACATACATAACACTTTTCTAATTAGTAATGCGTTCCTCGCCGATTACAGAGACTAATTCCATTGCGCGACGACTCTATACGGCCATTGGAATCAGTATTTTTATTACAATTTTAACTATACCGACATAAGTCTTTAATGACGCATAACTTATTGTGTGTGGACAATGAAACAAATGAACAAAGACACGCTCTTTCTAATGTGTTTTCATGGTAGCCCACGCCATACAACGGAATACGGTTGAGTCCATTACCTGCTTATTTCATAGTCAAAAAATCCAATATGAACCTATTTGCACATTATAGGTCGATTATATGCGTATTTGCGCGAGGATATGTTGAAATATGTCATAATTAATTACACATAGAATGGTGCAGCTAAGTAGAAAATGCATTTAAAAGGAATTTGCTAGTTTATGCATATAATATTGCAGTTGTAAATGAGTCCCAACCTGTTCAACCCAGTACCATAGTTGACTAAAAGCCACATTTCCGTCATAGCAACCTGAGTCTGGTCGATAATATTTATGATTTAAGTAATGAATATTGTACAAAGAATAAACCATGTAATGCCTTAACGCAATGAATACTGTTATCTTGGCTATATGAATAGTAACATTTTGTAGTTTTAATTTAATTGCAATGACGTTCCAAGATGGTGGCGCCCATGTTCGAAAGCGAACTTAGTACAAGGACGACCAGCACATGTCCTTAAAACATTCTCAAAAATATATTAATTGCAAAATGTTATAATGTACCAAGCGGACCCGCATGACAAATACCTGTTGTTTCCAATACCACATCAAGTCACACTCAGAAGTATGTGCAACTCTGTAACTTTTGCTCCGTTGATTAGCATGGAAATCCCCCATTCAAAATTGTTCACTTGACCTCCCCCTTAAATATAGCCCCCCCCCCCCCCCCGAGATAAAATAAAACAATCAAATAAAACAGTAGCAAATGACTTTTCAGGATCCTCCAATACTGGCATCCGAATGGTGGTATGTCTTTCAGTACCATTTAGTCGCGAAGAGTCACTGTTGGCAATTAGATTCAAAAGAAAATCGCCATAGACCATTTGTTGTTCAGCATCAGGTGTATATATATATATATATATAATATATATATATCCACGTTCAGTGCTTGACCGACTATGTTATCTTGACGTTTGAGTGACACAGAAAAGAGCGTCCCATGTTAGTTTATTCCTGATATGGTAGTAGTAAAGAGCGTTTATTTCACTTTGGTGCTGCAACAATTGAAATAGCTGAAGAATCCTGTGGCCATGGGAAGTATGTCAAGGCTTACGCAGCCGGTATATCAATATATTGTGTATTGATCACAATATTGTATACATCCTCCATATTACGCAGACATGTCCAATAAAAGAAGTATGAGTATGACCAGGTCAAATTCCTTACACTTAAATTAACGTATATCTCGCCAATATTTCCTTGTGCAAATATGTTCATATTGGACCTATTTGATTCAGATTGTTTTTCTTTTATGGCGCGGACCACAGTACCTGTGTTTCAGGTATGATATATATATATATGGTAAACTCGGTACCCAAATACAGGTCAAGTTCGAATTTAGGTTCTGCTCGCCAATTTTTTACAAGAGTTACGTCTCTTTTTCACCAATTTTGACCTGGTATTGGATTCTCATTCCGGCGCACATTCAACGTTTTTTATGCATCGTGTAGCGCATTTGGGGACCATACGGAGTCCGATTTCCTACTTTTTGAATGGTGCGAAAGCCGATTATCGCAATAAGATAGGTGAACAACTTGTGTGTAACGTAAACTATCACAAGTATAACGTACTTTGGTAAACAACTTGTCGCCATTTTCATGCTTAAGAAATTTTAAACATATCTTCGGCTTGTTTTATTCTATTTTTATGGAAAGCAGTGAAAGAAATAATAAATGGGGTGAAAATATATATATAACGACAAATAGAATCAATTCAGCCATTTTCCTGTGTGAAACCTAGGACAGGCAAGCTAGGTACAAAAATCAGGCCTAGAAATTAGAGGTGCCTCAAAAGTTTTAAAACGATGTATAGATACTTCAAAAAGAAATTCCATCGGGTGAAACACCGGAATCATTAGAACATTTGAAACAAGAGATGAAAAATTACCAAGGTAATGAAAGTAAAGAATCTCATATGCATAAAATTTATTTTTTGCAAAGACAAAACATTGCTGACGGCTCAAGTATACACGATTTAATGAGGGTGTGACCCCATTTATTTACTGAAACGGGGCTGCTGCAACACTTCGAACAACTCGTGGACATTCCAATCAAAAGGAGGCTCCTATCTAATATGGAAACTAAAGGAAAGACCATTATACAATGTTTTGAAAAAGCATTAAACGAAGAAATGAAGGGGTTATTCGAGATGTCAATGGCCAAACAAATGCTGGAAAACGATGCGCCAGAAGTAGCGGGTATAATATTAGCAATAATCAGCTATGTAAAAGAAGACAGAGTGCTGTTTCTTACACACAAGGATGTAAGTAAGTATAATTAATTGTATGCTCATAAAATATGTTTCCAATTAACATGCTGGAAATTTTCTGCAGTTGGCGGGTTTGGAGGAATGTTTTCATTTACTGTATTGTGTTGGTGGTGTCCATCTCATGACACCAGCTAAAAGCTAGTCACACCAGACTGGATATAAGCCATGGAAAGTTGACCCATAAACTGCTGGCTCTTATTCAACCATATTGTGAAGTTAGTATATCATTTGTCAACAACTAGTTCAAAGTAATGTTTTCAAAGAACGCTCAAGAAATATAATATTGTTTTTGTAGTACATCATTCATCAGTGTTCAGAACATATTCCCATATTTGATTCTTATATACATCATGGTGGATTATGTTAGAAATACAAAATGTGAACTTTATTGAGATTTAAAAAAATAACATTTACAGGCAATGGTCCAAGAAAAACGTCCATATATATATGGACGTTTTTCTTGGACCATTGCCTGTAAATGTTATTTTTTTAAATCTCAATAAAGTTCACATTTTGTATTTCTAACATAATCCACCATGATGTATACTCTTCAAATGTTGCATCAATGGGCATGGTTTCTATAATTAATAATATATATGAACAGAATCCTTTATTTGGAAAAATGGGGTCCACAAAGCCCTTAAACGACGTCCTTGTCGACGAGGTAAGTCAAACGAGTTGAAAATAAATACAATTAATGTAAATAAAGTTTCTGCGTTTATAAAAGTTATCAGTGTTAACATGAAGCGTTTGATAAAGCAGTATATCAAACTATCGCGACCTATCAGTGTCTTGGGTGTGCTTATCTGTGCTTTTTGTCCACTTCGATTAATCACAATCTGGAATTGACGAAATATTTTTGAAATAAAGGTATATATATAACCAGTTTGGCATTTACCATTAACCCTTTCACGACGGGATCTGCGTTGGTGCAGCATTAACCTGTTCATGACGGGAGCTGTGCTGGTGCAGAATTAACCCTTTCATGACGGGAGCTGCGTTGGTGCAGCATTAACCCTTTCATGAAAGGAACTGGGCTGGTGCAACCTTAATTATTGTATGATGGGAGCTGTGCTGGTGCAGCATTAACTTTTTTATGGGAGCTGTGCTGGTGCTGCATTAAAAAATTTTATGATGGGAGCTGCGTTGGTGCGGCATTAATTCATGCATGATGGGGCTGCGCTGGTGCAGCATTAACCCTTTCATGACGGGAGCTGCGCTGGTGCAGCATTAATTATTTCATGACGGGAGCTGCGCTGGTGCAGCATTTACTCTTTCATGACCGGTGCAGCATTAATCATTTCATGACGGTGTGTAGCGGTGTTGGCCTCTTGTTCTTTACCGAGATCCGGAAAACCACGAAGATGTATCAACCGCACTCGGAACGGCTCACGTGACCCCGACTTTTCTCGAAGGCGATGTCATTCGTCCACTTCTACTGCTGACTTCAAGCCGACAACATCGCTCCGTGTTCGAGACTTCTTCCATAGGTAATTTCACTAGATATCGTAACTTATTAACCCTAATCATGTTATATTGGCGACGAGGTTGTTCGAACTTAACGCGCGTGAAATAAAATGCAAATTATCGTGTAATTAAATTGTAAATGAATTTGTGACTTTTCTCTTGGAAAATTTTGGCGCTCAAAGCGTCGCCATCTTGCCTTCCTGTCCGAATTTTCGGAAATGATGGTAAATTTCCAAAAACACGCGTAAATTAAAATAAACCAAAACGTGAACTAACATTCCATTCACGCGTAAATTAAAATAAACCAATACGTGAACTAACATTCCATTTTCTATCGTAAATTTACAATAATGCACTTGGCAAACTCGTCATTAATGGACATTTTTCTTTCAGATAGGCCCAATGCCAAGGATTAATTTTACACTGCTTTCCCTGAATTTGAGTCGTGCATATGAGCGCACAATTAATTGCTCAAATTCTTTCTGCAGTGTTTTGCCATATTTCTATTTATTTCATCAAATTACGCCAATTGGTAGGAATTTGCACAACACTGTTTAATTATCCTGTCAATGTATTTCGTATTCTTCTGGTTCAATAAAGATTTGTTTTCTTGATGTTATTCTCTCGGCAGTAACCGGAATAACATTTAAACCCATTTGATGATGTTTCACTGTTTTACTCGTATATTCGCAACATAGCATATTTACTTGTCATTTAGAGGATTAGTCACGATTGGAAATTACTTTGTACTTCCCAATAACATTTACTTTGTTTGTAATAAAGGGTAAACTCTACGGGTGTCGCACTCTGGAATCTTGCCGCTTAATCTCATAAATTTATAATTTGTTGTTGTAAATGCTGTGTGACATGTTTTGTGTCACTTGTAGGATTATTACAGTGCGAATATTCGATTGAAAACAGAATTACATCCTTCAACCCATGATAAATCTAAATTTTGGAGGAAGTCTGCAACTTTTCATTACGAACCAAAGTACAATAACTAATTGAGAGCTGTTTTTTGTGTGGTGAATGAACTGTCCGAAAACAGCTACTTTCCATATTAAACAAGTCTAAACCGTACTTTTGTTACGATAATGCATTGAATAAATAATTAACGTCATATAAAATGGAGGCTATTTTTTGTTGTGGCGACCACTCTTCGCAGGAATAGCACTTCAACAATTATCAAAAGTGTTTCATTTGAATTACAGAGCGACGTTAACAAATGTGGAAAGAGGATCCACTGCGGGGTGGCAGTCAACCAATGTATCTGTCAAAATGTAAATATTACCAAAGATACCATTCCATTAAATCGATACACATCCATGGTATCGACATCCAACAGTCGTTAGTGTCTGTCATACAGAAGATCTACCACAATCGATAACACTATCTGAATGTTTATTCACCAGCTGTATAACTTTGAAAATAGCACTACTACCAACGAAATGCACTAATGGAAATATAAAATTATTGATTCTTATTTTCTAATTGTTTTCCCTTTACAATACCCATTCTATATTGCAAATAAAAGCACAACAAAACAAAAATATTAAAAACATCAAATTTATCAGATTGTGACCTGTTGCTATGTCCTTTATAGAATGCCGTTGTTTTAAGTTTGATAAATGTGGTTTCTGTTGATACTAGGTATACCAATGCATTTTATTTTAGACAGTACTTCCTCAATGTAAACGATGAGGTCAATTTCACAAACCTGTGAAATATTTTTAATTTGTATTGCATTTTGCAGCATTGGGTAGATTTTTTACATGATTCCTTGTACCAATACATGTTTTCTTTTATTGTAAATTGCATTTTACAAAACTTGGTAGTTGATTCTGTCCAAAAAGTCCATATTTTAGCAATAAAAATGTTAGTATAATAATAAAATATATATGATAGGCAAAACTTGACAATTTCATAGCTCCAGAAAATAACAATCTTCAACGTGGAATTAACACCCATTTGATGATTTATATTCAAAAGCTATGCAATGCCAAACTTTCAGATCAAAATTGGTAAAGTTTTTGATGAAATCTGCAAGAATTTCTGAAATTAAGACTTAAGCTATTTTATATTTATGAATGTTTTATATTCCTGAATAATTACTGCAAATATTAGCTAAATGAAATATTTTATATTTATGAATGTTTTATATTCCTGAATAATTACTGCAATTTTTAGCTAAATGAAGCGAGGTCACATTATAAAAGCTGAATGTTGTAATGTCAATGAAGACCACCAGAAAGACACTATTGCAGAATAACCGATTTCAGTATCAGACAGGTGGCAAATGAAATTAATCTCATGACACAAATATTGGTCACTGGCTTGAGATTTGTTCAACATTACAATTTCTCTTGCGTGCAGAACACTAAGAAAGCAAAGTTCATAAATGTGGTCCTCTGATCCTTGATTGTCGAACGCAAGTAGTTTCAATATTTACGATGGTTCACTATATTATGATAGCTATTTAGAAATAATATAAAGTTGATTTATATTTATGTTTTCTTTAAATTACAGGGGGGGGGGGGTAAAGATGTTTTTTGATGGAGGGCATGATTCTTTTTTGTCCGGTGGAATTATGGACCACACTAGGTCTAGGAGAGAACCCAAAGGAGTGGCGTGGAATGTTGCCTCTAGATATGAAGGTCAATTACAATGGTAAAAGGTCACAAATATGGAAGTAATTGATCCTCTTAATTAAACACTTACCGATAAGCTTGTGTATTTTGCTGAAGAAAGACGAATCTGAACTGGATGTCCAATTGGCCTAAAAATATTTACTTTGACAGCCAGTGCATTCTCGCATTTGTGTGTGTCTCCAATAGACCTAACAATATTTACTTTCATGTTGTAAGCCAGTGCATTCTCTTATATATGTGAATATCCCATATGCGAGTCTTGCATATATTAGAGAATGCACTGTCTTAAGGTCAAGGTAAATATTGTTTGGCCATTATATTCTCATATATTAGAGGTGCCTTATGGGCGACTTGTATAATATAAAAGAATCAATTGGCAAAGGGTTTTCGCAAAGTTCCTGGAAGTCTGAGTTATTAAAGAGTTAATAACAGTTTACTGTCCACACTTTTGCTGATTCAGTTTGATGAATATTTGATAATTGATAGAGTTACACTTAATATTAAGCTTATTATTGATTTTCATTCAACAAAATGTATCCAGCGCTATCGTGAACTGTGTCTATACAAATTGCGTAATTTTTGCGTAATAATTCTGGCCTAGCAAAAAAAAGCTGATTTCAAAAGTACCTTAACATAGTACCCTATATCTGCTACGTTGTTCGTCTAATTCTTTTGAAACTTGGAATAAATTGAGATCTAGGTATATGCTGCACATTGTGGGAGTTTATTGTATTAATGGTTTTCCAACCTTCTGTTGAATGTCTCTTATTTGGAAAATTTGCCATCTTCTAAAATCACATTTTCATCTTTGACACACAACAAAATAAAAATTGATGGGTTAGTAATCAATCCAATCAGACGCTGCTAAATTACTATTTCTTTAGTTGGGGGGGGGGGTAATTTAGGGGCGTCTGATTGGATTGAGTACCTTTAATGACTAGTGTTTCTTAAGTATCACCGTCCTTCGTACTATTAAATATTTTTTGGACTTGACCAGTTGTCGCTGTTCGTAATCTTATAGGCATTATTTTGAACCCACACAATATTTGGCCAAATACAGTCCCAAGTTTGAAACAGATAGCATAGGAAATATAGCGTATTGAATTCGGAAGGAACTTGCTATTTTTGGTGTGCTTGTCCATGTGACTTAGAATATAGTTATTATCCTTTGTCAGTACTGGATTTACATAATAGCACCATATACACATATACCTAATACTAGACTGAATAGTTGTACAAATGTATATACATGACAATCGCCGACAACCAACTCTTATATTAATACCCCTCCCTGCTACACAATTCGTATCAATGACAACACGTAGATAATGCACAACATGGTAAAACATAAAATACACAGAGGCCTCGTTTTGTGGCCACCACCAAGGGGTACACGCCGTTATCATAAATCTTGGCAAGCGAGCAAGAGCTTGTCGTCATACGTAAACAATCATAGTGCTAACTGGAGGACCAGCGGGCATGGCATTGTTGTATTTAGTGCAATTGGTGTCTTGGGTTTGATTCACTTTGCTTTTTTCTATTTTAGATTCAAGTTAAACTCCTCACTCAACTCAAAGATGTCACAATAAAAGGCAGCACGTTCGCAATGGCATATGTGCTAGTGGCTAACACAACAAACAATAATGTAATCAAGATGTCCACCGATAGCCTATACACGACAGAGTTCGAGGTGAATGCCCATCTCGAACTAGAAAACGGCGTCTGAAAGAATGCATTGCATATACAATGCGTTTCGGGAAGTGGTGGCGTTGTAAGTGTAAACCGATTATTTACATGAAATTCATAATTCAAGATAAAAAAATCAATATAAAGTACATCCATTCTCAAAATAGTGTTTATTTTGTAACACGAGAACCCTTGAAACGCATATAGATACATATTTTATCATTTGATACTAATTTGTATTCTGTATTTCTCTTCTGTTCAACAATCCCGCAATCATATTATTCCTTGTAACCTATGCTTCCACACGCAGAGTTCCGCTGCAGACAATACACAACTGACAATATGTCGGAATGTAAAGAGGCTTGATAACTCCATCCACATAACCATACAGATGTGAGGTTTAATTATAACTCCATCTACATAACCAATATAAGGATGTCGGGTGTTATGATAACTCCATCCCCATAAGTAATAAATATGTGTAAAAATTAAACAAAAAAATAAAATTCCACGAAGGCGTCCAATATGGTCTGCCTAATTGTCCTCTAAAACATGTATTTAAAACATCAACGATCTTTATACTGACCATATTTGGAGTCGTTAACCGCCAAACGCTCTTTATTGTCATAGGTGTTGCTAAACGGTTACCTATGGGTACGAAACTAGATACAAAACGGACCGCAACGGCGGAATGCATTTATCTTGATTAAAAAGACAGAATTAACTCATTGGAAAACAAATGCATGCCGTGTGATTCTTATGTCTGTCGTTCCTAGGAACGGGGGAAATTTTCATCGGGTCATTTTTTTCCGCCCGATGTACCTTAAACATAACTCTTTAGGGACAATGTGTGTTTTTCCTGAATTAATTGAATTTCTTGTTTGGAGCTGTAATGGATAATTGCATCTAAATCGCAATTGAATGTTATCACATAACTCGCTTTAAAATTATCAGAACATTCTCAACAAACTGGTATCGCTATAACACGGAGACCTATAAGACAGCATCAAATTCTGCACATTTTATTTTTTCGTTGGATGAGTTTTAAAGAACTGATGAGAAAATCAAATATACAATCGGCTGACTGGAATAAATTTTTCGAAAGATAGAGGTACATAAGATACAGATAGATAAGATGAATGTATTAACACTCGTGTGAACAACGGCAACATATATCAGCCCAATACTATCAGTTTCAATGTTCTGTGCCATCATGTGCGAAGATTAATATCCTGTCTTTTTCAACATCGGATCCAAGAATTAAATGTTCGTTCGTGGTTGTCGTCGTATATTGCTCAGACAAGTGATCCCGACACGGCTTTTCGTAAAAGTTGCATTGTGTTTTTGGCACGAGAACAGTATAACGATCAGTTCAAACTATAAAACGTTGGCACTTCGCTTATGAATATACAATCAGTTTCGGCGGTTATGATCGAAATCAGTTATATGGTGGAGTTTCCGTTCTGACTGGGAACTTTATAACATTGAACAAAAACATAGCAGGGAATTTATTTATTCAATGATTCTTAACATTCGTGGGGAGGGGGTATCCGGCTCGAGATTGCATGTTTTTTTCCTTCTGAACAGATATCGCAGTGGACATTGTATTTATTGTCAATACAGGAGAAATTACCTAATTGTAAGCGACCCAAGTCACTTTAAAAAAGTCTCTGTCAAAACTTTAAAGAGATTCAACATTGTTTACTGATGGGACATAATCTTTACAGATCATGCCATGATCTAAGAAATAGCAGTATATAACCCTGCTCATCTCTTGTGTTATTATGCTGATAGATCCTGTTGAATTACTAATGCTAGTTAACGAGTATAGTTTTTCTTAACTTTTCATTTTTGCAGTCATATATCAATCAAATGCAATCACTTTCACTCGCGACATTTTTTCGTTAGTTTATCGCCAATAGATACGTCCCGATTCAAGTACTAAATATTTACAATTTATCGCAGTTCGGACCGTGTTTCTATGGAGTAGTACAGTCCATTTGCTTGAGATTTTCGATGATCTTAGTAGAATGCTACATTCCTCAAATTGGCAGAGCACCCGAATAGTAACTTACTAGTTTCACGCAACCGAACAATTGCGTAATGTCTTTCATAATTGTTGTTGACAATCGACTATAATCAATTCGACCAATACCATCGTCGATTTGCAAACGCCAAATCGACGCAGAGGTGTTCATCGGTACACCAGCGGTGTATACTATGCATGTCCAACAGTGTTTGTCGATGAATCTCTTAACAATATGTATCAATTATCTACCAAACTGTATGATGTTTTACATTCCGAACCTATAACTGATTCATTCGCCATATTCCCTTCACCATATCTAGAACAATTATAGCCATCGTTACTAATTTTCGCACTGATCATGGACAAGCAATGTGATATTGTCCGTTTAAATTGTTCGTCAGTCGGTAATGTTTTCGTAATTTTATTCATAAACCCATAGTAACACGTGATGCCTTATACAAAACAAATGCATGCATTAAATCGCCCACGAACTATTTTACAAGAATTAATAACGTACATTTGGAAAACAAACATTTTCAACCAATAACCTGCAAGGATGGGTGAAAAAAATCCTCGTGTACATGCAGGTACATGGGCGAAAAAAATGACTGAATTATATTTAGTTGGGGTTAATTACAGAATCATATTGGTCAATTTAATTCACATAATATTATCCTGCTTTATCCACTGATAAGACATTTGGTAGCGCCGACACCGACTATTATTCGGCCCCACTACCTCGAAAATCATTAACGAGCATTGTTGTTGGAGCTACTCCTCCGCGTGGTTCACAGGTAGAAACGAGACACCACGTGTGACATTAAAATGGTAATATGTCTCTTTCAGTACCATTTAGTCGCGAAGAATAACTCTGTTGGTAATTGGCTTCAAAAGAAACACCCGTTGTTCAGCATCAGGTATATATCCACGATGTGTGTGTTCTTGATCGACTGTGTAATCATGACCGCACTGACAAACGTACAGTTTGAGTGACACAGAAAAGAGCGTTCCGTGTTAGTTTATTCCTGATATGGAAGTAATACAGAGCGTTTATTTCACTTGGTGCGCCAACAATTGAAAAACAGCTGAAAAAGCCTGTGACCAGGTCGGGCACAGGTAACCAATCGATATGCGGAGACCGAACGATCTAGGAAGACCGATCGGTCTCCCCAGAAACAAGAAATAACGGAGTCACGAGCAGGCATGTTGTACCTCGACAAATGGCTGCTCAAAAACATCTATAAGTATGTTAGCAAATTAAAATGCAAACCTGAAAATGTTGGACCACTGTTTTACAGTTTAAACCTCATTTCAGACGTCGTACCTCATTACAATGGTGAACAGTGTCGATAAAACTGTGAAAATGAGTCTTTACTTGATCAAATAATATCGTTTACGTCAACTCTTGCGGTGCATTCGATATGTCACTTGGGGTTTGATTGGTTAAAATGTGTGCTACACTTCAATGCACAATTTGGAACGAAGTTGTACTTGTCCACGGGAGACAGGTTGGTTATGAAACTCGGAATATAGTTTCCGGACTAACCGAAAAACTTTAAAGTGACATAAATCGTTATTTGATCGTGACGTACATTAAGAAATGGCATATTATTTCAAATATTAATGCTTATTACCAAACAAGGACTAATATATGACCGTTAAAGTATTACGTTCTGACATGCGTGAATCTTTGAAGGTGAATAGTTTGTATAGCTGACCCTATACAAATTTCTCGTCATTAAAGCATGTCATTTTGAACAACATGTTTACCAATAATAGAGAGGACGAAATTGTCGAATCAGTGAACGTCCAGTAATTTGGGGGCTATGGAAGACGAATAACGATCTGGCAATTTCGTTGGTTGATATAGATTTTGCTCACAACAATATCGGCATATCATTGGCTAATCACGTTATCAACTCAAGTTCCAGGGGCACACGTAACATGACCCCCAGAACTTGAAAACTTGATCAGCCAATGATATGCTAATGTTGTAAGCAACATCCATGTCAACCAGTGATATTGCCACAGTCGTTATTCGTCGTCTGCAAACCCCAAATGATTGATTTGCCTCTATGCCACCTCAAAAGATCACCTCATTAGCTTTGGTTTCCTGTCGATCTCTATAATGGAGGATATCACGCTCCGAGAAAATGGATAGTGCGCTTCCGAAAAGTGATTGTGATTGTAAGGAACATGTGAAATGGAACTGCCGTGTGTAAAACTTAAAAGTAGACGGATAAGAAAAGCGACTTTAGATTTACTTTCAAAAAAAGCTCGTAGATTGTGCGCTGATTGTTAAACTTATGCGCAAAATACACTTGGAAATGCAGATGTTGATTCTACGCAGTCATTCAATAAACAATATATTTCATCATCATCACAAACTGACAAACTAACCTTGGAAGAAATTCTGGAGGTAATACCGGCCATGGACGATATAAGTCTTTCAATTATAGCCAAAGAAATTGGGAAAACCCAAAGAAAAAAACTGTACGAACAATGTGAGTTGCCTCTGACATCTAACTCTCTTCAGAGCTATTCTTCCAAAAAAATGGTTATCAATTCAAAATAAAATACTTCTATGGTTTTTGGAAGGGATTGTGGACACCAGTGCATCAACAAATGAACAACAAAATATCTTGCAATGTGCGTCGAACAGGTTCGCCACTTGAACTATATCGGACCAATGAACATGATAATAAATTTGATGAACAATTATGACAGGCAGTAAAACAGCCTGTTCCATTTATAGCAAAGTGCATCCGGCGGGATATTATACAACAATTCTAAATTGGGCAAATGCTGAATCATCAAATCCATTAATAACTCCATCCAATTCGAATATTTCTACATTCATGGACAATAATCAGGTTTTGGCCAGGCGTTGGCGAGTTCAAGTACACTCAAAAGCCCTACTAAGTGTGATAACGACAGTGTTGCACATCGTAACCGACGATACATTTATCCAAGGGAACGATTCCCTACCCCCCCCCCTCCCGGTCAGTGGCTCCATACTGATTTAAGAGAAATGGAATCGACGGAGAATATAAATTAATACAAAGAAAAATCGAAATAGAACAAGAGCTCGCGACATCGGATGCTCAATCTATGAACAAAATGATAGACGATTTGAAAGACATAGAAATTAAACTACAGGCTATAAGGAAATATAAAATAGAAGGTATTATGTCACTAACAAAAGCTAAATATATTGAAGAAGGCGAAAAACCGACAAAATACTTCTTAAATCTCGAAAAACGACAACACTTATCCAAATCTATAAATGAGATAAGAGACAGTAACAATAAGAAAATCACGGAATCGGTCGAAATTATCAAAGAAACAAAAACATTCTATGAAAGACTTTACACACAAAACACGAACATTAACCCAACTTCGAAATTATCTGATATTAGAGTTCCTGTCCTTACTCCAACCCAATCCCGCTCAATTGAAGCGAAATTACTTTACCCGAATTGACTGAAGCATTGACAAAAATGAAGAACGGAATGTCACCCGGTCTTGATGGGTACACAGTGGAGTTCTACAAAATATTCTGGACCGATATAAGTATATTTTTGTCCTTAATGCACTTACCACACAAAAACAGGGCATTATCACTTTAATACCCAAAGGGGACAAACCAAGGATGTACCTTAAAAACTGGCGTCCAATATCTCTGCTAAATATATCGTATAAATTGGCATCTTCTTGTATCGCTAACCGGATAAAATCAGTTCTACCTACCATAATTAACGAAGATCAAACCGGTTTATATCAGGGAGATTCATCGGAGACAACACACGTTTAATATATGACATCTTACTCGAGACTGACGTACAAAATATACCCGGCATGTTGCTATTGATAGACTTTGAGAAGGCATTCGACACTGTTTCGTGGTCATTTATTGACGATTGCTTATTGAAATTTAACTTCGGAGAATCCATTAGAACGTGGCTAAAAACTTTTTATACAGACATTCAATCGGCGGTACTCGTTAACGGTACCACTGGGGTACATCTGAATGGTCAGAGCTTTTCAAGGTTAGTATAATATGCCACATATAATTTACGTATGTAAGCACTTTCCTCTTTAAATTTATGTCCACAGTTTTGCATAATGATTGTGCCTATTACGTGTTTGATTTTGATCAATTGATTTTACGTTTGACATACTACTCAACGAGGAACCTCCACTGCCCAGTTTGAAACTTACAATTTATCATGGTATATCATCCAAATATCCCGCCAAAGTGGACATTGGTATCTGTTTCGGCATTGGTAATTAGTCTGGTGCGATTTAATTCAATATGTCCTCGAGCGATTTGAGCACCAATCAATTGTTTAATACGTGATATATCTGAGCCGGGGGCCACATTGTATTCATTCAGCCCCCATTCTGCGGCTTAAGTACTACACGTCAAAGTTCTGGAGTTACATTCAACATATGGAACTTGTTAATAATCATTGTTCCATTCCTGTCCTTATCATTATATGGAATCATGAATATCCAAAGTTCCATAATTGTATGGAATTGAAACACAGAACTTTGACATGTAGACCTAACACTGCTGAAATGGGACTCGAAGAGTCAATTTTGATCGCTTATATGTTGGAAACTTAATTTATTGTGTATTACAGGAATGTACCCCAACGATGAGCACTTTTTTCGCTCATGCGAGGATTGATTTGAGCAAACTGAATGAGGACACCAGACACAGTGCCACGCCAGGAGAATCAACGGCATCTGATGAGCAGCATGTAAGTTTTCCGAAAATTATTAATGAGCAGCATTTGTTTTAGCAACACACAGATGGTCATGGTGAATAGTGTTCTTTTTATGTACTGATATTGACTTTCTCTAATCCAGCACACGATCTGCTTTATGTCGATAGCCATTGTGGGATATACATTTCCAGCATCAGTTCAGGATACCAGTAATACCCAAGAGTCCACAGTAAATGGGCCAGAAGCACAGACATCTGCAAGGCAAGCAGCTGTAACGCGCCTGTAAGTTTTCAGGTCGTTAGAATAAACCGTGTAACATTCAGCAGTGACATTAAGAGGTTTTTTTTAGTAGACTGCAATTAAAGCAGATTTTATTGAATGTGGCCGAATGATTGCCACATTATTCATGAACTGTGATGGCATCAACTAACTAAGCAAAACACCCAACGTTATGCTCATTTTTGTGCAGGAATGTGCGATTTTTCTTCTCTTCGTGTCATCGCCTTTAAACTTCCTTGATTGTTAATGGTTATAATATTATATTTCAGTCGTCACTCCCAGTGGATCCGGTGATTCGGCATTATGCAGATAAAGAAATTCTAACAGATGAACTCATGTTTCAGACATCAGGTCAAAATGATTGTAAAATATGTGGTATAACGTGTGATTCAACAGAAGACAGTACAACAAAGGGCGTGTGGTTGGAATGTCGAGGGATTGTGTGTTGTAACAAGTGGGTGCACTCCAAATGTGCTGGGATTTTTGGTGAAAACAAAGTTGTAAGAAACAAAGTAGATTGGGCCTGTCGATTCCACCGTACGAAGTGTGTGAATAAAACATGTCTAAAATAATTGATCTGTCTTGCGTTTGTTTGTAAATTTTATGCTTTTCATAACAAATGTGGTGAGATTGGTGCTGCAACTGATACTGGTGCTGTGGTTTTTGTTACTGGTGCCGGTGAGTATGAATGTGGTGGTTATTGTGATGATATCCATAAACCGTTAGTGATGATTGTTTTTTATTCATGTTTGAATTTGTGTTTACCTCTTCGACGACGTCGACACCCTGATCCATCTTTTCTCATCTGGCACGCCTGGTGGCAAACACATTTTTATTCGGCGATTCCTACTTTCGAGGATAAAATCTCCACCCTCTCCCTGGCTGTCGTTTCCAGAGACTGTCATGGCTTAGTGGTTATTGAGGAACATTTTGATGTCTTTTGGTGACTGATGGAAGATGAGGCGTTCGCGCAGAAGAATTTATTGGTAGTTGGGATGATAAGTTCCGTAAAAGAGAGGTGAGAGCTTCAGTTTTGTCAGGTTGATGAGATCGGGGTTATTGCGTCTAACAGCACAGCGGAAGAGATGGAGAGTGTAGATGAATTCAAAGATGATTTCGTTGATGAATGCGTAGTTGGGGTTGCGAACGCCCCTGAGCCATTGGTCGTAATTCTCGAGAGTTGGTGGAATGTCTCTGGAGATGCCGAATGGAAGTAGCAGTTCATCTGATGTGCCTTGTAGCAATATTTGAAGTATCTGCCAGGATTTATGGTGGTATCCTGCACTGCGGCATGTGGCAAGCGCCTTTGGGGATAGAAAACCAAGCATCTTGGCCAATTCTACGAGAATCACGTCCCAAAGGAGGCGGAACACCAACCGAACCCGGTTGATCTCAATGTGGCCGAGACCAGCGACAGGGAGTATGCTACTAAAAAATCGATGATGCTGTATGGAGTCCTCAGCAATAGATGTCTCGTGAGATGATTTCAGGTGAGTTTTGAACGTTTCCACTCCATTAAATGGCAGCTGACAGTTTGGAGATTTGTAAATATTTTCCACCATCTTACACATGGCGAGATATGGCACGCCGTCTCCACCCACCATTGTCCAAGCTCTACTGGTCAACAGCCGGAGTTGGATTTCCTTCATCACGTCCATGATTGATGAGATGACGGGTTGAGCATGATGGGATCCCCGATGCTTACTTGAGGTGGTGACTGGTGGGATGAAGGATTTTCTGCATATGGATTTCGTTGTTGGTCTACCGGCGATGCTGTTGATGTTGGATCCAGGATGGAGCGGTCAATGCTGTCTGAGAAGGTGCCATTGATGAATTGTTGATCAGCGTGGACAGCAGCGATACGGTCGGATATAAACTTATTTCGGAAGGATGATATTGCAGAGCGACAGACTGTAGTGATGGGTTGGAGATTACCGATGGACAAGGTAAGTGGGAGAAATATTGATTAAATTCTTATTTCTTTAATTCGATTGGTCATCTACATCACGTGATTTAAATTGTTCAACATGGCGAATTTTTACAAGTCAGAAGAATCGCCAGCTCTCATAATATGAAGAGAAAATGACATTATTTGATGGTACTCACATCTCCTGTAGTCATTAAATAGTTTGGTAAGATCTATTGTCACTTTTCCGTTAAAAGTTGGACTTGCTTGGAACCGGAAATGGTCTTGCAAATGTTTTTCGAACCGATCAAGCCGATTACGATGTTGTCAACATCCGGAAAATTCTCGGTCATGTCAATAATACAAAAATACACGTCGCCGACGATTTTAGACCTGCCAGAAGGGGCAATAATAGCCAAATTTGGCTAAAGTAGCCAAATTTCAGGTTGACCCAGACCTGAATACGTTCATACGTTTCAAAAATCCAAATACGCCATCTATAATGAGCACTTACCAGTTATTCCGTTGAATAATGGGCGTTTGGTATGGGGGTGCTTCAAATATGCCCGATGCGGACGTATTTGTAATATGAATACGCACATTTACGACTTTTTGTGCCCATTTACGTTCATATAGAGCGTATTTAAGATTCAAATAACGCCAATATGGGCGTATTTGAAATATGTTAAATGTGGTCCTATTTTATGGTGCATCTTCGAACAAGTACAAAAAAACTGACAACAACGGATGAAAACATACACGTCCTCGAATTTTTATCGGAATAGGGAAATTGTATGGTACACCATCGATAAATTGATAGATCGTGTGTCTATTGTGAAGAGATATATTACTAACCACCAGCTCGCTGCAGGCGAGCGTGGTTTTTTATACCTTAGGCAGGTGAATGACGTCATATATATTTTTATTTTTTTTTCTATACGATGAGAGGTAATTCAGGAAAGAGTATGCTATTTAGCGAAATTGACACGTGACTTCCGATTAGCAACTGTTTAAAGTGAAATGCCTCGGCTCATGACGTCATTTACGTCATGTTGTATGCGTAGGTGCAGCACTAACCCTTTCACGATGGGAGATGCGCTGGTGCAGCATTAATGTTTTTATTACGGGAGCTGTACTGGTGCAGCATTAACCCTTTCATGACGGGGAGCTGTGCTGGTGCAGCATTAACCCTTTCATGACGGGATCTGCGTTGGTGCAGCATTAACCTTGTCATGTCCGGAGCTGTGCTGGTGCAGCATTAACCCTTGCATGACGGGAGCTGCGTTGGTGCAGCATTAACCCTTTCATGAAAGGAACTGTGCTGGTGCAACATTAATTATCTACGTTGAGAGTTGAGTCCATACGAAACATCCGACATATTTATAATACATTTACTATATATACTATGCATATGCATATATTTATGTATTATATCACTTTAGACCACTGGTGTGCGAATGCTGTGAGCCAGGCGAGTGCGTGCAGTAAGAAAGAGATATGTGTGAACGCGAGGAATGCCATATATGTATACACATACCAATGTCATTGAACATTCTGTATTTGACATTCCTCAATGTGATTGTTTCTTCAATAAACATTTAAAAAAAAAAATTATTGTATGGTGGAATATGTGCTGGTGCAGCGTTAACCCTTTCATGACGGGAGCTGCGTTGGTGCAGGATTAATTATTTTATGATGGGATCTGTGCTGGTGCAGCATTAACCCTTTCGTGATGGGAGCTGCGTTGGTGCAGCATTTATTATTTTATGACGGGACCTGCGTTGGTCCAGCGTTAACCCTTTCATGAATGGAGCTGTGTTGGTGCATCATTAATTATTTCATGACGGGACCTGTGTTGGTGCAGCGTTAACCCTTTCATGGGGGGAGCTGCGTTGGTGCAGCATTAATTATTTTATGGTGGGATCTGTGCTGGTGCAGCGTTAACTCTTTCATGACGAGAGCTGCGTTGGTGCAGCATTAATTATTTTATGACGGGCGTTGGTGCAGCATTAATTATTTCATGACTGGAGCTGCGTTGGTGCAGCATTAATTATTTTATGGTGGGATCTGTGCTGGTGCAGCGTTAACTCTTTCATGACGAGAGCTGCGTTGGTGCAGCATTAATTATTTTATGACGGGCGTTGGTGCAGTATTAATTATTTCATGACGGGAGCTGCGTTGGTGCAGCATTAATTATTTTATGATGGGATCTGTGCTGGTGCAGTATTAACCCTTTCATGACGGGAGCTGCGTTGGTGCAGCATTAATTATTTTATGACGGGAACTGCGTTGGTGCATCATAAACCCTTTCATGACGGGAGCTGTGCTGGTGCAGCATTAACCCTTTCATGACGGGACCTGCGTTGGTGCAGTGTTAACCCTTTCATGAAGGGAGCTGCGTTGGTGCAGCATTAACCATTTCATGGCGGGAGCTGCGCTGGTGCAGCATTAAACCTGTCATGGTGGAAGCTGCGTTGGTGCAGCATTAATTATTTCATGGCGGGAGCTGCGTTGGGCAGCATTAATTATTTCATGACGGGAGCTGTGCTGGTGCAGCGTTAATTCTTTTATGATGGGAGCTGCGTTGGTGTAGCAGCATTAACCCTTTCATGGCGGGAGCTGCGTTGGTGCAGCATTAACCATTTCATGAAAGGAACTGTGCTGGTGCAGCATTAACCATTTCATGACGGGAGCTGTGCTGGTGCAGCATTAATTCTTTCATGACGGGAGCTGCGTTGGGGCAGCACTAATTATTTCATGGCGGGAGCTGTGCTGGTGCAGCATTAATCTTTTTTATTAGAGCTGCGTTGGTGCAGCATTAATTTTTTTATGACGGGACCTGCGTTGGTGCAGCGTTAACGCTTTCAGTCAATGGGAAATATGACTGCCCGTAACCCTCTTTAAGGACAACTGCCCATAATTACGGTTAAGTTAGTATATATATATATATATATATATATATATATATATATATATATATATATATATATATATATATATAACCGTTTATATAGTACTTGAGCGTAGAGTTGTATATATGATCCAACAAAATGGAGACATGACTTATAAAACGATCATTTAATACATTTGTGTAGAGGCCTTTCGTGCTTAGTATCATTGCACTCTTCAGTAGACTGTTATTGTCGTACGTAATAGACGCAAGGGAGATAACTCTCCCATGCACTTCCGGCTATTACGTCATTAGTCAGCATTTAGTTTTGCTTTGAACAGGATTTTGAAGAAATCTTCCCGAATCTTGCGATGTATTTTGCTCTTGTACATCTTGCAGAACGGGAAGACATGGAAACTCTTTCTTCCACAATCGTCCAGATGGGCACTCAATGGAATATTCCTGTATTCTGGCTGCTTAATATGCTGTCGGTGGATTCGCATACGCTCAACCACACTATTGTCAGTTTCCCCAATATAGCTTTCTCCGCATCCATCACACACTATACAGTATATCAGATTTACTGTCTTGCACGTCGTATCGACATTGGTGTATATCTTCATACCGTTCTTAAGGGTAATAGTATTTCCTTTGCTGGACTCGTGTAAAATTACCGAAATTGTTAATTGACCTTGATTCAAGCAAAATTTATCAGAATAGCCTCACATTCAATGAAATTATCTTATCAATATTTATTTGTATTTGAACAACAAAGTTGTGTCAATAAAACGGACTGTAAATATATCAACAAAACGTACGACTTCCTTGCAAGTGATTGCCACGGTCATACTAAATTATGTCCCGTGGGACAAGTTTCAAGGCCAAATTGTGAACAGTAGGATGCTTCCATTTCAGTAGGGAATTCAAAAAGAGTAATTTGTGATGTCTTGCACCATGATTTTAGTCTTGGTTTCACGCAACTGCATATTGTATGCTATAGCAATATTTATAGACGAGAGTGTTATTTTTCATATATTTTGAACATATTTTACAACAATTGAAATTTTGTTAACAGAGCAACCCTCTCATCTTTCTACTTGTCTCATGCCCCGCGTTAGTGTACCCCAATATAATTTTGCCATGATTTCATCTGCATGATCTGGCCGAAGACATTTCAGAGGGCTAAGGTTGAGAATTCTTGTGAAAAGTTTAGCGATACATGTATTTGGATTTACTAATCTTAAAAACAAGCCAGGTTTGTATGGTGTTTATATCATAATAGACTATAGACTGCTCACATTGTTTTGTCCACACAAAGTGTGTAACACCTCTTATGATAGGGAGATGTTATTCGTATAATATAATGTGCTCAACTTATGTATTTGGGCGGCTGCAATGTCAACAGTTAACTGAGACAGTGCCAAAGCGTTTCAAGAGGTTTGCAATTTACAGTCTAAATATTAATTTTATAGTTGTAAAATTTGAGTTTTCGCAGATTACACCCATACGTGTATATATACCGTATCTCCAATATATTCATTTTAAACATACTCGGACTGAAAGGATTCTACATGTTTATAATTCCTTGCACAAATTAAGGGATGTATGATTTCTGTGACTCCCATGGCAATATTTAGGTTTGCGTTAATGCGATTAAACTTGTGAAATACGTTTATAAGCTTGTATATGCCATCTATATCAGCCTGGAAATAGTTATGGAAAGACAGCAGGCATCGAATTTAGTATTGCTATATATAACAGAATATAACTCTAAACATAATAACGAACGATATCTGTTTCAGGTTAACCTCGGTGTAATTTACGAAAATCCATCAACGTCCACCGGTTCCATGGCGGCATTGGATAAGCTGCACCAACACGTTCGGGAATTAAATAACGGAAAAGTTCACCCAGTCATCCTTTTTGGTGATCAGTTGTCGTGCGAACATCTGACAGGGGCCAATGGTGAAACGCAAACAGGACGATTACATGGCTTCAACTCGGTATTCAGGAATTTCACCTCCACCACATGATATTGCTACATGTGCGTCTGCACGAAGAGAGCATTGCACGAATATTATAAAGTGACCTCTACATGGACTTCACAAATTCACGATAACTCAATACTCATGGATAAATAAAGAATTGAGTGGCAGATTCATTGGGGTTATTGCATTTCGACTATCAAAAACATTCAACAAAGTGTGTGAATATACTAATAATAACACATTTTATTAGGAATTAGATGGCACAATCAACATCTAATCAGTGTTGACCACCAGATAATTCTGTTCATGACTTGTGCTTCCTGCTCATATTTGACAAGGTCAGGCGAGTGCACTTACGTTATTTGCGCATAAACCTTTCTATGATGGTATATTTCTACAAAATTAGAATGAATACGTCACTAATAAACAATATTTTAGATGTTTTTAACATGTATTATTGCACTCATTATTTTATACACTTTTTTATACATATTGCTCGCCCGATGTGGAGGTAAATAAAGAATATTATTATGTTATTTCTGTTCCATATGAAAATGCGATATTCGCATTTGATGTGTCGTGAATGGTGTTATTTAAAGTCGAGTTTATCGTTTCTAGGGATCGGCTAAACAGTTTCGTACAGGCGCACGGACACGTCGATCAATCTTTAATTATTTATTGCTTATTTTCGTTACAGGCTAGTGGGTCGGAAAGCGATTCGGATGGCAATACATCTGGATTGAGATGTACCATCTACACAACTGAAAATACTGGGTTAACGACAGCTTCAGCCGAATCCATACTGACAGACCCCGAGTTAGATAAGGTATGTGATATCCCCCAGTTAAACCAAAAGGTGGAAGCCTATATATGTTCGCCTACCAGGATGACGCCTATAAAGATGATTGGAATAGTGATCAGTACATGTGGGCTCATAATGGTACAACTAAGCTGCCGCGGTCAAATCCGATTCGTAAAAAATCATACTACAAATGCAAAATCAACAACGATAACACTGTAGGTTCCCTGTTGTTTGTACGAAATTCATATTGCTTGGATGCAAAACCAAACCTGATCCTAGTTGAGTATTTGGGTGATGAATCAGTTTATGTAGATCGTCCTCATGGGAACTCAAACAAAAATAAAGGGGTGCTTAAACGCACGACCAAATCGACACTTAAATCGATAAAGAATACAGTTTCTGCCCGGTCAGAAAATCCAACAAAAACTTACCAGGGCATGGTGACACGCGATACAGCAGCCGGTTATCAATGGGTTCTGAACCCTCGAAATTCCAAACAAGTTCAAAATATAAAATCAACTGTAGTATCACAAAGTCACATTTCGACTGATTCGATCGCAAATGTCTTGAAATTGGCTTCCCAGTTGGATCTAATTCCCGAACTGACAATTACCAATAAAGATTTGTTTTGTATTGCACATTATCCCGAGTGGACAAAATCTGTGAATGAACTTATTGAAGTTGATCCTGGACGCCACCAATTTCTTTTCGGTTATGACACAACCTTTAAAATAGGGGATTTCTATGTCTTCCCTCGTATTTAAGAATGTCATATTTGAAGGGTCTCCCGTTTTCCCAGTAGCTTTCCTCATACACGAGAGGAAGTTTCAAAGGGCACATACTAGATTTTTTGAAATAGTGCGGGACCTGATACCAAATTTGGTTTCACATCCTGTACCCATAGTCCTGGACAGGGAAGATAGTTTCACAACAGCAGTGAAAGATATATTTGCAAATTTACCGATTGTGTACTGCGATATTTCAGGTTCCACCTACGTAACCGTCTAGGTACACAGCATGATGAAATATCAATTTATATTGAAAACCTTTCTGATTTACTCAAGTGTGAGTCTGCAGAAGATTTTGATCTAAAATATGATGAAGTGACATCTCTTTGGAGTAAGGCCGCGAAAGAGTATTTCGACAACAACTTGAAGACCGATATACAAACATCAGCAGCTTGTTGGGTTCTCCGTCCTCTTAAAATTTATGACCCGCTTTCGGGCATAACAAATAACATCTCCGAATCTTTCAACGTTGTAGTAAAAGAACTGACCGACTGGAAAGAAGTCTCAATTGACAGTGCCGTCCTTTCATTTCCTTCTCAAATTTTATCACACAGAATATTTGCGAGGCAGAATGGGAATAGGCAACGCTTCTCTTAGAGCCGAATTTTCAAACGCAATGTTGAAAGAAGATGAGTGTGTCATACCAAATGGCGTATGTGCACCTAATGAAATTGTAGATTTGGTGCGTCAATGAAAACTCGACTTTGACACAATGTCGCCAACACTGCACATGACGCACGGATCCTCAGTGGCTGACCATGCAACAAATGTTGTACACACGCAACGGTCTTTAGCATTGGAAATCGTGAGAACGAAAAACATAACATTCGTTCCCGAACAATCCGCGTTCGTTGTAGATGGGACAAAGGTTAATTTATATTGCACAAAATTGTTTCCGAATGAAAGTTGTCAATGCCCATCGACGACAACATGTTACCATATAACTGCTGCTAGAATTATAATCGGCATTGAGGACAGTTCAAGTCCACATAAAGTTAACTTGACACAACTTAGAAAACGTGGGCGTACCCGATCCGATAAAAAATCAAAGAGAAAGAAAGGCAGGAAAGCCGATTACCATGTGATTCCCGCTCCTGACTCTATTGTTGTGACTGACGAAACCGTTCAGTTAGATTCCTCTGTCATTTCCATTTCTGATCAGGCCGTTTCAACCCCTTCAAAAACAAACGAATGCCAGGCTCACCGATTCGACACCATGACAAGCCCATTTCTGGTAAGTTAGTTTCAACGCCTCCAAATAACACACTCAAGCCACGGTCACCGATCCGAAGTGAAGCTTCTGTTGTGATGTCGTGTTTCAGAACCAAAAATGCTCAAAGTTGTTAAAAAAACCTTACATTTCAAATTCCAAATTCCACTGACAATCTGTCAACTTCGCCAGTTTATGTGCTAGATAGTTCTAGCGAACACGCCGACATTATGTCCGCTAATGACACGTCATTTCAGCTTTCCCAATTTTCACCTATTTCCAACACTTCAACTGAATCTCAAATGGGAAGCCCTTTTACTACGCCGCCGATCTGTCCATCTTCAGTACAAGGGTGTCCGCAGATTGTCCACAATGTGTCCGTTACGTCAAAATCGCCTGTGTCACATCCGAACATTCAGAACCAAAGTAATGTTTCAAATCATTTTGGCACTTTTTCAGTGCCAGTGATCTATGTAAACTCAAAAAATTTGTCAATTCCTTCGTCACAACTGCCTCCGAAAAATCAGACTAAAAATACTGTTTCGTCGAAAGTTGGCATATCATCCACACCGCCGATTTATGCACAATCTTCAGGATCAAACACTTTGCCACTAACGTCAATTTCTTCGTCACCACAATTCTCCTTCCTCCCACGTTCAAAGAAATATAATGCACTTTCATTGTTTAATCTTACTCCAACTAACGTTCGACCAACCGCGACTGGCAATACAATTATAGTCAAAGCTAGTGTACGCACTCCTCCTAGACTGCAAATTCCAGTTTCTTCTCAAGTGGGTTGTTCCACACAAATGACGTCGACCCCAAAATCAAAGACATCGTCACTGAAAAATTTAACTCCGCGTAAAGTGAACACGATCATGACCGATTGGCTTACTGATGACATAATAACTCAGGCTCAAAACATCATGTCACATTTTGTGATTCCAAAATCCTTTGTATGCGCCATTGTACGACAGGAGTGCAAAAAGATATTACACAGCTTCAATATCTAGAACTGTCCATGGCCATTTTATGTCATGAATAATAAAATATAAACAATAAAATTCGCCCTCCCACCCCATTTATCTAAAAAAAAAAGTTGGATGTAAATCTAGCAATTTATTTATATTGGCCTAATCATAAAACTATAGTGAAATATTTAAAGCCATTCTTGATTGTATTATGTCAGTCAGGGGTGCCGGGTAGACGGCCATCATATGCCACAGCACTTCACACACAATGCGTATATACAAATTGACCTGTATTATAATGTAATAATGTTAAATGTGTTGTATTGTGAAATAAAATATTATCCTATCCTATATATTTTCAGACGAAGAATGGTTCTGTGGACCACCATGTATGATGGGATTGGAGGACCACGTTAATGAGTACGTGCGGGGCTTAATGTGGTCGGGTCTGGTGGACCTCACCCGTCACGATGCCATCCGTGACAACGACGGGGAGGCCATCATCTCGTTTTGGAGATATCATCTGATTGCTACGTTTCACAAACGAAAGCACCCTAAATACCTCACTGAGGCTCATCAACTACTCGCATGTAAGCTATACTTCTAATATAATAGTATTCGCGGTGGGTACGTGAGGGTACACTATAGATGGAGCATTTACCCGTGTCGCAATTGCACTTTGTCCACCACCATGCAGCATTCACTTCGTGACCAACAATATTTCTGTTGCTCTAGATACAGATTCAGTTTATTCTGTTGACCGATACGTGGATATTACAGAAACATTACTTATTACATAAAGATATTCAGTTATATAGAAGTTTCGAGCAAAGATAGCGGCACATGCGTATGTACAACACAAGGAATCGCACCCACATGCAGCGCCTCCTCCAGTTACGAGACGCACCCACATGCAGCGCCTCCTCCAGTTGCGAGACGCACCCACATGCAGCGCCTCCTCCAGTTACGAGACGCACCCACATGCAGCGCCTCCTCCAGTTACGAGACGCACCCACATGCAGCGCCTCCTCCAGTTACGAGACAGTTAACTACAGGTTGTATGCGTACAACGTTAACCAGGGGGAATACCAATAGCTGGATGGAACGTGGGTGCGGTATGGGTCCTATCGACACTAATCTGGTGAGTTATTATTGAAATGTTTCATTCGCCATGTCTTCATCACATTGGTGTCGTAAAGTTTTCACTAAATCGTCGTGCAAAGATCTGAACAAAATCACTTAGTCAATAACCCGACGGTCCCTTTTAAGCATATGAATTTTTCCGAGTAAAACATAAGAGGAACAACTCTACATGTTCTAAAGCTCCGAACATACTATTTTGGGTTATCTTTCTTGCTATATGTGGATAGAATATTTTGCCAGCCGCTGTTCAAATGGGATGATCTTTGAAATAACGGTTTCGTCCAAAATTTTAAGACTTTATATATATCATATTGACATATATCAACTAAAACATTTCAGAATGTCCTTACGTAAATATATTACATTGGCGTTCAGAAAGCGTTAAGATAGTTTACCCTCAACTAAAGCTTAATTGGCCACTATATGTTTGTCTGTCGAGTTTAACGCATGATAAACATGCCCATGTGTCGGGAATTGTGAGAAAAGTATCAACATTTGTGAGATTGCTTAGAATATTATCAGAGTTGGGCTCCAAGTTGATAAAACGTCATACTTGATATCCAATTGTCATTGTTATTAATGTATGATTTCGGTATATCCAATATTTTATGACTATCAGCGTTGTTATTCAAATAAGATTTAAATATATTACATTGTCCTTCAGAAAGCGTTAAAATAGTTTACCCTCAACTAAAGCTTAATTGGCCACTATATGTTTGTCTATCAGCGTTGTTATTCAAATAAGATTTAGTTTTGAAATTGGGCAAAACATACCATTTTTTCATATTTCTTATAGATTCTCAAAATCGTTCAACTGAGACTGAGTGCACTAGCACATTGTTACAAATGCCTAACTAAGTTTTGGTAAGAATTGGATAAAATATGAACCAATGTTCCCCATACCGGAAATAGTGCATACATGAAATCATTACTTGCTAGCACGGTCAAAATCTAAAATGTGTACGATCGATCTGAACAGCAACTTACCATCATCGGATATGAGGATAACACTGACACTCAAACAGCCAGGAATTTACCAAGCAACTCATTTGATGACACTGAAATATGTAATTATAATAAAAGGAAATATGTTAGTGAAATAAATGTTGCACTGATTTGAACTAAAAAAGCAAATAATAGATTATTGTTTCGAAATCGTACTTCAAACTATAGTTACAGAACGTCAAAACTGAATGGATTCCGTTGCGTTTCGTATTGTTGCCTTACCGGGACAACATTCTCAACTGGCAGTTACACAACCAACACGATTAACTCGGCCACCAATTTCTTTTAAAAATCGTTGTTCACTCCCCATCACATATACTGTTTATCTAATACATCTTCATCAGTGAAAAATAATAAATTCTTTAATCTCAATAATAAATGTTTACTTATAATATCGTTTATAAATAACATTTGTAATAAGTAGACATGCTGCCAGTTATTGACAGTTTCATACGCACGCCATTATACATAAATATTATAGCTCAATCTTGGAGTATCTTTTAACTACATGTTTAAAAATTATATTTATTTATTCTCAGGTAGTTCAGTGATTATTGAGAGCCCAACTAAGAAATCAAAGAAGTTGAAGAAAACTATAAAAGGTAATTGCGTCAATGCTAACTAGCGTGAATTGAAGAATGAAGGGACTAGCATATCGGTGCTATAATGTTCCATATCCATTTTTAATTTTTTGGGGGAAACTATTTGAAAACCATCTGGTTTTCGTATATGTCTGCTTTATTTTCACCTTATGTTCTTTCGTTGTATCACAGGAAACGAAAAACTAATATGTTTAAATTGTCTTGCTTTAAATGTCAGTATTATTCTTGTAATTCGTTGACATGTGTTTGGAGATAGAAAACTTTTTCAACAATTTCGCTTTATCCGTGAGTGCTAAAGTGGTTTTTATTTTAAATCATTCCAAAGTACAAAACTCGCACAATATGTCATTTTCAGTGCTATATTAACCTAATAATTTAACCGGAATTAAGATTTTCATATATAAGAGTACGAAAGCACCATTCCCAGTCAGGCATATTGACGGCCACCAGTTCCCATTACTTACCATTGTCGGTTGTAGATAGAACATTATAGCACTAATATTTACGCAAACATGTGGTACAAAATAAACCAATTCATTGGACCACAGTGGAGATAGAACACTACAGCACTGACAAAAAAACTAATTCGGGAGATGGAACATATTTGCATAGCCTCTCATTCATATCTGGTAGATGCTATACTCAATATCTTGTATTTTTCGGACAGAAAATACCACGCCGAATCGAATGTACAGTTATCTCAATTTCCCGCCAAACTGGATATAGAACATTTTCACAACGATATCACAACCTGAACATTCACACTGGCCAAAGGCCGATAGTAACCACTCACGGTAACGGTGTCTTTGCAAAGACTGGATTGCAAGCTGACTTATATATACCATACTTGAATGTTACCTCACCAATCAATGCATCTATCCGACTAAAAGGGACGGTATTCCCAGATTGCTCCTTTCTACTTTAAAACAATGTATTTAGACAATTTAACCAAGCTTTCTGTCATCAGCATCGACAAATGTTCCTTGTGGATGAACAAACAAAAATAAATAGGTGTTAGCTTTGACATGATATATTCATTGGATATTCGGTGCCGATTACCGAATTAAATTTGAATCAAATATTGCAGTTGATTTGAATAGCATTCCGAATACCGATCAATCACTGGTCCCTATAATGTCATGTGTACACCTACTTTTGTATGTTGGTCTATGTAATGTTTCAAGGTATTTTATGTTTACTAATCATCAACCCATCGAGGTAAGAAGATAATGAGGTATTTTGCCAGTTACCTCGGTATGTTACCTACTTGTGTGAATTTCTAAGTTAGAAGGTCTCGTAATAAGGTCACATATCTTTGTCGGTCCATTTGTTGTAAGATATCTTAAAAACATACACTTGTAGCTCAAGTTTGAAAATGTTTCACTCATGCGTGGGATGCTGACTGTTTTATTTTGTGAGTTTCGCCAAACAGTGAACCTTCCTGTTCTCTTTTTCAGTTTTAAAATGTGGCCAATATAATTATCTCTGTCCATCTTACCAGTATTATGTGTGACAAAAACACAGAATGTCACATATGTGCTAATGGGGGGGGGGTGATGTTATGGTACAATTGCCAGTGGATGGAATTGAACGAGAAGCCACAGGCCTTAAGTTCTTCTCCTTCCGCGTCAGCACGAGTGCCATAACGATGACAACATTTGCATATGTGAAGTTATGTGTTTATTACATATCAACTCTTAAACGAATCTCAACATACATCTTCAAATTTCAAATTCAATCCATCAGCATGGGCTACAGGCTATACTGTTTGTCTGATCATCGTGATATTTGTCAGTTATGTTAATATTGACATATATATATGTGTTTTAAGTCAAACTCATTGCAAAAACAGTCAAAAAGACTTGCAGGAAAAATATTTTTGAGTTGCGGAAAAAAAATGTTTGTTGGTCCTATCGACCACCCACCCACCCCGGCTTAAGTGCCCGGAAAAAACTTTTTTTCCACCCCCCCCCCCCCTGGTGGCTATGGAAAGTTTGTCAAGGCATATGAAGCCGGCATATCAATATTTTTTCTATTTATCAGCCCAATGAAAACATCCTCCAAATTAAAAGAAGCCATATGAGTATGACCAGGACAAATTCCTTACACTAAAATTAACGTATATCACGCCAATATTTCCTTGTGCAAATATGTTCATATTGGACTTATTTGAATCTGAAATTTTTCTTTTATCGCGCGGACCACAGTACCTGTAATTCAGGTATGATATATATGGTAAACTCGGTACCCAAATTTTGCATGTGGGTTTACTAACACAAAATACAGTTCAAGTTCGGATTTAAGTTCTGCTCGCCAATTTTTACAAGAGTTACGTCTCTTTTTTGTTGGATTTTGCACTTAATTTTCGTTTCCGGATGATAACTTTAGTAAGTCTGAATTAAATGGAATGTAAATGGAATGAAATTTGGTTGTGAGTTTACTAGCACAAAAAAGGTCAAATTTGGGTTCCGCCACCAATTTTCACCTGAGTTGTTGAAATTACCAGACAATAATTTTGAAATTGGTAAAAATTTATTTCATTTGGCAAAACTTTTGGTAGGAGAAAATTTTGGCCCAGCACTAACCCTGCATGATATGTAGATGGGAACGATATGTCTTTGTGTGAATCGGTCAAATAACTTGCCTGCTGTCGGCCATCTTGACTCAGTATTAAACAATGTAAATCCATTAGCACAGGCTACAGACCATAATGTTGGTCTGATCATTGTCACAGTTGTAATGTGTGTCGACAATGACATTTTGGGGTAATTCAGCAAAAAGACATAACCAGTGGCTATAGGATGTATATTAAATTAGAACCATGGATCACAGCCATGATAGTGGCTATACTAACAATGACATTGTTTATGCATTAATTCAAGTGAGATTTCTTTGATGAATAATACGTTAGTGTATATCTGTGAATTTAATGTATTTTTTGAAATGTCATTGTACACGTCATCTAGACTAGACTGGTTCGCAATGTTACTATTTTTAGCAACAATAATTTCAATTCAATTCATATCTGGGGAAAACCCGAAGGTCAAGGAAATGCGGCAGTTTCAAAAAAAAAATCACGCACTCCCGAACACATATATAAAACAAATGCAATGTAACTCTATGCCAAATAATAGTGATCGTTGGAATTTTTCTCCAAAATGACTAATCGTGTTGACATTATTATTAGGCATCTGAGACTATGAGAGTACCAGAATACGTCAACAAATTAATACGTTTTGTGAGTAGTACAAAATTATAAAAAAAACAAACATTAGTTACCTTTTAAGTTCTGGTTGATTTGTTGACACAGTATATTGTATTCATGTGAATCAACGATCATTCACAGTATTTTGTTATTTTCCATTTAAAGTGAATGAATTCCTTGAAATATCCTAGGCGAGACCTAGTTTCACCAATTTCCTACTTTCAGCATCGAAATGTCAAATAACAATTTAAATCCATGATTGAAGAGTAAGTTGGTTTTTGATGCCAATGGTCGGTATATATTCTTTAACACAAAACAGGACTTTATGTGAAGTTTGACGACCCAAATGAGTTGAATTAAACACAATTATAACACATTTCCGACACCAGGTGAAGTATAAACAAAATTAGCCGTTAAGTCAGTTTCTAGACTTCCTTGAATCGATAGACTGGTTCCTTGGATTGTAACTGACATTAACCCTTTGCGTTGAAAAAGAATACTAATGAGGCATTTTTTTGGCAATAAATATCGAAATTAATTGACTTTATAGTTGTATGGGGAGATATGTAATAAATATAGAACCGTCTTCGTGTTTGTTTTTTGTAAATGATTACCGCACTCGATAGCCGGCGGAGTGATACCTCTCGTACAACACCTATCATTTCAGAGAACATAACGGTTCGTTCAACAGACCCACAAATGTAAATATTTACTACTTTGTTGGGGACCCATTACAACTGGGCATAAACATTAGGACAATGTTTACGCTAATACTAATGCGTGCAATTTGTGGATAACAATCATGCTGTTTTATGACTATTTGGATATAAAATTTATGAAATTAACTTATTTTGGGATTATTATTTAAGAAAAGCTGTGCGGCTCTGTAGCTTGTGTGAGGAAGACGTTGCAATACAGCTGTCATCAGAACCAAATTTGGCTACGACAGACAACCCGACAAGGGACGACATAAATGCTGCAACGGTTATTTCAAAAATAAGGGATGGTGGATGTTCTGCTACGGAGTTGTCGGAAATTGCGAGAGCAATCGGTGATTCTCAACATGACACAATTTACAAACAGAGTGAAATCAATATGAACTACGAATCGTTGGGAAATTTTAACCGCACATAGTGGTTGTCCTTTCAAAATTGTGTTCTCGTCTCCTTCTTGGAAGGAATTGGTCAATGTTACTTTAAGAATGAAACGAAAATCAACACTTTGTGTATGGCAATTGAACAGATAAGATATTTACGAAACACAATATATTTGACCAATTTCGTTCATGGTGAACCTTTTAACTTATTTTGTGACATCTAGTAAGACCGTATGTAACAATTTAGGGCTATTACATGCTTCTGCATCATATACAATTATATTGGACTGGGCAAAGGCCAATGCCTCACAACCGCTAAAATGTCCAGATTAGGGAAATGGGACAATAACCAGGTTTTGGGAAGGCGGTGGCGAGTTAACAAATGCAAAATCAACAACGATAACCCTGTAGGCTCCCTGTTTGTACGAAATTCATATTGCTTGGATGCAAAACCAAACCTGATCCTAGTTGAGTATTTGGGTGATGAATCAGTTTATGTAGATCGTCCTCATGGGAACTCAAACAAAAATAAAGGGGTGTTTAAACGCACGACCAAATCGACACTTAAATCGATAAAGAATACAGTTTCTGCCCGGTCAGAAAATCCAACAAAAACTTACCAGCGTATGGTGACACGCGATACAGCAGCCGGTTATCAAGGGGTTCTGAACCCTCGAAATTCCAAACAAGTTCAACATATAAAATCAACTGTAGTATCACAAAGTCGCATTTCGACTGATTCGATCGCAAATGTCTTGAAATTGGCTTCCCAGTGGGATCTAATTCCCGAACTGACAATTGCCAATAAAGATTTGTTTTGCATTGCACATTATCCCGAGTGGACAAAATCTGTGAATGAACTTATTGAAGTTGATCCTGGGCGCCACCAATTTATTTTGGGCTATGACACAACCTTTAAAATAGGGGATTTCTATGTGTCTTCCCTCGTATTTAAGAATGTCATATTTGAAGGGTCTCCCGTTTTCCCAGTAGCTTTCCTCATACACGAGAGGAAGTTTCAAAGGGTACATACTAGATTTTTTGAAATAGTGCGGGACCTGATACCAAATTTGGTTTCACATCCTGTACCCATAGTCCTGGACAGGGAAGATAGTTTCACAACAGCAGTGAAAGATATATTTCCAAGTTTACCGATTGTGTACTGCGAGATTTCAGGTTCCACCTACGTTACCGTCTAGGTGCACAGCATGATGAAATATCAATTTATATTGAAAATCTTTCTGATTTACTCAAGTGTGAGTCTGCAGAAGATTTTGATCTAAAATATGATGAAGTGACGTCTCTTTGGAGTAAGCCCGCGAAAGAGTATTTCGACAACAACTTGAAGACCGATATACAAACATCAGCAGCTTGTTGGGTTCTCTGTCCTCTTAAAATTTATGACCCGCTTTCTCCGAATCTTTCAACTTTGTAGTAAAAGAACTGACCGACTGGAAAGAAGTCTCAATTGACAGTGCCGTCCTTTCATTTCATTTTCTTCTCAAATTTTATCACACAGAATATTTGCGAGGCAGAATGGGAATAGGCAACGCTTCTCTTAGAGCCGAATTTTCAAACGCAATGTTGAAAGAAGATGAGTGTCATACCAAATGGCGTATGTGCACCTAATGAAATTGTAGATTTGGTGCGTCAAGGAAAACTCGACTTTGACAACAATGTCGCCAACACTGCACATGACGCACATAACGGATCCTCAGTGGCTGACCCTGCAACAAATGTTGTACACACGCAACGGTCTTTAGCATTGGAAATCGTGAGAACGAAAAAAATAACATTCGTTCCCGAACAATCCGCGTTCGTTGTAGAGGGGACAAAGGGTAATTTATATTGCACAAAATTGTTTCCGAATGAAAGTTGTCAATGCCCATCGACGACAACATGTTACCATATAATTGCTGCTAGAATTCTAATCGGCATTGAGGACAGTTCAAGTCCACATAACGTTAACTTGACACAACTTAGAAAACGTGGGCGTACCCGATCCGATAAAAAATCAGGGAGAAAGAAAGGCAGGAAAGCCGATTACAATGTGATTCCCGCTCCTGACTCTATTGTTGTGACTGACGAAACCGTTCAGTTAGATTCCTCTGTCATTTCCATTTCTGATCAGGCCGTTTCAACCCCTTCAAAAAACAAACGAATGCCAGGCTCACCGATTCGACACCATGACAAGCCCATTTCTGGTAAGTTAGTTTCAACGCCTCCAAATAACACACTCAAGCCACGGTCACCGATCCGAAGTGAAGCTTCTGTTGTGATGTCGTGTTTCAGAACCAAAAATGCTCAAAGTTGTTAAAACAAACCTTACATTTCAAATTCCAAATTCCACTGACAATCTGTCAACTTCGCCAGTTTATGTGCTAGATAGTTCTAGCGAACACGCCGACATTATGTCCGCTAATGACACGTCATTTCAGCTTTCCCAATTTTCACCTATTTCCAACACTCAACTGAATCTCAAATGGGAAGCCCTTTTACTACGCCGCCGATCTGTCCATCTTCAGTACAAGAGTGTCCGCAGATTGTCCACAATGTGTCCGTTACGTCAAAAGCGCCTGTGTCACATCCGAACATTCAGAACCAAAGTAATGTTTCAAATCATTTTGGCACTTTTTCAGTGCCAGTGATCTATGTAAACTCACAAAATTTGTCAATTCCTTCGTCACAACTGCCTCCGAAAAATCAGACTAAAAATACTGTTTCGTCGAAAGTTGGCATATCATCCACACCGCCGATTTATGCACAATCTTCAGGATCAAACAATTTGCCAGTAACGTCAATTTCTTCGTCACCACAATTCTCCTTCCTCCCAAGTTCAAAGAAATCAAATGCACTTTCATTGTTTAATCTTACTCCAACTAAGGTTGGACCAACCGCGACTGGCAGTACAATTATAGTCAAAGCTAGTGTTCGCACTCCTCCTAGACTGCAAATTCCAGTTTCTTCTCAAGTGGGTTGTTCCACACAAATGACGTCGACCCCAAAATCAAAGGCATCGTCACTGAAAAGTTTTACTCCGCGTAAAGTGAACACGATCATGACCGATTGGCTTATTGATGACATAATAACTCAGGCTCAAAACATCATGTCACATTTTGTGATTCGAATATCCTTTGTATGCGCCATTGTACGACAGGAGTGCAAAAAGATATTACACAGCTTCAACTGTCCATGGCCATTTTATGTCATGAATAATAAAATATAAACAGTAAAATTCGCCCTCCCACCCCATTTATCTAAAACAAAGTTGGATGTAAATCTAGCAATTTATTTATATTGGCCTAATCATAAAACTATAGTGAAATATTTAAAGCCATTCTTGATTGTATTATGTCAGTCAGGGGTGCCGGGTAGACGGCCATCATATGCCACGGCACTTCACACACAATACGTATATACAAATTGACCTGTATTATAATGTAATAATGTTAAATGTGTTGTATTGTGAAATAAAATATTATCCTATCCTATATATTTTCAGACGAAGAATGGTTCTGTGGACCACCATGTATGATGGGATTGGAGGACCACGTTAACGAGTACGTGCGGGGCTTAATGTGGTCGGGTCTGATGGACCTCACCCGTCACGATGCCATCCGTGACAACGACGGGGAGGCCATCATCTCGTTTTGGAGATATCATCTGATTGCTACGTTTCACAAACGAAAGCACCCTAAATACCTCACTGAGGCTCATCAACTACTCGCATGTAAGCTATACTTCTAATATAATAGTATTCGCGGTGGGTACGCGAGGGTACACTATAGATGGAGCATTTACCCACAATTGCACTTTGTCCACCACCATGCAGCATTCACTTCGTGACCAACAATATTTCTGTTGCTCTAGATACAGATTCAGTTTATTCTGTTGACTGATATGTGGATATTACAGAAACATTACTTATTACATAAAGATATTCAGTTATATAGAAGTTTCGAGCAAAGATAGCGGAACATGCGTATGTACAACACAAGGAATCGCACCCACATGCAGCGCCTCCTCCAGTTACGAGACGCACCCACATGCAGCGCCTCCTCCAGTTACGAGACGCACCCACATGCAGCGCCTCCTCCAGTTACGAGACGCACCTACATGCAGCGCCTCCTCCAGTTACGAGACGCACCCACATGCAGCGCCTCCTCCAGTTACGAGACAGTTAACTACAGGTTCTATGCGTACAACGTTAACCAGGGGGAATACCAATACCTGGATGGAACGTGGGTGCGGTATGGGTCCTATCGACACTAATCTGGTGAGTTATTATTGAAATGTTTCATTCGCCATGTCTGCATCACATTGGTGTCGTATAGTTTTCACTAAATCGTCGTGCAAAAATCGGAACAAAATCACTTAGTCAATAACCTGACGGTCCCTTTTAAGCATATGATTTTTTCCGAGTAAGAGGAACAACTCTACATGTTCTAAAGCTCCGAACATACTATTTTGGGTTATCTTTCTTGCTATATGTGGATAGAATATTTTGCCAGCCGCTGTTCAAATGGGATGTTCTTTGAAATAACGGTTTCGTCCAAAATTTTAAGACTTTATATATATCATATTGACATATATCAACTAAAACATTTCAGAATGTCCTTACGTAAATATAGTACATTGGCGTTCAGAAAGCGTTAAGATAGTTCACCCTCAACTAAAGCTTAATTGGCCACTATATGTTTGTCTGTCGAGTTTAACGCATGATAAACATGCCCATGTGTCGGGAATTGTGAGAAAAGTATCAACATTTGTGAGATTGCTTAGAATATTATCAGAGTTGGGCTCCAAGTTGATAAAACGTCATACTTGATATCCAATTGTCATTGTTATTAATGTATGATTTCGGTATATCCAATATTTTATGACTATCAGCGTTGTTATTCAAATAAGATTTAAATATATTACATTGTCGTTCAGAAAGCGTTAAGATAGTTTACCCTCAACTAAAGCTTAATTGGCCACTATATGTTTGTCTATCAGCGTTGTTATTCAAATAAGATTTAGTTTTGAAATTGGGCAAAACACACCATCTTTTCATATTTCTTATAGATTCTCAAAATCGTTCAACTGAGACTGAGTGCACTAGCACATTGTTACAAATGCCTAACTAAGTTTTGGTAAGAATTGGATAAAATATGAACCAATGTTCCCCATACCGGAAATAGTGCATACATGAAATCATTACTTGCTAGCACGGTCAAAATCTAAAATGTGTTCGATCGATCTGAACAGCAACTTACCATCATCGGATATGAGGATAACACTGACTGACACTCAAACAGCCAGGAATTTACCAAGCAACTCATTTGATGACACTGAAATATGTAATTATAATAAAAGGAAATCTGTTAGTGAAATAAATGTTGCACTGATTACAAAACACAAACAACCAAAAACAGACACAATGTCATGCAACTAAATCAGATGGAAGCCTGACACCAGCAATGCAAACATGCATGAACAAAATCAAATGTGGCCCAACATACCTGTGAGTCAATGTGATAAACTGTTTTATCAGGAATCTGTGAAGGAAAGAGCGATGACTGAATAGGGTCCATGCCTACGTGAAAATGGTTATCCTCCATTATTGCCAAAAGGCAATAAACGGACAGGTCATAAACTTTCCTTATGATGTTGAATGAGGTATCGCGTTTCAGTACTGACGGTTTAGTCATTGTAAAGGTTGAAGGGGGCGAGAATAACAACTTACCATGTAGTTTGATGTTTTCTAGGATAATATTTCTAGTTATATTTATATTTGTTTACCTAATCATCTTTCAGTTCAAATAATGTACTTATCCATATTGTCCATTCTTGTTTCTGTGTCAAACATATTTCCTTTGAATTCTTCATTAACATTTTCTACTTTTTTTCCAGTCAATTTTCATTTTCCCCAACATCTTGTCCAGATAAGCAGTCTTCACTAAAGGCATTAATTGTTGATTCAGGTAATATTTCGTTACCAATGATTCCAATTTTGTGTTCATTGTTTATTTCCGCTAGTATTTGGTCAAGTTTCCATTTTTCAGGACGGAATTGTACTGTTTGCTGAGTTTGACCACTTACATTTGTTACTTTTGCAGGAACACTCGCAAGTTTTTGGGTTTTAGAAGGGACCCTATCTTGCTTCGATGGCAATCTGTCATCCGCACTCGAGGTAGAGCTCATTGGAGTATTGCGTTTTTCTGACATGTTGAATCGACAATGGGTAATATAAATTTTGTAGAAGAAAATTTTACAATTGCTTCTTTTCTGTCAATGCAAACAATCACTATTCTTATTTCTTCAAGCCGCCATGTTGGATATTGTTGGTATTATTTTGTTTTTCACTGAGTTGATACAATTTTCCAACATATCATTAACAGGAGTTTCATGTTATTTCATTTTTTTCGATAAAATGGTATTGTCGAAGAAAAACAAGTGACAACCAAATCTAAAGATGATCTCAAAAATATACCTCTTATTCCTGGTTTAGGACACGTTGAAATAAACTTTGTGAAAGGTTTATTCCAGCTTCTCTGGGATGTTGCCCTTAAAGATTTAGCAAAGATGCTTGGCTATAAATCGCAAAACGCATTAAAGTGCTGCAAAGCAGCATATGACCATCATAAATCTTGGCAAATATTGAAAATTTTCATGTTTGCGACTACAGATGAGTAATTAGTCTTGTACTTGAGAACATCTGGACACACCACTCCGTCTGTGGAAGGATTTGCTCAATGGATAAATGACTCATCTAAGGATGCAAACCTTATTCTTATATATTATTATAAATTGTAAAACTGCAGGAGCTGTATCCATTGTCTGTGACACAGGTTCTGTCAACAATAATTTATGAAACAAATGGCTAAATTATTTGCTTTTCTATTCTGAAAATGTTGTAATAAAATCTGCTTATTCTCATAGACATGCTTATTTTACAATAATTGTGTTATATATAATTTTTCATGCGATTAGGTGAAATAATTTTAACTGAATTACCTGTTATTAAATGGTGATGTGTAAAAAAGTTACTTGATATATGTTAGAATTATATCTGAGGTTTGCATTTGTCAACATTGTAATATAAAATCAGGAATATGATGGATAGAATTAAACTGAGATATATATCCCAACATCTTAAACACCAAGATGTATGTGTTACCTAGACGACTGGTCTGCCAATAAGCTCGGAAGTCAAGCAACCACAATTCAGATGGTCAGGTCATGGTGATGGCCGGCATTGCTTCATTGACATAATACACATGCTGAATGAGGATAAGCGATATGTCGAGCAATACAAGCGCATAAAAACATACTATCTAATCATTGGTGAAATTGGTATGTTATCAAAGGTTTGCCTTGAACAAATAGAGAAGACGATTAGAGAAATAAGAGAGAATGACAATCTTTTGTAGGTATACATGTAAATAATCTTCACCTCAACACGAATTCAGTGAAAATTATTTATTTTTAATAATTCCTATGCGTGATTTACCTTGAATTGCAAACAAGCGCCCCGCGACATAACGGTTAGCTGCATTGTCGCAAAAGATCGAACTGGTTTTGCAAAATCTGTACAAGAGAAATACGCAACTGTCATGACATTATCTAAACAAATTTGGACACTTATGTCTGTCAGGGGCCAGAATGAATTTGACAAAAAATACAAAACACTTTCTTACATATATGACAGTTGGCAATATTCTCAGTCGAAAAGTGAAATGTGTTCCACTGGACAATCAAAAATCGTTCTTCCAAAACAGCGGAATGTCGCTGGAAAGGTCTCGAGCAAAATATACATCCAGACAAATCTAAAATAAAGAGACGGAAACTGGACAAGATCGTGTCTGAGCTAAATGTTGCTGGGACATATCTTTTTTAACGATAAATTGGGTCATTGCGCTTTTGCAAAGAAATTTTCCTGATGTTGCCGGAAATCTGAAAGTGTCCCTGAGCGATGGAATAAAGTTCAGTAGATGGGTGAGGAAGTTTGTACAGCTAGTGATATTTGTGTTTATTTGGGAATGGCCAAATAGGTGAAACACACGTATATTCGTCATTCACGTTAAACATTGCACAGTCGCCTGATGTATTGAAAGATACAATTGATAGTCAGTCATGGAGAGTGGTCATGAATGGGTGCCAATTGACACCACAATCCGTTGGAAATGATGCAAAAGGAAAGTTTCATTTTCATGATCTATGCTCTTCCGAAAAGGCAGACTCTGGTGTTTTGGCAATAGCTGTAGCCACTGAACTCTGTCGCTCCGGTTAAGCGCTCATTCAAGCCAAAGAGAGGTAAGTATAGTCTTTATCCTGTAGAAATGGTTTACCTTAAACACGTGGCAATGAGGACACAACTATTCTTGTCAATCTTTCACTGATTCATATTATCATATTCTCGGCCGTAAAATACGGACGAAAACAGTAATTATTATCTAGTCATAGACGGGCGGTCTCTTGACCTCAATAATATTAGCATAATGACAGTGTCTAGGTCGTAACATATGTGATAGTCGTTACCCCATTCAACGGAAACACACGCGCCCGGCCACTTATGTCGATAACGAACTATCCGAAGATTAAGTCGTAATTGTTTCTACTCCTGTTTCGCCAATTATAACTAAAACTCGAAACAGAACAGTGAGAAGGTTCGTTTCCTTACAGCAACATCGACAGTGATGACGATTTCGCTCCAGTAAAAAACAATTCCGGAAAACAATGTGACTCAAAACAGATGCAACCACCTTGTATATAGTGTAAAGAGGAGAGTACACAATATTTACTTGTTAACTTATTTTGTGTATACAACATTATTCACATTTCTTTCACAGTGGTATGACTTTGTCTTTCTCTTTTTGCACAGTGGTATGACTTTAATGTTACGTTATCATTGTTAGCCGGATAGTTCAGTGTCCGCTCCCTTTTCCACCTTTTCATTGTAATCGAACGGCAACATCCGATTACGCCTCCGAGATGAATGGCGCAAAATTACATCGGGTATGTTCGTTTAAGCGGGAAAGACGGGGTTCAACTACGATATACGTGGAGCAAACAGAAAGAAGAGTGTTACCGAAATGCTTTTATTAAACTTAATTTTAATTCCGTCTTTCTGTTTAAATTTCGTTTCGGCTTGTTCAGCCACTCCTCGGTGAACTCCATTTCCTGGTCTTGGATTCCCCTTCCGTTATTTCCGCTGCCATTGCCTTCCGACACACATGTCTTGAAGATATGTAGGACCAAAGAGGACCTTGAGCCTAGTCGTATCAGCTGGTCGATGCATCACATGATACAACCGCCCTAGTACCTCCATGACTCCTACATCACACCTCACGGTATGCACCCACGGCAAACAGGGTGCCACATTAGCGAACTTTGCACCCACGGCAAACAGGGTGCCACATTAGGGAACTTTTACCCCTCGCAGTGGGGCAGTGCGGCATGATGCGCAAGGAATTTAAAGATATCATACAAACTGCAATACCTTGTCCATCGATGGGAAACTTTGCTTCGGTTCTAGGCAGCATCTTCAAACCGGAAACAAGCAAAAGTATCAATGGTCAGAAAAAAACAGTATAGTCCGGATTCAAAAAGGGTACTTCAGCCAGCGCATACTTTTTAACACACCACCGAATTTCTCAGTCACTAAGTCAAGTAGTGGCGACTTAATTTTGTTACATCAAACAATTTGGACTGTTAATGGCAATTTCGATAATTTTGAACCGGAGTATGTTAATGTCAGGTTGGATGATTTTCCTCGAAAAAAATAAGATTGTATGATGGTGTCCCGACAGACAAGGTCGTCAGAAAGGAAGGTCATATTGAAGAGAATTGTTTTGAGAATGACTATAAAGAAAATGTACACCAACGAAGTAGCTCCTCAAATTGCCTCGGTATAAAAACACTGAAAACTGGAGGTGCATGCGCGGTAATCACAAAAGAAAACATTTGGAATCTTCTAACGCTGACAATCCGCCGGCTAAAAGGCAAAATAACACACCAGCGGACACGCCTGCTGCTTCGAGTGAAACCGAAACGGTGCAACCAGACACGGACCACACCGAAATGCTGGACATTGTCCAAAACGTCATAAATTTAGGTGTGCCTGACAAACTTGCCGTTTTATTTAAAGATCAATCAGAACAGCCGAGTGAATCCAAACGCAAGACGATGGGACCAGGCTGTAATATTAGCCTGTACTGTCGTTCCCCTGCTGCATATAGGGATATACAACATTCGGGGATGTTAACTCTGCCATCGCCCAGACTAATGACAAATTTCATGCTGATCAGACGAACAGTACGACCTGTGGCCCGTGCTAATGAATTAAATTTTGAAATCAAAGATGGCTGTTGGCTGCTGTTTTTTATCGGAATTACACCTAAATGACTCCTTCCCATCTACATTCCAATTTCAACAACCATGACAAATTTCATGATGATCAGACTGAAGGTATGACCTGTAGCCCGTGCTAAAGGATTTAGTCATACAAGGAGTAAAATCCAAGATGGCTGCTGGCGGACATGTTTTTTGCCCAAATGACCCAAAAATTACTTGTTCTCATCCACATGTCAATGTCAACAACCATGACAAATTTTAATAATAATTGGACACTTTTTCGGACCACTTTTACAAACTCGACCCGAAAATATTTCGGCCCAAAATGTTCTGCCCACTTACGAATTTGGGGCCGTTTGCTACACTTTCCAATATTTTGTGAATCAGGAATAAGGAATAAGTAAACAAAAATTGGCTTTGCTGCTGAGCGTTGTCATTACTGGTAAGTAATTTTGGCAACTAATTATTTATGATAACTGAAGCGGCATTTAAAGAAATCTACTCAGATTGTTTACCTTTAATTGTGACACTTCATTTAAATATTATTGGTAGGTTATGCATTTTGTTTGTTATTACTCGGTTTACAGATTTTTTGTTACGGTAGCTCATAGATTAGGATATCAGAAAGTCGAATGTAGGATATCAGAAAGTCGAATGTCTTAATTAAGTCTTAAATACCAAAAGTAATATACATAAAGGGTTGTGCTTTAATGTGCCATTGGTAAGCATCTTATTATTGATAACAAGATCATCATGTATGTTGTTGGTAATATTATTTTATCTATTTTTTCCAGAAGAAAACTATCCGCACACGCTGGAAGATGTATTACAATTTATCACTGGATGTGACCGGATCCCTCCAATGGGATTTGGTACTAAAGTTAGCATTGAGTTTGTGGATGGCAAAGAGAGGTTGCCATCTGCAAGAACATGTCCCCTTGTTATTGAGTTGCCACGTGGGCTGATCGATGTGGAACAGTTTGCAGTTACCATGGGCAAAGCCTTGGACTATTGCCAAGGCTTTCACAAACTGTAGTTTGTGTGCTTTCTTAATTAAAACTAGAGCTTCATTTCAATCAACTTAGGATCTACTGATTCCATGGTTAATATTAATTCACATATGAACAGGGAATCCCAAGCTTGTGGCAGCTTTTAGATGCATATCATTGAGTTGGGTTTAATAAGTAAATTCCACAGCAATAAAATATAATGATCCGACAACTGGTTGGCAACAGGTTCTACCCCACATTAGCAGTCTGTATCGGAAAGCGTATGTACCGGTATATGTGTGCGTATATGTAAAGTGATATGGTGTGACAGTATATTATTTAAATATCGAATTGTCTTGTATCACGTACGGTTTCTGACAAGGTAGTACATTTATCTTTGTATTTTATTGGCAACTTCCAGTAAGACTGTTCGCAACCAGAATGGATATTTCCACCCAGCTGGGTGCTATACGACTGTCTGTTCGAGGCTAGAAGAAAACGCCAAATTTCTGATAAGGTGACACTTGGATGGCGACTTGATTTTTTGTATAACAATCAGGTAATTCTATATTAATATACAAGTAATAATTACTTGCAGGGGGCATTCACCCGCGATCATTTTCGTATCCTGACATATAATTGTGCTATCTCTATTATAAACGATGTCAATTATCTGTTCAGGACTATGTTCCAATTTCAGGCGGGCAGACCACTACACTATTAAGTCCGGATTTTATTGGCGTTTAAAACATGATCTCATATGTATTACTTAAAATAAATTTATATGCATTAAAAGTATATTTATCATTCGATGCAAGATATATATATCATTGCACAAAGAGGGAGAGCGAACCACCAGAGCATCGCATGCTAAAATGGCTCATGTACTACAACAGAATGGAGTCTTTCCAATTCAAGATATTTTATACAAGATACATTTATCAAGAGATGGAAATGTATCGAAGGCCTGTTAAAAAATAGTGGTCACAGTATGCAGTTAAATATAATTTCTTCCGAGATAAAATAAAACAGTCGGTAGCAAATGACATTTCAGGATCCTCCGATACTAGCATCCGACCACGTGTGTGACATCCGAATGGTAGTATGGCTTTCAGTACCATTTAGTCGCGAAGAGTCACTCTGATGGTAATTAGATTCAAAAGAAAGTCGCCATAGACCATTTGTTGTCCAGCATCAGGTATATTCATTCACGTTAAGTGTGTTCTTGACCGACTATGTAATCATGATCGCCATTGTTAACTGACGTGACAGAGAAAAAGAGCGTTCTACGTTAGTTAATTCCTTATATGGTGTTAATAAAGAGCGTTTATTTCACTTCACTTCAGTGCGCCAACAATTGAAAAATAGCTGAAAAACCTGTGATTATGGAAAGTATTTGTCAAAATTGCGGATGAAGATGGATAACTCTAAAATCCAGTGGTACTACGGTCAAATTTTGTGATACTCAAGTGATAATACGGCCATATTTCGTTTAACAAAATTTTTAACAAAATGGTTAGCATTATTTTGTTGCAAATAATCGATTCTTATAACTAAACCGTCTGATAAGATTGAGTACCTTTCAAGAATAATGTCTATATATATTTATTTAAGTTTAATTTTCTTTTTCAGGAATCTTCCAACATAATTAACACCACAATGGATGAACTGCCATCAACTCCTCTGCTTATAGCTGGTGGTGAGTTCGTAACTTCCTGTACAGTATTATTCTCTACCATTCCCATACTATAATGAATGGGTCCATCAATTTCACCTGGTGTTTCCAAGCTATTTACATCCAATAACAAATATTTCAATGGAGAGCATCATGTAGTTTTGCAAATATATAGCTGAGCGTATAGACTATATCATGCTCAAATTTGCCCTCGATTAATACATGGGTCCACTCAACATACCAAATTAATACCCCGGTCAGGTTGAAGGAATATGACGGTAGGCAATGGTTATTCACGTCCATTACATCACTAATATTAAAAGTTTCATATATCTGACAAGCAAGTCTGTTTCCAATATACACAAATGTTATTTCTTTGCATTTGAATATAAATTACATATTTATGACTTTTGGTAAAACATGTGGTCTAAATTGCCATCACATGCATGGACATTTTTCAAACCATTGGCGATATCGGGTTATAATTTTCTAACAAATCGAAAGTTTATGAGGTACTGGCTGGAAACTTCCGATCCGAGATTGGACATTGAAGTTTATAAAACTAGGAGTTTGGTCATGTGTTCAATCAGTGCAATAACACTACAGTTGGGGGAAGTAAAGGTGAACATCCCATGAACACTTTCTGGTCACGGATCGGTGTCCAAATGTTACTTTTTCAGTTAAGGGGAGAGGTATTCATATTCGAACTGCCACATGGAGTTGAATGTAGATGATATGCATATGGAATTTAAAGTGACATACACGCAATTATATTTGTATTTAACTATTTTACCTTCTAAATATTATTAGTTTCCAGCTTAATGTGTTCATGGGTTATCATTATCACGGGGGTTAATCTGTTACACGACAAACGCGCCTCTCTCCGATAAACGCTGCGCGGCACATTCCGATTTGCTACGCTTCACACCCGATAATGGTGTGGAAATCAGCATATTTTCGCCAAAATGGTAAGTTTTTACAGTAGTCATAAATTATTTCTGAAAAAACAATTAACATATATGATCGGACTGCTTTAACAATGATTTCTACCTTACTATAACACAGAAATGTTCCTTAATTGTAACACAATAGTCATTTATCGCTCGATTTTTGGGTGCTCATTTGTAAAATCCCACAACAAACTCAATCCCTTCTGTGAGTAAGATACAGCTGGGCGTTTTGAGGCGAGATATATTTTGTTCTGCATATCTATATTTGTGATGTCATAAAATTTCCACTTATATTGCCCGTTTATATAGCGAAAAATGATTTGAAACCAATGCACATACGCTACGTTTCCGATTTTAGGCACGCTACTTTTCTCATGTTACGATAATTGATACGCTACACTTCTCTTCTCCAAACATCGCCTTGATCTCGATCGTGATCTCGATCGAATTGAGAACTACAGACCCATCAGTATTTTACCAGCATTCTCCAAAATGCTGGAAAAACTAATGTATCAGCGGCTATCATCTTTTTTGACCAAGCAATATGGTTTTCGTAAAAAACACTCTACTGTCCACCCCCTGATCCACCTTCTAGAAGTTGCGAATAGCAACGACAAAAAAACCCGTGACTCAACATTGGCTGTCTTCATAGACCTATCAAAGGCATTTGACACAATTAATCATGATATTTTACTCCACAAATTAAAGCACAATGGAATACGCGGCTTAGCATACGAATGGTTTAAAAGCTACCTATCGGAACGAAAACACTATGTTAATCTTAATGGAGTTAACTCTGGAATGTTGGCAATGAAATATGGTGTACCACAAGGGTCTATTCTTGGACCCTTGTTATTTTTAGTTTACGTTAATGACATGCCGAAATGTACGTCCATTAAACTCCTCTCATTCGCCGATGACACTACTATGTGTACATCAGGAAATAACTGTGGCAAGATGCAGAATACAATTAACGGAGAACTAGAAAAACTTTTTAGATGGTGTTGCAGCAACAACCTATCAATTAATGAGTCTAAGAGTAAATACATGCTCATACACCCCCAAAACAATGACTCAAAATGGAACGATATAAGGATACAACTGAATCGTAAAGAACTTACCCGTGTTGGAAACCAATACAAAGAAAAATCTCTTAAATTTCTCGGAGTGATCATAGACGAGAACCTCACATTCAAGTATCATATATCCATGATGACAAAAAAATAATTCTCATGCCACATATTGCTTAAACATGGCAAAACGATTTCTCCCCAAAAACGCACTCAAAACCCTTTATTTCGCTCTCATTCACAGTCATCTCATGTACGGCTTAATAATATGGGGCCATGCAACTATAACAGGATCATTATTTAAGTTTCAAAAGAAAGTTTCAAAATGTGCACTAGGGCACATACACCCGTTCGCCTGATTTGAGTTAAAGAGAAAGGTACATTTCACCTCATAGCCAAGTTATATGTAACACGAGCCTATTCATCACTAGTGTCAGATAAGGATATTTTTTTTTGGTCACAACTGCTGGAACATTCGGGATAGGAATTGCGACCTCCGAGCGGCTTCTCAGAATTATACGAACAAAGAATACGAATTGAGAATAGATTCCTATTTCATATCGCAAATGTAGGTATAGCAGCTGATAAATATTGTCGCCGCAAATTTATTTGGAAATTTTCAAAACCTGCACACTGCATGTATAAACCATTTGGTCAAATACATGTATCTGCTTACCTACATGTATACCTGTACTTTAACTTTTTTTCCGATCAAAAAAATTCCAAACACAACGGCACCAAGATACACATGGAAGGTGCAAACAGATAATTCTGGAGTTTGTGTGGTGGGGTTCAGGCGCACCGGAACCATACACCCAGTAAGTATATAATTTAAAATTGGGGGAAAACGTGCCAGTTGTCCAACTTTAAAATCAGATATCACAATTTAAGATATATTTAACAACTTCGAATTTACAATGCACTCTGATTTGTAGAAGAACTCTCCAAGTTGAAGTTTTCCATTTTGCTATCTGTTTGTTCCTTAAGATCGTGTTGATTTCAAACTGTTTACTCATACTATCTATGCAATATCTATACAATATGCTGTTTCGCTCAAAAATAAATCCCTGAAGTAGGAAATTAAAGCAACAAAAACAAGAAGTTTCGCATGAAATGCTTGTGGAACTATCAGGACATTGTCTTGAATTCCATATAATTGGTGTGCATATACATGTATTATGTATATATATTATACATATAAAAGAGAGCATTCGAGGCACTGGATCGAACACTGCGAGATCTAAGGGGCTATAACAATATTATGGGTGGCATTACATTACTATTGTCTGGAGACTTCCGACAAACTATGCATGTTGTACCAAAAGGCACAAAGGCTGTGTTCGAATACTCAAGCTGACAATTAGCATGAGGGCGCACTTGTTCGGTAATGACGTGGCTGCATATTTTTCCGACCAGCTACTCAGAATTGGCAATATAACATATAACACATTGAATCTGAAACACTGTGGAGGTGAGGTGTGACTAGCCGATTGATTGAGCCGGGACCAAAGAGGACCATGAGTTCAGTCGCATCCGCAGGTCTATGCCTCACGTGATACAGCCGTCCTAATATCACACGACTCCTACACCACACCTCGCGGGATTGACCCCACGGCAAACGGTGCCACATTAGGGAATTAGCTATATTTCACAGCCTAGGGAAATAAGAAATGCGTAAATCATAGTTCACTTGAACATTGGGTGGATGACATTGGAGTACTTGCTGTAAAAAGTTTGACTCAAATGAAACAATGTTTATGGACCTGTCGTCACCTTCTTACGATTTAATGGTTCATTTTTAATTTATTATCGTTACAATTTTCCCAATGGGAATTATATCTTTTCGGAATTCTCCATTTTCAGATTGTTGACGAACAATACAAATTAAATATCGAAATAGGTTGCAGTCATTGAAGTCTGTATTACTACAGTTGGAATATGATGGATTGTGTATAATCACTCTAGCGAACTTAAAATTGGACCACATTACAAACTAAAATTTGTTTTTAGTTAAAATAGTTAACTAATTAAGATATCGATAACAGTGAAACGTGGATACCTGTCACGTGAAACTGTTGTTGATTTATGCAAAAAAAAAAGTATAATTATGTGCAAGACTGCGCGTTTGAAAATATCTGTAGATGGGAATCAATGTTTACAATAATAAGTTTTGTCAGCAATAATAGCATATATATAGCACACAATTAACGTCGGCGTTCATTCACGCTATGTAGGCTACACAGTATGTGAATGAATGCATACATAGTAGTTCAATCGGTTGTTGACACGCCATCCTGTTTGTAAATGTTATAAATATTATCATGCTTTATTTCAACTGCAATACTGGGTGTAAACTGGGAGTCAATTGTTCGTTTATTTTAAATGAGAAGTTTAATTCTAAGATAAAAATTTGAAGAGAACTAGCACAATGTATAAGTGTTTCATTCGGGTAACCGCTTTTTTATATCAACATGCAAAAAGCTGTTTATTGTTCAGTACATTAAGTTAATAATGGAATGTGGTATGCCAGCATTCTTTGTATTCACGTCAAAACAAAACAAAAAGTTTGAGACAAAAATACTCACTGGTAAGAATATGAAATAGCCAACAGGGGGTATCAACATGTAGCTAATACTCCCATGCAGTGACAACGCGTAGCGGATTTCCTAGTGTCAAACCTAAAACTCCAGAAATTTGAACTTAATATATGTAAACAAACCTGTACTTAAATTTGTTTTTTCAGATCAACAAAATACCAGGAAGCAATGGTAATAATATACACCCGAGGGGTGATAATGATCACATTATGGAGTTCGTGTGGTGGGATGCTGGTGCACCTAACCCGTACACTCAGTAAGTATTATTATTGGGGAAAACGTACCAGTTGTCTAACTTTAAAATCATATACATATATATATATCTATTATATATTTTTGGAAGATCTGTTTGTGTGTGTGTGTGTGTGTTCGCGATGAACTCGAAAACGGCCGAGCCGATTTCGATGAAACTTGGTATGTGTGGGGTATTTTCGGCCGGGGGGTGGCATGGGCCTATTAATTTGTCCGTGCGACGTGACCTTGAAATCGGATCATTTCAAGGTCAAACGCCCGAATATCACGGGATTTCGATGAAACTTGGTAGCCGGGGAGTGGCATAGGCCTATTAATTTGCCCGTGCGCGACGTGACCTTGAAATCTGGTCATTTCAAGGTCAAACGCCCGAATATCACGGGATTTCGATGAAACTTGGTATGTTGGGGTACTTTCGTATGGGGAGTCTCATAAGCATATTCATTTGCCCGTGCGACGTGACCTTGAAATCGGGTCATTTCAAGGTCAAATCTCGAATTTTGATGGGATTTCCACGAAATTTGATACATAGGGTTACTTTTGTCCACTGATTATTTTGGACGGGTCAAATCGTGACTCCGACCTGACCTTGACCTTCTAAATGATCAATTCAAGGTCAAATCGGGTAAAACCGGATGGATTTCGACGGGCACTTTTGTCCGGGCAGTTTTGGACTGGTAAAATCGTGACCCCACTTGACCTTCAAAATGGACAATTCAAGGTCAAAGCCCGGACGAAGTCGGATCACCTTCTAGTATATATATTTCAAAAGTTTTTTGTTCCTGAAGATCGCGTTAATCTCAAACTGTTTACTCAATCTATCTAACAGTTTGCTCTTTGCCTTAAAATTAAATCCCTTAAGTAGAAAATTACAGCAACAACAAAAGTTTTGCATGAAATGCTGGTGAAACTATCAGGACATTATCTTGCGTTCTTCGCCGGTTCCATTGCGTTACTAGATATATACGTCCATTGTAATCAGTATTTTTATCTCAAGTTTGTTCCTGTAGCTCTGTAAACTATACCGACATACCTCTTTATTTAGTGATTGATATCAGTTCAATTAACATTTCATAAGTTTCTGCCTACGTCTTAATGACCATTCAACAAACGTGTTAAAAATTCTAAAACAAAACTCCATGCAGCCAAGGAACAAGTCAGGTAACACAGACATCAGCTGGAGTTATAAACTATATTATATGGAATTATTGTTTATTATTTCCTTGATTTGAGATTCCTGAAATCTTGCGAAAACCATGTTCAGATAAGTATCTTATATAATAGTCCCTCGTAGGGAACCTGGTTTATATGACAACTAGCTGGTGGCCCCGACCTCGTCCGGGTTGTTTTCCCTCTGCTTTTCATGGTAAAACCGGATGGATTTCGACGGGCACTTTTGTCCGGGCAGTTTTGGACTGGTAAAATCGTGACCCCACTTGACCTTCAAAATGGACAATTCAAGGTCAAAGCCCGGACGAAGTCGGGTCACCTTGGGGGGGGGGTCGGAAAAAAAATTCAGGCACGTATGGCATTTTTTCCCTTTCGATCATTTTTTGTACCCACCCACCCCCACCGCCAATTTTTTTTCCGTTTTCGGCAGTTTTTTCCGACCATTTTTTGACACCCACCCCCCCTTTTAACACTAAAACAGAGATTTGCAGGGGGGATTCACTGTAATCAGCTGTATATGAATTTCTGTGCATACTATTTATCATGGATGTTAACATGGACATGTAAATAGGAATGAGTCATTTTGAGGTCATTCGGCCAAAAAAACATGGCTGCCAGCGGCCATCTTGGATTTCAAAATTTGCAACAAAATACAACACGATAACTGCCTGCAGTCAGTTTACAGTTAGAATTACATTATTTCTCTCATTCAAAGTGGGTTTGAAGCCCAACTCATTGCCAAAACACTAAAAAACAAGCAGGAATGTTTTTTTTTAGTTGCGGAAAAAATTGCTTGTTGGTGGCTTTGACCACCCACCCACCCCGGCATACGTGCCGGAATTTTTTTTTCACCCCCCCCCCCCCCCCTGAGGGAAAGGGAACTTTTCTTATTGATGCATCGATGCGTCGAATCACCATATATCCGACATAGCACAAATCAGTATGCAGGCAATTAACGTACCAACAAAATAGGCATATGTAGACCCTGATATCAACAACATGATAAAATACTCATTGCTTGCTGTCAAAAATATTTTCGTGTATGGCCAATGATCCCCATAGGCGGGACCAAAGAGTGTCACAGAAAGACGCATTGAAGTCCACGTTGTTTGGGTCGAAAACACAAAACAGCAATGAAACAGAAAAGAGCATTCAGTGTTAGTCTATTCCGTATATGGTTGAAATAAAGAGCATTTCTTTCACTTCTGTGGGCAAAATTTGTAACAGCTGGAAATAGACCACGGAAAGTATTTCAGTGCATATGAAGCAGATATACCAATATATATCGCTATGTATCTTATACCTCCTTCCAAATTACGTGGACAGAATTGGGAAGCTCGAATCAGCCATGTCCGTTTAAATATCTATGTAAGGGATCACGGAAAATGGAGATGTGGACCAATGTTCAACCAAATTTCAGAACTTCACCAAGAACAGTGCAACTATTGAAGTACAGGCACATATTAAGAAATTGCCAGTCTAGACATAGACCTATGTACGGTGCATCACTATCAAATATTTTAACATAAACATTCTTTATACATTACCTATCAAGTCAATAACCCGCAGGGACGGGTGAAAATATTCATCGCGTACATGGGCTAGAACTTAAAGGAATTACATTTGGTCGGGATTGATTACGAAATCCTATTGTCAGAGTGGTGTTTAAAATAATTTTATTCTGCTTTAACCACCGATAAAACAAGTGGAAGCGCCCTTAAGAGCCGATACCAACTATTATTCGGCCCCACTACCTCGACAATCACAAACGAGCATTATGTTGTTGGACTCTGGATTTACAAGGCGGAGCTACTCCTCCACATACTTTATAAGCAGCATCGAGACACCACGTGTGTGACATCCAAATGGTAATATGTCTCTTTCAGTACCATTTAGTCGAGAAGAGTCACGCAGTCGGCACACATGGCAAAGCAAATAATTCCTCAACTTTACTTGTTCACTCTGTTGGTAATTAGCTTGAAAAAACAATATCATAGACAATTCGTTCTTTACATCAGGAATGCACATTAAGTGTTTTCTTGACTGGCTATGTAATCGTGACAGTCGTCGTTATCTGGTTTAACTTGTGGGAAATGGCCTACAATTATAAGTCGGACTCCTTATGTTGAAAAATATGTTCGCATAATTTCTTAATGTTAAAATCGCTGGGAACGTTTTCAATGATATGTTTATACGTCGATGAACACGATAGTTTATCGGGCCCGGTGCATGTATCACATACCAAACGAACAACTTTGTGAACACGACAAACCATTATCAATGCATTGGCCAAGAGAATCAAAATGGATTAGAGACGAGAATCAAAATGGATTAGAGTATAACTTGACAAGACATCTCTGGAAACGTCTAAGAGAAGGCATTTAAAAGAAGTCATATTTTAGGGTCTAGTATTTTAAAAACTAGAGAACAATGAAGGGATATCTTACTGTTGTATTAGTTGCATCACTATATTGTGCACAAAAAATGATTTCTTTATACATCTATGATCGAGAAGACAAAAATATTCTTAAACAAAATGTGTGTTCCATTGTATTTGCCTTGTGACACAGAACTGGTGTGATGAAATACCATATTTGAGGTCATACAACTCAATAAATTGATATCCATATACCCTGTATTTCTCATAACCTCTTACGTAGACTAGGTTAAATACGCTGTGCTGGAATTGCTAAACACATATGTGCCATAATCAACTTATGGCCCTATGAATCCTTTCTATTGACTCTTTTCCAAAAATGTCATTTTGGACTGTTTTTGTCCATTTTAAGTTTTTTTTGTGCACAAATAGTAAACAACAATGAATACAATTAGTGTTTAATGTGTAAAATCATTTGAACGTTCCTCCTAAAACACTTAGTGTTGGAAAAAATATGATTACATTGGTTATGCCAATCAACAGTCACTGGATTTCACATATTTTTCAAGAAACTGACTCCAATTTTGAATGTTGATAATGGGGTAGGTGAAATCACAAAGGCTATGATCTTGTCACCATATTCTAGTCATTGGAGACAAAGGGTTGTTTTATTCCAGTTTGTGCAGATTATTCTTGTATGGTAAACAGTTTAGTACTTTAATAATTATTAGATGTTTATTTAGAACTTTATTGATAGCATGCTATATAGAACCAGCCCGAAATAATGATTCGCCATTTCGCTACAACAAAAAGGATCGTAGCTCTAAATATGAACATCAAAACAGGAAGCAGTTTACTCTGTATGAAAGAATAAGGTTTGTAGGAGCTGGTGATATTAAAGTTTTATGCATCAAGGTCAATATTTTCTAGATTTTGTCAATATGGTTTCCCCTACCCCATTTTTCAGATATTCAAATTTGGCATCAGTTTCCAGAAAAATTAGTGCAATTCAGTGACATTCATTGACATATTCAACATAAGGCATTTATTTCAACATTAAAGTGTTTCAGGAGGAAAGTTCAAATGATTTTGCAGATTAAACATACATTGTTTTTACAATTTATACACAAAAACCTTTAAAAATGAAAAAAAAACGCCCCAAAATGGCATTTTTAGACGAGTCAATTCTAAAGATTCATAGGGCCATAATTTGATTTTCTACACCATGATTTGGGAAATTCCTTTACAATGTGTTTAACAATGTATACTTAAGTGATTATGAGAAAGACAGGGAATATATATATATAATTATTGATTTGTATGACATCAAATATGCTATTTCATCACGCCGGTTCTGGACCACAGGCAAATTTGGCTGTCCATACAATGGTGGAACACACATTTTGTTTAAGAATATTTTTGTCCTCTCAATCATAGATGCATAAAGAAATCATATTTTGTGCACAACCTAGAGAGGAAATGACTAAATCAACAAGGAATCCCTTCATTTTGCTTTATTTTTTAAAATACAAGACCATAAAAAATGGATTTTAACTAATTTTGAGAAATTGAGCCTCCGAAATTAGACAAACTCCAAATTTTGGAGGTACTTAACTCAAAAAATACTGAACGTATCTAGGAAATGTTTTCTCTTCTGTAATCAGGGTTGTGCACTCTACAAAATGGATATATAAATGGAAGGACATGTGAAAGGAAGTTTTTTATAAACATCCTTAAAAAGCTATAAAATGGGTATTTTACCAAATTTTACTAAATTTATTTCACAAAATTCATCAATTTCGCATTTCTTGATTCTTGTTGATTTTTAGTATATTATTTGTGATGGGTTAAAGTACTTATTCCCACTGAGAAACTTTGTGTTGCAATTATTTTGAGGTGAAATCATAAATGCACTGGACTATAATAAAGGGCGTATTTTGCCACGCCGTGGCGATGCTCTTGTTTAACACTTCATCTGTACGCGCATCACAGATGTCCAATTTCAAGAGAGTTAATTGGCTTTGAACATATTTCAGAAAGCTAATCTTTCATATTTAAAGCCTCGCCTTTAAAAGGTGGCGTGCCAATTCTGGCATTCCAACACTGGCCGATGTTGGCATGCCAATACCGACCAATGCTGGCATACCAAACTGGGCCGATGCTGGCATGCCAACACGGGCCGATGCTGGCATGCCAGTACGGGCTGATGCTGGCATGCCAACACGAGCCGATTCTTGCTGATTTCACTATCAAATTTATTTGTTCCATCTGATTCAGTGTCTGATTTGCACTATATTTTAGTATTAACTAGGGCTATAATATTGATTGGAACATTTGATATTTGCCGGTTGCCAGTAAAGACCATCACTGGCATGCCCGTACTGGCCGGTGTCGGTTGCCATTATGATGTCGCCTGCCACTCGAATTGATTTCTAATTATGAATATTTGACAGAATATTGGTAAAATATATTTTACCCCAGACACGGCAAAGGGAAATTAATATGTGTTAAAACAGACAGAGCATCTTCAAAGATTTATTCACACGGCCTTTTTCAAAATAAAAAAATGTATTTGGAGAAATCACCTAATATGATGCCCAAGTTAAATTTGTTTTCATGATTCAGAGATGAAATTGGCAATGGCACTACAGCTCAACTTTAACACGCCCTGTAGTCGACCTCTGACAGTCGGGAGGAGAAAGTGTCAGCATTGACTTCAGCCACCTGATTATAATCGCTATTTTTATAATAAAAAGTTCCTGCCCCACAAAAGACGCTTGACTGTCGATCGGGCATGGATTCGAAGACACAAAAGTCATTCTACTTCTAATTATTAGTTATGTTTTCGTTTATTTCAACCATTATTACTGTTTCCAGGTGGCCAGTATGCTACTATGGTTCTGATCGTGCCCCCGCTCATGAACTGTATGTCAATTTTGGGACGCCGTCGATCAGCTTGGCGAATATGGGTTTGAAGTGGACTATGCGATGACAGATGGGGCAGCATCAAACCGCTCATTCGTGGACATGTTCTTTCCCAAGGGAGCATCTCTTCGGCAGTTACAATATAACGCGAGAAATATGTATGACCGAACATCACCCGTGGCCGTCCTACAAGACGTGTTGCACGTCATCAAGAACATTCGAAATAACAAGAGTCCAGCTGCAAAGATCACAAACACGCCAAAGGGCGATATTTAGAGCTAGACAAAACACCTATCGCGTGGGAGCACTGGCTCATGAATATAATAATATAAAACTCATATGTTAAAACACATGATCCCCCAACGCAGAAGATGAACTTTTAAAGAATAGATTTTTGGAAGGTTTACGCGACAGGATTTGAAAGACCTTTCAGCATAGAAACTTAAAGAATGCCAAACTTACAACCAATTACTTCCAGCTTTAAGATTGATTGAACAAGAGCACAGTAGCAATAATAGTAAATCTTTTGTTTGTAAGCCTCAAATTTCAGTTGATTCTGATAAGCTGGATACCGTACTAAAACAACTGTCTTCTTTAAAAACTGAAGTTACTCAATTAAAGCAGCAGCAACAGATTCCCACCTCATTTCAGAATCCAACTCCTAATTTTCAGAATGGGTACGACAGATGTTCAGATCGAGGGCAGCGTGGTGGTGGTCGGAGCAGATGTTCGGGTAACCGAGGTGCTGGAAATAACCGTAATTTCGGTTCATCTTTTGACAGGTCATACAGTTTCAGATTCTCAAAGACAGTATTCTGATTACTGAGTACAGCCAAATACTCCAAAGTGCATTGGCTGTAATGATTTCCATTTTCCTCCTTTTTGTAAGGTCAGCAGAGGTCGGGGTTCAGGTAGGGGAGGTAATTTAAACTCCAATGGGGTAGCCTTTGTATGTCTCATGGCATACATTTTCAGGTCCAAGGGTCACTACTATCTACCAGATTACGAATCTGACAACACCCGCCTTTGGCAGAAGATAAGCAAGCAGGCTGACATAATTAACTACTTATTAAATGGCACTTTGTAAAGTTATGTTATTCATCAGTAAACAATCCAAAATCAAGTTATCATCTGGAAACCAAAAAAAGTAGCAGAAAACCTGAATTTTCCAAATAAGTCCAAAAAGGGGCGTAACTCTGGAAAAAATGGGCGGACGAAACCACGGCTATGGGGAAATATTGCCCCCCCCCGGCTGGTCTATTAGCATACCAAAGATCAACTGAATTGAGTTAGCGAAACCAAATTTATGAGTTGAAACGTTCGTACGGACAATTTTCTAAGTCCAAAAAGGGGCGTAACTCTGGAAAAAATGGGCGGACGAAACCGCAGTTATGGGGAAATCTTGTCCCCCGGCTGGTCTATTCGCATACCAAAGATCAACTGAATTGAGTTAGCGAAACCAAAGTTATGAGTTGAAACGTTCGTACGGACGGACGGCTCCACTATATACCCCCAATTCTCCATCGGAGATCGGGGGCATAATAAGCAAGCAGGCTGACATAATAAACTATGGTTTTCAGTATATTGTAACGATTGGTTGCATGCCATATTTACAGTTGTTCTGGATTCATTTTGGCAGACTGTAGCAACGAATAACATGGTTGCTCCAGCATTGGCACTCTGAGTGTCAGTTCTAGCTGCAGTTTTTGCTATGTGTGACGGCTGGCGCGATGCAAAAGCTGTGTATGGAACCGTGCTGCAAGGAATGAAAGACACAGGAAAAAAGCTGCTTGAAGGTCTGTATGCATTGCTTAAGGCTGAAACCACGCTGGACACATGGAATAAACGGTTCGTTATATGGCCATAGTTCCGCCAGACTGGATCTTACGAGCCTTATTGAAATTGCAGCGGCAATCGTGGGAATATACCAAAGCATTGACTCATCAGCAACGCTTTTGTGTTTGTGACGGTAGTAAATTACATAAATATATCATATTATTATGTCTTTTGTAATTAAGGTAAGCATGATGCATGTATTGCATGCTAAACAAATAACATAGTTCATATGCACACCCTACGCCCCCGTTTGCCTATTTCTACCTGTCTACATTCCCGCCATTCTAAACTGGCCCAATAATAACAGCTCACTAATTAATTTCTACTCAGGCACGCACTGAGTATTTTCCCGCCACAAATTAGTTCTCTCTTACATTGTAAACAACGCGGACGTATTGTTCCATATCTTGTTTAAAATGCAGTCATGTTAATCTGAGTATCTGACTTCGATGTTTCAATAATCTTCAAACATTCTTTCAAATATACTATGGACCTAAATCATTCCGACTTGGTAAGCCTACAAAATATATCTCAGTTCAGTTCGTATGTATGTGTACGTGTTGTCATTTATGTTTTATCATTTTATTCATTTGATCATTGTTTATTTCTGTTTGATTCAAGTTAAATATATTTGAATAAAATAGCAAGCATCCATACTGGAGCATTAAGTTATTAATTAACAGTAGCGTAGTATTTTATTTATTTTGCATGTATATGTTTATTTGTGTTATAGAGTAGGACCTATTTATATTTCAGGGTTTATGTATGATGTATCATCCATAATTTCATCTGTAATCATCTTGTCGCTGATGAGACATGTTCGAAAATTACAGATTATGAAGTAGGATCAATCTTATTATATTTCACTTCCCAAATCCCATGCACTGAAGAAAAGACAGTGAATTATGTTACTATCCTATATATGTTACTATCCTATATAGTCTCGTGCTATCTGATAAAATATAGGTTGTGATATGTATTTCATCAATATCTAATAAGCTGTGATCATCAAAATCACAAGTCTGTCATACGATTAGCATTTAAATTTTCTGAAAATGCGAAAGTAGATGGATAACTCTATTGAAAATATGGAGAGAATGACCCATAAAAGGCAAAACCAACTATTACTCGGCCCCACTACCTCGAAAACCATTAACGAACATTGTTTTTTGGAGCTACCCACACCCACGTGTTTCACATGTATCAACGAGACACCACGTGTGTGACATCCGAATGGTAATATGTCTCTCAGTACAATTTTAGTCGCGAAGAGTCAATGGCCGGATTCGTCATCTCCGGTTTAAACCTCCGAGTTTAAACCTGGTTTAAACCTACATTGGCGGTCCAGCCAAACCGGGTCTAAGGGGGCGTTTTTGTCATTCAGTTACCAACTAATTGACAACTCGATTTGGTGATATGAGCATACAGTCAAACTACCCTCTTACCTATCGGACCAAAAGACAAGCCGATGTAATGGTTATTGACATGTCATAAATCATCGCGAACGCGTGCACGATTTATTCACTGAGAAATGAGTATAGCTCATGGACCATTAATCCGATCTCTTTGTGGGTTTAAACCAATTTGACAAAGGGCATGTTTCTCAACACGAGCTTCACGCGCTGTTTATCACTTCGTTTGTGATTGATTTTCTACAAGATGCTTTTCCCGCAAAGACAACATATGGTGTATCTACATGTATCTATATATGTATATATTAAAGGATATAGGAGCTGTATATATGTTTGTCCGTTAGTCTGTTTGCAACTGTTCTAAAAATGATTTACAAATAAGAATAATTTAATTTGAAATAAAATGAAAAAATTGTGTTGTTAAATTGAGCAAGGAGATTTATCTAACAAGTAACAATATTTAAAATTTATATTAATATTTGTTTGTTTTCAATATAATTAAAAAAAATGATCAAATGATCAAAATGTGCGCAAATGTGACGCAGGCTCCTGTCGCACGAAGGGGCCGCATGACCCTCTGACGCTGCATGAATAAAGGCTCCATAATCGTGTCAATCCTGGACCAAGAGGTCAGTCAAGTAAAAGCAATTTGCTTATGAGTACACACCAGAAGCGGCATCTGAACTGTTTAAAGTGGGCAACTATATAGAGGCACAGCATTTAATAAAGAAATATATTACATGCGTTGCTTTTTTTCAATGTAAAAATATTTCCATCATGCAGAAAATCCAAAGGTTCCCAGGTTTTGAACTGGTGGAATATTATGGAAATTTATGAGCGGAGCCAGAGTAGAGCTTTGTGGCATGATCTACATAAAAATAAGTTATCAAATTTGACTCATATAGCAATATAAGTTTAGGATTGCAAACTATGTGTATAGCATATCTGGTCATGCAGTAGCATCGTTTTGGTTTCAAAATTAAAACGTTGAACCATTCAAATGAATTCGTAGAAAACACCAGTATTTGTGATTGCCACAAGCCAAAAAAAAAACACAAGATAGTACTGAAGGAACGCGTCAATATCTGAGCAAAGCTCGCATGGGAATGAATCAACTGTGACATGATAACACCAGTCGGCAACCGCCACTTGGACACGCCCTCACTCGAGATAATTTACAGCTCCACCCTTTGTTTGATTGTCTGACAATTCTAAACCGCGATGAAGAAAAGACGGATTCGTCATCTCAAGTTTAGCCTCGAGAAAGCTGGTTTAGCTGGACCACCTAATTAGATGGTTTATTTGCCGGTTTAAGCTTATAAAACGCAAATAAAACATCGAAATTGACAAAAACTTATCCCCACACGCTTTATAGGTGTGAGTGCTTCTCGCTTATAAATTTCCAATCAAAATATGGTCGCTGTCGAAATTATTGATTTTTGCAATCAATAAAACGAGGCGGTCCGCATTAGGAAAGTACGATTAATTTTCTCGAAGATACAGAGACACTACTGCTAAACCACTGGTCTGGCTGGACCAGGTTTAAACCAGAGATGACGAATGTGTCACTTAGACCTGCGGTCGCGGGTTTAAACCACGGATTTTGCTGACTCACGGCGGTTTAAACCTAGAGGTTTACGTAGACCAGGTTTAAACCTGAGATGACGAATCGGGCCAATATGTTCGTAATTAGCTACAAAATAAAATCGCCATAGACCACCTGTTGTTCGGCATCAGGTATATATCCACGTTGTGTGTGTTCTTGATCGACTGTGTAATCATGACCGCCGTTGTTAACTGACAAACGTAAAATTTGAGTGACACAGAAAAGAGCGTTCCGTGTTAGTTTATCCCTGATATGGAAGTAATAAAGAGCGTTTATTTCACTTGGTGCTCCAACAATTGAAAACAGCACGGGCACAGGTACCAATCGATCTCCGGAGACCGAACGATCTGGGAAGTCCGATCGGTCTCCCCAGAAACAAGAAATAATGGATAGTCACGAGCAGGCATGTTGTACCTCGACAAATGGCTGCTCAAAAACATATGTGAGTATGTTAGCAAATTAAAATGCAAACTTGAAAATGTTGGACCACTGTTTTACAGTTTAATCCTCATTTCAGACGTCGTACCACATTACAATGGTGAACAGTGTCGATAAAACTGTGAAAATGAGTCTTTACTTGATCAAATAATATCGTTTACGTCAACTCTTGCGGTGTATTCGATATGTCACTTGGGGTATATAAGAAAGACACGATTGGATTGGTTAAAATGTGTGCTACACTTCAATGCACAATTTGGAACGCAGTATAACGGTACGAAGTTGTACTTGTCTACGGGAGACAGGTTGGTTATGAAACTCGGAATATAGTTTCCGGACTAACCGAAAAATTTTAAAGTGACATAAATCGTTCCGACATGCGTGAATCTTTGAAGGTGAACAGTTTGTATAGCTGACCCTTCGTTCGGGATATTCAATGCTTGAATTTCACAAATATTGGGCGTCATCTGTGGCAAGTATCCCGAAGATCTGATCTGTAACACACATAATATTATATGTGCTCTCTTCAAAAATTTGAATATGCATGAAGTCATATTTTACTACATGACACCATGCACATTATTTATCGAGCACAGTTTTACTTTTTTTTTTTATACAAATCATTCCAATATACGTATTTTCTCTACTATTGGACCTTTTCGGCATCTCACTTAATTCTGAATAATGCATAAATATATTAGTGATAAAACTGGAACATATCAAGTTATACCTCTGTTGGACAGTTAAGTGTGTACCTGTTTATATGACCAAGATGATTTGTGTCAGACATTTAAAGACTCACTTGAATAGTAGGCTTGTTATAATGTTAAGTGACGTGGAACACTGCTGCACGAGGTGTTAAAAACGGATTATTGAATTTCCGTCAGACTGTCCATCAACTAACAAAAATAATGAAAATAAGAGCACTGCATGTAAATACAAATTTTTGTTCCACCACTGCTGAATTTCTTGAGTCACCGAAACACTAACCATGCATCAGGTGCATAATTACCTTCCGGGAGAAATATGGTATAGAGCAATTCTGTTGGGCATGTAAAATATATATCGGGCCATAAATACTGGCATATGGTGTGCCTATTTGCAATACAAAAAGGCTGCAAGAGGCCACATTTTCCTAGAAATTCGGAAAGTTCGATAGCTCCCATCTGTAGGCCACCCTGAAGGTACATATAGTTTGCCATTTTACTTGATTTTGAGTTGGTTTGTTAATTACAGGGTAGATGATAAGTATGTATTGACTTCTTTGGTGTAAGAAATTGGTGCTAAATAGTTGTATGACAGATTTTGAAAGGTCCTTTGATTTAATATTGTTCTTAAATCTTGATGTTGTGATTTAATATTTTCTGTGTCTTCTCAAGTTGTCCCGCTCACAAGTAGCGACACAAACATTCTTAATGAATTACCTCTCTTTCCACCATTAAAGATACCTGCTAGGGCTGGATCATGGACTCCCGTGTTTTCTTTCTGATAGTAAGGGCCGTTATTTGAAACAGGAAATCAAATCGTCATTCGAAAAGAGAATTGTATTCAAATATCATTCAGGTGAGACAACAGCAGATTCTTTGACATATATTAAGAAAAATTTGAACAAGTGGCTCTCTTCCAATGATTGTAGTGGAATATAATTATATTTATGGTATGGCACATGTCATTTCACATACATAGATTCTCCTTACAGTCATGTGTTATCTGATGATGACGAAGTTCAATTTGGACATTCGCAATTGCAGAAAGAAGAAACACCAACAAAAAAACTCAATATAAGAAATATGGTAACCATCACCGATCAACTGAAGTTAAAGAAATGGTATATACAAGGCTGCAAACAATTTCATATTATCAGGTTAGTTTTGAGCAAACTATATCATTCAAAGCTAACACAGAGCCATTAGTTTCGATTTACACTTATTTGAGGGGTGGGTATTTGTGTCTATATATAATAAGTAGTATCAATATATAATAAGTGGCATCATCCCTCTTAACTGACAGTAATGCTGAATATGTCACTCTCATTGGTTCTTTTGTGATAAAGTTACTCAGGTTCCCAAAAACTGTGATAAAGTTACCCAGGTTGGGGGAATTGTCCCCTACACATGTGTGTCTAAGGCTAAGTGGGCCGCCCGCGATGTTCACTATTGTCGGGGCGATGAAAATTGTCAACGTCGCTGCGGCGGACAGGGTCAATGCAGCGATGGTTAGATCTATAATTAGAAGTTGTGATAAGTGCACCAAATGGCGCAGAATACCGGAGGGCTTCCCCCAAACAGCGTTGTGTTTTTTCGTCCATTTCAATTGTTGTGTTTAGTGATTAATGTACCGTATAAATTACAGTTAGACTAGCAGTTTATATGTATAATCATATGCTACATATCTTACCATTTTAAATACTTTCTGCTTGTCGTGAATTCAAATGCCAGTGACATCTGGGTCTTTCTGACGCGTATCAGGGGAAGTCGATTCTCCATAATTTGGCAAGAAATTCCCCTCAAAACCTGATTTATTTTTGCAAATGAGTTATCTTACTTGTCGTACATGCTATTATTGCTAGAAAAGATCATAGCTGGTCACTTTGAGCCTCAAAATATGCATTTGTAATAACTACTTCGAATGTGACTCAATTGATGTACATGGGCGGTTCGAGAATGATACTATAAAGGTGTACGATAATTAACATTGAGAGGTATGTATAATTACAATACAACTTCATGTAAATGTAGTTTACATACCTACGTGTGTCTAAACACTAGTTCTAGTAAATAGTCTACTTGTTTAATACATTTACATGCAAATCAATGCCAACATTTGGCAAAAGTTCAAAGTCTTGATATTTTTCATGTTTTTATTTCTGTATTTTTTTTGTTTTTTACATTTATATTTGATAATCAGACGATAAACATCGTTATATCAATAAAACTGCATATTTAAAATTATTTTTTAACAAACATTTTCAACCAATAACCTGCAGGGATGGGTGAAAACATTCCTCGTAAAAAAAAACTGAATTATATTTAGTATGGGTTAATTACAGAATCATATTGGTCAATTTAATTCACATAATATTATCCTGCTTTATCCACTGATAAGACACGTGGAAGCGCCGACACCGACTATTATTCGGCCCCAATACCTCGTAAATCATTAACTAGCATTATGTTGTTGCATCTACTCCTCCGCGTGGTTCACAGGTGATATTGGGAAAGTGACAGAGTAAGTACAGCAGCCATTTTGGAACCTGTTTGTATCTCTAAATCATTCAGAACTAGAGTTTAATACAAGGAACAGGGACCTAGTTTACAAACTCTGTCCCGTTTTCCGAGAATATGATTTGTAGCATCTGGGGTGGATTGTTATACGATATATCAATGGACAGTGTATAATTTCATTAATTTCCTTTACGAAAAGTGAAGACTCAATAAGTATTTGCTAAGCATTGGCTTCTTACTTGAAAAACGAAGTGATACAGTCCTTAACATTCACGTACCAATCAAATGCTAAAGAGATATTATTTGAAGACTAAGGTCATGTTCTTTAACACTCGCTTAGCATTTGAATGATTAACAGCGACTCAGATACACGTGTTTTGTTTATCAGATTGTGACCTGTTGCCATGTCCTTTATAGAATGCCGTTATTTTAAGTTTCATAAATCTGATTTCTGTTGATGCTAAGTATACCAATGCATTTTATTTTAGACATTACTTCCTCAAGGTAAACGATGAGGTCAATTTCACAAACCTGTGAAATATTTTTAATTTGTGTTGCATTTTGCAGCATTGGGTAGATTTTGAACAGGATTCCTTGTACCAATACATGTTTTCTTTTATTGTAAATTGAAACTTGGTAGTTGATTCTGTCCAAAATGTCCATATTTTAGCAATAAAAATGTTAGTATAATAATAACAATATATGATAGGCAAAACTTGACAATTTCATAGCTCCAGAAAATAACAATCTTCAACGTGGACTTAACACCCATTTGATGATTTATATTCAAAAGCTATGCAATGCCAAACTTTCAGATCAATATTGGTAAAGTGTTTGATGGAATCTGCAATATGACATTAAACACTAAATTATGTTGGTAAATATTGGTCCCAAGTATTTCTGAAATTAAGACTTAAGATATTTTATGAATGTTTTATATTCCTGAATAATTACTGCAAATATTAGCTAAATGAAATATTTTATATTTATGAATGTTTTATATTCAATTTTCTCCACTTTTCAAAATATTTTACCATAAAATATGGGATTTGGCTCATAAGAAAATGAAGCTCCGAAATTAGATAAACGCTCATTTTTGAAGGCACATAACTTTAAAGAAACAAAACGATTTTGGGGAAATATTTTCTGTAATCAGGAAAGTAAGATCAACAAACTGGATATAAAGTTGAAAGTGAATTTGGATATTTGACAAATACGTCGCTGAAAATCCATAAATTGATGATTTTACAATAAAAGTATAAATTTATTTCACAAAATACCATATTTCCCCCTTTCTTGATTGTATTGTGTTGCTTATTACTAGCATGGGTTTGTGAACTTATTTCTGGATTTCTGAATAAAGAATTTATTTTTGCGAGTATGTGGGTATCTCTTTGGCGAGCCAAATAGATGCCCACATACGAGCAAAACTAAATTCTTTATTCAGCTACACTATGCGGATGTTCTGTTTATCCACCGAACTTTATTTAAACGTACTTTATTGCAGTTTTTGTCCAAAAAATCATCGCAAAATCCACTCTCCGTATGGGGAATCAATGACCTACTTAGCGATGTTATCTGTAAAGTAGTGACTAATTAATAATGCAACAGTTTTGTATTCATGAGCACTCGTAAAACAAAATAGTTCCATTTAGTATTGTGTCTGAACTCTTGATTTATTTGGTGGAATGTGTAGTATACAATTTCCAAATCTAGTTCCCATCAAACAATAACACAAAGCCGTATCGAATTATGATGGACTTGTGTTTTAAGACTAAACACATGAATCGGGGAAAGGCGGTCTTTTCGAACTTACGAAGAGTACGGTTGCACTCGGTGCAATAAGTACACTGCCATCCATTTCGAGATAGGGGCGCATGCAATATTGGTGACTAATTTCACTAAAGATACTACGTCAACGAGATTCTAGTGACTATAATTTTAATCTCATGAAATAACAATATCGCCATATGTTATTGATTAATCGTCCGTTTTAGTATATAATCATAATTAAAACAGTAAACTCCAACAATAAAGTCAACTTCCCTCCAAGGATATGGCCTCGTCCAAAGTTAGGAATTTTCATCATGAAATCATAACAAAGTTTCAGTTCGGATTTTGAGGATTAATATACATGTTTTGTATGGTAATGGTGTTAGCATGGAATACGGTTTGAAGCATCGATTGCATGTTCTGCGACATAGACAGGTTTGTACTTGAATTATTATGTTTATGGACATCGAATTGAGAACTGAGTTTGATGATGCCGATTTTCGAGGGTCAGTGGAAGTGTCATTGTGTTCAGCCTCCGGTAAACACACAGCAGTGCTTGATGTTGACGTATTTGCATCACATGTTTTATCTGACTGGATAGATGATGTGGAATTGCTCAGTATCAGCGAGCAATGTTCTTTCTGTTGATCTGATATATATGAGCAATTGTTAATTGATGACATATTTTTGTGGCCACTGATGTGAGCTATATCTGTAGGTGCCACGTTATTTTTCCGCAGTTTTGACACCAAAAATTTCCGGGCACTGGTGTTGGTTAATCTTTTCCCGTTATCAATGTTTGCATTAAGTGTCATCCTGTCCATAATTTCCGTTCACCAACACGTTGCTTTTTGAACCACACGTCGGTAGGTTTTGTGACGGGAACTGTTCTTGTCGCAATATAAAATGGGTCACTAACATTCTTATAATCAGCTGGCCTCTTTGGTGCAAATAGTTTTTATATATATTATATATATATATATATATATATATATATAGCTATATATATATATATATATATGGGATTTCGATCATTTTCTATTCCTGTGGAATACATTCGGGGAGATGATTCACGAACATTTCTTATGTCGGCCCCTGTTCTCGTTTTTGTTTGTCTTTCATTGATTTTCATGTACTCCTTTCCATTCGAATCTTTGTATAGTGTCACATCACCCCAGCACAAATTGTAATGTTCTTTTACGACGACACGGAAACCAATATGAATGCTGTGGTTGAACCAAAGGGTGTGCACAATATTTTCTGGTGTGCTAGATCCTAGTTGTCCAATCTCATACAACTTTGTGATTTCCTCGTCAGATATGGGATCTGACCTATTCGGCTTGTTTCCTTTCCCAATTTTCTTTAGTTGTTTCTGTTTTGCATCTAGGGGTCTTCTCGTTGTTATGAGGCAGTTGTCTTTTGATCCAATAATAGTTGTGCCATACTTATGGAACCGGAGATGACAATCAACACTGGATATTATCCCCCGAAGCGAGGACGGTTCGTACTCCTCGCCATCTCTTCTCCTAACTGATAAGAGGAACCTTGATAGAAGATCAAGGTCCTCGGGTGGAATTTCGTGCAGTTCTCTTCTTTCGCCTTGTTGATTGAAAAATTCTACAACAATTTTCAAATCATACGTAGATTTTTTTGCAGTGTTTTTATTTTCTTGTTCATTAATAAATCTCTGCACATTGTCATCATCGATTTCAAGAAAATTCCGCATGGGTCCTTGATTTGTTGTCATTTCAGAATCAGATTCAGATGCATCAATACCATCATCATCACATAAATTTCTGATTTGTCCAGATTTATGCACATTTATCCGGAATTTATGCAATGAATAAATTCCAGTTTTCATGCAGTGTTATCAGCACAGCAAACTTCATTAGATGGTGTTCTGATATAAAAAATCTAAATTGCAATTCGATATAACATTTAACTACCTGTATGCCATTCACCTGTTTCGATCATCCATTCGCCGTAAGAACCATACCATATGCAACCATCAACGCACTGAAACCACTATGTTCGCGCTTTAATATGCCGAACTATAGGATATATTGCTGCGGGGCATAAGAGGACTTGTACAAAAGCCTGCCTTCGTGCATTCTTTCATGGCGGATAATATAGCTTTCTCCCAAAGTGGAAATATCTGCCAGTGCGAAGGAGGCGATTTTGCTCCAGAAGAGAGCAACGAGCGTGTTAAAATGTCAGAAGATCGATGGTTAAATGTCATCAGAAACATCGATCGTCTGGACGGGGTGAGCTATGTTATACTTTATTGAGCTTCGCAATTGGTTAATTCCTGTGATGTTTGTGTCACAAATTATCATTAAAATGTATTTATAGCGATCATGCGCTCGTCCACAATAGACCCGAGACTAAAATAACAATAAACTGAATAAAGTGTTGCTATAATTATATATATATTATATATATTATATATAATGGCTGCTCAGAACAAAGAATACGAATTGAAAATATATTCGTCTCTCAGAACGCAAATTTAAATATAGAAGCCGATATATATTGTCGCCGCAAATTTGCAAAGATTCTAAATTCATGTAGCGCCATTCGTAGTATACCCGGTAATATATGTAGTTTCCTCTACAAAGTAGTGAACGACAAGTTTTTGTATTAATACTTGAGAACTGTGCCTTGTGATGACAAGTACATGCAATTCATACGATGCTATTAATGAAATCGTGTCATTGATTTATATCAATTGAACACTTTCAAATGCCATACAACTCTTAACATCCTGATTCACTTTGCTTTTTTCTATTTTAGATTCAAGTTAAACTCCTCACCCAACTCAAAGACGTGACAATAAAAGGCAGCATGTATGCGTATGTATATATATATACATATGCACACGCTCACTCGTGGAGACCTACCAGCTAAGTATAGACATTCTGCTCCATTCCTTTCCAGGCCGCTACTAAACCAATGGTTATAACTGCTGATCCAATTGATCGTAACCCTTGTTCTATTGAGGCCGTATGCCACGTTATGCGACAATTGTATTCCGATGTTGTTACAAAATCGAACAGGAAATGGACAATAATTGGGTGTGACGGGTCGCCTTTTTAAAATTGTTGTCGAATTTTGGACAAAAGTGGACAATGGCGATGATCTCAAAAATATACCTCTTATTCCTGGTTTAGGACACGTTGAAATAAACTTTGTGAAAGGTTTATTCCAGCTTCTCTGGGATTTTGCCCTTAAAGATTTAGCAAAGATGCTTGGCTATAAATCGCAAAACGCATTAAAGTGCTGCAAAGCAGCATATGACCATCATAAATCTTGGCAAATATTGAAAATTTTCATGTTTGCGACTACAGATGAGTAATTAATCTTGTACTTGATAACATCTGGACACACCACTCCGTCTGTGGAAGGATTTGCTCAATGGATAAATGACTCATCTAAGGATGCAAACCTTATTCTTATATATGACATTTTATTTACTTTCATTCATCCATTATATTTGTTTAGGTGTGGCATGAGGCGCAACAATTCATAACTTGTGCATGCATCGATGAGTAGGCTACATCTACTCACATTTGGCTTTAACAAACCCAATTACAGGGAGTTAATGTCAAGGGATTTGACAATGAGAGTACAACGTCCTGAACGTTTGGTTACTTTTATGGATAATTGTGCAACATGTTCGCAATCTGGCAACAAAAGCGCCGGAGAAGGGGGTGACTTCTTACTGGAGTCAAAAAATAGAAGAATTAAAATGTGGATGCCACCCGGAGCTCCAACCAATAAGCAGTGGACGACAGTTTGTCGCAATTTAGACAAACTTGAGAAGATAAAGACTCCGACGGGGTTGTTGCCACTCACATTTTCTAGTTACATCAACAAAATGTTGGCCCCATGTAAAACAATACTGGATTCAGTGTTCTCGTGGCTCATGCATATATGTATGCCCCGTTTAATTGATTGCGAAAATCAATAATTACCACAATACAATAATAGATGTATAGTCTCATTGGATTCAATGCCCCTCAATCTAATCTGGAAAACTCCCTTGAACATGCCGTCACACTTTTGTCCTATTTCCAGATTTATATTTGTTGATGTCGGAGCCCCTGGCAGGTGTTACCCGTTCTGTTTCATATCACTTAATCGGAGATGAACTTGGCGAGTCATCAATCTTACGCGCAAGCAAAATATTGACAACTAGCCCAGCAGCCGCCGTGGAATACCCTTCAAATTCTGGTCGGGCCGAAGAATGGTACATAGCTGAAGCGGTGACCCGTTTAGCCACTCCCACACTGAGACAGGCGTGTACAATACTGGAATCAACACTGAACAATCAGAACGAACACAACAGAGACCAGAAACATACACGAAAACACAGGCGACAATACTTCAAACCTGAACAATCAGAACGAACACAACAGAGACCAGAGAGAACAGAAACATACACGAAAACACAGGCGACAATACTTCAAACATCAGACGAGCAAGACAACATAACAAAATTGAATCTGAAACTCTGTTGAAAGGCGTTACTAGCCGATTGATTGAGCCGGGTCAACTCAACCACCCGTCTTGAAGAGATGCCTCGCGTGATACGACCGCCCTAGTACTTCCATCCTACACCACACCTCACCAGATGCACCCCACGTCACACAAGGTGCCACATTAGGGGATTTTTACCCCTCGCAGTGTGGTGGTAGGCCTATTCTACCCCGGGCCCACACGGGGTCCATATACACATATACCTAATAATTGACTGAATAGTTGTATAAATGTATATACATGACAACCACCGACAACCAACTCTTATATTAATACACCTCCCTGCTACACAATACGTATCAATGACAACACGTAGATAAAGCACAACATGGTAAAACATAAAATACAGAGGCCTCGTTTTGTGGCCACCACCAAGAGGTACACGCCGTTATCATAAATCGTGGCAAGCGAGCAAGAGCTTGTCGTCAGACGTAAACAATCATAGTGCTAACTGAAGGACCAGCGGGCATGACATTTTTGTATTTAGTGCAATTGGTGTCTTGGGTTCGATTCACTGTGCTTTTTCTATTTTAGATTCAAGTTAAACTCCTCACTCAACTCAAAGACGTGACAATCAAAGGCAGCACGTTTGCACTGGCATATGTGCTAGTGGCTAACAGAACAAACAATAATATAATCAAGATGTCCATTGATAGCCTATACACGACAGAGTTCGAGGTGAATGAACTAGAAAACGGCGTCTGGAAGAATGCATTGCATATCCAATGCTTTTCGAGAAGTGGTGGCGTTGTTAGTGTAAACATTTTGTAACACGAGAACCCTTGAAACGCATATAGATACATATTTTATCATTTGATACTAATTTGTATTCTGTATTTCTCTTTTGTTCAACAATCCCGCAATCATATAATTCATTGTAACCTATGCTTCCACACGCATAGTTCCGCTGCAGACAATACAAATCTGACAATATTTCGGAATGTAAACAGTCTTCAAACTCACAGAAACCAAAGGTCCCAAGTCAAGATCCAAAATCCAGAACACACCGAATTGAGGTTTAATGATAACACCACTCCATCCACATAACCATAAAGATGTGATGTTTAATGATAACTCCATCTACATAACCAATATAAGGATGTCGGGTTTTATGATAACTCCATCCCCATAAGTAATAAATATGTGTAAAAATAAAAAAAATAAAAATTCCATGATGGAGTCCAATATGGTCTACCTAATTGTGCTCTAAAGCATGTATTTCGAATATATGGATGTTTATTGGGAAAACCGATTATTTCAATTACATTTTAATTCACTGGAGGCCAAAACCAGACCTACGGGAGCGTGCTTCGTGTGCGACTGTATCGTATGCATATGTGCATATTTAATAAGCCAACAATTGGTAGCCAAACAGAAGATTGGCGTGCCTCCCTTGCGCAGATACATCATTGATGATCTCTATGGAAAGCCATTGACATTTAATAGACAATTTCGATGAACCGCAATAATTTAAGGAACCTCTAATTGCGCTTAATCCCAAATGAGCATATTTCTTATTGAGCTTTAGTGCTAAAATAATATTCCTTAAGTTATTGTGCTAAAGCGCAATTAGAAATACCTTATTGCGCTAAGCACAATAAGATATTCCTGTCCAATAAGGAAACTTATTATTGCCTTAAATGTGTGATAATACATTCCTTATTACTCTTAAGCGCAATTACATCCCTATTGCACGTAAGCGCAATTAATATCTCTCATTAGATCACCCTTCTAATTAGTAGAATAATCTTATATTTGTTCCACCCATTGCACCATGGCGATGGACTATACCACCTGAATTATAGGGAGTTTGTGTACTATATATAATACTAGCAGGTTAGCATGCCACTGGCGCAGTTGGTCAGAAACATTTTTTTTTTTTAATTAATATTTTATTTTTTTTTAAATTTTTTTTTTTTTTATTAATTTAAAAAAAAAATAAAATATTTTTTTTATTTTTAAATTTTTTTTCCTTTTTTTTCAATGAGTTAATTCTGCCTTTTTCGGGCGAAAAAACTTACCCGATGAAATGCTCCCCCTTTCAATGACAGACATAAGTCACACAAGATTTCTCCATATCCTCTTCTGAATACCAAAGGGGAAGATATCCCCTTCGCCAGTGAACTGGTTGTAGTAGCTGATGGATGCCAACTTACCAGTGATGATGGGTCCACTGATATCACTTTAGGGAATGCCCTGGTTATGGCTGCATACTAGGTGTACGGAATTTAATATCCAAAGGGACTGAAAAATACATTTGCCTTCTTGGAACAGTATGTTTTCCATATACTAAGTAGCAACACAATCTCTATGCCTGTAATACGCCTCCACTCTGACATAGTTATGATGGGTGTGGACCATGGGCTACTTCACATAATATCTCTATTGTATAGTAATTTGTATTATATACTTAGTACTGAAATATAAGGTTACTGAGATGAGCTGGGGTGGGGGATGGAAAAATCTCACCCGAGGGACAAGATATTTGGGCCGGACACGAGACTTGCCGAGTCACAATGACTGACCCTAATATCAAGATGCAGCTTCAATCTAAGCTGAAGAAGGAGCTGATAAAAAAAGGTTTGTATAATTAATTGAGGTACATATAATCTAAACTTATCACTAAACAAAGATTGTTTGTACAGACACATAATTTTCAAGTTTCCAAGGATACTCCCCGCAGTGCAATTGGGCTTAGAAGTGTAGCCATATTAACCTATTTATTTTTCGGAAAACATAATTAAGAATGTTGCTAAAAGTTCTGAAGTAAAAAAGGGGATAACTCCAGCTGATAAACTGCACTAAAAAAGTTGGATGGATCTCATTATTGTAGGTGCACATTTTTCCATGATATAAAGTTAAACAAAATTACTGCAAAATGTACAATACCAAAGTTGGATGTATAAAAAGCTGATTCCGATATACCAATAACCCCTCCCCCATACTGGAGGGGTATAACAACGGCATAACTCCGTAAGAATAAATGAACGAAACATGTAGCATGTGGGTATCCTTTTCCCCAAACTGGGCTCTCACATGCAGTAAACAATATCTGATAGTTCACACCCAAGTCACAAACCTCTTCTAGGACTCGGGAGCATAATAATGCAGCATACCTACAATTTAGTTCATGGATTGGGGTAAATAATATAAATGTGGACAATATCTATATCTGCATGATTGTGTATCAAATTTTAATAAGTTGCTCTATGGCCTTCAATTTGTCAAACTATAAACAATTCGTATATCACATTTACATGTACATATTAAAATAAATATCTATCTTATTCTTGCAGTGCGATGAGTTGAACGATGCACGGCTTGATGCCATGGTACTTATTATGAATAAAGATACTTCTACAGTTATGAACATGTATGGTAGTCCTGACATAAATGGATATTTTCAAGGTCGACCTGACATATAAATGGGACTCATCCATTACGTTTTTGATATGCGTATGTAACAATGGTTCACTAAAATGTTTAATTTTAAGATTTAGTTATATGTACATCTTACACCCTATTTTGTACCACAAACTTGTGCCGAAAGAATAGTATTCAACTTGAATGCTAAGTAGTAGGATATCAGTGTTTGCGGCAATTCGAGAAGCCAGCTACATCAGTAAGTATGCCACAGCAATCACGACGGCCAATAATTTAAATAGTCGTCAAACTCCACCATAGTAACACGTGATACCTAGTACAAAACAAATGCATGCATTAAATCTCCCACGAACTATTTTACAAGAATTAATAACGTACATTTGGAAAATGTTATAAATTTAATATCTATAATCTAAAACTCTCGTAAGTTAGTGGTTATTATCTTCACTCCTCTGTGACCGAGGTACCAACTGTATAACTTTATGTGTTTTTCATCACATCCCACATGTCTCTAAAATGCCGCATATATACAATGGGCCGGTTCGGGCTGACCAGGATCTGATGCCTGGTCGTGCCATTTTTGCGCACTGGTAATTGATACTTTGTATATATATTTGAGCTGGTTTTATTGGTAATTTCTGGCTTACATTAACTTATGGTAACCGAGACACCCATGTGAATTATGTTGCCACACTGAATGCGAAATATCCACAAAAATATCTTCCTTCGGGCGAAATGACACTATTGTTCTGTGCGACTCAGGTGAATAGGTCAGCAAATACACATACAACAAAAACAGATGTATCGTTTCATGTAACCGACATTTCTCAATATATAAGTTGTAAATAAACCAGAATAAACTGGAATACTTTGCTAATTTCCCCTAGTATCGCATTTCTGCCAAACATGGTGATTTATCATTGAATGGCTGTGGACACACGTACCACAGTATCAATGCCATAGTATCTGACAATTTATTATGGTGGAGTTTGGTGATAATTGGTTGTTATAATTAATATGCCATAGCAACCCATGTCGCCCCTGCAAATTCGCACAATGAATACCTGTGTGTATCTACCTGTGCATGTGTTGTCGGTGTTGATCTTTTCTCAATACACAGTGATATTTTGCATTCTAACACACACGTCCACTTGATAACTTAATGAGTAACCCGTTTCAACAGCCATGATTGTTCTTACTAACGAAATTAATATAAGTAGATAAACATGCATGCATTGATCATATAAAAAGGTACCACAATACTATGTGAGTCAATGAGGACTTGCCACAGTCAAACACAATTGTGGACAATATATCGCGCTACTATATATATCGTAGTCAATACAATTTAGCAAAACGTAATGAGTAGAGATCAACCTTGGTGAGAAGCAATGGTTAATTGGTCCAGTCGACTCATTGTGCGGAGAATCAGCGGGCGGCATCGATAGCTATAACACAGAATTATTACAGACCAATTGTCACCAAACTCCACCATAATAAATTGTCACACATACTATGCCATCGCTACTGTTGTCCGTGTGTCGGCAGCCAAAGTCATTGTTTTATGTGTGTATAAGATGCCTACTACTTGTGGGTTCTCAATATGAACTTAACATGGTTCGTTAAATCAAGTTTATTTCATACAAACATCACATAATTTGTTCGCCTAATCCTGCGATTTTTACTATATAAAATCTAACGTTGGGTATGCGTGTCTACGCGCAGTCGCAATGAAACAAAAATCAATCTTGTGTTATAATTAATTTCCTGACCTCATGTTGTAATCTCCATGTTCAAGCAAATAAAGGCTCCGGTTGTACGCATGTAAATTTAATCATAAAATTGGCACACTGCATCTATAAACCAGTTGGTCAAATACACGTATCTGCTTACCTGTACTTAAATTTGTTTTTTTCAGATCAACAAAATACCAGGAAGCAATGGTAATAAAATACACCAGAGGGTTGATAATGATCAAATTATGGAGTTCGTGTGGTGGGGTGCTGGTGCACCTAACCCGTACACTCAGTAAGTATTATTTGGGGAAAACGTACCAGTTGTCTAACTTTAAAATCATATATATATATATCACCTTCGAATTTCCAATACACTGATTTGTAAAAGATTTCAAAGTTTTTTGTTCCTTAAGATCGCGTTAATCTCAAACTTACTCAAACTATCTAACAGTTTGCTCTTTGCCTTAAAATTAAATCCCTTAAGTAGAAAATTACAGCAACAAAAACAAAGTTTTGCATGAAATGCTGGTGGAACTATCAGGACATTATCTTGCGTTCTTCGCCGGTTCCATTGCGTGACTAGATGTATACGTCCATTGTAATCGGTATTTTTATCTCAAGTTTATTCCTGTAGCTCAGATTCTGTAAACTATACCGACATACCTCTTTCTTTAGTGATTGATATCAGTTCAATTAACATTTCATAAGTTTCTGCATACGTCTTAATGACCATTCAACAAACGTGTTAAAAACAAAACTCCATGCAGCCAAGGAACAAGTCAGGTAACAGACAGCAGCTGGGGTTATAAACTATATGGAATTATTGTTTATTCTTTCCTTGATTTGAGATTCCTGAAATCTTGCGAAAACCATGTGCAGATAAAGTATCTTATAAATCGGTTCACACCCCTCGGCCAATCAAATTGCTCCAATTCATGAACAATATTTCTTCTATAAATCTGTATTTCAACGGGGGCAAAATACAGACTTGAGCTAAATATCACACAGAAATTGACATTAATTGGATAGTAAGCTGAAAGAAGATCGGACAGGTAGGTGTGAAATTCTAACAATGCGCCATGATAATGATCGCACCAGTCACTTGTGAAGTTAAAACACGGATCATTCCATTATTAGCGGACATATAGGGGTGGTCTGCATGGGTTGAGGCCCAACACTTTTGGTTTAATATGTTTTTGTCTATCGAGATGGGCGGGCGATGGGAAGTAAACTGAACGAGATCCAAACCTGTTTCGAATGTATAATCCACAATAATCACATAATGATCTTCAGAATGATACATTGAGAAAAATTCACAAACTGTTCTCATATACATGCATGTGCGCCGAAATTACAGGCGCTATACACAGGTTTGCTTACGTCTTTTGTTGTGAATGCCGGTGATATTTCATCAAACAAACTTCATGCAATTAATGAGGAATAGTTTCACTTCGGAGTCCGAACACTACCGGCACATTGTCTCCTGTGTTCAGAACGACAATTCCATTATGACAACAAGGCGAACAATAACTTAAACAGCTGAAACAGTTTATTGTCACAACGAAGAATCTGTTTTATCAAGAAACACGTTATCAGTATAAACCGTTCTCAAATTCGGACACAAAATGATTTATCAATGCTGATATATAATGCAGACCCAAGTGAGCCGATTGTCAACGAACATTTGACTAATTATTCAACAGGAATGTGTAACACCACAATCCATTCAATTAACTTTTAATTGAATGGTAATTGATAGGTAATCGTCGAATAGAATGTGGCTCAATTGTGTTTGCCTTGGGGTGTGAACCGTTTTATAAATATGTCATAACCCCCTTGGGTATCTGTACAAGAAATATAGACCGCGCCGCTTCGCGGCTTGGTCTATATTTCTTGTACAGATACTCAAGGGGGTTATAACCTATACTTATATAATAGTCCCTCGTAGGGAAACTGGTTTATATAACAACTAGCTGGTGGCCCCGACTTCGTCCGGGCTGTTTTCCCTCTTCTTTTCGGAGAATTGCGCGATTTGACCTGTTGAGACGATCACCTGACTGTAATTGCTATGTCACCTTTTAGTTAATTTATTTCAATGAAAATCGCGACGTACCACACTTTATATTATATTTTCACAAATGAGATGGTCGTCAACACGGTCGCTCAATAAAGTAATATTCTTTCGACCAAATGGTGGAGAGGTTACCTCCAGGTAAGTGTGCTTTATTTTCCAATATGCCGTCACGTGAGGCGGTTGGATTTATTTTATCCACTTGCTATGATTGTTCCAAGGAATGTGTGGGTTACTGCGTCCGTAAACAAATTGAATTTGAAAGAGAATTGAGATGCCCTAATTCTTATTCAGCCTCAGGACGGGAATATCGAGTTTATGTTTTTTTGTGAGAGGATTTTAGGATGCTGGCCGACTATGTCCACGCGATTGACCTTGATGCCATTGTTGTCAACATCATCAAATGATTATTATGATTTGTAAGTGAGTTCATCAATGAAATTAATGTCGAAGTTGAACACAAGGCCACAGACCCCAGTCGCCACAGTCCTATGACTTTCTAATTAATACGTAACTCGTCAATGTCCTGAGACGATTTCTGATAATGCGGACATTATAGAGTTACTGGAAATTAGCGTCTCAGCCTGTTGCAAGCTAAATCTCTTAATTTGGCCTCATTTGTTATCAATTAACTTCAACTATATCCTAGAAACTGTGTTTAAAAACATGAATGGAATTTTTTGTGATTGCAATTGTTTTCTGCCTGTGAAACTACACCAACCCCATGATTTCAGCAAATTAGGGGAAAATTTGTCAACATAAACTAAATACAGGGAGCCACCCTTCCTTGTATGAGGCTTACTTGTGCCTTTCTTCGGGTTTCTCATGCTTTTACTTGAGTTAATAGCTCTAATTTGTCTCAAAAGTTGTTTTGGAAAAAAACTTGCAAAATGTCTGAAAATGTTGGAAAAATCTGTTTCGGGGCCTGCGAAACACCCACCAACGGGGACCTAGTACCCTGTAATTTTTTTTCAACCCCCACCCCCCGGAGCATCTGGACAAAACGTGACTTCCACGCAACTGATAGAAAGTCACAATTATATTTAGATAGTCACAAAATTTAAATCTATATTTAAGAGGGAGGTAATGTGTCACAATTTGAATGGGGAATTCAATGTTTTAATTTTCAAACTGGAATTTCTAAGTGATTCTTGACAAAAATGATATGCCATTGTGAAGGTCACATGAATATCTATGGACAATGGATCTAACTTTAGTTTATATAACAGAATTGTTGTTTTTGTTGTGACCACAGAGCCCGTAGCGAGATCTGTGCTGCCCATCTATAAACGCCCCTGCTATATTCGCCTAGTCTATAGACTACCTTTACGAGGTGAATACAGGCCTTTAAAAATTGCTTAACCGAAAAAAAAAATGGTTATGCATTGGGTTGCCACGACTATGAGATTTGAAGGTTGACTAATCGGCCATAATAGTTGAAGATTATTCATTTAATCATCCACTTATAAGTGTATACTGTACACTTATATGCGCATACATATGGGAGCCCCTTTTCAAATTTATTATTTATTTGCGCTTAAGCATAAATAATTTGCGCTTAACCGCAAATCATTTGCGCTTAAGTGCCAATCATTTACGCTTAAGCACAAATCATTTATGCTTAAGCGCCAATATATGTCTATCAATTTATTTGCACTTAAGCACAATAATTTGCGCTTAAGCGCAAATACCTCACACCCCCTTACATCCTTTTGATTGTGAATGATTGAGTCCATCTCATAGTATATTATCATGGGCCCATGGTAGTAGCCCCATACAGAATTGAGAGTTGAACCGAAAACAAAATTCAATATGCCTATCAGCATCTCTGTCCCTGGTGTCCCAAGAATTGGTGCCTCACTGCCAGGGCTCTAGTATATTTTATTAAATCTCCAGCACAGATATATACCATGTCCATGGCCATAAATAGGGAATTAGGGCTTACTGGGGGTTTACTTCCCTCAATAGGTATACTTATTGACTTGAAATAGTCAATAGGAGAAAAAACCAAATTTTCATATTATCAGCATCCCTGTCCCCAATAATTTGTGTCTCCATCCCAGCGATCTATACCATTTCCATGGTCATAAAAGGGATCTTGGGGTTACTGGGGGATTGTTTCCATCATATGATTGGCCTATATAAACTTTAGTGAGGTGTTTAGGCCTGTGCCATTTTTTATTAATTCAGGGGGAATCAATGCATATTAATTTTTATTTGAGCTTAAGCTTATTTGCAAATTATGTCACGCCTACATTAAGGGGGAGGACAAGTGAACAAATTTGAATGGGGATTTCCATGCAACTCTGCGGAGCAAAAGTTACAGAGTTGCATATATTTATGAGTGTGACTTGATGTGGTATTGGAAACAACGGGTATTTATCTGACGGGTACACTTGGTAAATAATAAAATTTGACCTACATTTGAAAAATCAATAACAAATTCAAAAATAAATATACCAACATTATAATGAACAAATTCCAAGCGCACCCGCCAGATAAATACCTGTTGTTTTCTATACCACATCAAGCCATACTCATAAGTATGTGCAACACTGTAACTTTTGCTCCGCAGATTTGCATGGAAATCCCCAATCAAAATTGGTCACTTGACCCTTAAGACTTATTTAGGAAGCGATTGATGCGCATGTGCAGTTCAAACTTTCCCGCGCATCCGCTTGTGAAGGTTGTCACGCTGCTAAAATGGCGGAGAGGTTACCTCCGGTAAGTGTGCTTTATTTTCCAATACCATGCCGTCACGCAGACCATGTGAGGCGGTTGGATTCATTTTATCTATTTGCTATGTTTGTTCCAAGGAATGTGTGGGTCACTGCGCCCGTAGTCGAATTGAATTTGAAAGAGAATAAATAGCACAGCGCACTCGATACGTCACAACTCATGAATATTGATGAGATGTGTTTGCGATAGCCGGAAGTCGACCATGCTGTCTTTTGACCGAGTTTCATTGTTTGCAATTCTTTGACATAAAAAATGTCTGAATTTACGTGTATAAACCTTTCCGAAGAAGTACTTGGTGCCAAACTGAAAGGAGATTTCAGCCAATACACCAACGTCCAATTGAAGCGATTGTTGGCATGTAGAGGATTGAACTTAAGTGGAAACCGATCGGAACTTATCAAACGGTGAGTTTGTTTACATTTACTTCCTCGTTCAGTTGTTGTACACTCGAACGGTATAAACTGTTTTAAAATCACATATTACCAATTTTGCAAATAGATAACTAATATTCGACAATGAATGAATTGATTATAATTTGAATACTGCTCCGATCGTGTATCTATTAACCCATTATGTGGCATATTTTCTTCTGTTTTTGTTATTTGCTTTGTAAGTTTGTAAACACTGGCAAAGTTTTTTGTTTGTTGTTGTTTAGCTTTAGCCTTTCGAGATGGAATCATACCATTATTGTCAATAGTTTCTGGAGTATTACAATGTTTGTGTTTCTTATGATGGTAATATCGTGACATTTATCAATATTATTACATGTAGTCCAGACTTATTTAGGAAGCGATTGATGCGCATGTGCAGTTCAAACTTTCCCGCGCATCCGCTTGTCACGCTGCTAAAATGGCGGAGAGGTTACCTCCAAGTAAGTGTGCTTTGTTTTCCAATAATATGCCGCCACGCAGACCATGTGAGGCGGTTGGCCATAAATGACCACAATTATTGATTAATACAAATTGCTTGTTTTCTTTCACAGACTTCTTGAAATACGACACTGTAGTTTCAAACATTTGATTATTAATTCAATCTTTTCTTGTTTTTTTTCCCGTTGTAATTTTAGTTCAAGGCAGCATGGATTTTTCTGTAGATTTTCCATTTGGATTTCTTGATTTCCATTCAGACTTCGACTTTTCACAAATTGATGCTTTTTGTTCTGACTATAATTTTGACGTTTCCGAGTTAACTGTCAATGGTTTCCCATTTTTCGCTTTTTACTGCCCTTCTGAATTTTTTGCTGCCTTGAATTTCTGTATTTTGAATACTACATATGTCAAATGTGGATTTGAACAAGAATATCAAGGTGAGGAAATACACCGTTGTTATAAGTTCACTTTTACTTTCATCTTGGTCTTTATTATTTTATCAATTTGCTGTTCCGTATTATTTTTTCTCTCCTTGATTTCATTGTCTTATTTGAAATTGATATGATTAGGCCACATAAAAAGTAGTTTGTTTCTCAGTGACCGCCGTGTCCCAAAAATATGTGCGCGTCAATGCTTTTTATTCTCATTTTGTAATAAATAAATAAAAACATGTATCCCACATTGATATTTATAAAATTCATCCAACATGGTACAGACAAGAATGCTAGACGTTTCGGCACCTGGACGTTTCGGCACCTGGGGTTGCCGTTCGGCACCTGGACGTTTCGGCACCTGACTTTTTGGCACTTGCTAATTTTCAGACCAACGAAATTACGAGTGAAGACTAAATTAGTTTTTTTTATTCTTTATTTCAATAAAATGTGATAAAACATGTAACATGGTAACACAAATAAACACTTGGTGGAACAAATGGTAACGATGGTGAACGTTGTTGGTACGGACGCTACACATATAAACACTCCCAAACAAATAGCAATAGGCACGGCATGGACCAGAAAAGAGCGTTCAATGTTAGTCTATTCCTGATATGGTAGAGATAAATAGCGTTTATTATATATATTATATAGTATTTATAAAAAACTTAATTGTGTTTTTTATTTAAATTAAATAACCTTCCTGAACACGGCTTGTGACCAATGGAAAGCACAACCACGAATCGGGTACCCCGGAAAATGTTGTCGAATGGCCTGCCACATTCCAGCCTCGAAGTCTAAGACGAATCGTTGAAGTTGAAGTTTGCGCTCCGTGTAGAACACACGATGTCGTCTGCTGGTCTCGGTGCAGTGAACGTCGATCTGATCGAATTCAGGGACTTTGGCCTCTAGAAAGGCTTGATTCGTCTGCAAAAACAACAAAGTCTAATTAGAGTGCGAATTAACCAGATTACAATAACATTCATCTGATTACGACGGTATTTAACATAAGAGTGTTGGTGAATGTTTGAAGGTTTTTACAGTTATTCTGATTAAGGTAATTAACATAAGATTATTGGTGAATGTTTGAAGGTTTTTACAGTTATTCAGTTCTTTATATTGTTGAAATAAAGTGTAGTAATTTAGTAAACGTATATATTACCTCTTCATGACATGTGGCAGGGTCATCTGGTCGTTGTGCTTGTCGCAAGCGGTTGATGTTTCGAACAACGTTGGGTGGTTTGGGACGACTGTCAGGAGGGGCGTCGATATATACTGGACAACTGTTGCTGGACAGGATTTGTCAGGTTGGGTGGTGTGACGGAACATCAAACGGGAACCACATCAAACAGGAACCACCATTGTTTGTAATAAAACAACACACGGCGAACATCTGAATTCAATGTCGCATATACTGGACTGTGTAAACACGCTTTGTTATGTACTATACAGAATCATAATAAACGGCGAATATAAATGCAACATCAAAGACAATATTATATATGAAAAGAAAAGAAAATGAAATAAGTGCCGAAACGTCCAAGTACCTGGGCCGAAACAACCAAGTGCCGAAAACCCAGGCGCCGAAACCCAGGTGCCGAAACGTCCATCTGCCGAAACGTCCTGCACCCACAGACAATGGACTTAATTGCGATTGCAAGTGTAAGATTCAAACACTAACAAATGGCGAATAAACAATTTGTCGAGCGACAAACCACAAGCAACCGGACCCGAGTTGCATTTTTTGTGTGAGCATTTAAATATAGGGTCTATGTAGAAAATATTTGTCCTTTTAATATACAATCATTTATGCTTAAGCGCAAATATATGTCTATCAATTTATTTGCACTTAAGCACAATAATTTGCGCAAATACCTCACACCCCTTACATCCTTCTGATTGAGTCCATCTCATAGTATATTATCATGGGCCCATGGTAGTAGCCCCATACAGAATTGAGAGTTGAACCGAAAACAAAATTCAATTTGCATATCAGCATCTCTGTCCCTGGTGTCCCAATAATTGGTGCCTCACTGCCAGGGCTCTAGTATATTTTATTAAAACTCCTGCACAGATATATACCATGTCCATGGCCATAAATAGGGAATTAGGGCTTACTGGGGGTTTACTTCCCTCAATAGGTATACTTATTGACTTGAAATAGTCAATAGGGGAAAAAACCAAATTGTCATATTATCAGCATCCCTGTCCCCAATAATTTGTGTCTCCATCCCAGCGATCTAGTATATATTATAAAAGAGGCATATATCATGCACAGATCTATACCATTTCCATGGTCATAAAAGGGATCTTGGGGTTACTGCGGGAATGCTTCCCTCATATGATTGGCCTATATAAACTTTAGTGAGGTGTTTAGGCCTGTGCCATTTTTTATTAATTCAGGGGGAATCAATGCATATTAATTTGTATTTGAGCTTAAGCTTATTTGCAAATTATGTCACGCCTACATTAAGGGGGAGGACAAGTGAAAAAATTTGAATGGGGATTTCCATGCAACTCTGCGGAGCAAATGTTACAGAGTTGCATATATTTACGAGTGTGACTTGATGTGGTATTGGAAACAATGGGTATTTATCTGACGGGTACGCTTGGTAAATAATAAAATTTTGCTATAAATATTTTGTTTTCTGGAATCACTTGACCTACATTTGAAAAGTCAATAACAAATTCAAAAATAAATATACCAACATTATAATGAACAATTTCCAAGCGCACCCGCCAGATAAATAACTGTTGTTTTCTATACCACATCAAGCCGTACTCATAAGTATGTGCAACTCTGTAACTTTTGCTCCGCAGATTTGCATGGAAATCCCACATCAAAATTGGTTACTTGACCCTTAAGACTTATTTAGGAAGCGATTGATGCGCACGTGCAGTTCAAACTTTCCCGCACATCCGCTTGTGAAGGTTGTCACGCTGCTAAAATGGCGGAGAGGTCACCTCCAGGTAAGTGTGCTTTATTTTCCAATAATATGCCGTCACGCAGACCATGTGAGGCGGTTGGATTCATTTTATCTATTTGCTATGTTTGTTCCAAGGAATTGAAGGAATGTGTGGGTCACTGCGCCCGTAGACGAATTGAATTTGAAAGAGAATAGCACAGCGCACTCGATACGTCACAACTCATGAATATTGATGAGATGTGTCTGCGATAGCCGGAAGTCGACCAAGCTGTCTTTTGACCGAGTTTCATTGTTTGCAATTCTTTGTCATAAAAAATGTCTGAATTTACGTGTATAAACCTTTCCGAAGAAGTACCTGGTGCCAAACTGAAAGGAAGCTGCGTTGGTGCAGCATTAATTATTTCATGGCGGGAGCTGCGTCATCCAATTATTACCAAATTTGATAACTGTAACGTTGGACGGAGTACCCTAGTTTCAAGCAGAATGGTTTTCACAACACCCCAACACTGGATCAGTGTAATGAAGATAGTATTTTGTTAGTATCCTATATCTCTAGTATGATGTCTGAGTATAATCCTGTGCTGCACATTTGAAGTCAAATCTACGTACTAGTAGTATAGTAATATGCATTCTTCAAACGCTCTTGACCTTGTATATATACATGTTTCAACTACTGTAAATAGAAAACAAATTGTCAGGGGATTGGCTGAACAGAATAAAATTAGGTACATACACATTGGTGTGTAAAAATTATTATATATCAATTGAGTCAGCCTATTATATTCACAAGCTCTTTCATGTTACCAGAGCATCACAATAAAAATTGTCTGTGGTGTTTGAGAAAAAATATAATTGTTAGCAAATCATTTATTCATTATTTATGTAATATGTTATACGTAACGTAGGAAAATAACATTCCCTCTGTCAGATTTATATATGAATATGATCTCCATTTCTGATTTATTGTTTTAACAGGAAGATCCAATCACCTGAAGTTTTTAAGGAAACAATACTCTTTGAGTATCCAGCTCTCGGTGATGGTGGATGTTTTGAAATCCTCCGGACAGGATCTGGTTCTAGAACCAGTATGGGTACCACCAGGAGGCATCAACTCACAATACTTTGCTGATGAGAGCGACATTGGGCAGATCTTACTTAGTCTTTGTCAGGCCAATTCAAAAAGATATAGAGATAGATGAATGGGTATGCTACATATTGCTGAATGTTCATTCAAAATATAATATATCCTTGTAAAAAAAATAAGGTTAAAAAATATCTGTTTCACATATATGAACTGACCAACTTTTCTCCGATAATTAATCGATATTAAATTACTGCCAAACTTAGTATGCATGGTTTCTTTAATCTAAGCTCTACCGAATATCGGCAGTATGTGCATAGATGTTCACAGCTCCATAATCCATATAGACTGCCATTAAAAGGCAGTAATACAAGTATAGCTATAAATGATTAGAGTCTACTGATCAAATGGTTTGTTTTGAAAATGACATGCATGCATAGCATATTATTAGTGTCATTCGAAATTTTACTTTTTCCACCATGCAAACCTAAAATTTCCACTAGATTCATACACTTAAATTGTGTTAAATGATACGGTTTAATAGGGAGTTCAAGGTGGAACTGAAGTATGTTGCCGATCTGCATATTCAAATTTAAAAAACGGACTATATTACACCATCTGAATTATAATACTAATACATACAAAGTAAACATTGCATGTATTAAATTTATCTTGACAAGCTTTCAACTACAAAGAAAAGTCATCATTTTTAATTGAATATTTTTTGGTGGTCATGCAGAAATATTTGTTTCTATGGTGCGAAAGACCAAACAAGAAGACAAGCATTCAGTACTGATTCATCTGGACGAGGTGATGTTTTATGCAGATATTTTCATTAAAAAACAAATTGTTCTGCAAATGGCTAAAAAAAAATGTTGATCTAATGAATAAGCAATGCGTGGGAATGACTTTAGGTTGTAGACTGTTTTTACATAATTGGAACATATATCTAATATCGTGATGGTAAATAGTTGTTTTTATTTCGCCCTCTAATGGTGTATACTGCGAGGCTGATCTGGCGATGTCATAGGAACTATGGGGTAACTTTGATTAATAACGAACTCGCTATATTGCGTACCGGTTAGACATTTTGCAGGATGTATGTATCCGTTGATGTATCTTCACGGATGTATCATTTTTACATAATGTAACTTTTATTACTGCGTTAATTGCTATCGAGATTTAGCTGTGAACAATGGGTGGGGCACTAATATGTTATTGTGGGAACACAGCATAATTAATACAACAGCTAACATTGCAGATGAAGTATGTTTCAGCTGGAATGTAAACTAAATGTCGTATTGCTAAATATCGGGCGTGTATATAATCCGATTTGTAGATTTTTGACCCGCATTTAGAGGCTTTCTGAAGTGGGGAATGAAAAATATTCAGCCGCAGTTGTAATAATTTGAAGGATTAATTGTTCTAATGTAATTCTGAGCTGCTAAGTTCATGAAAACAGTATTTTATATATTATATATCTGCCTAGTAATAGGATCTTACTTGTGTTAACTTTTCTGACTATGGGTACTATATATATATATATTACTATATATATATATATATATATATATATATATATATAATCTACCACAATTGTGAGAATTATCGCAAGAATATACTAACATAATTTGACTTTAGTTTACATAAGCCTATAAGAACTTGACAATTCCATACTCTTTACACACTATATACGACTGGTATAACAACAAAGTATGTCTATTTTTTAATATAAGTTGTTACCGAGGTCCGTTCGGACCCCACTATAACCAAATTACTAATCCGATTTTGAGATTTTTATTTATTTCTTTATATCCATTCGAAAATTACGTATGTTTTACAAATAGAAATGGAGCATAATCTGGCTCTAGTTCATTTACCGGGCCAATATGGAGGAGCACCCAACTTAACAATATCATGTCAGTCCTGGAAGAGAGACAATAAACTGTTGGAGAATAAAAAGAAAATTCTCTAGATGTCATGCGTGAGTTGACAGTTGTGATGAGGGAACGAAGGAATGATGAGACGATGACGATAACAATGTTACTTGAGCTCATGGGGTTGATTCGAGAACGGTTAAACAAGTCTGATTAAATAATAACAAAGATATAAATAACAGTTTTGGCACAATATTCACCGAACCTGACTGGACAGCGGTCCTTGTCATCTTCAATTAATAAAAAACACGTTTGATTGTCTACATCATGGAGATTACTATATAAATTTACTTATCGCAACTGACTCCCAGCGGAAATGCCACCCCTTTTTTACCAATAGCTAATGTCCTGTATTATTTTATGTATCAAGGACAGACAGGCAGATATTCGGAAAGACAAAATCAGATGGTTTCATGACTATACCCCTAACAAATTGAGACCAAATGTATCCTCACATCCCTGAAGATGCACACAGCCAGATGCGACCTATAATGAGATACAGCAGACTCTGACGATTCGATTCCTCCTGCACCTAAAAATAAAAGAAGCAACGAAAAGATGGTGAGGAAATCATTATTCCAACATAATGATAGCGATCAAGATAGCGTGGTGTTTTCAGGGGACGCCCGGATGTCAAACTTGGGAATGACCAGCCTAGAATTGAAAGAATTCGAGAACTCCTTCGAAGAAGATATTTTTCACATTTAATAAAGCCTACGGGTAAAAAAAAAATAATAAGGTCCGAGGTTGATTAGAGGGCGTATCATGTCACGATTTTCTAGTTTGAACCCCCGTGTTCACGATTGTATTGCCCCGGCGTCACGTGACGTTGCAAATTGTTGTACACGTGACAGTATACGACCACGTGTACTTTTTAAAAGTTCAGATAATTTTTCAAAATGGCAACACGAGCACCACCACATTTTTGGACCAGGAGAATGAATCCACAGGCCTACCAGTGGCTATTAATACAAGACCTGGTCGGACCCGCCAGCCAGTGGCCTTATGAAATCAGACGTATTTTTTGGACACGGAATTTTGATAGACTGATTTTATCGGCATTTGTGTGGGTCAATGGACTTGACACTACTATATTCTTACAGTGGGTGTACATGAACTTGTTGTGCGCCACTGCACACGATTTTGCGCATTTAAGCAGACTGTTTCAATATTATGGTCAAGGGAGGACATATAGACTGTATGCATGGAACAATATATCCCGCCGCTATGAGTATTTGGACGGTACACCGAGATATTATCGCCAGAATGCATGAATAATAATGTATTATAAATCATCTATGGTTTATGGTTAAAACAACATTTTTGTGCCAGCTTATGTAGGACCACATTAAGGTATTTGTCTCTATATATAATAAGTAGTATCAATATATAATAAGTCGTATCATCCCTCTTAACTGACAGTAATGCTGAATAGGTCACTCATCGGTTCTTTTGTGAAAAGGTTACTCAGGTTCCCAAAAACTGTGATAAAGTTACCCAGGTTGGGGGAATTGTGATAAAATTACCCAGGTTAACGAAATCTCGTTTGTACATCACGTGTCCTTTTTGCGTATTAAAAATGGCGGCTTCCATTCAATTCACGGTCACTGAGGACGCTCTGCTGTCAAAACTTGAAAGTTTCGATATTTACAAATATGTCCTCAAAGGGGAGGGAAATAAAGAATGATGCCATGAGGGTTATAAAGGGTTCAGGTGGACCACTCACGGACAAAATCATTCCATTGGAACAGTTTGTCCCCTACATATGTGTCTAAGGCTAAGTGGGTCGCCCGCGATGTTCACTATTGTCGAAGCGATGAAAATTGTCAACGTTGCTGCGGCGGACATGATCAATGCAGAGATGGTTAGATCTATAATTAAGAAGTTGTGACAAGTGCACCAAATGGCGCAGAATACCGGAGGGCTTCCCCCAAACAGCTGATTTATGTTTGCAAATGAGTTATCTTACTTGTCGTACATGCTACTATTGCTAGAAAAGATCATAGTTGGTCACTTTGAACATCAACAATATGCATTTGTCATAACTACTTCGAATGTGACTCAATTGATGTACATGGGCGGTTCGAGAATTATACTATAAAGGTGTACGATACTTAACACTGAGAGGTATGTATAATTACAATACAGCTTCATGTAAATGTAGTTCAAACATATACGCGTGCCTAAACACAGTTCTAGTAAATAGTCTACTTTGTTAATACATTTACATGCAAATCAATGCCAACATTTGGCAAAAGTTCAAAGTCTTTATATTTTTCATGTTTTTATTTCTGTATTTGTTTTACATTTATATTTGATAATCAGACGATAAACATCGTTATATCAATAAAGCTGCATTTAAAAAAATATTTTTAACAAACATTTTCAACCAATAACCTGCATGGTTGGGTGAAAAAATTCCTCATGTACATGGGCGAAAAGAAAAAAATATTTATATTTAGTTGGGGTTAATTACAGAATCATATTGGTCAATTTAATTCACATAATATTATCCTGCTTTATCCACTGATAAGACATTTGGTGGCGCAGACAGACTATTATTCGGCCCCACTGCCTCGAAAATCATTAACGAGTACGTTGTTGCAGCTACTCCTCCTCGTGCTTCAAAGGTAGAAACGAGACACCACGTGTGACATTCAAATGGTAATATGTCTCTATCAGTACCAATTAGTCACGAAGAGTAAATCTGTTGGGTAATTAGCCTCAAAAGAAAAACACCATAGACCATTTGTTGTTCAGCATCAGGAATATATATCCACGTCAAGTGCGTTCTTGGACGACAATGTAATCATGACCGCCGTCGTTACCTGACAAACTGAATAATTAAGGGACACAGAAAAGAGCGTTCCATGTTATTTTATTCCTGATATGGTAGTAATAAAGAGCGTTTATTTCACTGTTGAGCGCAAGCAATTCAAAATCACATGAACACCTGAAAAAAGCCTGGGACAATGGAAAGTATTTATCAAAACATACGAAGCCGGCATATCAATATTTTGTTTATTGATAAGCCTATCGTATACATCATCTACCAAGTTATAATTAAACTTTGAATAATAGTGTTAGCAAAGTGTGTGCACCGATTGCAAATATCCAGCTTTTGTGTTCAGTTGTTGCAATATATTTTTCAGGAAATAGACGATATGTGCAAAAATTGCAAAATTGATACAATTAATGCGACATCGAATGGCTTCGGCCTTCGACAACGCAAAAAGTTTTGAACTCTAAAATTCGTTACCGTTGTTAGTGGTCTTCCAGTGGATATTTCGCATGATCTCGTTTGAGGGCGTTGTTCCGGATGTTCCGATCAAACAATTCATTTCAGGCTTCTTCTCTCTTGAGTATCTTAATGATATGAGTATAACAAGAGTTTAACTTGATTGAAACAATGAGTCAGACGTGGTGTCTCCTTCGTTGACTCCCCATGTTGATAGGCACACCACCTCGGCTATAGCTCTCATAGCAAACAAGTCCAAGTCGCAGACCACACACTTGTAAAACCCCTCATTATACGTAATATATATCGTGGACACCACCATGGCTATATATACGGATCAGCCCAAGAATGAACTTATACAAATATTCGCGAGTGAGTTTTAAAACAGATTCATGAGACATGTACACACTATCCGAAACCGATATGTAATATACCTGTGGCGAGGTTCACAAGTCCGATTTTTTAGGAAACACACCATCTTTCATATTTCCCATAGATTTTCAAAATCGTTCAACTCACGTCACAATATAATTCAGCGTGTCTTATTGGCCATAACATTTCTTTTCTTTGCAAATATCTACTGGAAATTTGGGAGTAAAACGGGTCGTCTGTCTCCCTGTCCGCCTAGTTTCCTCAATAATTATAAAATATTGTCAACTCACCCCAAATATGCCCACGTGTGTTGTAGGGCATAATATTTCCTTTCGTTTGAACTTGACGAAGTCAATTTAAGCGAGGTCGACATATCATACAGGAAATTCGCAAGTTCGGCAATTGTGATCCTAAAAACTGAATTGGTGTCCGTGTATAATCACTACCTACGGACAGGGAAACTGACAACTGATTTTCGTCGGTAGGTTTTGCTAGTTTTAATATACTGTGGGGAGACAGTGACAATCATAACCCACCAAGTTCTACTTGAACAATTGAACTTGGATGCAGTGACTTTCTTTGAAGTTTTTGTTGTGGCGGATTTTTATTACAAATGTGTGAATCTGACAAGTAGCATATACGCTCACTGGTCACAGACGATCCATTGCGTGAACTTTTTTAGGATTTTTACAATCCTTATAATCATGACCAGAAACAGCAGCGTGCACAATGGTTTCGTTATTTGTACAATGGTCCTGGTCATGGCCATAGCCCTGGCATTTAACACGTAATGGAACATACGTACCTATATATATCTTCTTGTGCCCAACCTTCAATTTTGGTGGATGTTTGAATACCTTAACAGTTTTTTTTGGAAATCGACAGAATTCTGTAACTCCCTGTGGTGCCAATATATCTGATTCCGAAGAATCAGCTACATCGCGGGTCCGCAACACAGCTCTACTACTATTTAGTGTCTTGGTTGTGCAATAGCTGTTAATTGTAGCATCAGATTGAACTTTCCTTTGAGCATTCAAGCAAGAGAGACCCACTTATTGGCCCACTCCTGATTGGTTGACATATTTCAATTGCCCAGCAAAGCTTTGAACCGTTTTATCGACAACAAAGATAGAAGGTCGTTTCACATTTTGATCGAAGCCAAGAACCAAGTACTGTAGGAATACCACAGCATCATAGGACCTTAGTGAGTCATCAGTCAAGTCAAGACGTTGTTTTTTGTTCTGAGATGACATATGAAAAGCAAAAATCCGACAACTAGCCCAGCAGCTGCCGTGGAACACACTTCAATTTCTGGTCGGGCCAAAGACTGGTACGTAGCTGAAGCGGTGACCCGTTTAGCCACTGCATATAGCAGCCTCCTGGTACCTCTCCGCGGTGAGACAGGCGTGAACAATACGTAATTCAACACTCAACAATCATCAGGACGAACATATCAGATACAAGAGAGAACAGAAACATCATCCATGAAAACACAGGCGAAAATACTTCAAACACCAGACAACTAAAATTGAATCTGAAACACTGTGGAGAGGCGTGACTAACCGATTGTTTGAGTCGGGTCAACTCAACCACCCGTCTTGAAGACCCATGGCAAACAGGGTGCCACATTAGGGGATTTTTACCCTTCGCAATGGGGCGGTAGGTCTATTCTAGCCCGAGCCCACACGGTAATGACTGTTTTGTACCCAAACACTCTATTACCAGTTACATCTGTGTAACAACCTACACAATTTTGTAGTATATAGTACCCAGTATTGTGCATATTTGGTACACACACTGTGTACCAACTAATCTATACACTTTATGTGTAATAAATTAACATGCATTCTTTTTGCAAATATTGGACATTTTTGGGTAATGTAGCAACTGTAATGTCGAATCAGAATCACACGATTGAGGCCACTGAATTTAAGCCATCACAGTAATAATGTTTGATATCGAAAGCGATAATTATTAGCCAAAACAAATCATGAAAAACATGCTGTCATATGTTATATATGCTGAATGGAACTCATATTACATTGGCATTTACATGTACTGGTATAATAAATTTGCACTGACAATGAAATGGGCAAGAAAAGTTTAACTCACTATTTTTTAAATTAATAATTGCTTTAAGCCAGCATTGAAGCCACTTCTTCAATTGACAGGGCACGAGGATCTTTGGATTGACTCCAAGCCACCTCTCCCGTGTCAATAACATGAAGATCTTTCAAAAACTGAGAATGAAAGTATCATTGATAAATTTTGTTGAGAAAACACAGCATTATCAGAAAAATGTTACCCAAAATAAAATCCCGAGGAATGTGCTATTAGATATACATCTAGTATGCTTAATTGATCGAACATCAACAATAGTTGGCATTGTCATTTGCCTGTAAAATAAATTGGCAATTAAACAATTATATTGAACCGGAAAAGTTAGATGCACTCATGTTTATATTTTAATTTCTTGCATCCAGGATAAGGTATCGAAGTCACCTCTTAAATTGACAGGGTATGAGGATCTTGGGAATGACTCCAAGTCACCTCTCCCTTGTCAATGACAAGAGGATTTTTCAAAAACTGAGTGAGCATGAAAATATCATTTTGATAAGTTTTGACAAGAGGACACAACACTCTCCAAAAAGTATCAACCCATTAGTTATCATATACATGTATAACGGATTTGTGGAATGGAACTAACCAGAGAAAGTTGGCATTGAAATTCATATATACCGGTACAATAAAATGGCAATGACAATACAAACAATGCTATTATGAATAGAGTTACATGCATTTTAATAATTGCTCTCATTCTGGAGTCAGCATCGAAGTCACCTCTTCAATTGACAGGGCATGAGGATCTTTGGATTGATTCCAAGCCACCTCTCCCACATCAATGACATGAGGATTTTCGAAAACTGAGCATATATTAAATTTATCGTTTTTATCTGTTTTGAACTTTGACGAGACAGCACTGTCAGATAAGTACTGTTAAAATTTACGAAAGAAGTTACAAGTAAAAGTGGGACCAGCAGTTTCTGTTCCGTTACACGTACGGTAGTTAGGATACCACCAGTCATTGAACAGGAATCACTTCTCTATTACTTCCATGGTGTATCATGGAAATTAAGATTTAGTATCAATGCTTACATTACAATTTAGAAGCAGAATACACAGAACACTGATAAGGTGTCATCACACCAAACACCAATATTATATATGGTCTCTTTGATGTTATTTAATTGTACACCCCACTGACTTATCCTATGTTCAGTAGATAAATAAACCCATATTATATTAAACTGACATCGTTTTTTCAATACAATGTTACCACCATTACTTTGATAGAGGAAAGTTTATTCTCAAAGAGTATAATTAGTTTACATGAACTTTATTTTATTGGTATATAACTATATATCCAACAAATGAAGCTGAGAATTCATATTTCAATACAATGTTACCACCATTACTTTGATAGAGGAAAGTTTATTCTCAAAGAGTATAATTAGTTTACATGAACTTTATTGTATTGGTATATAACTATATATCCAACAAATGAAGCTGAGAATTCATATTTCATGTGCTGCAGGAGCCTTCAAACTCTGGTTGACACTGCAGTAACAGTTGAGGCACAAGCAGACATGTTCACTGGATAAATGTTATTAGATAGTCCACTTCAGCTGTTTCAGTCAGTTAATACATTAGAGGAATAATAGTATGACCACTGCTCCAATCCTGTAGTTAGCCAAAATCAAGGCTTCTTTTACCAAACAGAGAACAAAAAATTCCTTAGTTGAATATTTTCAGATCATCAATACAATAATGTGACTTATCATCCATCCTCCTTCACAATAACATATTACATGGTAATTTACAAAGCATGTGTATGATATTACACGGCTGAAGATTGTCACACATTTAAGAACTGGTCCATAAATACTGTTTGTCATCCACCTTGAATAGGAAATTCAACTCATGGCATTTTGGAGCTACAAGTAGTAACATATCATTACTGTATGGTAGACCTCTATTTCCTGATATATCACATTTTATATCTGATTCTGTAGTCATCCTGAAAAAATAAATATATGAAGTCAGAATTTTAAATTATTAATCCAGCGCAAATGATTCAATGTAAGAAGGTAACTATTGAGCGGGATGATAAAAGTCGTTGACACAAAAATAAAATTGGAAAAAATTATTATCCTTTTTGATAACAAACTAGCTGAAACAGTTTATACTGTGGACCCTTTCTGATTGTTTATACATTTTGATTTAAAATATATGTAGAATATTACATTTTTTTAATTAAACATTATGATTTAAATTTGTTTTGTTCACACCGCATGGAAAACTCAAAATGTCTGTACACTGGTGTATACTGCCAAAAAGGATTTTCCTATTGTGACAAAAATAAACTGAACATATTTTCTAGGGAGTCAGACAAGAACATATTTATTGATGATTTTTTTCTTAGTGAAGACAAGCATCTCAAATGGCCACCGTATTATGACGTCGCAGCATATAAGGAGGCTGGAATGGCAAGATCAGCTACCCGGCCGGTTTCTATGGAGGAGGCAATAGATAGGGTGAAATGGTTCCAACGTTCGACCCTGGCAATCTATGGGTCAAGTCCTTTGACCAAATCTCATATAGATATACATGGAACAAACCAGAGCAATCAATAAACAATAGGTCTGACAGTTAAATAAAAATAAAGCCAACAATTCATTGAAATCAATGGACGGGAGAGACAAAGATGTCGCTAATAGGAACTGAATTCTCTCCATATTTATATTTTCCTGATTCTTGACAGAAAGGTCATTTGTTCAATCGTTACGATCATATGTCGTCACTAACTGACAAACTATAATAGCCATCTATTTCAGAGATCCCCTTCAAAATAATGCTTTGGTCATAACTGCTGGAACATTCGGGATAGGAATTGCGACCTCCGATCGGCTTCTCAGAATTATACGAATTGAGAATAAAATGACACCTGTACATAAATAAATAGAGACATATCGACAGATGAGACGGATTGGCCATTGCCAAAAATAAGAAAGTATTCATATCGATTGGGAAGTTGTCTTGTGTCTTCAGAGGAAATGTTAAACGCCATATCAATCACAGACATAAGGATGCAACAGAAGACATCAATGCCAACCATTATTTTAGGAGAATCTGTGTCGACGAAGAGCATGGTATTTGTATGGTCAAGTAAGCATTCAACGTTGGAGATGAAGTCATGAAATAGAATTGAAACTTTAGGATATTGTACCCATGTATAGCTTAATGTGCAAATTGTATATGGGCAATAAAAAAGTGTTTACAAGAAAAGCCAACACTTTAAAAAGAGCCACCTCTTTCCGGGGAAGTGTGTTTATTGACCTTTAAATTATTAATTTTATCCCAAAAAAATATCAATATGGGGGGTCCAGGAGTTCTTCCCCTTAAATGTTTGAAAATCCAATGCTTTTGAGAGTGAATCTGGGGAACCATAAAGCCTTTTATCCAGCGTTCACTACCTATATTGCTTGCATAAATCCTGCCTTATAAATGTTACGTTTATTACGTCAATGTAGCTTTATTAGGTTAGTAATACTTTCATGACGCAATTGCAAATTGTGCAGGTAGTTGCAAAATGCACAGAATGCATACTCTGAACAATTTCAAATAAATTATAATTCATATCAATAAATGTCCTTTTACTCACTTTAATTATAACTATAGGATTATTTAACTTTCATTGACTCATATTATTTATTTTATTGAATATTTATGTTGACAAAGATTGGAGGTTGGTCGACAGAAATCGTTGGATTTAGGTAGTCTCCCTATAATACATTTCTTTACAAGAGAACCAGAAAAGCTGGATAACATATTATGGTCTGCATAACTTAGTGTTAGGCAGGAGAATCACACAATAGAAACTATAGGTTGTTTACGGCTAAACATTAAAACACTGAATGTAACGTAATGAGGGAGCGTTTCTTGTAAAGTGATCACGATCATAATCTCCCTTCATCGTTTAAGGAGTAGTGGTAATTACGATGCAGAAACTGGCATGCAACGGCATTATATGCAAATAAAAGTGATTGTACACAAAACCATAAATCAATATTGATTACAATTGTTATGTTTGTATCGTTCTAGCATCACATGAGGACTGATCCATGGCTGATACTGATTACAGATTTTGTATCTATTCTGTTTCAGTATGAAAGGATCTAGTCCAATAAATTGTCAGATTTAGTATAATGTCCATCTCTAATCAATCAATTAGTTCGGGATGGATTTATTCATCACCCCATAACTGTTCTATTGCAGATAACAACCATCGCAGCAGATCCCGATTTTACCACCCCGGCACTGACCAGTGTAGTAAATAGTTTTAATACGCCAGCAGTGTTAACTATCGATGCTCTGAAGCTCACTACCAAATGGCCGATCAAACTATATGTGGGAGGGTTTGTTTCCTCTGTGAGTAACTCTACTAAACATTTAAAATAATATCATGAACACATTTTTATTATTTAATTTCTCATTTCAAATACAATGGCATTTTGAGATTTAAAAAATATTGCGCTGTCCCCCCACTCCAGAAATGAATGGGTTTCCAACGCTAATTCATTAAGCATGCGTCAATATGGCAATCCGAAAAAAACATAAACGTACACATAGCAAAGCTGTGTGAAAAAAATGTATACATTAGTACAACAATGAATGAATGACAAATTCAGCAGATGACGCAAGTTTACCAGCAACATCAGTGCGTAATAAATTCCTTATGTCATTTGAACTGACCTCAATTCCTTTGTACAGATGCAGTCATAAGTTAAAATCCAAGTTTATCAGTTTAAAGGCAACTGGAACAAAAAGGTCACATACTGACCAAAAGCACACGAATGGACAAATACGTGGCACGTTCTGACCATGAGCATACTCCCTTTTATAAGTTTTCAAGAGGGGGTACAAGTTCCGTTTCTTGTTGGGGCTGCGTACGGGCCACATGGCCGCTTATAGAAGACTACTGTAGGAGTATGATGTTGCTGTACTGGCCATGTTGGTTCAGAATAATTGATATTAAACCAGACGACAGAAGCTGGTCTAAATTTTTCTTGAAACTGATGCTTCTCCCAACTTTGAAAGAGCCGATGTTGAAAAAGCAAAAACAGCATGGATTCCACACCATGTGAAGATACAGGAGAGGATGTTGACAATCACATAGACACTGCAATTGAGCCTGATTTGGGTGGCAACGGTTCAACCAAGTGCTCTGTATGAAGACACAACAGATGAATTTGATTATGATGATGGTGGACCAAGTAATTATTGATCTACTCATCAAAATGAGTATCCATCAGACTTAGGCGTTTCCTGGATGGATTATGTTAATCGACAATATTCCATTATATCTGAAAATGGGGAGATGATAATTCCACAGGTTGATCTTTGGTCACTCAATAGTGATAAGAAATTTGCATTCAACATCATAGAGCAAAGCTCTGACAATAAATAGAAAAGTGATTTAAATTACAGGTTCAGCAGGTTTTGTTATTAAATGTTTAGTCAAGGCAATACACTGCTGTTCAATAGAAATTATTTGTCACACAGGAAGCAGCGCAAATCTGATTTCAGGTGTTACTCTGCATTCATTCTTCAAAATCACCACATCAAACACAGTTAAGGAAATGAAACCACCCGATGGTGTGCCTTTGCGGGATAACTCGAAAGGACTGGAGGCTGTTTCAGTACCATTTAGTCCCACTATGTTGGTAATTAGCTTCAAAAGAAAAATATCATATACCAAATGTTGTTCAGCATCAAGCATATATATCCACGTCAAGTGTGTTCTTGACTATGTAATCATAACAGCCGATGTTAACTGACAAACTGAAAGTTTGAGTGAAACAGAAAAGAGCGTTCCGTGTTATTTTATTCCTGATATGGTAGTAATAAAGAGCGTTTATTTCACTATTGCGAGTGAACAACTGAAAAAAGCCTGTGACTGTGGCAAATATTTGTCAAGGAATACGAAGCCGGCATATGAATATTTTGTTTAGTGATCAGCCTATCGTATACATTATCCAAATTAGGCAGACATGAACGTTAAAAGAAGCCATATGAGTATGGCCGGGCAAACTCCAAATATTAAAATTAACGTATATCACGCCGATATTTCCTCGCGCAAATAGGTTCATATTGAGCCTTGATAATCAGTTTCATATTGGACCTATTTGATTCTGAAATAAGACCATAGTGGACTTATGCCCGTTATTCTGTTGTATGGCGCGGACCAAAGTGAAAACATTATACACAGCGTACATCTGGTAAGTTGATTTAGGTTCATTAAATCCAGCGGGGAGTAGTTTAAGTGGATCAAATAACGCAACATATCCTCACGCAAATACGTTCACATTTTTAAATCCACATAGGCCATTTATAATGAGCGCTTACCAGTTATTCCGTGTAATGATGGGCGTTTTGTATGGGGGTGCTTTAAATATGACCGATGCTGACGTATTTGTAACATGAATAGGCTCATTTACGATTTTTTTGTGATTTATGACCACCTGGAACTTTAGCAATATCACCCACGCCACATACAATGTTTGTTTTCCACAAATATTGGCATTGTAAGTGTAAAATGATTGATAAGCTATTTATAATATGTGTTGAATCTGAATCAATTCATCAAGTTGACAATCGAGTGGTAGAATAGTCAGGCGATTCTTCGCCCACTCTCCAGCCGCTATCAACTCATTATACAAGGCGTCTCCCCTCCTTCCAATTGGGCAGTTTATCGTTATACCACTCAAAGTTAAACCTGTTCTGAGAGTAGAAACTTTTGACGGATTTTTGAGATGTCTGTTTTGGAACAATGGAATCATCTTTCTTGGTTGGTTTGTAGCAAATTGTAAAACTTCAGGAGCTGTATACATTGTCTGTGACACAGGTTCTGCCAACAATAAGTTTTAATCCCGTAAAATTGTTGCCTTGAAGGGCGATATCACTCTTTAGCAGAAAAACATATTCTTATTTTAGTTTTAATATTTTATTGTTTATACTTATTTTCGATGTGATCACTTAATTATTTAATTTTATTCTTTATTGCAGAGACTACGAAAATTGACGACGGCAAGATACAACCATGATACAAAGTGCTACGTTCAAGTTGTTATATTTGTGACTGGTATAACCAACAATATGGCAGCATTTTGATGGCAAATTACTACACATGGAGACACCAGAATCGGGGCGACACATATGTATAGTTAGATATACACATCAGTATCGCCATATATGCTGGTTACAAGCCAAATGTCACCCTAAAGTATATTTCACAAATATATATATGGATAGATAGACTAGAGTTTATAGCCAGAATAAATGTAGCTACATATATTTATGCAGGTATATTCCGTTAATAACTTGTATAAATTTGAGTTTATAACCAGTATAAATGTAACTACATACATTTATGCAACTTTATTCAGTGAATAAATTTGTATTTATGCATAAAAGGTAGACAATAAATGAATGCATAAACGTGCGAATAAATGCGAGTTTATCCTGCTGAATAAATACGGGTTTATTCACTGAATAAATTGAGTATAAATGTCGGCCTTTATTCATGAATAAATTGTGAATAAATGTGCATAAATTTCCGGATTTATGCACCTTTATTCAGTGAATAAATTTCTGATTTATCCAGATTTATGCACATTTATCCGGAATTTATGCAATGAATACATTCCAGTTTTCATGCAGTGGGACCCAGTCTTTTTATATTCATTTAGATTCAAATCTGAGACAATTCATTAGATGTATTTAACCAGATATACAGCAATTAAAAATCAGTGGCCCAAATTTCTATTCCCATACGCCACACCTCCCTGAAATCAAAATTGTCAATTTTTGACAATGGACTCCATGAGAGTCAATTGAAGCCGAACTTTATTCAATATCATGAGATACAATAAATAAAATCAAAACATAAGTTTTGAGACTGATAAAACAATTTTACACAACCCGAAACATCAATTTTCACAGATTTGCGACACTAGACCTCCCCTAACTTTCACATTATGGGCCATGCCAGTAACTTAACACAATTTATGTACCCTTCTCTTGATATTCATTTAGATTGACATGTCAGACTGTCATTTAGATGCATTTAACCACATATAGAGTGAATAAGAATGAGTGGGCCAAATTTATCCTGCCATAGCCAACACCTGACTCACATCAATAGCCATTTTTGGTCATAAACTTTCTGAGAATGGACTACATCTGACTCAATTGGACGCAAACTTAGTTTAATATGATGAGATACAATAAATAAAATGAAAAACATATTTTGACACTGATTCATTTTTTTTATACGGCCCACAAATGAATTTTCAGATTTGGGAAACCAGAACTCCCATAACTTTGACAATATGGGCGATGGCAGTAAGTTAACATAATGTATGGTCCCAGTCTTTTGATATTCATTTAGATTCAGATCTCAGACAGTTCTTTAGATGCATTTAGCCACATATAGAGTAAATAACAATGAGTGGGCCCAGTTTATCCTGTTATACCACACACCAGCTTGGCGTCAAAATATCGATTTTTGATCTTCAATTTCTAATTTGTGATCAAAGAAATGCCGATCACTTTTCTCTTTTCAGATGCAACAAGAAGCTCCAGCGCACTTCTGGAGGTTTGACATTTTCAACTCAACGAGGCAAAAGATGAATGCACTAAATAGAGTGGACAATGTCCGCTATCTTCTCAGCTGTCGAGGGCACCACCTTACGGGCTCTGATGAAGTTTGAATCTAAAATAAGATCCACAGGAGTGCAACTACTCATACCTGAAGCGGTCAATATAAAAAAGTGCATGCGAGTCTTCACACAACCGTCAATGACCTCAGACAAGGACACAGAAGACAGAGTGCGGGAATTGATTTCCGAAGAAAGTTATCCTGGCTGAAGTTGTTGAGGATATTGTCGCCAAGCAACGCTCAAGTACGGAACTCATGCACGACAATGGGGACAGCTATGTTCGCGAAGGGTAAATATAGTACATATCACATAATAAATGTTAACCCGAAACACGTCCCAATCACAACATAAGAATTCTTGTCAATATTCCATTAATTGATCACTCTTGAACGTTTTCCCATCAGACCGTTGCCAATGCTGAAGGGTATCCCGTTTATAGGAGACGACCAGGGCGGACAGTAGAAGTAGGCACCACATTGGTCGACAACCGATATGTTGTCCCATGCAATAAGCAGTGGTCATTCAAGTACAACTGTCACATAAACGCTGAAGTATGCTCATCCATAAAATCAGTCAACTATTTATTCAAATATGTATACAAAGGATATGACTGCACAGGCTACAATTGCACAAGACCATGGCGGAACGCACGATGAGATCGCGACATATCTGGACGCAAGATATGTCACAGCAACAGAAGCAATGTGGAGACTACTAGAAAACATTCACCTCCATTCGCCGTAACAACCACACCATGGCATACGCAGCCATCAATGCACAGAGGCCACTCTGTTCTGGCTTCAATATGCCGAACTATCCGGATATATTACTACGGGACATAAGTGGACTTGTACAAATGCCCGTTCCGTGCATTACCGAAGAATATTGTTTTGTTTCTGAAAAATTAAAGTAATTTTGTGTCTCTAAAATATATGAAATAAATGCATATAAAAGTTATTATCAATCAAAATAGCATCTTGTTAAAGGTCTTGTTCAAACATACCAAACATGCTATATACTTGAACGTAAACATAATGTAAACAGGCTTCCTCAAAAATAGCCGGGAACCATAAATTTATTGAAAATTATTTTTAATACATTCTTATGTGTGATTTACCTTCAATTGTAAACAGTATGTTCTCTAGTTATTCTGTCAATTTAACTTGTGTGGTATGTATTATTATTTTTAGTGGAGGATTGATGGCATTAAGCAATTCCTGAAAATGTTTAAAGACGACCAACGCGTTCGAGGCGGTACACGACATTTGCATGATTTGTAGTGAAAAACGAAGTCAACAATCCGGAGAAATTCCGAACAAAGTCCATACATTGCAGTCTATGCAAGGCAACTTTTGCACAACGGACATCCCAGATGCGACAAATGAGACAAACGGCATGTGACAGCATCATGTGAAGATACATATATGTGTGCGGTTCTAAATATAACACAACAAAAGCCTGATAGACCACAATAAAGCCAAACATAAACGTGGTCTTGATTTTGTCCGCGCATGTGGCATAAACTAAGAAAAAACATGTCCAAGCAATCATCGTTGTTATTTATTTGTGTTTGTTTGATCAAACATTTTACTTTGTTACTCATTTAAGACATTGAAGAGATACATTCATAACAAATTCAACTGAAAACTTCTTCATAATTATCATTGTAAAATATACAGATATTTTAAATAGCCTACCATTAATAATTGTATATTTTATTTTGGTAGATTCAGTTCGACATGCACGAAGACATGCGGATTTCGACTAACAATAGATAAAGACCATGACATCGTGGTTGAAGTTTGCTGCATATAGGAATGGGGAGGGGGAAGAGGCAAGAAGCGGGTATTCCTACCTAATGCATCTATTGGAAATTATCCAAGTTGTTAAACTTGTTTAATATAATTAACAACATGGAGAGTAGTCACTAGATTTTGAATGACAAGGTTTCAGAACCTCACATTATTTATGCATCTATGGTATTACCCGGAACGATTGCAACAAACTTTTTCTTTCCACAAATAAGAACACAAGTACAAAACTGTTTCTTTGAAAGTTCAAAAATTCCCTTTGCTGACATTTTTCGTTCATCATTGACTATGTCAATCATTCAAAGTTGAGTTCGGCATCTAGGGTATCTGGAGTTGATTCTGAACACACGGCTGTAGACTGGTCCAGTTTTATTCGAGAAATTGTCAATATGTTGAAAATATGCTGGATTCTGAAAGTAATTTCAAACTATGTGGAAATCGATGAAAGTTGTTTTGGCAGAATTTTAAAGTACGGTAAAGGGAAGAGACATCTGAGCCAATAAGAGAAAAAAGAGCCGTGTTATCTGACACATTAACAAACATTGTGATAAAATATGCTAAGTGTGTCAGAATATTATGTGCACATGACACACTTACGATGGTGGTGACACTTTTTTTTTTTTCAGTGAACGACGGTGCATATGCTTTTAATTGGTCTGATGGATGGCCTATTTTCGTGCCAGCAAGTGGTTAATCGACTCAAATCTCTTCACTATGAGGACACACTGAGGACTATATGCAGCGTTGAAACTGTAATTGTGGAGGAAGTTTCACTTCTGACATTTGCTACCTTAAAAATTGTTGATGACATTTTGTGCAGCTTAAAGTCGAGTACGAGACCTTTTGGTGGAATCCAATTTATCTTGTGGAGACTTTTTCCAGATGAGGCCGGTTCCGAATGACTGGTGACAATGACGAATTTGTAATTAAGGGATTTGGCAGCCTTGGAATCTCCATATATTTACACTTCACACTGTCCATAGGCAACATGAAGATAACAAAATAAAACGATGACATGTTTACTCAATTCTGAAACAGTAACATAGTAATAATAAGTTTCTTATCATTTGCACCTTTATTTTGCACTCACTATGAAACATGTATAAGCCATGGCACAGGTTGGTTATTTATAGCAACCTTCAACGGTACATGTATTCATAGCTAAGTACTCGGCTTGTAAATGGACTGCCTTGCCAATAGCGCAGTCGCATTGGAATTCCTGATAACTGGTAAAAAGGTATATCAGCCCTGATTTGCTCAGTCTACATTGTAGTTTGCAGTATACCTTTCAATTGTTTTTTTTTTCATTTGCATTCACCGTCACTGCGTTATGTTCAGTCTATTTCCACTATGCTGATGTACATTGCAATTTTCAACGACATCAAAGTAAAACTGTTTACCACACTGCGTTAAAACTAGAACCGCTAGATGGTAATTATTCAATGCAGTCTCATGGCAGTTCTTCCACGGTCGAGGGAGTAGTTTTGACTAGTTCATATAAAATTGTTATCTGAATAGTTATTCTCTATGTACCTGTACTTTTTTATATGATTTTCCTATAATTATAGCCGACACCAAAAGACGTAAATGAACTTTTCCTCAACAATGAAATCCGAGCTATACAATTAACACGTCACCACACATGGCAAGCAATCACCCGTCTTGAAGAGATGTAAACTTAAACTTTGAATAATAGGCTTAGCAAAGTGTGTGCACCGATTGCAATTATCCAGCTTTTGTGTTCAGTTGTTGCAATATATATTTCAGGAAATAGATGATACGTGCACAAATTGCAAAATTGATACAATTAATGCGACCATTAATATACGTCGAATGGCTTCGGCCTTCGACAACATGGAATCGTATCAGGCAGAGAGGCGAAGATTTGCTGAATATATGGGACAGAGTTAAACAATCGAACAAAGAGTATGTTTGTCCCCAGCCTCGCAGTCCTTGGGGACAATTCGGCCAGTAATCGACACGAATAACCAGCTGGTAAGTATCAATAACTCAGAATTGACTAAAATAGAAAGCCCTTCAGAATGTTCATGGGGAAAATGTATGCACAACACTAGACAAGCACAATTTGGTGCTATTCGTATCGTAAGACTGATAAATTTGGATAAATTTGACATTCTTCTTGAAACATACTCTTGTGTGCCAAATAGCAGGGTGAACATATATATTGCAAGGCGAAAAAGAAGTGTGTGGTGGAAACATAAATAAATAAAATGAACAATTATTTGTGTAGACTTGAGTATTTATAAACTTAAGTATTCACAATCCATGTACTACAAATTGTGCGAGCTCGGGGAAAATGGGACACCAGTATGTCTACATGGCCTGTGTGTGACATCTCGATTGAAAAGGTTTCTTATAATTACGCTCTTTGTATAGTATTTGCTAATCAAATTCAGAATAGAGCCATACATTTTTAACAAGACAGTCAGTTTGCTCCATTTGACGGACGTGTGTGTAATTCGTTGGTAACGTAATGTTATCTTATACTGCACACAGAATCAGTAGTATCAGTGCAGCATTCGGCAAAGCTCGGTATTCACCGTAAAATGACAACCCTGGTTCTGATAAAGTTTGAACGACTATCATTTTACAACAAATTAAAATGGCGACCAACGACGAAGTCTTAAATATTTTTACAACATCGATTTACAACAATGATGACGATGATTTTGAAGACTCGTCATTGGTCTTTTTATTGCCAGCTTTGTATGTTCAAATTCTTTTATGAACGGGGTGTGAAGTTGGAATTTCCCAAAGTGGACACCCCCGCAACAGAGACCATCTAGCCACGTCCCTGAGCGGGTTCAGACATCTCCCGGACTAGTATTGTATATTCACAGAACCATGCATATGGACGATGTGATTATCTAGTCGCATGCGTGCCGACTTGAAATCTAGGATGACTCCTTTTGTGCAACTTTTTGCTCCACGGATTTGTGTGGAACTTGCCATTCAAATTGACCACTTGACCTCACCCTTAACCACAAAAAAAGCTAATCGTCTCAATATTACATACTCCCTGTGCTGAACTTGGGTCAACTTGGTTTTGAACACCGATCAGTCTACATCACATTAGCAATCATGGGGCAAAGTGAATCAGAATGTTCCACACGGTCGTAAACATGTGACTTGCCACCCTATATATGGTCTTTCACATGTGTATGTTCATTCAAACACAACTGGAAATATGTCAAAGCCACAATTCGATCGCGAATCTTTCCAAAAGAGACAGAAGGAGTTCAAAGTAAGATTATTTAGCTTCATACACGCTTGGGTTATTTGTTTTCATTGGACAATAGTGCAATAGTTTTCTTTGAACTAAATGTCAAAAAAGCAAATAATAGATTATTGTTTAGAAATCGTACCTCAAACTAGAGATACAGAACGTCAAAACTGAATGGATTCCGTTGCGTTTCGTATTGCTGACTTACCGGTTAAAAATTCTCAACTGGCAGTTACACAACCAACACGACAACACGATTAACTCGGCCATCAATTTCTTTTAAAAATCTGTGTTCACTCCCCATGACATATACTGTTTATCTAATACATCTTCATCATTGAAAAATAATAAATTCTTTAATCTCAATAGTAAATGTTTACTTATAATATCGTTTATAAGTAACATTTGTAGTAAGTAGACATGCTGCCAGTTATTGTCAGTTTCCTACGCACGCCATTATACATAAATATTATAGCTCAATCTTGGAGTATCTTTTTGTATGATCCGCAGTAGTTTCTTACTGCGTGTTCATTAATCTTTTATAAGTGGAATTCCAGGGGTATTGGCGAACAGGCAAACGGACATACAGATAGACCGCTCCTATACTATGACTTTTATGTTTGAATGTGCTAACGATATCGCAGTTGTGTTTGGCGCGATGTTGAGATGCTTAATTAACCCTTTATATTTGTTAAGATGTATATTAATAGAAATCAACTATCAGTACCGAGAACCGTCGGTACTCGACATCAGAACCGGTACCGATTTTTAATTCCTGATTACCGCCGGTTCTGGTACCGGTACCAGTACCTATTGACAACCCTGTTCTGGAGAGTGCCAGATGCAGTGAATGAATTTACTGCATACTCAACAGCCAAAATAACTTTAATGTAAAGACAGATATGGATAACTATATTGAAAACTTGTACATTGCCGAATGAAGCATAATTCTGTATCCGGTCCAGCATAAAACCAGACACAATGCAGATAGCAGGAGATACGTATTTCATCAATATTTAATAAGCTGTGATCATCAAGATATATCTTCAGTTGAAAATTAAAATGCTAAAGTAGATGGATAAATCTATTGAAAATTTGGAGAGAATCGTCCATAAAATCCGACAACTGTTATTCGGCCGACTACCTGAAAACCGTTAACGAGCATTGTTTTTGGAGCTACCCCATCCACGAGCTTCACATGTATCAACGAAATACCACGTGTGTGACATCCGAATGGTAACGAAGGGTCACTCTATTGGTAACTATCTACAAAAGAAAATCGCTATAGACCATCTGTTGTTCAGCACCTAGTATATATATATATATATATCCACATTAAGTGTGTTCTTGACCGACTATGTAATCATGACCACAATTTTTAACTGACAAACGCAAATTTTGAGTGACATAGAAAAGAGCGTTCCGTGTTATTTGATCCCCGATATGGTAGTAATAAAGAGCGTTTATTTCACTTTGGTGGGCCAACAATTGAAAAACAGCTGAAAAAGCCTGTGACCATGGAAAATATGTCAAGGCACACGAAGCGGGCATATCAATATTTTTGTTATATGCAGTTGTATACCTCTTATAATATTATTTATATAGACTATTGACTCATTTTCATCTATGCTCATATGTTTTATTTATTACGCTGATAATTTCAAGGAACATTTATCAGTGGTGCAATGCTGAAAACTAATCATTTTGTATTACTAGATCAATTGATCTCAGATTGGATTCGGGTTTTTTATATTTGGTTCAAATATGGGCAGAAAAAGGAGATTTACCCATATATATGTGGACTGTTAACCTCATGGGTTGATTTATGAGCTGAGTTTAGAACCACATAATTGGTGGGACGGTTTCTGAGTTTGACCCCCTAACTTTGGTATTCAGTGGAAAATCTGTTGTTACACCTTTATACAATAGAAATCGAGCGTTCCGTGCTGCTGAATAGGCGTACAATGCGAATTTTCGTAACATTCAAAATATGGCCGACACCGTTAACCAACTTCTGGAATCGATACAAGATGGAAGCATCCCGCGGGCAGATGTTGAAAGGCTGGCTTATGATATAGGCGAAACCGAATCCATGCGTATGTACAACGGGGCTTCGGCCAAGTGGTCGAATTTCAATTTGAGTACGTTCAGTCCAGAACGTTGGTTAAATGAAAGGAATGCAGTCGAAATTGTTCTTGTAATTAGATTTTCCAGCAATGAATTATTGGGGAATTTGTTGTTTTTAGACCAACATTTGCATATTTTCCTACTTTTGGTCCAACATTTTGACTGAGATGGTTTGTGTCCTGATCCCCAGCCAAAAAACTGCTAATTATTTTCCTATGCTTGTGTTCAAAATTATGAACTTAAATTGTCATCAGTTGGAAATTTTCCAATCTTCGTGGGGGTTTCACGTTGGAAATTGTCAGCACTTGGAAAGCTTGAGGCCAGTCTAATGCTGTATAGGTTTTTGCGGTTTTCATGTTCAAACTTTTCTCCCGCTGTGCCAAACTATGATCGGATTTTCAGGTTCAGATCTCTGATTTTTCTTCTACTGGCAGAACCGTGGTCCGCCCAGTGCATGATCACAAGTCTACTGATCCATTCAGAATAGGCTATTATCCAGGCATGTGAAGGAACAGCCAACGGGGTGCAAATTGAATTGAATTCGTTTATTCACTTAAATGACCACAACCAGTGTATATATTGCTGCATTGCTCCACTGACCCGCCTGCCCACTGCTTTCAAATACAAACATATACATGTATATATCAACAAAATTACGCAAATTTATTAGCCCCCCCCCCCAACCGAGACCCTATAGCCGTACGTCCCTGTCCGCCATTGTTATTTTACCACGTCGTTTTAGATACTGACGAAATATATAGTGATATAGCGCGTTGACCTCAACTTGCTATTAAATTGTTAAAACGGTACAACGTTTTCGTATAAAAATAAACTGGACCTGATTTCTTTCATACAAGTTCAAAGCAAAATACCACCTAAAGAATCATGTTCGACCTAAAATATGTATCAAATATCTACGAAATAGCTATATAAAACCAATAATTTCCACTCCTCAGAATAGAAACATTAATTTCGTCGCTTGGAAGTCAAAAGCCACATGTTCTCACTGAATTTTACGTTCTATAATTGATATAAAACTTCCTATTTTAGCCGTTTTGACCAAAACCCTTATGAACGCTTTATGCCATTTTAAGAAATTATTTAGATTCGTCTTGAATTAAATGCGACGTTTGTTCCAACAGACGAATTATGAATTAAACTCGAGTCTAATTCTAATTGAATTCGATTCGTCGGTAGTGCGACGTTTGTTCCAAGGGTTAGTTTCAGTTATTATTCTTTGAATCAACACCTCTACATTAGTTACTAGCTAAACAAGACAGTTTGTCATATGTGTATACTAAACTGTGAAATTGCGTTTTTTCCGTTCTTCAAGAACGGATTCTCAAAATGTTTGTTTAAAACGAGTATTCGCACTTTCTGAACTGAACTCCATTGCCCGATTCGTCATCTCCAGTTTAAACCTGGTTTAAACCCCCATCGGCGGTCCAGCCAAACCGGGTCTAAGTGGGCGTTTTTGTCGTTTAGTGGCCAGCTGATTGACAACTCCAGTCGGTGATATGAGCATGCAGTCAAATTACCCTGTTACCAAGCGGAACAAAAGGCAGGCTGATGTAATGCTTACTGACACGTCCTCTATTATCACGTGCGAATGAATCAACTGTGACATGATAACACCAGTCTGCAGTCGCCACTTAGATACGCCCTCACTCGAGATTATTTACAGCTCCACCCTTTGACTGATTGTTTGACAATTCTAAACCGCGATGAAGAAAAGACGGATTCGTCATCTCAGGTTTAGCCTCGGTAAAGATGGTTTAGCTGGACCGCCGAATTAGATGGTTTAGTTGCCGGTTTAAGCTTATAAAACACAAAAGCAATATCGAAATTGACAAAAACCTGGCCCGACACACTTTATAGATGTGACTGCTTCTCGCTTATAAATTTCCAATCAAAATATGGTCGCTGTCGTAATTATTGATTACCGCAATCAATAAAACGAGGCGGTCCGCATTAGGAAAGTACAGTTAATTATCTCGACAATACAGATACACTACTGCTAAACCACTGGTCTGGCTGGACCAGGTTTAAACCAGAGATGACGAATGCGTCACTTAGACCTGCGGTCGCGGGTTTAAACCACGGATTATGCTGACTCACGGCGGTTTAAACCTAGAGGTTTACGTAGACCAGGTTTAAACCTGAGATGACGAATCGGGCCCATGCGTTCATTTAAATAGATAAATAAATGGTGGGAAAGACAGACAATCCTAGTTCATAATGAATTTAAGTATATAAATATAAATAATAAACGGCGGATTCAACGTGGTCATGGGTTTTGAACTCGATAAAAAAATCGGCAAACTCCGCATGCAGTTTGAGTTGAAAATTAAATCATGGTTCATACATCTACCTTTGAACAAAATTCCATAACTTTTCCAGACTTCCTGATCATTTTTTCAAGACTTTTCAATGAACAAATTCAATAACTTTCCCATACGTCACATCAGGGAATTTGAAGAAAAAAATTGGGAAAGACTTTACAATTTCCTTATTTTGAAAGGGTCACTGGAATTAGTGTTCGAATTATAGCAAGATGAGTAGCTATTGTGTTTACCATCCATAAAGTCTACGCTTTTATATGTTTTCATGGTTGATCACCGTGGCCTCCCCCATGTTTGCTGCAGTGATATATTATCCCTGAACAAACAGTTGCCAGTCATTTAGACATCATGTTAGTAATCAGCACTGATATTTTATATTATTCCATGACTTTTCAAGACCTTCTTCCAGTCCCCCACCAATTTTCAAGACCTTTTCCATAACTGGGTGAGAAAAGGTCCCATTTTCCAGGGTATGGAAATCAAATTTTTGAATTCCATAACTTTTCCAGGATTCCAGACCCGCGTATGAACCCTGTAAATAAGCATACAGGGGCGAATAAGCAATATACAGGTGGGAATTTTATCGCGAAAATAATAAGCGTACATGTACGATTATTCGGAACTCGAGAGTATCAAAGGAGCAGAACCATTACAAATGATCCAACAATCAACACAACTTAGCCGTAAACACAAACCTCCATCAATATATGTAAAGTCAGTGGATATAGCTTTGCAACTTCAACTCGCGTGTAAATGCCCTAACCCATCACATGGGCAACAAGTGTTGTTGGCGAGGACACATATATAGAAACATAACAGTATATTGGAAATTAATTTATCCTATTATACATACATGTACATGTACACATGTATGCTCACAATTTGATGCATTCAAAATTAATTGCGTATGACTATCATAATGATAATTTCCTGAATACTCCCTTGGAAATTTAATTTAAATTACATTATCATACACTAAAATAAAAATATTCATATATAGCTAGACACATTACTCTCCCAAACCTCTGGTTAATCGGTCTATTATTCACACTCAATAATAGCATAGCCCAAACACACCTTAACTGTGAACCAAATGGTCAAATTCACGTAATTGCAGCATCCGCATGTAAATGACCACTAATCTCTAAACTACAAGATTCATTATATCAACAAACACATGCTTTATTGTCGACAGTCATCACTCCCACCCTGTTTCAGCTAACTGATAATCATTCATGATTCAGTATGAACTATATACATGTAGTAACTATACTTTTTTAGAAACGGTAAACGCATACAATAGGGATGTAAAGTTGGTGAGGATGGGATAACCACTGCACTCATTTACATTACCCTGTATCTAAAACATTGAATAACAAATAATAAGAAATAAAAGCTATTCTTTTTAAACAAACATGATGTTAAAACGAGGCCAATCATGATCGGCAGATATTAACCAATCCCTTGGCGATACTAAATTAATACTATGATCTGAATCATAAATGAAGAGTTTTGACGTTTAATTATAGAGTATACTGTTATGTGCAATTATAGACAAATGTACATAACACAAATTATTGGAATTTATGGGTCACTCGCATGTACATGTATATAAGAGAATGCTCTGGTACAAGATATGTAATGCTGCACCTCCACAGTCTTGGGTTGAATGAGAAAAAGGTGACCTGGACATGGAATACTTGGGTTAAGACAGTCAAATTTATGTTTAAAAGGATACTGCATCAAACTCTACCAACACCCATCAAGATAAAGACGCCTTACTGCTGACCCATTAATATCAATTATATAGCAGAACTGTCAACAAATCAGACATTGTTTATATTGGTGCTAGCATCTCTGTTAAACCAATAACATTTATAATGACCTCAGGCCATTTGTCGAGTCATATACTCAGTGATATACATAGGTTTCTTTATTTGCACATTGGCATAAGATACATCAGAAAATAAAATTGCCTTATCAAGTAGTCCAAAGGCATGGGATGGAATTGGTGAATTGGGTTTAAAGTTACTCCAAACAAATTTACCAGTACATAACACAAGATTTTACTGTGGTGACTAGGGGTACCCTTGGCAGAGTTATGATGGTGTTGGTCTTTCAAATTTATTTAACTTAAAAACATTGTTTTTAATTAAACAAAATATATTTAAAAATATATTTATTTATTCATATTCATTTTTTTTTTAAATTGAGCAAGGAATTAAATCTGTAATTTGTTTATGTTTTTTTTTTAGTGAATATATTTTTTAGAAAAAGGCCCATAACTCGGTTAAATATAATCGGATCAAACCCATATTAGAACTCAATCTGTATTTTGAGCTGAGAAACTCAAATACCAAATTTGGTTGCAATCATATAGAAAATATTTGAGTTATCGCACCATTCATAAAGTATCTACGGACAAACGCACGAGTGATCAATCCGGATGACACTATATTTATCATACTATGCTATGGGTAACCATAATGAAACTTGGCAACTATTCCAGAAGTGAAATCTATTCATCCAAGTGAAACCAGTCTTTATGTAGATCTATATAGATCGATTAACCCATTAGCATTAATATGGCGGTGGCATAAAAATATTAAATCTTATCAACTGCTAAACTAAGAATATATTTTACTACAGTTAAAATTGCATTTCATTTCAATTACAGGGTCACACTCACAAACATCGAACGCGGGTCCTCAGCCGGATGGCAAAGCACACCATTGTCACTCATAACGGTAAATATAACTAAAGCTATCATTCCTATTAAGACTTGAATAGACATTGTACACAAGATATATTACATGGCTTTATGTCATATGGTTGGAACCAACATCGTAGTGCTGTATGGTTTATCATAGTATAATGCATCATGTTCCTAACTATTTATCTCAGCTAAGAAATCAGTTCTAACCTGTATATCAACATTTTATAGCTACACAAATCCTCTTCCACATTGACAAAATTTGATGTGTCTGATTTTGTCATAAACTGACATACCATATTTACATACATTTCAATAAAATGACGTCAGATAAAACGTATTCCTGTTAACCTTGGTCTACATGCCTTCAGTCGTGCCGTACTTGCCATTCAGCTGCAGTGCTCAACTCCACTTACAACAGCCCTCATAATTGGCTACGTCATTCGGCAATGCCGAAGCCATTTGCTGAAGCAAACTGGGCCACGATAAAGGGTTGCCGTAGCAGATTGCCGAAGCCAAACAATCTGAATTAAAAGGGCTGCTTACAATGTCTTCACACTGCAGCTGAACGGAAAATACACCATGGTGGCAATGGATACTTGTTTTGTCCAGTGGTGTGGGTGTCCATGAGTAAATTTGGTAGAAATATAGACATGATACTCATTCCTTTCCAGACAGCCGTTACCCCAGGCGAAATAAAAGAAGTCGTTAAAACGGTGACACGATGGTGAGTATTTAATAAATTACACTGAAATTTCATTCCACATTGACCTGGCTTAACAATTGATTTTGATCAGGGTTGTCAAATATTCAATAAACTTGGGATCTGGAAAATATACATGAAGTGAGTTGGCTATGAATATTTCTTTAGAATATTATATAAAATTAACTAAACAATATATCCAGAATTATAATACTTGAGCTACATAAATATAGTAGTTACTAAAATTCCCCTTTCTTGTGTAACCTCATGTAATCAGAGCCCATGCTATTGTGCATGATTGAAAGTAACATGGTGTGACATTTACAGCTTACTCAACCTCTTTGCTTCGCAACTGGGTTCAACTTTAACTGCAGTCAATATCACCACATGATTTTGTCAACCCACCACATGTAGTTATATTAAACTGTGTTTTGGATTTGAGTTTTTCTTAGAACTTCCATAATTAATGTCTAGATTAAATATGAAACCATTAAAGACATATTATGTACTTATTTGGGTGTGTGGAACTAATAAGTTAGTGTTCATGTGCTATGCCAACTGGATGAATGTAGCATTCTTGAAACGTCACCGAAATCTCAAGCAAAACGACCGTAACACTCCATAGAAAACATCATCTGATCTATGCTAAATTGTAAATATTTACTACTTGAATCGGGACGAATCTATCGGTGATAAACTAATGAAAACGATTTCACCATCTGCAGTCACTGCATTTAATTAATATATAAGAATGACGGTCTGTGTTGTCAATTTAGATATAGCATTTGTAAAAATAACTACTTTGAGCAAGTTTATTCTATATCTCTATTTGATCGCCATATCTGAGTGGCTCACATCACTTTAATAGTAATATCTCACTTTATTTTTATTTAGAGATCCAAACTTCTTTAAGATCAAGGTAATCGCATCGAACACAACATATGTTGTAAACCGTTTACTTGGTCTACAGATGAGACCTGGCGTATCCTATAAGATGACTATCCATGGAAACAGGATAATCAACTAGTAAGTACAGTAAACTATTGCTTATTATAAAATAGATAAATGTACCAGAATAATGTATTTTTAAGCATGTCAAATTCCCTGTATATTTTAGGCCAAAAAAAACTGTCTTTAAGGTTTCCCTATCTACCCTAGAAAAAGATGCCTACCCACAACTTTTATTGGACTGTAAACAGAAGTTATATTTGATAACTGGGAAGGGCATCGAAAAACATCTTACCAATTTTCAAACCCCTCCCATAAAATAAAAGTGTCTGACACTGTAACTCAATTTCGAAAAGGAAAAATTTCATGTGTTACAGTCAATGGAGTGATTAGGAACGTCGAAAGTTAAAAGGCCTACTAGTTATGGAAATAGTAAAATCCAAAATGGCTATTGGCGGTCGTGTTTTTGGCCGAATGACCCCAAAAAGACTCCATGACAAATTTCATGAAGATCTGACCAAAGCTATGACCTGTATCCCGCACCAAAGGATTTAGTCATGCAAAGAGTAAAATCCAAGATGGTTTATGACTGCCATATTTTGTGAACGAACGATCCCAAAATGAATCGTTCCCATCTACATGTCAATATTAACATCCATGACAAATTTCATGATCAGACAAGCAGTACGACCTGTAGCACGCACCAATAGATTGAATTTTGAAATCCAAAATGGCTGCCAGCGGCCATGTTGTTTGGCCAAATAACCCCAAAATTACTCGTTCCCATCTACATGGCAATGTCAACATTCATGACAAATTTCATTAAGATCAGACAAAATATACAACTGTACCACGCACCGAAGGATTTAGTCATGCGAAGAGTAAAATCCCACATGGCTGCTGGCGGCCATGTTTTTTGGCCAAACGATCCCAAAATCACTCGTTGCTATCTACATTTCAATATTAACATCAATGACAAATTTCATGATGATCAGACAAACAGTACAACATGTAACCCGCGCCAATGGATTTAATTTTGAAATCGAAGATGGCCACCATTGACATTCTTCTTGGCATTAAACACCGAAAAACAACAAAGTTCCTTCTGCTAATTTATATTTCCTCTTTGGAACATAAATTCCCCACAATTTTTCTTCTTGATCTTCTTATATTTTCTCGTTATTATACCTATAGTGCAAATTAATAATATTAGTGTTCAGGTAGATCGAAATGATGATCGTTTTCTATATTATATTCCCCAATAGTTATTTTCCACCTGACATCTGCATGCTTGACAAGTCAACATCTGATAATCTAAATTAATTGGTAATGCCGAGTGCACCACACTTGAATAGTTAAGTTGATTGAATAGAGGTTGTTAGAATTGGAAGAATTTACACTGCATGATCATATATGCGACAAATATCTTACACAACTTAGGAGGATTAATAACTACATAAATTTTGATATATTGGAATAAATTAAAATTGAAGCCGGATGGGTATTGACAAATCAAGACCCTCCCTGAATGGAAAGGTTATAATCCAGTTGGTTATTTAGTCTTTCTGTGATAACCCGCAGCTACCGCTATTCTCAAAGTAATTGACCAGAAAAACGGGGTGATACCCCGGTCATGACCGCGGTGATACCTGTAATAAACGGTAGCGGTATCGAGACGGTCACAGCGGTGGAGTTACGGTATCGGGCGGTAAGGATACCGCGGTCTGATAGCGGGCACCGCGATAAATGTTTTGAATACCGCGGTGATTTTCATGGAACTCTTTGAAGGGATGCATTTAGTGAACGTTCAGACGACAACGATTCAATCGTAAGTGGAAAGATTTCCGTCGAGGCCGGAAGTAACCGAGAGGAGAACAAAAATTCCACTCAAGAGATAGTTTTTGATGACTCAGACACATAAAGAAATCACTATTGGCAAAAGCATATTATACACATGGACAAATAACTATTGGCAAAAAAACATCATCGTCAATAATAAGTAAATAAAATAACCACAATAAATGAAGAATTCTTCAGTGTCCTTTGTTTTTTTCCGCGCAAATTGTCCTTTAAAATCACCGCGGTATCGCGAACCGTGACCGCATGCATCGTGGGGTCACTGCGGTATGCGCGGTGTTGAAGCGTTAATAAGCGGCATCAGTACCACGGTATTGGGAATACCGCGGTATCATACTGCGTATTAACGGGGTGACACCGCGTTATAGATGGTCAATTACTTTAAGTATAGCGGTACTTCCCTGAACCATGGTCCATTTGGTAGTCCCCCCCACAATACACAAATTGTAAAAACTAATAACATTATTACATGAGTCGTACGGTATAGAACCCCAGTCGGTTGAGGGGTAATTGTTTCGTTTTTGGTTTAATCTTAATAATATTCGCCAACAGTCCTACTATAGTACAACCTGCTCTTTCATCCGTGAAAATTGGACCATGCAGAAAGGCAATTGTGGGCATTTTGTTTTCGTTTTTGGTCACAGGGTACATATGGAAACCTAGTGCCAATGCCTAGTGCCTAGTACCTATGGTAAATATTTTGAGTGGAATCTTAACTAATTGTCAACAACCACCCTGCAATATCGTGAAAATCGGACCATAAGACGATTGCGGATATTTTTTCCATTTTAGGTCACAGGGTTTGGAAGGAAACCCTGTGGATTGGTGGTAATTGTTTTGTGGGTATCTTAATTATTCGTCAACAGCACACTATATATATGTATTACTGTGCCATTTATTCCGTGAAAATCGTAGCAGAATATTTTCAATAAGAAATAAGTTACTAATGTCGCCTGAAAGAAATTTCAATGGTTTGATTCTACACAAAAATATTCACAGGTTTGCAATTGTACTCCAATGCATGTTTCAACATAATTATATACCGATGTATTCATGTATGTGCATGTTATCATATTATAACTTCAGTAAAAAAAATTAAGTCTTTCAATCAAGCTGCTAAGCCAAATAACTAGCTTAATATATAGCCAATATATCCACACTAATTACAATGCATCATGTCAACTTTTGCTTAATTAATCACTCTATTTTCAATAAATTTACTGAAAAGAGTATTCCGGATACCATCTCTCTGTTATGGAGTATTCCGGGGTCCATTTTAGGCCGAATGCCAGATTCCAGGGGAGGGTCATCGCCCTCAACCAGGTGAAGAAGTCACAAATACCATTGAGTAACAGTGGAAACAAATAGTTTCTGAAATTTTCTGAAATTGTTGTTATACATGTATGTGCTTTTAATTTAAACCTACCGGTATTTGAATCCAAAAATAAAAACTCGTCTATGGTTTTCCCCAATACCAACAGCAGAACTAACCACCAATCGCATACACACCTGACGCATATGTAGGCCATGTGCGCGATCGCGCATTCTTGATAAAAATAAGACAACTAGGTCGGCCATGTTACGCAGTGAATACCGTCGCGTAAATCAAACTTTACCCTGGCGAGTCACTACGGAAATCCCCCCCGTCTTTTGTGGGCTGTGTTCACTGCTGTGTATTTAAAAAAGTACAATGTATTAATTATACCGGTAGCTCCCTTAACTTCCTTCGCCTAATTGGGGGCAAAACTTGCCTGAAAGACCATCTGTTCGCGACAAAATTAAACCGTGAAAAGCATGTGCGTTTTTGGCGGGAAAATGACAGTCCGTATTACGTTATCAGTCCTGGAAATTAGCGTCATCAAAAGCCGAAATCACCATCACCATTGACAAGACGAATCGTCATCAAAGATTAAAATGCATTGGCATCCTTAAATATTCACATAAACCCGATTTTAACCCACTTTAAATAAACAACTGTCTGTTATGAATGACACAACAACTGGGTCACTGTGTCACCAACCAAACGCATCAGTGGGTCACGTGAATAAACTCTTTAACTATTTACGACAGACTCTCTTTGATGTTTTCCGACCAAGCAGCAGATACCACTGAAGAAACAACTCGCACTGTATGAAAGTATTAAACACATTTCTGATCATCTGATGTGCATACATGTACTGCATGTAAGGATTATTTGATAACTTGCTGTTAATTACACTGAAAGTTGGCAGGTAATCAATTCTGCTATTTAAAACTTTCCGGGATTAAAACAAAATAAGTCGGAAATAGGTGACTTTAAACCACAATACTAGTTAGTGATTTGGTAATATGGACAAGTTGTCACTGAAAAATAATGATCATCTACGAAGAGAAATAAGAGGGGATGAAAATACAATAGGTTTTTATTGAAATGGCAAGTATTTATTCCATAAAACGATCTCTGTCAACACCAACACCTGTAAAATTGCGTCGGCAGTGATGAATAGAATGGCATAAAATGTGTAACCTCAGGCCCAACCTACACCTGAGATATTCAGGGGAAGATTGGAACAAAACATGTTTATTCCTGCATATCCAAGAACAGTCAGTAACATTGTTCTGGTCACATGTAATTTGTAAATAAAGGTATCAGATGCTACTGTTGCATTGTGGGCTGGTAGATGCATGGACTACATGTATGTAAGAGGAATAACTCTAAACACATGGCCATAGCCTAATACATTGAATTTCCACACTGGAGCACATACTAGAGCTAGAAAATATCTTTTAACACCTATTAAATACATGACATAATAGTCCAGTAAGCTGCATAATATATCACCAGTTAGCATGTATAAAAGCATGCCAATTTTATAATACATGTTAAAAGGGTGTACTACACTATTTGATCACTTTCAAATGGCCGGTTAAAAAAAAAAAAACCCTGCCTGCCTACCTGGAAAATTTTCCCCATGTTATCGGAAACAGACATGTTATTTTTTTTGGCCTTAGTCGGGGCGACATTGATTTTCTTAAATTTTCGAGTATACAGGCACACCATATGAGGGAAGCAAGCCCTCAGTGACACCACATTCACACTATATGATCATGGAAATACTAGTACTATAGATTTGTGCAAGAGATGCTGATTTAATAAGAAAAACTAGAGTTCCAGGACTGAGACACCAAAGCTCCAGCAATTACACACCATTTTTTGGACAGGGATGCTGATAATATGAAAATAGGGTTTTTTCCCCCTGATTTAAGTCAATAAGTAAACCATACAGTAATGCTCTAATTAATCGACTCCTTAACCACACCAGAATTATGGATAACTTTTCCGGATTTAGTCAGAAATATGGCTTGTTGCCATTCATCAGAAAGCTCGAGAGCTTTTCGATGAATGGCAAGAAGCCATATTTCCGACTAAATCCTGAAAAGTTACCCATAATTCTGCTGTGGTTAAGGAGTCGATTAATTAGAGCATTACTGTATGAGGTAAGAAAGCCCTCATTCAGTGACACCGCATGCATGTATATATAGGATATTACCATAGTAAAGGCTAAAATCTGTGCAAAAATACATTAAAAACACGATACAAAAAATTACTAAAGTTCCGGGAAGGCGACATCAATTCTTTGGATAGAGGGATGCTGATAATATGTAATTAGGGATTCTCCTTGTTGAACACGTACTCACAGTTGACTGTTGAGTACAGTTCAAAATTAGCCCAATGCTCATCTTGTGTTGATAGGTGATACACCTGGGGTCAATACTATGAAACTTTTTCTTTGTAAGAATCTACAATTGTTTGTAAGAAATAACAATTTATCATTCCGCCAATACTATGAACCTACGATTACAAACATAAATCACAAATAGTATGTGTTCTTTGTATTTACAAATATTTCTAATCACAAAGAATGTTAGAGTACTATGAAACATAATTTTTCAGTTTTTGGACCCTAAACCCGGATAATATATCCATCTATGATACGCAAGGACGTGGCGACAAGGGGTCAATTCACCCCCTCGTGAAAATATTTTGTCAGCTGGAAATCTCAAGTACAACCCACAGGGACGTCGCGACAAGGGGGTTGGTTGGGTTATGTTTCTCGCCCCAAACATTTTATCAACCCGTTCAACAGCTGGAAATTTGATACCTGAAACAACATGAATTGGTAATTTTACAATAGGTTGAACTTGTTCCGTTATTTTATTTTTCCGACAATTTATTAGGGGGTATGTGTTTGTTTTAGACCAACATTTGCATATTTACCTCCTTTAGTCAAAATATTGGATTGAAATGGCCTATATTTAGAAATTGTCAAACCTTAGGGGGTGTCAACTTGGATGTGAGGTAGCAGTATGTGTTCCTTGTAACTACTGAAATTACCCTATTTATTGAAAGTTACAACGTTAAGGAACTTGTCTAGAATGTCTACGTAGGGCGTCAAACAGTTTGAAATTATAAAATGACCACCACTCCTATTGGTTTGGTTTATCGTCGTTCTAGCCGCTAGGCCACACACGACGTTGTCAATTTTACAGGTGGAGGAAAGACCACGCAGAGGCTTGATTTCACCTAGAAATTGTCCCACTGTGTGTAGAAACCACCGACCCCCGAAATAAACTAACAAACTTGCCCAGATACACGATTCCGATCACCCTCCCTATGACGGGGTTCAAACCGAGAAAAAAAAACTGGTTAACTTTTCTAGAAGGTTTCTCTGATTATGAGAAATATTTTCAAGAACATTTAAGTTTGATATCATTTGACTTGTCAGCTGACACGGACTGACTTGAGTCTCGAAAATAGGACAGGGGAAAACCCAGCATTGGAGACGAGTAATATTAACCAATGAGAGGTTGACAGCTAAAGGTATCAATGCATACTTACGCTTGATACAATAATTCAATCATATAGCGTGAATTCCAATCATAAAACCACTATAGTGTCGAGGAAATCGGATACATCTTCCCAATATTTTCTTGAAATAAACACGCCATAATAATCGGAAGTTGAAGGGACGTAACTCTCGCGATAATAAACGAGATCTATAGTTTCCAGGCGGCGGGCCGATATTGAACTATGTTAGATACCATTATTTTTTAAGTCAGTTTTTTTTAATCGCAATAAAAAGTTTATACTCTTCACTTTTAAATAGGGGGTGGGTCGGGTTAGCGGAAACCAACGTCTTTTTTTATAGGCCTAATCAGGTTACAGTTACATAAAACCTTGTTACTTATTGCAAGTTCTTAACTTTATGCAAACATTTCAAAACTTTTGATTTAAGGGGGAGGTATAGTGACCAAACTTTATTGGCCATTTCCGTGCAGGAAATATTTCTGGATGTGACTTTGTGAAGCGTTTTGTTATTGATTTTTCAACCAGTTAAATGTGATATCTGTTTATGGATATGGTTGCTCTAGTAGTTCCCAGAGAACTACTTCATATATAACTTTTGTTTGCTGGAGAGATTTGCATGGACATCTCCATTCAAAATTGTCACTTTACCTCCCCCTTAAATAAGACAACACTTGTACGGTACCATATATTTACTAGATCATGTCATGAATACCTACTCTATGAACATATCGGTATCATCGATCATATTCGAAGAGTACAGAACATGGGAATATTTGTTATGTTCTGACAGAAGTAAACATTGAAACAAAAGTTATAAATTATAATATAGCATGCAATAGAGCTGTGACAACCATGTGAAGTTGATTATTGAGGGAAAAGTTATTAACGTAATATACTCCTTTAGCATAGTTAGGTACCGGTACCTTATTTGTTCAATGTTATAACAGTTCTGTCACATCAAAACATTTCCACGTTTTGAACTGGTGAGTACTGAGTATGATCTCTATCGAGTTAGCTGGAGTAGATTCATGACAAAATCTATATATTTTACCAGTTGATTCAAAGGTATCAATTAACTATAAACATCAATCAAGCTTGTAAAAAAATATTATATGACTGTTAGATTTTCAAGCACCTCTCAGTATTTTACTATATAATTTATATTCAATCTATAACTTTAGCTTGAACAGTACCGGTACTAGTAGATTACAAAGCTTGATTAGGTCTCCAAAGCTTAACTGATTCCTTTCATAAGATTGATCAGACTGAATTTGAACATTCAATAAATTTAATTATACTTTATGACTGCTGTTCCTTTGTTACTTTATGCAGATGGCCCCAATGTCCAATGAAATAGACCCCCCCCCAACGTTTACTAGTTATATTTGTACCAGTAGAACATCAACTTTTTACTCACTGCAAATTCCTACTCACTTAGCCTAGAATAATTTCTGGCCTATGCAATTTCTTATACACTCAGGTGCCTAATAATCGTGATGGCCTAATAAATAGTGATGGGTGGGGATTTAGGCTGAAATTAATAATAGTGATGGCAATTCACTCTGTCTCAATGCCAAATAATAGTGATCGTTGGGAATATTCTCCAAAATTAATAATCGTGCTGACAGTGACACTATTATTAGGCACCTGAGAGTATTAGTCCCAAGTCAATTTCTGCCAATTAACACTATTAGTAATTATGACTGAAACAGTTATTGTATACAACAGTAACTAATAGCTCTGTCTTTGTAAATACAGTAGATTGACATGTCTCAGATGTATGGGAAATGTGAAATTTAAGCTACAATATGCTGAATAGCTACGGCCATTTTCTGAGAAATGGCGGTAAACTTTTTTGAGAAGTCATGAAAATTGACGAATATCGAACTATTCCCGAAAATAAATCCATAATAGCTATGCAATTTCTCCAGTGTTGAGGGTTTGTAATTACTTGTAAATATGTGAATAGATGAATTTATAAATTTAAACTATTTAAATGAATATTCCTCAAGACCTCAAAATTGTACTAAAAAATATGAATTTCGATTTCATTTTGCATCTTATATTTCCGAAATTAACATACAAATACACAATCCGAGTAGGAAATAAATCTTCTAAAATGTAGACTATCTTACCTATAAATCACAAGTATGCGTTAATTCAGATATTAAACGCTGTTCAAATCCATCCTCTCATCTTCCCATCTCAAGCCACGCCGTAAAATTGTGAAGATTCCCGACTGACGTCACTCATTTCTGTGAAAACGAGCGCGCCCCGCGGCGCCCAAGAGCAGTTCCAAGAAAACAATCACTCTGAAACAGTATCGCCGGATATTGAACTAGGCTTCTCATTATCGGCCCGCGGCCCGCTGTTTTTGGTAACAATACGCTATTTGGAACGCCCCGAAAAACATTATCAATGGCCTAGAGAACGCCCTATAAAGTGGTAATAATAATAAATAACAAGTTAACAATACCATTCAACTGAGACGCCCAGTCTGTGATTTAACCAACATCAATAAGAAGCAAACAATATGGTCATACACAGTCTACAAGTTTAGCTGATCTCATTAAGTCATATATTCAAGCATATTAAGTGTCGTATAATTCATTCAAACTCTCTTGTGAAATTCAAAACGAAGCAAAGAGTGAATTCGAGATCGGCTATGTACAGCTAGTCTTGACTTGTGAAATTCCTCCGTTGATTATCGATGCACCTCTTCTAAAAGAGGAGTAAATAATATAGTTCACGTCGTGCACAAAAATAGACAAATTAATAATGAAGTGAATTGTCAGTCACGAAAACGAACGTCCTTCGTTGAATTGGAACCACAGACGTTGTCGAATCAGAATACATTTACGGAATAGTTGAACTGTTGCACCCGGATGATGGGATATGGGGGCGATTCCTTTCATTACGCTTGCGTACTAAGAGTGATGAAATCACCGAGCGTAAATACTCCCGCGTACTTTGGGTAATTTCTAGGGTATTCTGACGTGACGTCACTTTCCGCGAAAAGATCGTTGTCAACCGAGGAAGCACATGGAAAATATTTTTGTAATGGACTAAATGAATTTAATTTTTAATAACTTGTCATAAATATGTAATATATACTTCAGAAATATATAATTCAATTGAATGACAGTTAAAATTATTTATCAAAAGTTTTAGAAACAGTAGTGTCAACGTTGTTCTAAAATAAGTATTTTGCTGGTTTGATAAAAGTCAAAATTCTCGTTCGTTTCATTGTGAATATCAGATATTTTTGGTCATCTACTTAAGTTTTCATCTGTTCGATACACCCAGTGAGAGTGTTTGGCAAATTTCCTGAATAAAAAAATACGTTTTGTATGCAAAATAGCGCAGTTAACCTCGATATAAATTTAAATATATGTATCCTTTTTTTTTTCCAGTGTTGTAAACCAAATCCACAGACCACGCGAGGAAGAGGAGCAAGAGTAATATCATGAATTCTTCAAACCATGAACGTAAATGATATTTTTTGTTGTTGCTTTTCTTACGTCTGGTTTCAAGTTTACATTTTGGTTCAAATATCAAGTGCTACCTGTCTCCAAAGCTCCAGTTATTGCACTTCCCGTTAAGTCATAGTAATTACATGTTTGTCATACTGTTTATACAAGTGTGAAATGATTTTTAAATATTTCAATTAAGTCAAGACATTACTGTGATCTGAACTTTTTTAGTATTGTTTAAACTTATTCCAAAATTAGAATGGAAGGTTTTAAAAAGTTTCACAATTTGTGCATACTGAGTTTTGTTTTATAAATACATGACCATTTCATTTCAATTTCCATCAATATTTGCTTGGAATATTTTGATATACTATCAGGGTTGCCACTCTTTTTAAAAGTACTTCAATATCAGACACTCGATGTCTCACAATTGAAAAAACTCACCAAAACCAAGAAAACTAAAAATTTCACTTATTATTATGTAATTATTCATGATGTATACATGTATGTGTGTGAGAGCTAGAAAATAAATATTGTTTACACCAATATTAGACCCCTTCCTTGAAAAGTACATAAATTCATTTTCTTCCTTGAAATGTGCTTGAAGGTAATTAAATTGACTATTTGTGAACAAGCATTTTTCTCAAATCAACATAATCAAAATTTTATGTGAATTTTATTTGAGCCATATTTTACACTGTTTCTTTCAATATTATAAGAAAACAAAATTTTATTAATGAAAGAATTATGCAGACCATTTTAGTATAGCATCAAAATATAATGGTCGACTATAATTCTTATCACTGCAGTCCATGAAAAGTGCTTGAATAACACTTAAATTTGGATAGCAGAAAAGAGTGGGAACCCTGACTATTATTCTGATAAATATCAAGACAGACCTAGTTTAATGCCCTAAGTAATCGACCTTTTAACCACAGGGAGAGCTTTCTGATGAATGACTGTGGTTAACGGGTCGATTACTTAGGGCATTACTGTAGTTTCAGTCTAAGTGTCTATACCGACCTACAGTTATGTGTGCATAGATCTGGTTGTTGCAGCTTTCTAGAGATATAATTATCCCCAATCAAATCATCGGTATCCCCTAATTTGCAAAAGATAACATGTACAAACAAGGTGACTAATAGGTGAAAAATATTTGACATTTTTCAAAAGATATCAAAACTTAATTAGTTTTGTATAGTTGCAACTTTTACAAAAGTCCACCATTTAAAAGAAATTTCAAATTTAGTGGCACAGTACACTGTATTTATTCATGAGAAGTGTCTGAAAACTGCTGCGTTTGTCCACTGAAGCCTCATGTCTGAAAACTGGAATCTATATCAAATATAATTGCCAGGATTCTATTTCATAATTTGCTCGAAAATGGTAGTAAGATCAAGCATGCAAATAGTGTGTATTGTCATTTGCAGAATGAAGTCCACAGAGGCTGACTTTTGCTAATGCTAACCCACTGTGGAATAGCGTCGCCAAATTCACCCTCTGGCGACCTCATTTTGCAAATGACAGGCACACTAAAGTCAACCTTGTTCTGTCACCATTTTGCGAGGTCATAAAAAGGCCAAAATATCCTTTCAAATAAATTTATACAGTAATACCCTAAGTAATCAACTCATTAACCAAACCAGAATTATGGCTAACTTTTCAGGATTTAGTCGGAAATATCACTTGTTGGCAACGAGCCATATTTCCGACTAAATCCTGAAAAATTAGCCATAATTCTTCTCTGGTTAAGGAGTCGATTACTTAGGACATTACCATATCTGGTTTTTGCACTATCCGATATGAATTGGTGGGTTAGCTCATTAGTCTATAATAGCTTGCTGATATCTTTGGAAAATATAGACAATTGCATGTTCAAATTGACATCTTGCCATTATTTTCGAGCAAATTATGAGGTAGCTTCTTTGTTGTGATGTATTTTGTTTTCATAGAAACGGGGAGAAATACACCAGATAGCATTAAGCCGGTCATACTACTTCACTATCTGTTATCTGTGATTTGTAAATTGAGTTCTACCATGGGAAAGATACCCAATTCCTTCAATTATTATATTATCTGCTTTATGTAACTGTGCTTGGCATATTTGTTAATATTAAAACGCAATTTTTGTTTCAAATGTTTTCAAATTCTATTTGCTTTTTTATTTTATTTTTTGCAAAAATAGAACCCGATTGTCTCATCAGTCCATAGAATTATCCGACAATCAAAACTTTTATTTACCTGCCGATACGAATTAGGTGGGTTACCCACATGTATCTCCAAGAACAGAGGTGGTGCAATTTATCCCTTTCTATACTAAATAAAAAAACAAAGTTCTAATAAACTAAATATGACAAGTAATCAAATCTGAGAATAGTCTGCCGGTCATTGGCAGAATGAGGTCCACAGAGGGTGAAATTAGTAATAGTATATTGGGACCTCATTCTACTTAGGCCCCATCTTCTCTGTAAAGTTTCTTTATTATAAAATTTCTATACAAACTTCTTGAGATTCCATTTCTTTTTTAATCTAGTTTCTCTATGTCCCAAAATTGGCAGATGACACATTGTATAATCAAAGTTCCCAATGGGTGTACATCACGATATTCACCAGTTCGCAACTTCAATCTGAGTCAACGTCTCCCATAGCAGAATGAGGTCTGAAGAGGGTAATTTGGTGATGCTACCCCACTGTGTGGGATAGCATCACTAAAATCACCCTCTGGGGACATCATTCTGCTAACGACAGACACGCTAATCTGAGGCTTTCGAGTAATTTTCAAACTGAAGATGCCTAAAACCTGGACTGTATTTGCTGCCTGCACAGCGACCACTGTGACATTATGTAAATGTCATTTGTTGAACTTGTTATCTGAACATTTATCACCAAAGAATATAAGTACTTCCAAACTTGTATTATCTTTTCGACATACTTTATTCTGATCATTTTACCTCAACATCCCTCCCTATAAATAATGTACTATTCCGATGAATAATTTTATAACTAGTGGGAGAATCCATTTAGTAAAGAAAGCTGAAAGGGTTAATCAACATCTTCAAAAGTAGCTTGAACATCCTATGATTGCAGAGATATCAAAACATGTTCACCATGTTGCACTTTTGAAAAAGAATAATTTAAAAATGTGTCACACACTTTGTAAGCAATGATTTCTTATGTTATGACAAATTCGAGGATATGTACCCAATGGTTGAATAAGCAATTAGTTAGCAAGGCTTCGATTCAGGTACAGTAATGCCCAAAGTATATGACCCTTTAACCACAGCAGAACTATGAGATATTTTCCAGAATTTAGTTGAAAATATGGCTTGTTGCCATTCATCAGAAAGCTCTCACCGAGATATTGCTGATGAATGGCAGCAAGGCTCATTTCCAACTAAATCCTGAAAACATTTCCCATAAATCTGCTGTGGTTTAGGGGTTAATTATTTAGGACATTACTTTATATGGATACTATAGTATGTGGCAATTTAATTGGTTTGCTATTTTTCTTATGTCGTTCCATAATGATTTATCTTATTTTAGTTTTATGATGAAAGATTCATCGAAGAAATTGTGTTAACCATCTAATTTCTAGCCACATATCAAAGTGGTTTGATTTTAGTGTTATTTATATTGACTGATTGTCTATGTAGTTAGTTCCAACCAACATGGCCTGTTCAATCACCCATTTATTAAACTTTTTTATATCGCCCCTTTATACAATTGAAAAATAATTATTCTTATGTGAATTTCATGGTGCACCCTTCAATTTTGATTTTACCAATGGGATAAATTTATGAGTAATCTTAACTGGTGCATTTACACCCCCGTGTACGTGGTATCGCCAAAGTCGAGGGAATGGGAAAGTCATTTTCACGTATATGATATGGGGATATGTTTGTTTCTCATCGTAAAACAGACATTGAGCATCGTACGTTTATGTCCACACGAAGCAATAGTATTTCTTCACCAGTTGTCAATCAGTTTTCCCAGATCAAACCATTAATTTCTTTTTGGCGAATTTTTTCAATGGTGTTTTCGCTTTTGCTCACTCAAATTTTCGAGAACATCCATTCACTCGTATATTTCCTAGACTTCCACGATTCCAAAACAAATCCCGGTATATAGTCGAATCTATCAATGAAGCATATGATTTGACCGAATTTTAAAAATCCGTGTCGTTCTCAATATCCGCGCGATATGAAGGGACCACTGTTGGCCCAGAAAGATGCTAACGGCACAGATGAAGATGTGACCAAACGCCGACCTTCTGTGCAGTAAATATACGTATTACTTAAGGAGTTCTGATGAGTTTTCCAGTGTTTTATGTGTATCTGAGACTGATCAATTGGACTGCGAATGTCATCTGAAATATGAATCCATAACATATTCGAAATATTGTGCATGTATATTATGAATTAATTTCAATTGAAATTAATTGAACATCCATCTCGGCATTCAGATTTGCGATCTCAAAAAGGTGAATGAATGATAACGCGATGCCTTGATCACACGCACGTGAATGCTGTCGTTCGTATGCATGCAGCTAATCGGATATTCGTTTAGTATTAACATGCTTGCAGTTTGTATATAGACCACACATGCCGAACGACCCGCTACGGCGTATCAACGATTTGTTCTAATCATATTTATTTTGGATGGGATTGTTGAAAGTCGTAATTCGTGCAACGAGACCTTCTGAAGATCAATGACAGTAACGGAGTAGACAAATACATAAAGACAATTACAACACAACTGAAGAAATTAAGTAAGGTTTCAAATAATACCTACACTGGAATAACACATTGAATTATTCAGGAAAGCTGTCGTTTTATCAATATAAATATTAAGATTAGGTGTTGAAAAAAACGTGACACTGGAAATTATATCTGGCTCCAACAAGACCCATGCACCCACACGGGTCTTGTGTTATGTAAACAATAGCTACCCCTCTCTCCGATTGATGACAATCTCCCATTCCCCAATCTCGCACGTTTTAATATTGCAGGGTGACGTCATCGCCGGGGACGTCTAGTGGCAGATCTGTGAGAGACGGACGCCACAACAATATTCACAAATTCAGGAGACCAAATAGTGGCACGAAGATAAAAGAAATAGATATCGAAACAGATATTCTTATCAGAAATAAACTCGTGTGAGTACTATTTCCACAGAACATTTTTTTTAGTCTATGTTGAAGGGTTGAACCCGGAAACAAATTTTAGGAAGCCAAATTTGGTGTCTTCCGATGCAGATTAATCCCCTGGTGGACATATAAAAATCCGCTAAAATCCACTTTGGGGATTTTTTTTATTCAAGATGGCGTATGGCTGCCTGAAAAGAAATATGAAACAGGTGCTTGTCCATTTTATGACCACGTGTTACGTTTGAGATACAAATTTAGACTGTGTTCAAGGACATGGTTGTTTTCGATCGGTGTTTGTATTAATACACTACATTATTATATATGTTAGCAGCATTTTGAAAACATTAAAATGCAAAGACAGTGGATAACTATATTGAAAACTTGGAGCTTGCCGAATGAAGCAGAACCGTCTTCATTCTTTATCCGGTCCAGCATAAAACCAGACACTTTGCAGATAACAGGAGATTTCTCTCAATTTTCTATTTGTATGTTCAACTTATATGTATTTCATCAATATTTAACAAGCTGTGATCATCAATGTTTAGTCTGTCATACAATGAACATCTTCAATTGAAAATTAAAATGCTAAAGTAGATGGATAACTCAATTGAAAATTTGGAGAATGGCCCATAAAATCTGACACCCAACTATTATTCGGCCCCACTACCTCGAAAACCATTAACGAGCATTGTTTTCGGAGCTACCCCCACCCACGTGTTTCATGGATATCAACGAGACACCACGCGTGTGACATCCGAATGGTAATATGTCTCTTTTATTACAATTTAGTCGCGAAGAGTAACTCTGTTGGTAATTAGCTACAAAAGAAAATCGACCAATACCACGTGTTGTTCAGCATCAGGTATATATCTCCACGTTAAGTGTGTTCTTGGCAGACTATGTGATCACGACCACCATTGTCTATATCTATTTCTTCATCACTCACTACATGCATTGCATACATAAAACTTGCTCAACATAAAATTTTAGTTTACAACATTAACACAGTTTATTAGGTATACATAGCTTTATTAAATTAAGCTTAATACAATGCACGATTTTCATATTTGTTATAAACAAATAGCAATTAGGGATAAGACCAACCAGCCGAAAGGACGGCATTGTGATTTAGAACATTTGTTTCCTTAATAATTCTCTACAATTCATTAAACAGTATGAAAAGGTAAATGTTTTTGTTCTGGGACATTTATTTACAAGGAAAGTTTAAACCATGTATCAAAGAACGTAATAACTATTTATCTTTTTCTACACTCCAATTTTATGTGATGAAATGAAGTGGAATAATACTAATTTATATTATATTAGGTCATAGCCTGTGGAGATTTAAAAAAAGACGACACCAATTATAACGAGGTGTGTATATCTTACAAGAATTTCCATATCAATAATATTACCATGATATATCCCTTTAAATGTGAATGCTTGCATATCAAAGATGGTTCTGGTCGAGTTTTTTACCCATAAAAGTGATCTGTCTGACCCGAGAACCATGAGCTACTAGAGTAGCATCGCAGTATAAGGCTCTTCTGCAACTGAAAGAAACATTACCAGATGACCACGTGATCATGCAAATGGGTTTTGCAGAAAATTTCACGTGCCAGTCGTTGGATGAGATTCATTGAAACAGCTGTTTTTAGAATTGGCCCAGATAGTAATTTCTGTACACTCTTATCATATATTTTTTGCTGAAAAAATTACTAAAAATTCCATTTCATTTACAGTTGGTTAGATCTATAATTAAGAAGTTGTGATAAGTGCACCAAATGGCGCAGAATACCGGAGGGCTTCCCCAAACAGCTATTTATTTTTGCAAATGAGTTATCTTACTTTTCGTACATGCTACTATTGCTAGAAAAGATCATAGCTGGTCACTTTGAACATCAACAATATGCATTTGTCATAACTACTTCGAATGTGACTCAATTGATGAACATGGGCGGTTCGAGAATTATACTATAAAGGTGTACGATACTTAACACTGAGAAGTATGTATAATTGCCCGATGCGAATGTATTTGTAATATGAATACGCTCATTTATTACTTTTTTTGTGCCCATTTAACAAGTCATGAAAACGCACGGATACGCTTTTACGCTGAAAGAAGACCAATTTGAAATAGTGAAGGCTGCAATATCGCACAAGAATTGTTTTGCTGTTTTGCCAACAGGAAAATCGTTATGCTATGTACTTCCTCCGCTGGTACTTGACGAGGTAAGTTTATGTATTTCGTTATTTTACAGGCAATATATAGAGTCTTGTAATATGTTTGATGCTCCCTTCTGACCGCGTTTCTCCGAGCATATCATCAGATGCATGAAAACACAACTCTCGACTCGAGAATTAAAAATAACTTAAAGGCCCTCAATGCATTCGCCAAGTGAAGATAATTACGTGCTGGACCCTGTCATTTTAGGAATATATTAGTATTCCACACAGACACACCCAGTCTCAGCTTAAAATTTTGAAAAATAACAGTTTTATCGACATAAATCGATTTGAATGGGGAAAATCCTAAATTATAACCTATAACGAAGGCCATCCATGTCTTAACCAATAAGGTCCAAATGGTATGTATGCTTTCAGTAACAGGGCGTGGCACATACATTCAATTGTTATATATACCGGTACATGTCCGTGAAATATAAATACACGGCACCATTGAAACCGGATTTAAACCGGCACATGCGACTTGAAAATATACTTCAAAGTATCAACCTGTGCGGGTACAATTATTATTCATCTAATCTAAATGTATATCTACATATCATGGCCTTGGATGGAGTAAGTTTTCGAATAACGTAGTACGTTCTTATCATATTACATGTGCTGTGTGTTCATGTATCACATTATTATTATATCTATGTATGGCAACCTGTCCCAACCCAGGGACGTATTTTGCTTAATAAATTATATTATATTCTATACAGTAAAAATAATTTCAATTGAAAATTGTTTATGAATAGATTAGGTCCACATAACATAGGGCTTATTTCAGTCCCTTGAAATAAGTTCACTATGAGCGTATTACACTAAACTCAGATATGCCCAAAATTCACATTATTCCAGCTTGCCCGCGAGAGTGGTCAACAGCAGAAATTCAGTTTCTGTCAAATAATAGTGGATGTGGGACTAAGTATACTCCCGCAGTGCATTGTGGTCGGACAAATTTATGCATACTGCAAAGAATTTCTCAGCCGAAAAAAGGGAATTGCACTAAGAAGTAAAGACGGACCTCGTAATCTCAAGTGTACATGCTACTATATATAATTGTCAGAATTGCACATAGAACCGTGCAGCACATAAAATAAATTTTACGAAAGAAAAGATTTGTTATAGACGGTCGACCTTAATATTGTATCGACATGCGACCTGGTCAGCCTGTTAGTAATTTCGGGGTCGAGCGAACATCTGAACGGCCGGCACGAGGAGGGCGGGTATTTCGCTTGATTAATTGTCCTCGCGGTGCTGCCGATACTCTGCTGTCAATTCAAACAAATATCACAGCGGCAACAGTCACGAATACATTCTTTCTCCTTTCACAAGAAACATAAGGTGAGCTCGGTTGCATGGTCATATTGCCCGGGTATTCGCTTGGTGGGCGCCGCTGGTGTGGTTTTTTTTGTCCCATAACCAGGTCTGGGTCAACCTGAAATTTGGCTGCTTTAGTCAAATTTGGCTATTATTGCCCCTTCTGGCAGGTCTAAATCGTCTGCGAAGAGAATTTTTGTATTATTGGCATGAACGAGAATGTTCCGAATGTTGACAACATCGTATTCGGCTTCATCGGTTCGAAAAACACATTTGCAATACGATTTCCGGTTCCAAGAAAGTCCAAGTTTTGACGGAAAAGTGACAATAGATCTTACCAAACTATTTAATGACTACAGGAGATGTGAGTACCATCAAATAATGTCATTTTCTCTTCAAATTATGAGAGCTGGCGATTCTTCTGACTTGTTAAAATTCGCCATTTTGAACAATTTAAATCACGTGATGTAGATGACCAATCGAATTAACGAAATAAGAATTTAATCGACATTTCTCCCATTTACCTTGTCTGTTGAACAAACTACGGAAAGCCGATTCGTTATGGAATACCACTTTCTGGATGATACGAAAAATATCAACTATCTTTCAATATGATGCCGATGGGTACGGAAATTAGACTTGTTTGATTGTTAAAATATAACATACAAACAATAACAAAGATTGTGATTTTCTAAGTACCAACTTAATGCATTCAAAATGTAAATCAACTCTATATTATTATGTAAATTGGATTTACTTTGCAGTGCACAATGACGGAACTCAATGATGTATCTGATCATTATGAAAGATTATATTCGTATAGTAATATGAAATCTTTTTATTATATTACAGAAACGAAAAAATGTGGCCAAAGAAAACGGATCGACCGCCATCGGCTGCAAACTGTTGCTGCGCCAAAGATAAAGAGTTTTGTGGAAATGATACGTTGGAGAGAATTGCGAGTGGGCCAAAAAAGGTTGTCAATTGGTTACTGTGCAAAGAGTTGATCACTCCAACACAAGCATTCGTCTGTAAAGGTGAGAAATCCAATAATTACCGACTGCTCCTGTATTCTTATTTTAGTGTAAATCACAATGAAACAACAATATTTAACATATATTGACATTGCGGGTACCCGGTATGTCATTCAACATTCTAGCACCATCATATTTTAAAATTGTGTTAAATGGAGAAAGCCATCTAAAGTTACAATTTGTCTGTATGAAAATGGCAATGAAATAATGAGTGTACATAATAGCATTATAATCCACATTAAATAGTGTAAAAAGGCATATTCACCTACTACCCAAAAGTGGTGAGTAATCTCTATTTTTGCTCATTATAACATACCTTATCGAATAACAAAATATATATTCATATTTTTCAGGTTGTATACAATATACAGTGCACCAGCTGGATGCCACTGCCAGTTGCAGCTCAACTATCGGTGGCGGACCATTTCCTATGGATGAGGAACAGTCCATTGTTGCTGCGGTTAATCAGCCCCGCCCGACAGAGTCTGCCGAGGGAGCTAAATTTAGTGTTGTCGACCACATAGCAGATTGTGATGAATCGGAGGTGAGTTAAAATAATTGCAACATACTGTAAATTATAAAATCTCCAACTAGCACATCAAGCTCCCACAGCGTCGGAAAAGAGAACGGTCTCGAGCTATTACTCGATTATATTATTAGATTAATTAAATAGGAAATTTGGAAATTTTGGAAACTAATATATTTTGAACATTCACTAATTTTGACACAACTAAACTGCAACATGTTGTTAAAAGAGTCTCTGGTCAACGTGACGTTCATACACAATCGAAAAATAATCACAATAGTTAAGATTCCAATTTTACCCCGTGTACAACTCCGCACCCACAAAAGTCTTTTATAAACGCCCAACGTGTAGAATGATGTGATATCGAAAACTTGATGTCAGTCGCTAGAACCGGAATCTCATTAATAATATATGTTAGTTAACTTACGTATTAGTTAATATATATGGACATATTAAAGTCGTTTCATAATGAAATTAATGTCAGTCAAAGGAATACGTTATCACTGAAGACCAGTATCAGGTTGTGAGTCCCCAAAATACAGGTTAGACATTTCACACCTGGCGCAACAGTACTTTGAAATTTACGATCATTATAGATATAATTTGTGCTGCTCATTTGATATAGAGAGATATTCTTGCTTTCGACCGAACGACAAATTTGAGTCGAATACTACTATGACGCTATAATTTTGAAACTGTCAACAATAGAAGTTGTCACAATGTGAAAACCCAAAAGTTGGAACACAATACTAATACTATAAAATTCTGATTAAATAATGTACATGTATCTTACAAAGAATTTTTCTATTCTGAATTAATTGGCTCTTGGGTGTTATACATAGCAATGCTTTCTTTATAAATAGACAGCACATGCGGTGTAAAATGAAGATGACTATCAAACATGACCACCACAATACACCCACTTACATGTGTTTCTGTAGTGTATATTACGCTGATAAAAATGCGCAAGTGTCCTATACAACTTGAACATTTGTCTTATTCAATAATTTATTCCAGATTACCCTGCTCAACACTAGAGAATTCGGAAAGGAAGAGACTCTCCTCGCCATAGAAAAGTTCTGTAACGCAACGCCCTTAAAAATAAATCAACTGTTAGAACTAAAGGAGTGGCCTATAAGATTGAACGTCGAGGGGTTTCTATCATCGGTACGTATAAGTTTACTGCAATATTTCAAAAACCAACAAATTTATTCCAATCGAATATGGATATATTCCCTATTAGTATGTATTTATTTATATCGAGCTATGTTCGTCAATTGCCGCTGCGAAACAGTTTGTCAACGTTTAGATATACGCTTTTGTTGTCATTATGTTAATGCATGCTTCAGTCAGTCAGTAATTACAATATAAAATTCGGTATATAATCATGATATAAGGATTAACTGTCATGTGGACTGTTTTTATGGAGATGTAACAGTGAGGTAAGTGGACATAACTTGTGTAAAAGCCGAAGGGTTTTACATAAACGTTACGACCACTTACCTCACGGCTACATCTCCATAAAAATAGTCCACATGACAGTTAATCCTTATATTTATATAAATTTAGCGAAAAAGCCACTTTTGTAAATGTATTTAAACCGAAAAGAGTATCGTGACAAAAACAGCCAAATATACCCAATAACACCCTTCCCAAAAGTTAATAGGAACAATTTCTCTTCACATTGAAACCCGTCGATGTATTAAGACAATCCTGCGCGAGTCCAAATCAGAATGCTGGATTTAGTGATGACAACACTTAGTATGTAAATATATATAAATAACCCATGCTGGTATGATTTACAAGTCACGATTACTGGTTGCAGTCCGTATTTCTAACCACGAGCATAACACTATCAAAGCGAGCGCACTTGTATTGTCCATATATATTATCTCAATATTTTACTTGAATGCGTTTCTCATAACGGCTGTTCTATTGTCACTTCTAAGTACAATTTTCGTTATTTTCCAGGTCACGGTACAGGCTGGAAGTAGGAAACTAATAGTCATCTCCTCCGAACCTGAGGGGGCAAGATCCTTGCACCTTGTGTGGTGGATCACTGAGGACATTCCAACATACACCTAGTAAGATATTGATTAAAACATTCAATTCATTGAAGCGTTTAATTTCTGTAAAACTATGGAATTGTAATTATATCACACAAACTCTATATATCCTTAAAGCCATTACATATGTCCGTATATCGGCGTATTGGTCACTAGTGAATATTAAAGCGCCCTTCTCGCCAATTTGCCTGTTCGCCAATATAAATACTAAACATTAATGAGGCGGTTTTAATATTTTGAATAGCCACAAATGACAACAATAACTTACAATACAAACTCGTTAATCTTTTCATCTAAGTAAAAATTTTGTCCAACATGGTATCACTTACGAAAATAGACACAGAACAGGCAAATTGCTATATTCTTCTTTGCAACTCTAAACGCGCAGTACTGTTGTATACGACTGTGCAGCTTCTCTGCCAACTATCTATATGTAGGCATTTGTAAGCTTTAACCATTTTTTTGTCAAAACTGCATAAAGCTCCGGTTTTTCCATGTGATATAAAATATCTCAAAACTCGTTGTTCGAGATAAGATTTTATGAAACTAGTTAGCTAAAATTGATTCACAACTCATCTAACAATCGCTGTGAATCGATGTATAGCTGCGAATCGATGTATATAACTCGTTTTAACAGCTTATATCCAACATAACGAGTTGGCGATCCTCTCATACTATGGCGCTAAAATTGAACTACTGTATATTCAGACACTGAAAATTATGCACGAATATTTCATGTTGACAGAATATGCCGATGTTTTACAGATTGTTCCTCCAGAATCCTATTCGGCGGTTTCATGACAAAATAGGAGAAAATACCCGTACGAAATGATATTTATAAAATGTGAACCATTCAGAGTCCATTCGAAATGGTATACGTTGGATCGAATTACAAATTAATGTCACCCTTAACCACAACAGAGCTAATCATCTCAATATTCCATACTCCGTGCTGAACTTGGTTTTGAACACCGATCAGTCTACATCACATTAGCAATCATGGGGCAAAGTGAATCAGAATGTTCCACACGGACGTAAACATGTCACTTGCCACCCTATATATGGTCTTTCACATGTGTCTGTTCATTCAAACACAACTGGAAATATGTCAAAGCCACAATTCGATCGATAATCTTTCCAAAAGAGACAGAAGGAGTTCAAAGTAAGATTATTTAGCTTCATATACGCTTGGGTTATTTGTTTTCATTGGACAAAAGTGCAATAGTTTTCTTTGAACTAAATGTCAAAAAAGCAAATAATAGATTGTTTCGAAATCGTACCTCAAACTAGAGATACAGAACGTCAAAACTGAATGGATTCCGTTGCGTTTCGTATTGCTGACTTACCGGTTAAAAATTCTCAACTGGCAGTTACACAACCAACACGATTAACTCGGCCATCAATTTCTTTTAAAAATCTTTGTTCACTCCCCATCACATATACTGTTTATCTAATACATCTTCATCAGTGAAAAATAATAAATTCTTTAATCTCAATAATAAATGTTTACTTATAATATCATTTATAAATAACATTTGTAATAAGATTCCAGGGGTATTGGAGAACAGTTGCGAACAGGCAAACGGACATACAGATAGACCGCTCCTATACCCTTTAATATATACAGATATACATGTAAATACAAAACAAATTGTCTTGCGGGTGAAGCATCTTGCAGACATCTATCACAAAGTGATGAACAGAGCATGAAACTCGTGTTGAGAGACATGCCGTTTGTTAAATTAATTTAAACACAGAATGAGATCGGATTAATAGTCAATGAGCGATACGTGTTTCTCAATGAATAAATCCATTGAGCGTGCACACGGTCACGATAATTTATGACTTGTCAATAACCATTATATCGGCCTATCTTTTGGTCCAATTGGTAAGAGGTTAGTTTGATTGCATAATCATATAACCGAATCCAGTTGTCAATTAGCGGGCAACTGAACGACAAAAAAAAACGCCCCTTAGACCCGGTTTGGCTGGACCACCAATGTAGGTTTAAACTCGGTTTAAACCGGAGATGACGAATCCGGCCACTATGTTAACACTTCTTGTAGACATTCACCAACTTCAACAGGATGGGGCTATGTATGAGTCTTTCTGCATCCATGGAAATGCTGAGCAGGTTGAAGGATGAGGACCACACGCGCATGTCAGCAAATAAAAGCTAGCGGGAGGTAAATTACTAAATGGATATTGTAAAATCACGTTCGACATTAATGGCCTGTAAACTGGCGCACAAAGAAACACCATTTCCAGTAAAACAAATTTTAAAATTGAGAGGATAATGCAGCCATCGTACTATAATTTGTTATAGCCGAAATTAATATAATCTACCTCAATTATGAGAATTATCGCAAGAATATACTAACATAATTTGACTTTAGTTTACATAAGCCTATAAGAACTTGACAATTCCATACTGTTTACGCACTATATACGACTGGTATAACAACAAAGTATGTCTATTTTTTAATATAAGTTGTTACTGAGGTCCGATCGGACCCCACTATAACCAAATTACTAATCCGATTTTGAGCTTTGTATTTATTTCTTTATATCCATTCGAAAATTACGTATGTTTTACAAATAGAAATGGAGAATAATCTGGTTCATTTACAGGGCCAATATGGAGGAGAATGCCTAAGTGAACTGCTCAGAAATCACTAAAACGGAAACACTAAGGCCCAAGAAAACTCGAGCTTACCCGAAAATCCATGTGAAGTTTTGTGACAATCGGATTAGGAATGCCAAAGTATTTAGTCATACAAAGAGTAAGTTAAAAGATGGTCAATGGTGGCGTGTTTTTCAACGAAAATCGTTCAAATTTGATGCAAATAATAGGGATGTGTGAAAACATTCCGCGCATACACGGGCGAAAACAATTCAGAATTATATTCAGTTGGGGTTAATTACATAATCATGTTGTCAATTTGTTTCAGAGTGATAAAACACGTGGAATGGTCCATACAGCCGACACCAACTATTATTCGGCACCACTACCACGAACATCATTAACGAGCATTGTTTTTGGAGCTACCCCGCCCACGTGCTTCACATGTTTCAACGAGACACCACGTGTGTGACATCCGAATGGTAATATGTCTCTGTCAGTACCATTTAGTCGCGAAGAGTCACTATGTTGGTAATTAGCTTCAAAAGAAAATCGCCATAGACCATTTGTTATTCAGATTAAGAAATATGTATCCACGTTAAGTGTGTTTTTAGCCGACTATGTAATCATGACCGCCATTGTTAAGTGACAAACGAAAAGTTTGAGTAACAGAAAAGAGCGTTCCATGTTATTTTATACCTGATATGCAAGTAATAAAGAGCGTTTATTTCACTTTGACGCACCAACAATTGAAAAAGCCTGTGACCGTGGAAAGTATTTGTAGATGCATACGAAGCCGGCAGATCAATATTGTGTATCGATCAGCCTATCGTATACAGTGGCATGAATCGTGTAAACGCTCCAGTCGGAGGAGAAATATACAAGATATTAAAACCGGACTTTGGTCAGGAATATCACATCTCCAAGTGTCGTGATGAGATAACATTTACCCCAGCTCGATTCAGAAGAAGCAACCAATAGAAAATGATAGGTCTCATAGTACACCCGTGATGGAATATGTACACTATGTAACAACGGACAAATCGGTGACGAAATTCACTATATTTTTTACTGTCAATCATTAACAGAGCGAAAAATGCTGTTGCACAAGTCATATTGGAATTGCCCAAGTCCAATGAAACTAACAAATCTTGTTCTCCACAAAAAAACCATCGATTGCTAGGAGACTGTAAATTTGTCAAGATTATGGAGGATCGACTAGTTACTTGATGGGGTCGGACAGATACCGCATACTATGCCTTATCCCGGTTGTGCCTTAGTGTAGTATGGTGTGGGGTCCAAGTTGGTATTATCAAGTGACTGGTTGACCCTGCCCCTGATATACATATGTAAACATGTTCTCTTTCAACCATTGATGTATGGTATAAGATATAAATATATTTACCCCGAAATCAACAAGTTTATTGTGATGAGCTTTTAGACGCATATCATTGCGTTAGGTTTAATAAGTAAATTCCACAGCAATAAAATATAATGATCCGACAACTGTTTGGCAACAGGTTCTTCTACCTCACATTAGCAGTCTATGTATAGGAAAGTGTATGTACCGGTATGTGTGTGCGTATATGTAAAGTGATATCGTGTGACAATCGTATACGAGGAATATACAGTCGTTATTCCGAGTAAGCGATGGACTCCCATGACATAACCTACTTATAGCACACAATCTCGAAATTGTTATTTACCAAATGTTATTTACTGCCCAATTTTGTTTTGACATGCATGAATGAGCAGTATAGTCACGCATGCATACACGATAGCTTGTTACCACTACCTGGATAATGGGATGGAAAGTCTCGTCGGTCACTTGGCAAGATACGACACACAAGACCATTGCTAATTGTGAACCTAATTATTTAACTTTTCCCCTAATTCTCAGTTATTCTGGTGTTATGTCACAGTTTATTCATTCGCATGCGAGCTTTGCTCAGATATGGACATGTTCATTCAATACGACTTTTCCAACGAAATTGTGGGTTTTTTTGGCTTGTGGCAATCACAAATACTGGTGTTTTCTACGAATTCATTTGAAGGGTTCAACGTTTTAATTTTGACACCAAAACGATGCTACTACATGACCACAAACCTCTACTCTGGCTCCGCCCATAAATTTCCATAATGTTCCACCAGTTCAAAACCTGGGAACTTTTTGAAAGGGTTATCAAATAGAAATAAAGAATAGTCTTGTTCAGAGTAGTTATTTAAATAATATATTATATCCAAAGTGACAACACACGCCGTCATTCTTATATATTAATTCAGTGCAGGGACTCTCGATGGCGAAATCGTTTTCGTTAGTTTATCGCCAATATATGCGGCCCGAATCAAGTAGTAAATATTTACAATTCAGCGTAGTTCAGGCGATGTTTTTCATGGAGTGGTACTGTAGATTTGCCTCTTTGGCACTTCATTCTGCATAGTGACAATTATGTGCTTAAAGGGGTACTGCACGCCATTTTCAATAAATTTCCGGTGATAACAACGATCTAATATCGATAATATATAAAAACATAAGTAATTTGAGTCGAAGATGTATTCTGTAGACGCTCAGGTTAATAGACTATCTTAAACTCAAAGTTAATAATTTGATATAAATTTCATTTATGACTGGAGCCATAAAATGGCGTAAAGTAAATTACGAATTCCGTGTGCAAGACGTAATCAAATTAATTGAGGGATACTGCATTGGTAAACGGATGGCACACGCGATCGTTTAAATAGGTATGATGATACGGAGAGAAACCCCAAGCCACTCACTGACTAGTGACGATACAATAACTTAAATGAGTATGTGGGACTAATATGCATATAATATAACTTTTAGTTGATACAGTTGGTTGAAAAACTGTACAAACATTACTCGACAACGACAATTTGTATTTTTGCATTCCGGTAAATTTGTCATCCGTAACATTACTTCGTACTCAACAGACTTTCAAATAATGGAAAAATTGTTACCTTATTCTCCGACTCTGAGACTATAGAAACCAACAACAACATTTGGGGTACAGTATCCCTTTAATGTATGATTTCGGTATATCCAATATTTTACGACTATCAGCGTTGTTATTCAAATAAGATTTAGTTTTGAAATTGGGCAAAACACACCATCTTTTCATGTTTCTCATAGATTCTCAAAATCGTTTAACTGAGACTGAGTGCATTAGCACATTATTACAAATACCTAACTAAGTTTTGGTAAGAATTGGATAAAATATGAACCATACCGGAAATAGTGCATACAGGAAATCATTACTTGCTAGCACGGTCAAAATCTAAAATGTGTACGATCGATCTGAACAGCAACTTACCATCATCGGATATGAGGATAACACTGACACTCAAACTAGTCAAACAGCCAGGAATTTACCAAGCAACTCATTTGATGACACTGAAATATGTAATTATAATAAAAGGAAATATGTTAGTGAAATAAATGTTGCACTGATTACAAAACACAAACAACCAAAAACAGACACAATGTCGTGCAGCTATATCAGATGGAAGCCTGACACCAGCAATGCAAACATTCATGAACAAAATCAAATGTGGCCCAACATACATGTGAGTCATGTGATAAACTGTTTGATCAGGAACTGTGAAGGAAGGAGCGATGACTGAATAGTGTCCATGACTACTTGAACATGGCTATCCTCCATTATTGCCAAAAGGCAATAAACGGACAGGTCATAAACTTTCCTTATGACGTTGAATGAGGTATCGCGTTTCAGTACTGACGGTTTAGTCATTGTAAAGGTTGAAAGGGGCGAGATTAACAACTTACCATGTAGTTTGATGTTTTCTAGGATAATATTTCTAGTTATATATATATTTTTTACCGAATCATCTTTCAGTTCAAATAATGTTCTTATCCATATGGTCCATTCTTGTTTCGGTGTCAAACATATTTCCTTTAAATTCTTCATTAACATTTTCTACTTTTTTTCCAGTCAATTTTCATTTTTCCCAACGTCTTGTCCAGATACGCAGTCTTCACTAAAGGCATTAATTGTTGATTCAGGTAATATTTCGTTACCAATGATTCCAATTTTGTGTTCATTGTTTATTTCCGCTAGTATTTGGTCAAGTTTCCATTTTTCAGGACCGAATTGTATTGTTTGCTGAGTTTGACCACTTACATTTGCTACTTTTGCAGGAACACTCGCAAGTTTTTTGGTTTTAGAAGGGACCCTATCTTGCTTCGATGGCAATCTGTCATCCGCACTCGAGGTAGAGCTCATTGGAGTATTGCGTTTTTCTGACATGTTGAATCGACAATGGGTAATATAAATTTTGTAGAAGAAAATTTTACAATTGCTTCTTTTCTGTCAATGCAAACAATCACTATTCTTATTTCTTCAAGCCACCATGTTGGATATTGTTGGTATTATTTTGTTTTTCACTGGGTTGATAAAATTTTCCAACATATCATTAACAGGAGTTTCATGTTATTTCAATGTTTACGATAAAATAGTATTGTCGAAGAAAAACAAGTGACAACCAAATCTAAAAAGTACAGGTACAATACTATATTTTATTATTGATTTCAGAATATATCGATTTACTTACTGGAATAATTCAAGTTTTAAAAGGAAAATGGAAAAGACGTGTGGTCGGCTAGTGTAACCACTAAAGCAATTTTAAAAAAGTGCGTCTGATCCGGAATCGATTCCCGATTTGTATGTACTCTGCACTCTCAGCAATCATGGACTAATGACAGAACGAGAGAGAGAGAGAGAGAGGGGGGAGAGCGATTGATAGATACAGAAGAGAGAGAGAGAGAGAGAGAGAGAGAGAGAGAGAGAGAGAGAGAGAGAGAGAGAGAGAGAGAGAGAGAGAGAGAGTAGTCCAGGCACATTAGACATAAAAATGAGAAAGTAAGGAAAAAAATCGGAGAAAGCTGATTTTTTTATAGGTTTCCGGGACACACATTGCGGATAAAGTGTGAAAAGTCCCCGCGAATCCGAGTTGAGCTTTTTTAGTTATAGCGTTTTTTTGATGAAAAAAAAAATTGAAGAAAAAATTCGACCCAGCTCCATATTTCTCATTCTTATTCGCCTTAGTAGGGTGAGAATCATAAATATCGTGCTGAATTATATTGAGAATACATATCCCCAACAGAAAATGCCAACTTTGTACCAATCCTCACACTCAATGGTGAAATATTCACGAAAATGTACAAAATTACGAAAAAAAAATTAATTGTTTTCATACACACAACGGTACACAACGTCCATTAAATCAAATCTACGACTACTTTGGGAGTTAAATTATATATCAAAAATTGCAGAAAAGCAGTGGCTTTATAATGATATATAACAATAGTCATTTATTCCATAATGAACTGGTGAAACGTGTGAAATATTAACCATACCCCCTAAACTCAAATTCAAACGGCATCGACTTTTCTCATTCAATTTCCTGATGAAAGTCGTTCAAGGCTATTTTGCATCAAAAAGAGCGTTGTTCGCCTACACTCAAGATGCATTGGCATGTAATGTGTGCACGCCCTTTATAAACAAATTTGTTACGACAACGCTCTTTAATTCCGCATTCCAGGTCTGTCCATTGCACAATTTGCTCTGTTCAGTATTGGACACTCCGCATTTGATGCCTAGATATTGAAACCAATGATCCCTTGATAGATACATATGTAATTTTGCCTGTTGTTGATTATTAGAGTCTTGTGTTATTTGTAGAACTGATCAGTTATGTTGTTGGCATATCACTTAGCGTTACCTGTTGATACCTTACGGTGACAACGAAGCAGGTCCGCACATTGATATCTGTTCTGTGGTATTGTACTTGAGTTTATTGTGTCTATCATCTTTTTTCTGTTGTGACTTTGGCAATGGATAAATGTATCAAATGTAACGATGAGTTGACCGGCTCGTCCGGAATAACTACACTTGGTGAGCGGGGTATAGAAAAGTTGGTTGCTGTAAGCGTCGAGCTTGGCGATAATCTTTTTGCCGGTTCGAAGAAACCCACAGTTGGTGAGAAAATTCACAGATTCTGCTACAAGAATTATACACGGGAAAGTTCTGTAAGAAAAAGTAAGAGAATGTCTCTAGATGCAGCTGAATCTGACGAAGCTGGTCCATCTATGACAAAAAAATTGCGCTCTGATCAAGATGCTTTCAATTTTAAACTCCATTGTCTGTTCTGTGGAGAATCCGCCGACAAACAAACTCATATACCCGTTCAACGTAGAAGAGAAGTCCACACCGTTGAAACATTGACTCTTGTTGATAGTATCAGAACCCGTTGTTTGAAACGTAGTGATGAATGGGGTGAGTCTGTACTTACTCGGATCGGTCGTGCTATCGATCTAGTGGCCGAGGAAGGTCGGTATCACCATGATTGCTGGACAGGATTTGTCAGAGATAAGCCTGAGCGAACTCTTTCACGGGGTAGGCCTGTTGCAGACAAGAAAGCACTTGCATTCCATGAATTGTGTACCTTTATGGAGAACAGCGATGAGTGTCAGTTTTCCTTGAGCGAATTGGCAGAGACGTTTGAATCGTATCTTGGTGACGAAGTCGGTTACACAATTAAACATCTTAAAACCAAACTGCTTGAGCATTTCGGTAGTAGAATCTCTATTACAACACTGAGGTCCCTAAAAAATGTTGTCACATTCAGAGATTCATCAGACAAAATACTATATGATTCGTGGTACTCAGACAAATGTACCAATGAAACTGATGAACGTATGCGCATCGTCAAGAAAGCATCGGCTATAGTCCGCGATGATATTCGGTCAACCATTTACGAGTGTGACGTTTATCCCAAACCCGATTCGTTATCTGTATCTAGTGATCTACTACCCGATACACTCCAAACCTTGTTACAAGGGATTGTTGCTCCGTCGCAGCGTGGGCAAAACATCCAAGCCAACCAGAGACGCGTGACAGCCATAGGTCAGTCTCTAATAAGTTCTTGTCGGCCCCGTTCATTTTTGTCACCAGTATTATTGTCGGTAGCAGTTTACATACATAGGAAATTCGCATCTCGGGAATTGATCGACATTCTGAATGGACTAATGTTCTCTTCTAGCTACCGGGAAGTTCAACAATACGTTCATTCTGTCATGATAAGCAAAGGTCCGTCGCCTAGACTTGCGAACTTCACACAATTCGTTTTCGATAACGCCGATTGTAATGTGCGCACGCTAGATGGCAAGAATACTTTCCATAGTATGGGAGGCATCGCCTGTATAACTCCAAGCAGAGATCACACAGAAGAGTCTCCGATAAAACGACTAACTGGTGATCATTCGAATATTGGCTCTGGTGAATTCGGGTACATCCCTTTGAAAGGTTACAGTAAACCAAGCAAATCGGGTCTTGACGAAATTGTGATGAAGGATTTATCAACATTGGGTGAATCTGATCCGAAAAATTTGAAACTCGCAAAAACAGTCGACAGTCTTTGGTCTTTGACGCATGTACTGAGAGTACCTTGCCCATCTTGGGCTGGATATATGCACATTGTCACATCATCAGATGATTATGAAACAAGTGATGTCGAGATACTTCCCTTTATTAATTTTGATCCATCCAACCCGAGCACAATTTACACTGCTCTCATGTTTGCACAAACTGAATGTGAGAAACAGGGACTGAACGTTTGTCCAGTGACGTTTGACCAACCACTTTATATCAAAGCAGTGGAGATTGTGTCTTCGTCAGATAAGTTGACAAAAGTTTTCGTTATACTCGGCGGCTTCCATATGATTATGTCATATTTAGGGGCAATTGGTTCGATCATGGCTGGTAGCGGCTTGGATGAACTTTGGAGGACTGTTTATGCTGGTGGGTCAATCCATCATTTGATCAGTGGTCATGCATATTCAAGAGCAGTTCGTGCCCATTTGCTAACACAAATTGCCATTACAAAACTTGTGTTTGAAGAAAGCCGAACACTAGATAACATAGACTGCACAGAAGTCAATGAAATATTCTGTGGACTTGCCAGAGGTGACTGTACAACAGCTGACGCTGTCAATCAAGAAAGTGTCAACCATCTACTGTCAAAATTACACGAACTGCTCCAGAATGCGTCCGTAGGACGCACAGGAAAGCTTTGGGTACAATACTACGAGCAAATAGGTCTTCTCCAGTTGTTCTTGAGAGCAGAGCGCACAGGCGACTGGGAACTCCACAACATATTGTGTTCGCAATATGATTCCAGTATTTCACGCAGGTGGTCATTTTGCATACGCAAAAAGTTCTCATCTCTATTTGCAGCAGATGAATGAGCTAACAGAAATAATGCAGCAGGATGATTTGAAGTTGTTCACTGAGAAAGGTTACTTTACCATAAGGCGCTCAGATAAATTCTGGGACGGGATATATTCTGATCAGACCATAGAGCAGTGTTTAATGAGAATGTTCAAGCTCCCTGGTGGTCTCACACATGGCAGGGGAATAACCGATAGCACTGTTGCGAAATGGGTACATGGACTACCTCTTTGCCTTCCGATATGTAATGCTCTCGAAAATTTTGTTAATGTTCACACTGGTCATGGCGAACAACATCGGGATCTCCGTCAAAGTTCACAATTGACTGATGCCAATGATATCACCAAATTATTGAACTGGCTCAGAGTGCATTCCCCCTTTCAGATTAGAGATCCACTACAATTAGTCTCTATAGCGACCGGGTTTGTGGCCGACGAAACTGTGAACTGTGACCAAGTTCGCAAAATTGGTGAATGTTGCGTGTCGAATGTTGTAAGCAAAACGTTCAACAGCATCAAACTACGACGTGTTGACACTGTGAAGTCTTTCGCATCGATGGCAAATAGCATCAAAGTCCGTGGAAGTAAGGTAGTGATTGACCCCACAATTCTGTTCAACCGCATCACATGTGTTATTCAGTCACAAGCAGAGATGGAAGAGTATCTCAAATATGAACTCGCCCCGAAACCAACAGCATTGTTTGATTCTGCTGGAACGAGGAAGACACAGAAAAGCACGCTCGGTAAGATCCTCAAAACATACGGTTCCGAGCAAACTAAAATCCCAGAACATTCTCTGTTTGTTGTAGATGGTGGATTTTTATTGAGGGCAGTTGTATGGCCTAAACAGTCGTCATATAAGGACATATGTACATCATATTCCAATTATCTAGTGAGACATTTTGGGGCGAACGTCGTGGTTGTTTTTGATGGTTATGCTTGTACAATGTCGACAAAGGGCATGGAACAAGCCCGTAGATCTAAAAACAGGTATTCCATTGATATCAATATCTCACCCGAGTTACCAGCCACCACACCCCAATCCGATTTCCTTGCAAATGCCAAGAACAAAACCCAACTGATCGATCTTCTAATGCAGGAGCTATCTGCTATCAATATTCAGTCCAAGCAGGTCGAGGCTGATGCTGATGTACTGATAGCCGAAACTGCACTTGACATCGCTCAAGATGACAACAATGTTGTCGTTGTGGGAACAGACACAGACTTGTTAGTCATTCTTACCTCTCGAGTTCAACCGGGATGTAATATTCACATGATGTATTCCAAAACTTACTAGTTTCAGTTAGTGAAATAGCAACCAAAATGGGTGACCATAGAAGCAACCTCCTTGTAGCACATTCTATAAGTGGTTGTGACACTACTTCTGCACTCTTTCGAGTTGGTAAGAAGAAAGTATTCAGTACAATTGTCTCCGATGTTACTAGCGACTCACAACAGTATGTCAACACAATTTTGGCGGATGACAGTACACCAAGTGCAGTAGCCGCTGCCGGGGAACAACTTCTCCTGATCTTATACGGGAGTAAAACTGTTTCCTCTCTCGACCAATATAGATATGTCACTTACAAGCGTTATGTTGCAAAATCTAAACTGAATAAACCCATCGACCTAGCCTCACTCCCACCAAGCAGCGATGCTGCACAACAACATGTCTACAGATGTTATCTCCAGGTCCAACAATGGCTGGGCACTTCGCTTCCTCCGACTGATTGGGGGTGGTCGCTAGACAATGGACTTCTTGTACCGACTGCAGCCACAAACCCATCTGATCAGTTGTGGTTGCAAGAGTGCTTGTACAAAAAGGTGTGGGTGTAAGAAGGCAGGACTCTCTTGCTCAGGTTTGTGTAATTGCAGTTCGGATTCTTGTAACAACCACAGAAACACTGTCCTGTCGGAAATTTCTGAGTTCGATGAATAATATGTATATAGGTCATGTCATTTCTGTATATAGCGTTGATAATAGTCAATGTAACTTAATCCATGTTGATTGATTTGTACATCGAAAATAGTTGAGTTCTCATGCTGACGAATTTTATGCCAAAAGGGGAACTCGGCCAGAAGCAGAGGGGGTCTTCCATAATGTCTATTTTGTAAGCAATGATAAAAGTCTTCAAATGGTGGTGGATTTTTTATCGTTTGTCCAACTAACATCCCGTTCTGTACTACGACCCTTTGGGCAAATCCGTTAGGAAAATCGTAATTTTTTGCGTAAATCCGATACTTTTTTGTGAATTTTCAACAATTTTTCGCAGAAATTGTCACAGAATGCACATTTTCCTCTAGGTAAATGTATATTAGACATTATGTAGCTCGAAATACGCGTAAACAAAAAATACAGTTGGATCAATTCGAGGTTACAAAGTTCGTGCGATTTTTTTTGATTTTTTTCAAACGCGTTTTCGAAAAAAGGCTGTAGAAAAAAAAGCTCAACTCGGATTTTAGGGGACTTTTGTCTAATCGTTCAGTGACATGTACTCGACATTCCCTGAAAAAATCAGCTTTCTCCGATTTTTTTCCCTAGTGAAACCTAATGTGCCTGGACTAGAGAGAGAGAGAGAGAGAGAGAGAGAGAGAGAGAGAGAAACGGACAGACATGTATATATGACTAAGTTCCAAACTACCTGATAAAATGAGTTATTTAGAGAAAGGGGTTCGTCCAGATGGCAATAAACAAGAGATTCACAGCGCTTCCGAAAGGCACACATATAGAGAAAATGCAAGGCACCTCCGTTCAAGCATCTGACTACTGCAATAAGATGACTAAAGAAGACCCATGGATGCCCTGTAATTATATAGAACTGGGGCATCTGACAGAAGAGAGGGTGGCGAATCTGGGCGCCATAGTAGAAGACATGGTGGACGGTTCTAAATCAATAGAAGAACTCACAAAAGAACATGGTGACGCTTCATAATTAATGAAGAAAGGTGCCGCATAATTGCTGACAAGATCACATATAACGAAATAAAAAGAAGCTGTTAAAGACCAAAGAGAGATGAAGCTACTGTCGTGGCAAAAAGAAATTATAACACTCATTGACAGGACAGGACAGAACAGGACAAGCATACGGTGAATTGGTTCCACGACAGAACAGGGGGAATCGGCAAAACAACCCTTGTTAACTACATCGCCACCAAATACAGGGACATCCTAGTGCTGGAAAATTGCAAGACTGCAGACGCAGCTTACGTGTACAAGGGTCAGAGTGTCGTGCTTTTCGACATCTGCCGTTCTGTAGAGGATAAGATCAACTATGGGCTTACAGGAAAAATAAAGAATGGGCGGATCTTCTCTACAAAGTATGAGCCAAACGCAAATAAAATGTTTGCGCCACCTGTCATCGTTGTCTTCGCCAACGCACCTCCAGATGAATCCAAGATGAGCGGAGATATATGGAATATTCATAATCTGGACTTAGAAGAGAATCGACGAAACAATGCCGAAACTCCTCCAGCCATAACCAGATTGAAGGAGTGGATGCCTCCAAGTTGGTTCAGAATAATTGATATTAAACCAGACGACAGAAGCTGGTCTGAAATTTCCTTGAAACTGATGCTTGTCCCAACTTTGCAGTAGCTGATGTCGAAAGAGCAAAACACAACATGTGAAGATACAGAAGAGGATGTTGACAATCACATAGACACTAACATTGAGCATGATTTGGGTGGCAATGGTTCAACCTGATACTCTGTATGAAGACACAACAGGAAGTTGATTATAATGATGGTGGACCAAGTCATAATTGGTCTACTCATCAAAATGAGTATCCACCAGACCTAGGTGTTTCCCGGATGGATACTCTCATTCAGCAATGTTCAATTGTATCTGAAAATGGGGAAATGATAATTCCACAGGTTAATCTTGGGCCACTCAATAGTGACCATCAATTTGCATTCAACATCATACTGCAAAACTCTGATTGAGAAATGTGATTTAAATTACAGGTTCAGCAGGTTATGGCAAATCATACTATTAAATGTTTAATGAAGGCAATAGAAAAGTTGCTGTACAAGTTCTTTGTCCCACAGGAAGCAGCGCGAATCTTATTGCAGGTGTTACTCTGAATTCATTCTTCAAAATCCCCACATCAAACAAAGTTAAGGAAATGAAACCACCCGATGGTGTGCCTTTGTAGGATAACTGCACAGGTCTGGAGGCTGATTCAGTACCATTTAGCCGCGAAGAGTCACTCGGTTGGTAATTAGCTTCAAAAGAAAAACATCATAGACCATTTGTTGTTCATTCAGGTATATATATACACATCAAGTGTGTTCTTGGACGACTATGTAATCGTGACCGCCGTTGTTAACGGACAAACTGAAAGTTTGAGTGACACAGAAAAGAGCGTTCCATGTTATTTTATTCCTGATATGGTAGTAATAATGAGCATTTATTAAGGATGAAGAATTGTAGAGGTTTCGCAGATTATACTCTTACGGTATACATGTCTAGCATGTAGCATCCATTGTCATCGACACGATCATATACAATAAAACCCAAATTGCGAACTGTAACAGTAGTGTTATATTGAATGAGACTCCTAAATAATTTACAGAGCTGAGAAATTTGTCATCTGATGTACTTCATGATTCGCAGACTGTCCAAATGATGTGATTTAATTAAATGGTTTGAAGAACCCGTGTGTCTATACATCCATATACCACCGGTTACAATGTGATAATATTTTATAATATAGATGTTATATAAGTTATACAAGTAAAGTACAATACAAATTCATTTAAAATTATACGTTGTACATAGGTGGATATAAACTATGTTAGAACCATTGCCAAAAATACTCACTGGTAAGAATATGAAATAGCCAACAGGGGGTATCAACATGTAGCTAATACTCCCATGCAGTGACAACGCGTAGTGGATTTCCTAGTGTCAAACCTAAAACTCCAGAAATTTGAACTTAATATATGTAAACAAACCTGTACGACCGACCCGATTTCGATGAAACTTGGAATGTGGGGGTATTTTCGGCCGGGGAGTGACATGGACCTATTACTTTGCCCGTGCGACGTGACCTTGAAATCGGATAATTTCAAGGTCAAAGGCCCGAATATCACGGGATTTCGATGAAACTTGGTATGTGGGGATACCTTCGGCCGGGGAGTGGCATAGGCCTATTAATTTGCCCACGTGCGACGTGACCTTGAAATCGGGTCAATTCAAGGTCAAATCGCGAATTTTGATGGGATTTGGACGAAATTGTATACGTAGGGTTACTTTTGTCCGCTGAGTGTATTGGGCGGGTAGAGTCGTGACCCCCACCTGACCTTGACCTTCAAAATGGTCAATTCATGGTCAAAGCCCGGACGAAGTCGGGTCACCTTCTAGTCTATTATATATTTTGGAAGATCTGTTTGTGTGTCCGCGATGAACTCGAAAAGGGCCGAGCCGATTTCGATAAAACTTGGTATGTGTGGGGTATTTTCGGCGGGGGGGGGGGTGGCATGGGCCTATTAATTTGCCCGTGCGACGTGACCTTGAAATCGGATCATTTCAAGGTCAAACGCCCGAATATCACGGGATTTCGATGAAACTTGGTATGTGAGGTTACCTTCGGCCGGGGAGTGGCATAGGCCTATTAATTTGCCCGCGCGACTGACCTTGAAATCTGGTCATTTCAAGGTCAAATGCCCGAATATCACGGGATTTCGATGAAACTTGCTATGTGGGGGTACTTTCGTACGGGGAGTCTCATAAGCATATTCATTTGCCCGTGCGACGTAACCTTGAAATCGGGTCATTTCAAGGTCAAATCTCGAATTTTGATGGGATTTCCACGTAATTTGATACATAGTGTTACTTTTGTCCACTGATTATTTTGGACGGGTCAAATCGTGACTCCGACCTGACATTGACCTTCTAAATGATCAATTCAAGGTCAAATCGGGTAAAACCGGATGGATTTCGACGGGCACTTTTGTCCGGGCAGTTTTGGACTGGTAAAATCGTGACCCCACTTGACCTTCAAAATGGACAATTCAAGGTCAAAGCCCGGACGAAGTCGGGTCACCTTCTAGTATATATATATATATATATATATCACCTTCGAATTTCCAATACACTGATTTGTAAAAGATTTCAAAAGTTTTTTGTTCCTTAAGATCGCGTTAATCTCAAACTGTTTACTCAATCTATCTCTTTGCCTTAAAATTAAATCCCTTAAGTAGAAAATTACAGCAACAACAAAAGTTTTGCATGAAATGCTGGTGGAACTATCAGGACATTATCTTGCGTTCTTCGCCGGTTCCATTGCGTTACTAGATATATACGTCCATTATAATCAGTATTTTTATCTCAAGTTTGTTCCTGTAGCTCTGTAAACTATACCGACATACCTCTTTATTTAGTGATTGATATCAGTTCAATTAACATTTCATAAGTTTCTGCCTACGTCTTAATGACCATTCAACAAACGTGTTAAAAATTCTAAAACAAAACTCCATGCAGCCAAGGAACAAGTCAGGTAACACAGACATCAGCTGGAGTTATAAACTATATTATATGGAATTATTGTTTATTATTTCCTTGATTTGAGATTCCTGAAATCTTGCGAAAACCATGTTCAGATAAGTATCTTATATAATAGTCCCTCGTAGGGAACCTGGTTTATATGACAACTAGCTGGTGGCCCCGACCTCGTCCGGGTTGTTTTCCCTCTGCCTTTCGGAGAATTGCGCGATTTGACCTGTTGAGACGCTCACCTGACTGTAATTGCTATGTCACCTTTTAAATAAAAAAAAACAAAAATAATAATAATAGTGCCATTATGTTTTACCATGGAATTACCAGGGTACTTTTAACATGGTAGTACCGGGGTATTAGTCCCCTGGTATACCACGGTACTAGTCCCCTGGTATGTACCGGGGTACTAACACGACTGATAACTCTATATCACAATAGAGTGAGTATGCATATGAGGCGTTTATTGTCTTTTTGTGAGAATAAAATCATATTTTGTTAGTTAATCAGTGACAAACAATTGTACCCAGAAGTATACACAACAATTAACAGAATGTGACAAGAATATTGTTATAACTAAGTTGACTAATGTTCAGAAGTTTGACACCTCATGTAATCACACGTATATGGGTTTTCTCTTCTTTTCCAGGTATTCATGTATTTCGTCATAGCATGGCTACATATATCTCCACAAGCTGTCCACATCTCCCTCCTCAGAATCGAAGCGTCATATAGACTGCCATATAATCAAATTCCTAGAAGACCCACACAGTTCTTTTTTCGATGGTATTATAAACCCCCCCAAAAACAGTTCGATGTCGTGACGATAACTGATTTCTTTGTACCGAAAATCATTTTGTGGTGTCCGTTGACTAAATTGAATCTTGACAATGTGTCCAGTGCACACTAATCATGTCCAAGCAACATCGTGGCTTGATTCTGATAAAGCTGGTAAACAGCCGCGACTGATGATATATCAGGCAACATCTTACTAGTCTCGAGGTACTATGTTTGCATGTCACAGTTCAGATGTAAATACTTGTCGACCGACCAACGAATAATGCAGCAATTACCTTCGAGGGAAAGGGAACTTTTCTTATTGATGCACCGATGCGTTGTTTCAGAAGGAATTCACATCTGGCACAAATTTCAGGGAAATTTCAAAGCTGATACTTGACATCAACGCAGTCGAGTGGTTTTCGAGGGTTGGCAACTTTTTCTGCCAAACAAAATCCGATCAACCGTCACAACTGAAGGAAATTGAAGATATTGCAAACAAGAACAATGTTAACGCCCCATGCCATTGCCTACTGGAACAATGTTTTCTCATGGAGTTCAGTGCATTAATCGAACGGCAACATCCGATTACGCCTCCGAGATGAATGGCGCAAAATTACATCGGGTATGTTCGTTTTAGCGGGAAAGACGGGGTTCAACTACGATAGACGTGGAGCAACCAGAAAGAAGAGTGTTACCGAAATGCTTTTATTAAACTTAATTTTAATTCCGTCTTTCTGTTTAAATTTCGTTTCGGCTTGTTCAGTCACTCCTCGGTAAACTCCATTTCCTGGTCTTGGATTCCCCTTCCGTTATTTCCGCTGCCATTGCCTTCCGACACACATGTCTTGAAGATATGTAGGACCAAAGAGGACCTTGAGCCTAGTCATATCAGCTGGTCGATGCATCACATGATACAACCGCTCTAGTACCTCCATGACTCCTACATCAAACCTCACGGTATGCACCCACGGCAAACAGGGTGCCACATTAGGGAACTTTTACCCCTCGCAGTGGGGCGCTAGGCCTATTCTACCCCGGGCCTACGCGGGGGTAGTTATAAATTACAGAATCAAATTGTCTATTTGTTTCAAAGAATTTTATAGTATAGTCAACAAGAGCAATTCATTACCTGGTCAAATGTCTTTGTACAAATAGGTTCATATTTGTCTTAACTATTCATAGTTTCATATTGGACTTATTTGATTTTGAAATTAGCTCATAGTGAGCTTATATACCCCGTTATTCCGTTTAATTTTGGCAGATTTCGACGTCGAATCACCATACATCCGACATAGCACAAATCAGTATGCAGGCAATTAACGTACCAACAAAATAAGCCTATTTACAGACCCTGATATCAACAACATGATAAAATACTCATTGCTTGCTGTCAAAAATATTTTCGTGTATGGCCAATGATCCCCATAGGCGGGATCAAAGAGTGTCACAGAAAGACGCATTGAAGTCCACGTTGTTTGGGTCGAAAACACAAAACAGCAATGAAACAGAAAAGAGCATTCAGTGTTAGTCTATTCCGTATATGGTTGAAATAAAGAGCATTTCTTTCACTTCTGTGGGCAAAATTTGTAACAGCTGGAAATAGACCACGGAAAGTATTTCAGTGCATATGAAGCAGATATACCAATATATATCGCTATGTATCTTATACCTCCTTCCAAATTACGTGGACACAATTGGGAAGCTCGAATCAGCCATGTCCGTTTAAATATCTATGTAAGGGATCACGGCAAATGGAGATGTGGACCAATGTTCAACCAAATTTCAGAACTTCACCAAGAACAGTGCAACTATTGAAGTACAGGCACATATTAAGACATTGCCAGTTTAGACATAGACCTATGTACGGTGCGTCACTATCAAATATTTTAACACAAACATTCTTTATACATTACCTATCAAGTCAATAGCCCGCAGGGACGGGTGAAAATATTCATCGCGTACATGGGCTAGAACTTAAAGGAATTACATTTGGTCGGGATTGATTACGAAATCCTATTGTCAGAGTGGTGTTTACAATAATTTTATCCTGCTTTAACCACCGATAAAACAAGTGGAAGCGCCCTTAAGAGCTGATACCAACTATTATTCGGCCCCACTACCTCGACAATCACAAACGAGCATTATGTTGTTGGACTCTGGATTTACAAGGCGGAGCTACTCCTCCACATACTTTATAAGCAGCATCGAGACACCACGTGTGTGACATCCAAATGGTAATATGTCTCTTTCAGTACCATTTAGTCGAGAAGAGTCACGCAGTCGGCACACATGGCAAAGCAAATAATTCCTCAACTTTACTTGTTCACTCTGTTGTTAATTAGCTTGAAAAAACAATATCATAGGCAATTCGTTCTTCACATCAGGAATGCACATTAAGTGTTTTCTTGACTGGCTATGTAATCGTGACAGTCGTCGTTACAACTTTGTGAACACGACAAACCATTCTCAATGCATTGGCCAAGAGAATCAAAATGGATTAGAGACGAGAATCAAAATGGATTAGAGTATAACTTGACAAGACATCTCTGGAAACGTCTAAGAGAAGGCATTTAAAAGAAGTCATATTTTAGGGTCTAGTATTTTAAAAACTAGAGAACAATGAAGGGATATCTCACTGTTGTATTAGTTGCATCACTATATTGTGCACAAAAAATGATTTCTTTATGCATCTATGATCGAGAAGACAAAAATATTCTTAAACAAAATGTGTGTTCCATTGTATTTGCCTTGTGACACAGAACTGGTGTGATGAAATACCATATTTGAGGTCATACAACTCAATAAATTGATATCCATATGCCCTGTATTTCTCATAACCTCTTACGTAGACTAGGTTAAATACGCTGTGCTGGAATTGCTAAACACATATGTGCCATAATCAACTTATGGCCCTATGAATCCTTTCTATTGACTCTTTTCCAAAAATGTCATTTTGGACTGTTTTTGTCCATTTTAAGTTTTTTTTTGTGCACAAATAGTAAACAACAATGAATACAATTAGTGTTTAATGTGTAAAATCATTTGAACGTTCCTCCTAAAACACTTAGTGTTGGAAAAAATATGATTACATTGGTTATGCCAATCAACAGTCACTGGATTTCACATATTTTTCAAGAAACTGACTCCAATTTTGAATGTTGATAATGGGGTAGGTGAAATCACAAAGGCTATGATCTTGCCACCATATTCTAGTCATTGGAGACAAAGGGTTGTTTTATTCCAGTTTGTGCAGATTATTCTTGTATGGTAAACAGTTTAGTACTTTAATAATTATTAGATGTTTATTTAGAACTTTATCAGCATGCTATATAGAACCAGCCCGAAATAATGATTCGCCATTTCGCCACAAGAAAAAGGATATGAACATCAAAACCGGAAGCAGTTTACTCTGTATGAAAGAATAAGGTTTGTAGGAGCTGGTGATATTAAAGTTTTATGCATCAAGGTCAATATTTTGTCAATATGGTTTCCCCTACCCCATTTTTCAGATAATCAAATTTGGCATCAGTTTCCAGAAAAATTAGTGCAATTCAGTGACATTCATTGACATATTCAACATAAGGCATTTATTTCAACATTAAAGTGTTTCAGGAGGAAAGTTCAAATGATTTTGCACATTAAACATACATTGTTTTTACAATTTATACACAAAAACCTTTAAAAATAAAAAAATAAAACGCCCCAAAATGGCATTTTTAGATGAGTCAATTCTAAAGATTCATAGGGCCATAATTTGATTTTCTACACCATGATTTGGGAAATTCCTTTACAATGTGTTTAACGATGTATACTTAAGTGATTATGAGAAAGACAGGGAATATATATATATAATTATTGATTTGTATGACATCAAATATGCTATTTCATCACGCCGGTTCTGGACCACAGGCAAATTTTGCTGTCCATACAATGGTGGAACACACATTTTGTTTAAGAATATTTTTGTCCTCTCAATCATAGATGCATAAAGAAATCATATTTTGTGCACAACCTAGAGAGGAAATGACTAAATCAACAAGGAATCCCTTCATTTTGCTTTATTTTTTAAAATGCAAGACCATAAAAAATGGATTTTAATTAATTTTGAGAAATTGAGCCTCCGAAATTAGACAAACTCTAAATTTTGGAGGCACTTAACTCAAAAAATACTGAACGTATCTAGGAAATGTTTTCTCTTCTGTAATCAGGGTTGTGCACTCTACAAAATGGATATATAAATGGAAGGACATGTGAAAGGAAGTTTTTTATAAACATCCTTAAAAAGCTATAAAATGGGTATTTTACCAAATTTTACTAAATTTATTTCACAAAATTCATCAATTTCGCATTTCTTGATTCTTGTTGATTTTTAGTATATTATTTGTGATGGGTTAAAGTACTTATTCCCACTGAGAAACTTTGTGTTGCAATTATTTTGCGGTGAAATCATAAATGCACTGGACTATAAAGGGCGTATTTTTCCACGCCGTGGCGATGCTCTTGTTTAACACTTCATCTGTACGCGCATCACAGATGTCCAATTTCAAGAGAGTTAATTGGCTTTGAACATATTTCAGAAAGCTAATCTTTCATATTTAAAGCCTCGCCTTTAAAAGGTGGCGTGCCAATTCTGGCATTCCAACACTGGCCGATGTTGGCATGCCAATACCGACCAATGCTGGCATACCAAACTGGGCCGATGCTGGCATGCCAACACGGGCCGATGCTGGCATGCCAGTACGGGCTGATGCTGGCATGCCAACACGAGCCGATTCTTGCTGATTTCACTATCAAATTTATTTGTTCCATCTGATTCAGTGTCTGATTTGCACTATATTTTAGTATTAACTAGGGCTATAATATTGATTGGAACATTTGATATTTGCCGGTTGCCAGTAAAGACCATTCCTGGCATGCCCGTACTGGCCGGTGTCGGTTGCCATTATGATGTCGCCTGCCACTCGAATTGATTTCTAATTATGAATATTTGACAGAATATTGGTAAAATATATTTTACCCCAGACACGGCAAAGGGAAATTAATATGTGTTAAAACAGACAGAGCATCTTCAAAGATTTATTCACACGGCCTTTTTCAAAATAAAAAAATGTATTTGGAGAAGAAATCACCTAATATGATGCCCAAGTTAAATTTGTTTTCATGATTCAGAGATGAAATTGGCAATGGCACTACAGCTCAAATTCAACACGCCCTGTAGTCGACTTCTGACAGTCGGGAGGAGAAAGTGTCAGCATTGACTTCAGCCACCTGATTATAATCGCTATTTTTATAATAAAAAGTTCCTGCCCCACAAAAGACGCTTGACTGTCGATCGGGCATGGATTCGAAGACACAAAAGTCATTCTACTTCTAATTATTAGTTATGTTTTCGTTTTTTTCAACCATTATTACTGTTTCCATGTGGCCAGTATGCTACTATGGTTCTGATCGTGCCCCCGCTCATGAACTGTATGTCAATTTTGGGACGCCGTCGATCAGCTTGGCGAATATGGGTTTGAAGTGGACTATGCGATGACCGATGGGGCAGCATCAAACCGCTCATTCGTGGACATGTTCTTTCCCAAGGGAGCATCTGTTCGGCAGTTACAATATAACGCGAGAAATATGTATGACCGAACATCACCCGTGGCCGTCCTACAAGACGTGATGCACGTCATCAAGAACATTCGAAATAACAAGAGTCCAGCTGCAAAGATCACAAACACGCCAAAGGGCGATATTTAGAGCTAGACAAAACACCTATCGCGTGGGAGCACTGGCTCATGAATATAATAATATAAAACTCATATGTTAAAACACATGATCCCCCAACGCAGAAGATGAACTTTTAAAGAATAGATTTTTGGAAGGTTTACGCGACAGGATTTGAAAGACCTTTCAGCATAGAAACTTAAAGAATGCCAAACTTACAACCAATTACTTTCAGTTTTAAGATTGATTGAACAAGAGCACAGTAGCAATAATAGTAAATCTTCTGTTTGTAAGCCTCAAATTTCAGTTGATTCTGATAAGCTGGATACCATACTAAAACAACTGTCTTCTTTAAAAACTGAAGTTACTCAATTAAAGCAGCAGCAACAGAATCCAAACTCATTTCAGAATCCAACTCCTAATTTTCAGAATGGGTACGACAGATTTTCAGATCGAGGGCAGCGTGGTGGTGGTCGGAGCAGATGTTCGGGTAACCGAGGTGCTGGAAATAACCGTAATTTCGGTTCATCTTTTGACAGGTCATACAGTTTCAGATTCTCAAAGACAGTATTCTGATTACTGAGTACAGCCAAATACTCCAAAGTGCATTGGCTGTAATGATTTCCATTTTCCTCCTTTTTGTAAGGTCAGCAGAGGTCGGGGTTCAGGTAGGGGAGGTAATTTAAACTCCAATGGGGTAGCCTTTGTATGTCTCATGGCATACATTTTCAGGTCCAAGGGTCACTACTATCTACCAGATTACGAATCTGACTACACCCACCTTTGGCAGAAGATAAGCAAGCAGGCTGACATAATTAACTACTTATTAAATGGCACTTTGTAAAGTTATGTTATTCATGAGTAAACAATCCAAAATCAAGTTATCATCTGGAAACCAAAAAAAGTAGCAGAAAACCTGAATTTTCTAAGTCCAAAAAGGGGCGTAACTCTGGAAATAATGGGCGGACGAAACCACGGCTATGGGGAAATATTGTCCCCCCCCCGGCTGGTCTATTAGCATACCAAAGATCAACTGAATTGAGTTAGCGAAACCAAAGTTATGAGTTGAAACGTTCGTACGGACGGACGGAAGGAGGGCTCCACTATATACCCCCAATTCCCCATCGGAGATCGGGGGCATAATAAGCAAGCAGGCTGACATAATTAACTATGGTTTTCAGTATATTGTAACGATTGGTTTGCATGCCATATTTACAGTTGTTCTGGATTCATTTTGGCAGACTGTAGCAACGAATAACATGGTTGCTCCAGCATTGGCACTCTGAGTGTCAGTGCTAGCTGCAGTTTTTGCTATGCGTGACGGCTGGCGCGATGCAAAAGCTGTGTATGGAACCGTGCTGCAAGGAATGAAAGACACAGAAAAAAAGCAGCTTGAAGGTCTGTATGCATTGCTTAAGGCTGAAACCACGCTGGACACATGGAATAAACGGTTCGTTATATGGCCATAGTTCCGCCAGACTGGATCTTACGATCCTTAGTGAAATTGCAGCGGCAATCGTGGGAATATACCAAAGCATTGACTCATCAGCAACGCTTTTGAGTTCCCCGTCACAGGATGTGACGGTAGTAAATTACATATATATATATCATATTATTATGTCTTTTGTAATTAAGGTAAGCATGATGCATGTATTGCATGCTAAACAAATAACATAGTTCATATGCACACCTCACGCCCCTGTTTGCCTATTTCTACCTGTCTACATTCCCGCCATTCTAAACTGGCCCAATAATAACAGCTCACTAATTAATTTCTACTCAGGCACGCACTGAGTATTTTCCCGCCACAAATTAGTTCTCTCTTACATTGTAAACAACGCGGACGTATTGTTCCATATCTTGTTTAAAATGCAGTCATGTTAATCTGAGTATCTGACTTCGATATTGACTTCGATGTTTCAATAATCTTCAAACATTCTTTCAAATATACTATGGACCTAAATCATTCCGACTTGGTAAGCCTACAAAATATATCTCAGTTCAGTTCGTATGTATGTGTACGTGTTGTCATTTATGTTTTATCATTTTATTCATTTAACTTCATTTAACTTCATTTGATCATTGTTTATTTCTGTTTAATTCAAGTTAAATATATTTGAATAAAATAGCAAGCATCCATACTGGAGCATTAAGTTATTAATTAACAGTAGCGTAGTATTTTATTTATTTTGCATGTATATGTTTATTTGTGTTATAGAGTAGGACCTATTTATATTTCAGGGTTTATGTATGATGTATCATCCATAATTTCATCTGTAATCATCTTGTCGCTGATGAGACATGTTCGAAAATTACAGATTATGAAGTAGGATCAATCTTATTATATTTCACTTCCCAAATCCCATGCACTGCAGAAAAGACAGTGAATTATGTTACTATCCTATATATGTTACTATCCTATATAGTCTCGTGCTCGTGTTATCTGATAAAATATAAGATTTTTTGTTACGGTAGCTCAAAGATTAGGATATCAGAAAGTCGAATGTCTTAATTAAGTCTTAAATACCTAAAGTAATATACATAAAGGGTTGTGCTTTAATGTGCCATTGGTATGCATCTTATTATTGATAACAAGATCATTTATTTTGTTGGTAATATTATTTTATTTATTTTTTCCAGAAGGAAACTATCCGCACACGCTGGAAGATGTATTACAATTTATCACTGGATGTGACCGGATCCCTCCAATGGGATTTGATACTAAAGTTAGCATTGAGTTTGTGGATGGCAAAGAGAGGTTGCCATCTGCAAGAACATGTCCCCTTGTTATTGAGTTGCCACGTGGGCTGATCGATGTGGAACAGTTTGCAGTTACCATGGGCAAAGCCTTGGACTATTGCCAAGGCTTTCAAAAACTGTAGTTTGTGTGCTTTCTTAATTAAAACTAGAGCTTCATTTCAATCAACTTAGGATCTACTGATTCCAGGGTTAATATTAATTCACAGATGAACAGGGAATCCCAAGCTTGTGGCAGCTTTTTATGCATTAATATTCATGTTTCTAAAATAAGACACTGTTTAATGTTTTGATGGATGTGCGACATTACCCACATTTATAAATAACAATGGCTGTTACGTGTAGGCAGAATATATTTAAAAAAAAATCTGTGGTATGCCATGGACCATTTTTTCAAATTTCGAGGGCTGTGTTTAGAATATTCCCTTGTTCTGGTTTCAGTAAAATCAGTGCCCTTTTTTTCAACTGCAACATCGAGAATTTCAATTTCACCAAAATCACCAATGTTTTGATATGCCCTAGCTTTCTCCATTTCTTCGCTTTCAGTAAATTATTTTAGCAACATTGTTTGGGGCTCTGGTGAATAAGTCACAAAGTGTGAATAACTATTGGTTTTGCAAGAAGCAATTGATTGGTCAAGCAACACATTCTTCAATGCGCAAGTAATTTGATTGACATATTTCTCCCATTTTAAATATTCCCGTGGTTTCGAGTTGATCAGTATCACACATCCAAATGGCCGAGGCGACCAGAAGCAAGGAAAATTGTAATCAACTAAGATATGTCATATTAAATAACATTTTGATAGCTACGAGCAGATGCTATTCTATTTTTCAAACAAGCAGATACCTCATTTATGTCCAGATTCACATTTTTTTGCTCCTACATTCTGGCCAAAGGATTTTGCAAGATGTATGGACTGATGTATTCCACGCACCTCTGACTGGCAACTTTGGTCAGAATGTTATAGAAAACCACTAAGTATTTCCAAACAAACAAATCAAACTGTTATTTTTTGTGTCAGTTCCTATTATATTATCATTGTGTGCGTCTGCACATTTTGGATGCGTGGTACTCGTCAACCTTGAAATCATGTGATTCCCTGCTGTAAGACATAAGTTGATTTAAATGAAACATGGTTTTAATTACACTGGCTGATATATGCTTTCTATACTGGTACAGGTAGGATTAAATGTTGTTTGAATATGTTCTATTCACATATGCATCACATTGTGACAGTCATATTATGTTTTGGGTGGTAGAAGTGGCATTGCTAAAATATTTCAGGAGACTAGAAAAGAGTGCTGTCCGTCCATAACATTTGGTGTCAGGATGATAAATTGATTAATATTCTATGGAATTTGAAAAAGCTTGGTATGGTCCATAATACGAGAAAGTACTGATGACATTTAAATTCAGTTCTGGTCCAACCATTTCGGGTGGAGTTATGCCCCTTTTCGGCTTAGAAGTTGTTAATTAATTGTTATGCATATATTATCACTCAAGTTATGATTATACATACAGGTCAAGTTCCAATTTGTTCTTTTTTGGTTGGGTCCGACCATATCGGGTAGAGTTATATACTTTATCAACTGATTGTGATTAAACAGATGGAAGTTAAGTCAATCAATGCCCCCAGAATCAGAATCAATTTACGGATCTGTTCAAATTAATACATTGACATGTGGCCTTGGGGTATTCGTTTAACATCCAGAAGTACTTATCTCTATAAAATAACTGGTATAGTACATCATTTTTCTTTTCAAATATTGGGACACATTATATATTAGGAACTGGATCAACTACCATAAACTGAGGTTACTTTTGAAAAAAATGGATGTTGGGGTTGGTAAATTCTAATTCAGACATGTACACTTTAAGAGATATAGCAGAACATGGATTGACTATGAGTGATATTCTATTATTACCACATGCTATTTTATGGCACCCGATAGAACGGCGGGATCAAACCAGTGTCATCCATGTACATGACACCGTACGGGAGAGGATTACCGCTTAACGACACCTCAGCGAGGCATACACGGTACTTTATATATGCATGCTCAGAACTCCCGACCTTTGTTTTGTCGAGGATCGAGGTGAATCGATCTGGGGTCCAAGCGAAACCTCTAGCCAGTAGTCGAACACGCTAACCACTCGGCCATCACACTCACATGAACACACTCCCATATCAACACAAACACGTGCTTCCGGTCAGCGATGAGGAACGATAACTCATGATCTTCCATTCGTAATTTGACTTACCGTTTGAAGAGTGGCGATGTGGCTTTGCTAAAAAATACATAAATATATCAAATATATTATTTATCTCGCGAGGTGAATCAGATAAAATGGAACCACGCGTACATAGTTTGGTTATCAGTGCGGTCTGTCGGTTTATAAATTGATTTTTTTAATTTAAAACCAATAAAATTAACTTGGGTCGGGGGTTTTGAAGACGGTCGGTCGGGTTACGGGAAACACGCATTCATTTTGTTTTGGCCTTATTTCTAGTATTTAACTGTTATATGTTGACCTCCTTTTACATGACATGTGAATGCACAACAAATTGTGCTTTATAAAACAAACAGATATCAATATAATTATCAATTATTCCAGCGATAATACGATGGCACTGATTATTATGATTTCCAATGTTATTTTTGCTTGTTTTTCCTAATATAGATATAGATGTACAAAAACATGACAAACTCTGAATATTACTGTTTGGTTATAATTAATTTGGGGCACCCAAACCTATTGTAACAGGTCGGGTGGCCTAGATCTATGTGTGATATATGAATCTAATTAACAGAGTGTGGTTCATGTATATACTGGAAAATTTCAACTTCCCCCTTTTATCATTCCATTAACGTCTGTAAGAATTATGTCTCATGTCCAAGCTCAGCTACAATGTGATTAACACTTTTATTAATGTATATCATCTCTTTTGTCCATTATTTGCAGGTAGGAACGTGTTTCGAATTCATTGGAACTACAGAGAAGAATTCTACACGAACACCTAATATTCCGATTCCGGGCTCTGAGCTTGAGGTGGCACAGTTCGATGATCTTACTAAGAATTAACGGTTCAACATCGTACCAACAGTTTAACCAGATCACCAGCATATATCCGTCAAAGTTGTATCAAAGTGGATGTCTAGCTGGAAATTTTCTAACATGGTGACAAGGATGATCATCATCCAATCCAAGACCACTGTTTCATCGTCTCGCGTTGGCCTCCCTTTTCATGACGTAATTTACATAGATCAACGTTGTGGAGAGAGCGATAGAAGTTTCCGGATAATAACTTTAGTAAGTCTGAATTAAATGGAATGTAAATGGAATGAAATTTGGTATGTCAGTTTACTAGCACAATAAAAGGCCAAACTCGAATTTGGGTTCCGCCACCAATTTTCACCAGAGTTGTTGAAATTACCACAGCAATAATTTTGAAATTTGGCAAAAAACAGAGCTAAAAATCCCAAGCCCAATGAAACTAAAAAATATTGTTCGCCACGAAAAAAACGATCGATAGCTAGGAGACTCTGTAAATTTGTCAAGATTATGGAGGATCGACTAGCTACTTGATGGGGTCGGACAGATACCGCATACTATGCCTCCTCGAGGCTGTGCCTTAGTGTAGTATGGTGCGGGGTCAAAGTTGGTCTTATCCAGTGATTTACCCTGCCCCAGAATAATATATCTTTATTGAATTTATATTTTCTTTATTCGTCTAACACTGCCTCTAATATTATGTATACATGTGTAAACATGTTTTCTTTCAACCATTGATGTATGGTTTAAGAAATAAATCTATTTATCCCGAAATCAACTAGTTCACTGTGACGAGCTTTTAGATGCATATCATTGAGTTGGGTTTAATAAGTAAATTCCACAGCAATAAAATATAATGATCCGACAACTGGTTGGCAACAGGTTCTACCCCACATTAGCAGTCTGTATCGGAAAGCGTATGTACCGGTATATGTGTGCGTATATGTAAAGTGATATCGTGTGACAGTATATTATTTAAATATCGAATTGCTTGTATCACGTACGGTTTCTGACAAGGTAGTACATTTATCTTTGTATTTTATTGGCAACTTCCAGTAAGACTTTTCGCAACCAGAATGGATATTTCCACCCAGCTGGGTGCTATACGACTGTCTGTTCGCGGCTAGAAGAAAACGCCAAATTTCTGATAAGGTGACACTTGGATGGCGACTTTTTTTTTATAACAATCAGGTAATTCTATATTAATATACAAGTAATGATTACTTGCAGGGGGCATTCACCCGCGATCATTTTCGGATCCTGACATATAATTATTATGCTATCTCTATTATAAACGATGTCAATTATCTGTTCAGGACTATGTTCCAATTTCAGGCGGGCAGACCACTACACTATTAAGTCCGGATTTTATTGGCGTTTAAAACATGATCTCATATGTATTACTTAAAATAAATTTATATGCATTAAAAGTATATTTATCATTCGATGCAAGATATATATATCATTGCACAAAGAGGGAGAGCGAACCACCAGAGCATCACATGCTAAAATGGCTCATGTACTATAACAGAATGGAGTCTTTCCAATTCAAGATATATTATACAAGATACATTTATCAAGAGATGGAAATGTATCGAAGGCCTGTTAAAAAATAGTGGTCACAGAATGCAGTTAAATATAATTTCTTCCGAGATAAAATAAAACAGTCAGTAGCAAATGACTTTTCATGATCCTCCAATACTGGCATCCGATCACGTGACATCCGAATGGTAGTATGTCTTTTCATGATCCTCCAATACTGGCATCCGATCACGTGTGTGACATCCGAATGGTAGTATGGCTTTCAGGATCCTCCAATACTGGCATCCGATCACGTGTGTGACATCCGAATGGTAGTATGGCTTTCAGGATCATCAAATACTGGCATCCGATCACGTGTGCGACATCCGAATGGTAGTATGGCTTTCAGGATCCTCCAATACTGGCATCCGATCACGTGTGTGACATCCGAATGGTAGTATGGCTTTCAGTACCATTTAGTCGCGAAGAGTCACTCTGATGGTAATTAGATTAAAAAAAAATCGCCATAGACCATTTGTTGTCCAGCATCAGGTATATTCATTCACGTTAAGTGTGTTCTTGACCGACTATGTAATCATGATCGCCATTGTTAACTGACGTGACAGAGAAAAAGAGCGTTCTATGTTAGTTAATTCCTGATATGGTGTTAATAAAGAGCGTTTATTTCACTTCAGTGCGCCAACAATTGAAAAACAGCTGAAAAACCTGCGATTATGGAAAGTATTTGTCAAAATTGCGGATGAAGATGGATAACTCTAAAATCCAGTGGTACTACGGTCAAATTTTGTGATACTCAAGTGATAATACGGCCATATTTCGTTTAACAAATTTTTTAGCAAAATGGTTAGCATTATTTTGTTGCAAATAATCGATTCTTATAACTAAACCTTCTGATAAGATTGAGTACCCTTCATGAATAATAACTAAACCGTCTGATAAGATTGAGTACCTTTCAAGAATAATGTCTATATATATTTATTGAAGTTTAATTTTCTTTTTCAGGAATCTTCCAACATAATTAACACCACAATGGATGAACTGCCATCAACTCATCTGCTGATAGCTGGTGGTGGGTTCGTAACTTCCTGTACAGTATTATTCGCTTCCATTCCCATACTATAATGAATGGGTCCATCAATTTCACCTGGTGTTTCCAAGCTATTTACATCCAATAAAAAATATTTCAATGGAGAGCATCATGTAGTTTTGCAAATATATAGCTGAGCGTATAGACTATATCATGCTCAAATTTGCCCTCGATTAATACATGGGTCCACTCAACATACCAATTTAATACCCCGGTCAGGTTGAAGGAATATGACGGTAGGCAATGGTTATTGCCCTACCGACCATGCATGTTTGACGAGTCCATGATACCACCACTAGCTGCATGCTACATAATTTTGATACAGGAGCGTAGCAACAGCCTTTGTGCATTTCAGACCTACCACAACTGATATAAAGGAAGGGATCGATGAGAGTGAGTAGTGTGGTACACATTGATTATAATTCACCAAGATAGATCCGCAATTTCATTACAAGTATTCATCTGCATTAGACTAATAGAAATACTGATTGATTATCGACCCACACCTAATCCAGAATTCGACCCCTACAAATTATTTTGACCCCCATTAACAAAAATTGCGTTTATTAAAATTTGACTGTAGTAGAACTCTTGATTGCGTGATTAGTGGCCTATCTGCATTATTTACACCGGAAAGTCAATGTTTTATTTTTAATTTCAGATAATGAACTGAATTCAGAAGAATGGGATAATGGAGAGGAAGCTTCTTTATTATGTGATCCATAATAACAGCTGATTTCTCAACTTTCATTTACAGAAAAAACATTACTCACATCAAAAAAGAAAAAGGTGACTTTCACACCACGTCCAAAACACAATTAACACGAGTCCAAATAATAACGACAACCATTTTGCGAGCTCGCATACTCCAGTACGATAAGCATAGCCTATAACGCTTTTCCTTTTTTGTGTATCCCCATTGCACACTCATAGTAATAATTCTTAAGATGCTTACTTTGATTGAACTCCACTATACATTGAACATTTCAGTTGGCATTGGAATTTAACTTTTTCTCTATTAAATTAAGATGGAATATCTCTTCCTACAAACAGTTTTAAATAGCTTCCTGATTATCATCATATCAAATAGAAGTGCCACAAGTCATGTTTAATAAAGCCTACGGGCAAAAAAAAATAAGGTCCGAGGGTTGATTAGAGGGCGCATCATGTCATGATTTTCTAGTTTGAACCCCCGTTTTCACGATTGTATTACCCGGCGTAACGTGACGTTGCAAATTGTTGTACACGTGGCAGTGTACTGTATATGCCCACGTGTACTTTTTTAAAGTTCAGATAATTTTTCAAAATGGCACCACGAGCACCACCACATTTTTGGACCAGGAGAATGAATCCACAGACCTACCAGTGGCTAGTAATACAAGACCTGATTGGACCTGCCAGCCAGTGGCCTTATATATGAAATCGTACGTCTTTTTTGGACACGGAATTTGGGGCATTTTGATAGACTGATTTTATCGGCATTTGTGTGGGTCAATGGACTTGACCCTACTATATTCTTACAGTGGGTGTACATGAACTTTGTGTGCGCCATTGCACAAGCTTTTGCGCATTTAAGCAGACTGTTTCAGTATTATGGTCAAGGGAGGTCATATAGACTGTATGCATGGAACACTATATCCCGCCGCTATGAGTATTTGGACGGTACACCGAGAATGTATCGCCAGAATGCATGAATAATAATGTATTATAAATCATCTATGGTTTATGGTTAAAACAACATTTTTGTGCCAGCTCATGTAGGACCACATTAAGGTATTTGTGTCTATAAATAATAAGTAGTATCAATATAATATGAATCATACGTGACACGTAGTGGAGCAACCACACATGCTGTATCCCGAATTTGCTTTTCATCACCAGCACAGATCCCATCATAAAATAGTTAATGCTGCACCAGCGCAGCTCCCATCATCAAATAATTAATGCTGCACCAACGCAGCTCCCGTCATGAAATAATTATTGCTGCACCAGCGCAGCTCCCGTCACGATAGAGTAATGCTGCACCAACGCAGCTCCCATAATCAAATAATTAATGCTGCACTAACGCAGCTCCCGTCATGAAAGAGTTAATGCTGCACCAACGCAGCTCCCAAAATCAAATAATTAATGCTGCACTAACGCAGCTCCCGTCATGAAATAGTTAATGCTGCACCAACGCAGCTCCCATCATCAAATAATTAATGCGGCACCAACGCAGCTCCCGTCATCAAATAATTAATGCTGCACCAGCGCAGCTCCCGTCACGAGAGAGTTAATGCTGCACCAACGTAGCTCACATCATCAAATAATTAATACTGCACCAACGCACCTCCCGTCATGAAAGAGTTAATGCTGCATCAACGCAGCTCCCATCATCAAATAATTAATGCTGCACCACGCAGCTCCCGTCATGAAAGAGTTAATGCTGCACCAACGCAGCTCCCGTCATGAATGGGTTAATGCTGCACCAACGCAGCTCCCGTCATGAAATAATTAATGCTGCACCAGCGCAGCTCCCGCCATGAAATAGTTAATGCTGCACCAACGCGGGCTCCCATCAAATAATTAATGATGCACCAACGCAGCTCCCTTCGTGAAATAATTAATGCTGCACCAGCGCAGCTCCCGTCATGAAAGAGTTAATGCTGCACCAACGCAGCTCCCATCATCAAATATTTAATGCTGCACCAACGCAGCTCCCTTCATGAAATAACTAATGCTGCAACAACGCAACTGCCGTCATGGTCCCACCATGGAAGGGTTAATGCTGGACCAGCACAGCTACCCGTCATGAAAGGGTTAATGCTGCGCCAGCACATATCCCATCATAAAATAGTTAATGCTGCGTCAACGCAGCTCCCGTCATGAAATAATTAATGCTGCACCAGCGCAGCTCCCGTCATGAATTATTTAATGCTGCACAAACGCAGCTCCCGTCATTAAATAATTAATGCTGCACCAGCACAGGCCCCGTCATGAAAGAATTAATGCTGCATCAGCGCAGCTCCCGCCATGAAAGGGTTAATACTGCATCAACACAGCTCCCGTCATAAAAAGGTTAATGCTACACCAGCACAGGTCCCATCATGAAATAATTAATGCTGTCCCAACGCAGCTCCCATCATCAAATAACTAATGCTGCACCAACGCAGCTCCCGTCATGAAATAATTAATGCTGCACCAGCGCAGCTCCCATCATCAAATAATTAATGCTGCACCAACGCCGCTCCCGTCATGAAAGAGTTAATGCTGCACCAACGCAGCTCCCATAATCAAATAATTAATGCTGCACTAACGCAGCTCCCGTCATGGAAGAGTTAATGCTGCACCAACGCAGCTCCCATAATCAAATTATTGCTGCACTAACGCAGCTCCCGTCATGAAAGAGTTAATGCTGCACCAACGCAGCTCCCATCATCAAATAATTAACGCTGCACCAACGCAACTCCCGTCATGAAATGTATTAATACTGCACCAGCGCAGCTCTCGTCACGAAAGAGTCAACTGATAATGGAGCTCCAATCATGAAATAAGTAATTGCTGCACTAACGCTGCCCCGTCCTGAAATAATTAATGGTGCACCAGCGAAGCTCCCGTCATGAAATAGTTAAAGCTGCACCAACGCAGCTCCCGTCATGAAATAGTTAATGCTGCACCAGCGCAGCTCCCGCCATGAAATAGTTAATGCTGCACCAACTCGGGCTCCCATCATCAAATAATTAATGCTGCACCAACGCAGCTCCCTTCATGAAATAATTAATGCTGCACCAGCGCAGCTCCCGTCATGAATTATTTAATGCTGCACAAACGCAGCTCCCGTCATTAAATAATTAATGCTGCACCAGCACAGCTCCATCCATGAAATAGTTAATGCTGCACCAACTCGGTCTCCCATCATCAAATAATTAATGCTGCACCAACGCAGCTCCTTTCATGAAATAATTAATGCTGCACCAGCGAAGCTCCCGTCATGAAAGAGTTAATGCTGCACAAACGCATCTCCCGTCATCAAATATTTAATGCTGCACCAACGCAGCTCCCTTCATGAAATAACTAATCCTGCACCAACTCAACTACCGTCATGGAAGGGTTAATGCTGCTCCAGCACAGCTCCCCGTCATGAAAGGGTTAATGCTGCACCAGCACAGACCCCGTCATGAAAGAATTAATGCTGCATCAGCGCAGCTCCCGCCATGAAAGGGTTAATACTGCATCAACACAGCTCCCGTCATAAAAAGGTTAATGCTGCACCAGCACAGGTCCCATCATGAAATAATTAATGCTGCATCAGCGCAGCTCCCATCATCAAATAATTAATGCTGCACCAACGCAGCTCCCGTCATGAAAGAGTTAATGCTGCACCAACGCAGCTCCCATAATCAAATAATTAATGCTGCATTAACGCAGCTCCCGTCATGGAAGAGTTAATGCTGCACCAACGCAGCTCCCATAATCAAATTATTGCTGCACTAACGCAGCTCCCGTCATGAAAGAGTTAATGCTGCACCAACGCAGCTCCCATCATCAAATAATTAACGCTGCACCAACGCAACTCCCGTCATGAAATGTATTAATACTGCACCAGCGCAGCTCCCGTCATGAAAGAGTCAACTGATAATGCAGCTCCCATCATGAAATAAGTAATTGCTGCACTAACGCTGCAGATATTAAAGTTTTATGCATCAAGGTCAATATTTTCTAGATTTTGTCAATATGGTTTCCCCTACCCCATTTTTCAGATATTCAAATTTGGCATCAGTTTCCAGAAAAATTAGTGCAATTCAGTGACATTCATTGACATATTCAACATAAGGCATTTATTTCAACACTAAAGTGTTTCAGGAGGAAAGTTCAAATGATTTTGCACATTAAACATACATTGTTTTTACAATTTATACACAAAAACCTTTAAAAATGGGAAAAAAAATCCCCAAAATGGCATTTTTAGATGAGTCAATTCTAAAGATTCATAGGGCCATAATTTGATTTTCTACGCCATGATTTGGGAAATTCCTTTACAATGTGTTTAACGATGTATACTTAAGTGATTATGAGAAAGACAGGGAATATATATATATAATTATTGATTTGTATGACATCAAATATGCTATTTCATCACGCCGGTTCTGGACCACAGGCAAATTTGGCTGTCCATACAATGGTGGAACACACATTTTGTTTAAGAATATTTTTGTCCTCTCAATCATAGATGCATAAAGAAATCATATTTTGTGCACAACCTAGAGAGGAAATGACTAAATCAACAAGGAATCCCTTCATTTTACTTTATTTTTTAAAATACAAGACCATAAAAAAATGGATTTTAACTAATTTTGAGAAATTGAGCCTCCGAAATTATACAAACTCCAAATTTTGGAGGCACTTAACTCAAAAAATACTGAACGTATCTAGGAAATGTTTTCTCTTCTGTAATCAGGGTTGTGCACTCTACAAAATGGATATATAAATGGAAGGACACGTGAAAGGAAGTTTTTTATAAACATCCTTAAAAAGCTATAAAATGGGTATTTTACCAAATTTTACTAAATTTATTTCACAAAATTCATCAATTTCGCATTTCTTGATTCTTGTTGATTTTTAGTATATTATTTGTGATGGGTTAAAGTACTTATTCCCACTGAGAAACTTTGTGTTGCAATTATTTTGAGGTGAAACCATAAATGCACTTGACTATAAAGGGCGTATTTTGCCACGCCGTGGCGATGCTCTTGTTTAACACTTCATCTGTACGCGCATCAAAGATGTCCAATTTCAAGAGAGTTAATTGGCTTTGAATGTATTTTAGAAAGCTAATCTTTCATATTTAAAGCCTCGCCTTTAAAAGGTGGCGTGCCAATTCTGGCATTCCAACACTGACCGATGTTGGCATGCCAATACCGGCCAATGCTGGCATACCAAACTGGGCCGATGCTGGCATGCCAACACGGGCCGATGCTGGTATGCCAGTACGGGCTGATGCTGGCATGCCAACACGAGCCGATTCTTGCTGATTTCACTATCAAATTTATTTGTTCCATCTGATTCAGTGTCTGATTTGCACTATATTTTAGTATTAACTAGCACTATAATATTGATTGGAACATTTGATATTTGCCGGTTGCCAGTAAAGACCATCACTGGCATGCCCGTACTGGCCGGTGTCGGTTGCCATTATGATGTCGCCTGCCACTCGAATTGATTTCTAATTATGAATATTTGACAGAATATTGGTAAAATATATTTTACCCCAGACACGGCAAAGGGAAATTAATATGTGTTAAAACAGACAGAGCATCTTCAAAGATTTATTCACACGGCCTTTTTCAAAATAAAAAAATGTATTTGGAGAAGAAATCACCTAATATGATGCCCAAGTTAAATTTGTTTTCATGATTCAGAGATGAAATTGGCAATGGCACTACAGCTCAACTTTAACACGCCCTGTAGTCGACTTCTGACAGTCGGGAGGAGAAAGTGTCAGCATTGACTTCAGCCACCTGATTATAATCGCTATTTTTATAATAAAAAGTTCCTGCCCCACAAAATACGCTTGACTGTCGATCGGGCATGGATTCGAAGACACAAAAGTCATTCTACTTCTAATTATTAGTTATGTTTTCGTTTATTTCAACCATTATTACTGTTTCCAGGTGGCCAGTATGCTACTATGGTTCTGATCGTGCCCCCGCTCATGAACTGTATGTCAATTTTGGGACGCCGTCGATCAGCTTGGCGAATATGGGTTTGAAGTGGACTATGCGATGACAGATGGGGCAGCATCAAACCGCTCATTCGTGGACATGTTCTTTCCCAAAGGGAGCATCTCTTCGGCAGTTACAATATAACGCGAGAAATATGTATGACCGAACATCACCCGTGGCCGTCCTACAAGACGTGATGCACGTCATCAAGAACATTCGAAATAACAAGAGTCCAGCTGCAAAGATCACAAACACGCCAAAGGGCGATATTTAGAGCTAGACAAAACACCTATCGCGTGGGAGCACTGGCTCATGAATATAATAATATAAAACTCATATGTTAAAACACATGATCCCCCATCGCAGAAGATGAACTTTTAAAGAATAGATTTTTGGAAGGTTTACGCGACAGGATTTGAAAGACCTTTCAGCATAGAAACTTAAATAATGCCAAACTTACAACCAATTACTTTCAGCTTTAAGATTGATTGAACAAGAGCACAGTAGCAATAATATAAATATAATAAAATCTTCTGTTTGTAAGCCTCAAATTTCAGTTGATTCTGATAAGATGGATACCATACTAAAACAACTGTCTTCTTTAAAAACTGAAGTTACTCAATTAAAGCAGCAGCAACAGAATCCAAACTCATTTCAGAATCCAACTCCTAATTTTCAGAATGAGTACGACAGATTTTCAGATCGAGGGCAGCGTGGTGGTGGTCGGAGCAGATGTTCGGGTAACCGAGGTGCTGGAAATAACCGTAATTTCGGTTCATCTTTTGACAGAGGTCATACAGTTTCAGATTCTCAAAGACAGTATTCTGATTACTGAGTACAGCCAAATACTCCAAAGTGCATTGGCTGTAATGATTTCCATTTTCCTTCTTTTTGTAAGGTCAGCAGAGGTCGGGGTTCAGGTAGGGGAGGTAATTTAAACTCCAATGGGGTAGCCTTTGTATGACTCATGGCATACATTTTCAGGTCCAAGGGTCACTACTATCTACCAGATTACGAATCTGACTACACTCGCCTTTGGCAGAATATAAGCAAGCAGGCTGACATAATTAACTACTTATTAAATGACACTTTGTAAAGTTATGTTATTCATGAGTAAACAATCCAAAATCAAGTTATCATCTGGAAACCAAAAAAAGTAGCAGAAAACCTGAATATTCTAAGTCCAAAAAGGGGCGTAACTATGGAAAAAATGGGCGGACGAAACCACGGCTATGGGGAAATATTGCCCCCCCCCCCGGCTGGTCTATTAGCATACCAAAGATCAACTGAATTGAGTTAGCGAAACCAAATTTATGAGTTGAAACGTTCGTACGGACAATTTTCTAAGTCCAAAAAGGGGCGTAACTTTGGAAAAAATGGGTGGACGAAACCGCAGTTATGGGGAAATCTTGTCCCCCGGCTGATCTATTAGCATACCAAAGATCAACTGAATTGAGTTAGCGCAACCAAAGTTATGACTTGAAACGTTCGTACGGACGGACGGAAGGAGGGCTCCACTATATACCCCCAATTCTCCATCGGAGATCGGGGGCATAATAAGCAAGCGGGCTGACATAATTAACTATGGTGTTCAGTATATTGTAACGATTGGTTTGCATGCCATATTTAAAGTTGTTCTGGATTCATTTTGGCAGACTGTAGCAACGAATAACATGGTTGCTCCAGCATTGGCACTCTGAGTGTCAGTTCTAGCTGCAGTTTTTGCTATGCGTGACGGCTGGCGCGATGCAAAAGCTGTGTATGGAACCGTGCTGCAAGGAATGAAAGACACAGAAAAAAAGCTGCTTGAAGGTCTGTATGCATTGCTTAAGGCTGAAACCACGCTGGACACATGGAATAAACGGTTCGTTATATGGCCATAGTTCCGCCAGACTGGATCTTACGAGCCTTAGTGAAATTGCAGCGGCAATCGTGGGAATATACCAAAGCATTGACTCATCAGCAACGCTTTTGAGTTCCCCGTCACAGGATGTGACGGTAGTAAATTACATAAATATATCATATTATTATGTCTTTTGTAATTAAGGTAAGCATGATGCATGTGCATGTATTGCATGCTAAACAAATAACATAGTTCATATGCACACCTCACGCCCCTGTTTGCCTATTTCTACCTGTCTACATTCCCGCCATTCTAAACTGGCCCAATAATAACAGCTCACTAATTAATTTCTACTCAGGCACGCACTGAGTATTTTCCCGCCACAAATTAGTTCTCTCTTACATTGTAAACAACGCGGACGTATTGTTCCATATCTTGTTTAAAATGCAGTCATGGTAATCTGAGTATCTGACTTCGATATTGACTTCGATGTTTCAATAATCTTCAAACATTCTTTCAAATATACTATGGACCTGAATCATTCCGACTTGGTAAGCCTACAAAATATATCTCAGTTCAGTTCGTATGTATGTGTACGTGTTGTCATTTATGTTTTATCATTTTATTCATTTAACTTCATTTGATCATTGTTTATTTCTGTTTGATTCAAGTTAAATATATTTGAATAAAATAGCAAGCCTCCATACTGGAACATTAAGTTATTAATTAACAGTAGAGTAGTATTTTATTTATTTTGCATGTATATGTTTATTTGTGTTATAGAGTAGGACCTATTTATATTTCAGGGTTTATTTATGATGTATCATCCATAATTTCATCTGTAATCATCTTGTCGCTGATGAGACATGTTCGAAAATTACAGATTATGAAGTAGGATCAATCTTATTATATTTCACTTCCCAAATCCCATGCACTGAAGAAAAGACAGTGAATTATGTTACTATCCTATATATGTTACTATCCTATATAGTCTCGTGCTCGTGTTATCTGATAAAATATAGGTTGTGATATGTATTTCATCAATATATGGCTTGTTACCAATCATTGGAAAGCCCTCCCGAGAGCTTCCCGATGAGTGGTGGCGGGCCATGTTTTCGAGTGGGTCCTGAGGGGTTGCCCATGGGTCTGCTGTGTTGGGGGTCGAGTAATTAGAACATTACTGTAACAACAATACATTTATTGGTAAAGTGATTACATTGACTGCCAACCACTGATTTATGTTGGAAACCTCATTCAACTGCACCATCTCTTAAATTTCCTTTCTATTTTTCTCTATACCATACCCAAAGCCAACCCCACACCCCACCAATAACTAAATGCCAATAAAGTATCCATGCTCAACCTGCAAGAAATCTGTAAGAAACAACCAATATGCTCTAGGATGTGACCTGTGTGACCAGTGGATTCATTTGAAATGCTCTAAGCTAAATAAAACTGATCTACGAAAACTTGATGAAGACAACACACCTTGGTTCTGCTACCACTGTATTCAAGAAGTCTTCCCCTTCAATCATATTGAAGAAGAAGCTCTCTTCAAGCTAGCAATATATGACATGAAACAAAATGTAAATCACTTAGATCTGCCAAACATGAAACAACTGCTAACAAACCCCTTTACATTAAACGATGATTTTCAAAATGAGTATGAATCAGAAGAAAATGCGAGTTTGTTAGACTACCCAAATTCCTCAAATTATCTATTATTAGAAGAATTCAATGAAAAAATTAAACATATCGACAATAGTATAACAGCATCTATGATTCACTTTAAGAACATAGATAAATGATCAACCTTCCTCAACAATTGCAGACATAACTTTGACATTATAGGTGTTACTGAAACATGGTTATCTAATAACTCACCAATGAACCTCATGAAACTAAATGGATATAACTTGATTGAAAGTCACAGAGAAAATAAAGGGAGAGGAGGAGTTGGACTTTATATAATTTCTTCACTAAAAACTAAGATCCGTACTGATTTGAACATCACCAATGACTTTCTTGACTTTTGCCTTAAATTGCAATTGTATTGCTTGTATGAAGACATTTTTCAGCTCGATGATGGCATGTGCATACACTTAAAACAAATACTTAGTTCTTTTCCAGATCATGAAAACGCCGCTGACCAATATGCAGCAGTGACTTCGCCTTGTACTGAAATATGTGGAGAGTTTGATAGCATGAGGGGCAGAGACCACGGAAGGAGATGTAGTAGAGGATGCTGAGCTGGCAAGCGTACTCCGAAGTTCAGCCACATGGAACAGTGACTTATGCTTCTGTGCAAATGAATTCCATCGACATGATCACTTCTATTATTCATCAGATAAATTACATCATATTGTTCATGACTTCAGCTATGACTGTGCCTACGGTACATAGGTGTTATTACAATTGCACGCCAACGACTCCTATGAAGATGTCACATACACCTCTACCTTTGACGATGAAAACACTGCGATGGAATACCAAAGCAAAGGGTGAAGAGATGATGTAAACAACAGCAGTCCCTTTTGAACCGGGCCAAAAACCCAAGATCACATAATTTAATTTGCACACCTCTTTGAATTTCCCATCTGGTACCTCGCATGCCTTGAATTTTGACTGGACAACGGCGCGGGAGGGGCCTAGCATAAAATGCAAACCAATAATTGCAACAAAATAGGCAGGGACGTATCTAGAGCATTTTTCGTTCGGGAGGGTATCCACCTTGGGGGAAATTACAACTACACCCCCATCCCTTGAATCAGAATCGGACGGAACACATGTTTTGCATGATTCCAGTTGCACCCCCTTTTACCTCGGTGCTTAGGCCTAATATCATATCCCATATATTCATGAACCATGGTTCTATTCTATATTCCCGGTATAAGAGATAAAAACATTAAGAGATAATTTTAACCTGAAACACTGCATCAATCCTAACATGGAATGGTCTAACGGTCGAATTCCATACAGATGCACGGGTGCGGACAAGAGACCACGACACGCCCAGCTGACCATGGTTGTTCGGCCCAGTGTGCGAACATTTTGTAATCTGAACACGAAAATCGCAAAGTCCTAGCATCTTGACTAGCCCCAAGCATTCCTAGAGTTGGAAGTTTAAAACCTGACACCCCACTTAGGTTGGACAACTGATGACAATTCCAAAAACAATGTTGACCAAATGTATGACAATATTGTTCTCTTAAATTAACTAGTAGTTTTTGAATTGCAACGGGGGAGGGACCAAGTTACAAGCTTTCCAGGTGTTGGAAATTTCCAACCTGTCATCACCAATTTCCAACTGATGTCCATTTCAGTCCAAAATTTTGACCAAAAATATGCTAATTGTTCAAAAACAATTAATTCTTCCCAAATATAAATTGTTTTAAAATCAAACTGCAAGAACATTTTGAACCTTTGAATTTGGTGTGAATTTCCAACTGTTTTCGCAGGTATCAAATTTGACCAAAGTTGGGAGGTGAGCCATCACCCCCTCCCTCTATGTGAAGGTAACACAAAATGCAAATGTTGGTCTAAACTACTTTTCCCCACATACATTAATGGTTGAAAACCCAGACTACAAGAACAATTTCAAACCGTTGTTACTATGAAATTTCCAACTAATATTGTTTCCATATTGTCAAAACTTGCACCATACATGTAGTTGGCGGGGGTCTCGTGTCCCACATGTACCATGTATGCTCGAGAACGTAATGTACACCACAGCCCCACGAACCAAGCAACAATATCCTGAAAACTTCGTATGGGGTCTCAATGTGGGTTGGGTCATCTGATTTGTTTTCCATAAAACCATAAACATTTATCACCCAACATGTACATGCACTATTAAATTATGAAAGTTTTAAATTTCCAAATTACGGGAAGCTGGAACGACAAATATCAATATTAATATCAATATTGAATAGGTTTATGTCTAGCCAATGTTCTGAATGAGTATACTAACTTCTTAAATAACATTTATGTGATCCATAACAGCTGAATTCTCAGCTTTCATTTTCAGAATAAACATGACTCGCCTCAGAAAGAAAATCGTTCAAATTCGATAGCTCCCATCTACAGATGATCACAATTGCGCTTGCAAAATTTAAAAATGATCTGGCCATAAATACGGGCTGTAGCGTGTGCCTATGGAGAGTGGATTCAAATTTGAAATCAAAGATGGCTGCAATATGTAGGCCAGCCACCCTGAAGCTACATATGAAGTTTGTTGAATATCGGATGAGGGACAAGACCTGTATAGTGTGCCAAAGGAAATTGTTTCCTTACAGTAAAATTGACTAATATCACGCCAATATTTCCTCGTGCAAATGGGTTAATATTGGACCTATTTTATTCTGAAATTTTCTTTTAAAGCGCCGACCACAGTGAAAGCATAAATCTGGTAAGTTCATTTAGGTTTATTAAATGCCACGGGGAGTAGTATACTGGTGGACTTAACATTTGAGTTAAGAAAATAAGAAAAGCTGGATTTGTATGCGTGTACACCATATTGTAGATGAGAAGTAAAACCTCTCTAATGTCACATGTATATATATGGTACCAATATATGGCTGTAAATTGCATACAATTATCTCAAAACAATCAAATATGAGTAGCATCGTGACACGGAGAACTACAGGAATTACTTTTGACTTTATGTTGCCGGTCGCATGCTGGCAGGGCACGATTTCCTATGACGAATTTCCGGTAAAACGTACCAGGTCAACGTATTAACGTACCGTACCTTACTGTTACATTAATGTTTCCATAGCTCGACGACAAAACGACAGAAGTCTATGAAACCATTCAGTCTAAATGTCCGAGGTAATTTATATACTATTTAAAATCAAACAAGTATTCTTGGTGTAAACCATTTCAAGCAGCACCAAAGTGGGCATGCGCTGTTATATTTAATGTAAATGTTCACGTTCATATGGCTTCGGAATATTCTTCAAACTGTTTCCAAACCTCTTCAAACAAAATGTCAACACATAATCACATGCAAAACACCAATGATAAATTCATAAATGTTTTGAAAATATATTGATCATTTTGATTCAAACGATAAATAAATGTTTAATGGACATACCGCCTGAGTGGGCGTCAGCTCCAGTTAGGATCTTCCTACACTATGCGGATCCACGGAAATAAAATTATCAACATGTAAGTGCATTTGAATCAGCTGCTGATCAGTAGTTTGTTTGAAGGGAGCCTAACAGGTAAAACTGAACGTACGAAACCTGTATTAAGTCTGTACAACGGGTGGTGCTATCACCATACTAAACAACATATCGGTTTATTAACACCCGAGTTGCAACGTGAAATATTCGGACAGATGCACAGGCATGGGCATAATTAAACTATTATATCTGAACATGTCTTGTCTACCAGCCACTATTATAAAATGATGTGTTCCCAAACCTTTGAAGACAACGAAATGGGCACACTGCATGTATACCGCCAGACGAGTTATCCTCTTGCGGCTGGTCACATGCTATCAAACCAAACTATATCTACATGCGGATGATCTGGTGTCACGGATTATAACATTCTCAGACGACCCTACAATGCATTCATCAGGCTACTTGATATCGACTACAACAAAGCGTTCAGATTAAGGACAAACTAATTTTGTTGATCCAGCGACACAAAGAGATTTCGGTTTAGTTATTATAACGTGTCCGTTGTTGAAAGATTTTCTGAACTGGAAGATAATAGCTCCAAATGTGCGAGCAATGTTGGGCGAAATGCTGTCTTCTATTGGCAACATTTATGGATATAACATTCCAGATAACACCAGCTATCCATAACGGACAAATGTTCATGGTCAAATGGAATTATTTCCAAACCATCCACTTATAAGTTTTGTACTTTTATAAGAGGTTCTGGAAAATACAATATTGCAACGAGAGATACATCGTTAGGATGCCGAAAACTTACCGAAACTCACCACAAATTCATCCCTGGACTGTTCACTATGTTCTGTCCCCATGGAATATGTCTGGGATTTCAGGTTATTTTGATATTTGATATTTTAATGCGACGATTTAGGAGAATTCCATCGAAGATCATATACGACAATAGCTGAAAATTACAATTGTACACACTACTTAGAGAACAGGCACGATTCAAACACTGTACATTTTATGTGGATAGAATGCATTTCCATGGACACGTAGGGTGTACATTATGATACAGCATAGATACATATTAGTCTGATACAGATGTCCGGGAGAGGACTGTTCATCCTCGAGCCGTTGAAACCGATGAGCAGCGCCACCATGAGTCTATCGTCGGCGGCGACATGCACACGCGATAGGGGTTTATGACCCTCACATCGACTACAAGTCACACCGAATTTTGCAGATTGCCCAAATTGTGTCAACATTGTCGCGCTTTCAAATGGCAAGGTGGACCAAAATGCATTTGCTGATTGAATGCCATCGTTATGCTTGAACAACATGCTGATCCATCTGAACCTCTCCAAGACATGATTCGTGGGCCAACCCCAGAATCTAAACATTTTCTCAAGAACATCCAGAAATATAATGCCGGATTCCAAATGACATCTTTCGGGGCAAATATCAAATATCAAATATTGCCGAGTCACAATATGACTGACCCTAATATCAAGAGGCAGCTTCAATCTAAGCTGAAGGAGCTGATAAAAAAGGTTTGTATAATTAATTGAGGTACATATAATCTAAACTTATCACTAAACAAAGATTGTTTGTACAGACACATAATTCTCAAGTTTCCAAGGATACTCCCCGCAGTGCAATTGGGCTTAGAAGTGTAGCCATATTAACCTATTTATTTTTCGGAAAACATAATTATGAATGTTGCTAAAAGTTCTGAAGTAAAAAAGGGGATAACTCCAGCTGATAAACTGCACTAAAAAAGTTGGATGGATCTCAGTATTGTAGGTGCACATTTTCCATGATATAAAGTTAAACAAAATTACTGCAAAATGTACAATACCAAAGTCGGATGTATAAAAAGCTGATTCCGATATACCAATACCCCCTCCCCCATACTGGAGGGGTATAACAACGGCATAACTCCGTAAGAATAAATGAACGAAACATGTAGCATGTGGGTATCCTTTCCCCCAAACTGGGCTCTCACATGCAGTAAACAATATCTGATAGTTCACACCCAAGTCACAGACCTCTTCTAGGACTCGGGAGCATAATAATGCAGCATACCTACAATTTAGTTCATGGATTGGGGTAAATAACATAAATGTGGACAATATCTATATCTGCATGATTGTGTATCAAATTTTAATAAGTTGCTGTATGGCCTTCAATTTGTCAAACTAAAAAACAATTCGTATATCACATTTACATGTACATATTAAAATAAATATCTATCTTATTCTTGCAGTGCGATGAGTTGAACGATGCCATGGTACTTATTATGAATAAAGATACTTCTACAGTTATGAACATGTATGGGAGTCCTGACATAAATGGACATTTTCAAGGTCGACAGCAATCACGACGGCCAATAAATAGTCGTCAAACTCCACCATAGTAACACGTGATACCTAGTACAAAACAATTGCATGCATTAAATCTCCCACGAACTATTTTACAAGAATTAATAACGTACATTTGGAAAATGTTATAAATTTAATATGTATAATCTAAAACTCTCGTAAGTTAGTGGTTAATATCTTCACTCCTGTGTGACCGAGGTACCAACTGTATATCTTTATGTGTTTATCATCACATCCCACATTCACATGTATCTAAAATGCCGCATATATACAATGGGCAGGTTCGGTCTGACCAGGATCCGATGCCTGGTCGTGCCATTTTTGCGCACTGGTAATTGATACTTTGTATATATATTTGAGCTGGTTTTATTGGTAATTTCTGGCTTACATTAACTTATGGTAACCGAGACACCCATGTGAATTATGTTGCCACACTGAATGCGAAATATCCACATAAATATCTCCCTTCGAGCGAAATGACACTATTGTTCTGTGCTACTCAGGCGAATAGGTCAGCAAATACACATACAACAAAAACAGATGTATCGTTTCATGTAACCGACATTTCTCAATATATAAGTTGTAAATAAACCAGAATAAACTGGAATACTTTGCTAATTTCCCCTAGTATCGCATTTCTGCCAAAAATGGTGATTTCTCATTGAATGGTTGTGGACACACGTACCACAGTATCAATGCCATAGTATCTGACAATTTATTATGGTGGAGTTTGGTGATAATTGGTTGTTATAATTAATATGCAATAGCAACCCATGTCGCCCTCTGCAAATTCGCCCAATGAGTCTACCTGTGTATCTACCTGTGCATGTGTTATCGGTGTTGATCGTTTCTCAATACGCAGTGATATTTTGCATTCTAACACACGTCCACTTGATAACTTAATGAGTAACCCGGTTCAACAGCCATGATTGTTCTTACTAACGAAATTAATGTACGTAGATAAACATGCATGCATTGATCATATAAAAACGTACCACAATACTATGTGAGTCAATGAGGACGTGACACAGTCAAACACAATTCTGGACGATCTATCGCTACTATATATATCGTTGTCAATACAATTTAGCAAAACGTAATGAGTAGAGATCAACCTTGGTGAGAAGCAATGGTTAATTGGTCCAGTCGACTCATTGTGCGGAGAATCAGCGGGCGGCATCGATAGCTATGACACAGAATTATGACAGACCAATTGTCACCAAACTCCACCATAATACATTGTCACACATACTATGCCATCGCTACTGTTGTCCGTGTGTCAGCAGCCAAAGTCATTGTTTTAGGTGTGTATAAGATGCCTACTACTTATAGGTTCTCAATATGAACTTAACATGGTTCGTTAAATCAAGTTTATTTCATACAAACATCACATCATTTGTTCGCCTAATCCTGCGATTTTTACTATATTACATCTAACGTTGGGTATGCGTGTCTACACGCAGTCGCAAAGAAACAAAAATCAATCTTGTGTTATAATTATTTTCCTGACCTCATGTCGTAATCTCCATATTCAAGCAAATAAAGGCTCCGGTTGTACGCATGTAAATTTAAACATAAAATTGGCACACTGCATCTATAAATCAGTTGGTCAAATACACGTATCTGCTTACCTGTACTTAAATTTGTTTTTTTTTCAGATCAACAAAATACCAGGAAGCAATGGTAATAAAATACACCTGAGGGGTGATAATAATCACATTATGGAGTTCGTGTGGTGGGGTGCTGGTGCAACTAACCCGTACACTCAGTAAGTATTATTGGGGAAAACGTACCAGTTGTCTAACTTTAATATCATATATATATATATCACCTTCGAACTTCCAATACACTGATTTGTAAAAGATTTCAAAGTTTTTTGTTCCTTAAGATCGCGTTAATCTCAAACTGTTTACTCAAACTATCTAACAGTTTGCTCTTTGCCTTAAAATTAAATCTCTTAAGTAGAAAATTACAGCAACAAAAACAAAGTTTTGCATGAAATGCTGGTGGAACTATCAGGACATTATCTTGCGTTCTTCGCCGGTTCCATTGCGTGACTAGATATATACGTCCATTGTAATCGGTATTTTTATCTCAAGTTTATTCCTGTAGCTCAGATTCTGTAAACTATACCGACATACCTCTTTCTTTAGTGATTGATATCAGTTCAATTAACATTTCATAAGTTTCTGCATACGTCTTAATGACCATTCAACAAACGTGTTAAAAATTATAAAACAAAACTCCATGCAGCCAAGGAACAAGTCAGGTAACACAGACAGCAGCTGTGGTTATACACTATATGGAATTATTGTTTATTCTTTCCTTGATTTGAGATTCCTGAAATATTGCGAAAACCATGTGCAGATAAAGTATCTTATATAATAGTCCCTCGTAGGGAACCTGGTTTATATAACAACTAGCTGGTGGCCCCGACTTCGTCCCGGCTGTTTTCCCTCTGCTTTTAGGAGAATTGCGCGATTTGACCTGTTGAGACGCTCACCTGACTGTAATTGCTGTCACCGTTTAGTTAATTTATTTCAATGAAAATCGCGACGTACCACACTTTATATTATATTTTCACAAATTAGATGGTCGTCAATACGGTCGCTCAATAAAGTATTATTCTTTCGACCAAATACAAACCGTAATAATGTTGCCCGTCGGCAAATTTGCAATTGCACTCTAAATGCGTGCAATTTGATTGCATATCAGCTGTTCGACTCTGCACAGTATGCGAAGAATATGGGAATCAGCTGTCACCACCCGACGCGGTGATGGAACGGACGAAAGTGTGCAGGGGACATCAGATCCTCATAGTGTTGAATCGATTATTCAACATATATCTAAAACAGTTATACCAACGAAGAATTGGCTAAGATAGCTGGAGCATTGGGTGGCACCCAAACGGATCAAATTATTAAATGAGCCAAGAACAAAATTATCTTTGGCTAATTTCCAACCAAACGAGTGGCTGTTGGAGCACAATACCATTGTACTTTCATTTCTAAAAGGAGCGTGTGCAATCGACGAAGGGAATAACAAGAAGATAAACTGTCTGTGTTGCAATGGAGCAAATTAGATACATCCGGGACCACAAATTTATCGAACCATTCTCATTTTTAGAAAACATTTTAATATATTTCATAACTTCAAGTAAAACTGTTTCGAACTTATACGGTGCAGTGCACCCTTCAAGTCCGTACACTTTTATCAAAGAGTGGATTTCAAAACAGGCAGAGGAACCAGTACTCTGTGTCACCGAAGGCAGCAGTGTGTCATTTTTCGATAATAACCAAGTTCTTGGCAGACGATGGCGAGTAAATCTGAACGCACAAGCCATAGTCAGTATTGTAACAACTGTTATTCACATTATACCCCAAAATGTTGTCGAATTCGACATCCAGTTCGAGGAGTGTATTTCATCCAAAAAATGGCACAAGTCTTTTCTGAAAGGCGAGGAACTGATAATTAAAAACATGCGTGTTCTACACGGAGCGCCAAGTCCAAAGTCCAAAGTTTGGGACCTGGATGCAGCATTCCGTGTCATCAACACACCATGGTCTCAACTTCTGTCCATCCACTCATTCGTAAAATACAACGACAATTACAAGCAGATCCCTTTGGTGTTCGTCATCATGGAATGTAGAAAGAAAGTTGACTACTATTCAGTGCTCCGAGCAATAGACACACGACTACCATCGAACATCAGACTCCAACATATGTCCCCAGTAAGACAAGGACCAACACTACGCAATCAGAGCTCCAGGTGCCGTCCCAACCTAAGTGAAGGAAACCATCACATGAGAAGATTGGCCGCTTCCTCTCTTCGGTACTCCGACATACTCCATCAGTGGATTGCGAGGTCTTAATTAAGTCTTAAATACCTAAAGTAATATACATAAAGGGTTGTGCTTTAATGTGCCATTGGTATGCATCTTATTATTGATAACAAGATCCTCATTTATTTTTTCCAGAAGGAAACTATCAGCACACGCTGGAAGATGTATTACAATTTATCACTAGATGTGACCAGATCCCTCCAATGGGATTTGATACTAAAGTTAGCATTGAGTTTGTGGATGGCAAAGAGAGGTTGCCATCTGCAAGAACATGTTCCCTTGTTATTGAGTTGCCACGTGGGCTGATCGATGTGGAACAGTTTGCAGTTACCATGGGCAAAGCCTTGGACTATTGCCAAGGCTTTCACAAACTGTAGTTTGTGTGCTTTCTTAATTAAAACTAGAGCTTCATTTCAATCAACTTAGGATCTACTGATTCCCATGGTTAATATTAATTCACAGATGAACAGGGAATCCCAAGCTTGTGGCAGCTTTTTATGCATTAATATTCATGTTCAAAATAAGACACTGTTTAATGTTTTGATGGATGTGCGACATTACCCACATTTATAAATAACAATGGCTGTTACGTGTAGGCAGAATAGATTTAAAAACAAATCTGTGGTATGCCATGGACCATTTTTTTCAAATTTCGAGGGCTGTGTTTAGAATATTCCCTTGTTCTGGTTTCAGTAAAATCAGTGCCCTTTTTTCAACTGCAACATCGAGAATTTCAATTTCACCAAAATCACCAATGTTTTGATATGCCCTAGCTTTCTCCATTTCTTCGCTTTCAGTAAATTATTTTAGCAACATTGTTTGGGGCTCTGGTGAATAAGTCACAAAGTGTGAATAACTATTGGTTTGCAAGAAGCAATTGATTTGTCAAGCAACACATTATTCAATGCGCAAGTAATTTGATTGACATATTTCTCCCATTTTAAATATTATCCATGGAAGTCCCTAGACTCAAGGTGGGAAATTCCGTGGTTTCGAGTTGATCAGTATCACACATCCAAATGGCCGAGGCGACCAGAAGAAAGGAAAAATTGTAATCAACTAAGATATGTCATATTAAATAACATGTTGATAGCGACGAGCAGATGCTATGCTATTTTTCAAACAAGCAGATACCTCATTTATGTCCAGATTCACATTTTGTTTTGCTCTAACATTCTGCAAGATGTATGGACTGATGTATTCCACGCACCTCTGACTGGCAACTTTGGTCAGAATGTTATAGAAAACCACGAAGTATTTCCAAACAAACAAATAATGTATGAACAAAAGCTTTCCCATCATTGTCAAAGTTTGCGAGGAAGTATCTGTGCGTGTGTGCAACAAGTGTTCCATCAGAGAGACTGTTCAGCAAGTCCGGTGTAATAGTGGCCCCGAAGCGCGCATGTTTGAAACCAGAAAAAGTAAATATGTTGTCATTCTTGGCGGCAAACATGTAGACATTCTCCTAATTGTTATGTGTAATAACTATCATTGTTGAATGTTTTATTTTTGTTTGTTGTGTTCATATAAATAAAGATGAAATTTAAATAATATTTAGTCTGTTATTTTTGTAATCGTAAGCGACGCCCAGGCAATTTATGAAGGTAAGCGACACGCCCATTAGTTTTCCCATTTCCGTATTGACGGCGATAATCTTTGACTTTGACAAATAAAAATTTCCCACGGTATTTAGTCATATCGCGATATAATTTTCAATACCGTAGTCGGTATAACTTGAGTCAATATCGTGAAGTTCTTGGCAAGACGTGGTGAATATAATGATACTCGTTACAGTGCTCGGTCATAATATAGTATAAAGCATACTGACGTGCATTGCAGTAAGAAAATGAGATCGGTATGTAGCGGCATTTATCCAAGTTAAATTGTTAATAACAATATGCCACTTTTAACGAATGTCGTACGAATTATTCAGAGATAAAAGAAAGATAGATAAATGTATTCAGATAGCTTAGATCGTTACACCTGCAATCCTGCCACCTGCATACACTTATAGGTGGACTTTGACTAGTTACTTCGCCATTGACGCACAAGAATCATCTTCTGCGCTCGCAAACTCTACGTTTACTGCAATGAAAGTGTATTTTAATAAATAGAGTAGTTTATCAACAATTGTTAACACAACATTTAAATTAAAGATTTTAATAATAGAAATTACTCTACTTAATTGGAATGTTTGGTCTTCAAGTAAAATAGCAATTGGCTATAAGCCGACATATTCTCAGTCTGCAGATTCTGAAACCCAATCTGGTAACAGCGAGGAAGATTCGGCCCAACCGCAGCAATGGAAATTAAGCGAGAAAAAAGGGTACAAATCCGGGGAAAAAATTCAAAGGGCAAGCATGCAGGTCGAAAATGCATGCCACAGGGGCGAGAAAGCCAAGTTCCGAAGGAGACAACATCAAGAGAGCCCAATTGTTTCGAAAGCGGAGCAACACGGTTTTGAAAAAGGTGAGGCATATTTGATCGCCCTTGCACATTTGACACACATTGGCCAATGCAAATCAAAATCTATATAATGTAATGCATGCAAATGTGTAATGATACATACCTGAGGTTGAATACTCTTGTGTCTCAGCAACAGCACTTTTTAGCCGCTCTCCGATAGTCGTTGTTTAATTGTGCATGCGCGTTGGTGTCACCAACAATGTCCAACTGATCTAGATATCCCTCTGCCATGGCCTTTAATACTGGGACTGTTTTGCTTTGTATGGACTATGCTAGTACCCTGTCTGCGTGCTTAATGAAGATGGGTTCTTCGAGGGCCTGCCTGTATTCCCCCTTCTCTTCTAATCAGGGCTAAGAGAAGCTCCAGGCTCGAAACATTGATATGTCCAACGAAATAAATGGTTTATCAAAAAATAAAACACTACAAGCCAATAACATGCAGGGATAGATGGAGCATTCTTCGCGTACATGTGCCATGAACTGTATTTCCTTGGGATTCATTAGAGTCTTCTTGTTAAGGCATACTATGACTTGTTCGGGTGCGTGAAATTGATAAATTAGTATTCAGGCGCTATGCCAACTTGGGGAATGTAGAATTCTACTAACATCGCCGAAATCGACCATACCACTCCATAGAAAACATCGCCTTAACTACACCCAATTGTAAATATTTACATCTCGATTCGGGACGCAACTATCGGCGATCATCTAACACAAATGATTTCGCCATCGAGAATCATTGCATTTAATTAATATATAAGAATGACTGTGTATATCATCAAATTGGATTAATATTCGTAACAAATAACTACTTTGAGAAAGATTATTCTAAATTTCTATGTTATCACTTTAATTGTTTTTTCCCGAAAGAACTCTACTCTGTTTTAACCACCGACAAAATATGTGAAAGCGCCATTAAGAGCCGACACCAACTATTATTCGACCTCGAAAATAACGAAAGAGCATTGTTGATGGACTCTGGATTTACAAGGCGGGCTACTCCACATGTTTCATTTATATTTAGGTAGTATCAAAGCACCACGTGTGTGTTATCCAATGTCCATGTGTCTTCCGGTACCATTTAGTTGAGAAGTCTGCAAACAAGACAAATCCAACAATTTTACTTCTTCACCATGAAGGGTTGTTCTTCAGCATCGGGCATATCCACGTTAAAGAGATATGCGCAATCTTAGCATGTTGTTGGAGATACCATACGATCCAATCTTTCGCAACAGTCTCACGAGTAACACAATCAAATGCCTTTTAAAAGTCGATGTGTACTGCATGTATGTTACTTTGTCATAATGTTATGCAACCTCTGCTCGGAGGTAAGACAAATAACCATTATTTCGGATCTATAATTATGTTTAAATGTAAGTATAAATCACCAGAATGGTGGGATCAAGTCACATTATAATATATTAATAACATTAAATCTAGTAACTACTAAAGTCATACATAAAATACAGCCAGACCTTCCGAAAGAGGATTCGGGGGTATGTGGAGCAGACCTTCTTCCGTCCATCCGACCGTAACAAACATTTCACAACACTACCCAAGTATCGATAGTCCAATTGGATGTGCTTTGGTATGCCGGTAGATGGGGCGTTGTAGAAAGAAATTAAGAAATACAGCCACGGGAGAACCCTGTAGAGGCAAACTGGGGTTAACTGAAGAAATAGCAAAGTAGTAAGGAAAACAAAACTACAAGCAACTTGGGACGTCGCCTATGGAGATTCCATCGTGGTTGTGTCGTTCTTGGAGTGGGATGATATAAGTCGTTGTCTTCCGGGAAAACGGGAGCGGTGAAAATAGCAAAGAAGGAAAAGAAGCAAATCAGAATTCTGAATCTCTACAACATGCACGCTAAATTCTGCACAGAACACCAAGGTGTCAAATTATGCAATCTTCTGTAGACTTAGACCTACATGATGAAACATACGGCGCTATTATCCAGAAATGTATGTCTGCAGCACAAGCCAGAACATGGCGCTCAAATTAGAATGCTTGCAAAAGAGCAGAATCAACATCTCGGCACCCTAGTGCAGGAAGGAAAGGAATGAGAGCTGACGACATGGAACAGAAACTTACCCAACTTTCGAACGAGCGCCAAAGTGATATTGTATCTTATGAATGGCAGAGTGTCAACTGCGATGGAAAGAAAAAGATGTGCCTTGTGGATGAAAAATCTACAAGAGCAGAATTCAAAGTCATCGTGGTGAGAACGTACCGGCTATTCTTGGAACATTATACAAGAGTAGCATCACAGCATAAGGCTCGTCTGCAACTGAAAGAAACACTACCAGATGACCACGTGATCCTGCAAATTGATTTGGCAGAAAATTTCACGTGCCAGTCGTTGGATGAGATTCATTGAAACAGCTATTTTTAGAATTGGCCTAGATAGTAATTTCAGTACTCTATCATATATTTTTTGCTGAAAAAATTACTGAAAATTCCATTTCATTTACAGGGCCATTATCGAGGAGCACCCAACTTAACAAGATCCTGTCAGTCCTGGAGAGAGACGATAACCTGTTGGGAGTATAAAAAGAAAAAGGACCAAGATTTTCTGTGATGAGGGAACGAAGGGATGATGAGACCATGACCATAGCACTGTTACGTGAACTCATAGGGTTTATTCGAGAACGGTTATACAAGTCTGAATAAATAGTAACAAAGATATAAATAACCAAGAAAATACACCACTTATAACGATACATCACAGGAGCTTAAAATAAATCTAATTTAAAACAAGCGCATCACTTTACGAAACAAATTGCTATTGATATGTTTTAGTGTCGGAGCACACAATCTTGATTATAACAGCTTATCCTGAAATTACGGGTATATCAGATATTCTTTGTAAGCTCAAATTTTAATTTGTTTTGTGGTAAATTCGAAATGGCTAAAGGGCGTATTTTGCCACGCCGTGGCGATGCTCTTGTTAACACTTCATCTGTACGCGCATCACATATGTCCAATTTCAAGAGAGTTAATTGGCTTTGAACATATTTCAGAAAGCCTCGCCTGTAAAAGGTGGCGTGCCAATTCTGGCATTCCAACACTGGCGATGTTGGCATGCCAATACCGGCCAATGCTGGCATACCAATATGGGCCGATGCTGGCATGCCAATACGGGCCGATGCTGGCATGCCAGTACGAGCTGATGCTGGCATGCCAACACGAGCCGATTCTTGCTGATTTCACTATTAAATTTATTTGTTCCATCTGATTCAGTGTCTGATTTGCACTATATTTTAGTATTAACTAGGGCTACAATATTGATTGCAACATTTGATATGTGCCGGTTGTCAATAAAGGCCATCACTGGCATGCCCGTACTGGCCGGTGCCGGTGCCGGTTGCCATTATCATGTCGCCTGCCACTCGAATTGATTTCTGATTATGCATATTTGACAGAATATTGGTAAAATATATTTTACGCCAGAAGCGGCAAAGGGAAATTAATATGTGTTAAATCAGACAGAGCATCTTCAAAGATTTATTCACACGGCCTTTTTCAAAATAAAAAAATGCATTTTGAGAAGAAATCACCTAACTGAATGTGATATCACGTATCAAGTTAAAAAAAAATTCATGATTCAGAGATGAAATAGGCAATGGCACTACGGCTCAACTTTAACACGCCCTGTAGTCGACTTCTGACAGTCGGGAGGAGAAAGTGTCAGCATTGAATTCAGCCACCTGATTATAATCGCTATTTTTATAATAAAAAGTTCCTGCCCCACAAAAGACGCTTGACTGTCGATCGGTCATGGATTCGAAGACACAAGTCATTCTACTTCTAATTATTAGTTATGTTTTCTTTTATTTCAACCATTATTAGTGTTTCCAGGTGGCCAGTATGCTACTATGGTTCTGATCGTGCCCCGCACATGAACTGTATGTCAATTTTGGGACGCCGTCGATCAGCTTGGCGAATATGGGTTTGAAGTGGACTATGCGTTGACAGATGGGGCAGCATCAAACCGCTCATTCGTGGACATGTTCTTTCCCAAGGGAGCATCTCTTCGGCAGTTACAATATAACGCGAGAAATATGTATGACCGAATATCATCCGTGGCCGTCCTACAGGACGTGATGCACGTCATCAATAAAATTCGAAATAACAAGAGTCCAGCAGAAAAGATCAAACACGCCAAAGGGCGATATTTAGAGCCAGACAAAAAACCTATCGTGTGGGAGCACTGGCTCATGAATATAATAAATATGGAATTTCGTCTACATCATAATTAAAGCATGAACATTTTGGGCTGTCTTCCGGTACGAAAATGCGTAATAATCTAGGCATTGACGTGCTGGACTTCCAACATGCTTTACCTGATGAAATGTTTACATAATCGAGCTCTTTACTGGCGCAAGACCAATAATATAAAAAGCCGACGATCGACTGGTTTAGTTGAGAAGTATCCTCCAGTTTTTTCACAAACGGGAAAGCAATATAGTTGAAGACCAAACTTATTTGTAAACATCTTATAACAAGGGAAACACGCCAGGATATCGATTCCACTTTGCTAGGTTTTACACCCCTTTGTGCTAATCTTTTTGGACGGGAAGCACAGCCTAGTACCAAAATATTTTAACTCTGATCTATCAAAATTATTGTATTGTTTTATTTTGAGAATAAAATGTAATACATTCAATTTCTCTCAAAATATGTTCCCAAAATAAGTAGCTAAAGCAAATTCAAAGTGGCTAAAAAATGGCATTTGGCTACAAGAATGGCTAAAGGAATTTCTGGACCAGCATTGTTTATACAATTTCTATTGATTCTGCCATTCTCCGAATTCTGAAAATCAGACTGACTTTCAATCGATTATGGCTTTATATACATTGTGTATTTCTATTGATTATGCCATTCTCTGCATTCTGAAAATCAGACTGCCATTCAATCATACGATTATTTATTTGTGTATATTATGCTGCCAAGACAATTGTGAATTTCCACTGATTCTACCATACAAACAATTGTGAAATGTTTTCTGAAAATCGGACTGCCAACATAATTGTGAATTTGTCATGTGAGGACTTCTATTCTTATCATTTCATGGGTCCTTCAACCACTTGCACCGATGCCGAAGTGAACGGTATTTTATGCGAGTGCCGCAATTTTTGTGAAGCGCGGTCTTTACGTTTTAACTAATTTGTCTGATCGTTCATAATGGAAACTTTGAAGAAATGGGAAATATCCGATGTTGTGAAATGGTTAGAAGATATAGGCATGGGAGACGATGTGATCCAGAATTTTAAAGGTATATAATTATTATTAATTTTAACTTGAAATTTTATCTTGAATGCATGCCGCGAATACAGGTAACATGAGAAGCGGTCCAGCGCGAAATCGATCGCATACTGTAGTGAATTTGGTAAACAACAATTATTCCACGTGGTCCGATATAAACAATGAGCCGCTGTCAAAATACGTCATCAATAAACATTGGGCGCGGACCAATCAAAACGACGATATCGCAGCCAATCGCGGAAGACAGCGAGAGACGAGAATTATGGGTACATCCGACCTCGTCAGAAATATACTACACTCGGACCAGACAACATCGATCGATAATAACTTCAATTGATAATACAAAATACTGTATTCAAATACGTTTCGCCATGATGTAAATTCTTATGAGTTCCCGACCTACTAGATAGGTAAGTATGATATTTATTCATGTGATAATATAATACCCCATTCAAACTTCGCTACAAATGACGTCGTTCGCTAACAAACGAATCGGCGAGGACGGCCATATTGATTTTTTTCAATTGGCGATCCACGTGTTTCACAATTCAATGGTCAAGGACACTAAACAGTGTCATGTTGAATTGTTAGCCACGGTTTCATATATAGGTAGTGAAAACTGGAAATGTGATTTTTGTTTGCCATTTTTGTCCAAAATAAATTTGTGTCCGTTTTTTGCCATTTTTGCTATAAAATGTATTGATTACTAGTATTGCCAATTAATTTATATTCCATGTCAAATTATTGCCATATTTTGCATTAAATTCCATTTTTGATAGATTTTTCGTATATTTTTGATAAATATCCATATTTTTGTCCAATTTTGCATTGCCCATTTTCTTGAATATTGCTATTATTGATTAACCTGAATAACTTGATATATAATTAATTGCCAATTTTTGAGAATATTGTCCATTTTTGATAATTTGCTGCATTTTTGTCAATTTTTGCCAAAATTTTGATATATTGTGTCCTATTTTGCTATCAATTGTTTGATTACTCTATATTTTGTCAAATGTTTATGTAATTGATCCTGTTTACCTTCCATAAAATAGTTTTGCCTGATTAAATGTCCATTTTTGCTATTTTCTGAGATAATTGAAATTATTGATTATTTTTGCTCTGATATTGCCACATTTTGCCATTTATTTTTCATATACAATGCCTATTATCCATTTTTTTATGCCATTCCAGATTTTGACATCCAATTTTGCAATGTTTGTCCTCATTCATTCCATAATATTCAATTTTGCATTTATGTTATTGTTATAATGAATGTCAACACCCATTTAAAGGTGACACCAAGCTCGTGAGAAGTAAGATACTACTTCAGGGCATTTGTTACAGATAGTTCTAGTATATTTATTATTTTTCACTGTCAATTTATTTACTTTTGAAGATGGCTTCCATAAATAATAAAGTAAATGTAAACACAGCAAATTTTTATGATCTGCAAGCAATTCCCGGGGTTGGACCCAAAGTTGTAGAGTCCATTATTGAAAGAAGAAAGGCAATAAGCTTTCTATCAAAGGAAGATTTGTTCATGATCCCATTTTTCAAAGGGTCGAGGGATCCAATGGCAGTTATTGATTTTGCAGTACCACCAAAGCCAACATATGTTGATAATTCCATCAACAATCACATGGTGACACAAAATCCTATCCCAAATGTTATTAGGTCACCAATACCAAATGTACCTTCACCTACATTCCCACAACAAATTTTCGGTGCAGGATGCTTATCTCCTGGAAATCGAGGTAACACAGGGGTGATGAATATGTCATCAGATTCATATATCACTTATGATGAGCAAAGGAAACAAGGTGAAGATATAAGGGTTGAAAAATACCTGCCCACATCACCAAATTATTATAGAAGGGTTGAAAATGACCAGCCCATGACACCAAGTCATAGCAACACCGGTACACCGCAACGACACAAATGGTTGGGTGATTTACCAGGGATGGACTCATATAGTGATAATGAGTCGTCATATTCTGTTACGAAAGCTGCCACGGGTAATTATGTGACAGGTCAGGGAGTGATACCAAAAACAACTTTGGTAAACACAACCGGTTTACCGGTCATGCGTACAAGAGTAGTGACTCCACCAAGTGCAAGTTACTCTGCGACATTTCCCATGAGCTTATTTCTAACCATGGTGTTATACAACCACATCAGTCATCACAACCATGGCATCACAAAATGTGATTACTACTGCTTACAGTTCTGGTCCAGCGCAACCAATGCCAGTAAATGTTAGTAACAGTTTGAATATGTCTGCAAGTTACAATAATACTGGGGCAGTACAGTACACTACCAGTAATGTCACAACCATTTCAAACAAGTTTTCAATTGCCAAATATGTCAACTAGTAAGCCAACATTCACTTTTGGTAATACTAATGGTAAGACTCCACCGAATTTAATTTTTGTTTCCGGATGATAACTTTAATAAGTCTGAATTAAATGAAATGTAAATGGAACGAAATTTGGTATATGAGTTTACTAGCACAACAAAGGGTCAAATTCGAATTTGGGTTCCGCCACAAATTTTCACCTGAGTTACCACATGAAATTACCACAGCAATAATTTTGAAATTTGGCAAAAATTAATTTCATTTGGCAAAAGTTTTCAACCCTGCATGGTATGTAGATGTTAACGATATGCCTTGGTGTGAATCGGTCAAATAACTTGGCTGACTTTCAGTATTAAACAAGTAAATCCATTAGCACAGGCTACAGACCATACTGTTGGTCTGATCATTCACAGTTGCAATGGGTGTTGACAATGAAATTTTGGGGTAATTAGGCAGACATGACCGTTAAAAGAGGCCATATGAGTATGACTCCAAACAATACAATTAACGTATATCACGCCAATTTTCCTCGCACAAATAGGTTCATATTGAACCAGGATATTCATAGTTTGATATTGGACCTATTTGATTCTGAATTAGTGGACTTATGCCCGTTATTCTCTTTCATGGCGCGGACTACATTGAAAATATTATACACAGCGTACATCTGGTAAGTTGATTTAGGTTCATTAAATCCCACGGGGAGTAGTTTAAGTAGATCAATTAACGCAACATATCCTCATGCAAATACGTTCACACTGAATGTATTTCAAAAATCCAAATACGCCATTTATAATGAGCGCTTACCAGTTATTCCGTTGAATAATGGGCGTTTGGTATGGGGGTGCTAACAAATATGCCCGATGCGGACGTACTTGTAATATGAATACGCACATTCACGACTTTTTTGTGCCCATTTACGTTCATATAGAGCGTATTTCAGATTCAAATAACGCCAATATGGGAGTATTTGAAATAAGTTAAATGTGGTCCTATTTTTTAGGAAACCAGGCTGAAAGCAGGCCGATATGAATTTAGTTAAATTGAAATAAGTCCATATGGAACTTTCGTTGAACGTTTAGGTTCATATAGGGCTTATTTCAGGCCCACGAGATAAGTTCACTATGCGCGTATTACACAAAACACACATATGCCCAAAAATCACATTATTCTAGCTTATCCGTGAGTGGACAACAGCGGGAATTCAATAGTTTATGTCAAATAATACTAGATTTAAGCTATGTGATGCTGAGAAAGAAGACTGCACAATAGATGTGATCTGGTGGATACCAAATACTGGACAGATCCCAATTTACCATCAGTGAGTTGAATATATAATATAGACAACTTTAAAAATCTTCTAAATTCTATTTAGAAGTCTATCAAATCTATTTTAAAAGTAAGTTGAGCTTGATTGCAGACACCATCAATTATAGCCATCCACAATTATCAATAAGGATATTAAAAATACTCAATCTGATTAGATGGTCCCCATACCATAAGGTTACAACGATGACAAACAATTCTTCAAAATACAATTTTGTTATCGTAATCATTTAATTATAACAAAATAATGCTAAATGCTGTCACCTATGGTAAAAACATTCTGAAAACATGTCATTCATCAACATGTTGTTCAACAAAATATGGCTGTATTATCATTTACCTATCATGTAATTTGGCCTTACCATCACTTTATTTTATAGTTATCCATCTTCTTACATAATTTTGTAAGACCATTGATCGGATAACTCCTTTCTGGTCCACAAATAAATGCACATTTCTAAATATAACAAATTTAAAAAATCAATATCTGATCCCTCTGATGGGTGTGTTCGTCAACTCGAATCAAAATATGTTTAACCCCCAAGCAAATAGTGATTTAGGAGCATTATTTCAGATTACGCATATTTAATTGGCTTATAATTAAAGAATTAAATAAACTTCTTCACATAAAGGAAGCATCCCTCCTTATCATGTATAATACATACATGTATTATATTTGAGAAGTTTAAATTGATTTCAAGTGCTAAATAAGTACTAGGATGATATATTATTTGACGAAGAACTCTATAAAAGTGATTAGGAGGGATGGTTGAGTATAACTAGATGGATTTAGTGTATATAACCCATTTAAGACAAACACTGGACATTTTTTATAAATATAATAGATTTTCAAATGTTTTTTTAATACATATACGTATATACAGTGGATACACGTTTGATAGTCTTCAATTTAAGAATGTATTATTGCCTTTATTGCCTATAAAATCTGAAAATTTATTCATCAAAGATAAATAATTATATTTGAGAAGTTTAAATTGATTTCAAGTGCTATGTATGTATTAAAAAAACATTTGAAAATCTATTCAATTTATAAAAAATGTCCATTTAGTCCTTAACAAATATAACTTATTACTAAGTGTTTGCTTAAAGGGGTTCTATACACTAAATCCATCTATTTATACTCAACCAAATATATGCAATGAATGAATCTGAGTAATCATTTAATGAACTAGAGGTAGGACATGAGATTGGTCAGATTCAAAATATTAGATTCACTACATTGGATATATAATGGATGGAATGGGGTGGGTCAATTTTCTTCTAAGCTGATAATTGGAAAGATCTAATGTATGTAAACAGCGGAAATATGATTAAAGTTAGAGTTAATATATTATGAAAACCATTAAATACTTTGGTTACACCATCAGATAGCCCATGCCTATGTGCGAATGCAAACTGTTATTAATTTCTAAACAGATCAACCGATTGATACCAAAAACTATACAGATGAGGAGTGTGTCATCATAAACATGCAGATAAAATTTCAACATCTCTGATAAAAAATACTTTAGTTATCAAATCGCATAGCAACTATTTACGGACAGACAACAAATGTTTGATCCGGCCGTCGGCATTATGTGTACCATACAATGTCATACATGGTATGGATACACATAACAGGTCATCTGCTCTATGAACAATACCAACAACATGGTAATTATAATGAAAATTGAATTATTACTCCACTCATAAATTCATGTTCATTATAATTAACATGTAAACTACAGTAATGCCCTATTTAATCAACTCCCTAACCACAACAGATTTATGGATAAAGTTGCCCATAATTCTGCTGTGGTTGGGGAGTCGATTAATTAGGGCATTACTATAGGGGACAAAATATTTAATTTTGAGGGACCGATATCTCTAAGAATATAGCATTAAAATGGTTGATATTAGTGTTTAATAAAAGCGCAATAATCACCCCAATCAAATCAGCCCAATAACTAACCTGCCCTAAACTTCTTGAAAGCAATGCTACTGGACATAACGCAACATTAACATAACACAATATCATAATATAACTCTGATTTACTTAAATATGATCTCTTTATTATCCAATAATAAAACCTAACAGCTCAAGATTAACATTATATAATCAGTGTATAGAAATCAACAGGAAGTGTGACTATCTCGGAGTTATATTTTCTAGTAACTGATTTTTCAGAACAAAAAGAAGACATGACAGCAGTCTATATTTACTCATATGCAAGCAGAGAAGATTGAAATTATCTATAAAAAGTGTTATTGATCCATATAAAAAAACAATGGTAACATATTTTACTGTACGGGTCAGAAATATGAGGAAAAGGTAAATATGACTTAACTCCTTCAGTGCCAGGGGCCGATCTCATCGCCCTAATTTACGGTTTTGTAGAGTGCCAGGGCCGATAAAATCGGCCCTAAAAAATTAAAAATATAAAATAGCATGCTATAGCAAATTTAACTGGATAAAACCTTACGGGCATGTTATAACTCAAAACTGTCAACAACAATTCATAGTAATAATTGTGATGCCCACGAAAAACGTAATATTCCCTGGCACTAAACTTACAAAAATAAGTCTGGCACTGAAAGAGTTGTCAAAGAATATAAGAAAAAATTCTTAAAATTGTAAAAAATAATAACAAATTATGAAAAATTGTTAGGCCAACACATTCTCTTATATATGCGATGCGAACTATGATAGACTCGCATACATAAGAGAATGCATTGGCACACGGTATATGGGTAGATACAAAAATTGGACTTGGCACTGAAAGGGTTAATAGCACGCCCAATTTTATAATCAATATACAAAACAGATTCACCCCCTCATTCAAATTGACATTGACACCATATCAACGGAGCAGAACCATTACAAATGATCCAACAATTAACACACCTTAGCCGTACACTAACCTCCATCAATATATGTAAAGTCAGTGGATGTAGCGTTGCAACTTCAACTCGCGTGTAAATGCCCTAGCCCATCACATGGGCAACAAGTGTTGTTGGCGAGGACACATATATAGAAACATAACAGTATATTGGAAATTAATTTATCCTATTATACATGCATGTACACATGTATGCTCACAATTTGATGCATTCAAAATTAATTGCGTTTGACTATCATAATGATGATAATTTCCTGAATACTCCCTTGGAAATTTAATTTAAATTACATTATCATACACTCATCACTCCCACCCTGTTTCAGCTAACTGATAGTCATTCATGATTCAGTATGAACTATATACATGTAGTAACTATACTTTTTTAGAAACGGTAGACGCATATAATAGGGATATAAAGTTGGTGAGGGTGGGATAACCACTACACTCATTTACATTACCCTGTATCTAAAACATTGAATAACAAATAATAAGAAATAAAAGCTATTCTTTTTAAAGAAACATGATGTTAAAACGAGACCAATCATGATCGGCAGATATTAACCAATCCCTTGGCGATACTAAATTAATACTATGATCTGAATCATAAATGAGAGTTTTGATGTTTAATTATAGAGTATACTGTTATGTACAATTATAGACAAATGTACATAACACAAATAATTGGAATTTATGAGTCACTCGCATGTATATAAGAGAATGCTCTGGTACAAGATCTGTAATGCTGCACCTCCACAGTCTTGGGTTAAATGAGAAAAAGGTGACCTGGACATGGAATACTTAGGTTAAGACAGTCAAATTTATGTTTAAAAGGATACTGCATCAAATTCTACCAACACCCATCAAGATAAAGACGCCTCACTGCTGACCCATTAATATCAATTATATAGCAGAACTGTCAACAAATCAGACATTGTTTATATTGGTGCTAGCATCTCTGTTAAACCAATAACATTTATAATTACCTCAGGCCATCTGTCGAGTGATATACTCAGTGATATACATAGCTTTCTTTATTTGCACATTGGCATAAGATACATCAGAAAATAAAATTGCCTTATCAAGTAGTCCAAAGGCATGGGATGGAATTGGTGAATTGGGTTTACAGTTACTCCAAACAAATTGACCAGTACATAACACAAGATTTTGGACCGACTTAAAAACCAAATTTGCTGGGGTGACTAGGGGTACCCTTGGCAGAGTTATGATGGTGTTGGTTTTTCAAATTTATTTAACTTAAAAACATTTTGTTTTTAATTAAACAAAAAATATTTAAAAATATCTTTATTTATTCATATTCATTTTTTTTTTAAATTGAGCAAGGAATTAAATCTGAATTTTTTTAGTGAATATATTTTTTAGTAAAAGGGCCATAACTCAGTTAAATATAGTCGGATCAAACCCATATTAGAACTCAATCTGTATTTTGGGCTGAGAAACTCAAATACCAAATTGGATTGCAATCATATAGAAAATATTTGAGTTATCGCACCATGCATAAAGTGTCTACGGACAAACGCACGAGTGATCAATCCGGACGACACTATATTTACCATACTATGCTATGGGTAAGCATAATGAAGCTTGGCAACTATTCCAGAAGTGAAATCAATTCATCCAAGTGAAACCAGTCTTTATGTAGATCTATATAGACTCATTAACCATGGGAAATTATAACAGGTGGAAAACTGCCTTCGACATAGATGTTTAGTATTTAGATTTCCTAATGAATACATTACCAAGCAGCATATATGATCTATTACATTATAAGGTATGATACTACACACTCATATTAATCTATAATATGGTTGTCACATTACATCTGTAGACACCACAAACACACAAACTCTAAATATATTGGCACCAATGAAAAAGGTAAAAAATACACTAGATTTATAATACCAATTTACATTTTCACTGATTTATTTCATATAATTGGCGCATATCTTGTATCAAGATCTAAGGCTAGATATGGAGATTGATTAAGACTGAAATTATTGCTAAAATGATCTATGACGGTCATGACTGCACTTATTGCTCAAATTATTCCACTTGCATCCTGTTGATTATGACAGAAATTATCTTGAAGAAATTTAAATTCTACACTGATCTTTAAAAATACAAGAAATGAAAGTTCAAAGGGCAACTACAAAATCAATACAAAGTGTTTTAATATGGCGCTGGCATTAGTATGGCGGTGGCATAAACATATTAAATCTTATCAACTGCTAAACTAAGAATATATTTTACTACAGTTAAAATTGCATTTCATTTCAATTACAGGGACACACTCACAAACATCGAAAGAGGGTCCTCTGCCGGGTGGCAAAGCACACCATTGTCACTCATAACGGTAAATATAACTAAAGCTATCATTCCTATTAAGACTTGAATAGACATTATACATACGATATATTACATGGCTTTATGTCATATGGTTGGGACCAACATCGTAGTGCCGTATGGTTTATCATAGTCTAATGCACCATGTTCCTAACTATTTATCTCAGCTAAGCAATCAGTTCTAACCTGTATAGCAACATTTTGTAGCTCCACAAATCCGCTTCCACATTTACAAAATTTGATGTGTCTGATTTTTATCATAAACTGACATACCATATTTACATACATTTCAATAAAATGACATGTCAGATAAAACGTATTCCTGTTAACCTTGGTCTACATGCCTTCAGTCGTGCCGTACTTGCCATTCGGCTGCGGTGCTCAACTCCACTTACAATGTCTTCACACTGCAGCTGAACGGCAAATACACCATGGTGGCAATGGATACTTGTTTTGTCCAGTGGTGTAGGTGTCCATGAGTACATTTGGTAGACATATAGACATGATACTCATTCCTTTCCAGACAGCCGTTATCCCAGGCCAAATAACGGAAGTCATTAAAACAGTTTCACGAGAGTGAGTATTTAATAAATTACACTGAAATTTCATTCCAAATTGACCTGGTTTAACAACTGATTTTGATCAGGGTTGTCAAATATTCAATAAACTCGGGATCTCGAAAATATACATGAAGTGAGTTGGCTATGAATATTTCTTTAGAATATTATATAAAATTAACTAAACAATATATCCAGAATTATAATACTTGAGCTACATAAATATAGTAGTCACTAAAATTCCCCTTGTGTAACCTCATGTAATGAGAGCCCATGCTATTGTGCATGATTGAAAGTAACATGGTGTGACATTTACAGCTTATTCAACCTCTTTGCTTCGCAACTGGGTTCAACTTTAACTCCAGTCAATATCACCACATGATTTTGTCAACCCACCACATGTAGTTATATTAAACTGTGTTTTGGATTTGAGTTTTTCTTAGAACTTCCATAATTAATGTCTAGATTAAATATGAAACCATTAAAGACATATTATGTACTTATTCGGGTGTGTGGAACTAATACGTTAGTATTCATGTGCTATGCCAACTGGATGAATGTAGCATTCTTGAAACATCACCGAAATCTCAAGCAAAACGACCGTAACACTCCATAGAAAACATAAACTGATCTATGCTAAATTGTAAATATTTACTACTTGAATCGGGACGAATCTATCGGCAATAAACTAATGAAAACGATTTCGCCACCTGCAGTCACTGCATTTAATTAATATATAAGAATGACGGTCTGTGTTGTCAATTTAGATATAACATTTGTAAAAATAACTACTTTGAGCAAGTTTATTCTAAATCTCTATTTGATCGCCATATATGAGTGTTTCACATCACTTTAATAGTAATATCTCACTTTATTTTTATATAGAGATCCAAACTTCTATAAGATAAAAGTAACCGCGTCCAACACAAAATATCTTGTAGACCGTTTCCTTGGTCTACAAATGAGACCCGGCGTCTCCTACAAGATGACAATCAATGGAAACAGGATAATCAACTAGTAAGTACAGTAAAGTATTTCTTATTATAAAATAGATAAATGTTCCAGAATAATGTATTTTTAAGCATGTCAAATTTAAGGTTTCCCTATGTACCCTAGAAAAAGATGCATACCCACAACTTGTATTGGACTGTAAACAGAGAAGTTATTTTTGATAACTGGGTAGGGCATCGAAAAACATCTTACCAATTTTAAAACCCCTCCCATAAAATGAAAGTGTGAATGACACTGTAAGTCAACTAGGAAAAGGAAAAAATTCATGTGTTACAGTCAATGGAGTGATTAGGAACGTCGAAAGTTAAAAGGCCTACTAGTTATGGAAATAGTAAAATCCAAAATGGCTGCTGGCGGTCATGTTTTTGGCCGAATGACCCCAAAAAGACTCGTTCCCATCTACATGTCATTGTTAACATCCATGACAAATTTCATGAAGATCTGACCAAAGCTACGACCTGTATCCCGCACCAAAGGATTTAGTCATGCAAAGAGTAAAATCCAAGATGGCTTCTGACGGCCATGTTTTGTGAACGAACGATCCCAAAATGACTCGTTCCCATCTACATGTCAATATTAACATCCATGACAAATTTCATGATGATCAGACAAGCAGTACGACCTGTAGCACGCACCAATGGATTGAATTTTGAAATCCAAAATGGCTGCCAGCGGCCATGTTTTTTGGCCGAATACCCCCAACATGACTCGTTCCCATCTACATGGCAATGTCAATATTATATTCTTTGAACATCAGAAAAGGAGAAGTTTAAAGCCCTATCTTGGCCTGAGCTTTTGTTCGGAGCATCTCCCCGACATTTTAAATTTGTGCAGCAGATGGTTTAAATGGAGATGCGGCCAGGTGGTGCCAATCGATGCGTAAGACATTTTATGTATAACACACAGCTGGCATAACGCTATTATATCACATGTCTCCACGTGACAACTTATAATATATGAGTGATCATCCGTGGTCTATAAATCTGCCAAACATTTTGGGTAGATACCACTAAATTGAGACCGGTTGACATTTTCGGAACATTATGCGTTTGGGGGCTGTAATTTCGCTATACGATATGTCTGCATGCGACATTTGCTCTTCAAGAAGTAACAGTTTATACATATCCAGTATGTGGTGGGGAAACTTCTCCTAAAACATCAAAACAGATTATTTCTTTGTGACAGATCTGTATAGCAGATAAGAGTGAATTTTTTCCAAAGAACAGCTGCGTAATGAAATAGAGTCTGGATAGTTTAGAACATTTTACCAGACCCACTAATTATATATCCGTCTGCACTTATCTTAGACTGGTATCATTGTTTCTCAATAATACTGATGGTGATTGTCATCCAGATTAATAGTTTTTGACCACAGGCCTGTCAATTCTTCACATGCAATGTTAGAAATGTTTCAATCATAACCTCCATATTCACTGATTTAAGAATTTTAATTCAGTATACCAATATGATTCTCTTATCTTTAACATCTTGAATTCATATATTCAGTCTCATTGACTTCAGAACAGATCAAGCTATTTTCAAATAAATTTAAAGTATGGTAATGAAATGTTTTCTGAACATTTGATACATTTTTATCACATACCGGTATATATTGCTGGTGATAACCACTGTCTATATTAGTGTTATCATTTTTCCACAAAACGATATTTAAAGGTATTGAAATGCTCAAATTAACATCTTGTTTGGAAGGAACTGCAATACTGTGGTATGACTGTTGGGATCCGTCCCTGAGCTGCAGGGTTAGGGTAATCGATTACACAATTTAGAGTAATCGTCTGTAATCAGTAATCATGACATTTCTTGATTACAAGTAATCGTAATCGTAATAAATTACTTACAAATGTACCTGTAATCATGATTACATTTTGATTACTTTTACTAAAATATCCATATGGATGGCTATTGGATATTTATAGGCTCACAATGTGGTACTGTGGAGTGTGCAAAGATACAAACATGTTAAAAAGTTAGTACAATTTTCTCATGTGTTATGTTAGTGGTACAGTGTGTATGTACATTCTGGCAGTGGACACAGATAACAACACACAATTGTTGAATACAGCATGGATAGCAATAAACTTGTGATACAGACAATGAAATGTTCTAATATGAATAAATAGGCTACCCGACTTAAATTAGGATTAAATTGACTACTGCAAACAATGGCCGTAGAGTCACACTGGTACAATATGGCTAATTAACTGAACAAATCAGGTGTGATGTACATCCGTAGACCTAATTAGCTGGTTTGTCATTTACTGCACTCATGGAGTTAAGCCTCATTTAATCCTCATCAGGATTAACAACGGATGATCATCAAATAAATATTAGTGTTATCTTCATTGTGTTGAGTATTGAATCTAACAGAACATGCAAATAATTTATAATTGCTTCTGGTGATATTTTCATAAATAGTATGCGTTAGTTTGAATGCATGTAAGAAAATTAAAAATATATTAAAATATATTTACATAAATACATACACATAAAACATAATGTATTCCCAATAAGTTGGTGCATAACTTCATGATGAAACCTTTCCAATACATGTAAATGTAAAAAGTTTATGTTTATTGGTTGCTTCTTTCTATTGTTTCAGTCGTTTCTTGTTTCCATGTTATGCAGTGATGTCTTTATTCAATAAAATTTGATATGTTATTTTTAATTATTTCATTATTTATTCCTATGCGATCAGAATGGTTGGAAACTAACAATTGTAATCAAAAAGTAATCGATTACATTTACTAAAGTAATTGTATTCGTAATCGATTACATTCGAAAAAATGTAATCAGTAAGATTACATTGGCATGTAATCGCCCCAACCCTGCTGAGCTGCAGATACCAACATTGTATGGCGTTACTCTCAAGTGTTCTCCCAATGGGCAGATTGCTCAGATGCCCAGCCACTATAGTATTTTCCAGGTTTTACTCTCAAGTGTTCTCCCAATGGGCAGATTGCTCAGATGCCCAGCCACTATAGTATTTTCCAAACAATAATTATTAATGATATTCCTTAACCATCTTTTCAATTAAATGTCTGACCGTCTAAATTTGTTTTAGATTTTGTTCTTCATGATGTATATAACTGTTGTCAAGATGGTAAATCAAATGAATCAAAGAGTTCTGCCACACCAGATATAATGGGCCCACCTTTATACAATGGAAATCGAGCGTTCCGTGCTGCTGAATAGGCGTACAATGCTTATTTTCGGACCCATGGTTAATTTTCATAACATAATTTGTTGAGATAGAAACATCCATAATATGGCCGACACCGTTAACCAACTTCTGGAATCGATACAAGATGGAAGCATCCCGCGGGCAGATGTTGAAAGACTGGCTTATGATATAGGCGAAACAGAATCATTGTCATTGTTAACATCCATCACAAATTTCATGATGATCCGACCAAAGGTACGACCTGTAGCCTGTGTCAAAGGATTTAGTCATGCAAAGAGTAAAATCCAAGATGGCTGCTGGCGGCCATTTTTTCTGGCCGAACGACACCAAAATTACTCGTTCCCATCTGCCTGTCAATATTAAAATCCATGACAAATTACATAATGATCAGACGAACGGTAGGACCTGTAGCCCGTGCTAATGGATTGAATTTTGAAATCCAAGATGGCCACTGGCGGCCATGTTTTTTCCCGAATGACCCCAAAATGAATTGTTCCCATCTACATGTCAATTTCAACAGCAATGACAAATTTTATAATCATCCGACCAAAGGTAAAACCTGCAGCCTGTGCTAAAGGAAATTGTTGACGGGTCACACACACACGGACGACAAAGCCATGGCAATAGCTCAAACTTTACAAAGTAAAGCCGAGCTAAAAAGGATGCCATTTCAACGAGAGTTAGGAAGCGTATCAGTCGAACCCACTACCTTCGAAATTCTTGATCTGCCATTCTGGAAACATGTCAATGCACTTCCTCCGAAATTGCATCTGTGACCATACGATTACTGGCACTGGCGTATATATGTCAGAGTTATGGAGGCAGGGACTCAGTTTGAGTGTTCGTTGCTTCATATTTGCTTACCTGAGTGAGCGTGGACAAATTATCAGTTCTTATCGAAATGGCCATGTGTCGATCGGAATGGTACATTGAGATGTCACTCAAACCAATTGTCATCCATGCCGGGGTTAGAACCCGCGCCAACCTCGTCTAGTCCAGACTCAAATCAAATATTTGGTGAAATTAAAGATTTTATAATTTGCAACGACATAAAATGTTTTGTCATCGAAGATTTGAACACTGAAGTTTGAAAAGATGAACACTTATTACTGAGATATTCTCTTTCTTTATTTGTTCTACAAAGATATAAAAGCATTTGGCGACTATCACCAACGAAGTCGTGGTATTTTCAAACGAACAAAGTGATATTGATAGCCCATCGGACGACGCCTGCAAGGGGAACGAGAGAACTTCAATGATCTCCGGCAGCCTCAAGTCTGTCTGGAGAGTTCATGGACACAAATCTCAATACATGCAAACAGTTTTGTATGGAAAATATGCATGCCTATTTAAACAACTTGAAGGCGATGGTCGATGCAAAGCAGCCTGTAGGTTTCGAACCTATTATCACAGAAGCCGACAGAGATCGTCGAAATGAAATATCATCCAAAAAGAAAGATCGGATAACGAAATTGATTATCGAGGGAATGGAAAATATAGCATGTATGGGGTTTGAGGAAGAAGCATGTGAGTTGAACGATTCCAAACTTTGGACTTCAGTCTCATAAAAATGGTAGACATAATGCGGCTTTATTTCTCAATTTATCGCCTGCAATTGAAGCTATATATATATGCTATACATGTGTAGTTGGGGACTTGGCTATACGGAGGGGGTTGGGGAAATGTCTAGCAACTGGTATATCAACATAGCCAATAGATCATGTCATTAATCTAAGTATTTTTTGAAGTTATAACGGGGAATTGAACATTGAAACAATCAAAATTAATGGTCAATATGTTTCTTAGTTTATACCTGTCCTAACAAACTCTCTATCGACCAACCTACCTCAAATAAAGTTTTTTAAAGCATCTTTTTGCTTTTTGCTGAACAATTGCAACCTGCTATAAGGCCTTAGCTCCCAATAAATATATTATTTGTAAACAATTGGTTCTTAATCATTTTATCAAACAATGCTTGATAAATATGAATATTATTTTATAGTTCATCATTCTTTACAGGGTTCAGTACACATTGCCATATCTTTTTCTTTGATATGCACTTTGTGTTTATTAATTTTGGGTTCGAAAAAATAATTTCAAAAACCTCTATAAATTTCACATTTAGTATTTCTAACATATTCCACAATGAATTATACTCTTAAAATGTTGCATTCATGGTTTTGGTTATTGTAATTACTAACAAAAGTGAACATAAACCTTTATTTTATCAGACTTAGGTGTTTCCTGAATGGATTATGTTATTCAGCAATATTCCATTCTATCTGAAAATGGGGAGATAATTCCACAGGTTGATCTTTGGTCAATCAATAGTGACAAGAATTTTGCGTTCAACATCATAGTGCAAAGCTCCGACTATAAATAGAAAAGTGATTTAAATTACAGGTTCAGCAGATTCTGTTATTAAATGTTTAGTCAAGGCAATAGAAATTATTTGTCACACAGGAAGCAGCGCAAATCTGATTTCAGGTGTTACTCTGCATTCATTCTTCAAAATCACCACATCAAACAAAGTTAAGGAAATGAAAACACCCGATGGTGTGCCTTTGCGGGATAACTATAAAGGTATGGAGGCTGTTTCAGTACCATTTAGTCGCGAAGAGTCACTATGTTGGTAATTAGCTTCAAACGAAAAATATCATATACCAAATGTTGTTCAGCATCAAGTATATATATCCACGTCAAGTGTGTTCTTGACTATTTAATCATGACGGCCAACACTGGAAGTTTGAGTGACACAGAAAAGAGCGTTCCGTGTTATTTTATTCCGGACATGGTAGTAATAAAGAGCGTTAATTTCACTATTGCGCGTGAACAACTGAAAAAAGCCTGTGACTGTGGCAAATATTTGTCAAGGCATACGAAGCCGGCATATGAATATTTTGTTTAGTGATCAGCCTATCGTATACATCATCCAAATTAGGCAGACATGAACGTTAAAAGAAGCCATATGAGTATGGCCGGGCAAACTCCAAATATTAAAATTAACGTATATCACGCCGATATTTCCTCGCGCAAATAGGTTCATATTGAGCCTTGATATTCATAGTTTCATATTGGACCTATTTGATTCTGAAATAAGACCATAGTGGACATATGCCCGTTATTCTGTTTTATGTCGCGGACCACAGTGAAAACATACACAGCGTACATCTTGTAAGTTGATTTAGGTTCATTAAATCCCGCGTTCACATTTTTTAAAATCCACATAGGCCATTTATAATGAGCGCTTACCAGTTATTCCGTTTAATGATGGGCGTTTTGTATGGGGGTGCTTGAAATATGACCGATGCGGACGTCTTTGTACAATTTTATTTCACTGTGTTATTCGTTATTTTACATGATGTCCATGCCTGCTGCCGAGTTAGATGGAATTTTTACAAACTTCTTTGTTAATATCCGCATGCAGAGTGGAGATTTTTATTCAAAATGACACATTTATTGTTTCTCCTTTGTTCTGTTGTGTATAGTATTATGTGTTTTCATTCAGTTATTTGGCACAACGTGTTCTAAAATCAAAGTTAATTTGATAGATTGTTGTTTTCTAATTATTCAGCTATTTGTTAGACTTAACATATTACATACTGTGTTTACTTGTACATACATGCTTGATATAAGTAATCACTGTGACCTGCATAATAATTTGAAGCATTCAATCAATATCTATATTATTTCTTCACCACTCACTACATTCATTGCATATATTACATAAAACTTCCTGAACATAACCTTTCAGTTTACAACATTAACACAGTTTATTAGGTACACATAGCTTTATTAAATTAAGCTTAATACAATGTACTATTTTCATGATATATTTGTATAAGCAAATAGCACAGGCAATTAGAGATAAGGCCAACCAGCCGAAAGGACGTCATTGTGAATTATAACATTTCTTCTTCAATAATTCTCTACAATTCATTAAACAGTATGAAAAGGTAAATGTTTTTGTTCTGAGACATTTATTAACAATGAAAGTTTAAACCATGTGTCAAAGAACGTAAAAACTATTTATCTTTTTCTACACTCCAATTGTATGTGATGAAATTCCATGAAGTGGAATAATATTAATGTATATTATATTAGGTTATAGCCTGTGGATATTTCAAACATTTAGATAATATTAAGTTCATCGAACAACCTGTTTTAGTATTTAAGAACGCCTAAGTAAACTGCTCAGAAATGAATAATTGATTAGTACAGAACGTGTTAAAATTTTTACTACAGGTTTTACTCAGGGAACATCACTGTCGTGTCGTATCAGACACATCACTCCACCAATTACAGAAAGATGATTTGATGAAGACATTTAGCAATTCCTGGAAATGTTTAAAGCAATTCCTGGAAATGTACACCATTCCAAAGAACCAGTACACGACATTTCCAGTGAAAAACGAAGTCAATATTCCGGAGAAGTTTTGAGCAAAGATAGCGGAACATGTGTCTGTACAACACAAGGAATCGCACCCACATGCAGCGCCTCCTCCAGTTACGAGGCAGTTAACTACAGGTTGTATGCGTACAACGTTAACCAGTGGGAATACCAATACCTGGATGGAACGCGGGTGTGGTATGGGTCCTATCGATACTAATCTGGTGAGTTATTATTGAAATGTTTCATTCGCCATATGTCTTCATCACATTGGTGTCGTATAGTTTTAAATAAAAAATCACCGACAAAAAGACGCAAGAGTGGAGCCTGTTCCACCATTTCTGTGTCTGCAAGCAATAAGAGTAATGGGCGGGAACAAAAATAACAAGAAAGTGATTATTTGTTCAAGGTTGGTTCCATTTACCCCCATGTCCAGTTCCTTCAACAAAACCAAAACTATCTAAACGTGAAATGCACATATGTGCTGCAAAGTTCGTGTCGATGGAAAAGATCAAAAATAAAAAAACAAATGTAAATTCGAATGTGCCCAGTGTTTCTTCACAAGTTAATGAGAACGCAATATTCGTGACCAAATCTGGACGGTCGAGCAAAATGTCAGACGATCCTGATTTTAGTTCGCCGAAAAAGCGCCAACAAACCCACAAAAAGGAATTAATGGCTGGACTTTTTGTGCATTATTATCTTAACGCTGAAAAATATACACCCCTATTTTGTAATGGACAGGTCAGAGAGAACCCAAAATCGATGTACTGAACCTCGATACCAGAATGGTGCATCTTTGAACAAGTACAAAAAAACTGACAACGGATGAAAACATACACGTCCTCGAATTTTTATCGAAATAGGGAAATTGTATGGTACACCATTGATAAATTGATATATCGTGTGTCTATTGTGAAGAGATATATTACTAAACACCAGCTCGCCGCAGGCGAGCGTGGTTGTTTATACCTTAGGCAGGTGAATGACGTCATATAATTTTTTTTGAATTTTCTATACGATGAGAGGAAATTCAGGAAAGAGTATGCTATTTAGCGAAATTGACACGTGACTTCCGATTAGCAACTGTTTAAAATTGCGGAATCGGAAGTGGAACGAGATGAAATGCCACGGCTCATGACGTCATGTTGTATGCGTAGGTTGCACATTAACCCTTTCACGATGGGAGATGCGCTGGTGCAGCATTAATGTTTTTATTACGGGAGCTGTACTGGTGCAGCATTAACCATTTCATAATTATTTTCATGACCTCATGTCGCAATCTCCATTTTCAAGCAAATAAAGGCTCCGGTTGTACGCATGTAAATTTAAACATAAAATTGGCATACTGCATCTATAAATCAGTTGGTCAAATACACGTATCTGCTTACCTGTACCTGTACTTAAATTTGTTTTTTCAGATCAACAAAATACCAGGAAGCAATGGTAATAAAATACACCTGAGGGGTGATAATGATCACATTATGGAGTTCGTGTGGTGTGGTGCTGGTGCACCTAACCCGTACACTCAGTAAGTATTATAATACATCCACCATAAATTAAAGGGTTCCGGCCATTTATGGGACCATCTCCTTTTATACTAAATAGAACATATGCAACACATGAATGAATTTGAGCCATGTATTAGTGCCAAATACACCCATGTTCTGTGAACAATGCAAACATGGTCATTATACTGAAAATGAATGTATGACTGGTGTCATATTCACGATATTGTTTGAATCGTTCTGTATAAAATATAATTTAAATTGCACATATGTAATACCCTTGACTGAAAATTGTACGAGAACATCTGGATGACGGTGTTTTGTTCCAATTTTGCTGCCATCCGTCAATAGTACGGAAAAGGAAAATAGGAATCCATTAAACGCAACGCATTTTTTTCACATCGTCGTTGTTTTAAAGGACGAAAGTTATGATTATTTCCAAATTAACAATAAGAAATATAACAATTTAAAAGAAGCCACTCATTACACACAAATAGGCTTATTGTATCATCCCATTCCAATCACCCATAATCATCCACTGGCAGTCTGCTAAAATATTTTTTTAATTTGTGGTCGGAATAAATAGTTTACACAAAATACAAATGTACATTAATTAACACAACTATTGCACAGTGAACCACCAGAGAATCGCATGTTAGAATGGCTCATGTACTATAACACAAAATAAAACAGTAGCAAATGACTTTTCATGATCCTCCAATACTGACATCCGACCATGTGTGTGACATCCGAATGGTAGTATGTATTTCAGTACCATTGAGTCGTGAAGAGTTACTATGTCAAATATCATTTTCCGTGACGCGATCTATAATAAAAAATACTAACTTTCTTTAATAAATTCTGCTTTTCAATACTTACATGTAATAAACCGTGTAATTTATCAGTCGACAGGTATACAATGTGGAAATGTGCAGTCGACGTAATCAATTTTTTTAATCTGCGTAGTAGGTGGAGTACACAAGGGATAATATTTGACCTGCAGAATACAATGTAACTAAGGATTACTTTAATATGAAATACGATTATATAATGTTTGACTTTTATTTAGTTCCCGCTCGGCTATTTGTACAGTTACATCGCGTATGTACGTATCACATCAAGACCCACTCTTTCGTTTCAGGTATGCCCGATTCTGATGGGTTACACAACCTTTACACCCAGACGGACCGACCAAATTGTATATTTGACAAAATGGGACAATGTTACCAGCATTGGTCTGGAAGGCTTTAAGAAGACGGGGAGGACGTTCGTTCATCTTCTCGTCGCTCCCCGATCTCAAATTGACAGAGTAATAAGAGGTAAGGAGATTTTTTAGATAATGTTTAAACATATACAATTATTCAACTTCAGCGAATATCATACGTTAAGATATATACATGTACAAGGCATGTTGACAAGAGCAGGGACATGTACATACAAGCGAGGTCTATCTGATTAGATACATTATACTTGTTAATTTGTTATGTAAACTCATACCTAGAGAGGTCCATCTTATTGGTGTCGTTACCTTCTTGTTATATAAAATAAATTATAACAATTATTGAGCGGTATATATATCATACACGTACGCCCGTGTCTATAGGGAAGGTGGCGTCAGTATTATCCGATATCGCCATATTCTAACAAACAACATAAAGTGCAAAACCATTCTACAATATGAACAGGGTTGTGACAGGAAGACATTTCACCTCCCGACAATCGACAATTTGACAAATTCCTCATTTATGTATATGTATACTTTGTTAATATGGCATGTTTTCGATTGCAAACAACTTATTTAGTTACATGCTTTTGTCAACAACAAAAAATCCTTAAAGCGGTAGTCCATTTATTTTCGCGCCAACAAAATCGGTGAAATAAATAGGATCAAATAGAAAAAAATAATCGTAATCGAGTCTTCAAATGGAGATCATACCATTCTAATGTAAACTTTCAGAAGCGAAGGTGAGGCCCCATTAAGTCAAACGTTAGTCAATCAATGAAATGCCAAGATTTTGATAAAACAAATTATAAATTCAACCGAATTTATATTACATGAAAATAAACGCACCACCGCTTTAATTGTCTGAACAACATAATTATAATTAAAATTGTGCATATATCTTGTAATTTTAATGCAATAATTGGATCTTTTTCAGAACGACAGAAGGAAAACACCAACAAATACACGGGCGCTGTATACATGAAGCCAATGTCGTTCTCGGGGGTGCACATGTACACCAACAGGCAACCACATACCGTGCTGTGCCCCGTGGACATAGCCCCCGGCCAGATCGGCAGTTATGAGCTTAAAAATTTGTAGACCTTGAACATATTTTGTACTTAACCTGTAATTAACCTGTACAATATTAGATTCGAAATAAATATTGTTTACACTAGCACATTTTGTGTATATATCATATATGTTTGTTTGATAAATGTTAAATAAAATATATCAATATCATTATACCTGGATAGTTGAATTATAAAAACCATACCCCAAGCCTGTTTTATATGGAAGCGTATTGGTGTCCTCTATGTAGGAAAAATCAATCCTAATTAGGACATAATTATCTCCTAATTAGGACTTAGTATCGCAGAAAGGGTAAAGTTACTACGTTTTCATCTCAAAGTTGATATAACTTATTAGTGAATGAAAATTGCTATCTAACTTTCGTCTATCAATGTGTTCGCGCCTCTCCTGTCTGTTTATTTGCGCGCATTCAACGTCACTTGTTTAATAGGCTGGTTCCTGGTCGAAAGCTGCAAACGTCTGAAAACGTAGTAACTTTACCCCTCGAGCCATAGTATCTCCTAATTAGGACTTGGTATCTCCTAATTATGACATAGTTATCTCCTAATTAGAACATAATTATCTCCCAATAAGGACTTAGTATTGCCAATATCGGTCGAGGCGAATATGAAACCGTATAAGCCAACTAAAGGACATTTAGTTTTATATACGTTTCCCACATTTATTGAATATACCCCAACATATTGGCTGTACCTAAAAGGCTGAAGCAGCTGCTGATCAACAGGTTACCACCTAAAACGCTGATCAGCAGATTTCCCGATTTCAGTTTAACTCGATTATAGCGGCGGTAGTCGGTCGTGGGTTGAGCAGATGGCACTTAATATATGTTCACCAGTTCAAAATTCCGTTCAGCAGAACGGTGACTACAGTTCAGCAGATCCCCCCCCCCCCGAACTCAGTTTAACTGATTTTGACGAAGATAATGGGGTTTAGGTTATGCAAATGACTTGTAATCGATGGACCATAACCAAATACACGCCGGGAATCGCATTTGACCGCCCTCCACCCCAGTTCAACAACCCGTTCTGCACTCTATCTGGGGCAGTTCAGCAGATTCAACGAACGCAGTTTAACCGACTTTTATCGAATATAGTCTGGTATAGGTTATGCAAATGAAGTTTTATCGATGGTCCATAACCAAATACAGGAAGAAAACATCTTGCAGATTTTTCAAGAATGGATGTGTCATCGTCCCGTGGATAAAAACACTACTTTTACCAGCAGAAAACAAGTTCAAACTTCTATTTTACTATTTAGTATATATTAGACTAACATTTTCTGCAATAATCCGCCACCAATTTTCACATGAGTGAATATAATATTCTGTATTGTATTAGTTGATTATCATATATTGCATTATTATTTCATGTGATTATCTTTCTTTAATTCGTTTCCGTAGCGCTTTATGTAATGAGGAAAGAAATATATTTATATATATATATATATATATAAACCTCAGTGGAAAGCCACCTTTGTGGATGCACCTGTTTCTTATATACTGAACATCGGTGCAATTTGCTGCAAGAGCATAGTTTGGATCTGGTTGAATTTGGATGAGTGCATGAGAATGACCTCATTAACGACATTCAGTCCGCTATCTTCCATTCTGCTTCTCATATAGTGGGGTCGTTAAAAGCCAATTCAGAACAATGGATGCAAAATAGAAATATCTTGCCCCGTCACATACCACCCAATATATGCATCAATATTTTAACATTTTTAAATCAATTATACAGGAATCATGTATCGACAACTGAATAGGAAATATAGAATACAAATTTCCTCAAAAAACCATAACGAAGAACTCTCAAACAGTGAGCGGGATATTCTGGCAGACATATCTCCCAAGAAAATTAGGATAAAAACGACAGATAAAACAGATGTTCAAGATGATTCACCATCACGTTCTTCTATGGGCCTTGGGGAGTTAATTTAATTTAATTACATCAAAAGCAACATTTATAATATGATAGCAGAAAGTGGAGAAAGAGAGATGGGAAAGAGTGCGAGAACGAATGAGCATAAGTTATGTGGAGAGTAAAGCTCCACAAAGCTCTATGTGCTGCTTCTGTGGTGAGTGCGTCGAAAACACCCATCAGATGCGAACAATGTGCACCACAGGCAATAAATAAGGCTGATTTATAAACCTGTTAAACCATATGTGGTGCTGTGTTTTGAGAATCTATGGCGAAGTTTAATTTACAGCCGTGCATTGTAAAAACCACGAGCTTTCAGTGCGCATGCATGAGGTTGTTGGTGGCAAAATAGTTTATTTACAACATTCCGATGTTGCTGTTTCAACTGTCATGGAGTAAATGAATCTGTTGTATGAATAATTTTCAATGTAGTTTTCCATTATATATTTATTCGTGTGATTTTACGAGCGGGAAAAATTACCATAAATTTATATTACTATAATTCCTTATAATAATTTAAGGATTTTTGCTATCCACTTCTGCGTGCAGCGGTGGGCGATGTCTGTTTAGCTCACATTGCCACAACATTGGCATTAAACGTGTTAATATTTCAGGTGCCACTCGAACTCACAGCAACATGCTGGTTACCCGGGTACGCGGAAACCAACGGAGTTAACCGACCACATTCATCGACCACTGCCAACGATCTCCGTCAGCCCCCTCAGCACCTTCCTCGACCTTGCAGAACATATCCTGGATAACAACTTTCCTGCTGCTGTGCTTGCATGGGCCAGCATGTACTCCATGCACTTCTTCATTGTCTTCCTGAAACAACTGCGACATTTCAATCTACCTCTCGTGTTTGGACCATCAACCGCTGGGAAAACATTGATCGCCACCTGTGCCTTATGGTTGAACGGGTGTACAGACAACCAGTTATGTTCACGGTAATTGACATAGATCTCACTATATAATTATGAAACAACTTGCTTTTAAAACAATGTTGTCATAGCTTCAATTATTCCGCAACATATTTATTTGGCTTGCACGAATGACGAATATCAGTGCTATCCAATTATCGTTAAAAATATAAACCGAGAATTGATCAAGTTCTTTTGTAGAAACGTTGTCGGACAATACAACTCTTATGCAATATGGCTTGTCTTCCAGTTGTTAACTTTCAAAACGATTTAGATGTAATACTTGATCTCGTAAAGCGTCGTGTTCAAACACAATTAATTAGATTCTCTTTTACAGGAGCTCATTGTCCTTCCTCGTTGGGCATCTAACAACGTCGACCATGACATTCGTCTGGGACGACCCACCAAGAGTGCAGATGTGCCAGCTGTCTATAGACCTTGGTAATGGTGCCGTCCGAGGAGTTGCGACAAAAGAACCGAAGGTTCCAACGACCAGTTGTCTTGTCACGGCATCAGCCCATGGCCTGTACAAGTACTATACATAATGCTCTTTAATCTGTTTACTGTTACGAACGTATATGCTAAGCTATGACACACCAAACTTGGACACAAATTGCTATGCCACTTGAATAGTTTTGCTGAGATTACGGAATTTACTCGCTTTTCGTTTAACTGCTGATTTAAATCCACTATTCTTCCTCATTTTTTGACAATTGAAAGAAATGTTATTATCTGTTTGCTGTGGTACCTTATATAAACTCATCGATAGTGACATCGTCTTTCATGTACCATATAATCTGCGAATCCACAGTGGTCATTAAAGGCAGTATAATTATCGGTAATAATTGTATATGTAACTCCCGATTATGTATTATGTCATACCCTTAAACTAAAAGTACTAAATAGTACGAAAGAAAGACAATTAAGCCTTCATTAATTTTGCAGGTATTCCAGTCGAATCAATGTCTTATTGGTCGAACCCGTCAACCGACAGAAGCAGACCGGCGACGCCATGAAATTGGAAGAAGCCGCCCTTGTCGCCTACACCGCCCTGCCTGTCGTATTGATGACGATTCGGGAAAGTTGCACAATCGGACTTATCGCCAATCAAGTGAATGCCATTCGTCAGCAACTGCCACTATCTGACATCCGAGTGCTAGAACGGATAGCCCTTCCCGTTGTCGTCGCCAAAGAGGTATGTTAACCTTCGGGAACCAGTATGCAGATGGCTATCATCGTTTGTAATTCAGCGAATAGAACATGCATGATCTTTCCAACAATTTAATTTTTTGTGACAAAGTATTTGCATGTTTACATGGTTGTTCTACCATTGCATTGATATATGGATATTCGGTATGTCAAGTTTACACATGTAATGCTAAATATAAAAGTATCAAAGGTATTATATTATTCAGAGGTCATTGAATGTATTGTTGAACATTGCCTATATGTTACAATTAATTGTTCTGTCATCATGCATATTACATTGGTCTGAGTATGGTCGAAATGCAAGCACATCATATTTTGCAAAGTAAAGTATGCATCATAATCTTGTACATCATAATCTTGATATTTAAAAACACCTTTTTAATACTTTATTACAGATTCTACGACTGGTTGGCAGACCTACCGAGCTGATTGACTTGTATGTTCAGGAATACCTCGTGCCGTACCAGCGGCAACTGCACGTAGACGCCGAAATAGCATGTGATGCTTTTGTTGAGGCAATTGCTGAGAAGCTTGCAAATTTGACTGAGGACAAAGTTAGTATTAATTTAATTACCTTTATTCATAAAATAAAAAAAAAGATAACATAGTACATTAAACACGTGGTGTATACATATTGTTAAAATTCCATATTTGATCATGGATAAATGAGCAATTAATATATCAAATAAATAATAGAATAATGTAATATACTTATAATTGACAAATTTATCGAATTTACTTACGCAATCCTCCTCGAAACCTCGAAATGGTCTTTTGAATTTAATACATTTCTAAGTATATGGTCAAACCAATATGAAACAATGCAAATATATGTATATATGTCGTTTCAATGTACACCAATGACAGTTTATTAAACAATACATGTATAATTGTTTACTGAGTTTGTTAAATATCATTATCGATATAATCTGAACGTTAACACTGGAATACAATATTGAAACGTGACGTTTGTTTCAGCTTGCTCTGGTAGCGGAGCTGGAAAAAAAAAGTCACGGATCGCCATACGGACGTCGTGTTTGAACAGAGAAGAACATAAGATGGCCAACGACTACCGTCTGCAATCCAACAGCCCCCAGCGGATCGGCAAAGAGGTGTACAAATGCTTAGTGCTTTATCGATCGAACTGTGGGGCCAGTGCTTGGCGAGCCATTCTGTCAGGTAATTGCTGCTTTTCTTTTTCATAGTTTGTGCAGAGTATACAAGTATATTGAAACAATCATCGAAATTGAACTACTGTATATTCAGACACTGAAAATTATGCACGAATATTTCATGTTGACAGAATATGCCGATGTTTTACAGATTGTTAAAAAATATAACCCATCCATCACCAAATATGTTCCTCCAGAATCCTATTCGGCGGTTTCATGACAAAATAGGAGAAAATACCCGTACGAAATTATATTTATAAAATGTGAACCATTCAGAGTCCATTCGAAATGGTATACGTTGGCGATCGAATTACAAATTAATGTCATGTGGTATCGTTCAACTTAAATCGACATGCATGCATAACGAAGTTGAATTAGACATATATTAAATCCCATCGTTCTCTATCTCGTACCATTTATTCACATTGGTGATAAGCCTCATGGACTGTTTTCCTGTACAGTTTCACTTGAACACAATTCCGCCTTTTAAACTATCTGAAATAACGTACTTGTCATTATTGTTTACAGCTGCGCTATCAGGAACGTGACTGTCGCAAAGCCGTTCAAAGATAGCCCGAGATCTCTACAATCAAATACCAACTTCGGGAGTAGCATAGAGGTAAATAACTAGAGTTTTAATTTGCCTACCCATATTGCTGTACTACAATAAAGAACAAGAAAACCATAGCCAGAAATGGTAACGCCACCAAGATCATTTATTAGCCATAAATATAAGTTATAATATAATTAAATTATAAACTAGCTTTATGTGGGGAAATTTGCATACTTCCATATATAAAGTTTTCCAGTTTCTCGTGTTATACATTACATTCTTCAAATTGTCTTCTTTATTACATGGTTGTTGGTTTTTCCCATTTGTTGGAATACATATTGCAACACAATGACAATTTCAATACAAAGTGTTCTGCAATACCCACCCATAGTTGTTAAATTAACCAGGTTCAACTCCAACCTTCGGAAAGAGCTTCTAAAGTATTTTGAATCATGGATGCTTATTTCCATTGATATGATTGAAAATTATTAGCATCATCACTATTTAAAAGTTGTCTCTAATTTCACTCATTCCGTTTGGCCGTCTTCTGTAGACCATGACTTGATAAAACAAAAAAGATTATTTTTATCAATTCCCAGAGTCCCAATTGTAAGCATCAGTTAGTATTATTTTGTCTTTTCGGTATTGATGCAATGTCTACACTAAATCATGTTTGCCAATTCATCAATGATGGTACAGGTGGTGAGAGAAACTGTATGATGCGCCTGAACATCAACGACCATGTTCCAAGACTCTGTCTCTATGCCATCATAGTTATAGAGCCAGGTACAGACCTCCTGTGTGACTATGGTGATAATTCAAACAACTTGTGGTGGAGGAAAAAGGTATGGATTGATGCGTTTTTGTCATTGTGTTTAATAGAATTGTCTGTTTTCCACCGATATCGTAGGATATCAGAACTTTCGTGCACAAAATATCTTCCAGGAGTGCTATTGTATTTCAATGCGCAAAACACTTTTTCTACAGATCCTGAATTCCATTCAAGATGTTTGCCATGGGCACTATACAATTCAAATACTTTGTTTATAAAATCTCAACAAGGAGTGAGATAGAAACTCAATATAAAACATCATAAAAAGCTACACAATTGTAAATATTTACATCTGGATTCGGGACGCAACAATAGGCGACAGACAAACAAATGAATTCACATCCAGAATCAGTGGATTTAATTAATAAATCAGAATGACGGTGTCTGTTAGCAATTTGGATTAATATCCCTAAAAATTACAACTTTGAGCAAGATTATTCTCCATTTCTATTGGATCACCCTACCAAAGTGTTTCACATGACTTTAATAAATAATACAAGTTGTCGATAGTAACTGAAATACACAATTACATGGAGCAAAGATTATTTCTTTATAAACCTCTCGCTGAGGTGACAGGTCATATACGTCACAAGAAGCCAATGCCCCCATTATTCGCTCACGTACAAGTAACCCCGTTAGGACATCGACAAGCATAACCCTAGTCACCACACCAACGTTGGTGTTGAAATCGATCAGATTTTGCGAGGAAAACACGAATAAGGATATACATTATATAATCATACAGACAAACCCTACTTTTTTGTATATGAGGATCTATTTATTTCTGAATTTCAAGAAAGATATTATTCTACTTTCAGATATCCTGAAGACAAGATGTTTTGGCTGACGATGTCGTAGACAGCTTCAGGAATGTCGAAACAGTGGATGTAGCCAACATATCAGCACATTTTAGGATCAACATCGAAGGAGTCATCACATCAGTAAGTATGTGAGGAACAAAGAACGATTTACCATTAGAACTATGAATCAAACGGCAATGAACCAAAACATACTTTTTAAGTTCTGTTTTCTTGTATTTATAAAGAGCTGCATCTGGTTTCAATGAGTTATTAAGTATATTGCCAAAACCATTATAGTTTTACCACACGCCGAAGTCTACATATCTACTCGGTAATTAATTTAGTTTATTATACGTAGTCTGCAGTGACATAGCAACGGGGGAGTGGGTTGTCTTTCCCCAATGAGGTCCATATTATTCAATAGCTGGAAATTTCATGACTCATATTCCAAAAGTTATACGTATACATTAATTCCTCTCATGGCAGTATATTAATCAGTTTATTTAATTTTGTCGTGCAAGGAACAAAATAATGTCAATATTACAACGCAATACAGTCATTTGAGTAAATACATTCCATTAATACTTATTCCCTGAACACATATATGCAATTGCAAGTATTTCCTTCAAGTTCAGACTGGTATGTTTTACCAACCATAGCTTCATGGCCAATATTCTATTAGTAATGTCAAACCTCCATATCATTCAGATGACAATTTTAACAACATAACAATCGTTCAGCATGCATACGTTTTGTATAAGTTATAACTTTTGACTCCCTGAAATTTAAATACATGTAACTCTTATTCCTTCATCAATCATATTCTGATTAATATCATGTATAGTGTACTGCAATACAGAATGTACTCAATACATAAACCATAGTATTCTTGTTACTAGTGTCTTTATTTACACAGCCCATACTCTTAAATAGAATATACAGAAACCCACATTATTAAGCCATTAAAGGTACGGTTGGCCTTGGCGGTGGGTATCCTGTGAAAATATTTCCACCCGTCAAAAACCGCCACAAACAGAAAGAACATCAAACTGTAGACATACTTTGTCCGTATACATATAACAAATATCGCATAAACAGTATGTTATTGTCAAATGTTTGACCATTGTTATGTAAACAAAAGCATAAAAAGTTACTTTTCTGGTGTTTGTTTATATTATGATGGTAAACATAAAGAGCGTTCTTTGTTGGTGAATACCTGATATGGAACTAATAAAGAGCGTTTATGCCATTTGTGTGTGATTAGCCAGTAGCATTGTTCTGTCTTCAGTAACACAATCAGGCTCTTGCTTAGGTAAAACATAGTAGGTCTTTATGATAACATGCTGTTTACGCGATGGTCATGGTATATATGAACGAAACTGTATGCGTTTTAATGTTTTTCTGTTTACGGTGATTGGAACAAATATGAATATTTTCGACAACTAAGGCCAACCGTACCTTTAAGCTAATATTGGAATTTTGCATTATTCAAAACCAAATCCTATACTTGGAAATTTTATTAGACCAAAATCCTATACTTTTACTTTGTATGGTCTTATCCCCCCCCCCCCAGTTGAAACCCCATAGCATGTCCCTGACAATATGTATTGTGCTTACAAATTTAAATTTTTCAAATTTGACCGTTGCGCAATTACTACAATGTTCCTTTATAAAAAGAACTATGGTAAACCAAGGTAAAACACTCGTATTATGTGGTATTATTCTACAGGGTGATTGTAACCAGGTAATTGTACAGGGTGTAACATGCATATAGTAAATGGTCACCCCAATGTGTTTTTACGCGACTAAAATATTCCCATCCACGTATTTCACGTGGGTTTCTACTAAGTAATTAAGAAATTCTACCAGAATAATTCTACCAGGGTAATGTACCTTCAAATTATAGTACTGCGCAAATTTGAATACGAGTAAAGTAGAATGGAATCAAATAGAGGTAATTTTGACCAACTAGTTTCACCAAGCAATACGACTAAATGATACATGTGAAAATCGATATATATTTCACAACAAAATAGTAAACAACTACAAGATATTAAACTAATATGAGAACTGGATATCAGCTCATTTATTAAAGTGTTCAAATATGTTTTCAGGCTTTTGAAATCAATCAATTGACTGTGACAGAGACGTATGCTAGAGTTATGTCGGCTACGGGACGGGAGTGGGTCTATGGGTCAGACTACTATATCGCCAAATTCTAAGAAGTATGTACAATGTCTTTTGTTTCAAAATACGTAATGTTTTTCGGTATATACACTATGTATATATTAATAATATTTAACGACACGATTTATCTTGACATTAACGGTTAGTATATAAGCTCGTGAGTAGCATCGTCATGCAAAATGTCATTCACCCGCGAATTAATAATATGACCGCAAAGATATATTGCCACCAGAACACAAATACATATATTGAATAAACATGTACATTGCTCAATATAGAAAATAGCACCAGTGAAAATAGTTGCACAATTTATTATTAAATATGTTTAAGGTGAAAATCGGATTTTATTGGCACCGTCACGACATATTAGCAAATGTGGAATCGAGTCACTAATAGTCTAATTGAAATGTCTTGTTTTCAAATCTAGACACACAAGACAACCCGTGTGGACCTGGCAAGACATGACCATCGGTCGGCGTCGCAACATCGCCAATGCGAACAACAGAAGCCCCGTTGATTTTGTCACCAACACCCCTGCTCCGATGGGTTAGTTTTCTTATTCCTACTACAAAGATGACTGTTTATTATTGATGAAAATGTTAAACACAAATGTGTTCGCTCTTTGATTTCTTGACATATTATGCAAATATTCGCAAAACAAAAACCCTCCTTCGGTACTGAATCTTTTATTCCTGCATACATGTACACTTTATTCTAATTCGACAGCCTGTTTTGACACGAATGATTAAGGCAAGCTATCACACTTTCAGGTATATGACAGATGCCTAGTGCCACGAGCTGCTTCCGGGTCAAATATATGTGGCGTGTGCGACACTATATATTCGCTAGAAGACAATGTTAACATGTAGTTTATGTGCGAGTATGTGGACCACAAGAATTTGAAAAGAGCTATAACAAAAAAGAACGATGACAGTAAAAATCAATCTGGGAGTGGTGGCTCTGATTTGAGCAATGTGTGAGTAATGCAATTCTTGATATAATCGGAAGGGAGTCAGCTGTTAGTTCCCCCGTTGACTTGCCCGATACACTGGGACAACAACACCAGAACAACAAACCACTATTCAATCGACAGCTTTAAACGAAGTTGATGGCAGCCGGGATAACAGACTTACAACAGCAACCTCGTAATGCGGCCAACAAAGCAAAGAACAGAAAACAAGAAAAGCGGGGGCTGGATAACCTATTCGGAGATGAATTTGTTGAACTGAGCAAGCTAATAATGGAAATTGAGAATATTATACTTTAGAACATTTATAAGAGACTTGAAATTAAAGTGATTAAGATGCAGATGAAAGACTTGGCATCTTAACTAAGGATGAAATGTTATGTTGTGCATTTGTTCAAATTAAGTTTCCGTAATTGTGATACGTTAATATTTATCTCTTTCTTAGCTACCCATAAAGGGCATCACATTGCCAGGAGCTTCAAACATGTGAGTAACATAGTCCCATGCGTTTGCAGACTATTTATTTCTTGCCATTATTATTATTATTCTTAGCAATTTTGTAACTCATTTATCTCTGGAAGTACAATATATCGAGATCTGAAATTTCGTACGTATATAGACATATACTAATTCTAACTGAATAGGCTATATAGAATATTGTCCGCGCTTGATTTTCAGCAACCCCATTTGTTCACAAAAGGGGAGATATCTCGAAAAATATGAGCAGCAGAGACTCCAAATTTGGACCATATGTACAACTCAGTATGCCCTATTGGGTGAATGCATTACAATTTATGTCCGCGCTTTCGCCACAGAGTTGTCGCCCAAAAGATTCAGAATCGAATCGAATCTCGAATCGAATCATAGCATTGACGGGAAACTTATAAGAAACCCTTCAAAACAGCACATGAATCGCCAAATTAGATCAATGTTGTGGTATAGTTGTGCGGAATTTTTTGTATGGTGCCGTGTGCAATTACTCAATTAAATCAATCTGTATTATGTCACTGTGCTAAGTGTCTAAGACTGTAAGACATTTATAAAGAACAAGGGATTTCTTTCGCCGGAGCATATAAATGCACATCTAAATCGGACGAAAAATCGCGCAATTAGTGATTGATGGGGAGTAACTCTATATATACGTTCGAAGTTATGCATGAATGTATTAATGCATATAAATTATAGTGTTACTCCTCTTTAATCGCCGCCTAATAATGCCAAGTCATATTGTTGGCCGGGTTTGTTGGCCGGGTATTTCAGCATTTTTTCAGGTTACTGAGCACATACATGAAAACCTACAAAGTTACAAACATACAATTCAAGATTTTATTCAAATCTTCAAAATACAAAAGTCGGAATTCAAATATCAAATATTTGGCTTATCTGGCTATTATCCTGAGTAACTTATCATTCATTCGAAAATTTTGACAAAAAATAGGAAAATATGCAAATATTGGTTCAAAAACAAACTACAAGAACATTTTCAACCTAATGTTGGTGTGAAATTTCCAACTAATGTTTTGGCAGCCACGTCTCTGATCACTGTTAACAATTTCTGGACAACCCACCCTTATTTATCGGGACAACCGCCCAGAAAAAGTAAAGTGGAAACATAGAGATTTTAAGATATTTGAATATTGCAGTTCTCATTTGGTTGATTTTATAGATAATTTCTTTTTTGTCGTAGATTTGTCAAATGTAGGCGGCAGGCCTACAGCCCAGCTATGACAATTTAGAATTCGGTAGAGTCCGGCAGTAATTTTGACGACGCTGGGAAAGCCTCAGTTGCACTAATTTCGTACCTGAGTACGTTGACTGAGCCCAGCTGCGTTGAGCTTTCACGAAATTTTACAGTTCCGGGTTTTTTCTAACCGCAAGATTGACGAAAACGAAGATAAATTTGATAAATAATAGTCATCTGAAGGATTCGTTATAGCTGTTAGTATATTCAATCAATTCATCAAATCCGTGGCGTTGGCCCTCACTTAACACAGGTGCTAGATGTTTAATTATTGCGTGTGATTTTGTTGGATTTTCTGAAAATAAAATGACAATACAAAATTTGAAGTTTTGAGAACGGTCATTTCGGTGCTCATAAAAGCCGAATATAAATGAACACAAGTTCAGATAATAGTAGAAATAACAATTGAAGTTTACATGCATACGTGTTCATGTTCAAAATACTACTATACAAAGTTTTGTGGAGTTTGGGTCAATATAGGTCAACATGACCGATTTCGCAGATTGCTGCTTCGCACTACGTTCATGACTGAAGTTAATGGGGTCGTTGTCGTAATGTTTTACACATAGATGCACACCGTGTGCATTTATGTATACATAAATGCACACCAGTCTCGGGTAGTGACAGGGGTCATTGTCGTAGTGTTTTCTACATAAATGCACACGTTTTGTTATCTTTTGCAACTGCAAGTTCACATTCTTCAGATTACAAAAATCCATAACATTATGATAGTATCCTATCAATTTTCGATATACTGAATCAAAACAGAATATTCATCTGAATAGGTGCAAAAATACGTTTACAATTAACGAAATAGTCTCATCTCAAACGTCAATATATTATCTGACAACTGTTTACTATTTCACTATCATTCAGGTAATTCTATCCCAAAATCAAAGAAACAAGATTAATTGAACCAATTAAGAAGCTTGACTGATTAAAATCGGAGGAACTAACCCGAAAATGCATACAAATGAGTGGGTAGCATCAGGATAATGTGAAGAAGTCACATTTTACCCCTATAATGACCTCACGAAAACTGGATCCTGAAATTAGGAACAGTTGGGCTTCACACATGGTGGTCACGGAATTTTCCCTTTCTGGTGACATCTTATGTAATGAGAGCCCATACTAATTATGGTATTGTGCTGGATTGGAAGTATCATGGTATTGCATTAACAGCTTGGAGCTTATGTTTAACCTCTTCCCTTCGCGACTTGCCAACTCCGATCAATCGGCAATGCGTAGCTATATTATAGACAGTGTTCTGCATTTGAGTTATTGTTCTTATAACTTTTATAATCTAGCACTCTTAGAACAAACGTGTATAAAGTGTACAAGCTGTGTTACATTTTATCTTAAACAAAATTGTGTAGAAATGACACATGACATAATTATTAAATTTGTCGGTGAAATATCATCAACGTTGAATATGATTGAATGTGAGTGTATCATAGTTATTAGATGAAATGTGTTCTATTGGAGACACAAAACTCGTAAAGGCTACCACAGAACAAACAATTGACAGCAGCTTTAAACTTTGTTATTACACTATGTTTGTGTAAAAACTGAACAACACATAATTGTGTAGCACACAATTTTAAAGCAGCTACCACTTTTTTATTATCGCAACTTTTACGAGGTTTGTCTCAAATAGAAAATATCTCATCTATTAAATATAATATACCCACATATTCACTTATATTCAATGTTGAGAAAATTCCACTGATACATTTATGTCATGTTGCATTTTTACACAATTTTGTTTAAGATCAAATGTAACACATATTGTGTAGTATTTATACACATTTGTTATAAGAGTGTACGTCTTTATAAAATATGAATCTAATATTATCTCAATTTATTTCTATATAGGGACCCGAGTTACTACAAGATAAAACTCAGCAATAACAACTATGTTATTGAGAAACATTTAGGACTACCCATAAAGCCGGGGCGTAAATATATAAATTTACCTTACGTGGAAATTGCATAACGCAATAGTAATATATTGCTCATCATAAAATAAATAAACTTCCAAATAATGTATTAAGCATTTCGCAAATTATTTCTGTTTTTATAATCAAGACCAACGCACTGTAAACCACAAATAATTTTTAAATCTAATTTTTAGCTCAAGCTATTTTCGTTAATTTCATGCAGTCAATTGTTTCCTTTGATAAATCATAAATTGCACATTCTTGATTCAATCATCACTGAAATTCATATGTATCATCATACTGGCCTCGATATAAGAGAAATCAATTACTTCGTTGGAATGAAAACGTTACCACACATAGCCACCATTAATTTAAAATTATCACTACAACCTACAAAGCACATGTTTAGAAGCACCTCTTGATCAGCTATGAAATTTGAATGGGAAATGTACCCAAAAATAAGAATCAGTTTTCCATATGTTATCACTTCTATTTTGAATGAATTTGGCTTTTGTATCTTGCGTTATGTTTGCAATTGAAAATGCCAATATATTTACTCTAAATTTCAAAAAAATATTTGTTAAAATTTAGTTTAAAATATCTTCAAATATTAGCTATATGGATATTTGAGAACTTAACTTCATGGCCAATTCTTTAACGGGTTATCACTAAACTTAACATTTTAAGTCACTACTATACAGAAGCGATTAGAATTATATTCTCACTTCCATTGAAAACTGTTGGGCAGCTGCGGTCATTTTATCGTTTTATTTAAAGATGCATAAACCTCCGACGATCCCAAAATCCTGTTCCTTTGGCTTTGGGTTAAAAAGTATTGTATTATATTTGAGGAATCCACCTATTAAAGTTCAAACTGATTATATATCAATTTAATTTTTCATGAAATATGTACTCATATGTGGCCTGGTAAAATTCTAAACAGATGGTATCTGACCAAATTCTCCATGAAGATGGATATTTCTAAATCCAGTCGGATATATCGGATTTTCTAAGGAAGACGTTACCGTCTATCAATATCTATTTGTTATACGGAGACGAGAAAAACAAATTCCACTCAAGAGATAGTTTTTGATGACTCAGACACAAAGAAATCACTATTGGCCAAAACATATTATACACATGGACAAATCACTATTGGCAAAAATACATCCTCAATAATAAGTAAATCAAATAACCACAATAAATGAAGATTTCTTCAGTGTCCTTCGTTTTTTTCCCGCGCAAATTGTCTGTTAAAATCACTGCGGTATCGCGAACCATGACCGCATGCATCATGGTGTCACCGCGGTATGCGCGGTGTTGAAGCGTTAATAAGCGGTATCAGTGCAGCGGTATTGGGGGATACCGCGGTATTAACAGGGTGGCACCGCGTTACAGGTGGTCAATTACTTTAAGTATAGCGGTAGCTGTGCCAAAGGATTTAGTCATGCAAAGAGTAAAATCCAAGATGGCTGCTGGTGGCCATGTTTTTTGGCTGAATGACCTCAAAATGACTCATTCCCATCTACATGTCATTGTTAACATCCATGACAAATTTCATGAAGATCCGACTAAAGCTACGACCTGCAGCCCGCGCCAAAGGATTTAGTCATGTAAAGAGTAAAATCCAAGATGGCTGCTGGTGGCCATGTTTTTTGACCGAACGACCCCAAAATGACTCGATCCCATCTACATTTCAATATTAACATCCATGACAAATTTCATGATTATCAGTCGAATAGTACGACCTGTAGCCCGCACCAATGGATTTAATTTTGAAATCCAAGATGGCCTCCAGCGGCCATGTTTTTTGGCTGAATAACCTCAAAAGGACTCGTTCCCGTCTACATGTCATTGTTAACATCCATGACAAATTTCATGAAGATCGGACTAAAGCTACGACCTGTAGCCCGCGCCAAAGGATTTAGTCATGCAAAGAGTAAAATCCAAGATGGCTGCTGGCGGCCATGTTTTTTGGCCGAACGACCCCAAAATGACTCGCTCGAATCTACATGTCAATATTAACATCCATGACAAATTTCATGATGATCAGACGAACAGTACTACCTGTAGACCGCGCCAATGGATTTAATTTTTAAATCCAAGATGGCCACCAGCGGCCATGTTTTTTGGCCGAATGACCCCAAAATGACTCGTTCCCATCTACATGTCAATGTCAACATTCTTGACAAATTTCATAAAGATCAAACCAAAGGTACGACCGGTAGCCCGCGCCAAAGGAAATAGTTGACAACACACAGACACACGGACGCCAACCCATGGCAATAGCTCAAACTTACAAAGTAAGTTGAGCTAATAATTCAGTAGCTGACCTAAGGACCTGGGGTCAGGTGACATCAAATTCGGAGTGCAAGAGCAACATCACGATTGGTGGAAACTGCGAGTTCAAGGGTCTTTCATATACCCCTGATGTTTCACGTGCTCATATACCCCCAATGTTTGGCGCACATTCTCTTATACCCCGCCGTCAAGGGTGACGGGGGACATGGTGATTTAAAAGTGGCGTTGTAGCCAATCAGCTAGTTACAACCGGATGTGGGGACAAAGTGTATTAGTTACATGTATAACATTTTCAAGATCGATTCCGGCATAAACGGTGTAAATTGCGTGTAAGTTACGGTAAGTATAACGTTTGGTGGCACTCGGAATTGACAGTGTTACTAGTACTAATATAGATGGTGACCCGACTATTAATTGAAAGAATGAAATTGACACGACAATGTCTCACTCGTCGTTTGAGGTCAAAGACATCACTGCGACATGATGGCAATGATTGATGCGGCTTATATTTCAATTGATCGCGCACCGTCGGGTTATGATGCGATCTGTGTGAAGGTCGCTTACTCTGGAGTGCCTAATAAACATACATGTACGATTATTAAAATCGAGGTAAAATTCCCACCTATACGATCGTTATTTGGTCCTGTACGTTTATTAAATTAACCAAAAGAAATAATTCATCAATCTTAAATTGTGTTATTCATAGATAAATGAACTCTGATTGTTGACAGTGATCAGCATACTGTAGATTCACAGACCTGGCTATCCATCAAAACTATTTCTGTCACATGGCATCAGTAAACCAGTCAGATGGTGCGTTTTGTTGGGATGTATGGTACTAATATTTCCAGTCTGTAATTTTATTCCGCCCTGTACATGTACTATTATTCAGGTACGCGACATTTTCCAACCTGTACTATTATTCCACCCTGTACTTTTATTAGGCACTCAAGAGTAAGGATGCAGTTAAGGTGACGTCATTGGTGCTACCGTATATAAATGATACTGGATTTAAGAACTGGTTATCATACCGGTATTCTACAACGTCGTAGCCTATACTATAGGGCGTATTTAGTCGGAACATTAACATTTTATAGTGACACCGCTTGGCACCAGTTTATTGGTGATCCCTAAATGAAATCTCGAACACCGATAATAAATTTAAAACCTGTATAAATGATCGTGTTTTTAATCATTATCCACCACATGTCTAATTATATAATTACATTCAGTGTGTTGGATAAATATTAAGATGTTTACTGTATTATTTCCCAAATAAATTGGTGTCTATGCAGGGAAATGCGCTATGCAATAGACCGTCATTGCATCAGTCATCAGTGTACGCCATGTACAATGAATTTTCCGTACCATGTTATGCTTGAAAGTTTTGATATCGGATACCGACTAGTCGACGCAACGTGACTTTTGGGCCTCGACTAGTCGACTTTGAAATTCACTAATCGTTTCAACACTAGACTGCGCCACGATTATGGTACAACCGTGATGAACACGTGAACCATCACAGACCTACCGGTACCTGCAGGTTGCACGAGTAACACACAGACCTTCCACGAGTAACCAGCGCCGGGACTGGGAGGCCAATACATATGAGCAGTGGGCTACTTAGCCTATACTATAGATACACATAATGACATTGGACTATACGGAGGTCCCCGATGGTCGTGGAAGGAGACTCGAGAGTCAAGGGGATATAATGATGTTTTTTATATAAATTTATTATGCAGTCTATTCCCGGTGATAAAAGACTTGTAAGTGGTTTACAAAGATTCGAAATATCCCTAATCACACGACCGCTTTCAAATCAGAATGTAAGAACTAAGTCTAAGATTCGAAATTGAATAGAATCTTCGTCAGGCCCTACCACTGACTGTACCAGTACCACAGGGGTTAATTTAAAGTTACTCAGCCGTGGTAGCACCTGGACCAGTGTGCCTCTAACCAGAATTGGTTGCTGCACTGAAATATCAACACTGACAACAGCTACTGTCAGTACTGAGCTAGTGACCTACAGAGTACAGGCTAGTCCAGATGCAGCGAATTTAGGAAAATTAATTTTAAACATGCATAAACTTCTATTTACTGATTATTCGTATTGTCATGCTATTTTGCATACATTAAAATAGTACATCTATATGTAGTTCATCTTGCGAAACATCATTTCTCAATTTATATCATGATCAGCAATTTAGCGGTCATTTGTCAAAGGCATTGCCATTGTTATTTTTTGAGCGAAATCGCTGAAATTGAAAATCGTCGGCAACCTTTGAACATTCTTGTGCCAAGTTGTGGCTTGTCTGGCTAAACTTTTCTATCAAATATCATGTTCAAATGGTGTTCGTAAATTGGCACAAAATGCTTACCACAGTGACAGTGATGTGCATTTCTCCGTCTTGACAAATATTCGTGTTCTGTCGATCAGATTAAACAAAATAGACATTTCAATGTCATGTCTGCGGACTATTAACATAATTGTTTTGCGTAATAATTCACCACAAATTGCACAAGCTTGTATTTCATTCGCTTTTGCACAAAAACACAAATTTGGCCAACAATTTAATACACTACATAATTATATTCCTTCTTTCCTGTGTGAATATAATGACTCAAATAATAAAAATGTTGCGAACTATTTTTATCTCGCCGTTGTTAGGATGAGCAGTACTTTGGATTTCCTTGGTAACCGTCGATTTAAAGGGGAACCGCTTAATATTGGTTGATTAAGTTATAAATATAATTCCGGTTTGTTGGCTTCGAGCTGTGACACTATTCCATCAATATTTTATGTGAAAACGTCTATAGAAAATTAAAGACAAGCTCCAAATGTACAATAGGCAAACTAGAATTGTGTTTCGAGTCAAATATTTGTAATAATTGAATGAAATATGAACACAAAACCTTTACAGCACAATTACAACTTACTACAAATTACAATTGCCGTTTCGAATTTCAGCACTTTTCGTCTCTTGTAAGTTGTAACAAATGTAAGTTGTTGACATTTTTAAGGAAAAATATCATCCACAAATTTACAATATTTCGATATTTATAATGGAGTCTAACTCACCTTTGCTCCTGACCACTTTAATCAGTTATGTTAATCATTATGAACTTTGAGGTGGAACCGGATACTGGATTCTGTAGTCTCTAGGTCAACGTCGTAACTAATAAGTAACGTTAATTTTGATTGGCAATTGATAAGTAACGTTAATTTAAATAGGTCAGTATATTTAGTAACAAATCGATATTTATAGATTTCCCGCCAAAACATCGAATAGTATAGCGTTGATTTCGCGTACACGTATATGCTTATCGCTCGCGAACGAGACCCCTGCGGGGTCTCGTTTCGGGCTCGCTATTAATTGATAGAAACATTTCCCGAAAGTCTTCTACTCGTATGTAATATTTTATACCCTGATAACTGTATAATACATTAAGTATAGGGTTATGAATATCAGACCAGGGTTATGTTCAGGGTTAATGTTATGGATAGGATCAGTATATTCGTTAATGTTAAAAACAGTGACAGTGTTATGCAAAGGATTTTGGGTAGATTGTATGTATGAATAGGCTTATCGAAAGGCTTATGGTAAGGCTAAGGTATGGCTATGAATATGGTTTGCAGGAGGGCAATGCATATGTTAAGGGTATATTATTGGGTTATAGTTAAGTGTTGTAAATATGGTAATGTAAAGTATTGCGATCATGGATTGGCTACGACTGAGGTTGTTCTTATCAAAATAATAGGAATATGAAGCGATTTATGAGTAAGGATCGAATATGGTTGGGTAGAGGATTGAATAATAAATGGTGATCGGGGATGGCTGATTTATATGGAAGTATCAAAATTCTGCAGGCCAGAATTTTAACCCTCTAGTTATTATTATTATTATACTCAACACTTTTGCAACGCCCAAATCTCTGAAAGTATTAGGATTAGAAAACTGAAGGTTGGTATGTTGGGGTAAATGAGTTCTATGCCTTTGGCCCATAACGAATATTGTCCGCGATTACCCCGCGGAGTTATCTCCCTTTATATGAAAACATGTCATTTTATTATCTCGGAAATTATAAGGAGCAGAGCATCGAAAATTGGACCGTATGCACGCCTCGATGTCTATATCATGTGATTAACTAATTAAAAATTATTTCGATAATTATCAGGTCCGCAGTTCGACCATGAAACAATATTTCTGACTTTATGTTAAGATTATTGCTTGGTATTTGTTTCAAATCAGATAGCTGCATCTCGGTATTAAATCTGGATCGCCTTGAGCAGATATATTTATAGCGTCGGTTCTGCGAACGAAGCGAAGAAATGTTGTCAAATTCCACGTCTAAATACGCGTCTTATTCTCACTCAGTTTATACCGTGTTTATATCAGTTTTATTCTATGTGTTGTTGTGTATTGTATTACTTTGATCAAGGTTGCGCTTTTGTTATTCTCACAAAAGGTAAATTTGATGCGTGTTTACATTTCACAATTGCGTCTGCCATGTACAGTCTGCGACGGAATTTCACATGTCCGAGTGCCATTGATTCCTTAATTACGAGACTAATTTATCGAATGAGGTCAAATTTTCGCATATAACAAGACTCGTATGTTATTCTGCACCATTCTGACGAGTGCCGACTTTCATTTCGCATTATTTTCGTTTTTATCGAAAAATAATCGTTCTCTATGGAGATTCCCATGTAAATTTTTTCAACCAAAAAAAAATTCATTGTTTTGCCAATTTCAAGCTAGTTTATAGCATGGTCATGGCATAATTTGGCCTAGCGCGTGACGGTAGACGTTCCTTGAGTGTGCACAACAAATTTTGGTCCCAACGAAGCAGGCTAAAATCCTGAAATTTGTCAATTTTACTGTGTGTTTAGAAAATATTCATTTAAACTTCCAAAATTGGTTGAAATATGCTCAACAACATTCAGTTGAATGGTGACATTATTTATAGTCACCGACTAACTTCCACGATGAATCAAATTTGTTTTTATTGGTGACAATTAAGTCGCGAGAGATAAAAATGTTAATTTTTTAAAGAAAATGTTAAATTTTAGCTCATTTTAAGACTTTAATTGCTTGGTAATTATTGAGATTGCAGTTTCCTTGTATGACAACTCCTTATTTGGAAGTTTCTTGCGCATGCGCAGAAATGATAGAATTCCATGAAGACGTCGCCATTTTTTGTATTAGTCCAGGCAGAGAAATTTATTTAATTTATGATGGCGATGTTATCTGATCAATCATAGTCAATTTTGTGTTGATAACACGATGGTAAGATCAGTTCTGCAAATATCCACAAAACCTGTGAAGTTGATTTGTATAATCGCAGATTTCAATGATCCTTTGTTCTTGTACTAATAATAATACTATTACGCGTTGGGCAGATCTACTGGTTATCCGTAACTTTTTGATTATCTCCCCTGATCTCGTTAGGTGATCACGTGACCCAATACAAATGGCAGCTACCATGAAAATTAGAAGATTCATCGTTTGCGATACAAAACATAACCAAAATGGCAATTTTATTGGAGGAAAAATATAATTTATTTTGCGAATGCAATGTAAACCTCACCGCGAGGATATGCAATATATAAAAGTGTTTATGGGGGGCTAAATCTAGCAGATATCGCCATTATTGTTGCCTGCATTGTCTCTGTTTAGTTTTTTGCCTTCTGGAAGTTCTGCAACTCAGTGTACATTAAAACCTGATATGTTTGCTCTGCTTCTTTCCATGGTGGCTAATAGAGAAGCAGGATACCAACATGAGATTATCAATATTAATCAGATAATAGCAGCCGAAAGACTGTCAATTACCTTAAAGTATTTGGCTACTGCCACTACTGGTACGTACTTCTCGTAGATTGGTGTTATTTATCTTCGTCAATGATGTCATGTCACGCTTGTTAATAATTCATTTGTTTGGAAATACTTATTGGGGGTAGAAACGTATACAATTGAACTACCACCACTTCCAAAAACAACACCGATAAACAATAACGCTCTTTTCTGTTCCATGCAATGGAAATGGCTATTTAGTGTCCTGATATCAGTGATATAAATGAATGCCTAAAATTAGTATTATCCTGAAATAAATTTATGCCACTTTGGCGAACATGGGAACCACGGTACAATTTATGCCATTTTGGCACACTTCAGAGTGAAATCAGGGCTTATATTTCGGCGAGAATCCATATCTAGATTCTCGTAAATATTCTCGCAAATTACCCTGGATTCTCGTGAAAAAGTATATATGGATTCTCGCAAAATCAGAGGAAACATATGCCTTGGAAATATAGCAAATCGTTTAATGCTTTAGAATTTTTGTTTTCGGAGATTTATATATATGCTTAAAGACATATTATGGACTTTTTCGGGTGCGAGAAATTGATAAATTAGTGCTCAGGCACTTTGCCAACCTGGGGAATGTTATCATTCTACTAACATCACTGAAAATTTCCAAAAAAATCCACCACACCACTTCATAGAGAACATCGTCTGAACTACTCCAAATTGTAAATATTTACATCTCGATTCGGGGCGCAACTATCTGCTATAATTAAACAAAAATGATTTCGCCATCGAGAGTCATTGCATTTAACTAATATACAAGAATGACGTTGTGTATCATCCATTTGGATTAATATTCGTAACAAATAACTACTTTGAGAAAGATTATTCTTAATTTCTATTTGATAACTCTGTCCGGTGTCTGCCGGAGTGTTTCACATCACTTTAATCAAGGAAGACTGTTCAGAAAAACTGCATTTCAAGATCACCAAACAACTTTCCTTTTTAGGGCCACCACATCTTTCCAAAGATGTACTTCTTCCATGTTGCTATCAAAGACCGAAAAATGTCGTTAAACTAGATATCCAAATACCCCCTATATCTTGAGATATTATAAAGACCGAAAAATGTCATTAAACTATTAAAGACCGAAAAATGTCATTAAACTATTAAAGACCGAAACATGTCGTTAAACTACAAAGACAGAAAAATGTCGTTAACCTAGAGATCCAAACATCCCCTATGTATTTAAACAATAAAGAACGAAATATGTCGTTACACCATTAATACATAATTTGTGTTTATGCAAGTCTGGCACCCATTAGCAGTTTGTTTTCGGTACAAGGAATGTACTGTGTGGGAACATGCTGTCTGTGCCGGTATCGGCGGGGATCCTGAGGTCATACAGAATGCTTTAACTTATATGTGCGAGGCACATATATTAAGTCCAAATCCACCTGCCCAAGGAGGTAAGTGCAGCGCCGTTAGCTCATGGCATGGTGTTTGAGATTTGTGCAAAAATTGCGCAAAATCTGTCGGAATTATTGTGCAAAATGATTTCATGGAAAATTCTTGAAAGATTATGCCTCTCGATTGTTTTAACCACTTTTTGCTGATTAAACGGAATAACGGATTGAAGGGAAGTAACTCATGAGACTATAACGACGATTGCCGACGGGACATACCGCGAGATTTTGCCGCGAGATATGCTCCGATATTTTATTTTTGGGATCGACAAAATGGCGGCCAAAAATAGGTACCACATAAGGATCCATAAGGCACACATGGGCGTAGATTGTGTCAAATAAGGTTCAAATGTAAACACCAATACTTCGTACTTTATATATTAAAATCTTTACAAAGACTGTGTGAAGCATATAGATAAGACCTAATCATTTCATTATATTTCGATTTTGTTTTCTTCACTGAAAATAACGCTACTGTGAAGTGTGCGGACGACTCCAGTTTTCGATAATTCGTGGTAAAATTTATGATAAATTTAGACATGACTTCTGTATATTGGTATTGTATTATTCGTGTTTGGGGTGAAGGCGATGTTTCATAAATATTATGCCCTTGCATTAACATTTAGAAGCCATGTTTTACGTTTGAAGTCAATTATCTGTTTCAATATTGACCTTCCTATCGTATCTTTTAATATAAACATTGGGACTTTATTTTTTGTGCACCGGTTGGCACCGGTAGACAGAAACTCAATCGAGCACACCTTTTGAAAATGGCATGTTTCGTTTGTGGATTTGAATTTTTTAGCATAGGCTACATCTCAGAACTGTTTCGTACTTACAGGTACACTGATTCAAGATGTTTAATGTCATGTGGTGTGTAAAATATAAACGGTTATTCCAGGGAGCAATTTCTTTCGTTTATTTTACTTTTTCAAAAGTTTTTGTTGACAAAAATAAATCAAAATTTATTTCTTTCAAAAAACAATTTTCTTCATTTTTTCTTATCAAGATCACGTTCCAAGACCTAAGTAGAATGAAATTCGCCCTAACTTGGCCCAAGTCACACCTAGGCTGAGTGTTGTGGTGAAGTAGAATATAAAAACATTTTTGTGTGACTATCATGTCTAGAACAGGTCAGGGAAACCTTAGAATCGATCTGCTGACAGATCGATTCGGCTGCTGACAGATCGATCGGGCTGTAGGATATTTAATCAACAATGAAAAACTTTTGCTACAGTCGATACTTAGTTCGAAAACGGGTGATGCCCTTTTTCCGAACGACTGTTGGTCAATATATAATAAAATTATTGGAAATATGTTAGTTAATTGAGACAATTACCGGCATCGTTATCTTTGATTCGACTAGTATTTTTAATGTAAACAATGCCTTTACCATTAAATAAAGACGATCTTCCTGAGTCTCGCGGCAATATTATGCGATGAAAATGAAGAAAAATATATCTCTCAAACAACGTATACAAGGACGATTTTGATTGGATACGGTACAATGGAGAATTATCGAGTAGACTCTATACCCAACATGCAGAGTATTAGGTAACCGATTTGTATGGGCGACAGTTCACTCAAAAACGTGACAGTACTGGTGAACCATATGATACACAATTACACATGATGTATATTATTACTCGCATATATACAATTGTTCAGGCGCATAGCCAGGGGGGCATGTGCCTAGTGCCCCCCCCCCCCCCCAACAAAATTCTACAGATAGAGCATCCTGCTCCGGACACGTGCTGAAACTTTATAATGCAAAATAATTGCATTGAAAAACGCTTTAACTGGCTACCGGTACTGTAGTATATAATGAGTGAAATACATAATAGTGTGGTATAAAAAGATAACTAAATAAACAAATACATTTAAAAAAACACATACCGGTATTGATGATATTTCATCATGCTTCCATGGTCATAATGCATGTAGGCTATCTGGTTTATGTTAACATATCCATGCAATCTATATGCGCAACTTCTCATTTTGATTGGTTTTGTCATACAATTTGCCAACTGGCCTGATCATTATATAACTATGTAATATGTTAATTTCATTTTATTCTTGTAGTAACTTGTAATATTGTGTTCTATCGATATACGCGAGGGTCCATTGTTCGCGTGGTCAAATAAAATATTCTATTCTATTCCATATACCGGTATGTACCGTAATTATCCCAGATACTCCGAAAGTAGTTTATATGCCAAATGTGAAAAGTGCATTGTTTTGAGTATGTAGGACACACCCTATTTCAGGACATGCAGTACCACATTATCTGGGGCGTTGGATACCACATTCTCTATTTTATAATCACATCTTGCTTGAGCTTTGTCCTTAGCCCTGTCAAACAAGATATAAAACATTTCTGTGTCAGATGGAATTTACATGTATTGTTGTAATTGTCCAATATATTATAGGGTATCCATTTTCCGTACGGGTGACATGGTCCATGGCCTCATGTCACTCTCCTGGAGTCCATATCTAATATCTGAGTGTTCGGCCCGAAATTGGATATGGACGTCACTCCATGAGGGCAATACGAGGCCATGTCCATGTCACATTATCTTATTTGTTATCTTGGGATAAATGGTGATTCCCAACTCTACGTTCATTTCAACCCTGGTTGTGATATTCCAGCCAGAGAATCCCTAGAGCACTGTGTATCCGATATTAAAATCTGGATGACTGATAATTTCCTTAAGTTGAATCCTGACAAAATTGAACTGATATATATCGGGTTACCGTATCAGTTGCAGAAAGCAACTACCCACGATATTGTGCTTGGAGATAGTCTCTAAGTCGACTATGGTCGGCAACCTGGGGTATATGGTGGATGACAATCTATCTGCGGAGGTGCATGTAATGCAAGCTTGCAGATTGGCATATTATCACCTGAGAACTATCAGCAGGGTGCGAAATGTGGTCGACGAAGAGTCGGCCAAACAACTCGTACATGCATTTGTCACAAGCCGTATAGACTGTAACTAGGAAAAAGGCGTGCGAGTACTGGGTCCACGCTTTTTGCATTGGTCTAGTGGGGTTAACAGTGGCTGACATAAAAAAGTTGAGTTACTGGTGTCCCACTCATCAGATGGACTAATTGAAATTGTGTAAAGCTAAAGAAGCATCGGTGAAGGTGGCACAGGCTGAAGGTAAAGGCAAACAGCCAGTCAATGGTAAACGTCTGTCAAAGATATCAAAAAAATAAATTGTTACACTATTGAACAAATTTGCTCCACGGAAATATTTGTCATTTGCGTCTTATTTCAACAATTTTATAGATAATATGTTAAGCGCACCAAATATGTATAACCTTTTCGAGTTTGTCAATGTTGCGACACACTGTCACCCAATGATCTTTCGTTGGGACTCCAGATGGAATCCACATTTTTATTCGCCGGTTTTGTTATTCAAGGACAAAGTCGCCACCTTCCCCAGCACTATGATTACCAGATTGCGAAAATGTCATGTTTCCATCCATAAAATGTGCAACCCCTTTCGGCTGCTGTACCCTCATCGCCATATACCGGCTCATAAGTTCTCTGTAATTTGGCATGTTTGTACAGAACGTTATATTGTATAGCTTGCTCATGGCTGATAAAATTGCTTGACAATTATTGCGCCGCATGCCTGACCTGAATAAATTCAGAGCCAGGCCGAAATCGAACTGAACATCGCACATCAATGTAAAGTTTGCGTCATCGGACATGCTGCCAGCCCAAACCGAAAAGTTTGTTACCGATGGATTCGTATCACCAGATTTGCGGATGTAAACAGTTAGTAATTCATCGAGCGTGGCATAAATGAACATTTTGAGTATTTGCCATGATTTGTGATGGACAAACGCTGCTTTGCATGTCCTTGTTGCATTCACTGACCTATAGCCTAGCATATTGGCTAAGTCCTTTATTATAACGTCCCAGAGAAGTGTGAACAGTCCGCGAACAAAATTTATTTCAACATGGCCCAAGCCGGGGACCAAAAGTACATTTTTAAAAATATCATTTTCCGGTAGATAAAAATACTATTTATTTGCAATAACAAATTTGTCTTGACTTTTCATAATACAATAAAAATTAACCCTTATTATTTGGCCACTAATCTATGAATATACCTGAATATATAAACATCTAATTAATAATTTTAATAGCTAAAGATTTATCGTATCATAACCATACAATGTTGTCCTATTATGGGCATGGTGATGATGAGTAGGTGTCTTATGCCAACTTTTGTGGTCAAAACTATTTTTACTGTTGGGAAGTATCATACCAGCAAACTGATATGTACATTTCACACAACAAGGCTCGTATCAACCAAAAAATAGTCGGACATTTGTTTGGATACCACTCAGTTAGGATCGGTAGCATATTTATGACTGTTGGTAAAACATGTGATCTAAATTGCCATCACATGCATGGACATTTTTCAAACCACTGGCCACATCGGGTTATAATTTTCTAACAAATCGAAAGCTTATCAGGTACTATCTGGAAACTTCCAATCCAAGTTTGGACATTGAAGCTTATAAAACTAGGAGTTTGGTTATGTTTTCAAGCGGTGCAGTAACACTACAGTTGCGGGAAGTAAAGGTGAATATCCCATGACCACTCTCTGGTCACGGATCTGTGTCCAAATATGTAACTTTTTCAGTCAAGGGGAGTATTCATATTAAAACTGGCACATGCAGCTGAATACAAATGATCTTCATATGGAATTTAAAGTGACATACACTCAATTATATTTGTATTTAATTATTTTACCTTCTAAACCTGTGACATGGCATTACAAAGGTGTGCACCTGTGATATGGTATTCTAAATATGTCTACTGAGGAAGATAATGATGCATGTTAGAATATTATAATAGCTCATGTTAATATTATAACACAATTGAGTCTGCCCCATTCAATATAGTTTCAATATAGTTTCCACAAAAAAAGTTACAAGAGATATGGACATGTACAGAAGGCATGTTCATCAATAGTGGTCAAAGTGTGCCGTCAAGTATTATTTCTTCTGAGATAAAAGAAAACGAAGTCAGTGGCACATGATTTCTCAGAATTCTCCAATACCGGCATCTGATAAGGTTATATCTGCCCAATATGCAGAGAATATATTTCATGTTTTACAACAGACTCATCGCTTATAATAAACAACTCAAAATCTCGCTCTGTTGCATAGCAACATTTCTTTTAAACTCAGAATAATTAGCCAGTATAATATATAGCACCATGAACAGAGGAGCAACTGGACGATTTAGATGATTTTATATAAGTGAGTAGACAATATTCTTTCCGTAATGATCACAGTGAATTGTAGCTGTCAGTTGAAATAAAAATACTTCTTTATTTTTTGTCCGCATGTCACCTGACTTTTTTTGATAAATAAGACGGCATGCTTGTCACAGATGGACGCCGCCGTGATGAAGAAACACAACGTGCTGCTGAGTGGACAAGCGGGCACGGGCAAGCCGACGTGTGCGAACAAATGGTGTTAAGATCTAAAAGCAACGGGGGTAGCGAGGACTTTGCTTCCAGGCGGTGCAACGACGGTGCATTTATTTGGTCTGATGGATGGCCTATTTTCGTGCCAGCAAGTGGTTAATCGACTCAAATCTCTTAACTATGAGGACACACTGAGGACTATATGCAGCGTTGAAACTGTAATTGTGGACGAAGTTTCACTTCTGACATTTGCTACCTTAAAAATTGTTGATGACATTTTGTGCATCTTAAAGTCGAGTACGATAACTTTTGGTGGAATTTTATCTTGTGGAGACTTTTTCCAGATGAGGCCGGTTCCGAATGACTGGTGACAATGACGAATTTGTAAATAAGGGATTTGGCAGCCTTGGAATCTCCATACATATACACTTCACACTGTCCATGGGCAACACGAAGGTAACAAAATAAAACGATGACATGTTTACTCAATTCTGAAATAGTAACATAGTAATAATAAGTTTCTTATCAATTGCACCTTTATTTTGCACTCACTATGAAACATGTAAGCCACGGCACAGGTTGGTTATTTATAGCAACCTTCAACGGTACATGTATTCATAGCTGAAGTACTCGGTTGTAGACAGTACATGATAACAATGTCAAGTTGCAAGAACTACATGTATATGTAGTCATTGTACCTTTGTCTACATATATTCTCAAATTAAGTGGCACTGTTAATGCGGTTCTCAGCAATTTACAAAGCTGTAAGAACATCAAGGAAACACGGTTTTTGCATTAACAGATTGAAAACGGCTGAGTATGAGGGCCGCATTCATAGTAAATGGACTGCCTTGCCAATAGCGCAGTCGCATTGGAATTCCTGATAACTGTGGTAAAAAGGTATATCAGCCCTGATTTGCTCAGTCTACATTGTAGTTTGCAGTATACCTTTCAATTGTTGTTTTCATTTATATTCACCGTCACTGCGTTATGTTCAGTCTATTTTCACTATGCTGATGTACATTGCAATTTTCAACGACATCAAAGTAAAACTGTTTACCACACTGCGTTAAAACTAGAACTGCTAGATGGTAATTATTCAATGCAGTCTCACGGCAGTTCTTCCACGGGGTCGAGGGAGTAGTTTTGACTAGTTCATATAGAATTGTTATCTGAATAGTTATTCTCTATGTACCTGTACTTTTTATATGATTTTCCTATAATTACAGCTGACACCACAAGACATAAATGAACTATTCCTCAACAATGAAATCAGAGCTATACAATTAGCACGTCACCACACATGACAAGCAATCACCCGTCTTGGAGAGATGTAGGATCAAAGAGGAACAGGGTGCCACATTAGGGGAGGTTTACCCCTCGCAGTGGGGCGGTAGGCCTATTCTACCCCGGGCCCACACGATGTCTATTCATGTCATCGCTTTTACACTTCCGTGATGGGTAATGGCTATATTATAATTCAGTCACTCCCAGACATCGACCCGGTGATTCGGCATTATGCGGACAAAGAGATACTGACAGAAGCACTGGTTTACATGACATCGGGTCCAAATGACTACAATATATGTGCTGTCACTTGCGATTACCAGGAAGACAGTGCAGCAAAGGGAGTATGGCTAGAGTGCAGAGGGAATGTCAGCTGTAATAACTGTGTACATGTTTGGTATATCCAGCTGATCGTTGTTGATTTCATCATTGTGAAGAGAGTGTTGCACATCGTAACCGACGATAAAGTTATCCAAGGGAACGATTCCCTATCCCCCACTTCAGTGTAGTGGCTCCATACTGATTTAAGAGAAATGGAATCGGCGGAGAATAGAATTCATTCAGCTTTATAAGAACATGAAACACTATTTAGAGAGTGCCGCTCTCAGTCTCACATTGTTATCGGACACAAATAAACCAAATAAGAGTGAATGCATGGAAGTGGACGATCAGGGAAATCGCATCAAAAATTATAATATTAACAAAGATTATCATTATGTTAAAATTTCATCAAATATCGAAAATACACAGTTCGTGATGGGTGAACCCATATTGGTTAACTCATGTTCAACCGAAGAAGTGGACAGTGGGCTGGCACAGCTGGAAACTGGTGCCATACAAACTGATCGGAAATGGACCATAGTTGGGTGCGATGGGTCCACAATTGGATTGCAATCGTGCAATTGCATTTGCGTAGCTACTGACTATTACATTCATCAATTCAACTCCGTGAACCCTATTTTTTATATATCCCTCGATATTTGTCATTCTCCGAAAGTAGTAGCTATGAGTGACAACGAAAATAGAACCGAATATAAAGTTTGGATGGAGATAGTTGATGCGGTAGGGCCGTTATCGCAGTGGCATCGGTAAATCAGAAGATCGTTTTGGACGTCAAACCTGAGACATTGGGGAGGAGTAAAATTGTGCGCCTTTGTGTTGGTTAACGGTTTAAATTCGAGACTATTTATGGAATGGGTGAACCTGAGAAGTATGTACGGACCCTCCGACATTGCCCACATGGAGATTGTTTGGGTATTTTGTTGAACAGAAATACAAACTCTATGCATGGAATGTCGGCATGAGGCGATATGAGTATATAGATGGTTCCGTCCACCGATACTAAAGTTTTAAGTTATCGGTATTATTCGAGGGTTATATCAGGGGGGGGGGGGTGCTGGAAACAAACTGCAGACACAGGGTGGAAAAAAATGTTTTCTTCGGTTTGTGTACCCCCCCCAAAACAACTGGTTATTTTCCACTGACCATTTGCCCCCCCCCCCCCCCAGAAAAATCAAACTACCCCAGCCGGACAACAACTCGGTTTGACCGGAAACCGAAAAAAACACCGGAGCATACAATTCACGAGAAGGTGCTTGGTAACTTAGTTTATATTATTATGACTAAAATGGTCAGTCTACCAATAGAACGCAGATCTGTACCTCGTGATGCCATGACATGTACAAACATGTATATTGGTGATCGCAACGCTTTGTATGCACTTTAAAAAATGACAACTAGTCATTACCTCGACTTTGAAAAAGATGCAAATGTGATGAGTGAGATACCAGCATATAACTGTTTTCTGATACCATTGGAGGAGAAATTGTTTAATACATGGGATAGTTCTGCAGTAAAAATTTGCCAGATAAGCGATCGCAGGGTAGAATTCTGCATTCGACTGGTAGACACCGACATAGTCGGCATTATTAAGAGGGTTAATGGGGTCAATATCACATGTAAACCAAGACATTGGTTATCCAAAATTGTTTTAGGTGGATTGTACTACTCATGTATATATGATTTGGATATTAGGGTTAATCCATATTCTATAAAATGAGAGAAAATTTAAGTTGTGAGTCTGAAAATACATATTTGGAAAAAAATACATGCAAATTTTTTCCTAAATAAATCAGGAGGGGGGTGGGGGGGTCTGCAAAAAAATTCCGCATATAGGGCCGGGGTGGGTGGGTGGTCCAGAGGCGGAAAAAAAGGTGCTTGTAAATTATTTTTCAAAATGGGTTTTTTCAAACAATTTACAAGTACTGACCATGTAATGTTGTTTGTAAGCATGTTAGTACCATGCTTGTTGGTATAGGGCTATATAGGGAGCTAAAGTGACTCTTTAGCCTCAGATTTAGCAACATTCTGGATTTCACAGTATCCCGGACCACTTCACAGTGGACCACCGTATTAACGTTCAGGAAACTTATGATCAACGGAAGAAATATTTAGTAACAAAATTAATATATTACCCAGTTGTATTATCTGAATAAAAGTAATAAAACAAAAAAACTCTATTACAAATTGGATACTACATGGTGAATACTCAATGATGACTACTAGTAGATTGCTGCATAACATGAAATTGAAAAGGGTATCTCATAAATTTCTAATGTCTGAAATACTGTCTTGTTCTGGCATGTAGTCAAATTCATTCCTTCTGGTTATTTCTCATCTTGAATGATTGCAAGTAATGTTAATTTGCAACAATTATTCAAATAAAACTGAATTGGTTATGATGAATGACATTACTGTTTACTGCTCAGACAATCCCAAATGAAGGCGACGCTATTCTCATTGAATTTCCGAACTTAATACATATGGGAGCTTTACTGCTCAACAAGACGAAACTAAAATACTAATTGTATACTGTTATCACTTACACATAGATGAACTGAAATAATGTGATGCATTCAGATGCATTGAGAAATGACATTCAATTCTTCATTCTGGTCTATCACCATACCAAACCACATCAAAATTTGACAACCGACACTTAACGTATATTGCCAAAACTTTGTATGGACTGAATTTCATAAAGTCGAACAGGGCCCATAACTCTGGTAGGCATTGGTGGTCACAACCCGCGATATTATGCATATTCGTCCCCAATTTCTGGTCCGTCACCATGCCATAGGGCATCAAATATGACAACTGACTCTTGATTTAAAATTCAAAATGTTTGTACGGACAGACGGCTCGAGACGTCAACTATATACCCGCCGACTAATATCGGGCAGTATAATAACCATATATCTATGTGTATACATAACCAAAAAACAATTCCCCTCCCCATCCCGTTGGATAAGACTAAAGAGTTCTTTGATCATGCACATATAATTGTGGAACCCCTGACCCGTTTACCACTATTTACACTGGCCAGTGTTCTCTGTCAGACACAACACACTCGATATATTAAGTCTATAATGGGGTCTAGGGCAATTTGTGACATATAGTGTACCTACACAATGCTTAATTAATATTGTTGTTAGATACTGAAAACACCAGGAAACACAGTATATTTTTCGTTTTTCTGATCTGTGTTTACCAATTAGTAAGGCAGTTAACAGTTATTGAAGAACGGCTAAAAAAAACCTCTGAAATTTTGATAAAAACATGAGAAACGGGGGGTGGGTCCCCAAAATTTTGGAGGAAAAAAATATTTGGTGGTGGGTCCCTCGAGGTCGGAAAAAACTTTTTGGGCCCTATATGTGCAATGTTTTTCCAGACCCCCCCCCCCCCCCCTGGCAGAGCATCGAAAATTGTACCGTATGCACACCTCGATATGCCCTACTGCCCACGGGCATCAAAACTTGTGTCCGCGCTTTTCCTCAGGAGTTACCGCCCATAAATAGACACACTATACACCAGGATGAATAAACCAAGGTTTTTGTTTTGTTCTTTTTACTATTTCTGCAACGAACGCCGCCCGTGCCGCACTTTATGTAAAATTATGTATGCATACAATATGTATATTGTTTCTTTGATAATGTGATAATTTCCTGAAAAACGATTTTTATTCCAGTGTGCCTTCTTCTCTCTGGCATGTGGTATATCTCCTAACCGTGATCATGGTAGTAATATGTCATGATCATGGTAGTAATATGAAATCAGACGACAAACGATTTAACGACTGTCAGAGGAAAGTGTGCAGATATATATCATCTCTTTTGTCCATTATTTGCAGGTAGGAACGTGTTTGGAATTCATTGGAACTACAGAGAAGAATTTCAACACAAACACCTAATATGGCGATTCCGGGCTGAGCTTGAGGTGGCACAGTTCGATGATCTTACTAAGAATTAAAGGTTCAACATCGTACCAACAGGTTAACCAGATCACCACCAGTTTCCGGATAATAACTTTAGTAAGTCTGAATTAAATGGAATGAAATTTGTATGTGAGTTTACTAGCACAATAAAAGGTCAAACTCGAATTTGGGTTCCGCCACCAATTTTCATCCGAGTTGTTGAAATTACCACAGCAATAATTTTGAAATTTGGCAAAAAACAAAGCGAAAAATCCCAAGCCCAATGAAACTAAAACATATTGTTCTCCACGAAAAAACCATCGATAGCTAGGAGACTCTGTAAATTTGTCAAGATTATGGAGGATCGACTAGCTACTTGATGAGGTCGGACAGATACCGCACACTATGCCTCCTCTCGGTTGTGCCTTAGTGTAGTATGGTGCGGGGTCAAAGTTGGTCTTATCCAGTGACTGGTTTACCCTGCCCCAGAATAATATATCTTTATTGAATTTATATTTTCTTTATTCATCTAACACTGCATCTAATATTATGTATACATATGTAAACATGTTTTCTTTCAACCATTGATGTATGGTATAAGAAATAAATCTATTTATCCCGAAATCAACTAGTTCACTGTGATGAGCTTTTAGATGCATCTCATTGAGTTGGGTTTAATAAGTAAATTCCACAGCAATAAAATATGATCCGACAAATGTTTGGCAACAGGTTCTACCCCACATTAGCAGTCTGTGTATCGGAAAGCGTATGTACCGGTATATGTGTGCGTATATGTAAAGTGATATCGTGTGCCAGTATATTATTTAAATATCGAACTGTCTTGTATCACGTACGGTTTCTGACATGGTAGTACATTTATCTTTGTATTTTATTGGCAACTTCGAGTAAGACTGTTCGCAACCAGAATGGATATTTCCACCCAGCTGGGTGCTATACGACTGTCTGTTCGCGGCTAGAAGAAATGGCCAAATTTCTGATAAGGTGACACTTGGATGGCGACTTGATTTTTTTTTATAACAATCAGGTAATTCTATATTAATATACAAGTAATGATTACTTGCAGGGGGCATGCCAGGTAAAACTATCTCATTCACCCGCGATCATTTTCGTATCCTGACATATAATTATGCTATCTCTATTATAAACGATGTCAATTATCTGTTCATGACTATGTTGTTCCAATTTCAGGCGGGCAGATCAGTACACTATAAGTCCGGATTTTATTGGCGTTTAAAACATGATCTCATATGTATTACTTAGAATAAATTTATATGCATTAAAGGTATATTTATCATTCTATGTAAGATATATATTATTGCACAAAGAGGGAAAGCGAACCGCCAGCGCATCCCATGCTAGAATGGCTCATTTTCTAACAATTGAGTCTTTCCCATTCAAGATATTTTATACAAGATACATTTATCAAGAGATGGAAATGTATCGAAGGCCTGTTCAAAAATAGTGGTCCCAGAATGCAGTTAAATATAGTTTCGTCCGAGATAAAATAAAACAGTCAGTAGCAAATGACATTTCATGATCCTCCAATACTGGCATCCGACCACGTGACATCCGAATGGTAGTATGTCTTTCAGTACCATTTAGTCGCGAAAAGTCACTCCGATGATTCAAAAGAAAATCGCCATAGACCATTTATTGTCCAGCATCAGGTATATTCATCCACGTTAAGTGTGTTCTTGGCCGACAATTGTATCATGATCGCCATTGTTAACTGACAACGTGACAGAGAAAAAGAGCGTTCTATGTTAGTTAATTCCTGATATGGTGTTAATAAAGAGCGTTTATTTCACTTCGGTGCGCCAACAATTGAAAAACATCTGAAAAACCTGTGATTATGGAAAGTATTTGTTAAAATTGCGGACGAAGATGGATAACTCTAAAATCCAGTGGTACTACGGTCACATTTTGTGATACTCAAGTGATAATACGGCCATATTTCGTTTAACAAAATATTTAACAAAATGGTTAGGATTATTTTGTTGCAAATAATCGATTCTTATAACTAAACCGTCTGATAAGATTGAGTACCTTTCAAGAATAATGTCTATATATATTTATTGAAGTTTAATTTTCTTTTTCAGGAATCTTCCAACATAATTAACACCACAATGGATGAACTGCCATCAACTCCTCTGCTGATAGCTGGTGGTGAGTTCGTAACTTCCTGTACAGTATTATTCTCTTCCATTCCCATACTATAATGAATGGGTCCATCAATTTCACCTGGTGTTTCCAAGCTATTTACATCCAATAAAAAATATTTCAATGGAGAGCATCATGTAGTTTTGCAAATATATATCTGAGCGTATATACTATATCATGCTCAAATTTGCCCTCGATTAATACATGGGTCCACTCAACATACCAATTTAATACCCCGGTCAGGTTGAAGGAATATGACGGTGGGCAATGGTTATTCACGTCCATTACATCACTAATATTAAAAGTTTCATATATCTGACAAGCAAGTCTGTTTCCAATATACACAAATGTTATTTCTTTGCATTTGAACATAAATTACATATTTATGACTTTTGGTAAAACATGTGGTCTAAATTGCCATCACATGCATGGACATTTTTCAAACCATTGGCGATATTGGGTTATAATTTTCTAACAAATCGAAAGTTTATGAGGTACTGGCAGGAAACTTCCAATCCGAGATTGGACATTGAAGTTTATAAAACTAGGAGTTTGGTCATGTGTTCAATCAGTGCAGTAACACTACAGTTGGGGGAAGTAAAGGTGAACATCCCATGAACACTTTCTGGTCACGGATCGGTGTCCAAATGTTACTTTTTCAGTTAAGGGGAGAGGTATTCATATTCGAACTGCCACATGGAGTTGAATGTAGATGATATGCATATGGAATTTAAAGTGACATACACGCAATTATATTTGTATTTAACTATTTTACCTTCTAAATATTATTAGTTTCCAGCTTAATGCCAAGTTAGCAAACGTAGGTAATTTTGAATGTATGCCATCAGAATAGACATGCATTATGCAAAGTATGTGCTTCGATCGCAACCCGTGATCAATGGTGATTAATCGCCGCATATATTTGTAATCTGTATCGACACTATATAAATTGTCTACACGGTGTGTGATCGCTAGATGCTGAACTCAAATGATTACCTTTCATGTATGTTTAGAACTTGAGATATCCAATTCAGATTATATGAATAAAATTCAATGTCAACCGCCACTATGCATGACAAAACATAGATTGGAATGAACAGAAACCTTGAACAATCGGTCTATTACTAGTACGTTCTTAAATGGACGTCATTGTTTGCAACCAGTTATCTGCCGGAATAATTGGTAGAAATTTCCTACTTTCTGTTTCCCTGGAAATCTAGCGCGTTGCCCCAACTTTCGATCCATTGAATCTTGTTAATTAATAACATTTAGCACTTGTAATTTGTGTCTGTTTTCTGGGACCCCCTTCGTGAAGACGTGATGTAGGTCTATTGTGGGGTGAACAGTTTAACAGATACCTACCATTAGTATCGACTACAACAATTACCGGGTATATCGCTGAACAGTGTACCCATGTCCAAGTGTGTCAAATCTTTATTATCTTTATTAACGAACCAAAGACTCTTTGGGTCGTATATACAATGTAGGCTGTATCTGATTTTGTCACGTGACCAATTATTAACTAATACGACATTGTAATTTAGATTTTTTGGGAGCACGATTGTTGCACATACGGTACATGTAGGATCGGTGGGCCTAAAGCATTATTGTCGTAATTGAAAAAGAAATTGTTGCTGTGTCTTTCGATTACCGGTACTGGTAATATAAACGAGAATAGTGAATATGAATTACAATTTACATGTAAGTTCATTGCTAGCGGTAGTACCTTTTATTGAGAAAATATGACAAAATAAATAACGACAATAGTGTGATGAATGTTAAGGCAGGGAGAAAATTAACTGGTATTGCATCGCAATTTGCTACCCATTGGCACGGGCTACAGGTCACACTGTTCTTCTGATCATCATGAAATTTGTCGTGGGTGTTAATATTGACATGTAGATGGGAACGAGTCATTTTGGGGTCTTTCGGCCAAAATACATGTCCGCCAGTAGCCAACTTGGATTTTACTCTTTGCATGACTAAATACTTTGGCACGGGCTACAGGTCGTAGCTTTGGTCGGATCATCATGAAATTAGTCATGGATGTTAACAATGACATGTAGATGGCTAAGATGGGAACGAGTCATTTTGCGGTCATTCAGCCAAAAAGCATGGCCGCCAGCAGCCATCTTGGAATTTACTCTTTACATGACTAAATTCTTTGACACAGGCTACAGGTCATATGATCTTTTGTCGGATCATCATGAAATTTGTGATGGATGTTAATGACATGTATATGGGAATTTAAGTCATTTTTTGGTCATTCGGCAAAAAAACATGGCTGCCAGCGGCCATCTTGGATTTCACTCTTTGCATAACTAGGCATTTCAACTTTCCACATTCCTAATCACTCCATTGACATTATGACATAACACATGAAATTATTCCCTTTCCAAGTTGAGCTACAGTGTCATTGTCACTTTTATTATATTTAGCCATAGCATAGTATGATAAAGATAGTGACCACTCGTCGTCTGTCTGTGTGTCCATGGACATTTATGCATGGTGCGATAACTGAAACATTTTCTATCTGATCGGAATTTTACATATGAATGTCTGAGCCCAAAAGACAGATCAAGTTCGAATATGGGTTTGATGCGACTATTTTTAACTGAGTTATGGCCCTTTTTCTAAAAAATATTCACTCTATATTAAAAAACAAAACAAAATTTCTTAGATTGAATTCCTTGCTCAATTTATCCAAAAAAAACCCACAAAAATAATCTATAAATAAATAAATATTTTTTTTTTTTTTTTTTTTTTAAATAATTAAAGACACGGTTGGCCGTGGCGGTGGGTATCCTGTGAAAATATCTCCACCCGTCAAAAACCGCCACAAACAGAAAGAACATCAAAATGTAGATAGACTGTGTCCGTATACAAATAAGAAATATCGCATAAACAGTATGTTATGGTCATATGTTTGACCATTGTTATGTAAACAAAAGCATAAAAAGTTACTTTTCTTGTGTTTGTTTATATTATGATGGTAAACATAAAGAGCGTTCATTGTTGGTGAATACCTGATATGGAACTAATAAAGAGCGTTTATGCCATTTGTGTGTGATTATCCAGTAGCATTGTGCTGTCTTATGTAACACAACCAGGCTCTTGCTTAGGTAAAATATAGTAGGTCTTTATGATAACATGCTGTTTACGCGATGGTCATGGTATATATGAACGGAACTGTATGCGTTTTAATGTTTTTCTGTTTACGGTGTTTGGAACAAATATGAATATTTTCGACAATTAAGGCCGCACGTGCCTTTAAACAATTTTTTTTTCTCCAAAGTTACCAAAATTTAAAAAACTAACACCATTATAACTCTGCCAAGGGTACCCGAGTCAGCACATCAAATTTTTTTTAAATCGGAACAAAATACATGTATTGTGTTGTGTACTGGTAAATTTGTTTTGAGCGACATTAAACCCAAATCACCAATTCCATCCCTTGCCGTTGGACTACTGTAGCCATTAATATATAATGGCTATATTATTTTCTGATATCTCTTATGCCAATGTGTAGATAAAGAAAGTTATTGTATCTAATTTAAAAAAACCAGTTTCAACAATTCACATCACATGTAGACTAGATCATCACTCTACAGATGGTCTGATGTTATTATACAAAAAATGTAAATGTTAATTTGTTTAACCAGTCTTCAGCATAAACTATGCCTGTGATTTGTTGATCGCTTTGGTGTATAAATAATTCATACCATATTACCAATGTATCAGCAGTGAGGTATCTTATCTTGATGGCGGTTGTTGGTAGAATATGATACATTGTAAACTTAAATTGGAATCTCTTGACCAAGTATTCCATGGTCACCTTTTCACATTTAACCCAAGGCTGGGGTGGTGCAGCGCATTACAGATCCTGTTCCAGTGCATTCTCTTACATAAGGTACATGTAAATGTGGGTGACCCATAAATTCCTATAAGTTGTGTTATGTACATGTATGGTCTATAATAGTACATAACAGTATACTCTATAAATCAACATCAACACTCTCATTTATGTTTCCGATCATAGTAATTTACTATCGCCAAGGAATAGGTTAACATCTGCCGATCATGACCGGCCTCTCATTTGCTCAATAGGTTTTATGATTGGGGTTAGGGTTTTGTACCTGCAATGGGAATCTGTTATTTTATTATTTTAACTAAATGTTTACTGATATGTGAACCATCTTATTGTTTTAAAAAGGGGGGTATCCTTAGTCCCATTGGGACAGTCACACCTCTAATGTTTACAAGAGTTACGGCCCTTGTTTGAGTTAGAAATTTGTGTCCGAAAGAATATTTAAGCTTGTAACTCGGGGTGTTAATTATAGGGTGTTCTTGTATGTTGAGCATAGTTTGGTGGTGGAAAGGATCCCCACATACCAGTTTCATATTTGCCAGTTACAACCATTCTTTGACTTGGAAATTTGTTATTGAGGATTCGGAGGTATATAGTGGAGACCTTCGTTTGACCCCGTCCTTCACAGTGCAAGTTTTGTCTGCACTATTTTCGGAGTTATGGCCCTTTGCCAGAGTTATGACCTTGTGTTAGACTGAGAGAAGTGCCCCATTATTACTTTATTTTCGCTCTAAATATAGGCAACATTGAGCGTTCCCTGTCTTATATTCCACTATAGTACAAGAAATATCAATCATGCCGCCATTATACTGAACAAATGACAGAAATATTTTGATACATGTGTAGCATGCCTTTAAATCCGACAAGAGTACATGTACATGTAAATCATTATTCATGATTTTCATTAACTCATTTTCAACACTTCTGACTTGCTGTAGAAATTCTAAAGCATTTGCCTAAAGTGATATCTTATCAGTTGTATGTACTTATTTCAATTACTGCTACTGCAAATGAGAATTATGAATATTGAATTGCAATTTGATTTCATTCCTGGCGATAGTTTACCTTTTATTGTGAAAATATGACAGAATATATAACAACACTAGTCACTATAGTCTACACACTGCAAGGTGAGTGAAATTATGAATTATTGACAAATTTGAAAATCATGTATTTCTATCAACTGGCGACTGAAATACCGGTATGAGTATGTGCTATAAATTAGTACACAAGCACTTGAACATGAAATCGTGTGGGACTGGTTGAATTGACCTGCGATATGATGGATCACATCCATCCTCAGCTACTTTTGCCACTTAACCCTTTCATACTGGTGCAGCATTAAATATAATGTGCCTGTGCACACTCGTATACATGTATAAATATATGCATGTCTCTCATGGTGAGCCTCGCATATAAAAGTTCACTGGTTTACAATGTTAAGGCAAATGTTGTTAGGCCAATGTCTTTTCTTATATACGCGAGGCTCCCAATGGGAGACTCCCATATATAGAAGTGTGCATTGGACCAAGTTTTTCGCAAAATTTCATTGAGCTCTAGTCATGTTATTAAATGCTGATGGTTAAAAAAGTTACTTGATATGTTGCTTATATTGATAGGTTCCCTATTAGTATGTATTTATTTATATCGAGCTATGTCCGTCAATTGTCCGCGGCGAAACGGTTTGTAAACGTTTAGATATACGCTTCTACATGTATTGTCATTATGTTAATGCATGCTTCAGTCAGTAATTGTAATATGAAATATATTCTGTAGATAATCATGATACATAAATAGGCCATGCTGCTATGATTTACCACTCACGAATACATGTAATAGCACTGGTTGCAGTCCGTACTTCTAGCCAGTCGCATAACATTATCTAAGCGAGCGCACTTATATTGTCCATATATATATCATCCCATGTTATTTGAATTTGTTTCTCATAACGGTTGTTCTATTGTCACGTCTAACTACAATTTTCCAGGTCGCGATTTAGGGTGGAACGAGGAAACAAATAATGCTGACATCTGAACCTGAAGGTTCAAGTTTCATAAAAGTGATATGGTGGCTAAGCCAGGATATACCAACCTATACCTAGTAAGATATTGTCTAATGTATTCACTGAAATGTTTAATTTATGATAAAACTTTGTAATTCTATTGATATCACACAAACCCTATATACCCGTAACGCCATTACATATGTCCGTATATCAGTGTATTGGTCAATAGTGAATAATAAGCGCGTCCTTCCCGCCAATAAAAATACTAAACATTGATTAGGCGGATTAATACTATTTTGTAAAGCCACACATGACAACAAAAACAAGACCATACAAACTGGTTGATTTGTTTATCAAAGTAAAATTCTTCGAAATAGACACAAAAGCGGGCAAATTGCTCTATTTGTCTTTGCAATCCCAAACGAGGGCGTAAATCATGTCATGATTTTCTAGATTGAACCCCCGTTTTCACGATTGTATTGCCCCGGCGTAACATTACGTTGCAAATTGTTGTACACGTGGCAGTCTACTGTATATGACCACGTGTACTTTTTAAAAGTTCAGATAAGTTTTCAAAATGGCACCACGAGCACCACCACATTTTTGGACCAGGAGAATGAACCCACAGGCCTACCAGTGGCTATTAATACAAGACCTGATCGGACCCGCCAGCCAGTGGTCTTATGAAATCAGACGTCTTTTTTGGACACGGAATTTGGGGCATTTTGATACTGATTTTATCGGCATTTGCGTGGGTCAATGGACTTGACCCTACTATATTCTTACAGTGGGTGTACATGAACTTTTTGTGCGCCACTGCACACTAGTTCGAGCATTTAAGCAGAGTTTCAGTATTATGGTCCAGGGATGACATATAGACTGTATGCATGGAACACTATATCCCGCCGCTATGAGTATTTGGACGGTACACCGAGATGTTATCGCCAGAATGCATGAATAATAATGTATTATTAGTATGGTATATTAATATGGTTTAAACAACATTTTTTACAGCTTATATTCTTAGCACATTCACTCAATGAGAGTGACTTCGGTCCCTTTAAGAGCACCACAGGTCCCCAAAAAAATATTTACCCCACCCTCAATCAAACTTAATCCTATAACATAAAGTTTTATTGTGTGGGGTAAAGTTTTTTTCTGGAGACCTGTGAATAGCACTGTGTATTTCAGGAACCAGTTAGCTGTGCTGCACCACAATGACAATTGTAAGAGAAGTCAATCAATGACAGCAGCAGGAAATCTCAGGTGGTCAATTGCCCACAGAAAATTTAAAGATGAGCCAACGTTGCGAAGAGTTATGAAATTACCCACATTTGGTGAGTTGTTGAATTCGCAATCTGTCCATTACATAAATATATCTGAAAATGTGTCATAAAACTGTCATATAATGAGTCATATAAATGTTTCAGTGAAAAAATACAATATGAGCAATAGTCTGTCCTGATTATTCATAGGAATAGGACAAATATTACATTGCTACTGACTGTTATTTCAGATTATGTTGAAAAATGCCTGAAAGCAGTGATGAAATCTATCAAGAACAAACCAAAGAAACTCGCTGTATCTCTGTAGTAACAGAGAAAGAATTCCAATAGAAACCCTCATTACAAAACACAGAACAAGATTCAGGAAAAAGCCTGTTAAAACGAGCAGATAGCTTCATAATGTCTAAGATCACAACCGATTGCACCAGACATTGGTGAATAATGAATTGTTGTCACATGTGTATACCGACAAAAGTGTTCAGCTGTTTCATTATATAAGGTTATATTACTAGTACAGCAGTATGTTAAGTTTGAAGCCAGAAGATTTTATGGAATATTATTGGGGCCACAACCTTATATCCCTTGATGAAAGTGACAACACATGCAACAAAATGGACATAATGTCTCATGCTCCATGGCAAGACATGTTTTGTCAGAAGAGGCATTAGGAAGTGGCCCCAGGCAGGCGGGCGGACCTAAAGAATGCCTTACAACTTTGACATTTGTGAACGGATTCAAAACATTTGGTATGCGAGTTGCTCCCAATGACTATTTATGGCCTGTAGAAAATGGGTCATGTCCGAACTTTTTGACTAACCAAACAGGAGACGGAGTTGTTAAAAACAATATTCAAAGCCAACATCACTATGTGCAGAGAACTGAAGAAGGGATCGTTTCGATTGAATATAGTGGACCAGATATTGGAATAATTCACAACCATGTCCAAACCGGCTGGATAATCAACTTCCACAATGTTCTGCATTTACCATGTTCTTAATTAGTTCCAAATTTGACGATTGGATGTTTACTACAAGAGATACAGGTTATTATGTGAGAAGGGAACTTCCTTTTTTGAGGTGGTTATATCACATGAAATGTATATACGTGATTCTTAACAAAATGTCAGTAGTACATTGTAAGTAGTATATTTACACACCTGATTGCGATGTTGCTATTCACAATTTCTTTCGAATTACTCTCAGTGATGAAAATCAACACGCTGGTCATCCTATAATCCCCACTGCGGGCAGTAATCTAGGCTACAACATAGTCTCATAGACATGTTTATATTAAAATTGTATCATATCTAATGTTTCAAGCGATTAGGTGAACTAATTGAAATTTAATTGCATGTTATTAATTGCTGATGGTTAAAAAAGTTACTTGATATGTTAGAATTATATCTGAGGAGACATTTTGTTTAGATTGTAATTTAAAATCAGGAATATGATTGATAGAATTAAAGTGTCCTATACAACTTGAACATTTGTCCGATTCAAATAGTATATTCCAGATTGTCCTACTCAGCACCACGGAGTACGGCACCGAAGAAACCCACATTGCAATAGAGGCATTTTGCAATGGCATTCCGCAGAAAATTCCCCAACTGTTGGAGATGACAGAGTGGCCAGTCAAAGTAACCGTCGAGGGTTTTATCTCCTCTGTACGTACACGTTTACTGCCATACTTGAAAAATCAACAAATATATTTCCATCGAAATACTATCTGCACAATTGCTTATATTGATAGGTTCCCTATTAGTATGTATTTATTTATATCGAGCTATGTCCGTCAATTGTCCGCGGCGAAACGGTTTGTAAACGTTTAGATATACGCTTCTATTGTCATTATGTTAATGCATGCTTCAGTCAGTAATTGTAATATGAAATATATTCTGTAGATAATCATGATACATAAATAGGCCATGCTGCTATGATTTACCACTCACGAATACATGTAATAGCACTGGTTGCAGTCCGTACTTCTAGCCAGTCGCATAACATTATCTAAGCGAGCGCACTTATATTGTCCATATATATATCATCCCATGTTATTTGAATTTGTTTCTCATAACGGTTGTTCTATTGTCACGTCTAACTACAATTTTCCAGGTCGCGATTCAGGGTGGAACGAGGAAACAAATAATGCTGACATCTGAACCTGAAGGTTCAAGTTTCATAAAAGTGATATGGTGGCTAAGCCAGGATATACCAACCTATACCTAGTAAGATATTGTCTAATGTATTCACTGAAATGTTTAATTTATGATAAAACTTTGTAATTCTATTGATATCACACAAACCCTATATACCCGTAAAGCCATTACATATGTCCGTATATCAGTGTATTGGTCAATAGTGAATAATAAGCGCGTCCTTCCCGCCAATAAAAATACTAAACATTGATTAGGCGGATTAATACTATTTTGTAAAGCCACACATGACAACAAAAACAAGACCATACAAACTGGTTGATTTGTTTATCAAAGTAAAATTCTTCGAAATAGACACAAAAGCGGGCAAATTGCTCTATTTATCTTTGCAATCCCAAACGAGGGCGTAAATCATGTCATGATTTTCTAGATTGAACCCCCGTTTTCACGATTGTATTGCCCCGGCGTAACATTACGTTGCAAATTGTTGTACACGTGGCAGTCTACTGTATATGACCACGTGTACTTTTTAAAAGTTCAGATAAGTTTTCAAAATGGCACCACGAGCACCACCACATTTTTGGACCAGGAGAATGAACCCACAGGCCTACCAGTGGCTATTAATACAAGACCTGATCGGACCCGCCAGCCAGTGGTCTTATGAAATCAGACGTCTTTTTTGGACACGGAATTTGGGGCATTTTGATACTGATTTTATCGGCATTTGTGTGGGTCAATGGACTTGACCCTACTATATTCTTACAGTGGGTGTACATGAACTTTTTGTGCGCCACTGCACACTAGTTCGCGCATTTAAGCAGAGTTTCAGTATTATGGTCAAGGGATGACATATAGACTGTATGCATGGAACACTATATCCCGCCGCTATGAATATTTGGACGGTGCACCGAGATGTTATCGCCAGAATGCATGAATAATAATGTATTATTATTATGGTATATTAATATGGTTTAAACAACATGTTTTACAGCTTATATTCTTAGCACATTCACTCAATGAGAGTGACTTCGGTCCCTTTAAGAGCACCACAGGTCCCAGAAAAAAATTTACCCCACCCTCAATCAAACTTAATCCTATAACATAAAGTTTTATTGGGTGGGGTAAAGTTTTTTTCTGGAGACCTGTGAATAGCACTGTGTATTTCAGGAACCAGTTAGCTGTGCTGCACCACAATGACAATTGTAAGAGAAGTCAATCAATGACAGCAGCAGGAAATCTCAGGTGGTCAATTGCCCACAGAAAATTTAAAGATTAGCCAACGTTGCGAAGAGTTATGAAATTACCCACATTTGGTGAGTTGTTGAATTCGCAATCTGTCCATTACATAAATATATCTGAAAATGTGTCATAAAACTGTCATATAATGAGTCATATAAATGTTTCAGTGAAAAAATACAATATGAGCAATAGTCTGTCCTGATTATTCATTGGAATAGGAAAAATATTACATTGCTACTGACTGTTATTTCAGATTATGTTGAAAAATGCCTGAAAGCAGTGATGAAATCTATCAAGAACAAACCAAAGAAACTCGCTGTATCTCTGTAGTAACAGAGAAAGAATACCACTAGAAACCCTCATTACAAAACACAGAACAAGATTCAGGAAAAAGCCTGTTAAAACGAGCAGATAGCTTCATAATGTCTAAGATCACAACCGATTGCACCAGACATTGGTGAATAAGCAATTGTTGTCACATGTGTATACCGACAAAAGTGTTCAGCTGTTTCATTATATAAGGTTATATTACTAGTACAGCAGTATGTTAAATTTGAAGCCAGAAGATTTTATGGAATATTATTGGGGCCACAACCTTATATCCCTTAATGAAAGTGACAACACATGCAACAAAATGGACATAATGTCTCATGCTCCATGGCAAGACATGTTTTGTCAGAAGAGGCATTAGGAAGTGGCCCCAGGCAGGCGGGCGGACCTACAGACTGCCTTACAACTTTGACATTTGTGAACGGATTCAAAACATTTGGTATGCGAGTTTCTCCCAATGACTATTTATGGCCTGTAGAAAATGGGTCATGTCCGAACTTTGTGACTAACCAAACAGGAGACGGAGTTGTTGAAAACAATATTCAAAGCCAACATCACTATGTGCAGATAATTGAAGAAGGGATCGTTTCGATTGAATATAGTGGACCAGATATTGGAATAATTCACAACCATGTCCAAACCGGCTGGATAATCAACTTCCACAATGTTCTGCATTTACCATGTTCTTAATTAGTTCCAAATTTGACGATTGGATGTTTACTACAAGAGATACAGGTTATTATGTGAGAAGGGAACTTCCTTTTTTGAGGTGGTTATATCACATGAAATGTATATACGTGATTCTTAACAAAATGTCAGTAGTACATTGTAAGTAGTATATTTACACACCTGATTGCGATGTTGCTATTCACAATTTCTTTCGAATTACTCTCAGTGATGAAAATCAACACGCTGGTCATCCTATAATCCCCACTGCGGGCAGTAATCTAGGCTACAACATAGTCTCATAGACATGTTTATATTAAAATTGTATCATATCTAATGTTTCAAGCGATTAGGTGAACTAATTGAAATTTAATTGCATGTTATTAATTGCTGATGGTTAAAAAAGTTACTTGATATGTTAGAATTATATCTGAGGAGACATTTTGTTTAGATTGTAATTTAAAATCAGGAATATGATTGATAGAATTAAAGTGTCCTATACAACTTGAACATTTGTCCGATTCAAATAGTATATTCCAGATTGTCCTACTCAGCACCACGGAGTACGGCACCGAAGAAACCCACATTGCAATAGAGGCATTTTGCAATGGCATTCCGCAGAAAATTCCCCAACTGTTGGAGATGACAGAGTGGCCAGTCAAAGTAACCGTCGAGGGTTTTATCTCCTCTGTACGTACACGTTTACTGCCATACTTGAAAAATCAACAAATATATTTCCATCGAAATACTATCTGCACAATTGCTTATATTGATAGGTTCCCTATTAGTATGTATTTATTTATATCGAGCTATGTCCGTCAATTGTCCGCGGCGAAACGGTTTGTAAACGTTTAGATATACGCTTCTACATGTATTGTCATTATGTTAATGCATGCTTCAGTCAGTAATTGTAATATGAAATATATTCTGTAGATAATCATGATACATAAATAGGCCATGCTGCTATGATTTACCACTCACGAATACATGTAATAGCACTGGTTGCAGTCCGTACTTCTAGCCAGTCGCATAACATTATCTAAGCGAGCGCACTTATATTGTCCATATATATATCATCCCATGTTATTTGAATTTGTTTCTCATAACGGTTGTTCTATTGTCACGTCTAACTACAATTTTCCAGGTCGCGATTTAGGGTGGAACGAGGAAACAAATAATGCTGACATCTGAACCTGAAGGTTCAAGTTTCATAAAAGTGATATGGTGGCTAAGCCAGGATATACCAACCTATACCTAGTAAGATATTGTCTAATGTATTCACTGAAATGTTTAATTTATGATAAAACTTTGTAATTCTATTGATATCACACAAACCCTATATACCCGTAACGCCATTACATATGTCCGTATATCAGTGTATTGGTCAATAGTGAATAATAAGCGCGTCCTTCCCGCCAATAAAAATACTAAACATTGATTAGGCGGATTAATACTATTTTGTAAAGCCACACATGACAACAAAAACAAGACCATACAAACTGGTTGATTTGTTTATCAAAGTAAAATTCTTCGAAATAGACACAAAAGCGGGCAAATTGCTCTATTTGTCTTTGCAATCCCAAACGAGGGCGTAAATCATGTCATGATTTTCTAGATTGAACCCCCGTTTTCACGATTGTATTGCCCCGGCGTAACATTACGTTGCAAATTGTTGTACACGTGGCAGTCTACTGTATATGACCACGTGTACTTTTTAAAAGTTCAGATAAGTTTTCAAAATGGCACCACGAGCACCACCACATTTTTGGACCAGGAGAATGAACCCACAGGCCTACCAGTGGCTATTAATACAAGACCTGATCGGACCCGCCAGCCAGTGGTCTTATGAAATCAGACGTCTTTTTTGGACACGGAATTTGGGGCATTTTGATACTGATTTTATCGGCATTTGTGTGGGTCAATGGACTTGACCCTACTATATTCTTACAGTGGGTGTACATGAACTTTTTGTGCGCCACTGCACACTAGTTCGCGCATTTAAGCAGAGTTTCAGTATTATGGTCCAGGGATGACATATAGACTGTATGCATGGAACACTATATCCCGCCGCTATGAGTATTTGGACGGTACACCGAGATGTTATCGCCAGAATGCATGAATAATAATGTATTATTAGTATGGTATATTAATATGGTTTAAACAACATTTTTTACAGCTTATATTCTTAGCACATTCACTCAATGAGAGTGACTTCGGTCCCTTTAAGAGCACCACAGGTCCCCAAAAAAATATTTACCCCACCCTCAATCAAACTTAATCCTATAACATAAAGTTTTATTGTGTGGGGTAAAGTTTTTTTCTGGAGACCTGTGAATAGCACTGTGTATTTCAGGAACCAGTTAGCTGTGCTGCACCACAATGACAATTGTAAGAGAAGTCAATCAATGACAGCAGCAGGAAATCTCAGGTGGTCAATTGCCCACAGAAAATTTAAAGATGAGCCAACGTTGCGAAGAGTTATGAAATTACCCACATTTGGTGAGTTGTTGAATTCGCAATCTGTCCATTACATAAATATATCTGAAAATGTGTCATAAAACTGTCATATAATGAGTCATATAAATGTTTCAGTGAAAAAATACAATATGAGCAATAGTCTGTCCTGATTATTCATAGGAATAGGACAAATATTACATTGCTACTGACTGTTATTTCAGATTATGTTGAAAAATGCCTGAAAGCAGTGATGAAATCTATCAAGAACAAACCAAAGAAACTCGCTGTATCTCTGTAGTAACAGAGAAAGAATTCCAATAGAAACCCTCATTACAAAACACAGAACAAGATTCAGGAAAAAGCCTGTTAAAACGAGCAGATAGCTTCATAATGTCTAAGATCACAACCGATTGCACCAGACATTGGTGAATAATGAATTGTTGTCACATGTGTATACCGACAAAAGTGTTCAGCTGTTTCATTATATAAGGTTATATTACTAGTACAGCAGTATGTTAAGTTTGAAGCCAGAAGATTTTATGGAATATTATTGGGGCCACAACCTTATATCCCTTGATGAAAGTGACAACACATGCAACAAAATGGACATAATGTCTCATGCTCCATGGCAAGACATGTTTTGTCAGAAGAGGCATTAGGAAGTGGCCCCAGGCAGGCGGGCGGACCTAAAGAATGCCTTACAACTTTGACATTTGTGAACGGATTCAAAACATTTGGTATGCGAGTTGCTCCCAATGACTATTTATGGCCTGTAGAAAATGGGTCATGTCCGAACTTTTTGACTAACCAAACAGGAGACGGAGTTGTTAAAAACAATATTCAAAGCCAACATCACTATGTGCAGAGAACTGAAGAAGGGATCGTTTCGATTGAATATAGTGGACCAGATATTGGAATAATTCACAACCATGTCCAAACCGGCTGGATAATCAACTTCCACAATGTTCTGCATTTACCATGTTCTTAATTAGTTCCAAATTTGACGATTGGATGTTTACTACAAGAGATACAGGTTATTATGTGAGAAGGGAACTTCCTTTTTTGAGGTGGTTATATCACATGAAATGTATATACGTGATTCTTAACAAAATGTCAGTAGTACATTGTAAGTAGTATATTTACACACCTGATTGCGATGTTGCTATTCACAATTTCTTTCGAATTACTCTCAGTGATGAAAATCAACACGCTGGTCATCCTATAATCCCCACTGCGGGCAGTAATCTAGGCTACAACATAGTCTCATAGACATGTTTATATTAAAATTGTATCATATCTAATGTTTCAAGCGATTAGGTGAACTAATTGAAATTTAATTGCATGTTATTAATTGCTGATGGTTAAAAAAGTTACTTGATATGTTAGAATTATATCTGAGGAGACATTTTGTTTAGATTGTAATTTAAAATCAGGAATATGATTGATAGAATTAAAGTGTCCTATACAACTTGAACATTTGTCCGATTCAAATAGTATATTCCAGATTGTCCTACTCAGCACCACGGAGTACGGCACCGAAGAAACCCACATTGCAATAGAGGCATTTTGCAATGGCATTCCGCAGAAAATTCCCCAACTGTTGGAGATGACAGAGTGGCCAGTCAAAGTAACCGTCGAGGGTTTGATCTCCTCTGTACGTACACGTTTACTGCCATACTTGAAAAATCAACAAATATATTTCCATCGAAATACTATCTGCACAATTGCTTATATTGATAGGTTCCCTATTAGTATGTATTTATTTATATCGAGCTATGTCCGTCAATTGTCCGCGGCGAAACGGTTTGTAAACGTTTAGATATACGCTTCTATTGTCATTATGTTAATGCATGCTTCAGTCAGTAATTGTAATATGAAATATATTCTGTAGATAATCATGATACATAAATAGGCCATGCTGCTATGATTTACCACTCACGAATACATGTAATAGCACTGGTTGCAGTCCGTACTTCTAGCCAGTCGCATAACATTATCTAAGCGAGCGCACTTATATTGTCCATATATATATCATCCCATGTTATTTGAATTTGTTTCTCATAACGGTTGTTCTATTGTCACGTCTAACTACAATTTTCCAGGTCGCGATTCAGGGTGGAACGAGGAAACAAATAATGCTGACATCTGAACCTGAAGGTTCAAGTTTCATAAAAGTGATATGGTGGCTAAGCCAGGATATACCAACCTATACCTAGTAAGATATTGTCTAATGTATTCACTGAAATGTTTAATTTATGATAAAACTTTGTAATTCTATTGATATCACACAAACCCTATATACCCGTAAAGCCATTACATATGTCCGTATATCAGTGTATTGGTCAATAGTGAATAATAAGCGCGTCCTTCCCGCCAATAAAAATACTAAACATTGATTAGGCGGATTAATACTATTTTGTAAAGCCACACATGACAACAAAAACAAGACCATACAAACTGGTTGATTTGTTTATCAAAGTAAAATTCTTCGAAATAGACACAAAAGCGGGCAAATTGCTCTATTTATCTTTGCAATCCCAAACGAGGGCGTAAATCATGTCATGATTTTCTAGATTGAACCCCCGTTTTCACGATTGTATTGCCCCGGCGTAACATTACGTTGCAAATTGTTGTACACGTGGCAGTCTACTGTATATGACCACGTGTACTTTTTAAAAGTTCAGATAAGTTTTCAAAATGGCACCACGAGCACCACCACATTTTTGGACCAGGAGAATGAACCCACAGGCCTACCAGTGGCTATTAATACAAGACCTGATCGGACCCGCCAGCCAGTGGTCTTATGAAATCAGACGTCTTTTTTGGACACGGAATTTGGGGCATTTTGATACTGATTTTATCGGCATTTGTGTGGGTCAATGGACTTGACCCTACTATATTCTTACAGTGGGTGTACATGAACTTTTTGTGCGCCACTGCACACTAGTTCGCGCATTTAAGCAGAGTTTCAGTATTATGGTCAAGGGATGACATATAGACTGTATGCATGGAACACTATATCCCGCCGCTATGAATATTTGGACGGTGCACCGAGATGTTATCGCCAGAATGCATGAATAATAATGTATTATTATTATGGTATATTAATATGGTTTAAACAACATGTTTTACAGCTTATATTCTTAGCACATTCACTCAATGAGAGTGACTTCGGTCCCTTTAAGAGCACCACAGGTCCCAGAAAAAAATTTACCCCACCCTCAATCAAACTTAATCCTATAACATAAAGTTTTATTGGGTGGGGTAAAGTTTTTTTCTGGAGACCTGTGAATAGCACTGTGTATTTCAGGAACCAGTTAGCTGTGCTGCACCACAATGACAATTGTAAGAGAAGTCAATCAATGACAGCAGCAGGAAATCTCAGGTGGTCAATTGCCCACAGAAAATTTAAAGATTAGCCAACGTTGCGAAGAGTTATGAAATTACCCACATTTGGTGAGTTGTTGAATTCGCAATCTGTCCATTACATAAATATATCTGAAAATGTGTCATAAAACTGTCATATAATGAGTCATATAAATGTTTCAGTGAAAAAATACAATATGAGCAATAGTCTGTCCTGATTATTCATTGGAATAGGAAAAATATTACATTGCTACTGACTGTTATTTCAGATTATGTTGAAAAATGCCTGAAAGCAGTGATGAAATCTATCAAGAACAAACCAAAGAAACTCGCTGTATCTCTGTAGTAACAGAGAAAGAATACCACTAGAAACCCTCATTACAAAACACAGAACAAGATTCAGGAAAAAGCCTGTTAAAACGAGCAGATAGCTTCATAATGTCTAAGATCACAACCGATTGCACCAGACATTGGTGAATAATGAATTGTTGTCACATGTGTATACCGACAAAAGTGTTCAGCTGTTTCATTATATAAGGTTATATTACTAGTACAGCAGTATGTTAAATTTGAAGCCAGAAGATTTTATGGAATATTATTGGGGCCACAACCTTATATCCCTTAATGAAAGTGACAACACATGCAACAAAATGGACATAATGTCTCATGCTCCATGGCAAGACATGTTTTGTCAGAAGAGGCATTAGGAAGTGGCCCCAGGCAGGCGGGCGGACTTACAGACTGCCTTACAACTTTGACATTTGTGAACGGATTCAAAACATTTGGTATGCGAGTTTCTCCCAATGACTATTTATGGCCTGTAGAAAATGGGTCATGTCCGAACTTTGTGACTAACCAAACAGGAGACGGAGTTGTTGAAAACAATATTCAAAGCCAACATCACTATGTGCAGAGAATTGAAGAAGGGATCGTTTCGATTGAATATAGTGGACCAGATATTGGAATAATTCACAACCATGTCCAAACCGGCTGGATAATCAACTTCCACAATGTTCTGCATTTACCATGTTCTTAATTAGTTCCAAATTTGACGATTGGATGTTTACTACAAGAGATACAGGTTATTATGTGAGAAGGGAACTTCCTTTTTTGAGGTGGTTATATCACATGAAATGTATATACGTGATTCTTAACAAAATGTCAGTAGTACATTGTAAGTAGTATATTTACACACCTGATTGCGATGTTGCTATTCACAATTTCTTTCGAATTACTCTCAGTGATGAAAATCAACACGCTGGTCATCCTATAATCCCCACTGCGGGCAGTAATCTAGGCTACAACATAGTCTCATAGACATGTTTATATTAAAATTGTATCATATCTAATGTTTCAAGCGATTAGGTGAACTAATTGAAATTTAATTGCATGTTATTAATTGCTGATGGTTAAAAAAGTTACTTGATATGTTAGAATTATATCTGAGGAGACATTTTGTTTAGATTGTAATTTAAAATCAGGAATATGATTGATAGAATTAAAGTGTCCTATACAACTTGAACATTTGTCCGATTCAAATAGTATATTCCAGATTGTCCTACTCAGCACCACGGAGTACGGCACCGAAGAAACCCACATTGCAATAGAGGCATTTTGCAATGGCATTCCGCAGAAAATTCCCCAACTGTTGGAGATGACAGAGTGGCCAGTCAAAGTAACCGTCGAGGGTTTTATCTCCTCTGTACGTACACGTTTACTGCCATACTTGAAAAATCAACAAATATATTTCCATCGAAATACTATCTGCACAATTGCTTATATTGATAGGTTCCCTATTAGTATGTATTTATTTATATCGAGCTATGTCCGTCAATTGTCCGCGGCGAAACGGTTTGTAAACGTTTAGATATACGCTTCTATTGTCATTATGTTAATGCATGCTTCAGTCAGTAATTGTAATATGAAATATATTCTGTAGATAATCATGATACATAAATAGCCCATGCTGGTATGATGTACCACTCACGAATACATGTAATAGCACTGGTTGCAGTCCGTACTTCTAGCCAGTCGCATAACATTATCAAAGCGAGCGCACTTATATTGTCCATATATATATCATCCCATGTTATTTGAATTTGTTTCTCATAACGGTTGTTCTATTGTCACGTCTAACTACAATTTTCCAGGTCGCGATTCAGGGTGGAACGAGGAAACAAATAATGCTGACATCTGAACCTGAAGGTTCAAGTTTCATAAAAGTGATATGGTGGCTAAGCCAGGATATACCAACCTATACCTAGTAAGATATTGTCTAATGTATTCACTGAAATGTTTAATTTATGATAAAACTTTGTAATTCTATTGATATCACACAAACCCTATATACCCGTAAAGCCATTACATATGTCCGTATATCAGTGTATTGGTCAATAGTGAATAATAAGCGCGTCCTTCCCGCCAAGTCGGCTGCTCGCCAATAAAAATACTAAACATTGATTAGGCGGATTAATACTATTTTGTAAAGCCACACATGACAACAAAAACAAGACCATACAAACTGGTTGATTTGTTTATCAAAGTAAAATTCTTCGAAATAGACACAAAAGCGGGCAAATTGCTCTATTTGTCTTTGCAATCCCAAACGAGGGCGTAAATCATGTCATGATTTTCTAGATTGAACCCCCGTTTTCACGATTGTATTGCCCCGGCGTAACATTACGTTGCAAATTGTTGTACACGTGGCAGTCTACTGTATATGACCACGTGTACTTTTTAAAAGTTCAGATAAGTTTTCAAAATGGCACCACGAGCACCACCACATTTTTGGACCAGGAGAATGAACCCACAGGCCTACCAGTGGCTATTAATACAAGACCTGATCGGACCCGCCAGCCAGTGGTCTTATGAAATCAGACGTCTTTTTGGACACGGAATTTGGGGCATTTTGATACTGATTTTATCGGCATTTGTGTGGGTCAATGGACTTGACCCTACTATATTCTTACAGTGGGTGTACATGAACTTTTTGTGCGCCACTGCACACTAGTTCGCGCATTTAAGCAGAGTTTCAGTATTATGGTCAAGGGATGACATATAGACTGTATGCATGGAACACTATATCCCGCCGCTATGAATATTTGGACGGTACACCGAGATGTTATCGCCAGAATGCATGAATAATAATGTATTATTATTATGGTATATTAATATGGTTTAAACAACATTTTTTACAGCTTATATTCTTAGCACATTCACTCAATGAGAGTGACTTCGGTCCCTTTAAGAGCACCACAGGTCCCAGAAAAAAATTTACCCCACCCTCAATCAAACTTAATCCTATAACATAAAGTTTTATTGGGTGGGGTAAAGTTTTTTTCTGGAGACCTGTGAATAGCACTGTGTATTTCAGGAACCAGTTAGCTGTGCTGCACCACAATGACAATTGTAAGAGAAGACAATCAATGACAGCAGCAGGAAATCTCAGGTGGTCAATTGCCCACAGAAAATTTAAAGATTAGCCAACGTTGCGAAGAGTTATGAAATTACCCACATTTGGTGAGTTGTTGAATTCGCAATCTGTCCATTACATAAATATATCTGAAAATGTGTCATAAAACTGTCATATAATGAGTCATATAAATGTTTCAGTGAAAAAATACAATATGAGCAATAGTCTGTCCTGATTATTCATAGGAATAGGAAAAATATTACATTGCTACTGAATGTTATTTCAGATTATGTTGAAAAATGCCTGAAAGCAGTGATGAAATCTATCAAGAACAAACCAAAGAAACTCGCTGTATCTCTGTAGTAACAGAGAAAGAATACCACTAGAAACCCTCATTACAAAACACAGAACAAGATTCAGGAAAAAGCCTGTTAAAACGAGCAGATAGCTTCATAATGTCTAAGATCACAACCGATTGCACCAGACATTGGTGAATAATGAATTGTTGTCACATGTGTATACCGACAAAAGTGTTCAGCTGTTTCATTATATAAGGTTATATTACTAGTACAGCAGTAAGTTAAATTTGAAGCCAGAAGATTTTATGGAATATTATTGGGGCCACAACCTTATATCCCTTAATGAAAGTGACAACACATGCAACAAAATGGACATAATGTCTCATGCTCCATGGCAAGACATGTTTTGTCAGAAGAGGCATTAGGAAGTGGCCCCAGGCAGGCGGGCGGACCTACAGAATGCCTTACAACTTTGACATTTGTGAACGGATTCAAAACATTTGGTATGCGAGTTTCTCCCAATGACTATTTATGGCCTGTAGAAAATGGGTCATGTCCGAACTTTGTGACTAACCAAACAGGAGACGGAGTTGTTAAAAACAATATTCAAAGCCAACATCACTATGTGCAGAGAATTGAAGAAGGGATCGTTTCGATTGAATATAGTGGACCAGATATTGGAATAATTCACAACCATGTCCAAACCGGCTGGATAATCAACTTCCACAATGTTCTGCATTTACCATGTTCTTAATTAGTTCCAAATTTGACGATTGGATGTTTACTACAAGAGATACAGGTTATTATGTGAGAAGGGAACTTCCTTTTTTTAGCTGGTTATATCACATGAAATGTATATACGTGATTCTTAACAAAATGTCAGTAGTACATTGTAAGTAGTATATTTACACACCTGATTGCGATGTTGCTATTCACAATTTCTTTCGAATTACTCTCAGTGATGAAAATCAACACGCTGGTCATCCTATAATCCCCACTGCGGGCAGTAATCTAGGCTACAACATAGTCTCATAGACATGTTTATATTAAAATTGTATCATATCTAATGTTTCAAGCGATTAGGTGAACTAATTGAAATTTAATTGCATGTTATTAATTGCTGATGGTTAAAAAAGTTACTTGATATGTTAGAATTATATCTGAGGAGACATTTTGTTTAGATTGTAATTTAAAATCAGGAATATGATTGATAGAATTAAAGTGTCCTATACAACTTGAACATTTGTCCGATTCAAATAGTATATTCCAGATTGTCCTACTCAGCACCACGGAGTACGGCACCGAAGAAACCCACATTGCAATAGAGGCATTTTGCAATGGCATTCCGCAGAAAATTCCCAACTGTTGGAGATGACAGAGTGGCCAGTCAAAGTAACCGTCGAGGGTTTTATCTCCTCTGTACGTACACGTTTACTGCCATACTTGAAAAATCAACAAATATATTTCCATCGAAATACTATCTGCACAATTGCTTATATTGATAGGTTCCCTATTAGTATGTATTTATTTATATCGAGCTATGTCCGTCAATTGTCCACGGCGAAACGGTTTGTAAACGTTTAGATATACGCTTCTATTGTCATTATGTTAATGCATGCTTCAGTCAGTAATTGTAATATGAAATATATTCTGTAGATAATCATGATACATAAATAGCCCATGCTGGTATGATGTACTACTCACGAATACATGTAATAGCACTGGTTGCAGTCCGTACTTCTACCCAGTCGCATAACATTATCTAAGCGAGCGCACTTATATTGTCCATATATATATCATCCCATGTTATTTGAATTTGTTTCTCATAACGGTTGTTCTATTGTCACGTCTAACTACAATTTTCCAGGTCGCGATTCAGGGTGGAACGAGGAAACAAATAATGCTGACATCTGAACCTGAAGGTTCAAGTTTCATAAAAGTGATATGGTGGCTAAGCCAGGATATACCAACCTATACCTAGTAAGATATTGTCTAATGTATTCACTGAAATGTTTAATTTATGATAAAACTTTGTAATTCTATTGATATCACACAAACCCTATATACCCGTAAAGCCATTACATATGTCCGTATATCAGTGTATTGGTCAATAGTGAATAATAAGCGCGTTCTTCCCGCCAAGTTGGCTGCTCGCCAATAAAAATACTAAACATTGATTAGGCGGATTAATACTATTTTGTAAAGCCACACATGACAACAAAAACAAGACCATACAAACTGGTTGATTTGTTTATCAAAGTAAAATTCTTCGAAATAGACACAAAAGCGGGCAAATTGCTCTATTTGTCTTTGCAATCACAAACGAGGGCGTAAATCATGTCATGATTTTCTAGATTGAACCCCCGTTTTCACGATTGTATTGCCCCGGCGTAACATTACGTTGCAAATTGTTGTACACGTGGCAGTCTACTGTATATGACCACGTGTACTTTTTAAAAGTTCAGATAAGTTTTCAAAATGGCACCACGAGCACCACCACATTTTTGGACCAGGAGAATGAACCCACAGGCCTACCAGTGGCTATTAATACAAGACCTGATCGGACCCGCCAGCCAGTGGTCTTATGAAATCAGACGTCTTTTTTGGACACGGAATTTGGGGCATTTTGATACTGATTTTATCGGCATTTGTGTGGGTCAATGGACTTGACCCTACTATATTCTTACAGTGGGTGTACATGAACTTTTTTTGCGCCACTGCACACTAGTTCGCGCATTTAAGCAGAGTTTCAGTATTATGGTCAAGGGATGACATATAGACTGTATGCATGGAACACTATATCCCGCCGCTATGAGTATTTGGACGGTACACCGAGATGTTATCGCCAGAATGCATGAATAATAATGTATTATTATTATGGTATATTAATATGGTTTAAACAACATTTTTTACAGCTTATATTCTTAGCACATTCACTCAATGAGAGTGACTTCGGTCCCTTTAAGAGCACCACAGGTCCCCAGAAAAAATATTTACCCCACCCTCAATCAAACTTAATCCTATAACATAAAGTTTTATTGGGTGGGGTAAAGTTTTTTTCTGGAGACCTGTGAATAGCACTGTGTATTTCAGGAACCAGTTAGCTGTGCTGCACCACAATGACAATTGTAAGAGAAGTCAATCAATGACAGCAGCAGGAAATCTCAGGTGGTCAATTGCCCACAGAAAATTTAAAGATGAGCCAACGTTGCGAAGAGTTATGAAATTACCCACATTTGGTGAGTTGTTGAATTCGCAATCTGTCCATTACATAAATATATCTGAAAATGTGTCATAAAACTGTCATATAATGAGTCATATAAATGTTTCAGTGAAAAAATACAATATGAGCAATAGTCTGTCCTGATTATTCATAGGAATAGGAAAAATATTACATTGCTACTGACTGTTATTTCAGATTATGTTGAAAAATGCCTGAAAGCAGTGATTAAATCTATCAAGAACAAACCAAAGAAACTCGCTGTATCTCTGTAGTAACAGAGAAAGAATTCCAATAGAAACCCTCGTTACAAAACACAGAACAAGATTCAGGAAAAAGCCTGTTAAAACGAGCAGATAGCTTCATAATGTCTAAGATCACAACCGATTGCACCAGACATTGGTGAATAATGAATTGTTGTCACATGTGTATACCGACAAAAGTGTTCAGCTGTTTCATTATATAAGGTTATATTACTAGTACAGCAGTATGTTAAATTTGAAGCCAGAAGATTTTATGGAATATTATTGGGGCCACAACCTTATATCCCTTGATGAAAGTGACAACACATGCAACAAAATGGACATAATGTCTCATGCTCCATGGCAAGACATGTTTTGTCAGAAGAGGCATTAGGAAGTGGCCCCAGGCAGGCGGGCGGACATAAAGAATGCCTTACAACTTTGACATTTGTGAACGGATTCAAAACATTTGGTATGCGAGTTGCTCCCAATGACTATTTATGGCCTGTAGAAAATGGGTCATGTCCGAACTTTTTGACTAACCAAACAGGAGACGGAGTTGTTAAAAACAATATTCAAAGCCAACATCACTATGTGCAGAGAATTGAAGAAGGGATCGTTTCGATTGAATATAGTGGACCAGATATTGGAATAATTCACAACCATGTCCAAACCGGCTGGATAATCAACTTCCACAATGTTCTGCATTTACCATGTTCTTAATTAGTTCCAAATTTGACGATTGGATGTTTACTACAAGAGATACAGGTTATTATGTGAGAAGGGAACTTCCTTTTTTGAGGTGGTTATATCACATGAAATGAATATACGTGATTCTTAACAAAATGTCAGTAGTACATTGTAAGTAGTATATTTACACACCTGATTGCGATGTTGCTATTCACAATTTTATTTCGAATTACTCTCAGTGATGAAAATCAACACGCTGGTCATCCTATAATCCCCACTGCGGGCAGTAATCTAGGCTACAACATAGTCGCATAGACATGTTTATATTAAAATTGTATCATATCTAATGTTTCAAGCGATTAGGTGAACTAATTGAAATTTAATTGCATGTTATTAATTGCTGATGGTTAAAAAAGTTACTTGATATGTTAGAATTATATCTGAGGAGACATTTTGTTTAGATTGTAATTTAAAATCAGGAATATGATTGATAGAATTAAAGTGTCCTATACAACTTGAACATTTGTCCGATTCAAATAGTATATTCCAGATTGTCCTACTCAGCACCACGGAGTACGGCACCGAAGAAACCCACATTGCAATAGAGGCATTTTGCAATGGCATTCCGCAGAAAATTCCCCAACTGTTGGAGATGACAGAGTGGCCAGTCAAAGTAACCGTCGAGGGTTTTATCTCCTCTGTACGTACACGTTTACTGCCATACTTGAAAAATCAACAAATATATTTCCATCGAAATACTATCTGCACAATTGCTTATATTGATAGGTTCCCTATTAGTATGTATTTATTTATATCGAGCTATGTCCGTCAATTGTCCGCGGCGAAACGGTTTGTAAACGTTTAGATATACGCTTCTATTGTCATTATGTTAATGCATGCTTCAGTAAGTAATTGTAATATGAAATATATTCTGTAGATAATCATGATACATAAATAGGCCATGCTGCTATGATTTACCACTCACGACTACATGTAATAGCACTGGTTGCAGTCCGTACTTCTAGCCAGTCGCATAACATTATCTAAGCGAGCGCACTTATATTGTCCATATATATATCATCCCATGTTATTTGAATTTGTTTCTCATAACGGTTGTTCTATTGTCACGTCTAACTACAATTTTCCAGGTCGCGATTCAGGGTGGAACGAGGAAACAAATAATGCTGACATCTGAACCTGAAGGTTCAAGTTTCATAAAAGTGATATGGTGGCTAAGCCAGGATATACCAACCTATACCTAGTAAGATATTGTCTAATGTATTCACTGAAATGTTTAATTTATGATAAAACTTTGTAATTCTATTGATATCACACAAACCCTATATACCCGTAAAGCCATTACATATGTCCGTATGTCAGTGTATTGGTCAATAGTGAATAATAAGCGCGTCCTTCCCGCCAATAAAAATACTAAACATTGATTAGGCGGATTAATACTATTTTGTAAAGCCACACATGACAACAAAAACAAGACCATACAAACTGGTTGATTTGTTTATCAAAGTAAAATTCTTCGAAATAGACACAAAAGCGGGCAAATTGCTCTATTTGTCTTTGCAATCCCAAACGAGGGCGTAAATCATGTCATGATTTTCTAGATTGAACCCCCGTTTTCACGATTGTATTGCCCCGGCGTAACATTACGTTGCAAATTGTTGTACACGTGGCAGTCTACTGTATATGACCACGTGTACTTTTTAAAAGTTCAGATAAGTTTTCAAAATGGCACCACGAGCACCACCACATTTTTGGACCAGGAGAATGAACCCACAGGCCTACCAGTGGCTATTAATACAAGACCTGATCGGACCCGCCAGCCAGTGGTCTTATGAAATCAGACGTCTTTTTTGGACACGGAATTTGGGGCATTTTGATACTGATTTTATCGGCATTTGTGTGGGTCAATGGACTTGACCCTACTATATTCTTACAGTGGGTGTACATGAACTTTTTGTGCGCCACTGCACACTAGTTCGCGCATTTAAGCAGAGTTTCAGTATTATGGTCAAGGGATGACATATAGACTGTATGCATGGAACACTATATCCCGCCGCTATGAGTATTTGGACGGTACACCGAGATGTTATCGCCAGAATGCATGAATAATAATGTATTATTATTATGGTATATTAATATGGTTTAAACAACATTTTTTACAGCTTATATTCTTAGCACATTCACTCAATGAGAGTGACTTCGGTCCCTTTAAGAGCACCACAGGTCCCCAGAAAAATATTTACCCCACCCTCAATCAAACTTAATCCTATAACATAAAGTTTTATTGGGTGGGGTAAAGTTTTTTTTTGGAGACCTGTGAATAGCACTGTGTATTTCAGGAACCAGTTAGCTGTGCTGCACCACAATGACAATTGTAAGAGAAGTCAATCAATGACAGCAGCAGGAAATCTCAGGTGGTCAATTGCCCACAGAAAATTTAAAGATGAGCCAACGTTGCGAAGAGTTATGAAATTACCCACATTTGGTGAGTTGTTGAATTCGCAATCTGTCCATTACATAAATATATCTGAAAATGTGTCATAAAACTGTCATATAATGAGTCATATAAATGTTTCAGTGAAAAAATACAATATGAGCAATAGTCTGTCCTGATTATTCATAGGAATAGGAAAAATATTACATTGCTACTGACTGTTATTTCAGATTATGTTGAAAAATACCTGAAAGCAGTGATTAAATCTATCAAGAACAAACCAAAGAAACTCGCTGTATCTCTGTAGTAACAGAGAAAGAATTCCAATAGAAACCCTCATTACAAAACACAGAACAAGATTCAGGAAAAAGCCTGTTAAAACGAGCAGATAGCTTCATAATGTCTAAGATCACAACCGATTGCACCAGACATTGGTGAATAATGAATTGTTGTCACATGTGTATACCGACAAAAGTGTTCAGCTGTTTCATTATATAAGGTTATATTACTAGTACAGCAGTATGTTAAATTTGAAGCCAGAAGATTTTATGGAATATTATTGGGGCCACAACCTTATATCCCTTGATGAAAGTGACAACACATGCAACAAAATGGACATAATGTCTCATGCTCCATGGCAAGACATGTTTTGTCAGAAGAGGCATTAGGAAGTGGCCCCAGGCAGGCGGGCGGACCTAAAGAATGCCTTACAACTTTGACATTTGTGAACGGATTCAAAACATTTGGTATGCGAGTTGCTCCCAATGACTATTTATGGCCTGTAGAAAATGGGTCATGTCCGAACTTTTTGACTAACCAAACAGGAGACGGAGTTGTTAAAAACAATATTCAAAGCCAACATCACTATGTGCAGAGAATTGAAGAAGGGATCGTTTCGATTGAATATAGTGGACCAGATATTGGAATAATTCACAACCATGTCCAAACCGGCTGGATAATCAACTTCCACAATGTTCTGCATTTACCATGTTCTTAATTAGTTCCAAATTTGACGATTGGATGTTTACTACAAGAGATACAGGTTATTATGTGAGAAGGGAACTTCCTTTTTTGAGGTGGTTATATCACATGAAATGAATATACGTGATTCTTAACAAAATGTCAGTAGTACATTGTAAGTAGTATATTTACACACCTGATTGCGATGTTGCTATTCACAATTTTATTTCGAATTACTCTCAGTGATGAAAATCAACACGCTGGTCATCCTATAATCCCCACTGCGGGCAGTAATCTAGGCTACAACATAGTCGCATAGACATGTTTATATTAAAATTGTATCATATCTAATGTTTCAAGCGATTAGGTTAACTAATTGAAATTTAATTGCATGTTATTAATTGCTGATGGTTAAAAAAGTTACTTGATATGTTAGAATTATATCTGAGGAGACATTTTGTTTAGATTGTAATTTAAAATCAGGAATATGATTGATAGAATTAAAGTGTCCTATACAACTTGAACATTTGTCCGATTCAAATAGTATATTCCAGATTGTCCTACTCAGCACCACGGAGTACGGCACCGAAGAAACCCACATTGCAATAGAGGCATTTTGCAATGGCATTCCGCAGAAAATTCCCCAACTGTTGGAGATGACAGAGTGGCCAGTCAAAGTAACCGTCGAGGGTTTTATCTCCTCTGTACGTACACGTTTACTGCCATACTTGAAAAATCAACAAATATATTTCCATCGAAATACTATCTGCACAATTGCTTATATTGATAGGTTCCCTATTAGTATGTATTTATTTATATCGAGCTATGTCCGTCAATTGTCCGCGGCGAAACGGTTTGTAAACGTTTAGATATACGCTTCTATTGTCATTATGTTAATGCATGCTTCAGTAAGTAATTGTAATATGAAATATATTCTGTAGATAATCATGATACATAAATAGGCCATGCTGCTATGATTTACCACTCACGACTACATGTAATAGCACTGGTTGCAGTCCGTACTTCTAGCCAGTCGCATAACATTATCTAAGCGAGCGCACTTATATTGTCCATATATATATCATCCCATGTTATTTGAATTTGTTTCTCATAACGGTTGTTCTATTGTCACGTCTAACTACAATTTTCCAGGTCGCGATTCAGGGTGGAACGAGGAAACAAATAATGCTGACATCTGAACCTGAAGGTTCAAGTTTCATAAAAGTGATATGGTGGCTAAGCCAGGATATACCAACCTATACCTAGTAAGATATTGTCTAATGTATTCACTGAAATGTTTAATTTATGATAAAACTTTGTAATTCTATTGATATCACACAAACCCTATATACCCGTAAAGCCATTACATATGTCCGTATATCAGTGTATTGGTCAATAGTGAATAATAAGCGCGTCCTTCCCGCCAATAAAAATACTAAACATTGATTAGGCGGATTAATACTATTTTGTAAAGCCACACATGACAACAAAAACAAGACCATACAAACTGGTTGATTTGTTTATCAAAGTAAAATTCTTCGAAATAGACACAAAAGCGGGCAAATTGCTCTATTTGTCTTTGCAATCCCAAACGAGGGCGTAAATCATGTCATGATTTTCTAGATTGAACCCCCGTTTTCACGATTGTATTGCCCCGGCGTAACATTACGTTGCAAATTGTTGTACACGTGGCAGTCTACTGTATATGACCACGTGTACTTTTTAAAAGTTCAGATAAGTTTTCAAAATGGCACCACGAGCACCACCACATTTTTGGACCAGGAGAATGAACCCACAGGCCTACCAGTGGCTATTAATACAAGACCTGATCGGACCCGCCAGCCAGTGGTCTTATGAAATCAGACGTCTTTTTTGGACACGGAATTTGGGGCATTTTGATACTGATTTTATCGGCATTTGTGTGGGTCAATGGACTTGACCCTACTATATTCTTACAGTGGGTGTACATGAACTTTTTGTGCGCCACTGCACAATAGTTCTCGCATTTAAGCAGAGTTTCAGTATTATGGTCAAGGGATGACATATAGACTGTATGCATGAAACACTATATCCCGCCGCTATGAGTATTTGGACGGTACACCGAGATGTTATCGCCAGAATGCATGAATAATAATGTATTATTATTATGGTATATTAATATGGTTTAAACAACATTTTTTACAGCTTATATTCTTAGCACATTCACTCAATGAGAGTGACGTCGGTCCCTTTAAGAGCACCACAGGTCCCCAGAACAAAATTTACCCCACCCTCAATCAAACTTAATCCTATAACATAAAGTTTTAGTGGGTGGGGTAAAGTTTTTTTCTGGAGACCTGTGAAGAGCACTGTGTATTTAAGGAACCAGTTAGCTGTGCTGCACCACAATGACAATTGTAAGAGAAGTCAATCAATGACAGCAGCAGGAAATCTCAGGTGGTCAATTGCCCACATAAAATTTAAAGATGAGCCAACGTTGCGAAGAGTTATGAAATTACCCACATTTGGTGAGTTGTTGAATTCGCAATCTGTCCATTACATAAATATATCTGAAAATGTGTCATAAAACTGTCATATAATGAGTCATATAAATGTTTCAGTGAAAAAATACAATATGAGCAATAGTCTGTCCTGATTATTCATAGGAATAGGAAAAATATTACATTGCTACTGACTGTTATTTCAGATTATGTTGAAAAATGCCTGAAAGCAGTGATTAAATCTATCAAGAACAAACCAAAGAAACTCGCTGTATCTCTGTAGTAACAGAGAAAGAATTCCAATAGAAACCCTCGTTACAAAACACAGAACAAGATTCAGGAAAAAGCCTGTTAAAACGAGCAGATAGCTTCATAATGTCTAAGATCACAACCGATTGCACCAGACATTGGTGAATAATGAATTGTTGTCACATGTGTATACCGACAAAAGTGTTCAGCTGTTTCATTATATAAGGTTATATTACTAGTACAGCAGTATGTTAAATTTGAAGCCAGAAGATTTTATGGAATATTATTGGGGCCACAACCTTATATCCCTTGATGAAAGTGACAACACATGCAACAAAATGGACATAATGTCTCATGCTCCATGGCAAGACATGTTTTGTCAGAAGAGGCATTAGGAAGTGGCCCCAGGCAGGCGGGCGGACATAAAGAATGCCTTACAACTTTGACATTTGTGAACGGATTCAAAACATTTGGTATGCGAGTTGCTCCCAATGACTATTTATGGCCTGTAGAAAATGGGTCATGTCCGAACTTTTTGACTAACCAAACAGGAGACGGAGTTGTTAAAAACAATATTCAAAGCCAACATCACTATGTGCAGAGAATTGAAGAAGGGATCGTTTCGATTGAATATAGTGGACCAGATATTGGAATAATTCACAACCATGTCCAAACCGGCTGGATAATCAACTTCCACAATGTTCTGCATTTACCATGTTCTTAATTAGTTCCAAATTTGACGATTGGATGTTTACTACAAGAGATACAGGTTATTATGTGAGAAGGGAACTTCCTTTTTTGAGGTGGTTATATCACATGAAATGAATATACGTGATTCTTAACAAAATGTCAGTAGTACATTGTAAGTAGTATATTTACACACCTGATTGCGATGTTGCTATTCACAATTTTATTTCGAATTACTCTCAGTGATGAAAATCAACACGCTGGTCATCCTATAATCCCCACTGCGGGCAGTAATCTAGGCTACAACATAGTCGCATAGACATGTTTATATTAAAATTGTATCATATCTAATGTTTCAAGCGATTAGGTGAACTAATTGAAATTTAATTGCATGTTATTAATTGCTGATGGTTAAAAAAGTTACTTGATATGTTAGAATTATATCTGAGGAGACATTTTGTTTAGATTGTAATTTAAAATCAGGAATATGATTGATAGAATTAAAGTGTCCTATACAACTTGAACATTTGTCCGATTCAAATAGTATATTCCAGATTGTCCTACTCAGCACCACGGAGTACGGCACCGAAGAAACCCACATTGCAATAGAGGCATTTTGCAATGGCATTCCGCAGAAAATTCCCCAACTGTTGGAGATGACAGAGTGGCCAGTCAAAGTAACCGTCGAGGGTTTTATCTCCTCTGTACGTACACGTTTACTGCCATACTTGAAAAATCAACAAATATATTTCCATCGAAATACTATCTGCACAATTGCTTATATTGATAGGTTCCCTATTAGTATGTATTTATTTATATCGAGCTATGTCCGTCAATTGTCCGCGGCGAAACGGTTTGTAAACGTTTAGATATACGCTTCTATTGTCATTATGTTAATGCATGCTTCAGTAAGTAATTGTAATATGAAATATATTCTGTAGATAATCATGATACATAAATAGGCCATGCTGCTATGATTTACCACTCACGACTACATGTAATAGCACTGGTTGCAGTCCGTACTTCTAGCCAGTCGCATAACATTATCTAAGCGAGCGCACTTATATTGTCCATATATATATCATCCCATGTTATTTGAATTTGTTTCTCATAACGGTTGTTCTATTGTCACGTCTAACTACAATTTTCCAGGTCGCGATTCAGGGTGGAACGAGGAAACAAATAATGCTGACATCTGAACCTGAAGGTTCAAGTTTCATAAAAGTGATATGGTGGCTAAGCCAGGATATACCAACCTATACCTAGTAAGATATTGTCTAATGTATTCACTGAAATGTTTAATTTATGATAAAACTTTGTAATTCTATTGATATCACACAAACCCTATATACCCGTAAAGCCATTACATATGTCCGTATGTCAGTGTATTGGTCAATAGTGAATAATAAGCGCGTCCTTCCCGCCAATAAAAATACTAAACATTGATTAGGCGGATTAATACTATTTTGTAAAGCCACACATGACAACAAAAACAAGACCATACAAACTGGTTGATTTGTTTATCAAAGTAAAATTCTTCGAAATAGACACAAAAGCGGGCAAATTGCTCTATTTGTCTTTGCAATCCCAAACGAGGGCGTAAATCATGTCATGATTTTCTAGATTGAACCCCCGTTTTCACGATTGTATTGCCCCGGCGTAACATTACGTTGCAAATTGTTGTACACGTGGCAGTCTACTGTATATGACCACGTGTACTTTTTAAAAGTTCAGATAAGTTTTCAAAATGGCACCACGAGCACCACCACATTTTTGGACCAGGAGAATGAACCCACAGGCCTACCAGTGGCTATTAATACAAGACCTGATCGGACCCGCCAGCCAGTGGTCTTATGAAATCAGACGTCTTTTTTGGACACGGAATTTGGGGCATTTTGATACTGATTTTATCGGCATTTGTGTGGGTCAATGGACTTGACCCTACTATATTCTTACAGTGGGTGTACATGAACTTTTTGTGCGCCACTGCACACTAGTTCGCGCATTTAAGCAGAGTTTCAGTATTATGGTCAAGGGATGACATATAGACTGTATGCATGGAACACTATATCCCGCCGCTATGAGTATTTGGACGGTACACCGAGATGTTATCGCCAGAATGCATGAATAATAATGTATTATTATTATGGTATATTAATATGGTTTAAACAACATTTTTTACAGCTTATATTCTTAGCACATTCACTCAATGAGAGTGACTTCGGTCCCTTTAAGAGCACCACAGGTCCCCAGAAAAATATTTACCCCACCCTCAATCAAACTTAATCCTATAACATAAAGTTTTATTGGGTGGGGTAAAGTTTTTTTTTGGAGACCTGTGAATAGCACTGTGTATTTCAGGAACCAGTTAGCTGTGCTGCACCACAATGACAATTGTAAGAGAAGTCAATCAATGACAGCAGCAGGAAATCTCAGGTGGTCAATTGCCCACAGAAAATTTAAAGATGAGCCAACGTTGCGAAGAGTTATGAAATTACCCACATTTGGTGAGTTGTTGAATTCGCAATCTGTCCATTACATAAATATATCTGAAAATGTGTCATAAAACTGTCATATAATGAGTCATATAAATGTTTCAGTGAAAAAATACAATATGAGCAATAGTCTGTCCTGATTATTCATAGGAATAGGAAAAATATTACATTGCTACTGACTGTTATTTCAGATTATGTTGAAAAATACCTGAAAGCAGTGATTAAATCTATCAAGAACAAACCAAAGAAACTCGCTGTATCTCTGTAGTAACAGAGAAAGAATTCCAATAGAAACCCTCATTACAAAACACAGAACAAGATTCAGGAAAAAGCCTGTTAAAACGAGCAGATAGCTTCATAATGTCTAAGATCACAACCGATTGCACCAGACATTGGTGAATAATGAATTGTTGTCACATGTGTATACCGACAAAAGTGTTCAGCTGTTTCATTATATAAGGTTATATTACTAGTACAGCAGTATGTTAAATTTGAAGCCAGAAGATTTTATGGAATATTATTGGGGCCACAACCTTATATCCCTTGATGAAAGTGACAACACATGCAACAAAATGGACATAATGTCTCATGCTCCATGGCAAGACATGTTTTGTCAGAAGAGGCATTAGGAAGTGGCCCCAGGCAGGCGGGCGGACCTAAAGAATGCCTTACAACTTTGACATTTGTGAACGGATTCAAAACATTTGGTATGCGAGTTGCTCCCAATGACTATTTATGGCCTGTAGAAAATGGGTCATGTCCGAACTTTTTGACTAACCAAACAGGAGACGGAGTTGTTAAAAACAATATTCAAAGCCAACATCACTATGTGCAGAGAATTGAAGAAGGGATCGTTTCGATTGAATATAGTGGACCAGATATTGGAATAATTCACAACCATGTCCAAACCGGCTGGATAATCAACTTCCACAATGTTCTGCATTTACCATGTTCTTAATTAGTTCCAAATTTGACGATTGGATGTTTACTACAAGAGATACAGGTTATTATGTGAGAAGGGAACTTCCTTTTTTGAGGTGGTTATATCACATGAAATGAATATACGTGATTCTTAACAAAATGTCAGTAGTACATTGTAAGTAGTATATTTACACACCTGATTGCGATGTTGCTATTCACAATTTTATTTCGAATTACTCTCAGTGATGAAAATCAACACGCTGGTCATCCTATAATCCCCACTGCGGGCAGTAATCTAGGCTACAACATAGTCGCATAGACATGTTTATATTAAAATTGTATCATATCTAATGTTTCAAGCGATTAGGTGAACTAATTGAAATTTAATTGCATGTTATTAATTGCTGATGGTTAAAAAAGTTACTTGATATGTTAGAATTATATCTGAGGAGACATTTTGTTTAGATTGTAATTTAAAATCAGGAATATGATTGATAGAATTAAAGTGTCCTATACAACTTGAACATTTGTCCGATTCAAATAGTATATTCCAGATTGTCCTACTCAGCACCACGGAGTACGGCACCGAAGAAACCCACATTGCAATAGAGGCATTTTGCAATGGCATTCCGCAGAAAATTCCCCAACTGTTGGAGATGACAGAGTGGCCAGTCAAAGTAACCGTCGAGGGTTTTATCTCCTCTGTACGTACACGTTTACTGCCATACTTGAAAAATCAACAAATATATTTCCATCGAAATACTATCTGCACAATTGCTTATATTGATAGGTTCCCTATTAGTATGTATTTATTTATATCGAGCTATGTCCGTCAATTGTCCGCGGCGAAACGGTTTGTAAACGTTTAGATATACGCTTCTATTGTCATTATGTTAATGCATGCTTCAGTAAGTAATTGTAATATGAAATATATTCTGTAGATAATCATGATACATAAATAGGCCATGCTGCTATGATTTACCACTCACGACTACATGTAATAGCACTGGTTGCAGTCCGTACTTCTAGCCAGTCGCATAACATTATCTAAGCGAGCGCACTTATATTGTCCATATATATATCATCCCATGTTATTTGAATTTGTTTCTCATAACGGTTGTTCTATTGTCACGTCTAACTACAATTTTCCAGGTCGCGATTCAGGGTGGAACGAGGAAACAAATAATGCTGACATCTGAACCTGAAGGTTCAAGTTTCATAAAAGTGATATGGTGGCTAAGCCAGGATATACCAACCTATACCTAGTAAGATATTGTCTAATGTATTCACTGAAATGTTTAATTTATGATAAAACTTTGTAATTCTATTGATATCACACAAACCCTATATACCCGTAAAGCCATTACATATGTCCGTATATCAGTGTATTGGTCAATAGTGAATAATAAGCGCGTCCTTCCCGCCAATAAAAATACTAAACATTGATTAGGCGGATTAATACTATTTTGTAAAGCCACACATGACAACAAAAACAAGACCATACAAACTGGTTGATTTGTTTATCAAAGTAAAATTCTTCGAAATAGACACAAAAGCGGGCAAATTGCTCTATTTGTCTTTGCAATCCCAAACGAGGGCGTAAATCATGTCATGATTTTCTAGATTGAACCCCCGTTTTCACGATTGTATTGCCCCGGCGTAACATTACGTTGCAAATTGTTGTACACGTGGCAGTCTACTGTATATGACCACGTGTACTTTTTAAAAGTTCAGATAAGTTTTCAAAATGGCACCACGAGCACCACCACATTTTTGGACCAGGAGAATGAACCCACAGGCCTACCAGTGGCTATTAATACAAGACCTGATCGGACCCGCCAGCCAGTGGTCTTATGAAATCAGACGTCTTTTTTGGACACGGAATTTGGGGCATTTTGATACTGATTTTATCGGCATTTGTGTGGGTCAATGGACTTGACCCTACTATATTCTTACAGTGGGTGTACATGAACTTTTTGTGCGCCACTGCACAATAGTTCTCGCATTTAAGCAGAGTTTCAGTATTATGGTCAAGGGATGACATATAGACTGTATGCATGAAACACTATATCCCGCCGCTATGAGTATTTGGACGGTACACCGAGATGTTATCGCCAGAATGCATGAATAATAATGTATTATTATTATGGTATATTAATATGGTTTAAACAACATTTTTTACAGCTTATATTCTTAGCACATTCACTCAATGAGAGTGACGTCGGTCCCTTTAAGAGCACCACAGGTCCCCAGAACAAAATTTACCCCACCCTCAATCAAACTTAATCCTATAACATAAAGTTTTAGTGGGTGGGGTAAAGTTTTTTTCTGGAGACCTGTGAAGAGCACTGTGTATTTAAGGAACCAGTTAGCTGTGCTGCACCACAATGACAATTGTAAGAGAAGTCAATCAATGACAGCAGCAGGAAATCTCAGGTGGTCAATTGCCCACATAAAATTTAAAGATGAGCCAACGTTGCGAAGAGTTATGAAATTACCCACATTTGGTGAGTTGTTGAATTCGCAATCTGTCCATTACATAAATATATCTGAAAATGTGTCATAAAACTGTCATATAATGAGTCATATAAATGTTTCAGTGAAAAAATACAATATGAGCAATAGTCTGTCCTGATTATTCATAGGAATAGGAAAAATATTACATTGCTACTGACTGTTATTTCAGATTATGTTGAAAAATGCCTGAAAGCAGTGATTAAATCTATCAAGAACAAACCAAAGAAACTCGCTGTATCTCTGTAGTAACAGAGAAAGAATTCCAATAGAAACCCTCGTTACAAAACACAGAACAAGATTCAGGAAAAAGCCTGTTAAAACGAGCAGATAGCTTCATAATGTCTAAGATCACAACCGATTGCACCAGACATTGGTGAATAATGAATTGTTGTCACATGTGTATACCGACAAAAGTGTTCAGCTGTTTCATTATATAAGGTTATATTACTAGTACAGCAGTATGTTAAATTTGAAGCCAGAAGATTTTATGGAATATTATTGGGGCCACAACCTTATATCCCTTGATGAAAGTGACAACACATGCAACAAAATGGACATAATGTCTCATGCTCCATGGCAAGACATGTTTTGTCAGAAGAGGCATTAGGAAGTGGCCCCAGGCAGGCGGGCGGACATAAAGAATGCCTTACAACTTTGACATTTGTGAACGGATTCAAAACATTTGGTATGCGAGTTGCTCCCAATGACTATTTATGGCCTGTAGAAAATGGGTCATGTCCGAACTTTTTGACTAACCAAACAGGAGACGGAGTTGTTAAAAACAATATTCAAAGCCAACATCACTATGTGCAGAGAATTGAAGAAGGGATCGTTTCGATTGAATATAGTGGACCAGATATTGGAATAATTCACAACCATGTCCAAACCGGCTGGATAATCAACTTCCACAATGTTCTGCATTTACCATGTTCTTAATTAGTTCCAAATTTGACGATTGGATGTTTACTACAAGAGATACAGGTTATTATGTGAGAAGGGAACTTCCTTTTTTGAGGTGGTTATATCACATGAAATGAATATACGTGATTCTTAACAAAATGTCAGTAGTACATTGTAAGTAGTATATTTACACACCTGATTGCGATGTTGCTATTCACAATTTTATTTCGAATTACTCTCAGTGATGAAAATCAACACGCTGGTCATCCTATAATCCCCACTGCGGGCAGTAATCTAGGCTACAACATAGTCGCATAGACATGTTTATATTAAAATTGTATCATATCTAATGTTTCAAGCGATTAGGTGAACTAATTGAAATTTAATTGCATGTTATTAATTGCTGATGGTTAAAAAAGTTACTTGATATGTTAGAATTATATCTGAGGAGACATTTTGTTTAGATTGTAATTTAAAATCAGGAATATGATTGATAGAATTAAAGTGTCCTATACAACTTGAACATTTGTCCGATTCAAATAGTATATTCCAGATTGTCCTACTCAGCACCACGGAGTACGGCACCGAAGAAACCCACATTGCAATAGAGGCATTTTGCAATGGCATTCCGCAGAAAATTCCCCAACTGTTGGAGATGACAGAGTGGCCAGTCAAAGTAACCGTCGAGGGTTTTATCTCCTCTGTACGTACACGTTTACTGCCATACTTGAAAAATCAACAAATATATTTCCATCGAAATACTATCTGCACAATTGCTTATATTGATAGGTTCCCTATTAGTATGTATTTATTTATATCGAGCTATGTCCGTCAATTGTCCGCGGCGAAACGGTTTGTAAACGTTTAGATATACGCTTCTATTGTCATTATGTTAATGCATGCTTCAGTAAGTAATTGTAATATGAAATATATTCTGTAGATAATCATGATACATAAATAGGCCATGCTGCTATGATTTACCACTCACGACTACATGTAATAGCACTGGTTGCAGTCCGTACTTCTAGCCAGTCGCATAACATTATCTAAGCGAGCGCACTTATATTGTCCATATATATATCATCCCATGTTATTTGAATTTGTTTCTCATAACGGTTGTTCTATTGTCACGTCTAACTACAATTTTCCAGGTCGCGATTCAGGGTGGAACGAGGAAACAAATAATGCTGACATCTGAACCTGAAGGTTCAAGTTTCATAAAAGTGATATGGTGGCTAAGCCAGGATATACCAACCTATACCTAGTAAGATATTGTCTAATGTATTCACTGAAATGTTTAATTTATGATAAAACTTTGTAATTCTATTGATATCACACAAACCCTATATACCCGTAAAGCCATTACATATGTCCGTATGTCAGTGTATTGGTCAATAGTGAATAATAAGCGCGTCCTTCCCGCCAATAAAAATACTAAACATTGATTAGGCGGATTAATACTATTTTGTAAAGCCACACATGACAACAAAAACAAGACCATACAAACTGGTTGATTTGTTTATCAAAGTAAAATTCTTCGAAATAGACACAAAAGCGGGCAAATTGCTCTATTTGTCTTTGCAATCCCAAACGAGGGCGTAAATCATGTCATGATTTTCTAGATTGAACCCCCGTTTTCACGATTGTATTGCCCCGGCGTAACATTACGTTGCAAATTGTTGTACACGTGGCAGTCTACTGTATATGACCACGTGTACTTTTTAAAAGTTCAGATAAGTTTTCAAAATGGCACCACGAGCACCACCACATTTTTGGACCAGGAGAATGAACCCACAGGCCTACCAGTGGCTATTAATACAAGACCTGATCGGACCCGCCAGCCAGTGGTCTTATGAAATCAGACGTCTTTTTTGGACACGGAATTTGGGGCATTTTGATACTGATTTTATCGGCATTTGTGTGGGTCAATGGACTTGACCCTACTATATTCTTACAGTGGGTGTACATGAACTTTTTGTGCGCCACTGCACACTAGTTCGCGCATTTAAGCAGAGTTTCAGTATTATGGTCAAGGGATGACATATAGACTGTATGCATGGAACACTATATCCCGCCGCTATGAGTATTTGGACGGTACACCGAGATGTTATCGCCAGAATGCATGAATAATAATGTATTATTATTATGGTATATTAATATGGTTTAAACAACATTTTTTACAGCTTATATTCTTAGCACATTCACTCAATGAGAGTGACTTCGGTCCCTTTAAGAGCACCACAGGTCCCCAGAAAAATATTTACCCCACCCTCAATCAAACTTAATCCTATAACATAAAGTTTTATTGGGTGGGGTAAATTTTTTTTTTGGAGACCTGTGAATAGCACTGTGTATTTCAGGAACCAGTTAGCTGTGCTGCACCACAATGACAATTGTAAGAGAAGTCAATCAATGACAGCAGCAGGAAATCTCAGGTGGTCAATTGCCCACAGAAAATTTAAAGATGAGCCAACGTTGCGAAGAGTTATGAAATTACCCACATTTGGTGAGTTGTTGAATTCGCAATCTGTCCTTTACATAAATATATCTGAAAATGTGTCATAAAACTGTCATATAATGAGTCATATAAATGTTTCAGTGAAAAAATACAATATGAGCAATAGTCTGTCCTGATTATTCATAGGAATAGGAAAAATATTACATTGCTACTGACTGTTATTTCAGATTATGTTGAAAAATACCTGAAAGCAGTGATTAAATCTATCAAGAACAAACCAAAGAAACTCGCTGTATCTCTGTAGTAACAGAGAAAGAATTCCAATAGAAACCCTCATTACAAAACACAGAACAAGATTCAGGAAAAAGCCTGTTAAAACGAGCAGATAGCTTCATAATGTCTAAGATCACAACCGATTGCACCAGACATTGGTGAATAATGAATTGTTGTCACATGTGTATACCGACAAAAGTGTTCAGCTGTTTCATTATATAAGGTTATATTACTAGTACAGCCGTATGTTAAATTTGAAGCCAGAAGATTTTATGGAATATTATTGGGGCCACAACCTTATATCCCTTGATGAAAGTGACAACACATGCAACAAAATGGACATAATGTCTCATGCTCCATGGCAAGACATGTTTTGTCAGAAGAGGCATTAGGAAGTGGCCCCAGGCAGGCGGGCGGACCTAAAGAATGCCTTACAACTTTGACATTTGTGAACGGATTCAAAACATTTGGTATGCGAGTTGCTCCCAATGACTATTTATGGCCTGTAGAAAATGGGTCATGTCCGAACTTTTTGACTAACCAAACAGGAGACGGAGTTGTTAAAAACAATATTCAAAGCCAACATCACTATGTGCAGAGAATTGAAGAAGGGATCGTTTCGATTGAATATAGTGGACCAGATATTGGAATAATTCACAACCATGTCCAAACCGGCTGGATAATCAACTTCCACAATGTTCTGCATTTACCATGTTCTTAATTAGTTCCAAATTTGACGATTGGATGTTTACTACAAGAGATACAGGTTATTATGTGAGAAGGGAACTTCCTTTTTTGAGGTGGTTATATCACATGAAATGAATATACGTGATTCTTAACAAAATGTCAGTAGTACATTGTAAGTAGTATATTTACACACCTGATTGCGATGTTGCTATTCACAATTTTATTTCGAATTACTCTCAGTGATGAAAATCAACACGCTGGTCATCCTATAATCCCCACTGCGGGCAGTAATCTAGGCTACAACATAGTCGCATAGACATGTTTATATTAAAATTGTATCATATCTAATGTTTCAAGCGATTAGGTGAACTAATTGAAATTTAATTGCATGTTATTAATTGCTGATGGTTAAAAAAGTTACTTGATATGTTAGAATTATATCTGAGGAGACATTTTGTTTAGATTGTAATTTAAAATCAGGAATATGATTGATAGAATTAAAGTGTCCTATACAACTTGAACATTTGTCCGATTCAAATAGTATATTCCAGATTGTCCTACTCAGCACCACGGAGTACGGCACCGAAGAAACCCACATTGCAATAGAGGCATTTTGCAATGGCATTCCGCAGAAAATTCCCCAACTGTTGGAGATGACAGAGTGGCCAGTCAAAGTAACCGTCGAGGGTTTTATCTCCTCTGTACGTACACGTTTACTGCCATACTTGAAAAATCAACAAATATATTTCCATCGAAATACTATCTGCACAATTGCTTATATTGATAGGTTCCCTATTAGTATGTATTTATTTATATCGAGCTATGTCCGTCAATTGTCCGCGGCGAAACGGTTTGTAAACGTTTAGATATACGCTTCTATTGTCATTATGTTAATGCATGCTTCAGTAAGTAATTGTAATATGAAATATATTCTGTAGATAATCATGATACATAAATAGGCCATGCTGCTATGATTTACCACTCACGACTACATGTAATAGCACTGGTTGCAGTCCGTACTTCTAGCCAGTCGCATAACATTATCTAAGCGAGCGCACTTATATTGTCCATATATATATCATCCCATGTTATTTGAATTTGTTTCTCATAACGGTTGTTCTATTGTCACGTCTAACTACAATTTTCCAGGTCGCGATTCAGGGTGGAACGAGGAAACAAATAATGCTGACATCTGAACCTGAAGGTTCAAGTTTCATAAAAGTGATATGGTGGCTAAGCCAGGATATACCAACCTATACCTAGTAAGATATTGTCTAATGTATTCACTGAAATGTTTAATTTATGATAAAACTTTGTAATTCTATTGATATCACACAAACCCTATATACCCGTAAAGCCATTACATATGTCCGTATATCAGTGTATTGGTCAATAGTGAATAATAAGCGCGTCCTTCCCGCCAATAAAAATACTAAACATTGATTAGGCGGATTAATACTATTTTGTAAAGCCACACATGACAACAAAAACAAGACCATACAAACTGGTTGATTTGTTTATCAAAGTAAAATTCTTCGAAATAGACACAAAAGCGGGCAAATTGCTCTATTTGTCTTTGCAATCCCAAACGAGGGCGTAAATCATGTCATGATTTTCTAGATTGAACCCCCGTTTTCACGATTGTATTGCCCCGGCGTAACATTGCGTTGCAAATTGTTGTACACGTGGCAGTCTACTGTATATGACCACGTGTACTTTTTAAAAGTTCAGATAAGTTTTCAAAATGGCACCACGAGCACCACCACATTTTTGGACCAGGAGAATGAACCCACAGGCCTACCAGTGGCTATTAATACAAGACCTGATCGGACCCGCCAGCCAGTGGTCTTATGAAATCAGACGTCTTTTTTGGACACGGAATTTGGGGCATTTTGATACTGATTTTATCGGCATTTGTGTGGGTCAATGGACTTGACCCTACTATATTCTTACAGTGGGTGTACATGAACTTTTTGTGCGCCACTGCACAATAGTTCTCGCATTTAAGCAGAGTTTCAGTATTATGGTCAAGGGATGACATATAGACTGTATGCATGAAACACTATATCCCGCCGCTATGAGTATTTGGACGGTACACCGAGATGTTATCGCCAGAATGCATGAATAATAATGTATTATTATTATGGTATATTAATATGGTTTAAACAACATTTTTTACAGCTTATATTCTTAGCACATTCACTCAATGAGAGTGACGTCGGTCCCTTTAAGAGCACCACAGGTCCCCAGAACAAAATTTACCCCACCCTCAATCAAACTTAATCCTATAACATAAAGTTTTAGTGGGTGGGGTAAAGTTTTTTTCTGGAGACCTGTGAAGAGCACTGTGTATTTAAGGAACCAGTTAGCTGTGCTGCACCACAATGACAATTGTAAGAGAAGTCAATCAATGACAGCAGCAGGAAATCTCAGGTGGTCAATTGCCCACATAAAATTTAAAGATGAGCCAACGTTGCGAAGAGTTATGAAATTACCCACATTTGGTGAGTTGTTGAATTCGCAATCTGTCCATTACATAAATATATCTGAAAATGTGTCATAAAACTGTCATATAATGAGTCATATAAATGTTTCAGTGAAAAAATACAATATGAGCAATAGTCTGTCCTGATTATTCATAGGAATAGGAAAAATATTACATTGCTACTGACTGTTATTTCAGATTATGTTGAAAAATGCCTGAAAGCAGTGATGAAATCTATCAAGAACAAACCAAAGAAACTCGCTGTATCTCTGTAGTAAGAGAGAAAGAATTCCACTAGAAACCCTCATTACAAAACACAGAACAAGATTCAGGAAAAAGCCTGTTAAAACGAGCAGATAGCTTCATAATGTCTAAGATCACAACCGATTGCACCATACATTGGTGAATAATGAATTGTTGTCACATGTGTATGCCGACAAAAGTGTTCAGCTGTTTCATTATATATGGTTATATTACTAGTACAGCAGTATGTTAAATTTGAAGCCAGAAGATTTTATGGAATAGTATTGGGGCCACAACCTTATATCCCTTGATGAAAGTGACAACACATGCAACAAAATGGACATAATGTCTCATGCTCGATGGCAAGACATGTTTTGTCAGAAGAGGCATTAGGAAGTGGCCCCAGGCAGGCGGGCGGACCTAAAGAATGCTTACAACTTTGACATTTGTGAACGGATTCAAAACATTTGGTATGCGAGTTGCTCCCAATGACTATTTATGGCCTGTAGCAAATGGGTCATGTCCGAACTTTTTGACTAACCAAACAGGAGACGGAGTTGTTAAAAACAATATTCAAAGCCAACATCACTATGTGCAGAGAATTGAAGAAGGGATCGTTTCGATTGAATATAGTGGACCAGATATTGGAATAATTCACAACCATGTCCAAACCGGCTGGATAATCAACTTCCACAATGTTCTGCATTTACCATGTTCTTAATTAGTTCCAAATTTGACGATTGGATGTTTACTACAAGAGATACAGGTTATTATGTGAGAAGGGAACTTCCTTTTTTGAGGTGGTTATATCACATGAAATGTATATACGTGATTCTTAACAAAATGTCAGTAGTACATTGTAAGTAGTATATTTACACACCTGATTGCGATGTTGCTATTCACAATTTCTTTCGAATTACTCTCAGTGATGAAAATCAACACGCTGGTCATCCTATAATCCCCACTGCGGGCAGTAATCTAGGCTACAACATAGTCTCATAGACATGTTTATATTAAAATTGTATCATATCTAATGTTTCAAGCGATTAGGTGAACTAATTGAAATTTAATTGCATGTTATTAATTGCTGATGGTTAAAAAAGTTACTTGATATGTTAGAATTATATCTGAGGAGACATTTTGTTTAGATTGTAATTTAAAATCAGGAATATGATTGATAGAATTAAAGTGTCCTATACAACTTGAACATTTGTCCGATTCAAATAGTATATTCCAGATTGTCCTACTCAGCACCACGGAGTACGGCACCGAAGAAACCCACATTGCAATAGAGGCATTTTGCAATGGCATTCCGCAGAAAATTCCCCAACTGTTGGAGATGACAGAGTGGCCAGTCAAAGTAACCGTCGAGGGTTTTATCTCCTCTGTACGTACACGTTTACTGCCATACTTGAAAAATCAACAAATATATTTCCATCGAAATACTATCTGCACAATTGCTTATATTGATAGGTTCCCTATTAGTATGTATTTATTTATATCGAGCTATGTCCGTCAATTGTCCGCGGCGAAACGGTTTGTAAACGTTTAGATATACGCTTCTATTGTCATTATGTTAATGCATGCTTCAGTCAGTAATTGTAATATGAAATATATTCTGTAGATAATCATGATACATAAATAGGCCATGCTGCTATGATTTACCACTCACGCATACATGTAATAGCACTGGTTGCAGTCCGTACTTCTAGCCAGTCGCATAACATTATCTAAGCGAGCGCACTTATATTGTCCATATATATATCATCCCATGTTATTTGAATTTGTTTCTCATAACGGTTGTTCTATTGTCACGTCTAACTACAATTTTCCAGGTCGCGATTCAGGGTGGAACGAGGAAACAAATAATGCTGACATCTGAACCTGAAGGTTCAAGTTTCATAAATGTGATATGGTGGCTAAGCCAGGATATACCAACCTATACCTAGTAAGATATTGTCTAATGTATTCACTGAAATGTTTAATTTATGATAAAACTTTGTAATTCTATTGATATCACACAAACCCTGTATACTCGTAAAGCCATTACATATGTCCGTATATCAGTGTATTGGTCAATAGTGAATATTAAGCGCGTCCTTCCCGCCAAGTTGGCTGCTCGCCAATAAAAATACTAAACATTGATTAGGCGGATTAATACTATTTTGTAAAGCCACACATGACAACAAAAACAAGACCATACAAACTGGTTGATTTGTTTATCAAAGTAAAATTCTTCGAAATAGACACAAAAGCGGGCAAATTGCTCTATTTGTCTTTGCAATCCCAAACGAGGGCGTAAATCATGTCATGATTTTCTAGATTGAACCCCCGTTTTCACGATTGTATTGCCCCGGCGTAACATTACGTTGCAAATTGTTGTACACGTGGCAGTCTACTGTATATGACCACGTGTACTTTTTAAAAGTTCAGATAAGTTTTCAAAATGGCACCACGAGCACCACCACATTTTTGGACCAGGAGAATGAACCCACAGGCCTACCAGTGGCTATTAATACAAGACCTGATCGGACCCGCCAGCCAGTGGTCTTATGAAATCAGACGTCTTTTTTGGACACGGAATTTGGGGCATTTTGATACTGATTTTATCGGCATTTGTGTGGGTCAATGGACTTGACCCTACTATATTCTTACAGTGGGTGTACATGAACTTTTTGTGCGCCACTGCACAATAGTTCTCGCATTTAAGCAGAGTTTCAGTATTATGGTCAAGGGATGACATATAGACTGTATGCATGAAACACTATATCCCGCCGCTATGAGTATTTGGACGGTACACCGAGATGTTATCGCCAGAATGCATGAATAATAATGTATTATTATTATGGTATATTAATATGGTTTAAACAACATTTTTTACAGCTTATATTCTTAGCACATTCACTCAATGAGAGTGACGTCGGTCCCTTTAAGAGCACCACAGGTCCCCAGAACAAAATTTACCCCACCCTCAATCAAACTTAATCCTATAACATAAAGTTTTAGTGGGTGGGGTAAAGTTTTTTTCTGGAGACCTGTGAAGAGCACTGTGTATTTAAGGAACCAGTTAGCTGTGCTGCACCACAATGACAATTGTAAGAGAAGTCAATCAATGACAGCAGCAGGAAATCTCAGGTGGTCAATTGCCCACATAAAATTTAAAGATGAGCCAACGTTGCGAAGAGTTATGAAATTACCCACATTTGGTGAGTTGTTGAATTCGCAATCTGTCCATTACATAAATATATCTGAAAATGTGTCATAAAACTGTCATATAATGAGTCATATAAATGTTTCAGTGAAAAAATACAATATGAGCAATAGTCTGTCCTGATTATTCATAGGAATAGGAAAAATATTACATTGCTACTGACTGTTATTTCAGATTATGTTGAAAAATGCCTGAAAGCAGTGATGAAATCTATCAAGAACAAACCAAAGAAACTCGCTGTATCTCTGTAGTAAGAGAGAAAGAATTCCACTAGAAACCCTCATTACAAAACACAGAACAAGATTCAGGAAAAAGCCTGTTAAAACGAGCAGATAGCTTCATAATGTCTAAGATCACAACCGATTGCACCATACATTGGTGAATAATGAATTGTTGTCACATGTGTATGCCGACAAAAGTGTTCAGCTGTTTCATTATATATGGTTATATTACTAGTACAGCAGTATGTTAAATTTGAAGCCAGAAGATTTTATGGAATAGTATTGGGGCCACAACCTTATATCCCTTGATGAAAGTGACAACACATGCAACAAAATGGACATAATGTCTCATGCTCGATGGCAAGACATGTTTTGTCAGAAGAGGCATTAGGAAGTGGCCCCAGGCAGGCGGGCGGACCTAAAGAATGCTTACAACTTTGACATTTGTGAACGGATTCAAAACATTTGGTATGCGAGTTGCTCCCAATGACTATTTATGGCCTGTAGCAAATGGGTCATGTCCGAACTTTTTGACTAACCAAACAGGAGACGGAGTTGTTAAAAACAATATTCAAAGCCAACATCACTATGTGCAGAGAATTGAAGAAGGGATCGTTTCGATTGAATATAGTGGACCAGATATTGGAATAATTCACAACCATGTCCAAACCGGCTGGATAATCAACTTCCACAATGTTCTGCATTTACCATGTTCTTAATTAGTTCCAAATTTGACGATTGGATGTTTACTACAAGAGATACAGGTTATTATGTGAGAAGGGAACTTCCTTTTTTGAGGTGGTTATATCACATGAAATGTATATACGTGATTCTTAACAAAATGTCAGTAGTACATTGTAAGTAGTATATTTACACACCTGATTGCGATGTTGCTATTCACAATTTCTTTCGAATTACTCTCAGTGATGAAAATCAACACGCTGGTCATCCTATAATCCCCACTGCGGGCAGTAATCTAGGCTACAACATAGTCTCATAGACATGTTTATATTAAAATTGTATCATATCTAATGTTTCAAGCGATTAGGTGAACTAATTGAAATTTAATTGCATGTTATTAATTGCTGATGGTTAAAAAAGTTACTTGATATGTTAGAATTATATCTGAGGAGACATTTTGTTTAGATTGTAATTTAAAATCAGGAATATGATTGATAGAATTAAAGTGTCCTATACAACTTGAACATTTGTCCGATTCAAATAGTATATTCCAGATTGTCCTACTCAGCACCACGGAGTACGGCACCGAAGAAACCCACATTGCAATAGAGGCATTTTGCAATGGCATTCCGCAGAAAATTCCCCAACTGTTGGAGATGACAGAGTGGCCAGTCAAAGTAACCGTCGAGGGTTTTATCTCCTCTGTACGTACACGTTTACTGCCATACTTGAAAAATCAACAAATATATTTCCATCGAAATACTATCTGCACAATTGCTTATATTGATAGGTTCCCTATTAGTATGTATTTATTTATATCGAGCTATGTCCGTCAATTGTCCGCGGCGAAACGGTTTGTAAACGTTTAGATATACGCTTCTATTGTCATTATGTTAATGCATGCTTCAGTCAGTAATTGTAATATGAAATATATTCTGTAGATAATCATGATACATAAATAGGCCATGCTGCTATGATTTACCACTCACGCATACATGTAATAGCACTGGTTGCAGTCCGTACTTCTAGCCAGTCGCATAACATTATCTAAGCGAGCGCACTTATATTGTCCATATATATATCATCCCATGTTATTTGAATTTGTTTCTCATAACGGTTGTTCTATTGTCACGTCTAACTACAATTTTCCAGGTCGCGATTCAGGGTGGAACGAGGAAACAAATAATGCTGACATCTGAACCTGAAGGTTCAAGTTTCATAAATGTGATATGGTGGCTAAGCCAGGATATACCAACCTATACCTAGTAAGATATTGTCTAATGTATTCACTGAAATGTTTAATTTATGATAAAACTTTGTAATTCTATTGATATCACACAAACCCTGTATACTCGTAAAGCCATTACATATGTCCGTATATCAGTGTATTGGTCAATAGTGAATATTAAGCGCGTCCTTCCCGCCAAGTTGGCTGCTCGCCAATAAAAATACTAAACATTGATTAGGCGGATTAATACTATTTTGTAAAGCCACACATGACAACAAAAACAAGACCATACAAACTGGTTGATTTGTTTATCAAAGTAAAATTCTTCGAAATAGACACAAAAGCGGGCAAATTGCTCTATTTGTCTTTGCAATCCCAAACGAGGGCGTAAATCATGTCATGATTTTCTAGATTGAACCCCCGTTTTCACGATTGTATTGCCCCGGCGTAACATTACGTTGCAAATTGTTGTACACGTGGCAGTCTACTGTATATGACCACGTGTACTTTTTAAAAGTTCAGATAAGTTTTCAAAATGGCACCACGAGCACCACCACATTTTTGGACCAGGAGAATGAACCCACATGCCTACCAGTGGCTATTAATACAAGACCTGATCGGACCCGCCAGCCAGTGGTCTTATGAAATCAGACGTCTTTTTTGGACACGGAATTTGGGGCATTTTGATACTGATTTTATCGGCATTTGTGTGGGTCAATGGACTTGACCCTACTATATTCTTACAGTGGGTGTACATGAACTTTTTGTGCGCCACTGCACACTAGTTCGCGCATTTAAGCAGAGTTTCAGTATTATGGTCAAGGGATGACATATAGACTGTATGCATGGAACACTATATCCCGCCGCTATGAGTATTTGGACGGTACACCGAGATGTTATCGCCAGAATGCATGAATAATAATGTATTATTATTATGGTATATTAATATGGTTTAAACAACATTTTTTACAGCTTATATTCTTAGCACATTCACTCAATGAGAGTGACTTCGGTCCCTTTAAGAGCACCACAGGTCCCCATAATTTTGTTTACCCCACCCTCAATCAAACTTAATCCTATAACATAAAGTTTTATTGGGTGGGGTAAAGTTTTTTTCTGGAGACCTGTGAATAGCACTGTGTATTTCAGGAACCAGTTAGCTGTGCTGCACCACAATGACAATTGTAAGAGAAGTCAATCAATGACAGCAGCAGGAAATCTCAGGTGGTCAATTGCCCACAGCAAATTCAAAGATGAGCCAACGTTGCGAAGAGTTATGAAATTACCCACATTTGGTGAGTTGTTGAATTCGCAATCTGTCCATTACATAAATATATCTGAAAATGTGTCATAAAACTGTCATATAATGAGTCATATAAATGTTTCAGTGAAAAAATACAATATGAGCAATAGTCTGTCCTGATTATTCATAGGAATAGGAAAAATATTACATTGCTACTAACTGTTATTTCAGATTATGTTGAAAAATGCCTGAAAGCAGTGATGAAATCTATCAAGAACAAACCAAAGAAACTCGCTGTATCTCTGTAGTAACAGAGAAAGAATTCCACCAGAAACCGTCATTACAAAACACAGAACAAGATTCAGGAAAAAGCCTGTTAAAACGAGCAGATGGCTTCATAATGTCTAAGATCACAACCGATTGCACCAGACATTGGTGAATAATGAATTGTTGTCACATGTGTATACCGACAAAAGTGTTCAGCTGTTTCATTATATAAGGTTATATTACTAGTACAGCAGTATGTTAAATTTTAAGCCAGAAGATTTTATGGAATATTATTGGGGCCACAACCTTATATCCCTTGATGAAAGTGACAACACATGCAACAAAATGGACATAGTGTCTCATGCTCCATGGCAAGACATGTTTTGTCAGAAGAGGCATTAGGAAGTGGCCTCAGGCAGGCGGGCGGACCTAAAGAATGCCTTACAACTTTGACATTTGTGAACGGATTCAAAACATTTGGTATGCGAGTTGCTCCCAATGACTATTTATGGCCTGTAGAAAATGGGTCATGTCCGAACTTTTTGACTAACCAAACAGGAGACGGAGTTGTTAAAAACAATATTCAAAGCCAAATTTGTGCAGAGAATTGAAGGGATCGTTTCGATTGAATATAGTGGACCAGATATTGGAATAATTCACAACCATGTCCAAACCGGCTGGATAATCAACTTCCACAATGTTCTGCATTTACCATGTTCTTAATTAGTTCCAAATTTGACGATTGGATGTTTACTACAAGAGATACAGGTTATTATGTGAGAAGGGAACTTCCTTTTTTGAGGTGGTTATATCACATGAAATGTATATACGTGATTCTTAACAAAATGTCAGTGGTACATTGTAAGTAGTATATTTACACACCTGATTGCGATTTTGCTATTCACAATTTCTTTCGAATTACTCTCAGTGATGAAAATCAACACGCTGGTCATCCTATAATCCCCACTGCGGGCAGTAATCTAGGCTACAACATAGTCTCATAGACATGTTTATATTAAAATTGTATCATATCTAATGTTTCAAGCGATTAGGTGAACTAATTGAAATTTAATTCCCCAACTGTTGGAGATGACAGAGTGGCCAGTCAAAGTAACCGTCGGGGGTTTTATCTCCTCTGTACGTACACGTTTACTGCCATACTTGAAAAATCAACAAATATATTTCCATCGAAATACTATCTGCACAATTGCTTATATTGATAGGTTCCCTATTAGTATGTATTTATTTATATCGAGCTATGTCCGTCAATTGTCCGCGGCGAAACGGTTTGTAAACGTTTAGATATACGCTTCTATTGTCATTATGTTAATGCATGCTTCAGTCAGTAATTGTAATATGAAATATATTCTGTAGATAATCATGATACATAAATAGCCCATGCTGGTATGATTTACCACTCACGAATACATGTAATAGCACTGGTTGCAGTCCGTACTTCTAGCCAGTCGCATAACATTATCTAAGCGAGCGCACTTATATTGTCCATATATATATTATCCCATGTTATTTGAATTTGTTTCTCATAACGGTTGTTCTATTGTCACGTCTAACTACAATTTTCCAGGTCGCGATTCAGGGTGGAACGAGGAAACAAATAATGCTGACATCTGAACCTGAAGGTTCAAGTTTCATAAAAGTGATATGGTGGCTAAGCCAGGATATACCAACCTATACCTAGTAAGATATTGTCTAATGTATTCAATGAAATGTTTAATTTATGATAAAACTTTGTAATTCTATTGATATCACACAAACCCTATATACCCGTAAAGCCATTACATATGTCCGTATATCAGTGTATTGGTCAATAGTGAATAATAAGCGCGTCCTTCCCGCCAAGTTGGCTGCTCGCCAATAAAAATACTAAACATTGATTAGGCGGATTAATACTATTTTGTAAAGCCACACATGACAACAAAAACAAGACCATACAAACTGGTTGATTTGTTTATCAAAGTAAAATTCTTCGAAATAGACACAGAAGCGGGCAAATTGCTCTATTTGTCTTTGCAATCCCAAAACGAGGGCGTAAATCATGTCATGATTTTCTAGATTGAACCCCCGTTTTCACGATTGTATTGCCCCGGCGTAACATTACGTTGCAAATTGTTGTACACGTGGCAGTCTACTGTATATGACCACGTGTACTTTTTAAAAGTTCAGATAAGTTTTCAAAATGGCACCACGAGCACCACCACATTTTTGGACCAGGAGAATGAACCCACAGGCCTACCAGTGGCTATTAATACAAGACCTGATCGGACCCGCCAGCCAGTGGTCTTATGAAATCAGACGTCTTTTTTGGACACGGAATTTGGGGCATTTTGATACTGATTTTATCGGCATTTGTGTGGGTCAATGGACTTGACCCTACTATATTCTTACAGTGGGTGTACATGAACTTTTTGTGCGCCACTGCACAATAGTTCTCGCATTTAAGCAGAGTTTCAGTATTATGGTCAAGGGATGACATATAGACTGTATGCATGAAACACTATATCCCGCCGCTATGAGTATTTGGACGGTACACCGAGATGTTATCGTCAGAATGCATGAATAATAATGTATTATTATTATGGTATATTAATATGGTTTAAACAACATTTTTTACAGCTTATATTCTTAGCACATTCACTCAATGAGAGTGACGTCGGTCCCTTTAAGAGCACCACAGGTCCCCAGAACAAAATTTACCCCACCCTCAATCAAACTTAATCCTATAACATAAAGTTTTAGTGGGTGGGGTAAAGTTTTTTTCTGGAGACCTGTGAAGAGCACTGTGTATTTAAGGAACCAGTTAGCTGTGCTGCACCACAATGACAATTGTAAGAGAAGTCAATCAATGACAGCAGCAGGAAATCTCAGGTGGTCAATTGCCCACATAAAATTTAAAGATGAGCCAACGTTGCGAAGAGTTATGAAATTACCCACATTTGGTGAGTTGTTGAATTCGCAATCTGTCCATTACATAAATATATCTGAAAATGTGTCATAAAACTGTCATATAATGAGTCATATAAATGTTTCAGTGAAAAAATACAATATGAGCAATAGTCTGTCCTGATTATTCATAGGAATAGGAAAAATATTACATTGCTACTGACTGTTATTTCAGATTATGTTGAAAAATGCCTGAAAGCAGTGATGAAATCTATCAAGAACAAACCAAAGAAACTCGCTGTATCTCTGTAGTAAGAGAGAAAGAATTCCACTAGAAACCCTCATTACAAAACACAGAACAAGATTCAGGAAAAAGCCTGTTAAAACGAGCAGATAGCTTCATAATGTCTAAGATCACAACCGATTGCACCAGACATTGGTGAATAATGAATTGTTGTCACATGTGTATGCCGACAAAAGTGTTCAGCTGTTTCATTATATATGGTTATATTACTAGTACAGCAGTATGTTAAATTTGAAGCCAGAAGATTTTATGGAATATTATTGGGGCCACAACCTTATATCCCTTGATGAAAGTGACAACACATGCAACAAAGTGGACATAATGTCTCATGTTCCATGGCAAGACATGTTTTGTCAGAAGAGGCATTAGGAAGTGGCCCCAGGCAGGCGGGCGGACCTAAAGAATGCCTTACAACTTTGACATTTGTGAACGGATTCAAAACATTTGGTATGCGAGTTGCTCCCAACGACTATTTATGGCCTGTAGAAAATGGGTCATGTCCGAAATTTTTGACTAACCAAACAGGAGACGGAGTTGTTAAAAACAATATTCAAAGCCAACATCACTATGTGCAGAGAATTGAAGAAGGGATCGTTTCGATTGAATATAGTGGACCAGATATTGGAATAATTCACAACCATGTCCAAACCGTCTGGATAATCAACTTCCACAATGTTCTGTATTTACCATGTTCTTAATTAGTTCCCAATTTGACGATTGGATGTTTACTACAAGAGATACAGGTTATTATGTGAGAAGGGAACTTCCTTTTTTGAGGTGGTTATATCACATGAAATGTATATACGTGATTCTTAACAAAATGTCAGTAGTACATTGTAAGTAGTATATTTACACACCTGATTGCGATGTTGCTATTCACAATTTCTTTCGAATTACTCTCAGTGATGAAAATCAACACGCTGGTCATCCTATAATCCCCACCTCTGGCAGTAATCTAGGCTACAACATAGTCTCATAGACATGTTTATATTAAAATTGTATCACATCTAATGTTTCAAGCGATTAGGTGAACTAATTGAAATTTAATTGCATGTTATTAAATGCTGATGGTTAAAAAAGTTACTTGATATGTTAGAATTATATCTGAGGAGACATTTTGTTTAGATTGTAATTTAAAATCAGGAATATGATTGATAGAATTAAAGTGTCCTATACAACTTGAACATTTGTCTGATTCAAATAGTATATTCCAGATTATCCTGCTCAGCACCACGGAGTACGGCACCGAAGAAACCCACATTGCAATAGAGGCATTTTGCAATGGCATTCCGCAGAAAATTCCCCAACTGTTGGAGATGACAGAGTGGCCAGTCAAAGTAACCGTCGAGGGTTTTATCTCCTCTGTACGTACACGTTTACTGCCATACTTGAACAATCAAAAAATATATTTCCATCGAAATACTATCTGCACAATTGCTTATATTGATAGGTTCCCTATTATTATGTATTTATTTATATCGAGCTATGTCCGTCAATTGTCCGCGGCGAAACGGTTTGTAAACGTTTAGATATACGCTTCTATTGTCATTATGTTAATGCATGCTTCAGTCAGTAATTGTAATATGAAATATATTCTGTAGATAATCATGATACATAAATAGCCCATGCTGGTATGATGTACCACTCACGAATACATGTAATAGCACTGGTTGCAGTCCGTACTTCTAGCCAGTCGCATAACATTATCTAAGCGAGCGCACTTATATTGTCCATATATATATTATCCCATGTTATTTGAATTTGTTTCTCATAACGGTTGTTCTATTGTCACGTCTAACTACAATTTTCCAGGTCGCGATTCAGGGTGGAACGAGGAAACAAATAATGCTGACATCTGAACCTGAAGGTTCAAGTTTCATAAAAGTGATATGGTGGCTAAGCCAGGATATACCAACCTATACCTAGTAAGATATTGTCTAAAGTATTCAATGAAATTTTTAATTTATGATAAAACTTTGTAATTCTATTGATATCACACAAACCCTATATACCCGTAAAGCCATTACATATGTCCGTATATCAGTGTATTGGTCAATAGTGAATAATAAGCGCGTCCTTCCCGCCAAGTTGGCTGCTCGCCAATAAAAATACTAAACATTGATTAGGCGGATTAATACTATTTTGTAAAGCCACACATGACAACAAAAACAAGACCATACAAACTGGTTGATTTGTTTATCAAAGTAAAATTCTTCGAAATAGACACAAAAGCGGGCAAATTGCTCTATTTGTCTTTGCAATCCCAAACGAGGGCGTAAATCATGTCATGATTTTCTAGATTGAACCCCCGTTTTCACGATTGTATTGCCCCGGCGTAACATTACGTTGCAAATTGTTGTACACGTGGCAGTCTACTGTATATGACCACGTGTACTTTTTAAAAGTTCAGATAAGTTTTCAAAATGGCACCACGAGCACCACCACATTTTTGGACCAGGAGAATGAACCCACAGGCCTACCAGTGGCTATTAATACAAGACCTGATCGGACCCGCCAGCCAGTGGTCTTATGAAATCAGACGTCTTTTTTGGACACGGAAGTTGGGGCATTTTGATACTGATTTTATCGGCATTTGTGTGGGTCAATGGACTTGACCCTACTATATTCTTACAGTGGGTGTACATGAACTTTTTGTGCGCCACTGCACAATAGTTCTCGCATTTAAGCAGAGTTTCAGTATTATGGTCAAGGGATGACATATAGACTGTATGCATGGAACACTATATCCCGCCGCTATGAGTATTTGGACGGTACACCGAGATGTTATCGCCAGAATGCATGAATAATAATTTATTATTATTATGGTATATTAATATGGTTTAAACAATATTTTTTACAGCTTATATTCTTAGCACATTCACTCAATGAGAGTGACGTCGGTCCCTTTAAGAGCACCACAGGTCCCCAGAACAAAATTTACCCCACCCTCAATCAAACTTAATCCTATAACATAAAGTTTTAGTGGGTGGGGTAAAGTTTTTTTCTGGAGACCTGTGAAGAGCACTGTGTATTTCAGGAACCAGTTAGCTGTGCTGCACCACAATGACAATTGTAAGAGAAGTCAATCAATGACAGCAGCAGGAAATCTCAGGTGGTCAATTGCCCACATAAAATTTAAATATGAGCCAACGTTGCGAAGAGTTATGAAATTACCCACATTTGGTGAGTTGTTGAATTCGCAATCTGTCCATTACATAAATATATCTGAAAATGTGTCATAAAACTGTCATATAATGAGTCATATAAATGTTTCAGTGAAAAAATACAATATGAGCAATAGTCTGTCCTGATTATTCATAGGAATAGGAAAAATACTACATTGCTACTGACTGTTATTTCAGATTATGTTGAAAAATGCCTGAAAGCAGTGATGAAATCTATCAAGAACAAACCAAAGAAACTCGCTGTATCTCTGTAGTAAGAGAGAAAGAATTCCACTAGAAACCCTCATTACAAAACACAGAACAAGATTCAGGAAAAAGCCTGTTAAAACGAGCAGATAGCTTCATAATGTCTAAGATCACAACCGATTGCACCAGACATTGGTGAATAATGAATTGTTGTCACATGTGTATACCGACAAAAGTGTTCAGCTGTTTCATTATATAAGGTTATATTACTAGTACAGCAGTATGTTAAATTTGAAGCCAGAAGATTTTATGGAATATTATTGGGGCCACAACCTTATATCCCTTGATGAAAGTGACAACACATGCAACAAAGTGGACATAATGTCTCATGTTCCATGGCAAGACATGTTTTGTCAGAAGAGGCATTAGGAAGTGGCCCCAGGCAGGCGGGCGGAGCTAAAGAATGCCTTACAACTTTGACATTTGTGAACGGATTCAAAACATTTGGTATGCGAGTTGCTCCCAACGACTATTTATGGCCTGTAGAAAATGGGTCATGTCCGAAATTTTTGACTAACCAAACAGGAGACGGAGTTGTTAAAAACAATATTCAAAGCCAACATCACTATGTGCAGAGAATTGAAGAAGGGATCGTTTCGATTGAATATAGTGGACCAGATATTGGAATAATTCACAACCATGTCCAAACCGTCTGGATAATCAACTTCCGCAATGTTCTGCATTTACCATGTTCTTAATTAGTTCCCAATTTGACGATTGGATGTTTACTACAAGAGATACAGGTTATTATGTGAGAAGGGAACTTCCTTTTTTGAGGTGGTTATATCACATGAAATGTATATACGTGATTCTTAACAAAATGTCAGTAGTACATTGTAAGTAGTATATTTACACACCTGATTGCGATGTTGCTATTCACAATTTCTTTCGAATTACTCTCAGTGATGAAAATCAACACGCTGGTCATCCTATAATCCCCACCTCTGGCAGTAATCTAGGCTACAACATAGTCTCATAGACATGTTTATATTAAAATGGTATCACATCTAATGTTTCAAGCGATTAGGTGAACTAATATAAATTTAATTGCATGTTATTAAATGCTGATGGTTAAAAAAGTTACTTGATATGTTAGAATTATATCTGAGGAGACATTTTGTTTAGATTGTAATTTAAAATCAGGAATATGATTGATAGAATTAAAGTGTCCTATACAACTTGAACATTTGTCTGATTCAAATAGTATATTCCAGATTATCCTGCTCAGCACCACGGAGTACGGCACCGAAGAAACCCACATTGCAATAGAGGCATTTTGCAATGGCATTCCGCAGAAAATTCCCCAACTGTTGGAGATGACAGAGTGGCCAGTCAAAGTAACCGTCGAGGGTTTTATCTCCTCTGTACGTACACGTTTACTGCCATACTTGAACAATCAACAAATATATTTCCATCGAAATACTATCTGCACAATTGCTTATATTGATAGGTTCCCTATTAGTATGTATTTATTTATATCGAGCTATGTCCGTCAATTGTCCGCGGCGAAACGGTTTGTAAACGTTTAGATATACGCTTCTATTGTCATTATGTTAATGCATGTTTCAGTCAGTAATTGTAATATGAAATATATTCTGTAGATAATCATGATACATAAATAGCCCATGCTGGTATGATGTACTACTCACGAATACATGTAATAGCACTGGTTGCAGTCCGTACTTCTAGCCAGTCGCATAACATTATCTAAGCGAGCGCACTTATATTGTCCATATATATATTATCCCATGTTATTTGAATTTGTTTCTCATAACGGTTGTTCTATTGTCACGTCTAACTACAATTTTCCAGGTCGCGATTCAGGGTGGAACGAGGAAACAAATAATGCTGACATCTGAACCTGAAGGTTCAAGTTTCATAAAAGTGATATGGTGGCTAAGCCAGGATATACCAACCTATACCTAGTAAGATATTGTCTAATGTATTCAATGAAATGTTTAATTTATGATAAAACTTTGTAATTCTATTGATATCACACAAACCCTATATACCCGTAAAGCCATTACATATGTCCGTATATCAGTGTATTGGTCAATAGTGAATAATAAGCGCGTCCTTCCCGCCAAGTTGGCTGCTCGCCAATAAAAATACTAAACATTGATTAGGCGGATTAATACTATTTTGTAAAGCCACACATGACAACAAAAACAAGACCATACAAACTGGTTGATTTGTTTATCAAAGTAAAATTCTTCGAAATAGACACAAAAGCGGGCAAATTGCTCTATTTGTCTTTGCAATCCCAAACGAGGGCGTAAATCATGTCATGATTTTCTAGATTGAACCCCCGTTTTCACGATTGTATTGCCCCGGCGTAACATTACGTTGCAAATTGTTGTACACGTGGCAGTCTACTGTATATGACCACGTGTACTTTTTAAAAGTTCAGATAAGTTTTCAAAATGGCACCACGAGCACCACCACATTTTTGGACCAGGAGAATGAACCCACAGGCCTACCAGTGGCTATTAATACAAGACCTGATCGGACCCGCCAGCCAGTGGTCTTATGAAATCAGACGTCTTTTTTGGACACGGAATTTGGGGCATTTTGATACTGATTTTATCGGCATTTGTGTGGGTCAATGGACTTGACCCTACTATATTCTTACAGTGGGTGTACATGAACTTTTTGTGCGCCACTGCACAATAGTTCTCGCATTTAAGCAGAGTTTCAGTATTATGGTCAAGGGATGACATATAGACTGTATGCATGGAACACTATATCCCGCCGCTATGAGTATTTGGACGGTACACCGAGATGTTATCGCCAGAATGCATGAATAATAATGTATTATTATTATGGTATATTAATATGGTTTAAACAACATTTTTTACAGCTTATATTCTTAGCACATTCACTCAATGAGAGTGACGTCGGTCCCTTTAAGAGCACCACAGGTCCCCAGAACAAAATTTACCCCACCCTCAATCAAACTTAATCCTATAACATAAAGTTTTAGTGGGTGGGGTAAAGTTTTTTTCTGGAGACCTGTGAAGAGCACTGTGTATTTCAGCAACCAGTTAGCTGTGCTGCACCACAATGACAATTGTAAGAGAAGTCAATCAATGACAGCAGCAGGAAATCTCAGGTGGTCAATTGCCCACATAAAATTTAAAGATGAGCCAACGTTGCGAAGAGTTATGAAATTACCCACATTTGGTGAGTTGTTGAATTCGCAATCTGTCCATTACATAAATATATCTGAAAATGTGTCATAAAACTGTCATATAATGAGTCATATAAATGTTTCAGTGAAAAAATACAATATGAGCAATAGTCTGTCCTGATTATTCATAGGAATAGGAAAAATATTACATTGCTACTGACTGTTTTTTCAGATTATGTTGAAAAATGCCTGAAAGCAGTGATGAAATCTATCAAGAACAAACCAAAGAAACTCGCTGTATCTCTGTAGTAAGAGAGAAAGAATTCCACTAGAAACCCTCATTACAAAACACAGAACAAGATTCAGGAAAAAGCCTGTTAAAACGAGCAGATAGCTTCATAATGTCTAAGATCACAACCGATTGCACCAGACATTGGTGAATAATGAATTGTTGTCACATGTGTATACCGACAAAAGTGTTCAGCTGTTTCATTATATATGGTTATATTACTAGTACAGCAGTATGTTAAATTTGAAGCCAGAAGATTTTATGCAATATTATTGGGGCCACAACCTTATATCCCTTGATGAAAGTGACAACACATGCAACAAAGTGGACATATTGTCTCATGTTCCATGGCAAGACATGTTTTGTCAGAAGAGGCATTAGGAAGTGGCCCCAGGCAGGCGGGCGGACCTAAAGAATGCCTTACAACTTTGACATTTGTGAACGGATTCAAAACATTTGGTATGCGAGTTGCTCCCAACGACTATTTATGGCCTGTAGAAAATGGGTCATGTCCGAAATTTTTGACTAACCAAACAGGAGACGGAGTTGTTAAAAACAATATTCAAAGCCAACATCACTATGTGCAGAGAATTGAAGAAGGGATCGTTTCGATTGAATATAGTGGACCAGATATTGGAATAATTCACAACCATGTCCAAACCGTCTGGATAATCAACTTCCACAATGTTCTGTATTTACCATGTTCTTAATTAGTTCCCAATTTGACGATTGGATGTTTACTACAAGAGATACAGGTTATTATGTGAGAAGGGAACTTCCTTTTTTGAGGTGGTTATATCACATGAAATGTATATACGTGATTCTTAACAAAATGTCAGTAGTACATTGTAAGTAGTATATTTACACACCTGATTGCGATGTTGCTATTCACAATTTCTTTCGAATTACTCTCAGTGATGAAAATCAACACGCTGGTCATCCTATAATCCCCACCTCTGGCAGTAATCTAGGCTGCAACATAGTCTCATAGACATGTTTATATTAAAATTGTATCACATCTAATGTTTCAAGCGATTAGGTGAACTAATTGAAATTTAATTGCATGTTATTAAATGCTGATGGTTAAAAAAGTTACTTGATATGTTAGAATTATATCTGAGGAGACATTTTGTTTAGATTGTAATTTAAAATCAGGAATATGATTGATAGAATTAAAGTGTCCTATACAACTTGAACATTTGTCTGATTCAAATAGTATATTCCAGATTATCCTGCTCAGCACCACGGAGTACGCCACCGAAGAAACCCACATTGCAATGGCATTCCGCAGAAAATTCCCCAACTGTTGGAGATGACAGAGTGGCCAGTCAAAGTAACCGTCGAGGGTTTTATCTCCTCTGTACGTACACGTTTACTGCCATACTTGAACAATCAACAAATATATTTCCATCGAAATACTATCTGCACAATTGCTTATATTGATAGGTTCCCTATTAGTATGTATTTATTTATATCGAGCTATGTCCGTCAATTGTCCGCGGCGAAACGGTTTGTAAACGTTTAGATATACGCTTCTATTGTCATTATGTTAATGCATGCTTCAGTCAGTAATTGTAATATGAAATATATTCTGTAGATAATCATGATACATAAATAGCCCATGCTGGTATGATGTACTACTCACGAATACATGTAATAGCACTGGTTGCAGTCCGTACTTCTAGCCAGTCGCATAACATTATCTAAGCGAGCGCACTTATATTGTCTATATATATATTATCCCATGTTATTTGAATTTGTTTCTCATAACGGTTGTTCTATTGTCACGTCTAACTACAATTTTCCAGGTCGCGATTCAGGGTGGAACGAGGAAACAAATAATGTTGACATCTGAACCTGAAGGTTCAAGTTTCATAAAAGTGATATGGTGGCTAAGCCAGGATATACCAACCTATACCTAGTAAGATATTGTCTAATGTATTCAATGAAATTTTTAATTTATGATAAAACTTTGTAATTCTATTGATATCACACAAACCCTATATACCCGTAAAGCCATTACATATGTCCGTATATCAGTGTATTGGTCAATAGTGAATAATAAGCGCGTCCTTCCCGCCAAGTTGGCTGCTCGCCAATAAAAATACTAAACATTGATTAGGCGGATTAATACTATTTTGTAAAGCCACACATGACAACAAAAACAAGACCATACAAACTGGTTGATTTGTTTATCAAAGTAAAATTCTTCGAAATAGACACAAAGGCGGGCAAATTGCTCTATTTGTCTTTGCAATCCCAAACGAGGGCGTAAATCATGTCATGATTTTCTAGATTGAACCCCCGTTTTCACGATTGTATTGCCCCGGCGTAACATTACGTTGCAAATTGTTGTACACGTGGCAGTCTACTGTATATGACCACGTGTACTTTTTAAAAGTTCAGATAAGTTTTCAAAATGGCACCACGAGCACCACCACATTTTTGGACCAGGAGAATGAACCCACAGGCCTACCAGTGGCTATTAATACAAGACCTGATCGGACCCGCCAGCCAGTGGTCTTATGAAATCAGACGTCTTTTTTGGACACGGAATTTGGGGCATTTTGATACTGATTTTATCGGCATTTGTGTGGGTCAATGGACTTGACCTTACTATATTCTTACAGTGGGTGTACATGAACTTTTTGTGCGCCACTGCACAATAGTTCTCGCATTTAAGCAGAGTTTCAGTATTATGGTCAAGGGATGACATATAGACTGTATGCATGGAACACTATATCCCGCCGCTATGAGTATTTGGACGGTACACCGAGATGTTATCGCCAGAATGCATGAATAATAATGTATTATTATTATGGTATATTAATATGGTTTAAACAACATTTTTTACAGCTTATATTCTTAGCACATTCACTCAATGAGAGTGACGTCGGTCCCTTTAAGAGCACCACAGGTCCCCAGAACAAAATTTACCCCACCCTCAATCAAACTTAATCCTATAACATAAAGTTTTAGTGGGTGGGGTAAAGTATTTTTCTGGAGACCTGTGAAGAGCACTGTGTATTTCAGGAACCAGTTAGCTGTGCTGCACCACAATGACAATTGTAAGAGAAGTCAATCAATGACAGCAGCAGGAAATCTCAGGTGGTCAATTGCCCACATAAAATTTAAAGATGAGCCAACGTTGCGAAGAGTTATGAAATTACCCACATTTGGTGAGTTGTTGAATTCGCAATCTGTCCATTACATAAATATATCTGAAAATGTGTCATAAAACTGTCATATAATGAGTCATATAAATGTTTCAGTGAAAAAATACAATATGAGCAATAGTCTGTCCTGATTATTCATAGGAATAGGAAAAATATTACATTGCTACTGACTGTTATTTCAGATTATGTTGAAAAATGCCTGAAAGCAGTGATGAAATCTATCAAGAACAAACCAAAGAAACTCGCTGTATCTCTGTAGTAAGAGAGAAAGAATTCCACTAGAAACCCTCATTACAAAACACAGAACAAGATTCAGGAAAAAGCCTGTTAAAACGAGCAGATAGCTTCATAATGTCTAAGATCACAACCGATTGCACCAGACATTGGTGAATAATGAATTGTTGTCACATGTGTATACCGACAAAAGTGTTCAGCTGTTTCATTATATATGGTTATATTACTAGTACAGCAGTATGTTAAATTTGAAGCCAGAAGATTTTATGGAATATTATTGGGGCCACAACCTTATATCCCTTGATGAAAGTGACAACACATGCAACAAAGTGGACATAATGTCTCATGTTCCATGGCAAGACATGTTTTGTCAGAAGAGGCATTAGGAAGTGGCCCCAGGCAGGCGGGCGGACCTAAAGAATGCCTTACAACTTTGACATTTGTGAACGGATTCAAAACATTTGGTATGCGAGTTGCTCCCAACGACTATTTATGGCCTGTAGAAAATGGGTCATGTCCGAAATTTTTGACTAACCAAACAGGAGACGGAGTTGTTAAAAACAATATTCAAAGCCAACATCACTATGTGCAGAGAATTGAAGAAGGGATCGTTTCGATTGAATATAGTGGACCAGATATTGGAATAATTCACAACCATGTCCAAACCGTCTGGATAATCAACTTCCACAATGTTCTGTATTTACCATGTTCTTAATTAGTTCCCAATTTGACGATTGGATGTTTACTACAAGAGATACAGGTTATTATGTGAGAAGGGAACTTCCTTTTTTGAGGTGGTTATATCACATGAAATGTATATACGTGATTCTTAACAAAATGTCAGTAGTACATTGTAAGTAGTATATTTACACACCTGATTGCGATGTTGCTATTCACAATTTCTTTCGAATTACTCTCAGTGATGAAAATCAACACGCTGGTCATCCTATAATCCCCACCTCTGGCAGTAATCTAGGCTACAACATAGTCTCATAGACATGTTTATATTAAAATTGTATCACATCTAATGTTTCAAGCGATTAGGTGAACTAATTGAAATTTAATTGCATGTTATTAAATGCTGATGGTTAAAAAAGTTACTTGATATGTTAGAATTATATCTGAGGAGACATTTTGTTTAGATTGTAATTTAAAATCAGGAATATGATTGATAGAATTAAAGTGTCCTATACAACTTGAACATTTGTCTGATTCAAATAGTATATTCCAGATTATCCTGCTCAGCACCACGGAGTATGGCACCGAAGAAACCCACATTGCAATGGCATTCCGCAGAAAATTCCCCAACTGTTGGAGATGACAGAGTGGCCAGTCAAAGTAACCGTCGAGGGTTTTATCTCCTCTGTACGTACACGTTTACTGCCATACTTGAACAATCAACAAATATATTTCCATCGAAATACTATCTGCACAATTGCTTATATTGATAGGTTCCCTATTAGTATGTATTTATTTATATCGAGCTATGTCCGTCAATTGTCCGCGGCGAAACGGTTTGTAAACGTTTAGATATACGCTTCTATTGTCATTATGTTAATGCATGCTTCAGTCAGTAATTGTAATATGAAATATATTCTGTAGATAATCATGATACATAAATAGCCCATGCTGGTATGATGTACTACTCACGAATACATGTAATAGCACTGGTTGCAGTCCGTACTTCTAGCCAGTCGCATAACATTATCTAAGCGAGCGCACTTATATTGTCCATATATATATTATCCCATGTTATTTGAATTTGTTTCTCATAACGGTTGTTCTATTGTCACGTCTAACTACAATTTTCCAGGTCGCGATTCAGGGTGGAACGAGGAAACAAATAATGCTGACATCTGAACCTGAAGGTTCAAGTTTCATAAAAGTGATATGGTGGCTAAGCCAGGATATACCAACCTATACCTAGTAATATATTGTCTAATGTATTCAATGAAATGTTTAATTTATGATAAAACTTTGTAATTCTATTGATATCACACAAACCCTATATACCCGTAAAGCCATTACATATGTCCGTATATCAGTGTATTGGTCAATAGTGAATAATAAGCGCGTCCTTCCCGCCAAGTTGGCTGCTCGCCAATAAAAATACTAAACATTGATTAGGCGGATTAATACTATTTTGTAAAGCCACACATGACAACAAAAACAAGACCATACAAACTGGTTGATTTGTTTATCAAAGTAAAATTCTTCGAAATAGACACAAAAGCGGGCAAATTGCTCTATTTGTCTTTGCAATCCCAAACGAGGGCGTAAATCATGTCATGATTTTCTAGATTGAACCCCCGTTTTCACGATTGTATTGCCCCGGCGTAACATTACGTTGCAAATTGTTGTACACGTGGCAGTCTACTGTATATGACCACGTGTATTTTTTAAAAGTTCAGATAAGTTTTCAAAATGGCACCACGAGCACCACCACATTTTTGGGCCAGGAGAATGAACCCACAGGCCTACCAGTGGCTATTAATACAAAACCTGATCGGACCCGCCAGCCAGTGGTCTTATGAAATCAGACGTCTTTTTTGGACACGGAATTTGGGGCATTTTGATACTGATTTTATCGGCATTTGTGTGGGTCAATGGACTTGACCCTACTATGTTCTTACAGTGGGTGTACATGAACTTTTTGTGCGCCACTGCACAATAGTTCTCGCATTTAAGCAGAGTTTCAGTATTATGGTCAAGGGATGACATATAGACTGTATGCATGGAACACTATATCCCGCCGCTATGAGTATTTGGACGGTACACCGAGATGTTATCGCCAGAATGCATGAATAATAATGTATTATTATTATGGTATATTAATATGGTTTAAACAACATTTTTTACAGCTTATATTCTTAGCACATTCACTCAATGAGAGTGACGTCGGTCCCTTTAAGAGCACCACAGGTCCCCAGAACAAAATTTACCCCACCCTCAATCAAACTTAATCCTATAACATAAAGTTTTAGTGGGTGGGGTAAAGTTTTTTTCTGGAGACCTGTGAAGAGCACTGTGTATTTCAGGAACCAGTTAGCTGTGCTGCACCACAATGACAATTGTAAGAGAAGTCAATCAATGACAGCAGCAGGAAATCTTAGGTGGTCAATTGCCCACATGAAATTTAAAGATGAGCCAACGTTGCGAAGAGTTATGAAATTACCCACATTTGGTGAGTTGTTGAATTCGCAATCTGTCCATTACATAAATATATCTGAAAATGTGTCATAAAACTGTCATATAATGAGTCATATAAATGTTTCAGTGAAAAAATACAATATGAGCAATAGTCTGTCCTGATTATTCATAGGAATAGGAAAAATATTACATTGCTACTGACTGTTATTTCAGATTATGTTGAAAAATGCCTGAAAGCAGTGATGAAATCTATCAAGAACAAACCAAAGAAACTCGCTGTATCTCTGTAGTAAGAGAGAAAGAATTCCACTAGAAACCCTCATTACAAAACACAGAACAAGATTCAGGAAAAAGCCTGTTAAAACGAGCAGATAGCTTCATAATGTTTAAGATCACAACCGATTGCACCAGACATTGGTGAATAATGAATTGTTGTCACATGTGTATACCGACAAAAGTGTTCAGCTGTTTCATTATATAAGGTTATATTACTAGTACAGCAGTATGTTAAATTTGAAGCCAGAAGATTTTATGGAATATTATTGGGGCCACAACCGTATATCCCTTGATGAAAGTGACAACACATGCAACAAAGTGGACATAATGTCTCATGTTCCATGGCAAGACATGTTTTGTCAGAAGAGGCATTAGGAAGTGGCCCCAGGCAGGCGGGCGGACCTAAAGAATGCCTTACAACTTTGACATTTGTGAACGGATTCAAAACATTTGGTATGCGAGTTGCTCCCAACGACTATTTATGGCCTGTAGAAAATGGGTCATGTCCGAAATTTTTGACTAACCAAACAGGAGACGGAGTTGTTAAAAACAATATTCAAAGCCAACATCACTATGTGCAGAGAATTGAAGAAGGGATCGTTTCGATTGAATATAGTGGACCAGATATTGGAATAATTCACAACCATGTCCAAACCGTCTGGATAATCAACTTCCACAATGTTCTGTATTTACCATGTTCTTAATTAGTTCCCAATTTGACGATTGGATGTTTACTACAAGAGATACAGGTTATTATGTGAGAAGGGAACTTCCTTTTTTGAGGTGGTTATATCACATGAAATGTATATACGTGATTCTTAACAAAATGTCAGTAGTACATTGTAAGTAGTATATTTACACACCTGATTGCGATGTTGCTATTCACAATTTCTTTCGAATTACTCTCAGTGATGAAAATCAACACGCTGGTCATCCTATAATCCCCACCTCTGGCAGTAATCTAGGCTACAACATAGTCTCATAGACATGTTTATATTAAAATGGTATCACATCTAATGTTTCAAGCGATTAGGTGAACTAATTGAAATTTAATTGCATGTTATTAAATGCTGATGGTTAAAAAAGTTACTTGATATGTTAGAATTATATCTGAGGAGACATTTTGTTTAGATTGTAATTTAAAATCAGGAATATGATTGATAGAATTAAAGTGTCCTATACAACTTGAACATTTGTCTGATTCAAATAGTATATTCCAGATTATCCTGCTCAGCACCACGGAGTACGGCACCGAAGAAACCCACATTGCAATAGAGGCATTTTGCAATGGCATTCCGCAGAAAATTCCCCAACTGTTGGAGATGACAGAGTGGCCAGTCAAAGTAACCGTCGAGGGTTTTATCTCCTATGTACGTACACGTTTACTGCCATACTTGAAAAATCAACAAATATATTTCCATCGAAATACTATCTGCACAATTGCTTATATTGATAGGTTCCCTATTAGTATGTATTTATTTATATCGAGCTATGTCCGTCAATTTGCCGCTGCGAAACGGGTTGTCAACGTTTATATATACGCTTCTATTGTCATTATGTTAATGCATGCTTCAGTCAGTAATTGTAATATGAAATATATTCTGTAGATAATCATGATACATAAATAGCCCATGCTGGTATGATTTACCACTCACAAATACATGTAATAGCACTGGTTGCAGTCCGTACTTCTACCCAGTCGCATAACATTATCTAAGCGAGCGCACTTATATTGTCCATATATATATTATCCCATGTTATTTGAATTTGTTTCTCATAACGGTTGTTCTATTGTCACGTCTAACTACAATTTTCCAGGTCGCGATTCAGGGTGGAACGAGGAAGCAAATAATGTTGACATCTGAACCTGAAGGTTCAAGTTTCATAAAAGTGATATGGTGGCTAAGCCAAGAAATACCAACCTACACATAGTAAGATATTTTCTAATGTATTCAATGAAACGTTTAATTTATGATAAAACTTTGTAATTGTATCGATATCACACAAACCCTATATACCCGTAAAGCCATTACATATGTCCATATATCAGTGTATTGGTCAATAGTGAATAATAAGAAGCCATTACATATGTCCGTATATCAGTGTATTGGTCAATAATAAGAAGCCATTACATATATCCGTATATCAGTGTATTGGTCAATAGTGTATACTAAGAAGCCATTACATATGTCCGTATATCAGTCACTAGGGAATAATAAGCGCGTCCTTCCCGCCAAGTTGGCTGCTCGCCAATAAAAATACTAAACATTGATTAGGCGTATTAATACTATTTTGTAAAGCCACACATGACAACAAAAATAAGACAATACAAACTGGTTGATTTGTTTATCAAAGTAAAATTCTTCGAAATAGACACAAAAGCGGGCAAATTGCTTTATTTGTCTTTGCAATCCCAAACGCGCAATACTTTCGTATACGATTGTGAAGCGTCTTTGCCAACTATCTAAATGTTGTCATTTTAAAGCTTTAAGGATTATTTTGTTAAAACTGCATAAAGTATTGAATGGTAGAATGATGGTAGTTAATATACTTAAATTTGTAATGAATATAAACAAGGAGGGAGACACACCATGTTCAGCACCCCATTTGACAGCAATGACAATCGGCAGAAAGCACCATAACATATATGTTAACTGATGTCCTTTGAACAGCATTCATAATAAACAATGATAGTTTTGTTCAAAATTGAGAAGGGCAGTGAGTAACTAAGAAATTATCCGAGGGATCTTAGAATTGAAAAGAAAAGAACTTGAATTTATGTGACTTGCCTAACTTATATAATTTAGATTTCAATTTCAGGATCGAACGGCTGATGCTACTGATGCCTCATTCATCAAGAGCAAATGCGATTATTTTTTACACAGAGACGGAGTATGTTATAAAAGGCATTGGTGTGTGCAAAGCAACGACATTGCTTCAGTCGTTTGGACTTCTTCTGTTGTCATTTTACGCCTTCAACATGGTTTACCCCGTAAAGATTACGACTACTCTGGCATTCGTGCAGCCAGTCCTTCTGAAGATCAATGACAGTAATGGAGTCGACAAATACATAGACAATTTCAACACAACTGAAGAAATTAAGTAAGGTTTCAAATAATACCTACACTGGAATAAAACATTGCATTATTCAGGAAAGCTCTCGTTTTTCAATATAAATATTAAGATTGGATGTTGAAAAAAACGGGACACTGGAAAACAAATTTGATAGTTCCCATCTATAGGTCACACAGAAGTTACATATGAAGTTTGTGAAGATCGAATAAGGGATGCAACCTGCAGGGCGTGCTGAAGGAAATTGTTGACATGCACGCACGGATGATGGACACCATCCCATGGCAATAGCTCAAACTTTGTTGTAAAGTTAAGATAAAAATTGACACTATACTCACTGCTTTTTTCATATTCTCGCGTATCTTCATGTGACATCTTTAGCATGCATACATGTATATGTTCCGTTAATAGTTTAACCCATCGCTCCAAACAATCCATAATAGACCAAGACTGGGCCATAGAAGCCACTAAAACAACAAGCGTGTCAGCGAGAATCTTTGCAAACACTTCTGTTGTGAGTCACCATCATTAAGGACCCAACAGCCGAGTCTATAACACGAGATTACTTGAAATAGTTTAAAAACTATTAGTTTATTGCTAACAGCCGCCTAACACAAACTGATATCATGGTTCCAAAAATATGGGATTGGAAGGGGGGGGGACACAAAACCCCGCAAAGATAGCGACTACTCTGACATTCGTGCAACGAGTCCTTCTGAAGATCAATGACAGTAACAGCCGACAAATACAGACAATTTCAATACTACTGAAGAAATTAAAGTAAGGATTCAATTAATACCCACACTGCAATAACACATTGCATTGTTCAGGAAAGCTGTACTTCTTCGATATAAATATTAAGATTGGATGTTGAATAAAAACGTGCCACTGGAAAACATATCTGGCTCCAACAAGATCCATGCACCCACACGGGTCTTGTATTATGTAACCAATAGCGACCCCACTCTGATTCCCCAATCTCACACGTTTTAGTATTGCGGGGTGACGTAATCGCCGGGGACGTCTAGTGGCACACATAGGAGAGAGACGGACGCCTCAACTATATTCGCGACAAATAAAGAGGCAATCGGTGGCTGGTAAAAATAAATGCGCCCGTTGAGGAGTCTTTTTCGGGACTCCCGACGATGACGGAAAAGGAGTGGATGTGGTGTGAAATTAAGACTTGCCTACATTGGTGCATACTGTCTACGGGGCATGTCGAAAAATCCAAAAAAGGAAATTTAGGAATTCGAACCCCGGCCCATGACACTACATTTCGGACATGAATACATTTCTATATTTGCTATAGTTACATCCATATGATTGAAGTAAACTCTCACCCTAACCATATATAAACATGCTGTGGGTGTCATTACAATACATCATTATTGGATTTCGTTGTCCTTTGGCATGGTTGAGGTAAAAGATATCAACAGTACCAAGATACTTTATGTATACTTGGTATGAAGACATTTCAGCTAGTTCATCGCATGTGCATACACTTTATACACTACTTAGTTATTTTCCAGATCAGGAAACCGCCGCTGAGCCAGATGCAGCAGTGGCTGCGCCTTGTATTGAAATATTTGGAGAGTTTGAGAGCGTGAGGGGCAGATGCCATGGAAGAGGGAGATGTAGTAGAGGACGTCGAGTAGGCAAGCGTACTACCGATGTTCAGCCACATAGAGCAGTGACTGTTATGCTTCTGTACACATGAATTCCATCGACCATGATCACTTCTATGATTCATCAGACAAATAACATCATATTGTTCATGACTACAGCTATGATCCTGCGCCTACGAAACATAGCTGTTATTGCACCGTACATAGCTGCTATATATATTACAATTACTCTACAAACGGTATATCGTCCAGCAATAATTATTGTTGGGAGGCTTCCAGGGCGTCAAAGAGAAGATTTGGTTTGGAACAGAACCATAACCTTTTTGAGTGGAGGTGAATACAATAATAGATGATTTGGGAAGGGAACTTCCTTTTTTGAGGTGGTTATATCACATGAAATGTATATACGTGATTCTTAACAAAATGTCAGTAGTAAGTAGTATATTTACACACCTGATTGCGATGTTGCTATTCACACTTTCTTTCGAATTACTCTCGGTGGAAAATCAACACGCTGTTCATCCTATAATCCCCACCGCGGGCAGTAATCCCCAGTGGGGGCATCAGTAAACCGCAAATCAGGCTACAACAGTCTCATAGACATGTTTATATTAAAATTGTATTACATCTAATGTTTCAAGCGATTGGGTGAACTAATTGAAATTTAATTGCATGTTATTAATATTAAATGGTGATGGTTAAAAAAGTTTCTTGATATGTTAGAATTATATCTGAGGAGACATTTTGTTTACATTGTAATTTAAAATCAGGAATATGATTGATATAATTAAACTAAGATACATATTTTTTCACAGGTATATCATCTCAATATCTTAAACACGAAAATCTTAGTTGGTTGTTAGATATTTAGAGAATGATGTTTGGATACTAACTTATACATAATTATGTTTAACGAAAACGTTCTTACTTGCAGTGAAATTTCAATTAACCCCAGCAATCCAATAATGTGTTACAATCGTTGTCCATTTTCGTAGAACGTATATATATTTCTTTTATCTTTAGGATCTTATGGACGAATTGTTTGACGGAAGGACTTCTTCGGAGAAGTGCACATTGTGTCATATCCAGTGCTTTTAATCATCGCAATATAAAGAAAGTAAAGGATTCGTTCAATAGCGTGACAGATTTCGTATTTTTCGTCACAACGGCACCCACGCTCCACATCCTGGGGATGACATCGAGGGAAGCAGAACCATCATCACCCGACCAGAAGACGCCCGCAGCAAGTCAAAACTTCATGGTAAAGGTTGTAACACAAGTCTGTGATGCCATCTGGTCACCAGTAGACCCTGATGAGTTTGCCCTCATATCCGTTTTGCGTCTGCAGAAAGGTGATTGTAATTGTTATACACTTTGCAAGTTGGAAATAAAAAAAAAACAGCTGGTAGAGCTTCCCAATGAATCACTCGTGCCCAAAATGGACACATACATTTAAACAATTCAGAATCTGAAAATCCTGTATCGGTACATTCATAGATGTATAAACAATTACATTGATTGTATATATAGAGAATAAATAGTTTTTCGTTATTTTACTGTGGGTTGCCAGTGGTTTCTGTAAGAGATACATAGGACAATCTATATTATGGTATTGTTTCTGAAATTTGATAGGCAAGCATATAACAAAAGAAAAGTTATGTTTGAAGATGCCCAACGACAAGAGGCTCTTCCGAGAATTGCACAATGCACCGACTGTATCAAGATAACACTGAAGAAAGTCCAAGCTCGCTTCTACTGGTTGAACATGACTGAGTGGGTAATGGACTGGGTAAGCTTATGTTATAAATTTGGTGTATGTCTAAATAAGCCATTCCCTAGCAATATCTATTCATGACGTCATTAATATATGTAAGAATGTACTTATTTTTCAGCATTGCTCAAAATATTCATATATTTTGTGCTATTGATGTTGTTTGAAATGCCTTAATGCATCGCAATCAAAAGCACATGCACACTCAATGTCTAAAGGTATTTCGGCAACCATAGTTTTGTCGGGAGAAATATTACAAAATAGCAATTCGTCGAAGATGGCTCCCCCTAACATGTCAATAAGAGATACATAGGACAATCTATATTATTGTATTTTTCTGAAATTTGATAGGCAAGCATATAAAAATAAGTTTACTCAACATGTGATAGCATATACTACCACGCCAACAAAAGAAAAGTTATGTTTGAAGATGCCCAACGACGGGAGGCTCTTCGGGAATTGCACAATGAACCGACTGGAGGACAGAGGTATCAAGATAACACTGAATAAATTCCAAACTCGCTTCTACTAGATAAACATGAGTGAGACTGAGTGGGTAATATACTAGGTAAGTTTTTGTTATAAGTTTGGTTTGTCTAAATAAGCCATATTCAAGCAATATTTATTCATGACGTCATTAATATCTGCAAGAATATACTTATTTTTCAGCAGTGCTCAAAATGTTCAGAGTTTTGTTATATTGATGTTGTTCGGCAACCATGGTTTTGTCGGGAGAAATATTACAGTGTAGCAATTCGTCGAAGATGGTTCCTCCCCCCCCCCAACATGTCAATTTTTAATAACCAAGAGTAAAATCCAAGACTGTTGGCAGCAGCCATGTTTTATGGCCGAATGACACTAAAATAACTCGTACACCAACCCATAGCAATAGTTCAAACTTTACGTTGTAAAGTCGAGCTAAAAAAAAGGGATGTGACATGGGTGTTTTCATATCATAGTTTTCTACAGTACACCTGTATACAATTGTGACATTGTTGATTGTATATGACACAGGGACATTGTGACATTTTAACTGGGACCCTCCTTTTGGCGTCGAGTCCATTCATGTATTAGAATTTGATGTTTTATCTGGGGTGAAATCTTCCTCCATTGAAATTGATACATCTAATCATAGTATACGGTTAGTGCGATCAATTATTTTATAATTTGGAAATAAATTAATTACACATTTAATAAGTAAGGATTCTTAGTATATTTTGTTCGTGTTGATAGCATATGCTCTGTGCATAACCAACAGCTGATGTCCTGCCTCCAGGGACGAAGGGATACGCAATGCAATATCATGTTTGGGAGAAAAAACAAAAAAGGACTGCTGCGAAAGATTGGGAAATCGAAAATATTAATAGGCGGAGATGACAGATGCGACTCGATGGGTCATAGCGCTAAATTTTGCACCTATTCGTTAATGGATTTGTACAGAAATAAGCTACTGACAACAGAATTAGTACATGTATGTTATCCATGTTGGTATGAAATGGCTTCCCTATTAGGTACTCTACCATCATCAATATGGCCATATAACCTGTCAGAATTTGAGCACAAAACAATACAGATAAAGTATTTTGTGAGTTATGTGTCTTAAAAACATTAGTTTAGAGTTTGGCATTTATTTCTCCTAAATGCACTGGAATTATATTTATATTTTGTATATTTTGCAAATAAAATATGTTTCAAGTCATAGAGTCGTCAAAAATCCGTCGTTTGAAACCAAGACGGATTTCAGACGCATCACCGACGAAGATTCTACTGAATTGGACGGAGATTCGTCTGTGGTGCGTGTGGCACGGATCTGTTTGTTCCAAACGTCGCAGTTTTGACGCATTTAATACAATTGTAGGTCTGGTATTAAATTCGAGTCGACAAAAATCCGTCGTTTGAAACGGGCCTTTCCCTTGGAACAAACGTCGCACCACCGACGAATCGAATTCAATTATTTGAATTAGATTCGTCGGTAGTGCGACGTTTGTTGCAAATAAATGCGAGTAGACGCACTACCGACGAAGAATGCGTGTGGTCAACACGAATTTAATTGCTGATGCGTCTGAGATCCGTGTTTGAAACAAACGTCGCATCACCGTCGACTCGAATTTAATTCGGAGACATGCAAACGAGCTGCATAATGATATGCTAATGAGGGAATTCCAATTCAAACTGAAAAACACCAACGAGCATGACGTAATTTGGTGGTATTTGAATTCGAGTCGACGAAAGTGCGACGTTTGTTTCAAATTAAATGTGAGTAGACGCACTAAATAAATATTTATTCCGTTTAGATATACACGCTCATGGACGTGTGCAAATTTAACATCAACGATGGGTTGAAATTGTTCTTGTAATTAGATTTTCCAGCAATGAATTATTGGGGAATTTGTTGTTTTTAGACCAACATTTGCATATTTTCCTACTTTTGGTCCAACATTTTGACTGAGATGGTTTGTGTCCTCATCCCTTGTGACCCCCGTGGCCAGCCAACAAACTGCTAATTATTTTCCTATGCTTGTGTTCAAAATTATGAACTTAAATGGTCATCAGTTGGAAATTTTCCAACCTTCATGGGGGTTTCACGTTGGAAATTGTCAGCACTTGGAAAGCTTGAGGCCAGTCTAATGCTGTATAGGTTTTTGCAGTTTTCATGTTCAAAATTTTCTCCCGATGTGCCAAACTATGATCGGATTTTCAGGTTCAGATCTGATTTTTCTTCTACTGGCAGAACCGTGGTCCGCCCAGTGCATGATCACAAGTCTACTGATCCATTCAGAATAGGCTATTATCCAGGCGTGTGAAGGATCAGCCAACGGGGTGCAAATTGAATTGAATTCGTTTATTCACTTAAATGACCACAACCAGTGGTATATAGTGCTACATTGCTCCACTGCTTTCAAATACAAACATATACATGTATATATCAACAAAATTACGCAAATTTATTAGCCCCCCCCCCCCCAACCGAGACCCTATAGCCGTACGTCCCTGTCCGCCATTGTTATTTTACCACGTGGTTTTAGATACTGACGAAATATATAGTGATATAGCGCGTTGACCTCAACTTGCTATTAAATTGTTAAAACGGTACGTTTTCGTATAAAAATAAACTGGACCTGATTTCTTTCATACAAGTTCAAAGCAAAATACCACCTAAAGAATCATGTTCGACCTAAAATATGTATCAAATATCTACGAAATAGCGATATAAAACCAATAATTTCCACTCCTCAGAATAGTAACATTAATTTCGTTGCTTGGAAGTCAAAAGCCACATTTTCTCACTAAATTTTACGTTTTAGAATTGATATAAAACTTCCAATTTTAGCCGTTTTGACGAAAACCCTTATGAACGCTTTATGCCATTTTAAGAAATCATTTAGATTCGTCTTGAATTAAATGCGACGTTTGTTTCAACAGACGAATTATGAATTAAACTCGAGTCTAATTATAATTGAATTAGATTCGTCGGTAGTGCGACGTTTGTTCCAAGGGTTACCGCTACAAATATTCCCCCGAACCTCACAAATATATCATCATGGAAAAACGGCGTGTTGTCGATTTCTTATCCACAGCCGAAACTTAATTGTTAGTTTCAGTTATCATTCTTTGAATCAACACCTCTACATTAGTTACTAGCTAAACAAGACAGTTTGTCATATGTGTATACTAAACTGTGAAATTGCGTTTTTTCCGTTCTTCAAGAACGGATTCTCAAAATGTTTGGTTAAAACGAGTATTCGCACTTTCTGAACTGAACTCCATGCGTTCATTTAAATAGATAAATAAATGGTGGGAAAGACAGACAATCCTAGTTCATAATGAATTTAAGTATATAGATATAAATAATAAACGGCGGATTCAACGTGGTCATGGGTTTTGAACGCGATAAAAAAATCGGCAAACTCCGCATGAACCCCTTATATTCGGGGTTCATGCAGTTTGCTGATTTTTTTCTCGCTGTCAAAATCCCATGACCACATTGAAACCGCTGTTTATTTCTTATATGTGTGCACCGGAGGGGGGGGGATATGTGATAACTTATACAGTATTCATGATTATAATTGCAATAAAATTTAAATAAGAAAACAGGAAATATCATACATTTCTGCTTTCAAACTCATTGATGCATATCTTCACATTTCTTCTTATTTATTTATATGCAAGTATCTCTTATGTCAATTACGATAAGGACAAATTTTAATAAACTTTAAATTTGTATTACGCACATCGTCTGCGTATATCATCGGATAGCCTCAACCCAAAGTGACAATTATAGGAGTATCGAAACATGCACATATTGCGACTCAAACCTGAAAGACAAGTGCAAATGACCAATCGCTGACTGATCAACAAGTCGAGATACACGTGGCCCCAATTGACGGCACGTGTATGTAACTGCAGATGAATAAGTGTTGATGGGGTATACCATGTATATCTCTATACTTCAAAGTTACTGATTTGACACTTCTCGGACGAAAGTAACCCTAGGTAACAAATGTTGTCCAAATCCCGTAAACATTCGCGATTTGACATTGAATATGTCGTTTTTGTGTCATTAGCCAGTAGCATTGTGCTGTCTTCTGTAACACAAGCAGGCTCTTGGTCAGGTAAAATATAGTAGGTCATTATGATAACATGCTGTTTACGCGATGGTCATGGTATATATGAACGAAACTGTATGTGTTTTTCTGTTTACGGTAATTGGAACAAATATGGATATTTTCGACAACTGCATGATACCTCGCGTCCCTTTGATAAGCTCTAAATCTACATAATACTGTAAAATCATTCGTCGTCACAGATTTAACTATTACAGTTATTTTTCGATAACCTAATACTGACAAAAGATGCGTGCCAGGATGTTCTATTCTATATCGAAAAATAGTAACTCCGCCAAAAAACGTCCAACCGAATTCGTGATAACAGGTGCGCCGGTTCCCATGGTGGTTGACATATATACCAAGTTTAAAAGATATCTACTTGAAAATGAGAGAATAGTTTCTCAGATAAAGTTCCGGGCACAAGCAGACGCACCCCATACGGATCGACGCACGAACGACCCATTAATATGGTCCTCTCCACGAAATTTCGGGGGTGGGGGTAAAATCGGATTATAAGCCCGCACAATTGTTTATTAGAAACGCGTGACATTACATTAATACTCAATACGATCAGAAGGTCCCCATACACATGCGTCAAGATATATTTCTCAAAAAATACGCTTTTGTTATCTGAATCGATTTATTGCAACAAAATAATAGTAACGCTGTAAATTATGGTATCCAACTTCCCAAAGCTTGTTATTGATCAACCTCATGTTCCACAAAATATGGCCGTATTATCAGTAACTTATCACGAAATTTGACGCATTAGCACTTGATTTTATAGTTATCCATCTTCGTCCGCATTTTTGTCAGACCCTCAGTTTTACCACTTTTTTTTATTATCACACATCTCGACAAATGATAAATTAAAAAAATCGATATCTGATAACTCGGAGCTTTCATAAGTTGATTGCTGGACTCTAATCAAATAGTTTGTACCCCTGCACCAAGCCATCAAAATAGTAACTTTGTAACGTATGATCGGATTGAGTACTTTTAATCCAACACGACATCATATGTGATCGCAACGAACAAGTATTATAACTACGATTACAATACGAATTTTGGAAACTAACATATTTTGAACATTCACTAATTTTGACACAACTAAACTGCAACATGTGGTTAAAAGAGTCTCTGGTCAACGTGACGTTCATACACAATCGAAAAATAATCACAATAGTTAAGATTACAATTTTATCCCGTGTATTTGTACAACTCCGCACCCACAAAAGTCTTTTATAAACGCCCAACGTGTAGAATGATGTGATATCGAAAACTTGATGTCAGTCGCTAGAACCGGAATCTCATTAATAATATATGTTAGTTAACTTACGTATTAGTTAATATATATGGACATATTAAAGTCGTTTCATAATGAAATTAATGTCAGTCAAGGGAATACGTTATCACTGAATACCAGTATCAGGTTGTGGGTCCCCAAAATACAGGTTAGACATTTCACACCTGGCGCAACAGTACTTTGAAATTTACGATCATGATAGATATAATTTGTGCTGCTCATTTGATATAGAGAGATATTCTTGCTTTCGACCGAACGACAAATTTGAGTCGAATACTACTATGACGCTATAATTTTGAAACTGTCAACAATAGAAGTTGTCACAATGTGAAAACCCAAAAGTTGGAACACAATACTAATACTATAAAATTATGATTAAATAATGTACATGTATCTTACAAAGAATTTTTTTATTCTGAATTAATTGGCTCTCGGGTGTTATACATCGCAATGCTTTCTTTATAAATAGACAGTACATGCTGTGTAAAATGAAGATGACTATCAAACATGACCACCACAATACACCCACTTACATGTGTTTCTGTAGTGTATATTACGCTGATAAAAACGCGCAAGTGTCCTATACAACTTGAACATTTGTCTTATTCAATAATGTATTCCAGATTACCCTGCTCAACAATAGAGAATTCGGAAATGAAGAGACTCTCCTCGCCATAGAACATTTCTGTAACGCAACGCCCTTAACAATAAATCAACTGTTAAAACTAAAGGAGTGGCCTATAAGATTGAAAGTCGAGGGGTTTCTATCATCGGTACGTATAAGTCCGTAGCCGTTCAAAGCGCGCGATTTTTATGTCCGCACCGCAAGCGACCGAATCGCTGACCACGAGGCGATTATAGCAGTGATTTTATGCTTCGCCGAATTCTCGCTTTGTTGCAAACCAGCGATATAATTGGACCGCTCTCAAATAGGGTGTTTATCCGACCGTTTTTTTCTATTTGAGGACGGCACACTGATTTGTCGTCGGGATAATGGAGGACTTTAGCGAGAGGCTAATTATCGAAGTACAACGCCATGTGTGTCTGTATGACACAAAATCTCAAGAGTATAAGAATAAAAAGAGAAGAGAGAATGCATGGGAAGAGATTGCCGGAGTAACAGAATCATCGGGTTAGTTTTTTAAAATCCCAATTCCATTCCAAATAGGCAAACCAAGCTTGTGAAGTCACTTTGCCCACATTAAAATGAACTGCCACCCCTCCCCGATAAAAAAAACTCACAAACTGGAATTATAGAATAAAATTCAATTAAACACAATTGCTATGAGATTCAGAATGTCTATTGAACACATTCCACTTGACATATTGTAGTTGACAATGACATGAGTTTGAAAATACCATATATGTATATATTGAGCATATTATATTCAAAATGTTCAAATACATTAAATATGCCTGCAACTATTTTTTACATTTTCAGTTATAATTTTGAGACTATGTGGCGCAGTTTCATATTTATACCCCGCCCCCGCAACGAGTTGTAGGGGTATACTGGTATCAGCTTGTCCGTCCGTCCGTCTATCTAGTCTTCTGTCCGTCCGTCTAGCCGTCCGTCCGTTGACACAATTTTGTCTGGAGTTTTTCTCAGTCGTTTTATGATCATTTTCCGTGAAACTTCGCACAGATGTCAACCACCATGGGAACATGTGCACCTGCGATTATGGAGTTATCTCCCTTTTCCGACTTAGAATTTTTTTCGCAACATGCATAATTTCGTCCCAGTTAGTCAGTTAGTGTTATCATAAATGAAGTATTGATATAACTAAATATGTCATGAAAAAACAGTACATGTGATGATGGTTGAAAATAATGCATATTTTTGTTTCTTTTCTCAGCAGCCCAACAATGTAAAGACAAATGGAAGAATCTAAGAGACCATTTCACCCGACACCACAAACATGTAACACAAACTCGCAGTGGACAGGGAACATCTAGAGATTTCATCAAACCACTAAAAGTGGCTATGCGTCATTGAAATGTAATTCATGATGTCGCAATAGCCTAACACGTAAAACCAAGTAGATGACTTTGCATTGACCTGCGGAAATCATTCGTGCTGTTTTTGTCGACAAAAAAGTTCAACCCGGCCGTTGAGAAAAACCTTTTATAATTGTAGTTTGAACACATCAAGTCAATTGAAACAGTGGAAACATTTTGCATATTTCTTTCTGTAAACTAAATTTGTTACTGGTATATTTCCATTTAATAAATTGATAATGTCTGAAAAATAAAAAAGGGGAACATTGGCAATGATTTATCTTAGCATCAAACATCTTATTGTATAAATGTTGTGTTTGTAATATGACTATAATTTCTATGTATTCCATAACTTGTTTGCAATAACAAAATATAAATTTCAACTTGGTTTTCCTTCAGTAATTTCATTAAATCCCTACTCAGATCAGGGATTTCACGAATCTACTAAACGATTCGAGGATTTCGCGTAATTTCTAATTTCACTGTAAAATATACACAGTATTTGTTTGTGGGTATCAACAAGTTTTGCTCAATATTTTGTAGCCATCTTTAGCTGCCGCACATTTATTTGAAATTAAACTTGAAAATGGTCATTGTTTTTCGCGGTAAGCATTACAAATCTCGCTCCCAGGCTGAAATCTCGCAGGAATTGCACTTTGCTGTTTTCACTTGTCTATCGGTTCAATTTGACGAAACCTGGTTCACATCAGTATGGACATCCATAACCGGTGAAGCGAAACGGCTTCCGATTCATATATACTACGTCTCGCATACTGATCGCCCCTATCTATGAAATATTGGCGACATTGAGGGTCGATACACACATGCATGTATTTTACATGGCCACACCAATAATCGACACCATTAATCACATGCGCGCGAGCGGTTCATTGTGAACAGCCCAATGAGTAGTGATAAGCTAAGTCAAACTGCTATCAGGGCATTTACGGTCAGTCCAAAACATGTCATCTCTTACGGATGCGGCAATTAGTCACGTCTGTGTAATATCAGGCAGAATCGTCATGTCTGGTATATACAGGGTTTATCTAGAACATTTTCGACCATGATACTTGTTTGACGTGGGGTCCCGAAAGCTTCAAATCGCTAAGGGACTTAGTTGAATGTATCGGTCGGAATAATCTTGACAAGAAGTTCCAATATAATGTTTTACTTAAATAGCGCAGAGTTAGCCACCCCTGGCCGGTAGCTTTCGGATATAGCCCCAAATCCGGGATCACATATAGCCAAGAGAGGACTAGTAATTATTTAAATAGAAGGTCAACCATATGTGTTATCTCACGGACAATTAATTTAAGTGGCCTGGCGACACGGTCCAAGATATCTAGTTCTCTACATTCAGACTTAATTGGAACTATAAATCAGTGCGGTCAACCCTTCGGTCAACCCTTGGGTTGTCGGTGAATACATATTGCATTCTCTGTATGATCCATGTAAAACTCAAAATACACGACAATTACAGACTATATGTATATCCACCCTAACTGTATCGCCTTTAGCGATGTACCAATACATTGTATTTGACTTATAATGTCTGCTCATTATCAAATAACCATTTGAATTTCTGAGCATTACAGAGTCTTGCTCACAAATTTGGAAAACGGTGTCACAAAGTATAGCCCGAACGAACCGCAGATACTAGTAATCAAGGAGACCAAAGTGACGGTGAGGATTTAACATTTTTAGAAATAAATTATTATAGCATATAATTCCTGAAGCATACCAATGTTTCAACTTCGCAAGTTGACGTCGTTCATGTAAAAGAAATATTCCGAGCAATGTTTTTATTTCATTTGGACACCCCCTTAGTAACTTGGTGTATACTTAATATGCATTTCTTTTACACTGTTACCTCTGTTCGACGCATTTTGCATGCTACTTTGGCACAGTAGTGTGGTAAATGTCGCATGATACTATTCAATTATAGTACACGCCTAAATTTAGTACACCATTGCACAATTTAGAACAGAGATATCACACCAATCCTAATCCGCCATTTCTGAATAATGTGAACTATATACATCCTTGGCTGCTGCCATTCAAAAATGATATGGGTGACATGCAGGAAGGGCGTGTGAATAATTATTAAAATATTAGTGCCCCTTCAAGTAAATTATAATAGTTATTAGTCCCTCCAGGTAAACAATTAATTCCTTTGCACAACACTTACTGTTACATTATTGTTTCCACAGCTGGACGAAAAGATGACAGACGTTATTGATACGATAACCGCTAAATGCACCAGGTAATTTATATACTATATTTAAAATAAAACAACTATTATTGGTGTAAACAATTTCAAGCAACAACAAAGTGTGCATGTTATGTTTAGTGAAAATTTTCGCGTTCATATGTCTTCAATATATTTCCAAACCTATTCAAAAATGTTAACACATAATAACATAAAATATATATGTTCATAACTGTTTTAAAAATATTGACCATTTAGATTCAAACGATAGATAAATGTTCAATGGAAATATTTTTGCTTTCAATAAATCTACCAACTAACGTAAATGTTGACTGAACTTTAAATAATTCAGTATATGTCAAAATATTTTTTACCTCTCAATTACAGATACACAATTCTTGGCATAAAAACCGCCTCAGGGAAAGTATATGGCGCCGACCGCCAGATCGGGAGGCAACTTAATCTGGGGTCGTCATATAGTATGACGATCCATGTTAACACAATTGTCAACATGCAAGTGGATTTAATTTCAAAAACGTATGTTCAACTCCGTGACGTAGTATCCGCCGATCACAACTGGTATGTTTGGTACTGAATTTGGAACACAGGATACAAGTAAGTATTGACTCATTGTAATTAAACATTTAAATTTAAATTGCCGAGAGAGGGCAATTAATGTCCCACAACTTTCAGATGAGATGAAAAACTGTCTTTTTGAAGTTCGATGATGTGAGTAAAATTAATTTATAATCGTACCATGGCGAACTCTACGAGGAATGACAGTCTGTTCACACATATAAGAATAATTAGACAATATGAATGGAAGTAATTAAAACATATACTGAGTCAGTGGCTCATATATTATTAACAATGACACTTATTATATCAACACGAGCAAGGTGTTACAATAATTATTGTTTCCTTTTCTATGCAACTAGACACACAAGAATACAAGCCGTGTAGACCCAGGCAGGGGCCACACAACTTCAGCAACTACTAGTAGCAGTATTTCACGCCCAGATGATACTACAGACGGGCACCTCGACCAGTTATTGCTGATGCAAATTTAGTTCTGTCGCCAGGACCGCTGCTCCGTGCGGTTAGTTTTGAATTGTATTTTGAGTGATATCCTTACTTCAAATATAATTTTCTAGAAAAGTTGTGAGTTTCAGCATTGCAATCTCGCGGTAATTAGTAAATGGAAATCGATTCTTATCCCCTGATTTTATTAGCAATCGCAAAGGGTCTGTTTCATTTGACACCATCGTGTTTATTGAGTGAGAATTTTCCAAATTGACACCCTAACTTACCAACTGTCGTCAAATTGTAATATAAGGTAGCCATACGGTGACTGAGTATGGCAGTGTTCCAATCGATTATCATTTTCTAATTGTTTATTTTATTAAAAATACGACAATTTTGAACTCTTTTATCATGCTTAAACATTCAATCACCAGCCCAATCATTGCCCCATACCAGATTGAACAATATAGCTGATGGTGTCATCAAACAGAATGAAGGAGTATTGGAAGAGAATCAGAGATGTAATGCGGCTTTCTGGAACTGAAGCCAAGGCAAATGTTGCTATTGACACAACATACAACAACCGCCCTCAAACAGGGTATGAGGCAGGGACGCAACTGTATCAGTATCAACAGAACATGTAACTTCAAAACAATTTCCCTTATCACTTGATGTATGTACAAAACTATGCAGTAAAAGAAATTGCACACATGATATGGGCGAAAATAATGGATGCCGCAAAACTATTCAACATTGAAATCAATTTCTTCCAGTGAATCAGCATCATTAAAAAATCATTTACAGAAAATTGAAAACAAAAATCATTGGAGTGAGATCAGTTACCACTACACCACATCTGCCGTTATGTAGAGGATAAGATCAACTATGGGCTTATAGAAAAAAATCAAGAATGGGCGGATGTTGTCTACAAAGTATGAGCCGAACGCAAATAAAATGTTTGCGCCACCTGTCTTCGCCAACGCACATCCAGACGAATCCAAGATGAGCGGGGATAGATGGAATATTCATAATCTGGACTTGGAAGAGAATCGACGAAACAATGCCGAAACTCCTCCAGCCATAACCAGATTGAAGGAGTGGATGCCTCCAAGAACTCCAGATAAAGATGAAGACGACAGCGAAGAAATTACAGATATACAGACAGTGCAAGAAGATGACGCGGGAAACTGGTCCATGGAGACTCAGACACACACTGGCGACAGCTATGAGGAAGTAACATTCAACTCCTCATCGGAACCACAAGACACAACGGTGGAATACGTCAAAAGAAAAAGACTCGACGACATCCATGAAGATGCACACAGCCAGATGCGACCTATAATGAGATACAGCAGACTCTGACGATTCGATTCCTCCTGCACCTAAAAAAAGAACAAGCAACGAAAAGATGGTGACTCCAGATCCAGATATACAATGTATAAATGATATCCTAGTTCCATGATATGAGGAATCTAATCCTGTGATTTTAAAAACGTCATCTCGGTGCCTCTTTGGTGAAAAATGTCGGTGGATGGGGTTCACTAAATCTGATAAAATTTGTTTAGTTGCAGATTTGAACCAAACTATATGGAAATGTAGAACAGGCCTGTTCAAAAATAGTGGTTACACTGTACAATCAGTGTACAAATATCGACTTGGGGACGGAGTTACATAACTTGTTTGAAATGTTGATACATTTTTCCAACAACTTATTCACAGAATTTGTATATCTTATTTCATGTTTTGCGATCAATTGGCATCGCCGAAGAAGAACAAAATGTATAATGAAATCTGAAAGATACAGTATTGTGCTATAATATTTTAATAATTTCAGAATATTTCTATATAAGTCCTAGAAGACTTTAAATTCAGCAAAGAAAATGGGAGAGTCGTCTGGACCGCCTCTGTAACGACAGACCAGGACCTTCTGCGGGCCTATATGGACGCCACATGCTCAGCTACGATGTTAAAGAAAGACAGCTTTTACAAAATAACCAATGGAAGAGTGACGGAAGTAGCTCACAGCATCCTTCAAATCGACAGACACTCGACCGTAATTAACTATAATCAAGATATATAATAATCACATTCGAAAATACGTTTTTTATTCACGAAGCAATGGAACATCAACTTAAAATTTAAGTAACACCATCGTTATGCATATTCATCATCAAAAATACCCACAAGAACATCTCAAATGCCCGCCGTATTCTTACGTAGCACTGATGCCAATATATGCACATTTTGATGTATATCACAGTAGCATGTATACGTCTCCGAAACATGTCGAGCATTGCTCTCTGAACGTGTCTGGGACTATACAACACCCAAGCCATCTGTTTTTAGAAACAATTGTAATTTTTGAGACACTGCAATTTTATTTTTTTGCGGGATTAGGTGGGATTCGAACCCCATATATATATATATACAACATGCTACATATCTCCTATATATACACACAATATAGATCTCAAAGTGTACATATATACATAGTGTCCTAATTGCGACGTCAGAATACGGCAGTCATTTGAGCTTTCTTTTTAGATCGCTTCGATAACCGTGTCGTATTGACATCGGACTTTGAGTCCCAAGATCCCTGTTCCAATCCCACATAATCTCTAAAAAATTACACCGTTTCAAAAATTACACTTGTTAGCCATCTTTATAAATACACTTAGCTATCTTTATTAATCAACTTAGTTCTCTCGGTTAATAATATTAGCCATCTTGATTAATCAACTTGGCCAGATGTTCGAATGTAATAAAGATCGTTTCCGTCATACTGTTTTGTCCTTGCATGCAATTACGGTGAAATAATCAGTTTCCTAGTGTTATAGATCCTTCAAAGACGTTTAATGTTTTAGAACCTAATACCAGCAACCCGAAATGAGTACCTTTCAAAAATAATGTCTATATATATCTTTATTGAAGTTTAATGTTCTTTTTCAGGAATCTTCCAACATAATTAACACCACAATGGATGAACTGCCATCAACTCCTCTGCTGATAGTGAGTTCGTAACTTCCTGTACAGTATTATTCTCTTCCATTCCCATACTATAATGAATGGGTCCATCAATTTCACCTGGTGGTTCCATGCTATTTACATCCAATAAACAATAGTTCAATGGAGAGCATCATGTAGTTTTGCAAATATATTGGTGAGCGTACAGACTATAGCATGCTCAAATTTGCCCTCGATTAATACATGGGTCCACTCAAAAGACCAATTTAATACCCATGTCAGGTTGAAGGAATATGACGGTAGGCAATGGTTATCCACGTACATTACAGCACTAATATTAAAAGTTTCATATATCTGACAAGCAAGTCTGTTTCCAATATACACAAATGTTATTTATTTGCATTTGAACAGAAATTACACTCAAATGCCTGGAATATAAACGGGTTCGAAAAGACATGACGTGGATCAAAACGTACCCAATTCTAATCCATAACAATGTTATGTCGTCAACCTCAACTGTAGTAGCCATCGGGCGAAAAAACTGTTGACTGTTGGTATTTGTGTTTACCACCTTCTCTGGTGTTCTGTTCCTGTATCATAATCCAATGAGTTCATTAATGCCAAGGCTACTACGCCTATGCCAAAGGTCATGCTTAAGTATAGACAAAATAACACTTGTATTATAATTGAAAACTGAAATTGCACATTATATTTCAGGAACCAATCTCTGTAGACCCATCAATGGAGGCTACACATCATTATAACCCAGGAAACAACACACACGGTCAGGTAGCGAGGCCGAAGACCCAACGGAAAGGAAAGATAGAGGTGTCGTTTATTGAGAATTCAGCGAGAAGGGCCAGTACGCTCCATCACCGAAAGCAGACGTTTTTTAAGGAAGCATGTTACATTATCATATCACACCTTTCTCTGATGTCCTGTCAAGCTCAGCATTGGCCCATCCAGAATGTGGCGCGAAGTAGTGAGTTTTGTGAAGCCAGTAACAATGAGACGAGCAAGTTCCGTGTTGGTCTTCTTTTCAAGTCGCTGACTTTTCTCCTCATCTTCCTGGGTAATATGCATATATTTAAGTGGCACAGTCGGTGTAGAGAAGCTGCTCACTTTCTCACAATGAGCATAATAAGCATAGATGTTGTTGAGCGCAAGTTGATGAAATTCCCGCGCTCCAGTGTTCATTGCCACCGATTGGTAAATGAGGGGCGAACTCGTCATCGTGTGTGACCTGTTCAGTAGAGGCAATATCTTCATCATCGTCGTCGTTGATGTCAATTTCGTCTTCATTGATGGTTGATTGACTTGAAATGGGGATGTTGATGTTTTTAAGTTAATCAAACACCTGAAACAATGAGATTATTAATAACAAGACCATATTATCGCAAATATATTTAAGTTCATTCGTGTATGACATGTCCGTTTAACAAACCAATTGATCAAGATTATAGGGATAGAACGATAACGTACTGTTCTCTCAAACTTTGTTTTCTAGGCTTGGCATATACACATAATGACGGGTTGTGAGACGTATGCAAGGGTGCTTTCCCCAACCGGAAAAGAATGCGTCTATAGAACAGATTACTTCAAAGCCAGTTTGAACGTGTAAGTACCAGTATACAACTTTATGGGATTGTGTAATGCTATTAATGAATATAGTTTGTTAATTCTTCGTGTATATATATATATATATATTAAGTAATGTAAACAGTTATGCTGGTTATCTTATTTTCAGAGTCACTTGAATGTTCAGTACATTGAGCCAGGCAGGCAGAGTACTCTTCCATAAACATATTCGGTGGCGCCACAGTCACCCGAACCTAGCACTAGCTGGTCTTATCTTATCGCCGACCCAGATGCTGAGGTAGGTGGACGATAAGGAGACGACAACGCATGATGTTGTGGCAGGGCAAAACATATGCACGTTCTGTTGTAACATCTGGTCCAATAGACCTCCCTATTTTGAAATGGACTCTCATGGCCAGTCCCTGTCTGTCCAGACCCCAAATTGTAAATCATTCATTCGTGAAACTGGTTAAGTGACGGTTCGATTTTCTTCGCATTGTGGCTATTTATTGATAATTGTGGTTGTTGGAAATGGGTCACAACGCTGATCAAAAAATTATTGCTGCTCGAGATGTTTGGAAATTAAACCACGTGCTGTTTTGGAAGCAAACAATAGCAAAGTAAATATTGGGCGCATCTGCTGATTGTGTTTATTCGCCATCTTGGTAAGAAACATCCGGCGACCTAAAGCCATAGTATGCCCGAGATTTGATAAGATATTTATTATCGTATAAAAAAGTTATCGTTTGTAAAATGTAAGGTTTTAGGACTGATGCATAAATTATGTAGATGGCGGGTTGTTGCTCTCAACCCACGTTATATGTTTATTTAAATTGTTTTTTGTTTTAGATTCAACTCATTGCTCAAAGCAAACTATTTCTCTAACAGCCGTTCCCGTGGAGTTTATGGTGAATACATTAGGAGACATGACCATTACATATGATGAATCTCAACTTGTGGTATAAAGTAAGCCATAGTTGACAATTCGTAAGATACGGAAGATGCTGTAGAAGATCGAGGATCTGCCTAAATAATGCTAATTCTTGTACTTATTCATTCATCCAAGCACTGACATCAATACAATCATCCTTGATGCCTTTATCATTGTTATTTTGTTCGTGCTGCTTTAATATCCACTGGTCAATAACATGTGTGGTGTACTCTTGGAAGAGTTAACATCATAACCTCATCTGGCTCCAGGACTAACTTCTGAACGATGACAAGTTGAAATGTAACCTCCATTGTTGGGGACAATGTACCAAGCACTGGCGTGTGACAAATTCCCATGGATGCTTCCACTTAACACTCAACAATATCTTGCATGGAACTTAATTCAAATGTCACATTCTGGTACATGTATATCTTTTTTCGAGAATTCTTATTTTTCAAGAATCTTCGCAGATGCCTTTAACATTGTTATTTTGTTTAATATGGTCAATAGCATGTGTGGTGTACTCTTGGAAGAGTTGGCATATCATACCTTCATCTGGCTCCAGGACCAACTTCTGAATGATGGCAACCTCTGTTGTTGGGGGCAATGTACCAAGAATCATTGTCAACATGACCCTTTTGTTGGTAAATCTGGTTTCTTCAATGGAGGTGGTAAATTTGTCCAGCTCTACTTACTCCTGAAAGGTTTCTCTTTCCTATCCATCATCAGTCAAATGCTTGTCATATAATCGCCTCACCTTTATGGTTCGCACACCATTCATCAAGTGGGAAGTATGCAATTTCCTGAATATGATTGGGGCATTTTTGTAGGTGAGCTCAATAAATAATGTAGTGGTATGGCTTTAAATATCTGCTTCTATTTTTATCTCAGTAAAAGAAACAGAAAATTCAAGTGTATAACCTCCGTCGTTGGCGGCATTTAAATGTTCCAACCACATTGTGAAAATGTCTCCTGTCGGGTTTTACATACAAGTTATGACCACATACCTCACGGATACATCTCCATAAAACAGTCCACATGACAGTTAATCCTTATATTTATATACATTTAGCGAAAAAGCCACTTTTGTAGATGTATTTAAATCGAAAAGTATATCGTGACAAAACCAGCCCAAAATATACCATAGCACCACCCTTGACAAAAGTTCACAGGAACAATTTATCTTTATATTGAAACCGATGATTTTTTAAGTCAATCCTGCGTGAGTCCAAATGCGCCCAAAACATTACGTGTTCGTCTTTCCAAAACCAATGACGTGTCAATGTAATTAAGAGGCTGCAGTTATGACTTTTTGCGCATTTACCGAGAAATAAGTGCAACTAGTCACGTGGGCGCCGACCAATCAGAATGCAGGATTGAGTGATAATCACACTTAGTATGTAAATATATTAGAATGAAATTGTCTTATATTGAATATAATAAAGACTATGGTTTGAAAATAATATATTGATTTACATTTCCCGACCAAACGGCTGCTCATATAATACCCGTGACAAAATATATCGAAGCAGTTTTGTAGGGTAATGATATGGTGCACTATGCTAAACTCCTTTATTATGCGATGACTCTGTCAACCAGAATTTGTGGTGTATGTTTTATATGACTTTTTTTACTTTCAAATTACAGATGCTTGCCGTGCCACAGCAACTGTTTAAGTGACAGGAAATCGACACATGGCCATTATCACTGTCCATTGTGTTTAGAAGTAAAATCCAGAAAAATGACTTCAGGACGCATGTGTTAAAAACATGCAAGGGAAAACAGAAACCAGACACCTCCGCCTTAACTCTCCCTATGGATAAACCAGACACATCCACCTTAATTATTCTAGATAATAAACCAGAATAAAATGACACCTGTACAGAAATAAATAGACAATATCGACATGTGAGACGGATTGGCCATTGCCAAAAATAAGAAAGTATTCATATCGATTGGGAAGTTGTCTTGTGTCTTCAGAGGAAATGTTAAAAAATGTTAAACGCCATATCAATCACAGACATACGGATGCAACAGAAGACATCAATGCCAACCATTATTTTAGGGGAATCTGTGTCGACGAAGAGCATGGTATTTTTTATGGTCAAGTAAGCATTCAAAGGGTTTCCTCAACCATTGCATGTCCGATTTGATCGAAAACAGAATTTCTTATTATGTGAGGACAAGTCATGTGAGGCAATTGGTGAAATATATTTGCAATCCGGCGAGCGGTATTTCCAGTGCAAGCCAATATGCTCAGCATCAATCAAATTCAAGCAACATAACTGAAGACGATTTAAAGAGATTCCACAATCTAAATCTTTAAATTCCGAAAATTATGCTTCGGCATCGTCATTATTGTCCAAATCAGCATCAATTGGAGCACCTTTGATTGTGACTTCCGAAGCAGACTATCCAGACCGTGATAATATAGTGTTTTTCTCTCTGTGTTCCATGACGACGAGACACGGTACTGGGTGGGAAGCTGGTATACCCCCCCCCCCCCATGTTGGAAATCATAGCCTCAGCGATAGCTCGTTATTCACGTTGTAAAGTTGAGCTAAAAACTAAAACATTTATGCATTTCCTATCAAGCCAATAACCTGCAGGGATGGGTGAAAACATTCATCGCGTAGTTGGGCGAAACATTGACTGAATTATATTTAGTTGGGGTTAATTACAGAATCATATTGTCAATTTGTTTCACATAATTTTATTCTGCTTTATCCACTGATAAGACACGTGGAAGCTCCGATGCCAACTATTATTCGTCACCACTACCTCGAAAACCATTAACGAGCATTATGTTGTTGGAGCTACTCATCCACGTGCTTCATGGGTATCAACGAGAAAACACGTGACATAAAAATGGTAAATGTCTCCTTTAGTCACTATGTTGGTAATTAACTTCAAAAGAAAAAACATCACAGACCATTTGTTGTTCAGCATCAGGTATATATGTCCACACTAAGTGCGTTCTTGGACGACGACTATGTAATCATGACCGCGGTTGTTAACGGACAAACTGAAAGTTTGAGTGACACAGAAAAGAGCGTTCCATGTTATCTTATTCCTGATATGGTAATAATAAAGAGCGTTTATTTCACTATTGTGAGCAAACAATTGAAAAACAGCTGAAAAAAGCCTGTGGCCATGGAAAGTATATGTAAAGGCATACAAAACCGGCATATCAATATTTTGTTTATTGATCAGCCTATCGTTTTCATCATCCAAATTAGGCAGACATGACCGTTAAAAGAAGCCATATGAGTATGACCAGGCAAACTACACACATTAAATTTAACGTATATGACGCCAATATTTCCTCGCGCAAAGATATTGGACCTAGGTATTCACATAGTTTCATATTGGACCTATTTGCTTCTGAAATAAGACCATAGTGTAATTATGCCAGTTACTCTGTTTTATGGCGCGGACCACAGTGAAAACATTATATACAGCGTACATATGGTAAGTTTAATTAGGTTCATTAAATACCGCGGATATTAATTAGTTTAAGTGGATCAAATAACGCAACATATCCTCATGCAAATACGTTCATACTGAACGCATTTCAAAAATCCAAATACGCCACTTATAATGAGCGCATACCATGCAGTTGTTCGGTTAAATTATGGGCGCTTGGTATATGGGGTGCTTCCAATATGCCCGATGCGGACGTATTTGTAATATGAATACGCTAATTTATGATTTTTTTTGTGATTTATGACCACCTGGAACTTGAGCAATATCAGTCGGAAAACCCCACGCCACATACAATGTTTTTTCCACAAATAGTGGCATTGTAAGTGTAAAATGGTTGATACGCTATTTATAATATCTGTTGAATCTTAATCAATTCATCAAGTTTACCATAAGATTGAAATGTATAGAAAGTCTGTTCAAAAATAGTGGTCACAGTAATAAGATAAATATAGTTTTGTCCCAAGATAAAATAAAATTCAGTAGCAAACGACTTTTCAGGATCCTCCAATACTGGCATCCGACCACGTGTGACATCCGAATGGCAGTATGTCGTTCAGTACCATTTAGTCGCGAAGAGTCACTCTGTTGGTAATTGGATTCAAAAGAAAATCGCCATAGAACAACTGGACAAGGGTCAATATCTCATTTGCAGAGGTTCATTTCCTACTATTTTAAAGCAACCGTCGTTGCGAGATAAAAACTCAAAGAAACGTAAAGGCATTGCATTGACAAAATTGAGACGTAAAAAGAACATAGACCCTTGCCAAATTGAAAGGAGTTGGCAAAAATCCTGCAGTATATTTTGCCCACAAATGGAGACGCCTAGAGATAAATAAATCGGGTCGTGGGACTTTCATCTCCGCTGCTGCGTTATTCAAACAGGGTCACGCTCAATATAAATCACTATCTCCTGCACACACGAAGTGTAGCTGCAGACCATCTTGTTGAGAATGCACGTATATCTCGACAGGCTGAGGACAATAATGACAGGTTAGAGCACATAAACGAGTATAATGAGGTTGCCAAACCGAAGTTCACTGCATTCTGTTCAGAAGATTCTCATATTCGCCACTGTGGCGAATGTTAGTATCCGGTTAGCATTCGTGGTGGGCAAAGCTGTTAGACTATTTGCTAATACCCAAAACAGATAAACTATTAGAATATGGACGTTTTGTTCTTCTACCAATAATAATTATCGTCAATATATTTTGGTAAACAAAAAGCCAAATTATGTAACTGAATTTAGATTTTGGTAACATGCTATATACGTTAACAAATGTGAATATTGTATCTGCATTACCCACCACCAACGCTAGCCATGCCTTTGATCAGTGCTGCCATGAAGTATTTTGCTAGTGCTAACAAGACACCCAGGTTCGCCTGTTAACTGAGCCAATATGTTCATTTCACCTCTCCCTTCCGGTTATTTATAACCGCGTTGTCGTCCATGCTTCGGGCCCAGGGATTTATGCGATGAACTGTAGGTTCGGGTAACATCCCCATCCGATTTCTATACATTATCTGCGAGATGTTGATTGGTTTGTGCTTAGACGGAAGGCAAGTGCTATACATTAAGGCTTGTTAACTGAGTTACATAACTTATTTGAAATGTTGATAAATGTTCAAAAATGTCAAATCACCAACACGAGACTGACTGGAACAGCACACACTAACTTGCTGATTGACAAGACATTCAACAGTAATTAACTGCAATTAAGATACTAAATCACATTCGAAAATACATAACATTTCCATTCACCAAGCAATGAAATATCAACATTAAATTTAAGTGACACTATCTAATGTTTGTACCTCTCAAACAAGGAATCACCCTTGTGGCAATTTATACAAGATCAACGTCTTTGTGCAAGTTGCGACGAATCAAGCAACTGTAGCAAACCGGATTGCGATAGCTCAGAGATACATCATTGACAACTAAGCCCAATCTTTCCGTATAGAGTTATCCGCCGTGCCAACAAAAGAGCTCCGAACATGCACCGATAATTCCCCACTTCCGTCCATTCCAACTCCCGACTCGCACAGAAATGAGACAGATTTTTTCTCAATCCGCTTTAATCGTCGTTCTACATACAACGCGCAAAACCACACAATAAAAAAGTTTGAAACAAAAACAACACCACATCAGATCGCGAATATGAAGAAAAGGTAGTCTATAATAACTTGTTTCTCCTATTTTGTATCCGCATCGCACTCATAGGAACAATTCTAAAGATGTTCACTATTATCGAACTTCACTATACATTGAACATTTCATTTATCATTGAAATTTGCCTGATTTTATACACCAATATCTGTTATGCTGACGTTGGAGTGTGATTCTTCGTGTGTTGTGGTGAGACACACTATACGTTTTGTGGAATCACAGATGACCGTCACTGTGGTCACGGACATGACATTAGAGCTGGGAGCCTCACGCTCGATACCAGACTATCTATAAATGGATTCTCAGATGTCTTATACTCTTATTTAGATAGAAGACTAGATGCTTGGAGGGTGCATAATCAGTCAATGGTACCTTATTCCATGCTACTAACGCTAAGTATAGAGATGGGTGAGTAGTTATTATGAATGTGGTACTTACACACACTGCATTCCCCGATGAGTATTAAAGTCGCATATACCAGTCAATCAAGCAAGGGAAAACACTGCCATCGCGTATCTATTCTAAAACAACTCAAATGTGTTTGTTTGCGTGTTTATCGGCCAAACAATGGCTCAGCTATTGGAGCTGAAAAGGGCACTAATAATTATATTTTATATTCTTGCTTAGTAGGGACCAAGAGGCTGGCTCTGAACATTTTTATGTATGTGCAATTTTACCAGGGTAATCTTATTATATATATCCCATTGGCCGTGCATGCAGTTTAAGTGTCGCCAAATATACAGGGTTACTTTAATCAAAATGACCTGTTATATAAATTTCAGATGTGAAGCAACATGAATTTAATTGTTTATTGCCACCATATGTCACACGAATATCCACATTGCGCCGATTTTATTGTCGAACGATAACCATGACCAGAGTTGCTTTTCAATAATTAAAACTTGTAATCACTAGATGAATATCCAAACAAATGTCCTCACTGGATACGCCACAATGCGTTCTCTTTTATGTGTATAGTAAGTTGGGTATGGTCATCATCTACAAAATGGCCTATCAACTGGGCATTGTCTGAATAACGATTCAAGCAGCCCGATAACTTTCGGTATCATATATAGCCTCAAGTTGGGAATCGTACATAGCCCCCGCATCAAGGAAATCCTGATATTTCCCGCCCCAATGTTGCGTCTCACACCCGCTGGGGCCTATAAGAATCTAATGGTGTGGTTAAAATAATTATGTCAAAAGTCCCTCCGTTCGTGTCAGGGATGCCCGGGAGGGGAGAGCGGCACCAGCGTTGATCAAAATAATTTTAGCGCCGAATTCCACCAAATTAATGCACATTATTCTGACTTCTTCTCCATGCTAGAAGGAATCTTATTTTGTGATTTAAAGACACCAAATTACTGTCGTCCGGATGAGAGATTTTGGGAGGGGCGCTGCATGGATACTAAATTTGATAAGAGTTGGTTTAGTCACCGATTGCCACGAAACTTGTACATCCCCATAGTATGAGGTGTTTAATGGTGTGTCTTAAAGCTGTCAAAAGTGGCGTCATTAGGGTCAGTGGTGCACTGGAAGGTAGAGGTGCACCGAAATTGATACACAATATTTTTACCTCCAATTTCCACCAAATTGATAAACATTCTTATCCATGATATGAGGAATCTAATCCTGTGATTTTAAAAACGTCATCTCGGTGCCTCTTTGGTGAAAAATGTCGGTGGATGGGGTTCACTAAATCTGATAAAATTTGTTTAGTTGCAGATTTGAACCAAACTATATGGAAATGTAGAGCAGGCCTGTTCAAAAATAGTGGTTACACTGTACAATCAGTGTACAAATATCGACTTTGGGATGGAGTTACATAACTTGTTTGAAATGTTGATACATTTTTCCAACAACTTATTCACAGAATTTGTATATCTTATTTCATGTTTTGCGATCAATTGGCATCGCCGAAGAAGAACAAAATGTATAACGAAATCTGAAAGGTACAGTATTGTGCTATAATATTTTAATAATTTCAGAATATTTCTATATAAGTCCTAGAAGACTTTAAATTCAGCAAAGAAAATGGGAGAGTCGTCTGGACCGCCTCTGTAACGACAGACCAGGACCTTCTGCGGGCATATATGGACGCCACATGCTCAGCTACGATGTTAAAGAAAGACAGCTTTTACAAAATAACCAATGGAAGAGTGACGGAAGTAGCTCACAACATCCTTCAAATCGACAGACACTCGACCGTAATTAACTATAATCAAGATATATAATAATCACATTCGAAAATACGTTTTTTATTCACGAAGCAATGGAACATCAACTTAAAATTTAAGTAACACCATCGTTATGCATATTCATCATCAAAAATACCCACAAGAACATCTCAAATGCCCGCCGTATTCTTACGTAGCACTGAAGCCAATATATGCACATTTTGATGTATATCACAGTAGCATGTATACGTCTCCGAAACATGTCGAGCATTGCTCTCTGAACGTGTCTGGGACTATACAACACCCATGCCGTCTGTTTTTAGAAACAATTGTAATTTTGAGACACTGCAATTTTATTTTTTTGCGGGATTAGAACCCCATATATATATATATATACAACATGCTACATATCTCCTATATATACACACAATATAGATCTCAAAGTGTACATATATACATAGTGTCCTAATTGCGACGTCAGAATACGGCAGTCATTTGAGCTTTCTTTTTAGATCGCTTCGATAACCGTGTCGTATTGACATCGGACTTTGAGTCCCAAGATCCCTGTTCCAATCCCACATAATCTCTAAAAAATTACACCGTTTCAAAAATTACACTTGTTAGCCATCTTTATAAATACACTTAGCTATCTTTATTAATCAACTTAGTTCTCTCGGTTAATAATATTAGCCATCTTGATTAATTAACTTGGCCAGATGTTCGAATGTAATAAAGATCGTTTCCGTCATACTGTTTTGTCCTTGCATGCAATTACGGTGAAATAATCAGTTTCCTAGTGTTATAGATCCTTCAAAGACGTATAATGTTTTAGAACCTAATACCAGCAACCCGAAATGAGTACCTTTCAAAAATAATGTCTATATATATATTTATTGAAGTTTAATGTTCTTTTTCAGGAATCTTCCAACATAATTAACACCACAATGGATGAACTGCCATCAACTCATCTGCTTATAGCTGGTGGTGAGTTCGTAACTTCCTGTACAGTATTATTCTCTTCCATTCCCATACTATAATGAATGGGTCCATCAATTTCACCTGGTGGTTCCAAGCTATTTACATCCAATAAACAATAGTTCAATGGAGAGCATCATGTAGTTTTGAAAATATATTGGTACATACTATAGCATGCTCAAATTTGCCCTCGATTAATGCATGGGTCCACTCAAAAGACCAATTTAATACCCATGTCAGGTTGAAGGAATATGACGGTAGGCAATGGTTATCCACGTACATTACAGCACTAATATTAAAAGTTTCATATATCTGACAAGCAAGTCTGTTCATAAACATCAGCTCTATATATATTCGTATTGTAGTCCATTTTAACGACGTGCTAACTGTACACATATAAGTTAAATACATAGAGGTTGTGGTAAGTAAAATTAATTTTAAACAGACAATTATACGAATACATATAGAGATGTTATAATAATACATTGCTTTAAAGGCAATGTTCTCGATTGGGTAGAGAGAACTCGCTCGCCGAAGAAAGGCTGCGAGAAAGGTGATGGTCGATATTACGAAGGATGCGGTGAGGCAGGAAGTGATGAACTTGATTCGGAAGCGACGTATTGTCCCGACTGGGAAAGGGTTCATGAACTATATTAAAAACTTCAAATGGACAAAGCAACTGAAAGAACTTGACAAGTTCTGACATATATAATTGTTGCACCGAGAGTGGCTTCAGGACACTGGGAGTTCCATGCACTCTCCTCGATCGAGGTTCCTCAGATATTATGCAATTCCATACTAATTGCCTATTGTTTTGTTGACACCCAACGGTACCCTCTACATTAGGTAATATGATTTCGAGGTAGTGCTCGACGTCGTATACGACGGATCAACCGCTCATTATCTCTTCTTGATTTTGATTACAGCTAATTAATCTACACGTGGGTCACACATATATTGGTAAACATCGAGGTTCAAACCTGGATATTCAGTGATTTCAGTCGCGATCGCTAAATCTTTTCCGCATTTAAAAGCAAATGTGTTAATCTTGAAAATGATCATGTCTCGTTTTGCGATCGCTAAACGAGGACTATACTCGCGATCTTTAAACGAAAACGTAATGCTTGTAATCAACAACCCCTGACCTTTGTTGTCAACGCCTTCATTAATACATCATGGAAGCCCAATGCGATCAAAATGTTTGGCGATATTTTCTCAATTTCTGCGTTCAGATGTTAACTATCATTACATTGCAACGATTAACGTGTTTTTTTTATTACCAAGAACGGGTTAAAATGACCACGACGGAAACAGAAAATGCGAGTGTTTCGTCCACATTTGACTGTAACTAGTCGGGCCTACATGTGATAAATTACTAAATGGTGAGTGAGTACTTGGCCTATGTTGTGTTTAACATATTTTATCTGCTCTTCAAAATAAGAGTTTAATGGGATGTTCATGGATCATGTTGGTTGGAAATGGGTTGTAGGCCTATATTAATGCACTCGTTCAATATGTATGCTCTTGTTTTCGTGGCAGTGGCTGATTACACTGAGTTCTTGTCGGGTATAATTGCATATATATTTAAGCTAAGGCACTAAAATTAAAATGGCGTTTCTCGTCGATTGTTTTTTTTTAACTTGGTTGATGTGTTCGTGGTATGCTATCAAGTTGGCAGGTCGACAGACCAATATTAATATTCAGTCGATCTTTAGAGGATGATACCATTGTGAAATTGGGTAGTTTGTGCTGGTCCAACGTATAGTTCACCATGGGTAAAGTTAAACATTTAGCACCAAAAAGTGGGTTGCACCACACCAAATACAATGGACCAACCTTTATGCCATGAAAATCGAGCGTTTTCAACTTGGTTGATGTGTCCGTGACTTATGTCACATGACGATGTGCTAGCAATTTGGTTGGTCGAAGACCAGCGAATACAAACCAATAGGAAGATGCAGTCGACCTGTTGACGATACCATTATGAAATAGGGTGTTTGTTTTTGGGTCCAACATATAGTTAACCATGGGTAAAGTTCAAAAGTCAGCATCAAAAAGGGGTTCTGCCACACCAAATATAATGGGCCCACCTTTATACAATGGAAATCGAGCGTTCCGTGCTGCTGAATAGGCGTACAATGCGAATTTTCGGATCCATGGTTAATTTTCATAACATAACTTGTTGAGATAGAAACATCCAAAATATGGCCGACACCGTTAACCAACTTCTGGAATCGATACAAGATGGAAGCATCCCGCGGGCAGATGTTGAAAGGCTGGCTTATGATATAGGCGAAACCGAATCCATGCGTATGTACGACGGGGCTTCGGCCAAGTGGTCGAATTTCAATTTGAGTACTTCAGTCCAGAACGTTGGTTAAATGAAAGTGGCAGTGGCAGTTTCATTTCTGAAAGGAATTTGTTCATTCAAAAATATAATTCTTTGTATAATCATGGAACTATATTTTTTGAGAAACCTTAATTTCATCGGGCCCATGTCCATGATCCTGGCTCTCGTGTGTTACTTTATCACCGCGTCGAAGACGGTTGTTTCCTTATTCGGGTCGACGCACCCATGCGGGTCTTATAAAACTATCTGAAAATTGATCAAGGATCACGGAAAAATACCAATATCAGCGCCTACTGATGGCGACGATTGTTTAACTTTCTTTGACAACAATCAAGTTTTGGCCAAACGTTGGCGAATCTCATATGCAAATAAACCATAGAGTTTATTCGAGAACGGTTAAAGAAGTCTGAATAAATAATAACAAAGATATAAATAACGAAGAAAGTACGCCATTTATAACAATGATACATCCCAGGAGCTTAAAATAAATCAGAATTAAAACGAGCGCATCACTTTACGAAACAAATTGCTATTTTTATGTTTTAGTGTGGGAGCACAACATCTTGATTATCACAGATTATCCTAAAATTAGGGGTATATCAGATATTCTTTGTTAGCTCAAATTTTATTTTATTTTGTGATAAATTCGAAATGGCTAAAGGGCGTATTTTGCCACGCCGTGGCGATGCTCTTGTTTCACACTTCAATTGTACGAGCATCACAGATGTCCTATTTCAAGAGAGTTAATTGGCTTTGAACATATTTCAGAAAGCTAATCTTTCATATTTAAAGCCTCGCCTTTAAAAGGTGGTGTGCCAATTCTGGCATTCCAACACTGGCCGATGTTGGCATGCCAATACCGGCCAATGCTGGCACACCAATATGGGCCGATGCTGACATGCCAATACGGGCTGATGCTGGCATGCCAACACCGGCCAATGCTGGCATACCAAACTGGGCCGATGCTGGCATGCCAATACGGGCCGATGCTGGCATGCCAATACGGGCTGATGCTGGCATGTCAGTACGGGCTGATGCTGGCATGCCAACACGAGCAGATTCTTGCTGATTTCACTATCAAATTTATTTGTTCCATCTGATTTGCACTATATTTTAGTATTAACTAGGGCTACAATATTGATTGGAACATTTGATTTGTGCCGGTTGCCAATAAAGGCCATCACTGGTATGCCCGTACTGGCCGGTGCCGGTTGCCATTATCATGTCGCCTGCCACTCGAATTGATTTCTAATTATGCATATTTGACAGAATATTTGTAAGATATATTTTACGCCAGAAGCGGCAAAGGGAAATTAATGTGTTAAATCAGACAGAGCATCTTGAAAGATTTATTCACACGGCCTTTTTCAAAATAAAAAATGCATTTTGAGAAGAAATCACCTAACTGAATGTGATATCACTTTATCAAGTTTAAAAAAAAATTCATGATTCAGAGATGAAATTGGCAATGGCACTACAGCTCAACTTTAACACGCCCTGTAGTCGGGAGGAGAAAGTGTCAGCATTGAATTCAGCCACCTGATTATAATCGCTATTTTTGTAATAAAAAGTTCCTTCCCCACAAAAGACGCTTGACTGTCGATCGGGCATGGATTCGAAGACACAACAGTCATTCTACTTCTAATTATTAGTTATGTTTTCTTTTATTTCAACCATTATTACTGTTTCCATGTGGCCAGTAGGCTACTATGGTTCTCTCGTGAGTCGTGATTGGAATAAAGGTGGAGTCTGGAATAAAAGTGCAGGGTGGAAAAACTGACCAGAATTAAAGCATTAAAAATGGTAAGAAGTTTGAAAAGCACTATTTTTTTAGACTGAATTAATGAATCATAGTCTCCAATTTGGCGAAGTTTTTGTTTTTACCATGAAAAAGATTTATGACTACTATAAGCTACTCATAATTCTTATCTGTATTATTGCATTTGAATTGCAATTAAAATTTGTTGTTTTTAACGCGACTCAATGCCTTCAAAGTGGGTCCATGCGAAATAAGATAAAAGTATGCAAACACGCCATCATCAAATATAAGAAAATTAATTTATTGTCCACACTTAACGAAAACATCCATACATGCAGTGAAATATCAACCCACCCAAGCCAGGAATTGGAAATAAAAGTATATTTACTCTAAATTTCAAAATGAAAATCGTTAAAATTTAGTTTAAAATATCTTCAAATATTAGCTAGAACTTATCTTCATTGACTTAAAAAAACAGGTGAGTTCATCCATTATTAGTGATTCTTTGTCAAACAATTTCAGTCATCAGATCATTACTCAATCACAGCCATCTGTTTGATACACAATCCTTCTTTTTGATTCAGTTGGAATAGAGGGCCGTTGCTATCCATGCATCTTCTGATTAACCAATATAGCGACTAAATCGTTCATAAATCCCTATATATGGCCAATTCTTTATCGGGTTATCACTAAACTTAACATTTTAAGTGACTACTATACAGAAGCGATTAGAATTCTATTCTCACTTCCGTTGAAAACTGTTGGGCGGCGGTCATTTTATCATTTTATTTAAAGATGCATAAACCTCCGACGATCCAAAAATCATGTCGCTTTGGGTTTGGGTTTAAAAAGTATTGTATTACAGTTGAGGATTCCACCTATCAAAGTTCAGACTGATCATATATCGGTTGTTATTTTTGTTTAATTTTCATGAAATATGTACTCATTTGTGACCTGGTAAAATTCTAAACAGATGGTATCGGACCGAATTCTCCATGAAGGTGGATATTTCTAAATCCAGTGGGTTTTGGAATTTGATAATTTGAAAATCAGGCTATATTTCGTTAAATAAATGTTGATAAATATGATAATATATATGGACTGGTTAGCATCATTTTTAACTAATTAATGAATTCTCATAAGTGGCGCAGTATTTCCAAATAAATGTAATTGCCCTTGGAATCTGGTTTTAATGGGGACTCCAAATTCCAAATACTGACTCCAAGAGCTCTAGATTTGCTCTTAATGCATTGGATCTGTAAAACAATTCCAGGGGGAGACCCCTCACCATCAACAGAGGTATACCCCCTCCCAAACCTCCCTCGCTCAGGTCTTCGGGATATGCTTTGGCATATCATTGCCCAAAACATGTGTCCCCAAAAAATCGCTGGATCCTTCACTGATATATATACCATTACCGATAGTCTAATCTAATAATTTATTCAATCAAAACGTAATTTAGTAGCAAATGTATTTATATTTTTGTAGATTAACCAGCTGCATATGGGCCACCAGGAGCACTCTGTTCTCATTTCTTTCAAGGAAACGAAAAACGGGCCAAACTAACCCCTTACAGTACTCCAGGGCCAGCCTCAGAGTTTTTAAGCTATCGAGCTGGGGTTGCAAACATGGAGTACTACAAGGCCATATGCAGAAAAGATAAGTATTTTTGAAGTAATATCATACTCTTATAGAAATTCAACTTACTAGTTGACGAGGTTTGCAAATTCTGATATGTCAAATTGGTGTAAATTCTTGTATGATTTTCACAGTCCCACTAAAGAACTTGAACACTTTTAAATATATACATTTGTTTATTTATTTAATGCCCATTTCTTAATTTATTTATCAGCAATGGTATGCTTATTATATGTTCAGCATGGCCTTTCAATCAGCCATTAATGTTATTACATGTATATATTAACAAGGATGACTCACATTTAATGTCCAAAAACACTTGAAAGGACAGTGAAAGAAAGTAGGGATTTCTTCCACTGAGCCTGTGCCTTGTAGCATTAAATATAATATCGAAGTTGTCTGCACACTTTAGAAATTAACATGGACGTCTGCACACTTTAGAAATTAACATGGACAATCTAGAGGGCTCAAAGGGTGATATCAGGGGTAACTTGTTATCAGGAAGATAATGGTTCAAGTTAAACAATTCTGAAGTAACTCTTTTTGTACATTTCAAGGAACAAACAAAAAGTGGGAGGGGCTAAAATATATAATATTTTTTAGTTGATTTCCATCAAACTGATATATAATCATTTCCATGAGTCTAAATGTGCATTTTAAAGACATGACACATGTGTAGTTGTCTTAGGTATGTGCCCATAATATTTTCTAAGAATGGCCCTTAAAAAAACATAAGTCAGCTATACCTGTGCCATGTTTAGATGCAGGAGGATCCATATATATATATTATATATATCCCAAACAATCATATTATATGCCAAGAATTGAAAGGTATGGGAACATAAATATTTTCTAAGAATGGCCCTTAACATATTGAACCCCAAATTGGAGCCCGTGTAGAATAATGTTATCTCATAGTTTGAAACACCCTGACAAAAAACGCGTCAAGTCGTCGCAACGTTGCTTTTGATTGGTTATAGTATGACTAGCAACTAGCATGTCCCCTTCGGCTTTCCATAGCTTGTTACCACTACCTGCGATTGAAAGTCTCTTCGGTCAATTGGTAAGATACGACACACAAGAACATTGGTAATTGTGAACCTAGTTATTTATTTAACTTTTTTCACTAATTCTCAGTTGTTAATTTGATAATCCGAACGAAATGTCCAGACGATCTTTTCGTTGTGATTAAATTCTTTTGTTTCCTTATTTAAAGGACAATGATTAAAGAAATTGACGTACTTATAGCATGCCTATATTGTTCAAATCATGCGTATTTTCTATTTCCGTGCAGGCGGAAAAATGCATACTTTACTTCGCAGCAAATGGGACGTGTTTGTTGGGGTCTTCGGTGGATTTTGCAGAGAGCAAGAGTAAAAGACGCAAGTCTTTGAAATCGCTCCGTGCGCTGAAAAAAGAGATTGGACTTAATCCTGATGCTCTTGTTTCAGATCCAAAGACGACCAAGAGTCTAACTGCCGTGGAGGCAAAGAGAATGCTCAGGAAAGTTTTCCAGATTCAAATGACCCCGCCGCCAGTAATATAGGATTACGTAATATTTCTCTAATATGAATTATACAGCCAAAATTTGAAAATATGTATAAGTATTGAATAATGACGGTGTTAAACCCCCAGCTGTCCGCATATTGAATATAAGAAAGACTATGGTTTGACAATAATATATTGATTTACATTTCCCGACCAAACGGCTGCTCATATAATACCCTTGACAAAATATATCGAAGCAGTTTGTGGGGTAATGATATGGTGCACTATGATAAACTCAATTATTGTGCGATGACTATGTCAACCAGAATTTGTTTTTTATGATTTTTACAAGGATGGCCAAAATAACTTGAAAATTTAAATGTAAAGAGAGATGTATAACTATATTGAAAACTTGGAGCTTGCCGAATGAAGCTGAATCATCTTCACCTGGTCCAGCACAAAATCAGACACATTGCAGATAACAGGAGATCTGTCTCAATTTTCTATTTGTATGTTCAACTTATATGTATTTCATAAATATTTAATAAGCTGCGATCATCAAGATATAGTCTGTCATACAATGAACATATTCAGTTGCTAAAATGCTAAAGTAAGATGGATAACCCAATTGGAAATTTGGAGAGAAAGGCCCATCAAATCTGACAGCAACTATTATTTGGCCCCACTACCTCGAAAACCATCGATGAACATTGTTTTCGGAGCTACTCCCACCCACGTGCTTCATGGATATCAACGAGACACCACGTGTGTGACATCCGAATGGTAATATGTCTCTTTCATTACAATTTAGTCGCGTAGAGTCACTCTGTTGGTAATTAGCTACAAACGAAAATCTACCTAGACCATCTGTTGTTCAGCATCGTGTATATATCTCCACGTTAAGTGTGTTCTTAACCGACTATGTAACCATGACCGCCATTGTCACCTGACAAACGCTAAGTTTGAGCGACATTAGAAAAGAGCGTTCCATGATTTTATTTCTGATATGGTAGTGATAAAGAGCGTTTATTTCACTTGGGTGCGCCAACAATTGAAAAACAGCTGAAAAAGAATGTGACCATGTAAAGTATCAAGAGAATATAAAAATAATTCTGAGGGACACTCCAGGAATCGCCTATCTTGACCTTACAAACACGTCCGTGGTAAAAGGGGAAAATGTTGGGGTTGTTCCACAGACATCAGAAACGGAATCATTATCACAGTTGTTGGATGATATAAAATTAAAACATCGAGTTATAAGCACGATTTCATATATTGTCTGAATACTGATCGTTATAAAGGCCAACCGAGAAATTCTAATAGTAAAACACTGCCGGTCATAATATACGGACACTTTGTTTCTGAGAAAGATTCGCGATTAGCCAGAGATCTCGGATTTAATATACAATGATCTATTTGGATTTGATTATTCACCATTCTGGGATTTACCTGATGACGTTGTGTATGAGAAATCTTGGCTTGTGTTGCAGAAAAGAAATCACAACAGCCTGGACAATATACCACCGATAATTTCATAACCGTCAATGCCCCGATGTTGGGTATTTTATTTCTCTTTGATTATATACTTCTGTGACGAAATTCTTGGCTATTGCGTAGAATTTCTGTTGTTTTCCCGTTTCGGCGTCGGAAGAATTTTTTACTTTGAGAAAGATGAAAATTCTCGGGAGAGCGGACAGAAGTGCGCTTCCCCATGCTACATATAGGCCGGATTCGTCATCTCAGGTTTAAACATCCGAGTTTAAACCTGGTTTAAATCTACATTGGCGGTCCAGCCAAACCAGGTCTAAGGGGGCGTTTTTTTCGTTCAGTTTCCAACTAATTGACAACTCAATTTGGTGATATGAGCACACAGTCAAACTACCCACTTACCTATCGGACCAAAAGACAAGCCGATATAATGGTTATTGACATGTCATAAATAATCGCGCACGCTCATTGGATTTATTCATTAAATATCGCTCATGGACCATTAATCCGATCTCTTTGTGGGTTTAAATTAATCTGGCAAAGGGCAAGTCTCTCCACACGGGTGTCACGGGCTGTTTATCACTTTGTTTGTGATAGATTTTCTGCAAGATGCTTTACCCGCAAAGACAAAATTTGTCGTATTTACATGTATATATTAAAGGGTATAGGAGTGTATATCTATATGTCCGTTTGTATGTTCACAACTGTTCTTAAAACTGATTTAATAATTAGAAAAATTTATTTTTAAAAGAAATGAAAAAATTGTGTTGTTAAATTGAGTAAGGAGTTGTATCTAACAAGAAACAATATTTAAATTTTATATTAATATTAGTTTGTTTTAAATTTAATTAAATTTGTTTTAAGTTAAAATGTTCAAATGATCAAAATGTCCGCAAATGTGACGCAGGCTCCTGTCGCACGAAGGGGCCGCAGTCCCCTCTGACGCTGAATAAAGGCTCCATAATCGAGTCAATCCTGGACCAAGATGTCAGTCAAGTAGAAGCTATATGCTTACTAGTGCACACCACAAGCGGCATCTGAACTGTTTGAAGTGGACAACCTCACAGAGGCACAGCTTTTAATAAAGAAATATATTACATGCGTTGTCTTTTTTTTCAATGTAATAAATTTTCCGTCATGCAGAAAATCAAAAAGTTCCCAGATCTTGAACTGGTAAAATTTATGGGCGGAGCCAGAGTAGAGCTTTGTGGCATGATCTACATCAATATAAGTTATCAAATTTGACTCGTATAGCAATATAAGTTTAGAATGGCAAAATATGTGTATAGCATATCTGGTCATGCAGTATCATCGTTTTGGTGTCAAAATTAGAACGTTGAACCTTTCAAATGAATTCGTAGAAAACACCAGTATTTGTGATTGCCACAAGCAAAAAAAAAACAAGATAGTTGTAAAAATCATATTGAAGGAATATGTCCATATCTGAGCAAAGCTCGCATGCGAATGAATCAACTGTGACATGATAACACCAGTCGGCAGCCGCCACTTAGACACGCCCTCACTCGAGATAATTTACAGCTCCACCCTCTGATTGCTTGTTTGGCAATTCTAATCCACGATGAAGAAAAAACGGATTCGTCATCTCAGGTTTAGCCTCCGTAAAGCTGGTTTAGCTGGACCCCCGAATTAGATGGTTTAGTTGTCGGTTTAAGCTTATAAAACGCAAACAATATATCGAAATTGACAAAAACTTACCCCCACACGCTATATAGGTGTGAGTGCTTCTCGCTTATAAATTTCCAATCAAAATATGGTCTCTGTCGTAATTATTGATTTTCACAATCAATAAAACGAGGCGGTCCGCATTAGGCAAGTACGATTAATTACCTCGAGGATACAGAGACACTACTGCTAAACCATTGGCCTGGCTGGACCAGGTTTAAACCAGAGATGACGAATGCGTCACTTAGACCTGCGATCGCGGGTTTAAACCACGGATTTTGCTGACTCACGGCGGTTTAAACCTAGAGGTTTACGTAAACCAGGTTTAAACCTGAGATGACGAATCGGGCCATAATGTTCATGCATAAACGGACAGCGTTTCTTGCTTGTCGGCAATTTGCCAGTTAATTTTAATTTGATGTACCATTAAGTCATCGTTTGTTGCGTGTGACTTCATTCACCAAGATGGTATCACGCCATAAATTTTAATTTGATGTACCTGGATGTCATCGTCCGTTCAATGCGACTTCTTTCACCAAGATGGTATCACACGGTGTAATTGATCCGAGAATTTCGATGGGTACATGGCGGATTGGATGGGGTGTCACCGAGATTTTGACATTTGTTTTACACCCCGCTTCACTTGTGCTGCGTTTATATCGGTAGTGCCAACGAATTATGAGTCATAAATCACAGTGCAAATTGGCAAGATATCCACTTAAAAGCACGTTTCTTTTTCTGACAATGCAAAACTGTGATAATTTAGTTGGAATTACGGAGCGTTTTATCAAGTGCTCGATTTTTTGGTTGACAGTACCTGCCTAGTGAACAGGATATTTGCATACCCTGCGTCATCTATTCAACGGCCTGTACATACATGAGATGGGTTGCCCTATTTGGGAAAACAACCAGATGTTAGCATTTTTTCGTCCATTGTCAAGCAGAAACCATATTATTACCAGTTACATTATGTTAACCAAAAAAATTCAAATTTAAATCTTCTATCAACTCAGATGATCTCGGACAAGACATAAATGCCCGATTCGTCATCTCCGGTTTAAACCTCCGAGTTTAAACCTGGTTTAAACCCCATCGACTGTCCAGCCAAACCGGGTCTAAGTGGGTGTTTTTGTCGTTTAGTGGCCAGCTGATTGACAACTCCAGTCGGTGATATGAGCATGCAGTCAAATTACCCTGTTACCAAGCGGAACAAAAGGCAGGCTGATGCAATGCTTACTGACATGTCCTCAATTATCACGTGCGAATGAATCAACTGTGACATGATAACACCAGTCTGCAGTCGCCACTTAGATACGCCCTCACATGAGATTATTTACAGCTCCACCCTTTGACTGATTGTTTGACAATTCTAAACCGCGATGAAGAAAAGACGGATTCGTCATATCAGGTTTAGCCTCGGTAAAGATGGTTTAGCTGGACCGCAGAATTAGATGGTTTAGGTGCCGGTTTAAGCTTATACAACACAAAAACTATATCGAAATTGACAAAAACTTATCTCACACACTTTATAGATGTGATTGCTTCTCGCTTATACATTTCCAATCAAAATATGGTCGCTGTCGTAATTATTGATTACCGCAATCAATAAAACGAGGCGGTCCGCATTAGGAAAGTACAATTAATTATCTCGACAATACAGAGACACTACTGCTAAACCACTGGTCTGGCTGGACCAGGTTTAACCCAGAGATGACGAATGCGTCACTTAGACATGCGGCCGCGGGTTTAAACCACGGATGTTGCTGACTCTAGGCGGTTTAAACCTAGAGGTTTACGTAGACCAGGTTTACACTTGAGATGACGAATCGGGCCCAAGTATCAAAGTAGTAATGTGACTGCTCGTCTTCTGTATATAAACGAGTAGGATGTCCGTATTTTTCAGACCCCAAATTATGGTGTTGTGACTCGGGGGGTACCCTGGGTTAAATTGAGCAAGGAATTCAATCTAAAACAAATTTTGTTTAAACGATATACATGTTTATAATCAAAATGTTTCATTTTATTTTGATATCCAATAAAGTTCATAAAAAATTCGTTGTATTTACTCAACAAGTCCATCATCCAATGTAATGGTAATGAATTACTTTTCAAAGTAATGGTAATGCATTACATTGAGTTTTCCATGTAATGGTAATGCAAAAAATGTCAAGTAATGATAATGCATTACTTTGCAATGTAATGGACCCATCCCTGGATGGTATTTGGGTTCCACCTGACAAAGTAGAATCAATAGTGGATGAAGCAGAAAAGTACCTTATAAAGTCATTCAGACTCGCCTACATGGCTGGTATATGCAAGAAATATGTACATCTGTTAATTCCACTGGATGTTGTTCAACCCACCAAAATTACTGCTACAACACCGAACTAAGTTTGGTATTAAAACTTCAAATACATTTGGATGTGTAACCAAACAATCAAATGGACAGTTCTGGGTGGCATGCTGTGGCACAAGTCAGTAAAACTGTTGGTGTATCGATTAACGCGACCAAAAACAGGCATAGAGCATCGACAATATACGCCAGACTGGACATGTCGGAGAGAAATCGACGGATTTTCTTTGACCATTTAGGAAGTGATAAATAATGAAAACTACCCGTGTCCTCCAGGAGTACAAGACGTTAGTGTAATGGGACGGTTCCTGAATGCTCTGGATGGTAAGTATGACATATGTGCTGTGCATCTTGCTTTCTAAGGAAAATTTGTAATGTTTCTTTTTATATTTCCAGTTGTCGACAGAACTGAATAAATTCTGCTTGATATCATTCTTAAATATGTAGACAAGGGGTCAACCATCGACAGCGATGGTTGGCTGCCATACAACAAATTAAATAAACTTTATGAACATTTTAATGTTCTGCACACAAGATAATTCCAACACGAGTACATTAACACAGACATAAAAGAAAGCTACTTGTGCAATACCAACACAATCGAGGGAGCTTGGACCCATGCTTGATATCATTCTTAAATATGTAGACAAGGGGTCAACCATCGACAGCGATGGTTGGCTGCCATACAACAAATTAAATAAACTTTATGAACATTTTAATGTTCTGCACACAAGATAATTCCAACACGAGTACATTAACAGACACAAAAGAAAGCTACTTGTGCAATACCAACACAATCGAGGGAGCTTGGACCCATGCAAAGCAATTTTTACGGAAAATGGCAGGCTGCAAAGGATTAACATTTGAGTCACACCTCTGTGCGATAATATGGCATAGCCGAAAAAGAATGAATATCACTGGATATGCCCATGAGATAATTGTTTAATTTCCGAGGTACTGCTCCAATACATCCACCATAAATTAAAGGGGTGCTGGACATTTATGGGACCATCTCATTTTATAAGTAATATGTAACTTCTGTAGTTGCGTCTGTGGCATGCTCGTGTCTGAGGGCACTAGATACAGTTCTGGAATCCCTTTCTGCTTTAATTTTTTAAGCACGCTCTTTTCATCCATTTATTAACAATTAAATATTACATATTAAAAAATATTTCAGTTCCAACATTTGACATTCTTTCATTTCTTTAATTAATAAGAAATGGTGGTACAACTAAATCACATACCAAAAGTGAAGGGAAAATAAATGGAATTATCATAAAACATATTATATTAAAGGAAAAGGTCAACTCAGTATGCTAGCTTTAAAATATATTTAATAAACTATTCATGTAACAATTGATTTGTTTCATTTTGTCATAAAACATTTTGTGGAATAGTTCCTCAAACTTTGGAACTACACGTGAACTACAGTGCTAGTATTTATAAGCGCACATCTTGGGATGCTTGAAAAGCCTACCCATACTAACAGAATGCTTGATGTCAATTACGAGAAATCCTTTTGTGGTACTTGATGTTCCATCACCACTATTTGAGTGTATTTAGCATTTCGTCGTGGTGTTTATGACAAATCTGCGAACATGACCTCAGTTAATGAAGATTTGAAATGAAATGTTCAGCAAAGGCCGTGCACATGAACAGTTACCGCCAAAATCAGGCTGGTATATGGACTGTAAGCCCCATAAGCAAAGTTTCCAGCACCTGACTCACTGTTTCACAAGAATCGATTATATCGCCTTTCCGGTTATGTATCTATCGAACTAAGTCCCGACTCTTTCGCAATTTAAAATAAATATGTTCAAAGTTTTGACCGCCATTTATACACTTATTGTGAAAACAGGACTATTTTTTTAAAACATATATCTGTAGATTAGGTCTTTGCTCGTGCTTATTGATGATAATAATGCGAAATCAGCTATGTTTGTGCACACTTAGAGGCATAATGCGGTTTGTGCATTTCCTATGTAAATTAAGCAGCAATTTGATGATACCTTTTAGTTGGGCTGGACACATGTCTCACTGTCTCAGAGGTAATGAGTGGTCACCTTTCGAACTCTACAGGTAGGTTGTTCGATTTTTGTGATGGTGGTAAATGTGCAAATAATCCCCTTTTTCAAGAAAATGATAATGCACTGCATATTTTGCTCCATCATGATGGTTTTACAGTTAGTGTGAACATATTTTATTGCATAATATCGCAACTGATAATGACTTGTGTGCGTTTTGGACATCATAATCAATTTATAGGTGTCATATGATAAATAGAATATGTAATTCGTGTTTCTCTCATATGATATTTATGAAACTCGTCACGATTTTACAGTTTTCTCTCGCCGGAGGCTCGAGAAAACTGAAAATTCTTAGACTCGTTTCATAGCTTACACTCAAATGAAGCTTAATTGGCCACTATCTGTGTTTGTCTGTCGAGTTTAGTGTATGATAATCCATGCCCCCGTGTCTGGAATTGTGACAAAAGTTTCTACATTTGCGAGATTGCTTAGAACATTAGCAGAGTTGGGGTCCAACGTCATACTTGAAATTCAATTGGCATTGTTATGATCATTATTATTAAACCACGTATACGTATATATGTATCGGTAATTAAGGCGACAATCGATCATAATCAATACGAAATAACGTGCATTGTGACTTGCTCCTTATTTCGTAAATATTCATATTTACGAGGTAACATTCACGAAATAACGGTAATATATTTACACATGCGCATCATCAATATTTACTACCGCCTGGCGTCGACTGCAGATTTCGTAACCTTCATGGGAAGAAACTTAGGGAGACACTAAAATGAGCACCTTCATATACATATAGCTGGTTTCACCCCTGTGTTAACAATAATGGTCCACTCATAAGGGGTTATGTCTGAGGAAACATCGAAACTTATCGCTATATTTTATTATTTCAGACCAATAAGTTCGAAAGCTGACCCCCGCCTCGTCAATATTGTAACAAGTGCTAATTTTTTCATGGACTGGGAAGAACAAGTCAAGACCAAGGTTGAATTCTCCGTCAAGAAAAATATATTCACTGAGGAAACGAGAGGCGACATAATATCTGCTCTGAAAGGATTTGTTTCGCTGTCTGAATTAATGTTGAACGGAAAGAACAGCATAGTGCCTGTATTAATTAATTCCGATGCAGTAGAATATAATTTCTGCCAACAGAGAGGAGTTTGCAACGGATTAAATACAAATCCTACGCTTGTCCAATATGGCCCAGCGAACAATTCAATAATTCTTACACAATGAACAGTTTTAAATCGGATCAATTCAGGCGGCGCACATTGTGAAAACTGCGTTGCCACATCCCACCAACCACTAAATCCCATGTTTAAGGATGTTACAAATGTTCGATGCTTCTCGGTTATCGCCCTTTCAGTGGGTGTGATACCGCCAGTTGTTTCCGTGGAAAGGGGAATATCAAACCGCATTCGACAACACCGAATGTATGGATATATTGACAGTACTGGGTACTGATTGGCAACTTTCCGAATCAGTTTTGTACGTCTCGTATTCTGTGGTATTATTCTACAGGGTGATTGTAACCAGGTAATTGTACAGGGTGTAACATTCATATAGTAAATGGTCACCCCCATGTATCTGTACGCGACTAAAATATTCCCATCCACGTATTTCACCAAGGTATTGTACCGGGATATAGTTAAAGTTTGCATGTGGGTTTCTACTAAGTAATTCTACCAGAATAATTCTACCAGGGTAATGTACCTTCAAATTATAGTACTGCGCAAATTTAAATACGAGTAAAGTAGAATGGAATCAAATAGAGGTAATTTTGACCAACTAGTTTCACCAAGCAATACGACTAAATGATACATGTGAAAATCGATATATATTTCACGACAAAATAGTAAACAACTACAATATATTAAACTAATATGAGAACTGGATATCAGCTAATTTATTAGTGTTCAAATATGTTTTCAGGCTTTTGAAATCAATCAATTGACTGTGACAGAGACGTATGCTAGAGTTATGTCGGCTACGGGACGGGAGTGGGTCTATGGGTCAGATTACTATATCGCCAAAGTCTAAGAAGTATGTACAGTGTCTTTTGTTTCAAAATACGTAATGTTTTTCGGTATATACACTATGTATATATTAATAATTTTTAACGACACGATTTATCTTGACATTAACGATAAATATATACGCTCTGAGTAGCATCGTCATGCAAAATGTCATTCACCCGCGAATTAATAATATGACCGCAAAGATATATTGCCACCAGAACACAAATACATATATTGAATAAACATGTACATTGCTCAATATAGAAAATAGCACCAGTGAAAATAGTTGCACAATTTATTATTAAATGTTTAAGGTGAAAATCGGATTTTATTGCCACCGTCACGACATATTAGCAAATGTGGAATCGAGTCACTAATATTCTATTTGAAATGTCTTGTTTTAAAATCTAGACAAACAAGACAACCCGTGTGGACCCTGGCAAGACAGGACCATCGGTCGACGTCGCATCATCGCCAATGCGAACATCAGAAGCTCCGTTGATTTTGTCAACAACACCCCTGCTCCGATGGGTTAGTTTTCTTATTACAACTACAAAGATGACTGTTTATTATTGATGAAAATGTTAAACACAAATGTGTTCGCTCTTTGATTTCTTGACATATTATGCAAAATATTCGCAAAACAAAAATGGTCCTTCGGTACTGAATCTTTTATTCCTGCATACATGTACACTTTATTCTAATTCGACAGCCTGTTCTGACACGAATGATTAAGGCAAGCTAACACACTTTCAGGTATGACAGATACCTAGTGCCACGCGCTGCTTCCGGGTCAAATATATGTGGCATGTGCGACACTATATATTAGCTAGAAGACAATGTTAACATGTGGTTTGTGTGCGAGTATGTGGACCACAAGAATTTGAAAAGAGCTACAACAAAAAAGAACGATGACAGTAAAAATCAATCTGGGACTGGTGGCTCTGATTTGAGCAATGTGTGAGTAATGCAATTCTTGATATAATCGGAAGGGAGTCAGCTGTTAGTTCCCCCGTTGACTTGCCCGATACACCGGGGCAACAACACCAGAACAACAAACCACACTTCAACCGACAGCTTTAAACGAAGTTGATGGCAGCCGGGATAACAGACTTACAACAGCAACCTCGTAATGCGACCAACAAAGAAAAGAAAAGCGGGGGCTGGATAACCTATTCGGAGATGAGTCTGTTGAACTGAAGAAGCTAAGAATGGAAATTGAGAATATTATACTTTCGAACATTTATAAGAGACTTGAAATTAAAGTGATTAAGATGCAGATGAAAGACTTGGCATCTTAACTAACGATGAAATGTTATGTTGTGCATTTGTTCAAGTAAAGTTTCCTTAATTGTGATACGTTAATATTTATCTCTTTCTTAGCAACCCATAAAGTGCATCACATTGCCAGGAGCTTCAAACATGTGAGTAACATAGACAAGAATGTCCAATTTTTAGTTTAACTTGACAGTCAAGCTCAGCTATTTTCATCGAGTGTGCGGGAGTCTGTATGTCCATGTGTATGTGCGATTTCCTTTAGCACAGTCTATTTATACAGTCCGCATTTCTTTTCGGACCATCATTAAATTCCATATGCAGGTTCGGGTCAATGTCTAGATGAGAACGTCTCACTTTGGTTCCGGTTGGCCGCCCTAAAATGGCTACCGTGGTACTAGTAACCATTTTGGATTTTCCCCACAAAGTCTATAGGCTGCATTTATGTATGAATTCCCATGAAACGTGCATGTTGACACATTATGACCCCAGGATGAGAAGGTCTCATTTTGATTCTGGTCGGCTGCCAAAAAAGGCCGCCATGGTGGCCATCTTGGAATTCTGCTCATTCTACAGGCTGCATATATACATAAATTTTCTTGAAACTTTGCATGTTGACTCATTATGACCACATGAGAAGAATTTCCGAGGACCTGTGGTCTTATAAGGCCAAAACAAAATATACATGTGTTTATGGTAACGAGAGGGGGAAAAAGAGGGGCGGGGGTCTTTCATTTTATTTTTTAATTATATTTTCGAGGGGTCCATAGCGAATTACTGTATGCTTCTAGTATTGAGCTGTACAAATTATGATTTATCACATTTATCTATTTGAGACAATGGTTGAAGTGACAAGATTATCATAACTATTTTTTCACTGTTTTATTGATGTAACACACAAGCTATGACTTCCCAACAACAAATTTATAGTATATCATTTCCCGAATATCAACTCACACAAATCCTAAGATTTACGAACCAGCTACAATTGTGATCTCTTCCTGTCCAGATGCAACCTGCACACTAAGACTGGTGGTAATGTGGCCATCACCTCACAGGTACATAAACTGTGTTTTTGTTTGAAAAAGATACAGTGTAATATTAGCTGCAGCTTTATAGTACTGGGTGCTTTTTTATCAAGAAATTACAAGGTGCTTTAGAGAATTTGTATCTTTCAGCGATCGATGACTCTTCTGATTATTGAGTGGGTGATCATAGCGCTATTGCTTCACAATGACAGTGTGATTTTAAACAATATTTATTTAACCCTCATATGCACACATATATACAGAAGAGTGGTAACAAAATGATGTATATGAGCGGATATTATTTAGTTATGATAGAGGAATGAGGATGAAAGGGATTTTACGATGTCAGTGTGATAGTAGGGGTGCTTATTCAGCGAGTTGTCATGTCATGGTAGGACTGCTGTCAGGTGATTTGTTACTGTACATACACATTGACAGTCTCTTGAATATAATATTCTTAGATTGGGGAGAAATACATTTGAAAGGGAAACAACATAATGATATATGTTCAGTCATAAACAAGTGTTTCCTGAATTAATACGTTGTAACAGGAATTTACATATTATAACCAGACTAACCCGGTGATGGCTGCATGTTGCGTTATATTGTGTGCAATATGTAACAGGAATATTTCAAAAGTTTTTAGATTTTGTACTATATATTTGACGATCCATGCATTCAATTGTAAAATAGTAATACTTCAATATACTGGTAATCATAATTTCGTATTCCATTGTTTGTTCCATGATTAATCGACAAGGTGGTTGGTGACTTCGCTACAATCTCATTCATGAAGAAAGTAAAACCGAATGTCTTCAAGTCTATCATGGACTCCAGGGAGAAGGACACCATTCCACTGGCTGAGATCCTGTGTCCCATTGATTCTCCTCTGCATGTGGTACATGGCTCACGAGTCAGCTACGCATTCACCATTATCTAAACTTGAATTCACCACGAGGCTTATCGGGCAGTTGGTGGGGCCCTGTACACCAGTCGACAGTGGCCGAGTTTACCACGAGTCTACAGGTCAGAGGCTCATTGGAAGGAACTTTCCAGGCTCCATCACATGTGTATTAGGGAAGTGTACGTTTCCAACCAGGCGAAGGGTGTTCAATAATTTCGGTGACCAGTGGCATATTTTGGCACAACAGCATTGGCTTACCAAATCTATAACATTTTCCAAGACTGTCTGTAATTGCGATCATGGGTTTTCAGTAAAGTATGTAATGTTTCATGGGTCGTCGTCAAATAGAGCATTTTCTACAATGCTCTTCCCCGGCGACTCACGAAGCAGTTCATTTGTGACCGCTAACGCCCGCTGCGCGGATAAAGCTATGTGCGTCATCCAGGACACGTGTTCAAAACATAAGGAACAACTTATAATCTAGCACATTATACAATGAAAATGTTCCTGGACGATACCTGGTCCTTAATAACAAACCAATTTGGGAGTACTGGAAAGGGGCATTCAACAACAATTTCCAAAATGGTTTCAGAATACACAGAAAGCTCACTCCAGACCACATAAATTTAAATTCATTCTTGAAAATGAAATAAATTGGCTACGGACGTTTTGTCACATGTTATATATCATGGAGCAGTATCAGTTTACCATTCAAAATCAGTCATGTTTGAATTCAACGGTCGCCCTTCTGAAAAAACATCGAAACTTATCGCCATATGTTTGGATTTCAGACGATTAAGTTCGAAAAGAGACCCCGCCTCGTCGATATTGGAACAAGTGCTAAATTGTTCATCGACTGGGAAGAATAATTCAAGACCAAGGTTGAATTTTCCATTAAGAAAAATATATTCACTGAGGAAACGAGAGACGACATAATATCTGCTAGAAGACATTGCCCTTATCGTTGTTGTCGCCAAAGTGGTATGTCAACCTTCGGGAACCAGTAGGCAGATTAATATAATCGTTTGTAATTCACTAAAATCAAGTGGTTATTATCACTTGCATGGTTTTGGTGTTATCCATCTTCATCCGCATCGTGGATCACGTGCTTCTGGTGAACAACCAACAGAAATAGCCAAATTCAAACAAGCTTTGATGGGTGGGTTCCTCGACTCGAATAAATTTTTTTTAACTTTTGGAGCGTCTGATTGGATAGTGTATTTTTTAAACTGTTCATCATGACAGGGTCCACTCGCTAACACAATTTGGTTTTACAGCTTGGCTTGTCTTCCGATCAGCGAAACTACATCAGCCTCCAAACTACAAGAAGCTATCAACAACAATTTCAAAGCCGGTAACCTCATCTGTACCGCGATAAAAACAGAAGAGATTTTCGAGATAATGACTTCCCAGGATAAGCTGATGCGGATACGAAACAGAGAAAGGGGCATACCATCCATGAAGGTAAGACCATTTGTAAGAGATTTCGCAGACAATGTGTCAATTTATAATGCACTTTTGTGTGAATTCACTATTCTAACGAATTAGTAAAGGACATTCTAGTACAATGATACATTTTCAGATGGGGGGGGGGGGGGCTATCATATTTCAATAACAAATGTAAGAAAATTGTCTCAAGAAATATTATATTTACACGCCGTTTTCGTAAATTTTGTTGTTGTCATTTTCACAATTAAATATAATTATAATTTAATATACTTAAATATAATTTAATATATTTAGTTTAAATACAAAATAGTCACTACATTGTCCCGTGAATGTGATAAGAAATTATATGTTATATTATGTTATATATATTATATGATAATTCACAGATGATATCTTGTCAGTTTGATTGTGATTGATATCGATTATTGTATATCCCTGAATCTATATAGAGGTTATGGGAAGAGAAATACCATTTTAATGGACTACAATTGTGAAATAACATTTTCTGTATTACCAGGAGCTGCTAACCGTAGCTGGTCTACAACCGGGAACCAACCTTCTATTCCTAAATCCAGAACAGGTGATCGACATCACTACCGGAGTTCAGGTGAGCATATAGTTGGTAATATGCCATATGTCCCATATGTGGTGCTGTGTTTTGAGAATCTATGGCGAAGTTTAATTTACAGCCGTGCATTGTAAAAACCACGAGCTTTCAGTGTGCATGCATGAGGTTGTTGGTGGCAAAATAGTTTATTTACAACATTCCGATGTTGCTGTTTCAACTGTCATGGAGTAAATGAATCTGTGTTGTATGAATAATTTTCAATGTAGTTTTCCATTATATATTTATTCGTGTGATTTTACGAGCGGGGAAAATTACCATAAATTTATATTGCGATAATTCCTTATAATAATTTAATGATTTTTGCTATCCACTTCTGCGTGCAGCGGTGGGCGATGTCTGTTTAGCTCACATTGCCACAACATTGGCATTAAACGTGTTAATATTTCAGGTGCCACTCGAACTCACAGCAACATGCTGGTTACCCGGGTACGCGGAAACCAACAGGGAGTTAACCGACCACATTCATCGACCACTGCCAACGATCTCCGTCAGCCCCCTCAGCACCTTCCTCGACCTTGCAGAACATATCCTGGATAACAACTTTCCTGCTGCTGTGGTTGCATGGGCCAGCATGCACTTCTTCAGTTTCTTCCTGAAACAACTGCGACATTTCAATCTACCTCTCTTGTTTGGACCATCAACCGCTGGGAAAACATTGATCGCCACCTGTGCCTTATGGTTGAATGGGTGTACAGACAACCAGTTATGTTCACGGTTGCATAACATGACATTGAAAAGGGTATCTCATAAATTTCTAATGTCTGAAATACTGTCTTGTTCTGGCATGTAATCAAATTCATTCCTTTTGGTTATTTCTCATCTTGAATGATTGCAAGTAATGTTAATTTGCAACAATTATCCAAATAAAACTGAATTGGTTATGATGAATAACATTACTGTTTACTGCTCAGACAATCCCAAATGAAGGTGACGCTATTCTCATTGAATTTCCGAACTTCATCTGGGAGCTTTACTGCTCAACAAGACGAAACTAAAATACTAATTGTATACTGTTATCACTTACAAATAGATGAACTGAAATAATGTGATGCATTATTTTCATGTGATTAATATATTCTGATAACTGAAGGGTATTTTCAAGAAATGTTATTGTTTTATATGTAGTTGATATGGGGACCATCTGGTCCAATTGAGTACTTTTGATATTCATATCTTTCTCTCTTTCAGGACAATCAAGAAGATGTGACATTATATGTTCTTGAGAAAGAAGTCAGAACACCTTTAAGTGGATCACCGTTTACCCACGTCGTGGTTGTTCTACACGACGAAACCAAAGACAACTATGAATATTACCAAATTAATTCTAACTTCAAATTTCACCAATTAACAGAAAGTAAATTCTACAGCCTGAAAGGCGTGGTTGTCGACAAGAAGTCGAAAACAATTAAAATGAACCAAGATAATAAAGTAAGATATATGAGGTTATTAAATTAATCTGGCAACTACTTTTCGGACATGAATAAACTTCAATATTTGCCATAGTTACATCCATCGTGATAAAACCGTTCTTATATAGACCTCTCTCAAAAATGTGATCGAAGTGATCTCTCACCCAAACCAAAATCGGATATCTACAGATATCTTTATTATCACACCACTTGACCAATGAAATTGCGCATATTCATGGACAATATTTCTTTTATGAATCTGAATTTCAGACATTGACGACATTAATTGGCTAGTAAGCTAAAAAAAAAAAAAAAAAAAAGAGAGATCGGAATTTGTTTTGGTTTATCGGGAGTGGTGGGTGATTGGAAGTAACTGAACGAGACCCAAACCTCTTTCGAATTTATAATCCACAATAATCACGTAATGGTCTTTCAAATAATACATTGAGATAGTTTCACAAACTGTCCACATATAGTTGTACGCGCAAAATACAGGCACTATACACAGGTATGCTTAAATCTTCTATCATAAACACTAAATACAATGTGGAATTATTTCACTTCGGAGTCCGACACTACCGGCACATCGTCTTCTGTGTTCCCAAAATGTAGCAATCACTTGTCATGATCCTCCAATACTGGCATCCGACCACGTGTGACATCCGAATGGTAGTATGGCTTCCAGTACCATTTAATCACGAAGAGTCACTATGTTGGTAATTAGATTCAAAAGAAAATCGCCATACATATCCACGGTAAATGTGTTCTTGACCGACTATGTAATCATGGTCTCCATTGTTAACTGACAAACGTGAAGTTTGAGCGACACAGAAAAAGAGCGTTCCATGTTAGTATATTCCTGATATGGTAGTAATAAAGAGCCAACAATTGCAAGAAAAACAACTGAAAAAGCCTGTGGCCGTGGAAAGTATGCCACGGCATACGAAGCCGGCATATCAATATTTTGTGTATTGATCAGCCTATCGTATACATCCTCCCAATTACGCAGACAGGTCCGCTAAAAGAAGCCATACGAGTGTGACCAGGACAAATTCCTTACGCTAAAATTAACGTATATCACGCCAATATTGTCTTGTGCAAATAGGTTCATATTGGACCTATTTGATTACTAATTTTTTTCTTTTATGGCGCGGACCACAGTACCTGTAATTCAGATATGATATATATGGTAAACTCGGTACCCAAATTTTGCATGTGGGTTTACTGACACAAGATACAGGTAAAGTTCGAATTTAGGTTCTGCTCGCCAATTTTTTACATGAATCTTTTTGTTGGATTTTGCACTTAATGTTCGTTTCCGGATGATAACTGTAGTAAGTCTGAATTAGATGAAATGTAAATGGAACGAAATTTGGTATGTGATTTTACTAGCACAACAAAAGGTAAAATTCGAATTTGGGTTCCACCACCAATTTTCACCTGAGTTGTAGAAATGACCACAGCAATAATTTTGAAATTTGGCAAAAATTAATTTCATTTGGCAAAAATTTTGGTAAGACAAAATTTTGGCCCAGCAACAACTCTGCATGCTATGTAGATGGGAACAATATGCATTGGTGTGAATCGGTCAAATAACTTGGCTGCTGTCAGCCATCTTGACTTTCAGTATTAAACAATGTAAATCCATTAGCACAGGCTACAATCCATACTGTTGGTCTGACCATTGTCACAATTGTAATGGGTGTTGACATTGACATTTTGGGGTATTTCAGCAAAAAGACATTGCAACCAGTGGCTATATGATGTAGATTAAATTAGAACCATGGATCACAGCCATGATAGTGGCTATACTGACAATGACATTGTTTGTTCATTAATTGAAGTGAGATTTCTTTGATGTAGAATACGTTAGTGTATATCTGTGAATTTAATGTATTTTTTTAAATGTCATTGTACACGTCATCTTCTTGTTTTTAGCATTTGAAAAGAATGTTCTCACTATCTTAGAAGAATTGAAAACCGATGTGTCAGCTTGTAGAAAAAGGACTGATTTCATCGCACAAATGCAGTGAGCTTCAACTTCAAAAGAAAGAGTCAAACCATGCCAAGAGTTCCCCAGTTTTTCCATTGCCGTCTGTTGCCGTTAGAATCGTCTGAGATACTTCAACAATTTGAAGGCCGACTGGCAGAGGACAATCATCTGGGGGAAGAGTGGCGAGACCAATATCACTTTTCACCACAACATGGACTCGAACAAGAAAAACACACATTGTATACAACATTGTATAATGACATTTGTATTATCCATCTGTATGTTTATCCAAATTTCGGAAATTAAACTGTTGTGGTTATTTTTTGGTATTTGTTGGCACTTGATTCACAATTAGACAAACTCCCAATTTTGGAGGCATTTTGATTCTGAGAGGCAGCGGTAGATGAACACGAATGAACATACTGTCAGATATCAAGTTAATATGAGCTTCTTTGGAATTGGATTTGATACTCTTTTTTTTTTTTGCAGTCTATTAATTGGACGTCATGCTGCATATACAATGGAATATGTTGGTTTTATTCGTTTTTTTCATTTAGTCAGTTAAACATTGCATTAGGTTATTTAAGAACAAACACCGACTTCTGTTTGTGTAGTTTATTTATTACAACACAAAGGCTAGTTGAATGTTGTTGTTTGTGGATTTGGAAAGTTTGTGAAGTGTTTCTGTGACCTGAAAACATTTACATTACAGCAAACATTTTTACAATTTCAATTAGGCCTCCTTATTTCGTTGTAAATATCAACAACCGCTTTGATGCAGATGTTTCAACTCATCTGCCTGTCTTTAAATGCCATACAACTCTCATGTATCTTGTTTAACGGTAATATTTATTTGCAAAATGTAAATGATTTTAATATTAAATTCATAATTTAAACAATATGTCCATGGTTGGAAATTGTTATCAAAATCCTCAGACATGTAGTGATGGCAGTCACTGGACATAAATGTCCCAAACATATTTCAATCTAATTTATAAATCGTTATCATAATATAAATGCAGGAACTCCATACATAATATTACTTAAAACTTGTACAAATTCATCCCCATAGTATGAGGTGTTTAATGGTGTGTCTTAAAGCTGTCAAAAGTGGCGTCATTAGGGTCAGTGGTGCACTGGAAGGTAGAGGTGCACCGAAATTGATACACAATATTTTTACCTCCAATTTCCACCAAATTGATAAACATTCTTATCCATGATATGAGGAATCTAATCCTGTGATTTAAAAAACGTCATCTCGGTGCCTCTTTGGTGAAAAATGTCGGTGGATGGGGTTCACTAAATCTGATACAATTTGTTTAGTTGCAGATTTGAACCAAACTATATGGAAATGTAGAGCAGGCCTGTTCAAAAATAGTGGTTACACTGTACAGTCACAGTGTACAAATATCGACTTGGGGATGGAGTTACATAACTTGTTTGAAATGTTGATACATTTTTCCAACAACTTATTCATATAATTTGTATATCTTATTTCATGTTTTGCGATCAATTGGCATCGCCGAAGAAGAACAAAATGTATAACGAAATCTGAAAGGTACAGTATTGTGCTATAATATTTTAATAATTTCAGAATATTTCTATATAAGTCCTAGAAGACTTTAAATTCAGCAAAGAAAATGGGAGAGTCGTCTGGACCGCCTCTGTAACGACAGACCAGGACCTTATGTGGAAGAGTGACGGATGTAGCTCACAACATCCTTCAAACCGACAGACACTCGACCGTAATTAACTATAATCAAGATATATAATAATCACATTCGAAAATACGTTTTTTATTCACGAAGCAATGGAACATCAACTTAAAATTTAAGTAACACCATCGTTATGCATATTCATCATCAATAATACCCACAAGAACATCTCAAATGCCCGCCGTATTCTTACGTAGCACTGATGCCAATATATGCACATTTTGATGTATATCACAGTAGCATGTATACGTCTCCGAAACATGTCGAGCATTGCTCTCTGAACGTGTCTGGGACTATACAACACCCAAGCCGTCTGTTTTTAGAAACAATTGTAATTTTTGAGACACTGCAATTTTATTTTTTTGCGGGATTAGGTGGGATTCGAACCCCATATATATATATATATACAACATGCTACATATCTCCTATATATACACACAATATAGATCTCAAAGTGTACATATATACATAGTGTCCTAATTGCGACGTCAGAATACGGCAGTCATTTGAGCTTTCTATTTAGATCGCTTCGATAACAGTGTCGTATTGACATCGGACTTTGAGTCCCAAGATCCCTGTTCCAATCCCACATAATCTCTAAAATATTACACCGTTTCAAAAATTACACTTGTTAGCCATCTTTATAAATACACTTAGCTATCTTTATTAATCAACTTAGTTCTCTCGGTTAATAATATTAGCCATCTTGATTAATCAACTTGGCCAGATGTTCGAATGTAATAAAGATCGTTTCCGTCATACTGTTTTGTCCTTGCATGCAATTACGGTGAAATAATCAGTTTCCTAGTGTTGTAGATCCTTCAAAGACGTATAATGTTTTAGAACCTAATACCAGCAACCCGAAATGAGTACCTTTCAAAAATAATGTCTATATATATTTATTGAAGTTTAATGTTCTTTTTCAGGAATCTTCCAACATAATTAACACCACAATGGATGAACTACCATCAACTCATCTGCTTATAGCTGGTGGTGAGTTCGTAACTTCCTGTACAGTATTATTCTCTTCCATTCCCATACTATAATGAATGGGTCCATCAATTTCACCTGGTGTTGCCATGCTATTTACATCCAATAAAAAATAGTTCAATGGAGAGCATCATGTAGTTTTGCAAATATATTGGTGAGCGTACAGACTATAGCATGCTCAAACTTGCCCTCGATTAATACATTGTTCCACTCAAAAGACCAATTTAATACCCATGTCGGGTTGAAGGAATATGACGGTAGGCAATGGTTATCCACGTACATTACAGCACTAATATTAAAAGTTTCATATATCTGACAAGCAAGTCTGTTTCCAATATACACAAATGTTATTTATTTGCATTTGAACAGAAATTACACTCAAATGCCTGGAATATAAACGGGTTCGAAAAGACATGACGTGGATCAAAACGTACCCAATTCTAATCCATAACAATGTTATGTCGTCAACCTCAACTGTAGTAGCCATCGGGCGAAAAAACTGTTGACTGTTGGTATTTGTGTTTACCACATGCTCTGGTGTTCTGTTCCTGTATCATAATCCAATGTGTTCATTAATGCCAAGGCTACTACGCCTATGCCAAAGGTCATGCTTAATTATAGACAAAATAACACTTGTATTATAATTGAAAACTGAAATTGCACATTATATTTCAGGAACCAATCTCTGTAGACCCATCAATGGAGGCTACACATCATTATAACCCAGGAAACAACACACACGGTCAGGTAGCGAGGCCGAAGACCCAACGGAAAGATAGAGGTGGCGTTTATTGAGAATTCAGCGAGAAGGGCCAGTACGCTCCATCACCGACAGCAGACGTTTTTCAAGGAAGTATGTTACATTATCATATCACACCTTTCTCTGATGTCCTGTCAAGCTCAGCATTGGCCCATCCAGAATGTGGCGCGAAGTAGTGAGTTTTGTGAAGCCAGTAACAATGAGACGAGCAAGTTCCGTGTTAGTCTTCTTTTCAAGTCGCTGACTTTTCTCCTCATCTTCCTGGGTAATATGCATATATTTAAGTCGCACAGTCGGTGTAGAGAAGCTGCTCACTTTCTCACAATGAGCATAATAAGCATAGATGTTGTTGAGCGCAAGTTGATGAAATTCCCGCGCTCCAGTGTTCATTGCCACCCCTATTGGTATATGAGGGGCGAACTCGTCATCGTGTGTCACCTGTTCAGTAGAGGCAATATCTTCATCATCGTCGTCGTTGATGTCAATTTCGTCTTCATTGATGGTTGATTAACTTGAAACGGGGATGTTGATGTTTTTAAGTTAATCAAACACCTGAAACAATGAGATTATTAATAACAAGGCCATATTATCGCAAATATATTTAAGTTCATTCGTGTATGAAATATCCGTTTAACAAACCAATTGATCAAGATCTTAGGGATAGAACGATAACGTACTGCTCTCTCAAACTTAGCTTTCTAGGCTTGGCATATACACATAATGACGGGTTGTGAGACGTATGCAAGGGTGCTTTCCCCAACCGGAAAAGAATGCGTCTATGGAACAGATTACTTCAAAGCCAGTTTGAACGTGTAAGTACCAGTATACAACTTTATGGGATTGTGTAATGCTATTAATGAATATAGTTTGTTAATTCTTCGTGTATATATATATATATATATTAAGTAATGTAAACAGTTATGCTGGTTATCTTATGTTCAGAGTCACTTGAATGTTCAGTACATTGAGCCAGGCAGGCAGAGTACTCTTCCATAAACATATTCGGTGGCGCCACAGTCACCCGAACCTAGCACTAGCTGGTCTTATCTTATCGCCGACCCAGATGCTGAGGTAGGTGGACGATAAGGAGACGACAACGCATGATGTTGTGGCAGGGCAAAACATCTGCACGTTCTGTTGTAACATCTGGTCCAATAGACCTCCCTATTTTGAAATGGACTATCATGGCCAGTCCCGGTCTGTCCAGACCCCAAATTGTAAATCATTCATTCGTGAAACTGGTTAAGTGACGGTTCGATTTTCTTCGCATTGTGGCTATTTATTGATAATTGTGGTTGTTGGAAATGGGTCACAACGCTGATCAAAAAATTATTGCTGCTCGATATGTTTGGAAATTAAACCACGTGCTGTTTTGGAAGCAAACAATAGCAAAGTCAATATTGGGCGCATCTGCTGATTGTGTTTATTCGCCATCTTGGTAAGTAACATCCGGCGACCTAAAGCCATAGTATGCCCGAGATTTGATAAGATATTTATTATCGTATAAAAAAGTTATCGGTTGTAAAATGTAAGGTTTTAGGACTGATGCATTGTGGGATAGGTAATCAAGTGTTTTTGCGCATGTCTATCATCGATTTTTTTCTCCAACATTCGAAAGATCAACATGAAGTTTCAATTGTTTACACTGGTTTTAAGTCTTATAAACAGCATCTCGGGGTTTCACCCCAACTGTTTCAAGGAAGATGATTACACAATGAAATGCAATAGCATCGATAGATTCACGCCAAAAGCCTCCCGATGTGTCATATGCGAACTATTTACCACTGGAAAATGTCAACTACATAGAAATCTCAAGATCTGTTTTTCCAAATTTGGATGTGATAATTAGCGAAACCGATGACAAGGACATAATATGCGAACATTGGATTTCTCCACATGAAACTACACTCGTAGTCAGGGATGACCAGTGTGAACGTGAGTATTTATATTTCATTACATGTGACCCATCTTAGGCTATCGATCTAGAGAACAACCGCTCAGGGCTAAATTACTATTCAGTATCAATACTAGTAATTGTGGCTTTTGACCAGAATACACTGTACCAGTGAATACATCATCATTAAAATGTTAAACTAACTATACCCTCACATACCTGGATAGTACTTGTAGCCTCTACCTAGAACTTAATATAGTTGTTGATGTCGCGAAATAGTCTTTGTATTAGCCTATCGAAATAATGTAATCGTTGATCCTTACCCTCTCTACCCCTAAATCGGCAGCGGAGAGGTAGCTAACTGGTCTTTCGTGCTAGCGGAACGGGGATAGCAACCTGGTTATGGTATTCTGACAAAAATGAGAACTCGGGTCAGATACTGAATACATATCCGAATGCAAAATGCCGATACTACTTGTTGAAAGCAAGGATGATAAACAAATATAACCCCATAAGGTGTATCAAATGGACTACTAGCTTGAGGTAGAATAATTTAAATAATGTTACAAATATGTCCTCAAAGGGGAGGGAAATAAAGAATGATGCCATGAGGGTTATAAAGGGTTCAGGTGGACCACTCACCGACAAAATCATTCCATTGGAACCGTTTGTCCCCTACACATGTGTGCCTAAGGCTAAGTGGGTCGCCCGCGATGTTCACTATTGTCGAAGCGATGAAAATTGTCAACGTTGCTGCGGCGGATAGGATCAATGCAGCGATGGTTAGTTCTATAATTAAGAAGTTGTGACAAGTGCACCAAATGGCGCAGAATACCGGAGGGCTTCCCCCAAACAGCTGATTTATTTTTGCAAATGAGTTATCTTACTTGTCGTACATGCTACTATTTCTAGAAAAGATCATAGCTGGTCACTTTGAACATCAACAATATGCATTTGTCATAACTACTTCGAATGTGACTCAATTGATGTACATGGGCGGTTCGAGAATTATACTATAAAGGTGTACGATACTTAACACTGAGAGGTATGTATAATTACAATACAGCTTCATATAAATGTAGTTCAAACATCTACGCGTGCCTAAACACTAGTTCTAGTAAATAGTCTACTTTGTTAATACATTTACATGCAAATCAATGCCAACATTTGGCAAAAGTTCAAAGTCTTTATATTTTTCATGTTTTTATTTCTGTATTTGTTTTACATTTATATGTGATAATCATACGATAAACATCGTTATATCAATAAAGCTGCATTTAAAAAATTATTTTTAACAAACATTTTCAACCAATAGCCTGCATGGATGGGTGAAAAAATTCCTCATGTACATGGTCGAAAAAAAATGACTGAATAATTACAGAATCATATTGGTCAATTTAATTCACATAATATTATCCTGCTTTATCCACTGAAAAGACATTTGGTGGCGCCGACACCGACTATTATTCGGCCCCACTGCCTCGAAAATCATGAACTAGCATTACGTTGATGCAGCTACTCCTCGTGCTTCAAATGTAGAAACGAGACACCACGTGACATTAAAATGGTAATATGTCTCTTTCAGTACCATTTAGTCAGGAAGAGTAAATATGTTGGGTAATTAGCCTCAAAAGAAAAACACCATAGCCCATTTGTAGTTCAGCATCAGGAATATATATCCACGTCAAGTGCGTTACTGAACGACTATGTAATAAAAACCGCCGTCGTTACCTGACAAACTGAATAATTTAGCGACACAGAAAAGAGCGTTCCATGTTATTTTATTCCTGATATGGTAGTAATAAAGAGCGTTTATTTCACTGTTGAGCGCAAACAATTCAAAATCACATGAACATCTGAAAAAAGCCTGGGACAATGGTAAGTATTTATCAAAGCATACGAAGCCGGCATATCAATATTTTGTTTATTGATAAGCCTATCGTATACATCTACCAAGTTATAATTAAACTTTGAATAATAGGGTTAGCAAAGTTTGTGCACCGATTGCAAATATCCAGCTTTTGTGTTCAGTTGTTGCAATATATTTTTCAGGAAATAGATGATACGTGCACAAATTGCAAAATTGATACAATTAATGCGACCATTAATAGACGTCGAATGGCTTCGGCCTTTGACAACATGGAATCGTATCGGGCAGAGAGGCGAAGATTTGCTGAATATATGGGACAGAGTTAAACAATCGATCAAGGAGTGCATGTTTGTCCCAGTCCTTGGGGGACAATTCGGCCAGTAATCGAGATTAACCAGCTGGTAAGTATCAAAAACTCAGAATTGACTAAAATAGAAAGCCCTTCAGAATGTTCATGGGGAAAATGTATGCACAACACTAGACAAGCACAATTTGGCGCTCCTGTGCAATTCGTATCGTAAGACTGATAAATTTGGATAAGTTTGACATTCTTCTTGAAACATACTCTTGTGTGCCAAATAGCAGGGTGAAAATATATATTGCAAGGCGAAAAAGAAGTGTGTGGTGGAAACATAAATAAATAAAATGAACAATTAGTTGTGTAGACTTGAGTACTTATAAACTTAAGTATTCACAATCCATGTACTTCAAATTGTGCGAGCTCGGGAAACATGTGACACCAGTATGTCTACATGGCCTGTGTGTAACATCTCGATTGAAAAATAAAGTTTCTTATAATTACGCTCTTTGTATAGTATTTGCTAATCAAATTCAGAACAGTCAGGTTGCTCCATTTGACGGACGTGTGTGTAATTCGTTGGTAACGTAAGCTTTACCTTATACTGTACACATAATCAGTATCAGTGCAGCATTCGGCAAAGCTCCGTATTCACCGTAAAATGACAACACTGGTTCTGATAAAGTTTGAACGACTATCATTTTACAACAACAACTTAAAATGGCGACCAACGACGAAGTCTTAAATATTTTTTTACAACATCGATTTACAACAATGACGATGATTTAGAAGCATGTCCAAACCGTCTGGATAATCAACTTCCGCAATGTTCTGCATTTACCATGTTCTTAATTAGTTCAAAATTTGACGATTGGATGTATACTACAAGAGATACAGGGTATTATGAGAGAAGGGAACTTCCTTTTTTGAGGTGGTTATATCACATGAAATGTATATACGTGATTCTTAACAAAATGTCAGTAGTACCTTGTAAGTAGTATATGTACACACCTGATTGCGATGTTGCTATACACACTTTCTTTTGAATTACTCTCAGTGATGAAAATCAACAAGCTGGTCGTCCTATAATCCCCACTGCGGGCAGTAATCCCCAGTGGGGACATCAGTAAACTAGGTTCGTAGACATTTTTATATTAAAATTGTATCATATCTAATGTTTCAAGCGATTAGGTGAACTAATTGAAATTTAATTGCATGTTATTAAATGCTGATGGTTAAAAAAGTTACTTGATATGTTAGAATTATATCTGAGGAGACATTTTGTTTACATTGTAATTTAAAATCAGGAATATGATTGATATAATTAAACTAAGATATATATTTTTTCACATGTATATCCTCTCAATATCTTAGACACGAAAATCTTAGTTGGTTGTTAGATATTTACACTGAAGATTGTGTTTGGATACTAACTTATACATTTTATAAAATGAAGGAAGTCCACACTTCATTATAATTAATGAAAACGTTCTTATTTGGAGTGGAATTTCTATTCACCCCAGCCATCCAATGTTTTACAATCGTTGTCCATTTTTGTAGAACGTATATATATTTCTTTTATCTTTAGGATCTTATGGACGAATTCCTTGACGGAAGGACTTCTTCGGAGAAGGGCACATTGTGTCATATCCATTGCTTTTAATCATCGCAATATAAAGCAAGTAAAGAATTCGTTCAATAGCGTGACAGATTTCGTATTTTTCGTCACCACGGCACCCACGCTCTGTGGATGACATAGAGGGAAGCAGAACCATCATCACCCGCCCATAAGACGCCCGCAGCAAGTCAAAACTTCATGGTAAAGGTTGTAACACAAGTCTGTGATGCCATCTGGTCACCAGTAGACCCTGATGAGTGCACTCATATCCGTTTTGCGTCTGCAAAAAGGTGATTTTAATTGTGATACACTTTGCAAGTTGGAAATTAAAAAAAAACAGCTGGTAGAGCTTCCCAATGAATCACTCGTGCCCAAAATGGACACATACATTTAAACAATTCAGAATCTGAAAATCCTGTATCGGTACATTCATAGATGTATAAAAAATTACATTGATTGTATATATAGAGAATTACTAGTTTTTCGTTATTTTACTGTGGGTTGCCAGTGGTTTCCGTAAGAGATACATAGGACAATCTATATTATGGTATTTTTCTGAAATTTGATAGGCAAGCATATAACAAAAGAAAAGTTCTGTTTGAAGATGCCCAACGACGAGAGGCTCTTCCGAGAATTGCACAATGCACCGACTGGAGGACACATAGGTATCAAGATAACTCGCTTCTACTGGATAAACATGACTGAGTGGGTAATATACTAGGTAAGCTTTTGTTATAAGTTTGGTTTGTCTAAATAAGCCATATTCTAGCAATATTTATTCATTTTTTTATTGTGAACAAAGAATAACAAAAGAGAAAAGACATAATACACGCACTCACCCATGCTCTCGATCCAGGACATGGAAGGGCGGACTCTGCCATGACCAGGCCTACTTTCGTACCAGTGACTTTCGGAAATATTTAAAGGCACATATTGTGTTGGGACAATCTTTTTTTTTTAGGCACCGTTGAACTTAACAGCAAGACGAAGCAGTGATATTAGTTTCTACCTTGTCATTTCCTTGACCGAAAATTTGCTTTCTTTATCTAAAATAGTGGTGATAAAAACAATAGACTATTTTGTTTCCTTCAGAATAACTTTGAATGTCCCGTATTAAAACAGCGAAAGTGGTTGATGGTGTGTAATAAGTATTTTAGGTTTGCAGAATCAAAGTTCCAAACTATATGTGCAACTTTAATTATTTTACGTTCAGAGTTTACCATAAACAGTATAATTAGTAAATTAACCATATTGCAACTGTTTTGTAAATATTGGTTCGACAGCTATCTGGAAAATACACAACGCTCGCTGTTTTTTCTTTTCGGACAGTGTTGTGATGTGTTTAAGTAAGCAGGTATATATATTGCAGTTATCGTAGAATATGATTGGTCAAAGTAAAATGATCAGTGTAACTAAATTGGATAGATATCTTTCGCTCGGGTATCGGGTAATTCAGTGTGTTGTGTGTGATATTCAGGGTCACTGTTAAAGGTCTGGTGTATTTTTGAGTCTGCAAATATCGGGGTTTCAGTCTATTATTTTATTTTTAAAGCATTTCGAAGTGTCATCCACTGGTTATCGAAGTCATAATTCATGTTACATTTTGCGTTGTATCTCTCGCATTCATACCTAAATGTAAGATCGCAAAGGAATGAGCGAAGCGACAGTTATGTGGGCGTGAATTTTGTCCTGTATATATATTGTTTCATCACTAGCAGGAAGAGGTTACTTTTTGACTTTCTGTATTCGTGATCTATACTGATAATAATATTCTTCTTTGTTAGATCAATGGGAAACTGGTTGTTTTCCGTCCATATTTCAATTTCCTTTATAAAGGTGTGTACATGGGGACAGTACCAAAAAATATGAGAAATGGTTTCCTGTACATTTTGACATCGATTGCAGAAGTCGTCGACTCGAAGGTTAGCCACCTTCAGAAATTTATTTGTAATGATAATTCGCGTGTTAATTCTGAATTGGAGCCACTCTAATTTTGTATCGGTTGTCGTTTTAAAGGGCATGCTCAAATATTCTTCCCAATGTTCTATCTTTTCGGAAATTTCTGATTCCCATTTTTGACATAGGCATAATTTTCCCACTTTCTAGAACTTTGTAAAATAATTGTCCGCCCTTTTTGTCACGGAGTATCGCAGTACGATTATTAGGTAGGTATGGGCAGGGTATACGGATTAATGGTTGATTAAGAGAACTTGCCAATGACATAATCTGACGTTTTATGTTGCTGATTGTTATGAAATCGACGCGGATGTTGAACTTTGCATATAATGTGTGTGGGGTATGGAATGTATTATCTGATTGGAATAAATTGTTTATAAAAAATATTCCATTAGCACAGGCTACAGGCCATACTGTTGGTCTGATCATTGTCACAGTTGTAATGGGTGTTGACATTGATATTTTGGGGTAATTCAGCAAAAAGACATTATAACCATTGGCTATAGGATGTAGATTAAATTTGAACCATGGGTCACAGTCATGATAGTGGCTATACTGACAATGACATTGTTTATTCATTAATTAAAGTGAGAAATCGTTGATGTGGAATACGTTAGTATATATCTGTGAACTGAATGTATTTTGTTTCAATGTCATCCAGGACACGTGTTCAAAAACATAAGGAACAACATAGAATCTAGCACATTGGACAATGAAAATGTTCCTGGACGATACCTTGTACTTAATAACAAACCAATTTGGGAGTACTGGAAAGGGGCATTCAACAACAATTTCCAAAATGGTTTCAGAATACACAGAAAGGTCACTCCAGACCACATAAATTTAAATTCATTCTTGAAAATGAAATCAATTGGCTACTGAAGTTTTGTCAGCAAACATGTTATATATCATGGAGCAGTATCAATTTACCATGAAAAATCAGTCTTCGCTTGTGCTTTCTCGTTTGTTCTTAACGCTTACGTGCTGTGATACCGTTGTACATTTAAAATACGAGCGATAACAATAACAAGCAATTCAATTTCAAATTTCGCAAACAAGAGAGCGCCACCATTTTGTAACGAAATTACGTCGTCATTTCCAACGTTGCTATGGCCTGCCAGGGGACGTAATATTCTAAATGTAACGGTACGGAATCTGGCGAGGTTTGCCGAATGCTATGCGCCCGCGTCAGCTAAATCCACATTAAGCATTTAATTTTGAATAAAGTTGATTTTGATTTTCAAATTTAATAGTATTGCTATAGGGAGGCTGATCGAAGCAGAAAAATAGATTCGTTTTATTAATTTGTCAATCCTATTCCAACATGGCGGCCACCATAGGTCTGAATCGCCCGGATGTAAAAACTATTTTTTCATGTTGATGGGGTATAGAAATTACTGACGTTACAAATATACTTGCGTCGCTTATGTTACCGTAAAACAACCCTTTGGGTTGTGATTAAAATCCATGACAAATTACTATGTTATGGGTGCAATATGCCAAACTATCAGGATATATTACTGCGGGACATTCGTGGCCTTGTGCAAATGCCCGCTATAGTGCATTCGTTCATGGCTGACAACATAGCGTTTTCCCAAAGTGGAAACATATCCCAGTGCGAGGGAGGAGATTTTACGCTAGAGGGGAGAAACAAACGTGAAAATGTGGATCCCGAAGGGTTTGCCGACATAAGATCGATGGTTAAATGTAATCCGAAACATCGATCGTCTGGATGGGGGTGAGCTATATATTATACTTTATTGAGCTTCGAAATAGGTTAATTCCTGCGATGTTTCTGTGTCACAAATTATTAGTAAATTGGGCATTTAAAGCGATATTGCAGCTCGTCCATGTTGGCCACAATAGACCCGAGACTAAAATAATAATACACTGAGTAAAGTGTTGCTTTAATTCGTACATAACCAACCGATGCCAATGCGATGTATTTTTACAAGCAAATAGCACAGGCAATTACAGATAAGGCCAATCAACCGAATGGACGTCTTTTTGAATTAGAACAGTTGTTTCTTCTCTACAATTCATTAAACAGTATGGAAAGGTAAATGTTTTTGTTCCGGGACATTTATTAACAAGGACAGTTTAAACCGTGAACCAAACAACGTAATAACTATTTATCTTTATCTACACTCCAATTTTATGTGATGGAATTCCATGAAGTGGTATAATATTAAATTAGGTTATAGCCTGTGGATATTTCAAACATTATGATAAGTTCAACGAATAGCTTGATTTAGTATTAGAAGAACGGCTAAGTAAACTTCTCAGAAATGATTAATTGATTAGTACAGAACGTGTTAAAATTATGTTTTTTTGCTCCAGGTTTTACTCCGAGAAAATCACTGTCATGCCATATCAGACACAACAACAGTCCACCAAATACAGAAAGAGGATTGATGAAGAAACTAAGCAATTCCTGGAAATATTTAAAGACGACCAACTCTTAAACCATTCCAAAAAGGCAGTACACGGCATTTCCAGGATTTCCACTGAAATACGAAGTTTCGAACAAAGAAAGCTGAACTCTCCGAAAGGCTCGATATGGGAGTCGACTGCAAAGACGACACCAATTATAACGAGGTGTGTATATCTTGCATGAATTTCCATAATAATATTACCGTGATATATCCCTTTAAATGAAAAGGCTTGCGTAACAAAACTGTTTGCTTCGATGTTGGTGTTTGGTTCTCCCGGGAACCAAATTGGGAATTATTTAATAGATGTAATTCTTCCAGGCTTTGTCGACGTCGGTATTGCATGCATTACAGCACGTTAACATGCATGAATATGCAATGACACATCTGCCATAAAATATCCACCATAAATGTACCCTAGTAGTTTATATATGCAAAGATTACACTTTTGAGAACGTGACTGTTTAGATGACGATTATTATGCTTAATGATAACATATTATACTGCCTTGATTAGCCATTATCGTGACATATGAAGAATATTCATATCTAAGCTAAAGTGTATCCTACATGTCTCGTGGCAATTTTTCTCTAGTATCATGTGATATAGTGCTTAACACGGAATACTATTTTAATATACGTATTCCAATGTGTAAACTACCAACTCTCAAGGGGGTGTTCTATACCAAAAATATTTCGCTTTTACGACCCACAATAGCAAAAATATCCATAGCGGTGCACGTAATACATTTTTTGTCAGAAAAAGAAGCATATGAATATGCATACCAGTTATATCTACAACATTAACACACAACACGTCGTCATACTAAATTGAATGTTCTGTGTAACGACATATCTTTCATAGTTCGACTGTCAAAACTATTCTAAAATACATTCGTGCCAAAAATATTGATATTTGCGCCCACGATATAGACCACGTGTATATATAATATAAAGTCATTTTAGAATATGTGTCCAGTGTGCTTTTTTTTCTTGTACGAGTCCAGATTGTGGTGAAAAGTCATATTGGACGAGACACAGTGTGTCGAGACCAATATCACTGTTCACAACAACATAGACTCGTACAAGAAAAACACGTATTGTATATAACATTGTATAATGACATTTGTATTATCCATCTGTATGTTTATCCAAATTTCGGAAATAAAACTGTTCTGGTTATTTTTGGTATTTGTTGGCACTTGATTCTCAATTAGACAAACTCCCAATTTTGGAGGCACATAACCCAAAAAATACAGAATATATCTGGAAAATGTTTTCTATTATGTAATCATGATTTTGTACTCAACATAATGGATATATAAATGGAAGGACACGTGGAATGAAGTTTTTTTTTTAATAAACATCCTTGAAAAGCTATAAATTGAGTCTTTTACCAAATTTGAACATATTTATTTCACAAAATTTACCAATTCTGCCTTTCTTGATCCTTTTTGATTTTTAGTATGTTTATAATTGCTTAATAGACAAAATCGTGAGCTAAGAAACACTGTGATGCAATTAGTTTGAGGTTTGGTACTTTTTTTCCTTATAAATGCACTGGACTATATAAGAGGGGGATTTTTTGCAGAAAATTTATATTCGTACATGTATGATTATTTTGATTCTGAGAGGCAGCGGTAGATGAACACGAAGGAACACACTGTCAGATATCAATTTAAAGGTACGGTTGGCCTTAGTTGTCGAAAATATTCATATTTGTTCCAATCACCGTAAACAGAAAAACATTAAAACGCATACAGTTTCGTTCATATATACCATGACCATCGCGTAAACAGCATGTTATCATAAAGACCTACTATGTTTTACCTAAGCAAGAGCCTGATTGTGTTACTGAAGACAGAACAATGCTACTGGCTAATCACACACAAATGGCATAAACGCTCTTTATTAGTTCCATATCAGGTATTCACCAACAAAGAACGCTCTTTATGTTTACCATCATAATATAAACAAACACCAGAAAAGTAACTTTTTATGCTTTTGTTTACATAACAATGGTCAAACATTTGACAATAACATACTGTGTATGCGATATTTCTTATATGTATACGGACAAAGTATGTCTACAGTTTGATGTTCTTTCTGTTTGTGGCGGTTTTTGACGGGTGGAAATATTTTCACAGGATACCCACCGCCAAGGCCAACCGTACCTTTAATATGAGCTTCTTTGGAATTGGATTTGATACTTTTATATTATTTTTGCAGTCTAATAATTAGACGTCTTGCTGCATATACAATGGAATATGTTGGTTTTATTCGTTGTTTTCATTTAGTCAGTTAAACATTGCGTTAGGTTATTTAAGAACAAACACGGACTTCTGTTTGTGTAGTTTATTTATTACAACACAAAGGCTAGTTGAATGTTGTGGTAAGTGGATTTGGAAAGTTTGTGAAGTGTGTCTGTGACTTGAAGACATTTTTTACATTACAGGAAATATTTTACAATTTCAATTAGGCCTCCTTATTTCGTTGTAAATATCAACAACCGCTTTGATGCAGATGTTTCAACAACATTTGGCAAAAGTTCAAAGTCTTGATATTTTTCATGTTTTTATTTCTGTATTTTGTTTACATTTATATTTGATAATCAGACGATAAACATCGTTATATCAATAAAACTGCATTTTTTAAATTATTTTTAGCAAACATTTTCAACCAATAACCTGCAGGGATGGGTGAAAACATTCCTCGTGTACATGGCCGAAAAAAATGACTGAATTATATTTAGTAGGGGTTAATTACATAATCATATTGTCAATTTAATTCACATAATATTATCCTGCTTTATCCACTGATAAGACATTTGGTAGCGCCGACACTGACTATTATTCGGCCCCACTTCCTCGAAAATCATTAACTAGCATTATGTTGTTGCAGCTACTCCTCCGCGTGGTTCACAGGTAATATTGGGAAAGTGGCAAAGTACAGCAGCCATTTTGGAACCTGTTTGTATCTCTAAATCATTCAGAACTAGAGTTTAATACAAGGAACAGGGACCTAGTTTACAAACTCTGTCCCGTTTTCCGAGAATATGATTTGTAGCATCTGGGGTGGATTGTTAGCACTTTGTATACGATATATCAATGGACACAAACAGTGTATAATTTCACTCATTTCCTTTACGAAGAGTGAAGACTCAACAAGTATTTGCTAAGCATGGGCTTCTTACTTGAAAAACGAAGTGATACAGTCCTTAACATTCACGTACCAATCAAATTCTAAAGAGATATTATTTGAAGACTAATGCCATGTTCTTTAACATTCGCTTAGCATTTGAATGATTAACAGCGACTCAGATATACATGTTTTGTTTATCAGATTGTGACCTGTTGCTATGTCCTTTATAGAATGCCGTTCTTAGTTTGATAAATCTGGTTTCTGTTGATACTAAGTATACCAATGCATTTTATTTTAGACATTACTTTCTCAAGGTAAACGATGAGGTCAATTTCACAAACCTGTGAAATATTTTTAATTTGTATTGCATTCTGCAGCATTGGGTAGATTGTGTACAGGATTCCTTGTACCAATACATGTTTTCTTTTATTGTAAATTGAAACTTGGTGGTTGATTCTGTCCAAAATGTCCATATTTTAGCAATAAAAACTTGACAATTTCATAGCTCCAGAAAATAACAATCTTCAACGTGGAATTAACACCCATTTGATTATTTATATTCAAAAGCTATGCAATGCCAAACTTTCAGATCAAAATTGGTAACGTTTTTGATGGAATCTGCAATGACATTAAACACTAAATTATGTTGGTAAATATTGGTCCCAAGTATTTCTGAAATTAAGACTTAAGATATTTTATATTTATGAATGTTTTATATTCCTGCAATTATTAGCTAAATGACGCGAGGTCACATTATACAAGCTGAATGTTGTAATGAAGACCACCAGAAAGACACAATTGCAGAATAACCGATTTCAGTATCAGACAGGTGGCAAATGAAATTAATCTCATGACACAAATATTGGTCACTGGCTTGTGATTTGTTCAACATTACAATTTCTCTTACGTGCATAAAACTAAGAAAGCAATGTTTATAAATGTGGTCCTCTGATCCTTGATTGTCGAACGCAAGTAGTTTCAATATTTACGATGTTTCACTATATTATGATAGCTATTTAGAAATAATATAAAGTTGATTTATATTTGTTTTCTTTAAATTACAAGGGGGGGGGGGGTAAAGATGTTTTTCATGGAGGGCATGATTCTTTTTTTGTCCAGTGGAATTATGGACCACACTAGGTCTAGGAGAGAACCCAAACGAGTGGCGTGAAATGTTGCCTCTAGATATGGAGGTCAATTACAATAGTAAAAGGGTCACAAATATGGAAGTAATTGATCCTCTTAATTAAACACTTACCGATAAGCTTGTGTATTTTGCTGAAGAAAGACGAATCTGAACTGATGTCCAATAGGCCTAACAATATTTACTTTGACAGCCAGTGCATTCTCGCATTTGTGTGTGTCTCAAATAGACCTAACAATGTGAGTCTTGCATATATTAGGGAATGCACTGTCTTAAGGTCAAGGTAAATATTGTTTGGCCATTATATTCTCATATATTAGAGGTGCCTTATGGGCGACTTGTATAATATAACAGAATCAATTGGCAAAGGGTTTTCGCAAAGTTCCTGGAAGTTTGAGTTATTAAAGGGTTAATAACAGTTTACTGTCCACACTTTTGCTGATTCAGTTTGATGAATATTTGATAATTGATAGAGTTACACTTAATATTAAGCTTATTATTGATTTTCATTCAACAAAATGTATCCAGCGCTATCGTGAACTGGGTCTATACACATTGCGTAATTTTTGCGTAATAATTCTGGCCTAGCAAAAAAAAAGCTGATTTCAAAAGTACCTTAACATAGTACCCTATATCTGCTACGTTGTTCATCTAATTCTTTTGAAACTTGGAATAAATTGGGATCTAGGTATATGCTGCACATTGTGGGAGTTCATTGTATTAATGGTTTTCCAACCTTCTGTTGAATGTCTCTTATTTGGAATATTGCCATCTTCTAAAATCACATTTTCATCTTTGACACACAACAAAATAAAAATTGATGGGTTAGTACTCAATCCAATCAGACGCTGCTAAATTACTATTTCTTTAGTTCGCATTGTAGAATTTCACACATTTTCTGTTGCTGTTGGTCCGATGCCACAGCATAGTTGTTCACGCTATTGACATTCTTATGTCCAGACAACTGAGCGATCATTTGAGGATTGATGCCGGCATGTAACAGCCGAGTGCACATTGTCTTTCTGAGGGAATGGTTTGTAATTTTTCCAGGAAGACCGGCTGCCACCGCCATGTCTTTCAGTATCGTTCGGATTTTGTTAACGCCCACTGGCTGTGCCTTGAACCATAATGCATTTGGCGAGATATGGTGATTTTGGTTGACGGCTATATAAAATGGTGAGTCTTTTGATTGCATTTTTGCTGGCCGGTTTTTAGCATACAGCTTGTAGGCTGTCACCGGGCATCTGGACTTATCTTCATTATTGCCAAAGATTTTCGGATGGAAGGGACGACTGTTGTTTGTATTCGTTCCATCGCGTGTCTTGGAGAGCCGCTCATTTAATTCAAGATACTCAAAACTACCAATAGTCTGCTTCATCTCGATGTCGCCCCATTTCAGCTGCTGGAATCCGAGTAGTTTAGTGTTATTGAACCACACCAACCTCAACAAAGCTCCCGGATTCGATATACCAAGCTGGCCGCACTCCCACAGCTTCTCCTCACCCTCTTCGGTCAACACGTCAGCTTTTTGGGGTTTATTTCCAAGTCCCTTCTCTTTTAATTCTTTACGTCTTGATGCAAGAACTTCTCGGCTTACTCGGAACTTGTCGGAAATAATGATGCTTTCCGAATATTCTGAATCCCTCAGATATCTGTCAATACCTCGGTGAAACCCTGTTAATGTATCTGGCTCATAGTCGGTTACGCCGTCTGGTTTTTTCAGATGTAATATGAAACCGCCTATATGTTCATCCAGTTCTCGTGGGGGAATATCCTTGATTTCACGGTGTTGTGTGCCTACATCTTTCTGTTCAAGATACTCAGTAAATCTTCTTATTGACGAATATGTCTTTCTTTGGGTGTTTAGATTTTTCTTACTGTTTATGTACATCCGCAGGTCCTTCATGTTCGCTGTTGCTGGACTCAGTGGACTGGTAGTAGTATGTGAGGTAGCTGTAGCCTTAGGCGAACTGTGGATATACCTTTGTAGATCTCTGATGTTTGAAGTAACATGACTTGGGCCAGGAACATGAACTTGATCTTCTGCCACTGCCAGTTCTGGACTGTCACAAAGTTCCAAATCATCAAAAAAGAACTGGGTTAACATATCATCTGACATCTGTGCAGACTCTGCGTTACTTTCTGTGTTTTCCATTTTAATTCCGATAAAATCGTCCATAAAATCGATGTATAACTTAAATTTAATTGGCGAATCTCAGAGAACAGTGAAAGAATTTCCGGTATTTGAAAGGTGTGTTTACAAATTGACGTCTGCTGAATCGCAGAATTTTGGGTTCGAAAACAAATTATGTTCTTCAATATAAAGCATTATTACGTTTTGCACTCGATTGTTTTACGAGCATATACGTATTTTAATTCCATACACGAAGTTTTAGGTTGAAATATGCAATATAACAAATTTGATTGCGATTATTAATGTTGAATGGGGAAATCCTGTGTTAAATCTACGATACAAAATATCATCAAACTATTTAAAATTCTCTGGTCTGACAAGCTCCATTTTCTCATATTTTTCATTTAAAATCAGTAGTTGATTTTCTTTTTATTTGGGGAACTGATATATCGACTCTGTTCATTGGATTTTATTAATTTTTAAACCGTGAATTCCTATGTTCAAACAACCCGCGCAAAGGATGGCAAAGGTGTTAATTTGGTTTTCCCAGATTTTCCACCCAATCAGCGCGCTGCGATTTCGGCAAGTGGATTGTCGGCCTTGCTTTGAAAAAGTAAAAATAGTAACGGCGAGAACCAGTATAACAACATGAATGAAATAGTTCCGTCGACAGATTGCACTAGTGCGATTCTGAGAATTATCACAAGCCTGGAAACAGGTGCGATCATGCGAATTACGTTGATAGATGTGTAATAAATAGTTTGTAACGGCGTGTTTACATGGTGCCCAGGAGACTCAGTCGGTCAAGCAGTCGGTCAGGTGCATAGCGCATTATTTGTATCATATATATTTCGACGAGATATAATTCAGTTTCGGAGTCTAGGGAAGGGGCGAAGCACGGAGTTTGTGGGGGTCCGGGTGTGGGGAGAACGATAATAACTGACTTGGTACTGCCGTGTATACATATCCCATTTTGGTGAATCAGTCGGTCAAGTGCATAGCACATTATTGGTATATTATCTATATTTCGACGAGAAATATAGCAGAATCGGTGTTTGGAGAAACAGCGAAACATGCATTCTCATGGCATTTATTGCTCTCATTTCGGTCTTTGTTGTTCATGGTCCTTGTGGCAATGATGTTCCTATTGTAAGCAGGGTCATTTTATCCAGACATATTTCGCACGATTTATCAACAAAACTAAAATTGTGTGGCAGAGGGGACCCGCCAGATAAATACATGTGGTTTCTAATACCACACTCTGACGTGTGTTCTTGGGGCGACTATGTTATAATGACCGCCGTTGTTAACTGACAAATTGAAAGTTTGAGTGATCCAGAAAAGAGCGTTCCATGTTATTTTATTCTTGATATGGTAGTAATAAAGAGCGTTTCTTTAACTCTTGTGAGCGAACAACTGAAAAAGAGCTGAAAAAAACCTGTGACAATGTAAATTATTTGTCACGCGATACGAAGCCGGCATGTCAATATTTTGTTTATTAATAATAAGACTATCGTATACATCCTCCAAATTAGGCAGACATGACCGTTAAAAGAAACCATATGAGTATGACTCCAAACATTACAATTAACGTATATCATGCCAATTTTCCTCACACAAATAGGTTCATATTGAACCAGGATATTCATAGTTTGATATTGGAGCTATTTGATTCTGAATTAGTGGACTTATGCCCGTTATTCTCTTTCATGGCGCGGACTAAACAGTGACCATATTATACACAGCGTACATCTGGTAAGTTGATTTAGGTTCATTAAATCCCGCGGGGAGTAGTTTAAGTGGATCAATTAACGCAATATATCCTCATTCAAATACGTTCATATTGAATGCAATTAAAAAATCCAAATACGCCATTTATAATGAGCGCTTACCAGTTATTCCGTTGAATAATGGGCGTTTGGTATTGTGGGTGCTTCAAATATACCCGATGCGGACGTATTTGTAATATGAATACGCACGTTTACGACTTTTTGTTCCCATTTACGTTCATATAGAGCGTATTTCCGATTCAAATTACGCCAATATGGGCGTATTTGAAATATGTTAAATGTGGTCCTATTGTTTAGGAAAACAGGCTGCAAGTATAGCCGATATGAATTTAGTTAAATTGAAATTAGTCCATATGGAACTTTCGTTGAACGTTTATGTTCATATAGGGCTTATTTCAGGTGCACGAGATAAGTTCACTATGCGCGTATTACACCAAACTCACATATGCCCATACATCACATTATTTCACCCAAACCTTGGGTGTTTATTTCACACGACTTTCTGGGATAACCTGTGTGTCGACTAAGAACATGCGTGCCAATTGAGGAGAACACGCGAAGGATTTGTGTAAATGTTAGCCCAAACGACATTTCGAAGTAACGACTGCTTTGTTGTTTATTTCGAGGAATAATACCGCATCATATGAATTCAGCCCAAATATATTGACAGGTGTCAAGGGTCTAACTCTATACTGAGCAATAAAAAACTAATATAATAAATACCGAGTATATTTAATTTTAACGCCAATGGGTCGTTTATGTGCGTTTAAGAGTGTATTTATGCTTAAAGCAAAGTGAAATAACGATCTTAAAATGAATTGGCCGGTATATTTTATTAGTTATCAGGGTTACCAGGGTCGTAGTTGCATAAATTACAATATATTTTTATGCTAAGATAATTGCGTGGTAATTTGTTGGTTAATGGATTGATCGGTGATCATGTTAACACAAATCCCATATATGGAAAGTGACTTGCGCATGCGCAAAACAGATACAATGGTCTAATTTTCCAATGCCGATGACAATCGAAGCGGACGCGATGTGCATTTTAATTCTTTCATTACGACTGTTTTGGCGTCCTAATCTATTAAAATATTCTTCTATATCTTGGAAGGTGTTCTGGAAGGATTATTTCAATATGTGTATATCGGATTAACCTTCCAAAAAGATGAGTTTGACGCCTGTATTTCTTGGCATGAATATTAACGAGCGCTCGTCTGCAAGTAGGTCATCTGGATTCGGAATTGGCGTGTTTTTGTGAAAATGTCAAATTCAATTTCTTCCAACAATATATTTAAGCCCAATTCACACTACTGCCATGCGTGTGTCGCGTCCGATGCGACAGTTATAGATTAGTGATAATAGCATAGCGACATTCGCAACCGTCGCATTGACAATAGATATTTTGACGCAACGCAACTGTTGCATACCTTATATGGAAAACATGTGTAGCGTCAGGCATTGGCAATGTTCGTCAAGTCATTAGCGCGTGTTATCTCCCTTTCCATCGAAATCATTTGTCAACAGATACTTAACCTAAGAAGCGTCGGAGAAATGATTTTGCGGGTTCCACTGCATCTAATGTTTCACAATTATCCTATTGGGGTACCGATATGAAAGAGATTTATCTGTGCAGAGCTCAGCACTAAACTAAATACAAGTAAAATGTATAATTGTTTTGTTACCGGCTGTCCAGTCCGGAAATCTCTGATTTGTCGATATTCGGACTCTGTGCGACCGTCGTTGCAGTGTGAATGTGTATGTTCGTGTCGGACGCAACGCACACATCGCAGCAGTCTGAATGGGCCTTTATCCTTCTATGGACACTATGTGTGGCATTTTATTTAATAAATTTAGGATGTGTTGCATTTATTAGATAAATAATGAACGCATGTATGATTATTCTGTAAAACGGAATACACTAAGTCTTATGCATGTATGATATCAGGTGCGACATCAGCCCTCGGTCACCTCACATCAGCCTTCGGTCTCAGGCTGATATATATAAGGTTACCTCGGGCAGATCCATCACTGACACACACAACCAAATTGCGGAAATTCCAGCAAACTTTGTCGTTTCGCACCCAAATTTGAAAACTGTCAACATTAACATGGGAGATCTTCATATACCATTTACTCCGACCAATGTCAGAATGTGCCCAGCAGTCTATTTCACGGAAATCATATCCAGATTAACAATTTTAACATTCACAACCACTTGAAAAATGAATTTGAAAACATGACATGAACTGACATTGAATTCGGCGGGTGAATGACATTGTTCGGTGTGAGTAAAGATAAAGTTCCAATTACAATCAATTGACTACGAAACATGTTGTTGAAAATTATATTAAATTAATTGTTATTTCGTATTAATTGTCATCGTACATGTATGTACATGCACATTACCAAGCACAAATATGAATATGAGATATGATAATGAAGTTATCTTTTCTGAATGGGACGGCGACAAAGTGGTTAATAAAGATGGCCTGATTAATGTATACATGCAAATTGTTGAAGTGTTATATGAAAAGTGACTCAATTCCATATATAGCACCAGAATCCATTGAATTAAACCGCCGAAACATCACAAAAAATGGGCAAATTGTTGAATATCCGAACTTTGAATACTACATTCCTTTAGAGCAGTCTCTGCACAATTTATTAGAGCTACCTGAGGTATGGCATTATGTACAACATCCCCATTTTTCTTCCAATGAAGATTATATGCAGGATTTTTGTGATGGTGAGTTTTTTCAGACGCATCCCCTTTTCATAGAAAATAAGGCTAGACCAATTTAATAACTTGGATTACGCCGATAACAAATTAGGAGAAATTGAATAAAAATAAAAATTGGAGAGAATTTAAAAAAACAAACAAATTATAATTTTTTTGTGTGAACATAAATATGAAGTTATACCATATCTAAAACATCTGTATCAGTATGATTCAGTAATTTTATGGTACTTTTTGAACAAATACTAACACCCAGCTTTTCATGAGTAACAATATTCACATTGACATTTTCAGGAATTATCTGGCAATAAAAGAGTTTAATATTAAAGCAGTGGTTTAAATAAACATGGGCACAATCTAATCTAAATATTAAGCATGTAGCCTTGTACACTCATATTAAAATAGTAGGAAATGTTCATCTATTGGGTGTAACAGTTAATCACTCTGAACATACCATGGAGTGAGAGGTGCATATGTCATTCTATGCCAACAATTAATGTACATGGCATGCATAATTTTAAATCCATTTTTCATGAGGTTGTGAGATAATAGAGATTTTCAAGGTAGTCTCAATGCATGTTTCCTTGTATGAAGTGTTTGATTGATATAAAAGTTAAGCCATATACTATTAAACAATCAGGAGACTAGTATAAGTATGACTACATGAAATTCGGTCATTCAGTAATTATCCATCCGCGGGTGACAGACACCGGATAAAAGTGGTCTAATTGTGTTTTTCCTCTCCATCTTCAGATTTTCATCCTCGATATTCGTAATTCAAGTTATCAAATTGTTCTGACCTAAGAGTGCACTGCAGTTGATTCTGAATACTGATGATCTGGAGATTACAAATCCACTTGGGTCTCACACAAAGAAACAAAAATATCATTATTGTCCCCCGAAAAATATCGGAGGACTATTATAATCAGCATGTCCGTCCCGATGTGTTGTCCGCATGATAACTCGAGTTCCTCCGACCCAATTGAGATGAAACTTGGTATGTATGTGTAGTGACCAAGAATAAAGGCCGAGTTCGACTCGGGGCTCGGTCCGATGATTTATGACAGAGTTATTGCCCTTTTTCACCCATTTTCGACTTCGAAAATCCAACTTTTCATGTTGTCCGCATGATAACTCAAGTTCTTTCCATCCGATTGAGATGAAACTTGGTATCTATGAGTAGTGAGTCAAATGGCTCAACACACAGAGTGGTATCACACAATTATTTCGGGCATTGCTGTATTATTTTATTTTGTGTAAACCGCCATTGTCACTTTAACCCATTGTTGACTGAATGGACTCTCCCACTCAATGAGAAGCATATTTAATGGAATATTCCATTGTTATTTTATAGGGGTGTAATTTTAATATAATCAGACGATGGACAGAAAAATCACCCTTGAGATTTTTCAAAGGATTCCCATTTGTAGGGATGTTCAGATAATAAGTTCAACAAACAGCCTCAGGCTGTTTGTTGAACTTATTATCTGAACATCCCTACAAATGAATTAAAGGGAATCTACTAACTACCCGTCAATGAGTATTCAGTCATGAAAGGGTTAATGCTTATATAAAACTTATGTTGATTGTTGTTGCGACAAACCAAATAAATGATGTCAATTCTATATTTCTATCTATGTTTGTATGTGAATATGTTATTTGTTATGAATATTAAAAGGTATAAAAATCCAATGTGTGATATGTGGTCCCAGATAACATTGGCGTTGTCCAACTTAACATTGGTGCATTGTCCAACTTAACATTGGTGTGGTGTGATTTTATGTGGTCCCAGATAACATTGGCGTTGTCCAACTTAACATTGGTGCGTTGTCCAACTTAACATTGGTGTTGTGTGATTTTAACACATGTGTTCAAAAAATTTGATTTGAACGCGTAAATGTGTGCAATATCTGTTACATGTGTTCGTAACATGTGTATGCGTTCAAATATTCTTAACACTTGTGTTAACAATCTGAACACCAGTGTTAGCTTAGCTTTAACGCGATTATGTGTGCAAAATTAAACACTGGTGTTCATTGTTTTAACACATGTGTTCACAATATGAACACTAGTGTTAATTTAAGTATAACACATTTACGTGTGAATTGATTTAACGTTAGTGTTAACTTCTTTAACACTGGAGTACTGACTTTGAACAGATTGACGCGTTTATTATCTGTTACAATTTTTGTGTTAAGATTTTTAACACATAGGTTTACAGTGTGCATGTGGGAATCCACCCCAAGACTTGGATGCCTTTCTGTTGGATATATTACACCGATAATCTGTATAATGCAGAGTGTCGATAATAAACGCGCGAGTGTCCTATACAACTTGTACATTTGTCTGATTCAAATAGTAAATGCCAGATTGTCCTGCTCAGCACCACGGAGTACGGCACCGAAGAAACCCACATTGCAATAGACGCCTTTTGCAATGGCATTCCGCAGAACATTCCCCAACTGTTGGAGATGACAGAGTGGCCAGTCAAAGTAACCGTCGAGGGTTTTATCTCCTCTGTACGCACACGTTTACTGCCATACTTGAAAAATCAACAAATATATTTCCATCGAAATACTATCTGCACAATTGCTTATATTGATAGGTTCCCTATTAGTATGTATTTATTTATATCGAGCTATGTCCGTCAATTTGCCGCTGCGAAACGGGTTGTCAACGTTTAGATATACGCTTCTGTTGTCATTATGTTAATGCATGCTTCAGTCAGTAATTGTAATATGAATTATATTCTGTAGATAATCATGATACATAAATAGCCCAAGCTGGTATGATTTACCCTCACGAATACATGTAAAAGCGCTGGTTGCAGTCCGTACTTCTAACCAGTCGCATAACATCATCTAAGCGAGCGCACTTATATTGTCCATATATATATATTATCCCATGTTATTTGAATTTGTTTCTCATAACGGTTGTTCTATTGTCACGTCTAACTACAATTTTCCAGGTCGCGATTCAGGGTGGAACGAGGAAGCAAATAATGGTGACATCTGAACCTGAAGGTTAAAGTTTCATAAAAGTGATATGGTGGCTAAGCCAAGAAATACCAACCTATACATAGTAAGATATTGTCCAATGTATTCAATGAAACGTTTAATTTATGATAAAACTTTGTAATTGTATTCATATCACACAAACCCTATATATCCTTAAAGCCATTACATATATCCGCATATCAGTGCATTGGTCAATAGTGAATAATAAGAAGCCATTACATATGTCCGTATATCAGTGTATTGGTCAATAGTGAATAATAAGAAGCCATTACATATATCCGTATATCAGTGTATTGGTCACTAGGGAATAATAAGCGCGTCCTTCCCTTCTCTACCATAATATGTGTAGACGTTCAGGTGAACATTCGGGTGCAAATGAAGTTCCAACTGGTCCTGTTATTAAAGAACATAGCGGTTTGAAATTGGGTGAAGTCACTTTTCCATATTTAAATATTAAGGAGAAGTGGACTGTCTTACTATCAGTAATTGCACTTTGTTAATACTGTTTGGTCATATAAATGTACATGGTTTATGAGTGAGAAGATCTCTCCCAATACTCTCCAAACTGGTCACTGATGCATATTACGCCGTCATCTACTACAATTCTATTAATATTGGTTCCAACAAATATTTTTATGGAGTATTTTTTACAGTTTATATCACATTTATTTTTGAATAGCTGGAGTACCGAGTGATGATTTTGTTCAATCCAACATTGGAAAGCCTTAAATCACACTCTATTAGAATTGTCTACCAGCATTGTTTAAACCTATAAATTTCGATTTTCAACCTCCAATAATAAATTTTTTAGCTTTCACACATTCTTGTTCATTCATTTTGTCTTTAACAGGACAGGGGATAGAAATACTTCACAGACTACCTAGTAACATTTACAATCTTTTCGATACCATTTCATACATGATCTGCCTAATAATGCTAATGCATGTACTTATTCATTCCATCCAAGCACTGGCGTCTGACTGATTGTCCTATGAGGGCGAGTCATTCTTGACATCAATACAATCATCCTTGATGCATTTAACAGTTATTTTGTTATTGCTGCTTTAATATCCACTGGTCAATAACATGTGTGGTGTACTCTTGGAAGAGTTAACATCATACCTTCATCTGGCTCCAGGACTAACTTCTGAACGATGGCAAGTTGAAATGTAACCTCCATTGTTGGTGGGCAATGTACCAAGCACTGGCGTCTGACAAATTCCCATGGATGCTTCCACTTAACACTCAACAATATCTTGCATGGAACTTAATTCAAATGTCACATTCTGGTACATATATCGAAGCAGTTTGTGGGGTAATGATATGGTGCACTATGATAAACTCATTTATTATGCGATGACTATGTCAACCAGAATTTGTGGTGTACGTTTTTTATGAATTTTTTTTAAATTTCAGATTACAGATGCTTGCCGTGCCGCAGAAACTGTTTAAGTGGCAGGAAATCGACACATGGCTATTATCACTGTCCACTGTGTTCAGAAGTAAAATCCAGAAAAAAATGACTGCAGGACGCATGTGTCAAAAACCATGCAAGGCAAAAAAGAAACCAGACACCTCCGCCTTAATTCTCCCTATGAATAAACCAGACACATCCACCTTAATTATTCCAGATAATAAACCAGAACAAAATGACGACTGTACAGAAATAAATAGACATATTGACAGATGAGACGGATGGGCCATTGCCAAAAATAAGAATGTATTCATATCGATTGGGAAGTTGTCCTGTGTGTTCAGAGGAAATGTTGTTAAAAGATGTTAAACGCCAAATCAATCACAAACATAATGATGCAACAGAAGACATCAATGCCAACCATTATTTGAGGGGAATCTGTGTCGACGAAGAGCATGGTATTTTTATGGTCAAGAAAAACATTCAAAGGGTTTCCTCAACCATTGCATGTCCGATTTGATCGAAAACAGAATGTCGTATTCTGTGAGGATAAGTCATGTGAGGCAATTGGTGAAATATATTTGCGATCCGGCGAGCGGTATTGCCAGTGCAAGCATATTCGGTCAATCCACTACTGAAGAGGATTTAAAGAGATTCCACGATCTAAATCTTTTAAGTTCCGAAAATTATGCTTCGGCATCGTCATTATTGTCCAAATCAGCATCAATTGGACCACCTTTGATTGTGACTTCCGAAGCAGACTATCCAGACCGTGATAATATAGTGTTTTCCTCTGTGTTCCATGACGACGAGACACGGTACTAGGGGAAGCTGGTATAGCTTAAATGTGACTGCAAGCCAGGGCACCGTTCTAACATACATCGAAGCATAGTGAGACGCTTGGTCACCAACAAGACACTTAATGAGCCAAGAAAAGACCCAGTAATGACAGGTGCCTACCCCGGGGCAAATATGAAAAAATGTTCTTGAATATATCTCCTCTTCCAAAGGAATTCCGATCGATGTACAGGAAAGAGATGTCTGTGGAGTTAGCGATGTGACGCCATCTGAGACCACATGCTCTGAATGTGGGTCAGTCACTAACAAAAAAAGTTATATCAAAGGGAATCATATATTGCTTGGATGGGATTGTTGAAAGTCGTAATTGTATCTACTCATGTTCCGCCAATTATCACTCAAACTCAAACAAGAACAGTGAGGAGAGTTACCAGACCAGGGTTCGGTTCCTGGAGCGACATCGACCGTGATGACGATTTCGCTCCAGTAAAAAAAATCCGGAAAGCAAAGTTGAATTATATAACCGTCTATATAGTGTAAATAAGTAAGTACAACATCATTACTTGTTAACTTATTTTGTGTATACAATTCATATTTCTTTCTTTTTTGGTACAATTTGGCACATTGGTACACTTACAATGACTAATTGGTACACTTACAATGACTAAAGTGCATAATTACTTCCCGGGAGAGATATGTTATAGAGCAATCGTATGGGGGCATATCAAAATAAATAAATAAATTTCGATAAATATATTTACATAGCCCATCTGCGTTACACTAAATCCTGTCACAAATTGTTGTCCTAATCACTAAAACGACCAGCAGAATAATTGTGTGCTTTTCCAAGTTCAGCGAATTGCATCTGAAGTTATTTATGTATATCTATCACGTTAAACCGTTGCTTGAATCCACAGCTGGCATAATACAAACGACTGACCGCGTGCGATTTATCGAGTTCAACGCTTTCTGAGATGCAATTGTATGCTGGCCAGATTATGAAGCATACACCATCGAATACAGCTCTACTCAAAGAAGGCAACGCATGAGTCCGACAGAAGCTATAAGTGTTAGCTATTTTTAACCATATATAGTGGCATTCACAGTGGGTTTGAGTGTTAACATTGTTATGTCCTAAACAAACCAGAAACCGAGAACATACTTGATTATTTGTATTATTACAATAACGTGATATTGATGATTTAATAACCACTGTTGTTGTTATTATATGGGACAATATACATAATGAATATAAGTTTGCCCTTTTCACCATGTTCTCTGTTTATGGTTTATTTTTAACCAATTTTAACCTTCGGACCCATTACGAAAGCCACTATATGCTTTAACACTTTAATAACGGGAGCTGCGCTGGTGCAACATTAAAGTTCCTGTTCCGGTGCGGTTCTGCATGCCCCCATCCACACCAGTGGAGGAAATATGCAATGGTAAGTCCGGTAGCTTCCGGGATAATATAGCCCCCCCCCCCATGTTGGAAATCATAGCCTCAGCGGTAGCTCGTTATTTACGTAGTAAAGTTGAGCTAAAAACTAAAACATTTATGCATTTCCTATCAAGCCAATAACCTGCAGGGATGGGTGAAAACATTCCTCGCGTACATGGGCGAAACATTGACTGAATTATATTTAGTTGGGGTTAATTACAGAATCATATTGTCAATTTGTTTCACATAATTTTATTCTGCTTTATACACTGATAAGACAAGTGGAAGCTCCGATGCCAACTATTTAATTATTAGTCACCACTACCTCGAAAACCATTAACGAGCATTATGTTGTTGGGGCTACTCATCCACGTGCTTCATGGGTATCAACGAGAAAACACGTGACATCAAAATGGTAAATGTCTTGTTTAGTACCATTTAGTCGCGAAGAGTCACTATGTTGGTAATTAACTTCAAAAGAAAAACATCACAGACCATTTGTTGTTCAACATCAGGTATACATGTCCACACTAAGTGCGTTCTTGGACGACGACTATGTAATCATGACCGCGGTTGTTAAAGGCACGTGCGGCCTTGGCGGTGGGTATCCTGTGAAAATATATCCACCCGTCAAAAACCGCCACAAACAGAAAGAACATCAAAATGTAGATAGACTTTGTCCGTATACAAATAAGAAATATCACAAAAACAGTATGTTATGGTCATATGTTTGACCATTGTTATGTAAACAACAGCATAAAAAGTTACTTTTCTGGTGTTTGTTTATATTATGATGGTAAACATAAAGAGCGTTCTTTGTGGGTGAATTCCTGATATGGAACGAATAAAGAGCGTTTCTGCCATTTGTGTGTGATTAGCCAGCAGCATTGTGCTGTCTTCTGTAACACAATCAGACTCTTGCTGAGGTAAAATATAGTAAATCTTTATGATAACATGCTGTTTACGCGATGGTCATGGTATATATGAACGGAACTGTATGCGTTTTAATGTTTTTCTGTTTACGGTGTTTTGAACAAATATGAATATTTTCGACAAGTAAGGCCGCACGTGCCTTTAACTGACAAACTGAAAGTTTGAGTGACACAGAAAAGAGCGTTCCATGTTATCTTATTCCTGATATGGTAGTAATAAAGAGCGTTTCTTTCACTATTGTGATCGAACAATTGAAAAACAGCTGAAAAAAGCCTGTGGCAATGGAAAGTATATGTAAAGGCAAACAAAACCGGCATATCAATATTTTGTTTATTGATCAGCCTATCGTATACATCATCCAAATTAGGCAGACATGACCCTTAAAAAAAAGCCATATGAGTATGACCAGGCACACTACAAACATTAAAATTAAATTTAACGTATATCACGCCAATATTTCCTCGTGCAAATAGGTTCATATTGGACCTAGATATTCACATAGTTTCATATTGGACCTATTTGATTCTGAAACAAGACCATAGTGGAATTATGCCAGTTACTCTGTTTTATGGCGCGAACCACAGTGAAAACATTATACACAGCGTGCATATGGTAAGTTTAATTAGGTTCATTAAAAACCGCGGATATTAATTAGTTTAAGTGGATCAAATAACGCAACATATCCTCATGCAAATACGTTCATATTGAACGCATTTCAAAAATCCAAATACGCCATTTATAATGAGCGCATACCAGTTATTCCGTTAAATAATGGGCGTTTGGTATGGGGGGTGCTTCCAATATGCCCGATGCGGACGTATTTGTAACATGAATACGCTCATTTATGATTTGTTTTTGGTGATTTATGACCACCTGGAACTTGAGCAATATCAGTGGGAAAACCCCACGCCACATACAATGTTTTTTCCACAAATAGTGGCATTGTAAGTGTAAAATGGTTGATAAGCTATTTATAATATCTGTTGAATCTTAATCAATTCATCAAGTTTAACAAAAGATGGAAATGTATAGAAAGCCTGTTCAAAAATAGTGGTTACAGTAATAAGATAAATATAGTTTTGTCCCAAGATAAAATAAAATTCAGTAGCAAACGACTTTTCAGGATCCTCCAATACTGGCATCCGACCACGTGTGACATCCGAATGGCAGTATGTCTTTCAGTACTATTAAGTCGCGAAGAATCACTCTGTTGGTAATTAGATTCAAAAGAAAATCGCCATAGACCATTCGTTGTTCAGCATCAGGTATACACATCCACGCTCAGCGTGCTCTTGACAGGCTATGTAATCATGATCGGAATTGTTAACTGACAACGTAAAGTTTGAGTGACACAGAACAACACTGGGTCAAATACGCTCCATGCGATTTTGCGCTTAGGTGATCACCGCTGCCGTGCTAAAGTGACGCGCTCCTGTTGGCGGTACGATTTGGTCCACGTGATCGACTTACAAATGCTGGATGAAAGGTGAGAAGTTGTAGCAAATTAGCGAATATCTTGATTTAATATTGTACTTAGATATATAATCATCATAAAACAACAATAATAAGTGAAGATGACAGGAATGTGGGGTCAAACCGCGCATGTTTCCATTGAATGTATTTTCCATTGAATGCATGTTTCCATTGAATGTATTTAAAAAAAATGTCATTGTACACGTCATCTTGTTTTTAGCAAGGTTCTCACTATCTTAGAAGAATTGAAAACCGATGTGTCAGCTTGTAGAAAATGGACTGATTTTATCGCAAAAAGGCAGTTAGCTTCAACTTCAAAAGAACGAGTCAAACTATGCCACGAGTTTCCCAGATTTTCCATTGCCATTAGAATCGTCTGACATACTCCAACAACATGAAGGCCGAATGGCAGAGGACAACAATCTGTGGAAAGATTTGGTACGTTTTAGTCCAATAACGATTACAAACCATTCTATCTGATACATCTTACTTAAATATTAAGAAAAGGGAAATAACTCCATAAAAGATCGGATCAAACCCATAATTGCAGAGTACCTGTGTTCTTGGTTGAGACATCTACATACCAAGTTTCAATCAAATCGGATGGTCATTAATGGAGTTATAAATCCGGAGGCACGGGGCTGATTACAATAGTCCCCCAAAAATATTTTTTTCGGGGGACAATAAAGGACCTGGTTTCAAATTTAACCCCTCGTGGGTTTCTATTGGGTGACATGGGATACACATGCCTTCCGCCGTCGGACACATGACTTCATTGAGCAACCCAATAACTGATTCTGAGAAAGGTTATAAGGCGCACATAAAAGCGCGAAACATTGTATAAAGGCTCTTCGGGGTAATAAAAAGAAGATTCCCTGCTCTACAGTACACATTGAGGACAAGTCTCGAACATACACTGGTGATTATCGTTGCAGTAGGCTTATTTACGTTCCAAGAAATAAGTTCAATATGAGCGTATTATAATTACACCAAACTCAGATATGCCCAAAAATTCCAGCTTGCCCATGACAGTGGTCAACACAGAAATTCAGTTTCTGTCAAACAATAGTAGACTTTCCGACGATCCATATAGATTCTCATTCTGTTTACCTATATAAAGATGGCGGTATCTCTCGCCTGAAACCGTTGTAGCAACAGAAAACAAAATATTTTGTTCTTAATATATACCCATGGAACTGAAACTGAAACTGTTAATATGTTTTAGATAATTTGAACAGTTCAAAAAATTCCTATGGAAAGATAGTACATCTTCGATCTGATAAATCGTCTGGATTGGCTCACAACCACGACAATACTCTTTTGTGATATGCCCTAAGTACTAGATTCTAAAAAGTTTTATATATGACTATAGTCTGTACAAGTGCGTGGATCTGAAATACAAGCATCTATGCTATTACGTATAGTTATACTTGTTTTAGGGGGTAGCAGGAAGACAGCCCGATAGGGCTAAGCTACCCCCGACAATACACTGTTATAATTTATTATGTATTACTGCCACTGTGTCATTCGTGTGTATTGTAAATAAACTATCCTATCCTCCCGCAGTGCATTGTGGTCATTAAAAATTATGCATTCTGAATAAGTTTCTAAGCCAAAAAAAGAAAGTAAAGACGGACCTCGTAATCTCAAGTGCACATGGTACTAAATATAGTCTTATTGTAGCGCATGAACATCAAATGAACAAGCTTAATTATGCATATAATATACATGTACATTGCAGTTGTAAGTTCAGATCAAACCAGTTCACCTCAGTACCATATCAGAAACTAGCTAACTTAAATGAAAGATCAACTTCAAGACAGTATAATGTAACTATTGTATGTTCGTATAGGGTATTGTTTCTTTTCTAACTAAACGTATGATTATTTTACCATACAAAGCAACTAATGCATGCAACGGCACACGCGTGTGCATCAATATAAAAACATAGATCACCAGAAGCCAATAACATGCTGGTGTGGGTGGAACATTCATTCCTTACGTACATGGGCCATGAACTATAATTAGTGGATTGATTACATAAATTGTTTACCCCATTTACATTTTTCACGGATCTGATTGTCGTGACAATTTAGAGGAAAATTTGGTCGACCTCAGGGACGAAAATATGGCACACCTCAATGAGGAACTGAAATCTTTGCAAAATAAAGGCATTAAATTTTTCGTGACAGGAGATATGTTTTTACAGGCCATACTTAACGGTAAGGGGAACTTGGGTCCTAGGAAAGACACGGGCACAGTATTTACACATCTTCAAAGAAGGATGCCAATGTTGTAGACCAAAGTACATGTTTTCGCACTGACGTGGTAGAACCCCTTAGTCGGAAACATGAAACCTCATTAATACCTGCCATACCCATACATGACTTCGCTTCATGTGTCCTCCACGGTATTGCCAGGAGCGTTGAAAAGCTCTTGAATCTTGAAATCAACTTAATACTAAACCAATTCTAGTAGAGTAAAAGGCAGACATGGATGTGACGAGAATACTGATCGCAACATGCGTTTGGGAAACTTGAAATCTAACCTGAACAAAAGATACATTAAATATGGAAATTTTTCTTTTACATATACCAACGGTAAACCCGATCCCGTTAAATTTAACAAAGACCATGCATTCGCCATCATCGCCCACCTCCGCCTGGACAGGGTTGGGGCGATTACATGCCAATGTAATCGATTACGATTACTTTTGATTTACATGATTACGATTACTGATTACATATTTTACAATGTAATCGATTATGATTACAATTACTTTAGTAAATGTAATCGATTACATCTGATTACAATTGTTAGTTTCCAGCCATTTTGATCGCATAGGAATAAATTATGAAATAATTCAAATTAACATATCAAATTTGATTAAATAAAGACATCACTGCATAACATGGCAACAAGAAATGACTGAAACGATAGCAAGATGCAAACAATAAACATATAAACGTTTTACATTTACATGTATTGGAAAGGTTTCATCATGAAGTTATGCACCAACTTATTGGGAATACATTATGTTTTATGTGTATTTATTTATGTAAATATATTTTAATATTTTTAATTTTCTTACATGCATTCAAACTAACGGATAATGTTTATGAAAATATCACCAGAAACAATTATAAATTATTTGCATGTTCTGTTAGATTCAATACCCAACACAACGAAGATAACACTAAGATTTATTTGATGATCATCCATTGGTAATCCTGATGAGGATTAAGTGAGGCTTAACTCCATGAGTGCAGTAAATGACAAACCAACTAATTAGGTCTACCGATGTACATCACACCTGCTTTGTTCAGTTAATTATCCCTATTGTATCAGTGTGACTCTACAGCCATTGTCTGCAGCAATCCCATTTAAATTTAATCCTTGGCTAGCCTATTTATTCATATTAGAACATTCCATTGTCTCTATATAGAATGTACATACACACTGTACCACTAACATAATACATGACAAAATTGTACTAACTTTCTAATATGTTGCTTGTATCTGTGCACACTCCACAGTATGAGACTATGAGTATCCAATAGCCATCCATATGGATATTTTAGTAAAAGTAATCAAAATGTAATCATGATTACAGGTACATTGGAAAGTAATCGATTACAATTACGATTACTTGTAATCAAGAAATGGCATGATTACTGATTACAGGCGATTACTCCAAATTTTGTAATCGATTACTTTGATTACGATTACTGATTACGATTACCCAAAACCTGCGCCTGGAACCAACTGGCCTCATCCATTGAGTAATGTCGTTACTGATGACGACACATTTCCCAGCCCCTTAGATAAAAAGGTCTCCAATGAACTCCGCTTACCAAACTCCTTCACAGAATTTGAGCAAGTGTCGTTGATTTGGCAACATTTTTATGAGATGATGGAAATCGCAAAGAAAGATCCCGATTCAGTGTTAAAAAAGATTTCCTTTGGGTTCTGTTCGCCCAGATGATTACTCTTAGGGATATTCAGAAGATGACATTGTCAAATACAAATACAATTCAGAATGTTTTTATCAACATTTTTTTGTTCTCGATTTACACACAAGGAACTGTGCATGACCCCTTACATGCTAAAGTTCATTGATATAGCTCCAACCTTGATGAAAAATCTTCCATTTCCATTAGTCAGATTCCAGGCGCGGAGGGTGGAGAACATGCCAATTATGACCATGCCCGTATATAATATACCAAATCAATGCAACAAGGTGTGGGCAGACAAAGAGAGGATCCTGTTTTGAAAATATTTCAACACAGTTGGAATAATCTTCATTTTGAAATCACAAACGGAGACAAGTCAGCACATGCGGAATTCGAGAAATATGTTGCTAACATATTAAATTCTGAGCCATCCCCTCGTCAGCAAAAGCGTAAAGCTGATGCCGTGACTGTCTTTTCTGGCAAATTTGTTATGTGGAACTGTTCCAAAGACGGGCCCCTTTTCGAAACAGTGCGATATTAAAAATCTTATCGAACAAAACGGCGGACACGTAGCTAGTTCGATTCCGTCCGGCGAGAGAAAAAGACTCCATGAAACAATATACAGTTGTTTCATCGGAGACAAAAGGTGCCAAACTTTCCATTGACCTGGTTGCTGCATTATCAAAGGGCTTTCCCATTGTTAAATATGAGTACATTCTAGATTCAATTAAAGCTGGTGAACAACTGGACAAGGGTCAATATCTCATTTGCAGAGATTCATTTCCTACTATTTTAAAGCAACCGTCGTTGCGAGATAAAAACTCAAAGAAACGTAAAGGCATTGCATTGACAAAATTGAGACGTAAAAAGAACATAGACCCTTGCCAAATTGAAAGGAGTTGGCAAAAATCCTGCAGTATATTTTGCCCACAAATGGAGACGCCTAGAGATAAATAAATCGGGTCGTGGGACTTTCATCTCCGCTGCTGCGTTATTCAAACAGGGTCACGCTCAATATAAATCACTATCTCCTGCACACACGAAGTGTAGCTGCAGACCATCTTGTTGAGAATGCACGTATATCTCGCCAGGCTGAGGAAAATAATGACAGGTTAGAGCACATAAACGAGTATAATGAGGTTGCCAAACCGAAGTTCACTGCATTCTGTTCAGAAGATTCTCATATTCGCCACTGAAGTCACTGTGGCGAATGTTAGTATCCGGTTAGCATTCGTGGTGGGCAAAGCTGTTAGACTATTTGCTAATACCTAAAACAGATAAACTATTAGAATATGGACGTTTTGTTCTTCTACCAATAATAATTATCGTCAATATATTTTGGTAAACAAAAAGCCAAATTATGTAACTGAATTTTGATTTTGGTAACATGCTATTTACGTTAACAAATGTGAATATTGTATCTGCATTACCCACCACCAACGCTAGCCATGCCTTTGATCAGTGCTGCCATGAAGTATTTTGCTAGTGCTAACAAGACACACAGGTTCGCCTGTTAACTGAGCCAATATGTTCATTTCACCTCTCCCTTCCGGTTATTTATAACCGCGTTGTCGTCCATGCTTCGTGCCCAGGGATTTATGCGATGAACTGTAGGTTCGGGTAACATCCCCATCCGATTTCTATACATTATCTGCGATATGTTGATTGGTTTGTGCTTAGACGGAAGGCAAGTGCTATACATTAAGGCTTGTTAACTGAGTTACATAACTTATTTGAAATGTTGATAAATGTTCAAAAATGTCAAATCACCAACACGAGACTGACTGGAACAGCACACACTGACTTGCTGATTGACAAGACATTCAACAGTAATTAACTACAGTTAAGATACTAAATCACATTCGAAAATACATAACATTTCCATTCACCAAGCAATGAAATATCAACATTAAATTTAAGTGACACTATCTAATGTTTGTACCTCTCAAACAAGGAATCACCCTTGTGACAATGTATACAAGCTCAACGTCTTTGTGCACGTTGCGATGAATCAAGCAACTGTAACAAACCGGATTGCGATAGCTCAGAGACACATCATCATTGACAACTAAGCCCAATCTTTCCGTATAGAGTTATCCGCCGTGCCAACAAAAGAGCTCCGAACATGCACCGATAATTCCCCACTTCCGTCCATTCCACCTCCCGACTCGCACAGAAATGAGACAGATTTTTTCTCAATCCGCTTTAATCGTCGTTCTACATACAACGCGCAAAACCACACAATAAAAAAGGTTGAAACAAAAACAACACCACATCAGATCGCGAATATGAAGAAAAGGTAGTCTATAATAACTTGTTTCTCCTATTTTGTATCCGCATCGCACTCATAGTAACAATTCTAAAGATGCTCACTATTATCGAACTTCACTATACATTGAACATTTCAGTTGGCATTGAAATTTGCTGGATTTTATACACCAATATCTGTTATGCTGACGTTGCAGTGTGATTCTTCGTGTGTTGTGGTGAGACACACTATACGTTTTTTGGAATCACAGATGACCGTCACTGTGGTCACGGACATGACATTAGAGCTGGGAGCCTCACGCTCGATACCAGACTATCTATAAATGGATTCTCAGATGTCTTATACTCTTATTTAGATAGAAGACTAGATGCTTGGAGGGTGCATAATCAGTCAATGGTACCTTATTCCATGCTACTAACGCTAAGTATAGAGATGGGTGAGTAGTTATTATGAATTTGGTACTTATACACACTGCATTCCCTGATGAGTATTAAAGTCGCATATACCAGTCAATCAAGCAAGGGAAAACACTGCCATCGCGTATCTATTCTAAAACAACTCAAATGTGTTTGTTTGCCTGTTTATCGGCCAAACAATGGCTCAGCCATTGGAGCTGAAAAGGGCACTAATAATTATATTTTATATTCTTGCTTAGTAGGGACCAAAAGGCTGGCGCTGAACATTTGTATGTATGTGCAATTTTACCAGGGTAATCTTATTATATATATCCCATTGGCCGTGCATGCAGTTTAAGTATCGCCAAATATACAGGGTTACTTTAATCAAAATGACCTGTTATATAAATTTCAGATGTGAAGCAACATGAATTTAATTGTTTATTGCCACCAGATGTCACACGAATATCCACATTGCGCCGATTTTAATGTCGAACGATAACCATGACCAGAGTTCAATAATTAAAACTTGTAATCACTAGATGAATATCCAAACAAATGTCCTGACTGGATACGCCACAATGCGTTCTCTGTTATGTGTATAGTAAGTTGGGTATGGTCATCATCTACAAAATGACCTATCAACTGGGCATTGTCTGAATAACGATTCACCCAGCCCGATAACTTTCGCTATCATATATAGCCTCAAGTTGGGAATCGTACATAGCCCCCGCATCAAGGAAATCCTGATATTTCCCGCCCCAATGTTGCGTCTCACACCCGCTGGGGCCTATAAGAATCTAATGGTGTGGTTAAAATAATTATGTCAAAAGTCCCTCCGTTCATGTCAGGGATGCCCGGGAGGGGAGAGCGGCACCAGCGTTGATCAAAATAATTTTAGCGCCGAATTCCACCAAATTAATGCACATTCTTCTGAGATCTTCTCCATGCTAGAAGGAATCTTATTTTGTGATTTAAAGACACCAAATTACTGTCGTCCGGATGAGAGATTTTGGGAGGGGCGCTGCATGGATACTAAATCTGATAAGAGTTGGTTTAGTCACCGATTGCCACGAAACTTGTACAAATTCATCCCCATAGTATGAGGTGTTCAATGGTGTGTCTTAAAGCTGTCAAAAGTGGCGTAATTATGGTCAGTGGTGCACTGGAAGGTAGAGGTGCACAGAAATTGATACACAATATTTTTACCTCCAATTTCCACCAAATTGATAAACATTCTTATCCATGATATGAGGAATCTAATCCTGTGATTTTAAAAACGTCATCTCGGTGCCTCTTTGGTGAAAAATGTCGGTGGATGGGGTTCACTAAATCTGATAAAATTTGTTTAGTTGCAGATTTGAACCAAACTATATGGAAATGTAGAGCAGGCCTGTTCAAAAATAGTGGTTACTGTACAATCAGTGTACAAATATCGACTTGGTGATGGAGTTACATAACTTGTTTGAAATGTTGATACATTTTTCCAACAACTTATTCACAGAATTTGTATATCTTATTTCATGTTTTGCGATCAATTGGCATCGCCGAAGAAGAACAAAATGTATAACGAAATCTGAAAGGTACAGTATTGTGCTATAATATTTTAATAATTTCAGAATATTTCTATATAAGTCCTAGAATACTTTAAATTCAGCAAAGAAAATGGGAGAGTCGTCTGGACCGCCTCTGTAACGACAGACCAGGACCTTCTGCGGGCCTATATGGACGCCACATGCTCAGCTACGATGTTAAAGAAAGACAGCTTTTACAAAATAACCAATGGAAGAGTGACGGAAGTAGCTCACAACATCCTTCAAATCGACAGACACTCGACCGTAATTAACTATAATCAAGATATATAATAATCACATTCGAAAATACGTTTTTTATTCACGAAGCAATGGAACATCAACTTAAAATTTAAGTAACACCATCGTTATGCATATTCATCATCAAAAATACCCACAAGAACATCTCAAATGCCCGCCGTATTCTTACGTAGCACTGATGCCAATATATGCACATTTTGATGTATATCACAGTAGCATGTATATGTCTCCGAAACATGTCGAGCATTGCTCTCTGAACGTGTCTGGGACTATACAACACCCAAGCCGTCTGTTTTTAGAAACAATTGTAATTTTTGAGACACTGCAATTTTATTTTTTTGCGGGATTAGGTGGGATTCGAACCCCATATATATATATACAACATGCTACATATCTCCTATATATACACACAATATAGATCTCAAAGTGACGTAATTGCGGACACATATAGAGAGCATACCATCAAACTGGGTGAACGGTCAAATAGAGGGGTTGCTGAAAAATATATTATTACTAGTGCAAAAGTCAAAATTCCTGAGAACTTCTCCAAGTTTTTATCGAACGGGACAAACAAGGAGAGAATGATAGATCTGATCCTGGACGTGTGGAATGAGAAACGGGATATGCTACTCGTGGGACAGGTTATCTACTTTTCCATCAGATATATATGTTATATAGTAACTCGAGATGACACAACGATAATTGAAAATCTGTGTTCGGACCAGGAAGAGGCAGACACAAAAGTTGTCCTACATGTTAACCATGCACTCAGAAACAATCCAGGACCTGTGATTGTTCGTTCCCCATCAGGAGACACTGACATATTGGTCATTATGCTTGGACATTGCACCAATCTGACCCACGATGTGTATTAAGATACTGGTCGTGGCAAATTCAGAACAATTGTTAACCTAAACAAAAGTTCTATGAATACCTTATTAAGACAATCTATTATTGGACTTCATGCGTTTACAGGGAACGACTATGTATCAGCATTCTTCAATAAAGGCAAACAGGTGTGTTACAACCTATTACTGAAATATTACCGGCATATTGAGGCCTTCGCCACAATGGGAACACAATGGTCTACCGAATGTTATGACATGAACATAATTGAAGAGTATGTATCTAAGCTATTTGGGAAACGACGCCCTGTAACGGTCAACCAAACTCGAGTGCAACTCTTCTGGGAAAAGTATTTGGATCACGGCAAAGTTGTTGATTTGTCATTGATACCACCATGTGTTGATAGTTTGAAGCTGCACACATATAGGGAAAACTACGTTTCACGCATATGGCGCCTGGCATCCGTTCCGAAAATATGCGCCCCGGATCCATCTGACTATGGATGGGAAGACGACAGTAGCATCAAATGGACAACGAAGGCATTCCCTGACGATATTTCAAACTTATTGTACAGGTAGAACGAGAAGAGTATTACCGAAGATTAACAAGATTGCAATATTGATATTTGGACAGACGAAGAAGATAGTGATGACTATATGTCGGATGATGACGATCGTAGTGATGTTGATTATGGATAGAACACCATTCACCTTAGTGCATATACATGCACGATACCAAATCTACGATACATATGCAACATGTATCAATCTCTGTAATATCATTACTTTCTGTCAATTCGTATTATATATAATCACATTCATTATATCCATATTATACCAAAATATTCTATTTTCACCCAAAATTAACCAAAATATGTTGTTTTCACCCAAAAATACTAATTTCTGACATTCTCTTTCTGTCAAAATACTACATTTTAACGTAAACCCACAACAATTAGTTATAGAAACTTAGTAAACTCCGTTGGAGTAACTATAACAAGAATGTAGAAGCATATGTCACCGAATTCCCAAAATATCGATTTCGTTATATTTCGGGGTAGGGTTAGGTTATTAGGGTACTATAGGTGACATGGGCTAAATATTTTCAAGTTATTGGGCTTATCAGATCGCCAGCATGCTACTGGTCACTACAACACCAAATATGTTATACTTTTTCCGTATTGATTTCTGGTCAGTGAAAACGAAACGAGGTCACTTTGGTGAATCGACGAAACAGGAGCGCAGGAATGATAATTCCCAAACATTGTGGTAAATTCTGTGGAAAACCCTGGAAAACCAGGAAAATTTAAAGATATGGGCAGCCTTCGTGGTGGGTACTGCTGTTAAAATAGTCACATCAGCTAAAACCGGCATAAAATTAAAGAGTAATACATAAAAGACAGATGTTCTTCTACTAATCATAAATATTGCGTACATTGCATGTTATTGTCACATCAAAAACGTTACAGAACTATTTGTTTATATACAAACACTGGGAACTACTGGATCGTCCAATGAAAATGTTCCATAGATCTGTGGAAGGCGAAGATTAAATTATTGGCTCCAACAGCAATCAGATTCAAAGCACACCAAATTTTATTTTAAGCGACCTATACTGCTCTCAGGCTCAAAATAAAAGTGTAGCCCCAAATAATAGTGGGGCGGAAATTTAATAAAGTGCGGACCCAAACAATAGTACAAGGGGAACTCTGGAGCAAAACATCAACGTTGTTAAACAAATTGTTTTATAGCACATGTATGTCAAGTACATGTATAGGAATCAACATAGTATGTGTCCTGTGGCATTTTATTCAATAATGAAATGTTCACATATGCCATATACTTGAATATGTACATGCATAAAGTTATAATCTCATCATTTTGGTATCAGAATCATAGAAATCTTGAGTTTCTGCTGATTTCAATTTTCATAGCCTCAACATTAATAAAGTGCAGACCCAGATAAGCACTGTGAAGGGACAATTTCCCAAGAAACTATTATTTATTATTATTTGGAGCCCAAGAGCACCTGCTGTCAGTTCAAAATGCAGCTATTAATCCACATTACTTCATGATTGTGAAATTATCAGACAGAAAACGTGTACATTATAATTATTCTTGCATTGCAAAGAGATGAATATTTTTCAATCCAGTTAGTATTTTCTCCTAACCTATGCCAACTATGTCACAAACCAAATATGGAATGTACTATGATAGTATTGTGAGTAGTAAGTTATAAACACACCATATTAAGGGTTTTACAACCAACGTATAGTGACGCAAATTTAAATAAGGAAATGACGCAATATCGAGAGTCTGCTGATAAACAACTCTATGTACTATTTGCGAGAAACTGAACATTTGACAGGGATTTTTCTGCCTATTTTGGGAATGGGTCCGGGTCCGTTCGAATTGGAGAAAATGTGTGTTTACAGACTAAAATTGGGAATTTTCCATGTTTCAGAAAAATTCAATTAATCACTGTTGCCCGAAAGTAATGGATACTCGGCGTACTAGTCGGATGCGGCCACTTCCAAATGGATGTGGGGAGGTAAACACCTGGCCCGCCCTGCTATTTTCATTTTTGGGAATTCCTCTCAAGCGAGTGACTTATTTACTTTAATAACTGTCAAACTTTGATAATTATTTAATAAAACCGATGGTATTATATACCTGCCTGCAATTGGTAATTTGGTGGTTTAAAATTGGGAATAAAGGTGCCCTTTTCTCATTGGGAATGGGGCCGAATACCGGACCCTGAGAACACCTAAACAAAATCCCCGCTTGATCTGCATTCCCTTTGACACAGAGCATGATTTGTGAATAAAATCACATCCATATCAGCATTATGCTATACTATTAGTATATTGATGAGGAAATTATGTTATTTCTAAATTATGGCCTACAATGGAGGCTACCTGTCCCTTTAACATTGAGCAAGAGGTTGCACCATGGGTGCTGGGATTCCCCATGGTGAAAATTGAAATATGGGCAAATCGGAAACCAGATAGTGAAACAAAATGTGATGAATGACCAAATACAAACAATGGACAGAAATCCAACATGTTCAGCTAAAGAGAGATAGCTCTTGAATGAAAAATGTGAACAATGTCAGTTAACCCTCTTTTGAAAGCCCTCATGATTCCAAACATGCCTTCCAAATTTCATTGAGATCCGATAACCCATGTTTGAGATATAATAGCAGACAGACAGAAATCCAACAATTAATTATTCAGATAAACAAGGAGGGATTTAATAAAACATGGTCTAGTTTAAACTTTTAACGAGACTCTTGAAGACTGTTTTATATAGTGAATCAATACTTCCTAAAGTAACCATTATTGGTAGGATTTGGAATTATCTAAATAAAGTCCATCTTTCAATGTGAACCTATTAAATGCGCAGAAAAAAATTGGATAATGTTCAACTATTTATTTCTTTTAATAGCTGGACAGTTAGAGATATTAAGAATCCTAGCAAAGCTGGGAGAGACTACAAAGCAAATTCAACATTACATCGTCCGGGGGGACACCATAACTTTATCGGTTGAGCTGTCGGAGGGGGTGTCATTCCCTCTTCAAACCATGACGGATCTAGACAGAATTGAGCTCCTCATGAAAGGCTCTAAAGAAATTGAGCGTCAAGTTGTAAGTGTTATTTATACTGTGTACAAATATCTTCTCCTAAAATGACAGAGAGAAACATGATTTTACTTCAATAGTGCGATGTTTGTTACTCATACCAAGTTGTGTTCCTATCATTCACAATTATGAGTATATACTATATCCAAGAATGACCATGGCGTATGTTGTCAATTTGGATATAAATAATTGTATAATAACTACTTTGAAAAAAATTATTCTCCATTTCTATTTTATCACCATAATGGAGTGTTTCACATCACTTTAAAGTAAATTAATTGACCACCTCTAATGTGGTGTCACCCCAGTAATACCGCAGTATTATACCGTGTTAACCTCCAACACATTGATAAGGTCACCGCTTCTTACCACTTCAACACCGCGGTTACACCACGACGAATGCAGACACGTTTTTGTCATATATATGTTCGTGATACTGCATGGGTTGCTTTATACTATAAAGCAAGCCTGGCGTTATTTATCACTGCATACTCATTTTTGTGTGTGCCTAAGACTAAGTCAAGCCTGTTGCATGTGTGAGGCAGATAATACATCAGTTCATAGTATTCCAAGTATGGGACATGAGAACGTACGATCAATTGAAAATGATCGCATGTATATAGATATAGGGTGCTAAATGTAGCATGCCATGAACTTTACGCAACTTTGAAATGGCCGACATCATGTCAATTTATTAATTCCACCCATCGCCTGGTGTTATATGTAGCTGCTGTGTGGGTGGGGGGGGGGGGGGTTGGGAAATACTCCGGAGGGGGGTAAATGAAGCATCCAGGCCGCTTTTCATACCGTCTCTCCTATATATTTTGATACAATCTGTATTCGAGATATAACCCACATCCTCCGGACCTCAATGATATGATCGTGAATGAGTATTGATATACCCCACTAAACTATGACAAACACCAGTAATGGTGTGTAGATAATTTACATATCTCTCTTATATATTTTGATACAATCTATCTAATTTACATATCTCTCTTATATATTTTGATACAATCTATCTGTTTGTCTGTATGTCATTTATACAAATCTACGATTCTCCACCGATCGAGACCAAACTTCCTATCTAGTGGTAAAATCCCACGGACATGGTCGTTGTCGTATTGGCGACCCAGTGCGACGCCCGTGCAGCGCATGCGCAGACGAGATCTCGGAAACGGGTGGAGCTATCGACTTGAAATTTGCTATGTGAATGTATCTTGCCCCGGATACGAGTTTTCTCGGGTCGCCGAGCCCGTGCGACGCCAGCTTCGCGCATGCGCAGAGCAGATCTCGGAAACGGGTGGAGCTATCGACTTGAAATTTGGTTTTTGAATAGCTATCGACTTGAAATTTGGTTTTTGAATAGCCCGGACAACGTCGGGCTCATCGGCTAGTTTCATATATATTTTGAAGACCTCTGTATGTTTGTCTGTCTGTCATTTATACAAATCTACGATTCTCGACCGATCGGGACGAAACTTGGTACGTGTGTGTAGTTTGACCAGGTGGTCGACGTTGTCGTATTGGTGAGCCCGTGCGGCGCCCGCTTCGCGCATGCGCAGACGAGATCTCGGAAACGGGTGGAGCTATCGACTTGAAATTTGCTATGTGAAAGTAGCTTGCCCCGGATACGAATTTTATCGGGTCGCCGAGCCCGTGCGACGCAAGCTTCGCGTACACGCAGACCAGATCTCGGAAACGGGTGGAGCTATCGACTTGAAATTTGCTATGTGAATGTATCTTGCCCCGGATACGAATTTTATCGGGTCGCTGAGCCCGTGCGACGCCAGCGTCGCGCATGCGCAGACCAGATATCGGAAACGGGTGGAGCTATCGACTTTAAATTTGATATGTGAATGTATCTTGCCCCGGATACGAATTTTATCGGTTTATCGGGTCGCCGAGCCCGTGCGACGCCAGCTTCGCGCATGCGTAGACCAGATATCGGAAACGGGTGGAGCTATCGATTTGAAATTTGGTATGTGAATGTATCTTGCCCCGGCTACGAATTTTATCGGGTCGCCGAGCCCGTGCGACGCCAGCTTCGCGCAGACCAGATCTCGGAAAAGGGTGGAGCCATCGACTTGAAATTTTGTATTTGAATAGCCCGGACAACGTCGTGCTCATCGGCTAGTCTCATATATATTTTGAAGACCTCTGTCTGTTTGTCTGTCTGTCATTTATACAAATCTACGATTCTCGACCGATCGGGAAGAAACTTGGTACGTGTGTGTAGTTTGACCAGGCGGTCGTCGTCGTATTGGCGAGCCCGTGCAGCGCATGCGCAGACGAGATCTCGGAAACGGGTGGAGCTATCGACTTGAAATTTGGTATGTGAATGTATCTTGCCCCGGATACGAATTTTATCGGATCGCCGAACACGTGCGATGCCAGCTTCGCGCATGCGCATACCAGATCTCGGAAACGGGTGGAGCTATCGACTTGAAATTTGGTTTTTGAATAGCTATCGACTTGAAATTTGGTTTTTGAATAGCCCGGACAACGCGGGCTCATCGGCTAGTCTATTATATATTTTGGGAAATCTGTGTGTGTGAGGGTGTGTGTGTCTGTCTGTTCGCGATGGACTCGAGAATGGCCGAGCCGATTTCGATGAAACTTGGTATGTGGGGGTACTTTCGGCTTCAGAATTATCCGAGGTCAAATCGGGTAAAACCGGATGGATTTCGACGGGTACTTTTGTCCGGGCAGTTTTGGACGGGTCAAATCGTGACCCCACCTCACCTTGACCTTCAAAATGGACAATTCAAGGTTAACCTTACAAAAATCCACACCAGCCTGCACACAAGTGTCCAGGGTATTAGATGCGGCGAACAAAGATACGAGAGGGGAGAGCTCTTTCCGAAAAAGGTCGTTCTTGCAGAGGTGGTAGAAGATGTCGTCGGTAAACAATCTTCATCGACAGATCTGACGCACAACTACGGAGATCACTACATCCGAGAGGGGTAAGTATAGTCTTTATCCTATAGTAATTGTTTACCTTAAACACGTGGCAGTGAGGACACAACTATTCTTGTCAATCTTTCACTGATTCATATTATTGGCCATGAAATACGGACAAAAACAGGAATTATTATCTAGTCATAGAATGCCCGGTCTCTTGACCTCAATAATATTAGCATAACGACAGTGTCTAGGTCGTAACATATATAGTCGTTACCCCCTTCAATCAAAATTAGTCCAAAGACAACTGTAAGATGGTTTGTGTCCCAACTGTAGACCTGGTAAAACAGCAAGAGGCACTTATGTCAAGGCAATATTGCGGATTTCAACAGTCTCACCCGCTGAGTTGATGTTACAAGCAGAAGCATCTAGATGAGACTATAACAGCGATAAACTCTAATATAGTCTCTCTCTGTGAAGCTAATGGTGTAACCTCACTCAGGTGGGAGCGGGACCTCCGCAATATTTCGAAAATGGCTTCCGGGAAACGTAGAATTATGAAAAGACGAGAGTGGTGGCACTATTCACAATTATATGATGGGTGCTATCCGTATAAAAGGTGCCAACTGCTTGGTAACTCAATTATTTTGGACATTATTGTTATTCTCTTTAAATGTTAGCATCCTGTCTGAAAAGTATATTCACTGTATACTCATTCACTAAAAATCTGAATTTGCTGAATTTTTATCGCGGTCAAAACCCATGACCACGTTGAATCAGCCGTTTATTATTTATATTTATATACTTAAATTCATTATGAACTAGGATTGTGTGTCTTTCCCACTATTTATTCAACTTTAAATAAACACATGGAGTTCAGTTTTGACAGTTCGAATCCTCGCTTTTTAGAAAACCAAACATTGTGAGAATCCGTTGACGGCGAGCGGAAAATTTTTACAGTAAAGTATACACATATGACGAAATGTTTGGTTTAGCTTGTAATGAATGTAGACGTGTTGATTTCAAGAATGATAAAATCTGAAACTGAATCCCGATGTTTTGAATACTCAAGCAGTCGTTCATGTCCGACAATCCCCAGTGATTTCCGGGATCAATGTGTTCATAAACCTATGAACGACATTGAAAGTGACGTCACGTTACGTTCATAGGTTTATGAACACATTGACTCCGATGGCGTGTCTACCGTAATGCTATGGGGAAATCGAAAGCGATATTTGGTGTATATAAATATATGTATATAACAAAAGGTTAGAGAAATGAATAATCTTCCAGAAAACTTGTCAGCTAAAATATCTGATTTGCCATTTCATTTGGTGAAGTTTGTTTGCAAAAGTAATGTTCACATAATAGTGGTTTCGACATGTGAAATCTCACCATTAAGCAAATTTGAAGCAATGAACAGTCATACTGAGTCCCGCGCTCTATTAAAATGTCTATATACCGGTATATAGTATATGTCTGTCTATCTGTTTGTTATTTTTCTCCAGACATCTGGACCGATTTCAACCACATATGGTATGGTAACTCAGGGGAACCCCGGCAGATCAGAACATCCTTAGTTTTTTCCAATAGGCCCCTAGGGCAGGAGCCATATTCCCCTCGGACGCTGAGTAAATTCTCCCAGGTAGAATATATAGTACATTGAAAAACCTTTTTGATGTTTCATATTTTACCCACTATGTGTGCCTTGTTTTAGAGTTATGTCCCTGACTCAGACCATATTTGAATACCATTCACACAAGGAATCTCCAAACAAATTATAAGCTAAATCAGCCTGATGGTTCTTGCTGTTGTAAGAATTAATGCGGTTGGAAATAGTTATGTCCCTGGGTCTGCCCATATTTAACATGTTGACCTCATTTGAACAAATATAAATGTGAGTCACCTCGGGAACATCCACAATAAATATTAATCCATTTGGTCCGATAGTTCTGGAGAAGAGGCACTGTTGGAGGACAGATAGACGGACGGATGGGCAGACAGATGGGGATTGTTGACCATAGATCAACCGGAGCCTCAGATGAGACAATAAAAACTATATTTTAGTCACTTGAGTAATAAAACAAATATAGTCAAAATGTAATATCCTAAAATGTAGGGCAGGAACAATATACATTTTCATGATTGATATATTGACACGATAACAAACATAAGATGTGTCTATGGTTTGACAAATTCCAAGTATGCATTTATGAAATTTGATCAGATGACTATTTTTAAACAGCTCTCAACTCATGCTATAATGATTGTATGCATACTTAAAATATATCATCCACACTGGTGTTCCGTCAATTGAGCTTTTGGATACATACACGTGTACATGAACTATCACAATTTTTTTGGTTGACAAAATTCCACTATTCAATCACAATGTGAGCATGTGCATGTGGTGTTATTCAATTATAGCACATGTTGGTCATGCTAGATTTGGAGTTTGGTTTCTAATTTTGCAGTCTTAAAAATTAGATTTTACAAACATCTCACTATGAAATTAATAACTACTCAGATTAGCAGTGTTGACACGAAAGTATCAATCCAAGATACCCCACAAATCTACATACGACTGCCTTGCCTAATGTCTCGAAATGAACATTCCATACTATGCAATGTTCATTTCAAGAGTTTCCGTCAGCAAGTAGTTTTTCCCACTCTGAACGAAACTCAGGAAAGTTCAAATATGTGTCCGGCAGCTCAATTGAAGGAACACATGTGTGGATGATTGACCTCCTGGCCAAGCCTCTTAGGCTGACAAAGGTAATGTATATGGTCTCCACTCAAACCAGATCTGAACCAGTTACAAACCGGAGCCATTTTTCATATCTATCTCTCCTCTCCCTCGAATAAATCGTTCCATATAACTGAAGCACTTTCTCTGTTCAGTGGTGACTTTAGCTGCAGTAGATTTTATATACATTGAGAATTGACTGAACAGAATGAAAGTATGTCCTCATTCTAATTGTGACACTTCTAATAACTTCCATTGCATATGTAGGCTGCTGTATTATTTCCATGTGTGCTGTTTGTAAAAATTGTGGTAAAAGTAGTTTCTGTGGGAATAGATGAAGACTGACTTCGTTCTAATGGCTGCACATATAGCATCTTTTTCCACCGGTGTCACAAACTCCATAAAGGAATATTTCAATAATTCTGGCTCAACACATTCTTCGCCAAGTATAAGTGCTACAACAAATGGTGCAAGAGGGGAAGTATTTGTGGTCCATGTAGCCCTTTAAAACTATTCTTCCAATTGATTTGTTAGACTGCATGTGTCAGCGACTGGAGAGAATTATGACGTCACAAAGATGACGTCATTGTCAGTTCAGATATAGGGTTGTCCTAAGAACTGTTGAATTTACAGAGAATGACATGGTTCACTCGGTCACAAATAGTGTCTGGGTACAGTCATTCTCATAACTGATGTCAAATAAAATAATAAATGAAGTACGGAAAGAAAATGGCTTGGAAAGAAGTTCCCAACGTATAGCTAGCATCAGTGGTGATTCTTGTAGAATATATAGATTGATAGTAATGTGCCGTTTTGCATGTGGATAAGCCGCCGATGACGATCAAATTGAATTCAATCTCACGCGAACAGCGTCCTGGCGACAGAACGAGACCTGAAACGATGCCTGTGTGACTTTAAGGTCGAATTCTGAGTCACATCACTTATTCTATTCGAATGTTGGTTCGTCAATTATAGTACATCGTTGTCACTGTTGCCAGCGTCTATACAAATGAGCACTCATGGTGGGGGGTCCTGAAAAAAAACGTCCATACACAGGGTTGAACATAAAAATCCCTCCCAGCCATGGGTCTACCATCCTCTCTACATGCAAATCTATTTGTTGATCCAACAAATTGGGGTCTCATCCCCTCTTTCCCCATAATTTTTACTGGATATCATATGTTTGAGTACAACTGTTTTAAATGAGCTTTATTCAGAAAGACGATTTTTGTCAGACCTAGCTATCTATAAAGAAAAATTTGAAAGATCTAATTCAACTACTTGAATCGTACACTTTTGATAATCTTGACTGGTAATAACAATTATATACATAAAACTCCTGTAATCTGGGTTGTGATCGTACTATATAGTGTTATTATACGTTTCAAGCTGGAATAAAATATGCATATTTATGACCAACTACATGGAATTGAACCCTCTATTTCTAATTATAATTAGCTAGATATAAATTGTGTCCTCAAAACTTTTGTCATTTTGATGGCATGGCTCCTTATACTCAACTTATACCTGAGTAAATATAATTGACGAAAATTAAAGTTAATGTGTCAGCATATATATATATGCGGTCACCCCAACCAATTATACTTTATCGACCTTCAGCCTGCCCTAGCCATGTCTATGAATGTGTTCGCCAGACCCCCACCCCTTTTGGGGGAGCTCTTATCAGTGGGAGGAATGAATGCAATCGAACACGCATATAGAGCTGCTCGACCTTAAAAAACGCTGCAATTAATCGCACGCGCGTAAGCAATAAGAATAGACCCTCAATCATAACATGTCATTACTGGAGTGAAGAGTTGTCAGAAAACAAATCGGAGTTCTTTGAATGTCAAGGTCAGGTCGGGGTCACGTTTTGACCCGTCTTAAACATCCCTGGACAAAATCACCCCAAGATATCAAATTTCGTCAAAATCCGTATGGCAGTTTTCCCGGCCGTAGCTTACTCACACCAACACACGCACATAGTAATCCCAATATATTAGATTAGATGTCCTTTATAGAAATTAAATTAAAATAATAATGAAACAAATGTCATGTTTCTGACGATTGCCGCCACTGGCGGGCTAAGCTGCTAGTATATTAAATACCTGGGGTATTCGGCGTTGTCCATGCAACTTAGAATATAGTTATTATGCTTTATGTCAGTACTGAATTTACATAATAGCAGCATATACACATATACCTAATACTTGACTGAATAGTTGTATAAATGTATATACATGACAATCACCGACAACCAACTCTTATATTAATAGCCCTCCCTGCTACACAATTCGTATCAATGACAACACGTAGATAATGCACAACATGGTAAAACATAAAATACACAGAGGCCTCGTTTTGTGGCCACCACCAAGAGGTACACGCCGTTATCATAAATCGTGGCAAGCGAGCAAGAGCTTGTCGTCAGACGTAAACAATCATAGTGCTAACTGAAGGACCAGCGGGCATGGCATTTTTGTATTTAGTGCAATTGGTGTCAGATTCCCGAGTAATATAACCACACCAAGGTTCTAAAATGCTGTATTGAGGGTTTTAACCTAAAAAGGCAAAATTGTAAAATCAGAAAAAAATATTTGATATATCCGTTTGCATGTTACATAAGACAAACTATTGAGACCACACAAATGTGACTAATAATCCAATCCAAATGTATGCGATATAACATACCAGACATGGTGCTTAAGTATAGAATACATATAGTAAAGCTTTTAAATAAATAAATATAAAACTAATTACGATCATATGCTTGTGAAAATGAATGAATGTGAGATGCAGGTGAATAAACAATAATATGCAGCAAGTTATATGATGCCTAGAAATGAAATGGCACGATGAAAGGAAAAAACGAAAACGCCCATACGCATGCGACCTGGGTTAGATGATGTGTGAAGACATATTAGTGAAACAGACAACGTGAATAAAGATGGGAGATGAAATGAGTGGGAATAATGAATATGCAAATGGAAGAGAACAAATAATGAAAACGAATAATGATTTAAATGAAATTGATAATAAATAATTAAAGATACTAAATAAAAATGTCCCGGGCAACAAATGGAGCACACCTATTTAGAAAATTGCAAAATTCAAAGTATGAACAAATAAATTCCAATTGAAATAGCAAATATTAAACTTACACATTGGCGGGTATGAAAACTGCTAAATTATATATAGATATATCAAATGTTCAATTAATTAGATATGTGTAAAGCAATATCTTTATCAAATCAAATGTTGCGAGTCAACAACGAACTCCAAGTCCAGTAAAAGTCGACACAAAACTTGGTCACAAATATAAGCACCACTATAGAACGTTACCAAATTATCACAAAGTGATACACTCCCCCGCGATCATCCCTGTTCCTCTACTGGGAGAATTTACACAATCCTATGAGCAGACCTCTTGACAATGGTATCCTTACATCCCTTGTAATCAGATCCAGTACCCTGACTTTTATACCTCACAGAAACATCTCGTACGCGTCCATCTCTGCCGACGGAAGCCTCGCAAACTTCAGCCAATTTGTATTCACCACGAAAAAGTGTCACCGATTCTCAGATTCCCCTCATTAACATGCCATTTCTTGCGAACAATCAGTGTATGGAAGTAATCCCTCTGCCATTTTCGCCAAAAAGAATTGACCAGTTGTTGCACGAACTTCCATCGTGCACGGAAGGATTGGTCTTCTGACCATTCTCCACTAGGTACCTTGGAACACGATCTACCAAGGAGCAAATCATTAGGGCATAGGTAGGATCCTTCATTTGGATCACATGTCTGTGTTCCTATCGGCCGTTCATTTACACAATTAGCTACCTCAAAGAACACAGTTTGCAATTCCGAGAATGTCATAACATTCGCACCTACTGCTCGTTCCAAGCAACGTTTAATAGATTTCACTAGGGCTTCACTGCATCCGTTTTCCCATGGTTCATCCACAGATTTGATGAATGTCCATTCCATTCCAGAATTCGAGCCATAACACTTAATTCTAGATTTATCAAGTCCATCTCGAATCCCTTTCAGTTCCTTACTAGCTGCCACTAACTGAGATCCAAGATCGGATATCATTTTTCTTGGATATCCTCTCTGAGATACGAAACGTCTCAAAACCATCAGGAAACTGTCAGTGTCATATCCATCAGCAATATCAACATATACTGCTCTGCTTGACAAGCAGTTAAATACTACTCCATAGACTTTGCCACGAACTCTTCTTTTCACTGTATCCTTAATATCAAATGGTCCGAATAAATCGACTGCACAAAACATGAACGGTGGCGATGGACTCAGTCGTTCCCATGGTAACGCCCCCATCTTCTGACCAACAACCTGCTTCTCTAACAATCGACAGACTACGCACCTCTTCTTGATAGATTTCAAGAAACGACGCGCTCCTGGTATCCAAAATTTACTTCCAATGTTTGCCAGAGTGGTGTCAATACCAGAATGGTCCTTTCTGTGGGAACTTTCCAGTAGGATGCGGACAATCGGATGATCTGCTTGCAAGAGAATAAAGTCCGTTCGATTCCAGGTTCGTTTGATCCATTCCTACATGCGCGTGCCGACTACGATGATTCCATCATCGCTAAGATCAACTCCTAATTGCCGGTACCGTTGGTGTAGCTGAACCAACCACGAATCGCAACAAACGTTAAAGGGGTACTGTACACAGAGATAGGCAATTTTTTTTTTAACTCCCATTGAAATAACTTTCAAGTTAGATTGTGTTCGTGTTATATGAGTTTCGTATACACCTAATTTAGCGAAGAAAATATTGATCTTGGAAAGACAAATATTACCATTTCAAACTACGCGCCATGTTTTTGACCTTCACCGGAGAAGACGCAGGTCTCAGGAAGTACAGGAAGTTCATTGCTCACAGCTTCGAATGATGTATTCAATCTCTTCCATCGAACAATCTCACTCCCAATAAAAGTACTTGACGCTTTATGACTCTTGTTTCTTTCTCCTTTTTTCCCGAATCGGTTATAACGGGCCTTCCTGTTGCAGGTAACATGTTATGTTTGCAACTCAATAATGTTCGCGAACGGTCGTCAATAAAAGACACGCAGCAGATGCGATTTCAAGAACGGTAACTCGTAATGGCATAATTCGCCATTTTATGACTCCAGTCATAAATGAATTTATATTAAATAATTAAATTTAACTTTTACGATAGCCTGTTAACAGGAACGTTTTGAGTAGACATCGTCGACTCAAATTAGTTATTTTATAATATAATATTCATATTAGATCGCTATTGTAACCGGGAATTTATTGCAATTGGTGTACAGTACCCCGTTCAGACCGCAATTCATAATATCATTAACCCTTCCAGAGGAGTTGAGCTTCCTAAAATTTGTTGCAACCTTGTCCAAATGCATTTTTATTCGAGCGCCTCGCATTTACACAGAATGCTTTGGTCTGCACTATACATGTATACCCGATTCTCATATATAAAAATGCACTGACAAATGACCATTACCGATGCGCAGCGCAGCTATCATTGAAGGGTTATATATATCTAATTATAACAGCTATTTAATCAAATGTGCATAATTTAGTAATTTATAAATAATTCAATTGAAGTAGCAATAAATATGCAACTTTATTTACAGTGACGAAGAACCGACGACAACCAAAGAGAATTCGAAAAAACAAAAGACACAGTAACGATGATATGCTGGGTGTAGTGCTCCCAATTTGTACCGTGTTTGTTTCTTAGGGCGATTACCTATGTTTCGACGAAGAACCGACTACAACAACCAAAGAGAATTCGAAAAAACAAAAGACACAGTAACGATGATATGCGGGGTGTAGTGCTCCCAATTTGTATCGTGTTTGTTTCTTAGGGCGATTACCTATGTTTTTTGTCAAATCCCCTGTCACGTCCTGGTGACGCACATATGCAATCTTCATGAAATACATGCAACACCCCCGTGTACCTAGTATCGTCAAAACCGAGGGTATAGCCAAAACCGACTAAATTGGAAAGTCCTTTTCACGTATGATATGGGGATATGCTTGTTCCTCATCGTAAAACTAACAATGAACAACGCATGTGTATGTACACATGAAGCACGGGTATTTATACATCCTTAATCGAAATATTCTGTACATATCTGTTATGAATGCATTTCAATTGAAATTAATTGAACATCCATCTCGGCATTCAGATTCGCGATATTAAAAAGATGAATGGTAACATCATAACTTGTTTTCGGAGATTTATATATATGCTTAAAGACATATTATGGACTTGTTATGGACTTTTTCGGGTGCGAGAAATTGATAAATTAGTGCTCAGGCACTTTGCCAACCTGGGGAATGTTATCATTCTACTAACATCACTGAAAATTTCCAAAAAAATCCACCACACCACTTCATAGAGAACATCGTCTGAACTACTCCAAATTGTAAATATTTACATCTCGATTCGGGGCGCAACTATCTGCTATAATTAAACAAAAATGATTTCGCCATCGAGAGTCATTGCATTTAACTAATATACAAGAATGACGTTGTGTATCATCCATTTGGATTAATATTCGTAACAAATAACTACTTTGAGAAAGATTATTCTTAATTTCTATTTGATAACTCTGTACGGTGTCTGCCGGAGTGTTTCACATCACTTTAATCAAGGAAGACTGTTCAGAAAAACTGCATTGCAAGATCACCAAACAACTTTCCTTTTTAGGGCCACCACATCTTTCCAAAGATGTACTTCTTCCATGTTGCTATCAAAGACCGAAAAATGTCGTTAAACTAGATATCCAAATACCCCCTATATCTTGAGATATTATAAAGACCGAAAAATGTCATTAAACTATTAAAGACCGAAAAATGTCGTTAAACTACAAAGACAGAAAAATGTCGTTAACCTAGAGATCCAAACATCCCCATCCCCTATTTATTTAGACAATAAAGAACGAAATATGTCGTTACACCATTAATACATAATTTGTGTTTATGCAAGTCTGGCACCCATTATATAGCAGTTTGTTTTCAGTACATTTTAATATTCATTGGAACGTAAACAATTATTCGCTGACAGAAATCATGTTAATATCGCCTTTTGTTACTGGTTTCCTCGACTCAAATATTTCTCACTGCTCAATACTTATAATTAAAAAAAAAAATCTGTGTTTTGTGTCACTTCTTAATAGCATTATGTATTCTGCTATTGAAAAGAAAAAAAGTTGCAGTATACCTTAAAGACACGGAAGGCCTTGGTGGGTATCATGTGAACATATTTCCACCTGTCAAAAACCGCTACAAACGAAAATAATATTCAAATATAGACATACTTTGTTAATATACAAATGAGAAATATATCATAAACAGTATGTTATTGTCGTAAATTTGACGATTGTTATGTAAACAAAGCATAAACAGTTACTTTCTTGGTATTTCTTTATAATATGATGATAAACATAAAGAGCGTTCTTTGTTGCTCAATTCATTATTTGGAAATAATAAAGAGCGTTTATACCATTTGTGTGTGATTAGCCAGTAGCATTGTGCTGCCTTCTATAACACAATCAGACTCTTGTTTAGGTAAAATTTAGTAGGTCTTTATGTAAGCATGGTGTTTCCGCGATAGTGATCGTATATTTGAACCAAAATGTATGCGTTTTAATATTTTTCTGTTTACGGTGTTTGGAACAGATATGAATATTTTCGACAACTAAGCCCCCTCGTCCCTTTAATATAATTAATATAACATCCCTCATCCAATAATCTCCAAATTGCATATCTAATTTCAATCCTAGTTATACGCCGCCCCTCATCATTTGCCAATTGTACACCCTTTTTGTGCTGCTGCTGCAACTGCTCAATTTCTTTAAAACTTATTGAAAAAATGGCCCTCCCGCCCGCCGACATTTACCTCTGATTTGTTTTGATCATCGGTCCGCACCAAAATTGAGCACACGTCCCTATATAATATACCTATTTAAACCGAGTATACACGGTGGTGTAATAGATCAACCGTTAATTTAACCGTTTAGGTAGCATATTTCCACGTATACGTTATCACGACAAATCCCTGCTGATCTGTTATTAATGAACCAAACAATTAACATGTCAACACACTCTGGCCCGCCAATGCTACAGTGTATAAACGTAACGGGACAAATATGCACATTATATTGGCAGCTAACGAGAACATTCATCACCAGCAATCTGCTCACCCCTTTCAGCCGATACGATAGAAACTAAACGATTTGTTACTTCTAATTACCCGTACTTAATTACACTACTTGCGTGTTAATAAAGTACGACCCCATTACCACTAAAGGTGAAACATGGGATTTAGAACATTAATATTCACTCTTACATAGTTCCACATTCAAGGTTCGTCTTGTGTAATCGTATGTCAGTTGTAACGTTGTGAAACTGCAACCGAACTGAATTATTCTATGCTAAATAGTTCATGGCTGACCTGATGCATGCATCTTAGTTTTCTTGTTAGCTTTGGTGTTGGTTTCCCGTCTATCTCTATATAATAGAGGATAACACGCTCCGAGAAAATAGATAGTGCGCTACCGAAAAGTGATTGTGGTTGTAAGGAATATGTGAAATGGAACTCATCAAATTCTGCCGTGTGTAAAACTGTTAAAAGTGGACGGATAAGAAAAGCGACTTAAGATTTTCTTTCAAAACAAAGCTCGTAGATTGTGCGGTGATTGCGAAACTTATGCGCAAAATACACTTGGAAACGCAGATATTGATTATACGCCGTCATTCAATAAACAATATATTTCATCATCACAAACTGACAATAAACTAACCTTGGCATTTCCAACATACTAGAGTAGCTCATGGTGGTTTTGTATGCACTTGTATGTCCAGAGCAAAACTCTTCATGAATCCACTAATTGAAGGTACACGAACAATATTTGGTTGGTAACACATTTCCCATTGACGGCGAAATGGGTCAAATGGCCACGCCCCTTTTTGCGTGAAGTACTACCACCCGTCGTGACTATATCTCCAGAACCGTTGGACATAGGGGGTCGAGTGACCACTCAAAATATGCGGAATGGCCACATTATGGGGGGTCAGTAATACATTTTCATATCCAAAAGTCAATGGTTTTTAAGATAATTGCCAAAAACCAAAAAAATCAATTTTTGAGGGCCTGAACCCCAATTTTGGGATTCAGCACTTTTATCTCAAAGTTGAGCCCCCAATTATAATTTTATTGACATATATCCATCGGTGCCACATACAGGTATAATTTCTGATATTTTCTGTACCATTATCGGATGGGATTGACCTTCAGGGAGCTCTTGACCCTGAAAATAAGGTTTTTGGATGGAATATATTGGTCGTAGAATGAAAAACAGACATTTTCCCAATAACAAAGATGTTGAGGAAATCATCAATTACAGGGTATTTGATCAGTAACCTAAAACTCCTACAAAAAGGTTACCTGGTGATATAATTTGATCAGTTGATATGCAGATATAAATACATACAAATCTACATTCTGCAGTTAGCCATGCATGCTATGCAATCCTCCCTCATGTTTCAACTTATCAAGGAAAAATGATCACATTACCAATGACTATGATAGTCAGATGTTTTTGTAGATTTTGTAGATTTGTGGATGTTGTAGATTTTGTAGATTTGTGGATGTTGTAATGCAATATAGATCTCCATTATAGTTGCACAAATTTATTTTTCATTTCGTCCCTTTAAATTGACTTTTATTTTTTATGTATGTATATGTGCCACTCCAAAATGTCAGTAAAAGTACTGTAAACCGTTTGGTTTGATGTTATAGGCACAGGAGATATATATATATATATATATATATATATATATATATATATACTTTACATGTCAAATATTGTGAACCCTGCAGGTACGTGTATGTGTGTCAGTCGCCTTATGTGTGTGATGTCAATGCAGTAACTACATGTATATTCTAGTGAAATTTATGGTCTGCACTCTGCATTATTTCAAAAACATGCTATGGCCATGCCTACATATACATATGTACACTATTCTAACACAATGATTGTCAGATTATAATCTATGTTTGAGGAAAGTTACTATGTATTTTTCATTTGTGTTGCATTTGTCAATATTAATGGGTCCCAGGAGCCCAGATGTTACTAGTGCAGAGCCCATTTAATTTTCATGAGACTGGTGGACTTCATGTCTATATTCCTAAATAAACATGACTCTGAGTCTTATCAGACCAAGACGGTATTGTGTAGGTTTTACTAGAATTATATTTAGAAAAGACTCAACCATTATTTTTCCACTACCCTATATATCACAATATATTCATTTGGCAGTATTCATCCCAAGTTTAGTGGTGATGCTAATACATTTGGTATGATAGTCAGGTAAAGCAAAGCGATCTGAACAAATCGAGGATAAGCCACTATGTGTAGTGTACATTAAAAAACATGTATATTGTGACATATTTTAATAATGGGTGCTGGTTTGTTCAAACTGGCCATAATTGAGAAGACTATTCCTGTTGTTTACCAAACATCAGCGTACACATTAAATATTTTGAAGTATATATGTTCTTGAATGTTTCATACAGACACTGACTTTTGCACAAATTGCTCGGATTAGCCAAACAATGCAAAAAGAACCAACTTTAGGTAAAATGATGGTACTATTTCTTAACAGACTCGCCTTGACCTACAAACAGCGATCATAGCAATCCAGCAGTACCCATCAGCAAAATATAAAATTAGCAGGACCACTTAACCTGGGGTGGTGTTGAAAATGAAAATATCTTTAAAATGGTAAGTTATGAGGGTTATTAGCTATTATGAAGAATTATGTTAGTGAAATTATAGACCCTCATCTTCTCCAACCTGCAACTATCATGGCCAATCAAAACTAATGTGGGACTGACAAAGGCTCATTCTACTATTGATTGAATAGTGATGATTCCATCATTTCCTAAAACTTTTTGTGAGATGAGGTGTCCTTTTGGAAGAATTGATTACTTCTGAAATATATATTGGTATATATGGTCATCTCTCATCTGATTACAACATGTTTTTACTATGCCCAGATGCAATACCCATTTTAAGATCGCAACATGTGGCTGCTGCATGAAGCAAACAGCTGGTCATTCCATTTAGTAAAAGTGTATAGCATGTTGCATAGATTGGTCACTTAAATCAGATTAGCTGTTAAATGTTGATAACAAATTTTGAAAACCTGTTTTGTTCAATCTGTACATTTCTGTTGATTAGAGCACAATTGTTACCTGATTTGTGGTAAAGCACACCAGTTTCCAAGGCATGTTCAGTCGGGAAGAGCTCATGTTGTGTGTCGGGGTCAACACATCCTCAGCAGCAATTTCCAGCTAATCCCATTGTGTGTGGTCAATTTTGCTCTTAAGTTGATCAGAGAATGCGGATAGTTCTTTAAAAAGTGTCCTTGTGGTATTGTATACTTGTGGTGCATTACATGCTGAAATCGGTTTTTGGCAATTATCCTAAAAACCATTGACTTTTGGATATGAAAATGTATTACTGACCCCCCCCCATAATGTGGATTTTCAGGGTCAAGAGCTCATTGAAGGTCAATCCCATCCGATAATGGTACAGAAATTATACCTATATATGGCACCGATGGATATAGATAAATAAAATTCTAATTGGGGGCTCAGCTTTGAGATAAAAGTGCTGAACCCCAAAATTGGGGTTCAGGCCCTCAAAAATGGATTGTTTTAGTTTTTGGCAATTATCTTAAAAACCATTGACTTTTGGATATGAAAATGTATTACTGACCCCCCATAATGAGGTCATTCCGCACATTTTGAGTGGTCACACGACCCCATATGTCCAACGGTTCTGGAGATATAGTCACGACGGGTGGTAGTACTTCGCGCAAAAAGGGGCGTGGCCATTTGACCCATTTCGCCGTCAATGGGAAATGTGTTACCAACCAAATATTGTTCGTGTACCTTCAATTAGTGGATTTATGAAGAGTTTTTGCTCTGGACATACAAGTGCATACAAAACCACCATGAGCTACTAGAGTAACACGTAGGCTGGGGTGGTGGGTGTCAAAATAAGCCCAAAGCAAATTTTTCCGTGACAAATTTTTTTTCCTTCACAATCATGCCCCAACCCTTCGTAACCAGTCATGAAACGTACATGCTTCAGTGGATTTCTTTGAAACATCAGAATGTTCAAATCCTTTTTGACATCTGCATTTCTACAACCTAGGTCACATCATTTTGTCTGTCAATCCATTTATCCATTCATCAGTCTGTCCATGAATGTGTTCGTGTAAAGCCTTCATCCACGACTATTTGCACAATCCTTCATATTGTCTGTCTTATTACTATGCCGGGGTCGTTCTATATATGCATTGCTTATTATCATATTATTTTAAAGAACAATGCACTGATTTTAACATGCTTATATTTACAATGAACAATGGATTTATATCAAAATCTAAATCAGCTGTTCAAACGAGACCGTGGTCGCAAGAGGAGGGAGATGCAGTAAGAAGGCTGTTTTGGATCATTTTATTATACATATATATATGTGTGTGGGGGGGGGGGTGTGTGTATGTGTGTGAGGGTGTGTGTGTGTGTGAATAATACGAAATTTGCGCTTAAAATTTGAAATATAAGTGATCGAGGGACGGAAGAATACAATCATACAATAACAAATTGTTTATTTATTTTACCTATACATGTAGCTAGTTAATTATTCTGGAATTTTTGAAAATATCAACCATAATATAAATATAATGTACAGCAGCATATAATGCAAGGCACACTGAGTGTATGTTTTAGATTAAACTACAGTGAAGGATTTCAGCTATGCATGACGTGATACAATATACGTGACACAAGTATGCACATGTCTGAACAGACCAGCTGGTATATTCGTCCACGGCTTATGAAAATGGCTTAAGGAAATGCGAACCCATGAGGGTTGTAAAGGGTTCAGGTGGACCACTCACGGACAAAATCAATCCATTGGAACCGTTTGTCCCATACACATGTGTGTCTAAGGCTAAGTGGGTCGCCCGCGATGTTCACTCTTGGTCGAAGCGATGAAAATTGTCAACGTCGCTGCGGCGGACAGGGTCAATACAGCGATGGTTAGATCTATAATTAAAAGTTGTGATAAGTGCACCAAATGGCGCAGAATACCGGAGGGCTTCCCCCAAACAGCTGATTTATTTTTGAAAATGAGTTATCTTACGTACATGTAACTATTGCTAGAAAAGATCATAGCTGGTCACTTTGAACATCAACAATATGCATCTGTAATAACTACTTCGAATGTGACTCAATTGATGTACATGGGCGGTTCGAGAATGATACTATAAAGGTGTACGATACTTAACACTTGAGAAGTATGTATAATTGCAATACAGCTTCATGTAAATGTAGTTCAAACATCTACGCGTGCCTAAACACTGTTCTAGTCTACTTTGTTAATGCATTTACATGCAAATCAATGCCAACATTTGGCAAAAGTTCAAAGTCTTGATATTTTTCATGTTTTTATTTCTGTATTTGTTTTACATTTATATTTGACTAGAAGGTGACCCGACTTCGTCCGGGCTTTGACCTTGAATTGTCCATTTTGAAGGTCAAGGTCACGTGGGGTCATGATTTGACCAGTCGAAACACTGCCCGGACAAAAGTACCAGACAAACGTGCCAGTCGAAATCCATCCGGTTTTACCCGATTTGACCTTGAATTGATCATTTTGAAGGTCAAGGTCAGGTTGGGAATCACGATTTGACCCGTCCAAAACACTCAGTGGACAAAAGTAACCCTATGTATAAAATTTCGTCGAAATCCCATCAAAATTGGCGATTTGACCTTGAATTGACCCGATTTCAAGGTCACGTCGCACGGGCAAATGAATATGCTTATGAGACTCCCCATACGAAAGTATCCCCACATACCAAGTTTCATCGCAATCCCGTGATATTCGGGCGTTTGACCTTGAAATGACCCGATAATTATGGTTTCCTGTTCTATGCAACTAGACACACAAGCATACAAGCCGTGTAGACCCAGGCAGGGGCCACACAACTTCAGCGACTACTAGTAGCAGTATTTCACGCCCATATGACACTACAGAAGGGCACGAGGCAAGTGCCTCGACCACAGTTATTGCTGATGCAAATTTAATTCTGTCGCCAGGACCGCTGCTCCGTGCGGTTAGTTTTGAATTGTATTTTGAGTGATATCCTTACTTCAAATATAATTTTCTAGAGAAGTTGTGAGTTTCAACATTGTAATTTCGCGGTAACTAGTAAATGGAAATCGATTCTTATCCCCTGATTTTATTAGCAAGCGCAAGGGTCTTTCATTTGACACCATCGTGTTTATTGTCAGGTACACGACAAGAAGACACAATGCCACGACCTCGTCCCTGGACAAAATATTTGTGGTTTCTGTGATGCAATATGGACTACCGAGGACAACGAGGTCAACATCTGGGTTGGCTGTGAATGCGTGTTCCCGGAAGATCCCGACAAGGAATGTACTGTGTGGGCACATGCTGTCTGTGCCGGTATCGGCGGGGATCCGGAGGTCATACAGAATGCTTTAACTTATATGTGCGAGGCACATATATTAAGTCCAAATCCACCTGCCCAAGGAGGTAAGTGCAGCGCCGTTAGCTCATGGCATGGTGTTTGAGATTTGTGCAAAAATTGCGCAAAATCTGTCGGAATTATTGTGCAAAATGATTTCATGGAAAATTCTTGAAAGATTATGCCTCTCGATTGTTTTAACCACTTTTTGCTGATTAAACGGAATAACGGATTGAAGGGAAGTAACTCATGAGACTATAACGACGATTGCCGACGGGACATACCGCGAGATTTTGCCGCGAGATATGCTCCGAGATTTTATTTTTGGGATCGACAAAATGGCGGCCAAAAATAGGTACCACATAAGGATCCATAAGGCACACATGGACGTAGATTGTGTCAAATAAGGTTCAAATGTAAACACCAATACTTCGTACTTTATATATTAAAAAGCTTTACAAAGACTGTGTGAAGCATATAGATAAGACCTAATCATTTCATTATATTTCGATTTTGTTTTCTTCACTGAAAATAACGCTACTGTGAAGTGTGCGGACGACTCCAGTTTTCTATAATTCGTGGTAAAATTATGATAACTTTAGACATGACTTCTGTATATTGGTATTGTATTATTCGTGTTTGGGGTGAAGGCGATGTTTCATAATTATTATGCCCTTGCATTAACATTTAGAAGCCATGTTTTACGTTTGAAGTCAATTATCTGTTTCAATATTGACCTTCCTATCGTATCTTTTAATATAAACATTGGGACTTTATTTTTTGTGCACCGGTTGGCACTGGTAGACAGAAACTCAATCGAGCACACCTTTTGAAAATGGCATGTTTCGTTTGTGGATTTGAATTGTTTAGCATAGGCTACATCTCAGAACTGTTTCGTACTTACAGGTACACTGATTCAAGATGTTTAATGTCATGTGGTGTGTAAAATATAAACGGTTATTCCAGGGAGCAATTTCTTTCGTTTATTTTACTTTTTCAAAAGTTTTTGTTGACAAAAATAAATCAAAATTTATTTCTTTCAAAAAACAATTTTCTTCATTTTTTCTTATCAAGATCACGTTCCAAGACCTAAGTAGAATGAAATTCGCCCTAACTTGGCCCAAGTCACACCTAGGCTGAGTGTTGTGGTGAAGTAGAATATAAAAACATTTTTGTGTGACTATCATGTCTAGAACAGGTCAGGGAAACCTTAGAATCGATCTGCTGACAGATCGATCGGGCTGTAGGATATTTAATCAACAATGAAAAACTTTTGCTACAGTCGATACTTAGTTCGAAAACGGGTGATGCCCTTTTTCCGAACGACTGTTGGTCAATATATAATAAAATTATTGGAAATATGTTAGTTAATTGAGACAATTACCGGCATCGTTATCTTTGATTCGACTAGTATTTTTAATGCAAACAATGCCTTTACCATTAAATAAAGACGATCTTCCTGAGTCTCGCGGCAATATTATGCGATGAAAATGAAGAAAAATATATCTCTCAAACAACGTATACAAGGACGATTTTGATTGGATAACGGTACAATGGAGAATTATCGAGTAGACTCTATACCCAACATGCAGAGTATTAGGTAACCGATTTGTATGGGCGACAGTTCACTCAAAAACGTGACAGTACTGGTGAACCATATGATACACAATTACACATGATGTATATTATTACTCGCATATATACAATTGTTCAGGCGCATAGCCAGGGGGCATGTGCCTAGTGCCCCCCCCCCCAACAAAATTATACAGATAGAGCATCCTGCTCCGGACACGTGTTGAAACTTTATAATGCAAAATAATTGCATTGAAAAACGCTTTAACTGGCTACCGGTACTGTAGTATATAATGAGTGAAATACATAATAGTGTGGTATAAAAAGATAACTAAATAAACAAATACATTTAAAAAAACACATACCGGTATTGATGATATTTCATCATGCTTCCATTGTCATAATGCATGTAGGCTATCTGGTTTATGTTAACATATCCATGCAATCTATATGCGCAACTTCTCATTTTGATTGGTTTTGTCATACAATTTGCCAACTGGCCTGATCATTATATAACTATGTAATATGTTAATTTCATTTTATTCTTGTAGTAACTTGTAATAGTGTTCTATCGATATACGCGAGGGTACATTGTTCGCGTGGTCAAATAAAATATTCTATTCTATTCCATATACCGGTATGTACCGTAATTATCCCAGATACTCCGAAAGTAGTTCATATGCCAAATGTGAAAAGTGCATTGGTTTGAGTATGTAGGACACACCCTATTTCAGGACATGCAGAACCACATTATCTGGGGCGTTGGATACCACATTATCTATTTTATAATCACATCTTGCTTGAGCTTTGTCCTTACCCCTGTCAAACAAGATATAAAACATTTTTGTGTCAGACGTAATTTACATGTATTGTTGTAATTGTCCAATATATTATAGGGTATCCATTTTCCGTACGGGTGACATGGTCCATGGCCTCATGTCACTCTCCTGGAGTCCATATCTAATATCTGAGTGTTCGGCCCGAAATTGGATATGGACGTCACTCCATGAGGGCAATACGAGGCCATGTCCATGTCACATTATCTTATTTGTTATCTTGGGATAAATGGTGATTCCCAACTCTACGTTCATTTCAACCCTGGTTGTGATATTCCAGCCAGAGAATCCCTAGAGCACTGTGTATCCGATATTAAAATCTGGATGACTGATAATTTCCTTAAGTTGAATCCTGACAAAATTGAACTGATATATATCGGGTCACCGTATCAGTTGCAGAAAGCAACTACCCACGATATTGTGCTTGGAGATAGTCTCTAAGTCGACTATGGTCGGCAACCTGGGGTATATGGTGGATGACAATCTATCTGCGGAGGTGCATGTAATGCAAGCTTGCAGATTGGCATATTATCACCTGAGAACTATCAGCAGGGTGCGAAATGTGGTCGACGAAGAGTCGGCCAAACAACTCGTACATGCATTTGTCACAAGCCGTATAGACTGTAACTAGGAAAAAGGCGTGCGAGTACTGGGTCCACGCTTTTTGCATTGGTCTAGTGGGGTTAACAGTGGCTGACATAACAAAGTTGAGTTACTGGTGTCCCACTTATCAGATGGACTAATTGAAATTGTGTAAAGCTAAAGAAGCATCGGTGGAGGTGGCACAGGCTGAAGGTAAAGGCAAACAGCCAGTCAAGGGTAAACGTCTGTCAAAGATATCAAAAAAATAAATTGTTACACTATTGAACAAATTTGCTCCACGGAAATATTTGTCATTTGCGTCTTATTTCAACAATTTTATAGATAATATGTTAAGCGCACCAAATATGTATCACCTTTTCGAGTTTGTCAATGTTGCGACACACTGTCACCCAATGATCTTTCGTTGGGACGCCAGATGGAATCCACATTTTTATTCGCCGGTTTTTTTATTCAAGGACAAAGTCGCCACCTTCCCCAGCACTATGATTACCAGATTGCGAAAATGTCATGTTTCCATCCATAAAATGTGCAACCTCTTTCGGCTGCTGTACCCTCATCGCCATATACCGGCTCATAAGTTCTCTGTAATTTGGCATGTGTGTACAGAACGTTATATGCCTATCTGCATTATTTACACCGGAAAGTCAATGTTTTATTTTTAATTTCAGATAATGAACTGAATTCAGAAGAATCGGATAATGGAGAGGAAGCTCCTTTATTATGTGATCCATAATAAGAGCTGAATTCTCAACTTTCATTTTCAGAATAAACATGACTCACATCAAAAAAGAAAAGGGTGACTTTCACACCACGTCCAAAACACACCACGTCCAAATAATAACGACAACCATTTTGCGAGCTCGCATACTCCAGTACGAAAAGAATAGCCTATAACGTTTTTCCTTTGTTTTTGTGTATCCCCATCGCACACTCATAGTAATAATTATAAAGATGCTTACTTTGATTGAACTCCACTATACATTGAACATTTCAGTTGGCATTGGAATTTTACTTTTTCTCTATTAAATTAAGATGGAATATCTCTTCCTACAAACAGTTTTAAATAGCTTCCTGATTATCATCATTATAATTATATAAAATAGAAGTGCCACAATAAGTCATGTTTAATAAAGCCTACGGGCAAAAAAGGTCCCGAGGGTTGATTAGAGGCCGTATCATGTCATGATTTTCTAGTTTGAACCCCCGTTTTCACGATTGTATTGCCCCGGCGTAAAGTGACGTTGCAAATTGTTGTACACATGGCAGTGTACTGTATATGCCCACATGTACTTTTTAAAAGTTCAGATAATTTTTCAAAATGCCACCACGAGCACCACCACATGTTTGGACCAGGAGAATGAATCCACAGGCCTACCAGTGGCTATTAATACAAGACCTGATCGGACCCGCCAGCCAGTGGCCTTATATATGAAATCAGACGTCTTTTTTGGACACGGAATTTGGGGCATTTTGATAGACTGATTTTATCGGCATTTGTGTGGGTCAATGGACTTGACCCTACTATATTCTTACAGTGGTGTACATGAACTTTTTGTGCGCCACTGCACAAGATTTTGCGCATTTAAGCAGACTGTTTCAGTATTATGGTCAAGGGAGGACATATATATTGTATGCATGGAACACTATATCCCGCCGCTATGAGTATTTGGACGGTACACCGAGATATTATCACCAGAATGCATGAATAATAATGTATTATAAATCATCTATGGTTTATGGTTAAAACAACATTTTTGTGCCAGCTCATGTTGGACCACATTAAGGTATTTGTGTCTATAATTAATAAGTAGTATCAATATATGATAAGTGGTATCATCCCTCTTAACTGACAGTAATGCTGAATAGGTCACTCGTCGGTTCTTTTGTGATAAAGTTATTCAGGTTCCCAAAAACTGTGATAAAGTTACCCAGGTTGGGGGAATTGTGATAAAATTACCCAGGTTAACGAAATCTCGTTTGTACATCACGTGTCCTTTTTGCATATTAAAAATGGCGGCTTCCATTCAATTCACGGTCACTGAGGACGCTCTGCTGTCAAAATTTGAATATTTACAAATATGTCCTCAAAGGGGAGGGAAATAAAGAATGATGCCATGAGGGTTATAAAGGGTTCAGGTGGACCACTTACGGACAAAATCACTCCATTGGAACCGTTTGTCCCCTACACATGTGTCTAAGGCTAAGTGGTTCGCCCGCGATGTTCACTATTGTCGAAGCGATGAAAATTGTCAACGTTTTGCGGCGGACAGGATCAATGCAGCGATGGTTATATCTATAATTAAGAAGTTGTGACAAGTGCACCAAATGGCGCAGAATACCGGAGGGCTTCCCCCAAACAGCTGATTTATTTTTGCAAATGAGTTATCTTACTTGTCGTGCATGCTACTATTGCTAGAAAAGATCATAGCTGGTCACTTTGAACATCAACAATATGCATTTGTCATAACTACTTCGAATGTGACTCAATTGATGTACATGGGCGGTTCGAGAATTATACTATAAATGTGTACGATACTTAACACTGAGAGGTATAATTACAATACAGCTTCATGTAAATGTAGTTCAAACATCTAAGCGTGCCTAAACACTAGTTCTAGTAAATAGTCTAATTTGTTAATACATTTACATCCAAATCAATGCCAACATTTGGCAAAAGTCTTTATATTTTTCATGTTTTTATTTCTGTATTTGTTTTACATTTATATTTGATAATCGGACGATAAACATCGTTATATCAATAAAACTGCATTTAAAAAATTATTTTTTAACAAACATTATCAACCAATAACCTGCATGGATGGGTGAAAAAATTCTTCATGTACATGGGCCAAAAAAATGACTGAATTATATTTAGTTGGGGTTAATTACAGAATCATATTGGTCAATTTAATTCACATAATATATTCAGAATGAAATATCACAAAAATTATGTTTTAGATACCCTAAAGAAATAGAGAACTGTTGCTCATGTCTGATTATTTAAGTTTACTACTGGTACATTTCGTACAAAATTCAAGCCAAAGATACCAGCACCATGTTGACAAATGCTGTCAGATTGAAATCACTGTTATTGAGGCCAGATTATTAGGTTTCAATATTTATGTATAGGTGGAGATCCCGACTTGGAGCATACCGGTACATCAAATTCATCAATCATTTAACAGAATGACAGACGATTAATAAGATTTACAACCACTTATTTTCACAGGCATATTAAAATAATTTATGAATGATTTTATTACCGGTATACGAATTTGATAAAAGAAAATAGTGATGTCTGAACATTCGGTTGTAATAGTTTATATTGCCTTTATTTCAGGCACAACAGCCCTTCTGCTACATCACCACAGTTCAGATTTAGTGAACGTACGGAGTGAGTACTCTTGACTTGTTGTAAATTCTGATAATGGTTATTAGCAGAAAATCAACCTTCCAAGAAGATATAATCTGTGTACGTCCTACCAATAGCTGCAATGTTTCAAAACAATTCTGAAGGAAAAACGGAATAGATTGTAAAATTGGGAATTGTTCAGGATGAGATTGAGAATTTCGTTTGATAGCTTAATGAAAACCAGCGAAGACACGTTTTTGACATGTTGGATTTCCTGACCAGAATCCAGACAAGATTGCACAATCCATGACAAGACTTGTCATGTCGCTTTCATCAGGAGCACTGCATGATATTTTAATGTATTTGCTCCACTACGCGTCACATACAATAAATATTACCATCAGTTCTGAAATGCTATTGCCAATATGTGAATATACTTGTGCATGTATACATGTATTGAATTCAACAATCATCTATTAATTTTCAGAAGTTTCCTACAAAATGAAGCACCAAACCTTGACAGGAGTGGAACCATCTTGCGCTCATTGACCATCGTACAAAGTGAGTTTGTTTATTGGTATCCATACATAAATGATAATACCCAAACAGTGTGGTAAATTCTGTGGAAAACCAGGAAAATTTAAAGACATGGGCAGCCTTCGTGGTGGGTACTGCTGTTAAAATAGTCACATCAGCTAAAACCGGCATAAAATTAAAGAGTAATACATAAAAGACAGATGTTCTTCGACTAATCATAAATATTGCGTACATTGCATGTTATTGTCACATCAAAAACGTTACAGAACTATTTGTTTATATACAAACACTGGGAACTACTGGATCGTCCAATGGAAATGTTCCATAGATCTGTGGAAGGCGAAGATCAAATTATTGGCTCCAACAGCAATCAGATTCACAGCACACCAAATTTTATTTTAAGCGACCTATACTGCTCTCAGGCTCAAAATAAAAGTGTAGCCCCAAATAATAGTGGGGCGGAAATTACATTGAAATTTAATAAAGTGCGGACCCAAACAATAGTACAAGGAGAACTCTGGAGCAAAACATCAACGTTGTTAAACAAATTGTTTTATAGCACATGTATGTCAAGTACATGTATATGAATCAACATAGTATGTGTCCTGTGGCATTTTATTCAATAATGAAATGTTCACATATGCCATATACTTGAATATGTACATGCATAAAGTTATAAGCTCATCATTTTGGTATCAGAATCATAGAAATCTTGAGTTTCTGCTGATTTCAATTTTCATAGCCTCAAAATTAATAAAGTGCAGACCCAGATAAGCACTGTGAAGGGACAATTTCCCAAGAAACTATTATTTATTATTATTTGGAGCCCAAGAGCACCTGCTGTCAGTTCAAAATGCAGCTCTTAATCCACATTACTTCATGATTGGGAAATTATCAGACAGAAAACGTGTACATTATAATTATTCTTGCATTTGCAAAGAGATGAATATTTTTCAATCCAGTTAGTATTTTCTCCTAACCTATGCCAACTATGTCACAAACCAAATATGGAATTTACTATGATAGTATTGTGAGTAGTAAGTTATAAACACACCATATTAAGGGTTTTACAACCAACGTATAGTGACGCAAATTTAATATAAGGAAATGACGCAATATCGAGAGTCTGCTGATAAACAACTCTATGTACTATTTGCGAGAAACTGAACATTTGACAGGGATTTTTCTTCCAATTTTGGGAATGGGTCCGGGTCCGTTCGAATTGGGAAAAATGTGTGTTTACAGACTAAAATTGGGAATTTTCCATGTTTCAGAAAAATTCAATTAATCACTGTTGCCCGAAAGTAATGGATACTCGGCTTACTAGTCGGATGCGGCCACTTCCAAATGGATGTGGGGAGGTAAACACCTGGCCCGCCCTGCTATTTTCATTTTTGGGAATTCCTCTCAAGCGAGTGACGTATTTACTTTAATAACTGTCAAACTTTGATAATTATTTAATAAACCCGATGGTATTATATACCTGCCTGCAATTGGTAATTTGGTGGTTTAAAATTGGGAATAAAGGTGCCATTTTCTCATTGGGAATGGGGCCGAATACCGGACCCTGAGGACACCTAAAATAAAATCCCTGCTTGATCTGCATTCCCTTTGACAAAGAGCATGATTTGTGAATAAAATCACATCCATATCAGCATTATGCTATACTATTAGTATATTGATGAGGAAATTATGTTATTTCTAAATTATAGCCTACAATGGAGGCTACCTGTCCCTTTAACATTGAGCAAGAGGTTGCACCATGGGTGCTGGGATTCCCCATGGTGAAAATTGAAATATGGGCAAATCGGAAACCAGATAGTGAAACAAAATGTGATGAATGACCAAATTACATGACAATACAAACAATGGACAGAAATCCAACATGTTCAGCTAAAGAGAGATAGCTCTTGAATGAAAAATGTGAACAATGTCAGTTAACCCTCTTTTGAAAGCCCTCATGATTCCAAACATGCCTTCCAAATTTCATTGAGATCCGATAACCCATGTTTGAGATATAATAGCAGACAGACAGAAATCCAACATTTAATTATTCAGATAAACAAGGAGGGATTTAATAAAACATGGTCTAGTTAAAACTTTTAACGAGACTCTTGAAGACTGTTTTATATAGTGAATCAATACTTCCTAAAGTAACCATTATTGGTAGGATTTGGAATTATCTAAATAAAGTCCATCTTTCAATGTGAACCTATTAAATGCGCAGAAAAAATTTGGATAATGTTCAACTATTTATTTCTTTTAATAGCTGGACAGTTAGAGATATTAATAATCCTAGCAAAGCTGGGAGAGACTACAAAGCAAATTCTAAAAGTTCAACATCACATCGTCCGGAGGGACACCAGAACTTTATCGGTTGAGCTGCCAGAGGGGGTGTCATTCCCTCTTCAAACCATGACGGATCTAGACAGAATTGAGCTCCTCATGAAAGGCTCTAAAGAAATTGAGCGTCAAGTTGTAAGTGTTATTTATACTGTGTACAAATATCTTCTCCTAAAATGACAGAGAGAAACATGATTTTACTTCAATAGTGCGATGTTTGTTACTCATACCAAGTTGTGTTCCTATCATTCACAATTATGAGTATATACTATATCCAAGAATGACCATGGCGTATGTTGTCAATTTGGATATAAATAATTGTATAATAACTACTTTGAAAACAATTATTCTCCATTTCTATTTTATCACCATAATGGAGTGTTTCACTTTAAAGTAAATTAATTGACCACCTCTAATGTGGTGTCACCCCAGTAATACCGCAGTATTATACCGTGTTAACCTCCAACACATTGATAAGGTCACCGCTTCTTGCCACTTCAACACCGCGGTTACACCACGACGCACGCGGACACGTTTTTGTCATATATATGTTCGTGATACTGCATGGGTTGCTTTATACTATAAAGCAAGCCTGGCGTTATTTATCACTGCATACTCATTTTTGTGTGTGCCTAAGACTAAGTCAAGCCTGTTGCATGTGTGAGGCAGATAATACATCAGTTCATAGTATTCCAAGTATGGGACATGAGAACGTACGATCAATTGAAAATGATCACATGTATATAGATATAGGGTGCTAAATGTAGCATGCCATGAACTGTACGCAACTTTGAAATGGCCGACATCATGTCAATTTATTAACTCCACCCATCGCCTGGTGTTATATGTAGCTGCTGGGTGGGGGGGGGGGGGGTTTGGGAAATACTCCGGAGGGGGGTAAATGAAGCATGCCCGGGGACATATCCAGGCCGTTTTTCATACCGTCTCTCCTATATATTTTGATACAATCTGTATTCGAGAGATAACCCACATCCTCCGGACCTCAATGATATGATCGTGAATGAGTATTGATATACCCCACTAAACTTTGACAGACACCAGTAATGGTGTGTAGATAATTTACATATCTCTCTTATATATTTTGATACAATCTATCTAATTTACATATCTCTCTTATATATTTTGATACAATCTATCTGTTTGTCTGTATGTCATTTATACAAATCTACGATTCTCCACCGATCGAGACCAAACTTCCTATCTAGGGGTAAAATCCCAAGGATACGGGTGGAGCTATCGACTTGAAATTTGCTATGTGAATGTATCTTGCCCCGGATACGAATTTTATCGGGTCGCCGAGCCCGTGCGACGCCAGCTTCGCGCATGCGCAGACGAGATATCGGAAACGGGTGGAGCTATCGACTTGAAATTTGGTATGTGAATGTATCTTGCCCCGGATACGAATTTTATCGGGTCGCCGAGCCCGTGCGACGCCAGCTTCGCGCATGCACAGAGCAGATCTCGGAAACGGGTGGAGCTATCGACTTGAAATTTGGTTTTTGAATAGGTATCGACTTGAAATTTGGTTTTTGAATAGCCCGGACAACGTCGGGCTCATCGGCTAGTTTCATATATATTTTGAAGACCTCTGTATGTTTGTCTGTCTATGTCTGTCATTTATACAAATCTACGATTCTCGACCGATCGGGACGAAACTTGGTACGTGTGTGTAGTTTGACCAGGTGGTCGACGTTGTCGTATTGGTGAGCCCGTGCGGCGCCCGCTTCGCGCATGCGCAGACGAGATCTCGGAAACGGGTGGAGCTATCGACTTGAAATTTGCTATGTGAATGTATCTTGCCCCGGATACGAATTTTATCGGGTCGCCGAGCCCGTGTGACGCAAGCTTCGCGTACACGCAGACCAGATCTCGTTAACGGGTGGAGCTATCGACTTGAAATTAGCTATGTGAATGTATCTTGCCCCGGATACGAATTTTATCGGGTCGCTGAGCCCGTGCGACGCCAGCGTCGCGCATGCGCAGACCAGATCTCGGAAACGGGTGGAGCTATTGACTGGAAATTTGATATGTGAATGTATCTTGCCCCGGATAGGAATTGTATCGGTTTATCGGGTCGCCGAGCCCGTGCGACGCCAGCTTCGCGCATGCGTAGACCAGTTCTCGGAAACGGGTGGAGCTATCGACTTGAAATTTGGTATGTGAATGTATCTTGCCCCCGATACGAATTTTATCGGGTCGCCGAGCCCGTGCGACGCCAGCTTCGCGCAGACCAGATCTCGGAAAAGGGTGGAGCCATCGACTTGAAATTTTGTATTTGAATAGCCCGGACAACGTCGGGCTCATCGGCTAGTCTCATATATATTTTGAAGACCTCTGGCTGTTTGTCTGTCTGTCATTTATACAAATCTACGATTCTCGACCGATCGGGACGAAACTTGGTACGTGTGGAGAGGAGAGGAGAGGTTGAATTTCAAGATTCTATTGAGAAAAGTTCCCAGTATGATTGGGTCACTGACCAAGGTAAACCAGGCGAACATACGTTTAATCTAGGTGAACTAGCATTACGCTTTATGAGATGATGAAAAATGCAACGCAAACCGACACAGAGCCTACTGTCCAGGTTCGCCAAGTTAGTGTGTTATTATGTTGATTAGATTTTTAAATTAATTGTATTGAGTTATTCATGTCTTATCACATTTCGATTAAGTGATGTCACTTTGATGGAAAGTTAATCACTTTTGGTTAATTGATAGGCATTTTACTGAATTCATAATCCCACATTGAAGTCTGTCTCATTTAAAAAACACACTTTGATTTAGGGTCCTGCGAATTGGAGATTTTGATCGAATCGAATATCGAATCGAGTCTACGTAATCGAATCGAATATCGAATCGAATCATACCTGTGTGTTGCTTTCTTAATTAGGCATTTAATATCAATGATTAGACGATTTGAGAAACGTTCTATGAACTTCCATGAAATTCCATCATAACTTGTGTGGCGATCAACCGTCGTTCCCGATACTATTAACTTCAATTGAGAATTGTTGGGAGAAAAACAAAACAGATTAAAACGTCCATGCGGTCGTAACGACGATTAGATATATAACCACTAAACGGATTATCGGAATTAAAATCACACGCAATTTGTAGAGTTTGCATGTACATGCACAATTGCAAATAGGCACTCGGAAACACCCGTTTTTATGAACTTGAAGATGCAACAACAGTCGCAGGGTAGCCTGTTTATGTAGTGCTGGATGATTAGATGTCTTGTTGTCCCATACGCTTGCGATTTATATACCACGTTGCATTCATCACACGTGTAAGTTTCTGCACTTCATGTAGCTTTTATCATGTTTAAAATAAACATGAATAACGGACGATAAATTGTCAAGTTTCAAGGAAAGCTCCGAAACTGAAAGTCAACTTCAAAAGAAAACACCGCCACACGCACTCTTCGATGCCGGGAGCACGTGTTGTTTACATTATCGGCGATATTACAGAACGAATGTCGACCGCGACGAATGCGGAGGATGGGAAAGTTACATTTATGTTATTGTTAAATACACTTCATTTGGTCGTAACATATATCAACATACCATGCATAAAATCATCTGGCCAATATCCATTTGCATTCATACTTCGTTCGAAAGACGAATCACTAGAAAAGGGGTTAGCGGTGTACTCCATTGGTACCTCGTGTGCACGGTTTTAGACAAAACGGGAAAAGTCGCGTGCGGCGATCTGAATAAACTGTTTTTGTTGTACAATTTGAAAAAGTAGAATTACACCACAAAACTGGATCGAGATATCCATGGTAACTCGAGTAATGACCAATCTCGACAATGCTTTTAAGCATCTCATCGCTATTATAATTTACACGTGTCGTCGGTTCATCGGCGATCTCTGAGCTTTTGGCTACCATGTTCAAAGCTAGAATTCAGATGTGTTTAGTCGTCCTAAAGTGGCCAATTACTGGCTATACTTATATTTAATAGCATGCGAACATTCGCGATGTACAATAAGAATTATAAGGTGCATATATTCATAATTTTCGGGAATTATATGGCACAGAAACAGCGAAGATCGACGTGTGTACTTTTCCGTAAACAGCTTACTTTTTAGTCAGTGTATATTCGAAATTTCGAGTTGGAAATTTCTAATCGAATTCGACTTTCGAATCGAATCTCGAATCGAATATCGAATATTCGCAGGACCCTACTTTGATTATACTAAATCAATCACAGAAAACATTGGGTATGACAGCCTGGTAAATTATGAGTGTAATGTTTGCGAAATATGTGTAATATATGTGTATACAATAACAAGTTTGGTTCCATAGGAACGACATTGTTTCACCTCGGAGTCTCTATCCAGTTATATTTCATATCGATTCAAAGCAAATATTTTTTTATTTTTTTTTTTCAATAACAAAATCTTATATACAATTGATAGCCGTAAGTTTATTTGTCACACCTTGTTTTAGTTTTTCTCCATATAACAAAGCAGAATGACGTTAACATTAGTTATTGATATTACTAGTGTCAAAATGAGACGCACGATGAGCAACACATCGGAAGCGCCACATTTATGTTGTAGTCACCTACATATAACAATACTACTCCATATTATTTTTAGACACAGAAAGTCAAGACAAGGGGGACACCAAAGAAGACATGAGACTTATTAGTGTTGGGGTCCACCAAAGTTAAGGCCCTTTGTTGAATCATGGTGTTTCAGATCCAGGTATAGCTTGGTGTTAAACTAACATGAGCTCTGATGTGAAATACATACCGTATGAAATTATTTCTTTGTCTAAGAACATGTTTCCTGTCATTATCTTATTGCTTCAAAATATCGATTTGTATGCAGTAATGCTCAAACAATAGCCATATTTTGTCCTGGTTCATAAGGACACATTATTCCTTAGGGTGGATGCACACATGCATGTAATCTCTGTAGTTATCGTGTATTTGATGTTTTACATTGATCAGACAGACCATGTAATATGTGTCCGTTGACAACCCAATCATTACGGCTATCTTTGACAACAGCGAGATAAGTGCAGAGAGCAGTTTACTGAACGAAGTCGTCAGGCCGCTTGAAATAATATGTAAGGTCATCCAGAACCCCAGGCAAGGGACCTTAAGAAGACAGAAGATATCGCGATATATATTGCAACTTTATTTTGGGTATGAAAGGCGTGGGTATCGGTTGTGTGTGAATGGAAGTAGGTGTCTTTGTCATTTGTTTTTATTCATACGGGTTAGAAACATATTTTAATAATTATTTCGTGTTCGGGGCGAACACATTTTCTGCAAGGGGGGGGGGGGGGTTTGTAGCGTCAGAGGGTTAACTAATTGTAAAATCTGTCTAATTAAGTCTATATTCGCCCTATTTTACGTAATTTTACTTTCCTAATGTTCATCGCGATTTATATCATAAATCTATTCGTACTATTTCATCCGTTTTATTTTTAACGGCCTTGTTTCCGGTTGGCTGGGTATATACAATCCAACCGCTAACGTCGCTGGCTTTCAACTTTCTCTCTCGGCATAGCAACTTACGTCACTTTGTCAACAACGATGCAAGGGCATTCCAACGACTTTCATTACAATCGAGCTCACTTCCAAGCGTATATCAGCCGTATTTGCATACGCATCCTGGTGACAGAAGAATATCATGTCTGGCTACTATTATAGAGAATGCACAGCTAGCAATCTTGATGATTGCACTTTCCGTTTAGGTAATTTCAACACATAATTCATGCACTTTTCCACTTGGTAAATTTCTCCGCAGTTCAGACTTCAGTCGAAGTCATTTACTCTTAGTATTAGTACTCTTGTAGTACATTTGTAGAATAGGTTAGTTCTTGCGTTAGCCTGTGAGGAATAGTGGTACTCTAGTCATGCTATCCACCCAGGAGGTAGTCAGAATCAGAGCCAGGTTTAGATGCATGAGGACAGACAGATGCACCCCGCTCAGTCAGAATCAGAGCCAGGTTTAGATGCACGATGGTTTAGATGCACGAGGACAGGCAGAGATGCATCACATGGATTGTGGATAGTACAGTTTCACTCACATACCACTTTGGTCTGATCATGGCAGATGTAATAATCAAGAGTCCGAATCCAAATGCAGACCTGGTACAGTGCATATCAAGACAGCAACCAACCACTCATCACCACTTGGTCGATTACTTTGCCGATGCTCGATCAGTATTACGCCCATCCCAGGTGAACCATTCCCAATGCTGCCCGGTGACACATAGATGTCCACACTTGGGTGAGGCCCAGGTTACAGGTCAGCACACATGCACACTATGCATCCAGTACACGTGCCACGTCCATACTTTATCAGTAGATGATGCAGTACCATTCCACGATCAGACATACATAACAGGTTTATCCACAATATCCAGGTCATATTATTATTCCTCACAGGTAACTCAATTACTATAGCATATGCGGGTTCAGTCATATTAATAATCGCACTAATAGAAGTAATTTACAAGTATGCCATCATTGCTTTATGCAATACTTATTTCCGTAACATAGTGCGTATATATTGTTCATATTGTTGTCATAGCTTTGAATACACAATATTATCTTGGTCATTGTAAATAAATCATAGCATTTTATACTGGTCTCTACTCTTGTTATTCTGGTCAACTCATATGGATTTGGGCGTTGTATTTATCATGCTCACAGTGTAAGTTATAATCTAGTCCGCCAGTGGGTAACACTCAGGAAATACCAGGTATATAGACAGCCCAGATGTACTACGTCCATCAGCTTACTCATGAATATTGATGTCGTCATCCAGCCATGCAGTGTCGACGATCCGGTCGGTGTACCGCCCTATCCACTGCTCGTCAGATGTCATGGTTGACACGATTACTCATCCATTCAGAGATGTCATATCTGGTCGTTGTACTCACTGTCAGTCCCGTTAATAACATGCTACCAATCAGATAGATGTATGGGTATACATGTACCTACCAGCTAGCCTATATGCACACAGGTCAGGTCGTGAAAGATGACAGAGGTCAGTGCCAGCTACCGCTACCAATCCGACACAGGTACCTACCAGCCAGCATATATGCAGACAGGTCAGAGATCACAGTATCAGCTACCGCTACCAATCCGATACAGATATACTTACCAACTGGCTTATGCATATTAATGATATGGTAATTATGTAGTGAGTTGACCAGTGGTCCATGGTGTGGCACTCCCTCAGTATAACTATAACGCTACCACTTGTAATTGGGAAACAGTTAGTTTCACGTGTGGCATTTGGGTACATATTATGTCAGGTTTCCGTTTGGCATATTTAGGACATTTATATAGGTACCACTCCCCCAGCATGCCACAGAATCATCTTCCTTGGTAGGTTTGTAGCAAATTGTAAAACTGCAGGAGCTGTATCCATTGTCTGTGACACAGGTTCTGTCAACAATAGTTTATTAAACAAATGGCTAAATTATTTGCTTTTCTATTCTGAAAATGTTGTAATAAAATCTGCTTATTCTCATAGACATGCTTATATTACAATAATTGTGTTATATATATAATTTTTCATGCGATTAGGTGAAATAATTTTAACTGAATTACCTGTTATTAAATGGTGATGTGTAAAAAAGTTACTTGATATATGTTAGAATTATATCTGAGGTTTGCATTTGTCAACATTGTAATATAAAATCAGGAATATGATTGATAGAATTAAACTGAGATATATATCCCAACATCTTAAACACCAAGATGTATGTGTTACCTAGACGACTGGTATCACTGCCAATAAGCTCGGAAGTCAAGCAACCACAATTCAGATGGTCAGGTCATGGTGATGGCCGGCATTGCTTCATTGACATAATACACATGCTGAATGAGGATAAGCGATATGTCGAGCAATACAAGCGCATAAAAACATACTATCTAATCATTGGTGAAATTGGTATGTTATCAAAGGTTTGCCTTGAACAAATAGAGAAGACGATTAGAGAAATAAGAGAGAATGACAATCTTTTGTAGGTATACATGTAAATAATCTTCACCTCAACACGAATTCAGTGAAAATTATTTATTTTTAATAATTCCTATGCGTGATTTACCTTGAATTGCAAACAAGCATCCCACGACATAACGGTTAGCTGCATTGTCGCAAAAGATCGAACTGGTTTTGCAAAATCTGTACAAGAGAAATACGCAACTGTCATGACATTATCTAAACAAATTTGGACACTTATGTCTGTCAGGGGCCAGAATGAATTTGACAAAAAATACAAAACACTTTCTTACATATATGACAGTTGCCAATATTCTCAGTCGAAAAATGAAATGTGTTCCACTGGACAATCAAAAATCGTTCTTCCAAAACAGCGGAATGTCGCTGGAAAGGTCTCGAGCAAAATATACATCCAGACAAATCTAAAATAAAGAGACGGAAACTGGACAAGATCGTGTCTGAGCTAAATGTTGCTGGGACATATCTTTTTTAACGATAAATTGGGTCATTGCGCTTTTGCAAAGAAAGTTTCCTGATGTTGCCGGAAATCTGAAAGTGTCCCTGAGCGAAGGAATAAAGTTCAGTAGATGGGTGAGGAAGTTTGTACAGCTAGTGATATTTGTGTTTATTTGGGAATGGCCAAATAGGTGAAACACACGTATATTCGTCATTCACGGTAAACATTGCACAGTCGCCTGATGTATTGAAAGATACAATTGATAGTCAGTCATGGAGAGTGGTCATGAATGGGTGCCAATTGACACCACAATCCGTTGGAAATGATGCAAAAGGAAAGTTTCATTTTCATGATCTATGCTCTTCCGAAAAGGCAGACTCTGGTGTTTTGGCAATAGCTGTAGCCACTGAACTGTCGCTCCGGTTAAGCGCTCATTCAAGCCAAAGAGAGGTAAGTATAGTCTTTATCCTGTAGAAATGGTTTACCTTAAACACGTGGCAATGAGGACACAACTATTCTAGTCAATCTTTCACTGATTCATATTATCATATTCTCGGCCGTAAAATACGGACGAAAACAGTAATTATTATCTAGTCATAGACGGGCGGTCTCTTGATCTCAATAATATTAGCATAATGACAGTGTCTAGGTCGTAACATATGTGATAGTCGTTACCCCATTCAACGGAAACACACGCGCCCGGCCACTTATGTCGATAACGAACTATCCGAAGATTAAGTCGTAATTGTTTCTACTCCTGTTTCGCCAATTATAACTAAAACTCGAAACAGAACAGTGAGAAGGTTCGTTTCCTTACAGCAACATCGACAGTGATGACGATTTCGCTCCAGTAAAAACAATTCCGGAAAACAATGTGACTCAAAACAGATGCAACCACCTTGTATATAGTGTAAAGAGGAGAGTACACAATATTTACTTGTTAACTTATTTTGTGTATACAACATTATTCACATTTCTTTCACAGTGGTATGACTTTGTCTTTCTCTTTTTGCACAGTGGTATGACTTTAATGTTACGTTATCATTGTTAGCCGGATAGTTCAGTGTCCGCTCCCTTTTCCACCTTTTCATTGTAATCGAACGGCAACATCCGATTACGCCTCCGAGATGAATGGCGCAAAATTACATCGGGTATGTTCGTTTTAGCGGGAAAGACGGGGTTCAACTACGATATACGTGGAGCAACCAGAAAGAAGAGTGTTACCGAAATGCTTTTATTAAACTTAATTTTAATTCCGTCTTTCTGTTTAAATTTCGTTTCGGCTTGTTCAGTCACTCCTCGGTGAACTCCATTTCCTGGTCTTGGATTCCCCTTCCGTTATTTCCGCTGCCATTGCCTTCCGACACACATGTCTTGAAGATATGGAGGACCTTGAGCCTAGTCGTATCAGCTGGTCGATGCCTCACATGATACAACCGCTCTAGTACCTCCATGACTCATACATCAAACCTCACGGTATGCACCCACGGCAAACAGGGTGCCACATTAGGGAACTTTTACCCCTAGCAGTGGGGCAGTGTGGCATGAGGCGCAAGGAATTTAAAGATATCATACAAACTGCAATACCTTGTCCATCGATGGGAAACTTTGCTTCGGTTCTAGGCAGCATATTCAAACCGGAAACAAGCAAAAGTATCAATGGTCATAAAAAAACAGTATAGTCCGGATTCAAAAAGGGTACTTCAGCCAGCGCATACTTTTAACACACCACCGAATTTCTCAGTCACTAAGTCAAGTAGTGGCGACTTAGTTTTGTTACATCAAACAATTTGGACTGTTAATGGCAATTTCGATAATTTTGAACCGGAGTATGTTAATGTCAGGTTGGATGATTTTCCTCGAAAAAAATAAGGTTGTATGATGGTGTCCCGACAGACAAGGTCGTCAGAAAGGAAGGTCATATTGAAGAGAATTGTTTTGAGAATGACTATAAAGAAAATGTACACCAACGAAGTAGCTCCTCAAATTGCCTCGGTATAAAAACACTGAAACTGGAGGTGCATGCGCGGTAATCATAAAAGAAAACATTTGGAATCTTCTAACGCTGACAATCCGCCGGCTAAAAGGCAAAATAACACACCAGCGGACACGCCTGCTGCTTCGAGTGAAACCGAAACGGTGCAACCAGACACGGACCACACCGAAATGCTGGACATTGTCCAAAAAGTCATAAATTTAGGTGTGCCTGACAAACTTGCCGTTTTATTTAAAGATCAATCAGAACAGCCGAGTGAATCCAAACGCAAGACGATGGGACCAGGCTGTAATATCAGCCTGTACTGTCGTTCCCCTGCTGCATATAGGGATATACAACATTCGGGGATGTTAACTCTGCCATCACCCAGACTAATGACAAATTTCATGCTGATCAGACGAACAGTACGACCTGTGGCCCGTGCTAATGAATTAAATTTTGAAATCAAAGATGGCTGCTGGCTGCTGTTTTTTATCGGAATTACACCTAAATGACTCCTTCCCATCTACATTCCAATTTCAACAACCATGACAAATTTCATGATGATCAGACTGAAGGTATGACCTGTAGCCCGTGCTAAAGGATTTAGTCATACAAGGAGTAAAATCCAAGATGGCTGCTGGCGGACATGTTTTTTGCCCAAATGACCCAAAAATTACTTGTTCTCATCCACATGTCAATGTCAACAACCATGACAAATTTTAATAATAATTGGACACTTTTTCGGACCACTTTTACAAACTCGACCCAAAAATATTTCGGCCCAAAATGTTCTGCCCACTTACGAATTTGGGGCCGTTTGCTACACTTTCCAATATTTTGTGAATCAGGAATAAGGAATAAGTAAACAAAAATTGGCTTTGCTGCTGAGCGTTGTCATTACTGGTAAATAATTTTGGCAACTAATTATTTATGATAACTGAAGCGGCATTTAAAGAAATCTACCCAGATTGTTTACCTTTAATTGTGACACTTCATTTAAATATTATTGGTAGGTTATGCATTTTGTTTGCTATTACTCGGTTTACAGATTTTTTGTTACGGTAGCTCAAAGATTAGGATATCAGAAAGTCGAATGTCTTAATTAAGTCTTAAATACCATACGTAATATACATAAAGGGTTGTGCTTTAATGTGCCATTGGTATGCATCTTATTATTGATAACAAGATCATCATTTATTTTGTTGGTAATATTATTTTATCTATTTTTTCCAGAAGGAAACTATCCGCACACGCTGGAAGATGTATTACAATTTATCACTGGATGTGACCGGATCCCTCCAATGGGATTTGGTAATAAAGTTAGCATTGAGTTTGTGGATGGCAAAGAGAGGTTGCCATCTGCAAGAACATGTCCCCTTGTTATTGAGTTGCCACGTGGGCTGATCGATGTGGAACAGTTTGCAGTTAACATGGGCAAAGCCTTGGTCTATTCCCAAGGCTTTCACAAACTGTAGTTTGTGTGCTTTCTTAATTAAAACTAGAGCTTCATTTCAATCAACTTAGGATCTACTGATTCCATGGTTAATATTAATTCACATATGAACAGGGAATCCCAAGCTTGTGGCAGCTTTTAGATGCATATCATTGAGTTGGGTTTAATAAGTAAATTCCACAGCAATAAAATATAATGATCCGACAACTGGTTGGCAACAGGTTCTACCCCACATTAGCAGTCTGTATCGGAAAGCGTATGTACCGGTATGTGTGTGCGTATATGTAAAGTGATATGGTGTGACAGTATATTATTTAAATATCGAATTGTCTTGTATCACGTACGGTTTCTGACAAGGTAGTACATTTATCTTTGTATTTTATTGGCAACTTCCAGTAAGACTGTTCGCAACCAGAATGGATATTTCCACCCAGCTGGGTGCTATACGACTGTCTGTTCGCGGCTAGAAGAAAACGCCAAATTTCTGATAAGATGACACTTGGATGGCGACATGATTTTTTGTATAACAATCAGGTAATTCTATATTAATATACAAGTAATGATTACTTGCAGGGGGCATTCACCCGCGATCATTTTCGTATCCTGACATATAATTATGCTATCTCTATTATAAACGATGTCAATTATCTGTTCAGGACTATGTTCCAATTTCAGGCGGGCAGACCACTATACTATTAAGTCCGGATTTTATTGGCGTTTAAAACATGATCTCATATGTATTACTTAAAATAAATTTATATGCATTAAAAGTATATTTATCATTCGATGCAAGATATATATATCATTGCACAAAGAGGGAGAGCGAACCACCAGAGCATCGCATGCTAAAATGGCTCATGTACTACAACAGAATGGAGTCTTTCCAATTCAAGATATTTTATACAAGATACATTTATCAAGAGATGGAAATGTATCGAAGGCCTGTTAAAAAATAGTGGTCACAGTATGCAGTAAAATATAATTACTTCCGAGATAAAATAAAACAGTCGGTAGCAAATGACATTTCAGGATCCTCCGATACTGGCATCCGACCACGTGTGTGACATCCGAATGGTAGTATGGCTTTCAGTACCATTTAGTCGCGAAGAGTCACTCTGATGGTAATTAGATTCAAAAGAAAATCGCCATAGACCATTTGTTGTCCAGCATCAGGTATATTCATTCACGTTAAGTGTGTTCTTGACCGACTATGTAATCATGATCGCCATTGTTAACTGACGTGACAGAGAAAAAGAGCGTTCTATGTTAGTTAATTCCTGATATGGTGTTAATAAAGAGCGTTTATTTCACTTCAGTGCGCCAACAATTGAAAAACAGCTGAAAAACCTGTGATTATGGAAAGTATTTGTCAAAATTGCGGATGAAGATGGATAACTCTAAAATCCAGTGGTACTACGGTCAAATTTTGTGATACTGAAGTGATAATACGGCCATATTTCGTTTAACAAAATTTTTAACAAAATGGTTAGCATTATTTTGTTGCAAATAATCGATTCTTATAACTAAACCGTCTGATAAGATTGAGTACCTTTCAAGAATAATGTCTATATATATTTATTTAAGTTTAATTTTCTTTTTCAGGAATCTTCCAACATAATTAACACCACAATGGATGAACTGCCATCAACTCCTCTGCTTATAGCTGGTGGTGAGTTCGTAACTTCCTGTACAGTATTATTCTCTACCATTCCCATACTATAATGAATGGGTCCATCAATTTCACCTGGTGTTTCCAAGCTATTTACATCCAATAACAAATATTTCAAAGGAGAGCATCATGTAGTTTTGCAAATATATAGCTGAGCGTATAGACTATATCATGCTCAAATTTGCCCTCGATTAATACATGGGTCCACTCAACATACCAAATTAATACCCCGGTCAGGTTGAAGGAATATGACGGTAGGCAATGGTTATTCACGTCCATTACATCACTAATATTAAAAGTTTCATATATCTGACAAGCAAGTCTGTTTCCAATATACACAAATGTTACTTCTTTGCATTTGAACATAAATTACATATTTATGACTTTTGGTAAAACATGTGGTCTAAATTGCCATCACATGCATGGACATTTTTCAAACCATTGGCGATATCGGGTTATAATTTTCTAACAAATCGAAAGTTTAAGAGGTACTGGCTGGAAACTTCCAATCCGAGATTGGACATTGAAGTTTATAAAACTAGGAGTTTGGTCATGTGTTCAATCAGTGCAGTAACACTACAGTTGGGGGAAGTAAAGATGAACATCCCATGAACACTTTCTGGTCACGGATCGGTGTCCAAATGTGACTTTTTCAGTTAAGGGGAGAGGTATTCATATTCGAACTGCCACATGGAGTTGAATGTAGATGATATGCATATGGAATTTAAAGTGACATACACGCAATTATATTTGTATTTAACTATTTTCCCTTCTAAATATTATTAGTTTCCAGCTTAATGTGTTCATGGGTTATCATTATCACGGGGGTTCATCTGTTACACGACAAACGCGCCTCTCTCCGATAAACGCTGCGCTGCACATTCCGATTTGCTACGCTTCACACCCGATAATGGTGTGGAAATCAGCATATTTTCGCCAAAATGGTAAGTTTTTACAGTAGTCATAAATTATTTCTGAAAAAACAATTAACATATATGATCGGACTGCTTTAACAATGATTTCTACCTTACTATAACACAGAAATGTTCCTTAATTGTAACACAATAGTCATTTATCGCTCGATTTTTGGGTGCTCATTTGTAAAATCCCACAACAAACTCAACCCCTTCTGTGAATAAGATACAGCTGGGCGTTTTGAGGCGAGATATATTTTGTTCTGCATATCTATATTTGTGATGTCATAAAATTTCCACTTATATTGCCCGTTTATATAGCGAAAAATGATTTGAAACCAATGCACATACGCTACGTTTCCGATTTTAAACACGCTACTTTTCTCATGTTACGATAATTGATACGCTACACTTCTCTTCTCCAAACATCGCCTTGATCTCGATCGAATTGAGAACTACAGACCCATCAGTATTTTACCAGCATTCTCCAAAATGCTGGAAAAACTAATGTATCAGCGGCTATCATCTTTTTTGACCAAGCATCATATACTACACGAAAACCAATATGGTTTTCGTAAAAACCACTCTACTGTCCACCCCCTGATCCACCTTCTAGAAGAAGTTGCGAATAGCAACGACAAAAAAACCCGTGACTCAATATTGGCTGTCTTCATAGACCTATCAAAGGCATTTGACACAATTAATCATGATATTTTACTCCACAAATTAAAGCACAATGGAATACGCGGCTTAGCATACGAATGGTTTAAAAGCTACCTATCGGAACGAAAACACTATGTTAATCTTAATGGAGTTAACTCTGGAATGTTGGCAATGAAATATGGTGTACCACAAGGGTAGATTCTTGGACCCTTGTTATTTTTAGTTTACGTTAATGACATGCCGAAATGTACGTCCATTAAACTCCTCTCATTCGCCGATGACACTACTATGTGTACATCAGGAAATAACTGTGGCAAGATGCAGAATACAATTAACGGAGAACTAGAAAAACTTTTTAGATGGTGTTGCAGCAACAACCTATCAATTAATGAGTCTAAGAGTAAATACATGCTCATACACCCCCAAAAAATGACTCAAAATGGAACGATATAAGGATACAACTGAATCGTAAAGAACTTACCCGTGTTGGAAACCAATACAAAGAAAAATCTCTTAAATTTCTCGGAGTGATCATAGACGAGAACCTCACATTCAAGTATCATATATCCATGATGACAAAAAAAAATTCTCATGCCACATATTGCTTAAACATGGCAAAACGATTTCTCCCCAAAAACGCACTCAAAACCCTTTATTTCGCTCTCATTCACAGTCATCTCATGTACGGCTTAATAATATGGGGCCATGCAACTATAACAGGATCATTATTTAAGTTTCAAAAGAAAGTTTCAAAATGTGCACTAGGGCACATACACCCGTTCGTCTGATTTGAGTTAAAGAGAAAGGTACATTTCACCTCATAGCCAAGTTATATGTAACACGAGCCTATTCATCACTAGTGTCAGATAAGGATATTTTTTTTTGGTCACAACTGCTGGAACATTCGGGATAGGAATTGCGACCTCCGAGCGGCTTCTCAGAATTATACGAACAAAGAATACGAATTGAGAATAGATTCCTATTTCATAACGCAAATGTAGGTATAGCAGCTGATAAATATTGTCGCCGCAAATTTATTTGGAAATTTCCAAAACCTGCACACTGCATGTATAAACCATTTGGTCAAATACATGTATCTGCTTACCTACATGTATACCTGTACTTTAACTTTTTTTCCGATCAAAAAAATTCCAAACACAACGGCACCAAGATACACATGGAAGGTGCAAACAGACAAATTCTGGAGTTTGTGTGGTGGGGTTCAGGCGCACCGGAACCATACACCAGGTAAGTATATAATTTAAAATTGGGGGAAAACGTGCCAGTTGTCCAACTTTAAAATCAGATATCACAATTTAAGATATATTTAACAACTTCGAATTTACAATGCACTCTGATTTGTAGAAGACCTCTCCAAGTTGAAGTTTTCCATTTTGCTATCTGTTTGTTCCTTAAGATCGTGTTAATTTCAATCTGTTTACTCATACTATCTATGCAATATCTATACAATATGCTGTTTCGCTCAAAAATAAAGCCCTGAAGTAGGAAATTAAAGCAACAAAAACAAGAAGTTTCGCATGAAATGCTTGTGGAACTATCAGGACATTGTCTTGAATTCCATATAATTGGTGTGCATATACATGTATTATGTATATATATTATACATATAAAAGAGAGCATTCGAGGCACTGGATCGAACACTGCGAGATCTAAGGGGCTATAACAATATTATGGGTGGCATAACCTTACTATTGTCTGGAGACTTCCGACAAACTATGCATGTTGTACCAAAAGGCACAAAAGCTGTGTTCGAATACTCAAGCTGACAATTAGCATGAGGGCGCACTTGTTCGGTAATGACGCGGCTGCATATTTTTCCGACCAGCTACTCAGAATTGGCAATATAGCATATAACACATTGAATCTGAAACACTGTGGAGGTGTGACTAGCCGATTGATTGAGCCGGGACCAAAGAGGACCATGAGTTCAGTCGCATCCGCAGGTCTATGCCTCACGTGATACAGCCGTCCTAATATCACACGACTCCTACACCACACCTCGCGGGATTCACCCCACGCAAACGGTGCCACATTAGGGAATTAGCTATATTTCACAGCCTAGGGAAATAAGAAATGCGTAAATCATAGTTCACTTGAACATTGGGTGGATGACATTGGAGTACTTGCTGTAAAAAGTTTGACTCAAATGAAACAATGTTTATGGACCTGTCGTCATCTTCTTACGATTTAATGGTTCATTTTTAATTTATTATCGTTACAATTCTCCCAATGGGAATTATATCTTTTCGGAATTCTCCATTTTCAGATTGTTGACGAACAATACAAATTAAATATCGAAATAGGTTGCAGTCATTGAAGTCTGTATTACTACAGTTGGAATATGATGGATTGTGTATAATCACTCTAGCGAACTTAAAATTGGACCACATTACAAACTAAAATTTGTTTTTAGTTAAAATAGTTAACTAATTAAGATATCGATAACAGTGAAACGTGGATACCTGTCACGTGAAACTGTTGTTGATTTATGCCAAAAAAAAGTATAATTATGTGCAAGACTGCGCGTTTGAAAATATCTGTAGATGGGAATCAATGTTTACAATAATAAGTTTTGTCAGCAATAATAGCATATATATAGCACACAATTAACGTCAGCGTTCATTCACGCTATGTAGGCTACACAGTATGTGAATGAATGCATACATAGTAGTTCAATCGGTTGTTGACACGCCATCCTGTTTGTAAATGTTATAAATATTATCATGCTTTATTTCAACTGCAATACTGGGTGTAAACTGGGAGTCAATTGTTCTTTTATTTTAAATGAGAAGTTTAATTCTAAGATAAAAATTTGAAGAGAACTAGCACAATGTATAAGTGTTTCATTCGGGTAACCGCTTTTTTATATCAACATGCAAAAAGCTGTTTATTGTTCAGTACATTAAGTTAATAATGGAATGTGGTATGCCAGCATTCTTTGTATTCACGTCAAAACAAAACAAAAAGTTTGAGACACAAATACACACTGGTAAGAATATGAAATAGCCAACAGGGGGTATCAACATGTAGCTAATACTCCCATGCAGTGACAACGCGTAGCGGATTTCCTAGTGTCAAACCTAAAACTCCAGAAATTTGAACTTAATATATGTAAACAAACCTGTACTTAAATTTGTTTTTTCAGATCAACAAAATACCAGGAAGCAATGGTAATAATATACACCCGAGGGGTGATAATGATCACATTATGGAGTTCGTGTGGTGGGATGCTGGTGCACCTAACCCGTACACTCAGTAAGTATTATTATTGGGGAAAACGTACCAGTTGTCTAACTTTAAAATCATATACATATATATATATCTATTATATATTTTGGAAGATCTGTTTGTGTGTGTCTGTGTGTTCGCGATGAACTCGAAAACGGCCGAGCCGATTTCGATGAAACTTGGTATGTGTGGGGTATGAAGCTACTTTACATGTACATGTACTTGGTGATTATTGGTAGTTTTAGCTGTCTGCTGATAATGAGAAATGGACATTTTTATAAACTTTCAATTAACTACATGTAATGTTCAATCAAGGTCATTAAAATCTACGGTTCCATTCTCAAAGTCTTCCTGCAAGTTCCCAACTTTAATGAAAGTATCAGGCTCAGAATCGTATAAAACATCATATTCTGCATTCCTATCCCCATCTAAACCAGACACTACTTCAAACACTTCACCAATATGCCATTTTTTCTCACCTGCTTTAAGGATCTTTAAATGCTTGATTCGTCTGCCTACAAATCTTTGCTTTCTGAGTCTTTTGGACACACACCTACCAGTATCTTTCTTACAAATCTTTGATTCTTTTATTGTGCCCTTTCTCCTTACTCGACAACGCCTTTTTCTGTTTGAGTTTACTGACTGATCTGTCCTGTCATCAAACTGCAGAAAAAAGAAATAAATAACTGCAGGTAGATTGTATAACAGAACATGTACTAGTACCGTACATGTACATGTAAATACTAAATAGTATTATCAATTTATGTAATAAAGTTAAAATGAATCAAACAGAAAAACACAAGGTCCCCCAGCCACAGTGTCCCCTGACAACGTGGAAGTCGATGCCGCTTTGTTAAAGAAATTTTAAAAAATGTTAAAAAGTCAAAAGGGTTAATAACTAACAACTCCGTAAAAATAAAAATTCCGCCATCTACCGGTATATACATGTACTAGTACATGTTGCACATCTCCAATATGTGGACAACAAAGTCGAAAGGCCCATAACTCTGGGGCAAATCATTGGATCAAACTCAAATTCGAACTTGACCTGTATTTTGACATAAACGAGTAAAACGACCAACAAAAACATTTTCAATTGAGTACATTTAGTCCCAAACTTGAGTTATCATCCGGAAAGCAAAGGAAAAAGAAGGAATTTAATTTTCCAAGTCGAAAAATATCCATAACTCTAGGAAAAATCATCGGATCAAACTCAAATTCGAACTTAATTATCTTTATCTTGATATGACTCAACCACATAAAAACAGCATTTGCAATTGAAGGAACCAAACTTGAGATATCATCCGGAAAGCTAAAAAGTTTTACAAAAATTGAAAAATGGAAATAACTCTACAAAAGAATATCATATCAAACCTATTCATATGTTTAACATGGCCATTTAAAATGTTTAGCTACTGTAACTTTATACATGGGGTAGTATGGCGACAAATTTCATTATAGTGAGAAAACAAATGCTAACGGTATACCGTATTCTGAAATGACCCTTGTACCGGTACATATACAAGTACATTTTCATGTACGTCTAGGGCCGGAATAATAGAACATTGGGGAAATTTCCTCACAATTAAGCAATAGTTCAGCCTACAGAGGGTGAAATAATGGGGTCATTTCCCTAACATAATCTTTGTTTAGCTCTCTAAGAACCAAGAAATCTGTGTTAGCCTTGCCTGCATCTTAATAATCATTTCAGACCACATTGAAGTGGTTTTAGATGAAAAGCAGTTTGGAATGAAATAACAAATATTTAACCATTTAACCCAATTCAGCATACCGGTAAATGTACAGGGGTGATTATTTACTAGAAATTTAATAACAGTACCCATATTTTGGATCCCGATAGTATACAGGTACCGAGCGGTACATGCATACCATGTACATTTAGTACATACATGTACATGTATGTATAAATGTGTCAATTTAATCATAATCATGTTATCACCTTGACAAGAATAACGAAAAGTAAAAAAAGTGAATTACTATGCTCCTGAAATAAATGTATTTGCTAGAACAAATAAAAATACATAATTATACAATATAAGACTTGTAAAGCTACTTTAAAGTGATGTGAAACACTCCGGTGGGGTGATCAAATAGAAATGGAGAATAATCTTGTTCAAAGTAGTTATTTTTACAAATATTATATATAAATTGACAACACACACCATCATTCTTATGTATTAATTAATTGCAGTGACTCTCGATGACAAAATCATCTTGTTGGATTATCGCCGATAGATGCGCCCCGATCGAGCAGTAAATATTTACAATTGAGCGTAGTTCAAACGATGTTTTCTATGGAGTGGTAGGGTAGATTTGTTTGATATTTTCGGTGATGTTAGTAGAATGCTATATTCCTCCAGTTGGCATAGGACATGGATGCTAACTTATCAGTTTCTCGCACCCGAAAGAGTACATAATACCGGTATGTCAACAAGTCTTTAATATCTGTAAATGTACATTTGTACACAGAGGCGGACCCGGGAAATGAATATACATGTACATTGTAATACCGGCCCATCTACACCACCCCTTGAATCGGAATCTGTGCATGTCCACCCTCGGAAACTCCAACTGCATCCCCCCCTTGAACCAGACCATGTTTTTGCATAATTCCATTTGCACCCCCTTGGGCCTTGCACCTCAATGATCATGGCCTAACATTCATAAACCATGGTTCTACATGCACATGTATATACCGGTATTCGCGGTATGAGAGCATTTACCTGAAAAAATGCATAAATTGTAACATCTAGCGGTCTAACTGCAGACAAATGCATACGGCTACGGACAAAAGACCAGGACACACCCGGCTGTCCATGGTTGTCCGGCCCGGGGTGAGAAATTTTTTAAAACTATACAAGAAAATCGCTAATCCTAGCATCTAGACTGGTCTGAACAGAAGCGTTCCTAACTTCCTATTGTGTTGGAAATTTCAATTGGTGGAGGATCCGGGAAGGGTGCATGATAATTTTTTGGGGATTTACAGCTGGGAGTTAGTTAAAATCTCGAGATTAGCGATTAGGAAATTGTGATGGTTAAACAACACATGTGGCGGCCCACGCTCAATATGAATTTGGTATGGGTTGACAGTACGAACTATGAAATCCAACCATGGCATTCTCAATATGTTCATTTGCCCTTGGCATTGAAAATAATACTTATGATCATGTTTCAATGACAAATGTCCATCTTGATGATTCAAACAAAATGTTGCATCTTTAGCGGCCTCATATAGATTTGTGTTTTTATTGGTAAGTAGATTCTTTATTTCAATCAAGCCTACTGGGTCACCCAAAGAATCTAATACCTGGCCATCGGTGGAAGCAGCAAGGAAATTATGAGTGTTACATATCGCAAGCCCCATGTGCTTAACTTGCAAATGTTCAGACTGTTTAGCTGTTAGATATTCTTTAATAGAAATAGGTTCACTGGATAGACCAATTAACATTGCTTTTGTACCTTTAAATTTGGAATAAAGAAGACGCCTGACTATTGCTTGGACTGCCAATGTAGGCCGACGCTTAACAATTTCACCAAAATTTGAAGCTGTAAGCCTTTTATGCCTCTCATCACACCATTTAGGACATATTGATTGCAATTTTGTGCATTTTTCTATATCAGAAATTTGTGTGTTATTCACATTTATGTTCAGTTTCATATAATGATGCTGTTTCTGTTCCAACTCGAGAGTCGAAACATCGGAACAAACATCTACAGCATCCTCCCCATAAGCCCGCTTAGCTTTCTTGCTGTTGGACTCAGCAGCTGATGTAAGTTTACGCTTCATTCTAATTATTTGACTTTCCGGTTTGATGCGATATCTAATAGCAGCAGCATTTTGTTTTTTCATTCGATCATACTGTCTGCAGAAAAATTCACCTGGGCTTGTGGCAGTACTCATTTCCCAGCATTTTGGGGACCATTCAACACCTAAGTTTTGGCGCAATGAAGCACCATAACAACGACCATGCCACGATCCACTAAGACATCGCCCAAAGAACATCAAATTTACATCTAATGTGCATCCAACATTCTGCCAAGTTTGTCGTAAAATTTCCGATCAGTCTGTTTGATTTTGAAGCAAGACGATCCAAAAGAATGCATATGTCAGCTAACATAGCCGAGTCCAAATTAATGATATTCAAATCTGTTTCACCCCTAATCTTTTCTTCATCAACAGATGACAAACAATCAGACCACATACTCAAATTTTGACTGAATATATCTTTTACACATTGAGCATTTCCTTCACCAGATTTACTGCTGTCACCAATCTCATCATTAAAGTTGTCACTTTCATTTAACCTGGCAGATGTTGAATCACAAACATTTTGTGTATACATACCTGTACTAATATTAGAATCAGCACTACTAGTACTACCGGTATTTGTAGTGGATGGGCCAACAACAACAACAACATCTCTAATGGTAGACTTGTCTGCACTATCTGGGTTTTGGGTGGATTGCAATATTTGAACACTACCGGTACTTGTAACGGTATTCTCATTCTGTTGCTTACCTGTACATCCTTCAGTCGATTTTCTGGCTTTACAGAAATCACTGCATTTGTCATGATTGCCAAATATATGATATACAGAGTTTCTTATATCATGATCTAGCATCTTAACTGCTGCTTTCTTATCAGGTTCATTTGACCTCATTTTAATTGCACATCTCACAGCAGTGACCATGCGAACCCTGACAGTTTTTGTCAACTTCCCCGCACCTTTATAGAAGGGTTTCTCAGTGACAAGTTTCCCGAGACTTGACCTGAAGCATTTACATGCATGGTTAGCACATTCAATTTTCTTAACATCCGATCCCCAATCTGGTACTGATTCTACTATACTGGCGTACACACTGCTATCCCCATCTGCTATCATATACATATATCTAACACCATGCTTTTCTTCTGCAAGCAGAAAGCCCTCAACAAGAGCATCGGTTTCCATGGATTGACTGCTCTTATTCCAATTCTTAAAGCACTCATGAGCTGGTGGGTCAACTTTTCTATTTTGGGCCCGGACACAAGTTCGACAATACTTATTTCGTATTCCAACATGGAGAAGTTTTTTTGTCCGAGCTCCGATAATGATAGCAACGCCCCCCATAGCATTATAAGAATGCTTGTGTGTACGCTTACTCCAGCCACCATCACATATCACAGTAATCGCTGGGAATTTCCTACCATCCTTTGTTGTGAAATATTCACCCGCTTCTTCAGCTAACCTACGTTCCTCTTGTCCAGCAGCAAGAATCTCCCCCTCGCAAGCTTTCCGCCAAAACTTTCCAATTTCTAATTCAATATTACTGAAAGTTGCCGGACGCATGCTAGGGCAGTTCAGAGTTGACAGTAGTTGGTTGAGGTGCGACCCCCCACTACCGGTGGCCATACAACCCCAAACTGCCCTCAAATTAATATCATATCTTTTTGAACCATCACTGGTCATAACTTTAGGTGATCCACCAACACGAAATTTCTTGCCACAGCCCTTACACTGTGCAATTAGTTGACAAGATAAACCACGCGCCTGAATCTCAGATATAAATTCAATTGGCATCTGTCCAGTTGAGCTAAACATTTGACCCCTCTCACATTGTGCGGCATGAAGTGTCAAATCACATATCTGTTGAACAGCAAGTTCTATATTGAAAAATCTATATCCCGAAAATTTAGGCTCATTCCTTTTAAAAATCAGTTTAGTTGCAGAGGATTCAGCTGCTGAACAACTATAGAGATCAGCCTCAGATGGTGGTATTTCAGCACTATTTAAAATGTTTATTGATCTTTTTTTCAGAGTCAGTGCATAAGAATATGAATTTCTGAAAAACAATTGCCTTCTGCGATATTTCTTATTTTTGCAAATAGCCATTTATGCAGATTATCTTATTCATCTACTGTACCATACAGGTACATGTATGGTGCATGAATCCAAAATTATATAATATGTAACTACAGGTACAGGTATATACCGATACAATATGTGGCACATGTAAAAGATACAAAGTAGGTCATAATGTATTCACAGCAAGAGTAAAGTACATGTGATGGCTGGAGCAAGCACCGATACTACAATATGAGCATACCAGTACATGTGACTAGTATTAGCATGAATACAATCTTCTTCTGATACTGGTACTGGGTTCAGGAGTGCAGACAAATCTACCATGAAAATTTATTCATGGCATACAATACCATTTTTTGCCACTCTTTTAATAAATCCCTACTGGCATGGAGGCCATCGTGCAATCTCTGGTAAAAAAATTCAGAATTTGTTTTATTTCTCCCTCCCCTGTGCGTCCTCAAAGTTATATGCAGAGGCAAATGAATATTTTGCTGACGCACATTGAAGGGATTAATAAAGCTCTCGTTCAGATGCTGCACGAAATCCTCATATGCCCTCTGGTGGCTGCTTGTAACAAGCTCTAAAGGGAGAGATGAAAAATTTGGGTATTTCTGAATAGACCTGTATAAATCTTTTGGTGGGAGAGTAGCCAGGACCATAAAACTATTTGGATGAGAGGATCTTATAACAGCTGACAACTCTTCATATTCCTTAGTCAATGCATTATATAATTCCGTCAACTGTTTTGGATTTTTTCCCAGAATATTTTCCGGAATATCATTAATGCCAACAACAACAAATGCAACTATGGCTTCAGAGTTTATACAATTTTTTTTGGCATACTTGATAAGATGTAGCGGTTTTGGCCTCTTCTTCCACCGAGATCATCCGGAAACCCACGGACACCACTCGGGACGACCCACGTGACCCGACTCTTCCCGAAGGTGACGTCATCCGGGAATTCTCTTCACTTCAACGACAGCCTTCAAACCGACAACATCGCTCCGCGCTCAAGACTTCTATAATAGGTAATTTCATTAGATAACATCACTTACAAACCCTAATCATGTTATATTGGCGACGAGGTGTTTCGAATTTAACGTGCGTGAAATAAAATGTTAAGTAGAGTGTAATTAAATTATAAATGAATTTCTGAATTTTTCTCTTGGAAAATTTTGGCGCGCCAAGCGCCGCCATCTTGCCTTCTTGCCCGAATTTTCGGCAATTTCCGGAAATGATGGGAATTTTCCAAGAACACGCGTAAAGCAACATAAACCATAAAGTAAACTAACATTCTATTATAAAACCTACATTTACAATAATGCACTTGGTAATCTCGTATTTAATGGACATTTTTTCTTTCAGATAGGCCCAATGCCGACGATTAATTCTACACTGTTTCCCTGAATTTGAGTCGTGCATATGAGCGCACAATTCATTGTTCAAATTCTTTCTGCAGTGTTTTGCCATGTTTTATTTATTTCATCGAAATAGGCCAACTTTGGAACTTGCACAACACTGTTTAATTTTCTTGTCAATGTATTTCGTACTCTTATGATTCAATAAACGATTTGTTTTTTTATGTTATTCTCTCGGCAGAAACCGGAATAACATTAGCACCCACTAAATGATGTTTCGTTGGTTATCTCGAATATTCGCAATGTTGAACATAGCAAATTTGCTTGTAATTTAAATGTAATTTAAAAGGTAAATTCTACGGGTGTCGCACTCTGGAGCCTTGCTGCTAAAATCACATAAATTGTTGTTGGAAATGCTGGGTGACATGTTTTATGTCACTTATGATATAGTGCGAATATTCGAAATACAGAAATACTCATAATAAAACTTATTTTTGCAATAAGTACGATAATTCATTGAGAGCTGTTTTTTGCGTGGTGGAATAACTGTCCGAAAGCAGCTACTTGATGTAATAAATAAGTCTAAACAGTACTTTTATTTTCATGACATAATTAATTAACATAATATAACGAGGATGCTATCTCTGTTGTGGCGATCGCGCTTCGCAGGAATAGAACTTCCAATAAACTTGTTAAATTTCATAGAAGAGGTCAATTAGTAAATTAGACGGCGCGGAAGAGGGATTTAAATTTTTGCAATAAACCTGGTATCCATTTTTTCGTCCATAAACTAGGTTATAATTAATTTGAATTCGTAGACTTATCTGGCACATTTTGTATTCGGTGTTCATGGATGACATGACCACACACGCGTAATCTGTGTTTTTTTTTGTGCGCGATATAACTGTGCCAGTTAAATTAATAATTTTCAGCTGAATATTGTTGTTGTATGTAATGTATTACTAGTAGCTGTCCAGTTCACACAAATAACTACTATCAAATTGTTTGAACTTTTTGTGATTTACATTTCTTGAAATTATCTTGTGATAAATAATTTGGTTATTAATTTTGTGATTGTGATAAAGAATAATTGATAATATAAAGCATTGTGAACTGAACAGATTGCAGCAACCTATATTTATATTGTATTACCCATTGAACCCTACTTGTGTTGATGTGCAACCACTAGCACATGTCAAAAAAGGTACCCACTTCTCGAATCATGCCGTTCTCTTCAATTCTTCTCAAGCAAGAGACGCGGGTCTTGATGAACCTGATCTATTCCCTTTGGATTAATGCAGATTAATTTAATACTTTTTTTCAATTACTCTGCTATTCCGATAAGTTACAGTTACTTAGGAAGCCGAGCATCATAAGTGTAACGCACTTAAATCTGAATCAGTTAATCTGTTTCTAAACAGATTAATGTATATCACGTAAATTTTGTATTGTAATTGGTGTGTGATATACCTTCATAGATTAATTTGTTTTTGTGTAGTAAATTATTCAATTGTCTGAGTAAATGAGCAGCTTATAATTTATGTGTGATAATTGTTTTGGTAATAAGATATTTTTGTATTAATTTATTTTTGCTGCTCGTAGATTAATTTTTATAAGATAAGATTATTATGAGGAATGTATTAATTTAAAAGGGAATAGCATAACATCAGTATTCCAATTAATGAAGTCTTCACAGGTGTTACTCGCAGTCAATAATTAAAGCGGACGTTCCGTTTATTTTGCTAAAGTAATACCAGTGTGATTTAGTCTCGACCGTCAGATAAACGCGGACAATCCGTTTGATAGGTTGAGAAAGGCTAATAAGACCAAAACTATCGAAGGCGACTATTAAAGGTAAGGCGGAAAATCCGTTTATTTTTACCAAAGCACAACCAGGTGAGTATACATAATGGCAACCACCGGAGTGGAAATAAATCTTTGCTCGACCAAGGAGTTGTGTAAAATAGTAGGCATTTCCGATGATTCGGCAACAAAGATAGTACTCCATAGGGCACGAAAAGGTGATATCAGAGATATCAATGAATTGAGAGAGATACTCACCCCCCACCTATGTGCCAGAATTAAGGGGCCAATTGGCTATACAATAAGCAAGGAACAATTGGAAACCCAGAAGGAGCAGAGCGACAGCAGGGAGTACCAAGATTTATCTCTTTCTGAGGAGGACTTGCAAGAACCCAAGTATTACAGCTCTCCAATCACTACGAGAAGTAGACAAGAAAGAGAAAGGGAAGAACATGTGGCCTCTTACAGAAAAGAAACAGAACATATGGCCTCTGTAAAAAGAGAAACACAGAGAGAGATGACGAAAAATGAAAAGAGGCAACAGGAATGCGAAGAGTATAAAGATCCACGAAGGGAAGATGGAGAACAGGAAGAAAAAGACCTGCGACGTGAGACAATCAGCCAGGAGCAAGGCGATATCCAACCAAGGGGCCAACAGGATAGTCGAGGAAATGAATTGGCTAGAGGGTGGAAATCGTATGAAGAACAGCATGGGGACAGGTATGACCGAGTAGAAGAGGAAAGATACAAGTGGCAAGGGAAAATGGCTAGTATGCAGAAAGAATTTGATAGAATGCAAAGGGATTTCGACCGAGAAATACGCCAAAAAGAAGACCAGCTTCAACAAGCTAACAGTGAGAATCGACTGGTAAGAAGAAGTTTGGGGAATGTGGAAGAAGAAAATAAAGATCTTAAAAGGGAAAAAGAAAGAACCGGAAAAGGGTGGGAGGAAATACACATACGGATGGATAAGGAGGAAAGAGAAAATGAGTAGGAATAGGAAAAATATTACATTGCTACTGACTGTTATTTCAGATTATGTTGAAAAATGCCTGAAAGCAGTGATGAAATCTATCAAGAACAAACCAAAGAAACTCGCTGTATCTCTGTAGTAACAGAGAAAGAATTCCACTAGAAACCCTCATTACAAAACACAGAACAAGATTCAGGAAAAAGCCTGTTAAAACGAGCAGATAGCTTCATAATGTCTAAGATCACAACCGATTGCACCAGACATTGGTGAATAATGAATTGTTGTCACATGTGTATACCGACAAAAGTGTTCAGCTGTTTCATTATATAAGGTTATATTACTAGTACAGCAGTATGTTAAATTTGAAGCCAGAAGATTTTATGGAATATTATTGGGGCCACAACCTTATATCCTTTGATGAAAGTGACAACACATGCAACAAAATGGACATAATGTCTCATGATCCATGGCAAGACATGTTTTGTCAGAAGAGGCATTAGGAAGTGGCCCCAGGCAGGCGGGCGGACCTAAAGAATGCCTTACAACTTTGACATTTGTGAACGGATTCAAAACATTTGGTATGCGAGTTGCTCCCAATGACTATTTATGGCCTGTAGAAAATGGGTCTTGTCCGAACTTTTTGACTAACCAAACAGGAGACGGAGTTGTTAAAAACAATATTCAAAGCCAACATCACTATGTGCAGAGAATTGAAGAAGGGATCGTTTCGATTGAATATAGTGGACCAGATATTGGAATAATTCACAACCATGTCCAAACCGGCTGGATAATCAACTTCCACAATGTTCTGCATTTACCATGTTCTTAATTAGTTCCAAATTTGACGATTGGATGTTTACTACAAGAGATACAGGTTATTATGTGAGAAGGGAACTTCCTTTTTTGAGGTGGTTATATCACATGAAATGTATATACGTGATTCTTAACAAAATGTCAGTAGTACATTGTAAGTAGTATATTTACACACCTGATTGCGATGTTGCTATTCACAATTTCTTTCGAATTACTCTCAGTGATGAAAATCAACACGCTGGTCATCCTATAATCCCCACTGCGGGCAGTAATCTAGGCTACAACATAGTCTCATAGACATGTTTATATTAAAATTGTATCATATCTAATGTTTCAAGCGATTAGGTGAACTAATTGAAATTTAATTGCTGATGGCCTTAAAAACGTTACTTGATATGTTAGAATTATATCTGAGGAGACATTTTGTTTAGATTGTAATTTAAAATCAGGAATATGATTGATAGAATTAAAGTGTCCTATACAACTTGAACATTTGTCTGATTCAAATAGTATATTCCAGATTGTCCTGCTCAGCACCACGGAGTACGGCACCGAAGAAACCCACATTGCAATAGAGGCATTTTGCAATGGCATTCCGCAGAAAATTCCCCAACTGTTGGAGATGACAGAGTGGCCAGTCAAAGTAACCGTCGAGGGGTTTATCTCCTCTGTACGTACACGTTTACTGCCATACTTGAAAAATCAACAAATATATTTCCATCGAAATACTATCTGCACAATTGCTTATATTGATAGGTTCCCTATTAGTATGTATTTATTTATATCGAGCTATGTCCGTCAATTGTCCGCGGCGAAACGGTTTGTAAACGTTTAGATATACGCTTCTACTGTCATTATGTTAATGCATGCTTCAGTCAGTAATTGTAATATGAAATATATTCTGTAGATAATCATGATACATAAATAGCCCATGCTGGTATGATTTACCACTCACGAATACATGTAATAGCACTGGTTGCAGTCCGTACTTCTAGCCAGTCGCATAACATTATCTAAGCGAGCGCACTTATATTGTCCATATATATATTATCCCATGTTATTTGAATTTGTTTCTCATAACGGTTGTTCTATTGTCACGTCTAACTACAATTTTCCAGGTCGCGATTCAGGGTGGAACGAGGAAACAAATAATGCTGACATCTGAACCTGAAGGTTCAAGTTTCATAAAAGTGATATGGTGGCTAAGCCAGGATATACCAACCTATACCTCGTAATATATTGTCTAATGTATTCACTGAAATGTTTAATTTATGATAAAACTTTGTAATTCTATTGATATCACACAAACCCTATATACCCGTAAAGTGGTGTTTGAGAAAAAATATAATTGTTAGCAAATCATTTATTCATTATTTATGTAATATGTTATACGTAACGTAGGAAAATAACATTCCCTCTGTCAGATTTATATATGAATATGATCTCCATTTCTGATTTAACAGGAAGATCCAATCACCTGAAGTTTTTAAGGAAACAATACTCTTTGAGTATCCAGCTCTCGGTGATGGTGGATGTTTTGAAATCCTCCGGACAGGATCTGGTTCTAGAACCAGTATGGGTACCACCAGGAGGCATCAACTCACAATACTTTGCTGATGAGAGCGACATTGGGCAGATCTTACTTAGTCTTTGTCAGGCCAATTCAAAAAGATATAGAGATAGACGAATGGGTATGCTACATATTGCTGAATGTTCATTCAAAATATAATATATCCTTGTAAACAAAATAAGGTTAAAAAATATCTGTTTCACATATATGAACTGACCGACTTTCCTCCGATAATTAATCGATATTAAATTACTGCCAAACTTAGTATGCATGGTTTCTTTAATCTAAGATCTACCGAATATCGGCAGTATGTGCATAGATGTTCACAGCTCCATAATCCATATAGACTGCCATTAAAGGGCAGTAATACAAGTATAGCGATAAATGATTCGAGTCTACTGATCAAATGGTTTGTTTTGAGAGAATTTGAAAATGAAATGCATGCATAGCATATTATTAGTGTCATTCGAAATTTAACTTTTTCCACCATGCAAACCTAAAATTTCCACTAGATTCATACACTTAAATTGTGTTAAATGATACGGTTTGTTCGATACTTGTTCTTTACGACGGTTTCAAATTTCAGAAGGATCGCCAAAGACTTGGACGAAGAAATGGCCACTGACGTTATAAAACAAATATCTGATGTACACAATTGGATGTCCATACATCTGGTTATCATTGTTGTTTCAAGAAGAACAGTAACAGTTACTGTATTATCCCATGCTTCAATGTCATAGGAGCAGCATCTCTCTATCGACATGGGAATGGAGTACGAGGATATCACAAGCACTAAGCTGACGTTGGTTATAGTGGGCGGGTTTAAGAATCAAGTACTTTTCACCTCCGAAGCTAAACACATTGTAATTTATGAGCGTTGATTCGGATTATGCATCTTTAATATGTCTGCACATTGTATTGTATTCAGTGTATTTTACAACCAATTTTATTTTGTTGCACAGATCAGGCTTGATGATATCCAGAAAGAGCACAGGAAGGTGCGTTCTTTAACAGAGCCAAAATCCCCAAAAAACACCTCGGTTCGGGGGATGTGGAGTCTGCAACCTTTTATTATACTTACTTTTACCATCTCTGCCACGGACCCCACGTTTGAGTAATAAATTGCTAACTTTTGTGGTTGCAATGGACCAAGTTTTGTTTTATGGTCGAATTTAATAGATGCAAGCTAGTGTTGTCTGTGTCTTCAACCGTTCATCATTATATACGGCTTATATTATCGTATCATAGTCTACAGCCCGTTGCATTGTTCCGATCATGACATTCATAGTGGCCGGTGTGTCATAGGCATGTAGTGCATTTTACGGTTAGTCGGACAAGATCAATGTACACAATTCAACGTCAAGTTGAGCTACATTGTCATCAACACTTTCATTTTAGAATTGCAGTTGGGAACTGCAGAAAAGGGATTGACCATCCAGGTTTTGAGGTTAGAGAAATAAATACTTTCGTAGGTAAGTACACTGACAGTTAACATTTGCATTCATCTAACATGACTGATTCCACTGTTTATAAACAGTTGCACTGGCCTAGAAATTAATTTTCAGTTTCATAAGACATGGGTAGTGAGGACTAAATAAAAACATATGGCCAAGTATTTCAAATTATTAAATTTATAAATTCTATATCATGCTCAAACAGTTCTACTAATGTTTTTGGCTACGATATTTGGTCATACCGCGATATCATTTTCAGTATCTTAGTCGGTATTAAAAACCGGATATCGTGAATCCCTATTAATGTGCTGATTTGTCTGATCTAGTTATTTTGTGGTATATAGGAGACCGACAGGTGGTGGATTTATGGTGTCAAATCAGACAATAAACTTGAGCGGTGGGTTGCAACATAATCTAACAAAGGACCTTGTGAATGAATTTCTCAATAGGGAGTTCAAGGTGGAACTGAAGTATGTTGCCGATCTGCATATTAAAATTAAAAAAACGGACTATATTACACCATCTGAATTATAATACTAATACATACAAAGTAAACATTGCATGTATTAAATTTATCTTGACAAGCTTTCAACTACAAAGAAAAGTCATCATTTTTAATTGAATATTTTTTGGTGGTCATGCAGAAATATTTGTTTCTATGGTGCGAAAGACCAAACAAGAAGACAAGCATTCAGTACTTATTCATCTGGACGAGGTGATGTTTTATGCAGATATTTTCATTAAAAAACAAATTGTTAAAAAAAATATGTTTATCTAATGAATAAGCAATGCGTGGGAATAATGACTTTAGGTTGTAGACTGAACGCCTACACTACTTGGGTTCAAATATTACCTGCCTAACAAACTCTCTATCGACCTACCTACCTCAAATACATTTTTTTTTTAAAGCACTTTTGTTTTTACATAATTAGAACATACATGTATATCTAATATCGTGATGGTAAATAGTTGTTTTTATTTCGCCCTCTAATGGTGTATACTGCGAGGATGATCTGGCGATGTCATAGGAACTATGGGGTAACTTTGATTAATAACGAACTCGCTATATTGCGTACCGGTTAGACTTTTTGCAGGATGTATGTATCCGTTGATGTATCTTCACGGATGTATCATTGTTACATAATGTAACTTTTATTACTGCGTTAATTGCTATCGAGATTTAGCTGTGAACAATGGCTGGGCACTAATATGTTATTGTGGGAACACAGCATAATTAATACAACAGCTAACATTGCAGATGAAGTATGTTTCAGCTGGAATGTAAACTAAATGTCGTATTGCTAAATATCGGGCGTGTATATAATCCGATTTGTAGATTTTTGACCCGCATTTAGAGGCTTTCTGAAGTGGGGAATGAAAAATATTCAGCCGTAGTTGTAATAATTTGAAGGATTAATTGTTCTAATGTAATTCTGAGCTGCTAAATTCATGAAAACAGTATTTTATATATTATATATCTGCCTAATAATAGGATCATACTTGTGTTAACTTTTCTGACTATGGGTACTATATATATATATATATAATCTACCACAATTATCGCAATAATATACTAACATAATTTGACTTTAGTTTACATAAGCCTATAAGAACTTGACAATTCCATACTCTTTACACACTATATACGACTGGTATAACAACAAAGTATGTCTATTCTTTAATATAAGTTGTTACCGAGGTCCGTTCGGACCCCACTATAACCAAATTACTAATCCGATTTTGAGATTTTTATTTATTTCTTTATATCCATTCGAAAATTACGTATGTTTTACAAATAGAAATGGAGCATAATCTGGCTCTAGTTCATTTACCGGGCCAATATGGAGGAGCACCCAACTTAACAATATCATGTCAGTCCTGGAAGAGAGACAATAAACTGTTGGAGAATAAAAAGAAAATTATCTAGATGTCATGCGTGAGTTGACAGTTGTGATGAGGGAACGAAGGAATGATGAGACGATGACGATAACAATGTTACTTGAGCTCATGTGGTTGATTCGCGAACGGTTAAACAAGTCTGATTAAATAATAACAAAGATATAAATAACAGTTTTGGCACAATTTTCACCGACCCTGACTGGACAGCGGTCCTTGTCATCTTCAATTAATAAAAAAACACGTTTGATTGTCTACATCATGGAGATTACTATATAAAATTTACTTATCGCAACTGACTCCCAGCGGAAATGCCACCCCTTTTTTACCAATAGCTAATGTCCTGTATTATTTTATGTATCAAGGACAGACAGGCAGATATTCGTAAAGACAAAATCAGATGGTTTCATGACTATACCCCTAACAAATTGAGACCAAATGTATCCTCACATCCCTGAAGATGCACACAGCCAGATGCGACCTATAATGAGATACAGCAGACTCTGACGATTCGATTCCTCCTGCACCTAAAAATAAAAGAACAAGCAACGAAAAGATGGTGAGGAAATCATTATTCCAACATAATGATAGCGATCAAGATAGCGTGGTGTTTTCAGGGGACGCCCGGATGTCAAACTTGGGAATGACCAGCCTAGAATTGAAAGAATTCGAGAACTCCTTCGAGAAGATATTTTTGACATTTAATAAAGCCTACGGGCAAAAAAAAAAAAAAAAGGTCTGAGGTTGATTAGAGGGCGTATCATGTCACGATTTTCTAGTTTGAACCCCCCGTGTTCACGATTGTATTGCCCCGGCGTAACGTGACGTTGCAAATTGTTGTACACGTGACAGTATACGACCACGTGTACTTTTTAAAAATGGCAACACGAGCACCACCACATTTTTGGACCAGGAGAATGAATCCACAGGCCTACCAGTGGCTATTAATACAAGACCTGGTCGGACCCGCCAGCCAGTGGCCTTATGAAATCAGACGTATTTTTTGGACACGGAATTTTGGGGCATTTTGATAGACTGATTGTATCGGCATTTGTGTGGGTCAATGGACTTGACCCTACTATATTCTTACAGTGGGTGTACATGAACTTTTTGTGCGCCACTGCACAAGATTTTGCGCATTTAAGCAGACTGTTTCAATATTATGGTCAAGGGAGGACATATAGACTGTATGCATGGAACACTATATCCCGCCGCTATGAGTATTTGGACGGTACACCGATATATTATCGCCAGAATGCATGAATAATAATGTATTATAAATCATCTATGGTTTATGGTTAAAACAACATTTTTGTGCCAGCTTATGTAGGACCACATTAAGGTATTTGTCTCTATATATAATAAGTAGTATCAATATATAATAAGTCGTATCATCCCTCTTAACTGACAGTAATGCTGAATAGGTCACTCATCGGTTCTTTTGTGATAAAGTTACTCAGGTTCCCAAAAACTGTGATAAAGTTACCCAGGTTGGGGGAATTGTGATAAAATTACCCAGGTTAACGAAATCTCGTTTGTACATCACGTGTCCTTTTTGCGTATTAAAAATGGCGGCTTCCATTCAATTCACGGTCACTGAGGACGCTCTCCTGTCAAAACTTGAAAGTTTCGATATTTACAAATATGTCCTCAAAGGGGAGGGAAATAAAGAATGATGCCATGAGGGTTATAAAGGGTTCAGGTGGACCACGAGAAGCTAATATGCGCTCTTGCTACGTCCAGATAACGCTCACGTCGCTCGCTTGGCGCTTTGCTTTGCGCTGTCACGGCGACAGTACTACGTCCTGGTCAGAACGCCGAGCCTCTGCGCTTGTTTTGTGCATGCATAAAACAAGCGCGGCGCTCTGGTATCTATGGGCGACCATGGATATCCTCGCCCGTTGTAGCCAGTGTCCACTGCGTCACCAATCGGTTCTTGGAGACCTTAGTGCGTTTAGGTGAGCGCTTTGCTACTTTTGCAGCGCAATGAGAGCGCCGGCCTGAGTTTGCTGATTTTTTTCTCGCGGTCAAAATCCCATGACCACATTGAAACCGCTGTTTATTTCTTATATGTGTGCACCGGAGGGGGGGGGGGGGGTATGTGATAACTTATACAGTATTCATGATTATAATTGCAATAAAATTTTAATAAGAAAACAGGAAATATCATACATTTCTGCTTTCAAACTCATTGATGCATATCTTCACATATCTTCTTATTTATGTATATGTAAGTATCTCTTATGTCAATTATGATAAGGACAAATTTTAATAAACTTTAAATTCGTATTACGCACATCGTCTGCGTATATCATCGGATAGCCTCAACCCAAAGTGACAATTCTAGGAGTATCGAAACATGCACATATTGCGACTCAAACCTGAATGCAAGTGCAAATGCCCAATCGCTGACTGATCAACAAGTCGAGATACACGTGGCCCCAATTGACGGCACGTGTATGTAACTGCAGATGAATAAGTATTGATGGGGTATACCATGTATATCTCTATACTTCAAAGTTACTGATTTGACACTTCTCAGACGAAAGTAACCCTAGGTAACAAATGTTGTCCAAATCCCGTAAACATTCGCGATTTGACATTGAATATGTCGTTTTTGTGTCATTAGCCAGTAGCATTGTGCTGTCTTCTGTAACACAAGCAGGCTCTTGGTCAGGTAAAATATAGTAGGTCATTATGATAACATGCTGTTTATGTTCAACTCCGTGACGTAGTATCCGCCGATCACAACTGGTATGTTTGGTACTGAATTGGGAACACAGGATACAAGTAAGTATTGACTCATTGTAATTAAACATTTAAATTTAAATTGCCGAGAGAGGGCAATTAATGTCCCACAACTTTCAGATGAGATGAAAAACTGTCTTTTTGAAGTTCGATGATGTGAGTAAAATTAATTTATAATCGTACCATGGCGAACTCTACGAGGAATGACAGTCTGTTCACACATATAAAAATAATTAGACAATATGAATGGAAGTAATTAAAACATATACTGAGTCAGTGGCTCATATATTATTAACAATGACACTTATTATATCAACACGAGCGAGGTGTTACAATAATTAGTGTTTCCTTTTCTATGCAACTAGACACACAAGAATACAAGCCGTGTAGACCCAGGCAGGGGCCACACAACTTCAGCAACTACTAGTAGCAGTAGTTCACACCCATATGATACTACAGAAGGGCACCTCGACCAGTTATTGCTGATGCAAATTTAGTTCTGTCGCCAGGACCGCTGCTCCGTGCGGTTAGTTTTGAATTGTATTTTGAGTGATATCCTTACTTCAAATATAATTTTCTAGAAAAGTTGTGAGTTTCAGCATTGTAATCTCGCGGTAATTAGTAAATGGAAATCGATTCTTATCCCCTGATTTTATTAGCAATCGCAAAGGGTCTGTTTCATTTGACACCATCGTGTTTATTGAGTGAGAATTTTCCAAATTGACACCCTAACTTACCAACTGTCGTCAAATTGTAATATAAGGTAGCCATACGGTGACTGAGTATGGCAGTGTTCCAATCGATTATCATTTTCTAATTGTTTATTTTATTAAAAATACGACAATTTTGAACTCTTTTATCATGCTTAAACATTCAATCACCAGCCCAATCATTGCTCCATACCAGATTGAACAATATAGCTGATGGTGTCATCAAACAGAATGAAGGAGTATTGGAAGAGAATCAGAGATATGTTGGAGATGTAATGCGGCTTTCTGGAACTGAAGCCAAGGCAAATGTTGCTATTGACACAACATACAACAACCGCCCTCAAACAGGGTATGAGGCAGGGACGCACTGTATCAGTATCAACAGAACATGTAACTTCAAAACAATTCCTTATCACTTGATGTATGTGCAAAACTATGCAGTAAAAGAAATTGCACACATGATATGGGCGAAAATAAAGGATGCCGCAAAACTATTTAACATTGAAATCAATTTCTTCCAGTGAATCAGCATCATTAAAAAATCATTTACAGAAAATTGAAAAAAAAATCATTGGAGTGAGATCAGTTACCACTACACCACATCTGCCGTTCTGTAGAGGATAAGATCAACTATGGGCTTATAGAAACAATCAAGAATGGGCGGATCTTCTCTACAAAGTATGAGCCAAACGCAAATAATATGTTTGCGCCACCTGTCTTCGCTAACGCACATCCAGACGAATCCAAGATGAGCGGGGATAGATGGAATATTCATAATCTGGACTTGGAAGAGAATCGACGAAACAATGCCGAAACTCCTCCAGCCATAACCAGATTGAAGGAGTGGATGCCTCCAAGAACTCCAGATAAAGATGAAGACGACAGCGAAGAAATTACAGATATACAGACAGTGCAAGAAGATGACGCGGGAAACTGGTCCATGGAGACTCAGACACACGCTGGCGACAGCTATGAGGAAGTAACATTCAACTCCTCATCGGAACCACAAGACACAACGGTGGAATACGTCAAAAGAAAAAGACTCGACGACATCCATGAAGATGCACACAGCCAGATGCGACCTATAATGAGATACGCAGACTCTGACGATTCGATTCCTCCTGCACCTAAAAAGAAAAGAACAAGCAACGAAAAGATGGTGACTCCAGATCCAGATATACAATGTATAAATGATATCCTAGTTCCAAGTAAATACCCTGTTATTGTTCAAGCGACAAGGATCTTGTGCAAGTACAATCCGAACACGAACAGATACAATAATCCTTCGCTTGCTATGAAACTTGGACATCAGCTCAAGAAAGGTGCACGAGTCAAGAGGACAGACTCTCTTATGTCAAGCAATCCTGATGGAGCTAAGGACGCTGAAGACTTCCTGGAAGTTATACAAAATGAATGGGAAGATGAAGTGTCAAGTCCAGCATTGCAAACAGTGGTATCAAACAGACTAAACAAAGGGCAGGTTCTCCCTATAACAGACGAAATCTTGAAATTCCAAGCGTACTTACAGAAAATGAGTGACTTGAACAAAAGTACCCTTAACGAAGCATTTTCCAAATCACATTGGGAAACATTGAGTCAGATAACATTGGCAGAAATTGTGCTATTCAACAGGCGGAGAGGAGGGGATACCGAAATAATAACAGTTGACCAATACAAAAACAAAACAGTTAAGTCTTCAACCTTGAAGGAGATAGAAGACTCGTTCAGTCATTGGAAAAGGCATTATGTGCGATGTTTTCCAGAGTTGAAATACGAGGGGAAAAGGGGCGTACTGTTCCTGTGCTAATTACAAAGCGGTGTGAGCAGAGAATCGATTTGTTGCTAATATTCCGAACGGAAGCAGGAGTTCATGATGAAAATCCTTATGTTTTCGCTAGATCAAATTTCGATTCACGAAATTCCATTAGAAGTGCTGACGTTATGAGGAGGTTTTCTAAAGAAGCGGGATTTAAAATTTCCTGGTTCGATAACCAGCACAAAGTTAAGGAAACATGTAGCGACCGTGTCACATATATTGAACCTCAGCAAGCAGGATTTGGAAACTATGGCAGAGTTCATGGGTCACGACATGGAAGTGCATAAAACATTTTACCGTCTGCCACAGGAGATAATACAAGTTGTCAGGATGGGTAGATTATTACATGCGTTTGACCAAGGCACTGTAGGAAAGTATAGCGGGAAATCGCTCGATGAGATACCGGTGGAAGACACAGACTATGTGGAAGAAGGTAATTTCATCTATACTTAAAATTGACTTTGAACCTTACAGCATTATGAGCCTACGATGAACTTTTGGCATCATAATTTTCAAAAGTGGCATACATTTTATGACACCAACATGATGAGGTAATACTTATAATAAAAACTATTCAACATTGAAATCAATTTCTTCCAGTGAATCAGCATCATTACAAAATCATTTACAGAAAATTGAAGAAAAAAATTATTGGTGTGAGATCAGTTACCACTACACCACATCTGCCGTTCTGTAGAGGATAAGATCAACTATGGGCTTATAGAAAAAATAAAGAATGGGCGGATCTTCTCTACAAAGTATGAGCCAAACGCAAATAAAATGTTTGCGCCACATGTCTTCGCCAACGCACCTCCAGACGAATCCAAGATGAGCGGGGATAGATGGAATATTCATAATCTGGACTTGGAAGAGAATCGACGAAACAATGCCGAAACTCCAGATAAAGATGAAGATGACAGCGAAGAAATTACAGATATACAGACAGTGCAAGAAGATGACGCGGGAAACTGGTCCATGGAGACTCAGACGGTGATACACGCTGGCGACAGCTATGAGGAAGTAACATTCAACTCCTCATCGGAACCACAAGACACAACGGTGGAATACGTCAAAAGAAAAAAGACTCGACGACATCCCTGAAGATGCACACAGCCAGATACGACCTATAATGAGATACAGCACAGACTGACGATTCGATTCATCCTGCACATAAAAAGAAAAGAACAAGCAAGGAAAAGATGGTGACTTCCCAGAGGAAATCATTATTCCAACATAATGGTAGCGATCAAGATAGCGTGGTATTTTCAGGGGACGACCGGATGTCAAACTTGAGGATGACCAGCCTAGAATTGAAAGAATTTGAGAGCTACTTCGAAGATATTTTTGACATTTAATAAAGCCTACGGGCAAAACAAGTAAATAAATAAGGCCCGAGGGTTGATTAGAGGGCGTATCATGTCATGATTCTCTAGTTTGAACCCCCGTTTTCACGATTGTATTGCCCCGGCGTAACGTGACGTTGCAAATTGTTGTACATATGGCAGTGTACTGTTTACGACCACGTGTACTTTTTAAAAGTTCAGATAATTTTTCAAAATGGCAGCACGAGCACCACCACATTTTTGGACCAGGAGAATGAATCCACAGGCCTACCAGTGGCTATTAATACAAGACCTGGTCGGACCCGCCAGCCAGTGGCCTTATGAAATCAGACGGCTTTTTTGGACACGGAATTTGGGGCATGTTGATAGACTGATTGTATCGGCATTTATATTTATATTCTTACAGTGGGTGTACATGAACTTTTTGTGCGCCACTGCACAAGATTTTGCGCATTTAAGCAGACTGTTTCAGTATTATGGTCAAGGGAGGACATATATACTGTATGCATGGAACACTATATCCCGCCGCTATGATTATTTGGACGGTATCGCCAGAATGCATGAATAATAATGTATTATAAATCATCTATGGCTTATGGTTAAAACAACATTTTTGTGCCAGCTTAAAGGTATTTGTGTATATATATAATAAGTAGTATCAATATATAATAAGTCGTATCATCCCTCTTAACTGACAGTAATGCTGAATAGGTCACTCATCGGTTCTTTTGTGATAAAGTTACTCAGGTTGCCAAAAACTGTGATAAAGTTACCCAGGTTAACGAAATCTCGTCTGTACATCACGTGTCCTTTTTGCGTATTAAAAATGGCGGCTTCCATTCAATTCACGGTCACTGAGGACGCTCTGTTGTCAAAACTTGAAAGTTTCTATATTTACAAATATGTCCTCAAAGGGGAGGGAAATAATGAATGATGCCATGAGGGTTATAAAGGGTTCATGTGCACCACTCACGGACAACATCATTCCATTGGAACCGTTTGTCCCCTACACATGTGTGTATAAGGCTAAGTGGGTCGCCCGCTATGTTCACTATTGTCGAAGCGGTGAAAATTGTCAACGTTGCTGCGGCGGACAGGGTCAATGCAGCGATGGTTAGATCTATAATTAAGAAGTTGTGATAAGTGCACCAAATGGCGCAGAATACCGGAGGGCTTCCCCCAAACAGCTGATTTATTTTTGCAAATGAGTTATCTTACTTGTTGTACAAGCTACTATTGCTAGAAAAGGTCATAGCTGGTCACTTTGAACATCAACAATATGCATTTGCAATAACTACTTCGAATGCGACTCAATTGATGTACATGGGCGGTTCGAGAATGATATTATAAAGGTGTACGATACTTAACACTGAGAGGTATGTATAATTACAATACAGCTTCATGTAAATGTAGTTCAAACATCTACGCGTGCCTAAACACTAGTTCTAGTAAAGTTCAAAGTCTTGATATTTTTCATGTTTTTATTTATGTATTTGTTTTACATTTATATTTGATAATCAGACGATAAACATCGTTATATCAATAAAAATGCATTTTAAAAATTATTTTTTAACAAACTTTTCAACCAATAACCTGCATGGATGGTTGAAAATATTCCTCATGTACATGGTCGAAAACAAATGACTGAATAATTACAGAATCATATTGGTCAATTTAATTCACATAATATTATCCTGCTTTATCCACTGATAAGACATTTGGTGGCGCCGACACCGACTATTATTCGGCCCCACTGCCTCGAAAATCATTAACTAGCATTACGTTGATGCAGCTACTCCTCCTCGTGCTTCAAAGGTAGAAACGAGACACCACGTGACATTAAAATGGTAATATGTCTCTTTCAGTACCATTTAGTCACGAAGAGTAAATATGTTGGGTAATTAGCCTCAAAAGAAAAACATCATAGACCATTTGTAGTTCAGCATCAGGAATATATATCCACGTCAAGTGCGTTCTTGTGCGACTATGTTATCACGACCGCCGTCGTTACCTGACGAACTGAATAATTTAGCGACACAGAAAAGAGCGTTCCATGTTATTTTATTCCTGATATGGTAGTAATAAAGAGCGTTTATTTCACTGTTGAGCGCAAGCAATTCAAAATCACACAATAACCTGAAAAAAAGGCTGGGACAATGGAAAGTATTTATCAAAGCATACGAAGCCGGCATGTCAATATTTTGTTTATTGATAAGCCTATCGTATACATCTACCAAGTTATAATTAAACTTTGAATAATAGTGTTAGCAAAGTGTGTGCACCGATTGCAAATATCGAGCTTTTGTGTTCAGTTGTTGCAATATATTTTTCAGGAAATGGATGATACGTGCACAAATTGCAAAATTGATACAATTAATGCGACCATTAATATACGTCGAATGGCTTCGGCCTTCGACAACATGGAATCGTATCAGGCAGAGAGGCGAAGATTTGCTGAATATATGGGACAGAGTTAAACAATCGAACAAAGAGTGTATGTTTGTCCCAGTCCTTGGGGACAATTCGGCCAGTAGTCGACACGAATAACCAGCTGGTAAGTATCAATAACTCAGAATTGACTAAAATAGAAAGCCCTTCAGAATGTTCATGGGGAAAATGTATGCACAACACTAGAAAAGCACAATTTGGCGCTCCTGTGCAATTCGTATCGTAAGACTGATAGATTTGGATAAATTTGACATTCATCTTGAAACATACTCTTGTGTGCCAAATAGCAGGGTGAAAATATATATTGCAAGGCGAAAAAGAAGTGTGTGGTGGAAACATAAATAAATAAAACGAACAATTATTTGTGTAGACTTGAGTATGTATAAACTTAAGTATTCACAATCCATGTACTACAAATTGTGCGAGCTCGGGAAAAATGTGACACCAGTATGTCTACATGGCCGGTGTGTAACATCTCGATTGAAAAATAAAGTTTCTAATAATTACGTAATTCGTTGGTAGCGTAAGGTTACCTTATAGTACACAGAATCAGTAGTATCAGTGCAGCATTCGGCAAAGCTCGGTATTCACCGTAAAATGATAACCCTGGTTCTGATAAAGTTTGAACGACTATCATTTTACAACCACAACTTAAAATGGCGACCAACGACGAAGTCTTAAATATTTTTACAACAATGATGACGATGATTTAGAAGACTCGCCATTGGTCTTTTTATTGCCAGCTTTGTATGTTCAGTTTCTTTTATGAACGGGGGTGTGAAGTTGGAATTCCCCAAAGTGGACACCCCCGCAACAGAGACCATCTAGCCACGTCCCTGAGCGGGTTCAAACATCTCCCTGACTAGTATTGAATATTCACAGAACCATGCATATGGACGATGTGATTATCTAGTCGCATGCTTGCCGACTTGAAATCTAGGACGACTCCTTTTGTGTAAGTTTTTGCTCCACGGATCTGTGTGGAACTTGCCATTCAAATTGACCACTTGACCTCACCCTTAACCACAAAAAAGATAATCATCTCAATATTCCATAGTCCCTTTGCTGAACTTGGGTCAACTTGGTTTTGAACACCGATCAGTCTACATCACATAAGCAATCATGGGGCAAAGTGAATCAGAATGTTCCACACGGACGTAAACATGTGACTTGCCACCCTATATATGGTCTTTCACATGTGTATGTTCAATCAAACACAACTGGAAATATGTCAAAGCCACAATTCGATCGAGAATCTTTCCAAAAGAGACAGAAGGAGTTCAAAGTAAGATTATTTAGCTTCATACACGCTTGGGTTATTTGTGTTCATTGGACAAAAGTGCAATAGTTTTCTTTGAACTAAATGTCAAAAAAGCAAATAATAGATTATTGTTTCGAAATCGTACCTCAAACTAGAGATACAGAACGTCAAAACTGAATGGATTCCGTTGCGTTTCGTATTGCTGACTTACCGGTTAAAAATTCTCAACTGGCAGTTACACAACCAATACGATTAACTCGGCCATCAATTTCTTTTAAAAATCTTTGTTCACTCCCCAAAATCAAAGGCATCGTCACTGAAAAATTTAACTCCGCGTAAAGTGAACACGATCATGACCGATTGGCTTACTGATGACATAATAACTCAGGCTCAAAACATCATGTCACATTTTGTGATTCGAAGATCCTTTGTATGCGCCATTGTACGACAGGAGTGCAAAAAGATATTACACAGCTTCAATATCTAGAACTGTCCATGGCCATTTTATGTCATGAATAATAAAATATAAACAATAAAATTCGCCCTCCCACCCCATTTATCTAAAAAAAAAGTTGGATGTAAATCTAGCAATTTATTTATATTGGCCTAATCATAAAACTATAGTGAAATATTTAAAGCCATTCTTGATTGTATTATGTCAGTCAGGGGTGCCGGGTAGACGGCACTTCACACACAATACGTATATACAAATTGACCTGTATTATAATGTAATAATGTTAAATGTGTTGTATTGTGAAATAAAATATTATCCTATCCTATATATTTTCAGACGAAGAATGGTTCTGTGGACCACCATGTATGATGGGATTGGAGGACCACGTTAACGAGTACGTGCGGGGCTTAATGTGGTCGGGTCTGATGGACCTCACCCGTCACGATGCCATCCATGACAACGACGAGGAGGCCATCATCTCGTTTTGGAGATATCATCTTATTGCTACGTTTCACAAACGAAAGCACCCTAAATACCCCACTGAGGCTCATCAACTACTCGCATGTAAGCTATACTTCTAATATAATAGTATTGGCGGTGGGTACGTGAGGGTACACTATATATGGGAGCATTTACCCGTGTCGCAATTGCAGCATTCACTTCGTGACCAACAATATTTCTGTTGCTCTAGATACAGATTCAGTTTATTCTGTTGACCGATATGTGGATATTACAGAAACATTACTTATTACATAAAGATATTCAGTTATATAGAAGTTTCGAGCAAAGATAGCGGAACATGCGTCTGTACAACACAATGAATCGCACCACGTGCAGCGCCTCCTCCAGTTACGGGACAGTTAACACAAGGAATCGCACCCACATGCAGCGCCTCCTCCAGTTACGAGACAGTTAACACAATGAATCGCACCCACATGCAGCGCCTCCTCCAGTTACGAGACAGTTAACACAAGGAATCGCACCCACATGCAGCGCCTCCTCCAGTTACGAGACAGTTAACACAAGGAATCGCACCCACATGCAGCGCCTCCTCCAGTTACGAGACGCACCCACATGCAGCGCCTCCTCCAGTTACGAGACGCACCCACATGCAGCGCCTCCTCCAGTTACGAGACGCACCCACATGCAGAGCCTCCTCCAGTTACGAGACGCACCCACATGCAGCGCCTCCTCCAGTTACGAGACGCACCCACATGCAGCGCCTCCTCCAGTTACGAGACGCACCCACATGCAGCGCCTCCTCCAGTTACGAGACGCACCCACATGCAGCGCCTCCTCCAATTACGAGACGCACCCACATGCAGCGCCTCCTCCAGTTACGAGAGGTTGTATGCGTACAACGTTAACCAGGGGGAATACCAATACCTGGATGGAACGTGGGTGCGGTATGGGTCCTATCGACACTTATCTGGTGAGTTATTATTGAAATGTTTCATTCGCCATGTCTTCATCACATTGGTGTCGTATAGTTTTCACTAAATCGTCGTGCAAAGATCTGAACAAAATCACTTAGTCAATAACCCGACGGTCCCTTTTAAGCATATGATTTTTTCCGAGTAAAACATAAGAGGAACAACTCTACATGTTCTAAAGCTCCGAACATACTATTTTGGGTTATCTTTCTTGCTATATGTGGATAGAATATTTTGCCAGCCGCTGTTCAAATGGGATGATCTTTGAAATAACGGTTTCGTCCAAAATGTTAAGACTTTATATATATCATATTGACATATCAACTAAAACATTTCAGAATGTCCTTACGTAAATATATTACATTGTCGTTCAGAAAGCGTTAAGATAGTTTACCCTCAACTAAAGCTTAATTGGCCACTATATGTTTGTCTGTCGATTTAACGCATGATAAACATGCCCATGTGTCGGGAATTGTGAGAAAAGTATCAACATGTGTGAGATTGCTTAGAATATTATCAGAGTTGGGCTCCAAGTTGATAAAACGTCATACATGATATCCAATTGTCATTGTTATTAATGTATGATTTCGGTATATCCAATATTTTATGACTATCAGCGTTGTTATTCAAATAAGATTTAGTTTTGAAATTGGGCAAAACACACCATGTTTTCATATTTCTTATAGATTCTCAAAATCGTTCAACTGAGACTGATTGCACTAGCACATTGTTACAAATGCCTAACTAAGTTTTGGTAAGAATTGGATAAAATATGAACCAATGTTCCCCATACCGGAAATAGTGCATACATGAAATCATTACTTGCTAGCACGGTCAAAATCTAAAATGTGTACGATCGATCTGAACAGCAACTTACCATCATCGGAAATGAGGATAACACTGACACTCAAACTAGTCAAACAGCCAGGAATTTACCAAGCAACTCATTTGATGACACTGAAATATGTAATTATAATAAAAGGAAATGTGTTAGTGAAATAAATGTTGCACTGATTACAAAACACAAACAACCAAAAACAGACACAATGTCATGCAACTAAATCAGATGGAAGCCTGACACCAGCAATGCAAACATGCATGAACAAAATCAAATGTGGCCCAACATACATGTGAGTCAATGGGATAAACTGTTTTATCAGGAATCTGTGAAGGAAAGAGCGATGACTGAATAGGGTCCATGCCTACGTGAAAATGGTTATCCTCCATTATTGCCAAAAGGCAATACACGGACAGGTCATAAACTTTCCTTATGATGTTGAATGAGGTATCGCGTTTCAGTACTGACGGTTTAGTCATTGTAAAGGTTGAAGGGGCGAGAATAACAACTTACCATGTAGTTTGATGTTTTCTAGGATAATATTTCTAGTTATATTTATATTTTTTTACCTAATCATCTTTCAGTTCAAATAATGTTCTTATCCATATTGTCCATTCTTGTTTCGGTGTCAAACATATTTCCATTGAATTCTAAGTTCATTAACATTTTCTACTTTTTTTTCCAGTCAATTTTCATTTTTCCAAACATCTTGTCCAGATAAGCAGTCTTCACTAAAGGCATTAATTGTTGATTCAGGTAATATTTCGTTACCAATGATTCCAATTTTGTGTTCATTGTTTATTTCCGCTAGTATTTGGTCAAGTTTCCATTTTTCAGGACCGAATTGTACTGTTTGCTGAGTTTGACCACTTACATTTGTTACTTTTGCAGAAACACTCGCAAGTTTTTGGGTTTTAGAAGGGACCCTATCTTGCTTCGATGGCAATCTGTCATCCGCACTCGAGTTAGAGCTCATTGGAGTATTGCGTTTTTCTGACATGTTGAATCGACAATGGGTAATATAAATTTAAAAGAAGAAAATTTTACAATTGCTTCTTTTCTGTCAATGCAAACAATCACTATTCTTATTTCTTCAAGCCGCCATGTTGGATATTGTTGGTATTATTTTGTTTTTCACTGAGTTGATACAATTTTCCAACATATCATTAACAGGAGTTTCATGTTATTTCATTTTTTTCGATAAAATGGTATTGTCGAAGAAAAACAAGTGACAACCAAATCCAAAAAGTACAGGTACAATACTATATTTTATTATTGATTTCAGAATATATCGATTTACTTACTGGAATAATTCAAGTTTTAAAAGGAAAATGGAAAAGACGTGTGGTCAGCAAGTGTAACCACTAAAGCAATTTAAAAAAAGTGGGTCGGATCCGGAATCGATTCCCGATTTGTATGTACCCTGCACTCTCAGCAATCATGGACTAATGACAGAACGAGAGAGAGAGGGGAGCGATTGATAGATACAGAAGAGAGAGAGAGAGAGAGAGAGAGAGAGAGAGAGAGAGAGAGAGAGAGAGAGAGAGAGAGAGAAACGGACAGACATATATATGACTAAGTTCCAAACTACCTGATAAAATGAGTTATTTAGAGAAAGGGGTTCGTCCAGATGGCAATAACAAAGAGATTCACAGCGCTTCCGAAAGGCACACATATAGAGACAATGCAAGGCACCTCCGTTCAAGCATCTGACTACTGCAAGAATATGACTAAAGCAGACCCATGGAAGCCCTGTAATTATATAGAACTGGTGCATCTGACAGAAGAGAGGGTGGCGAATCTGGGCCAGATTATCATCTTTTATTGAACTAATGTGTTTATGATGTTCAGGTATCATATTATAACGTCTAATGTATACACAGTTGTAAATAAATAAATACTTCATTATTCGTGGAACGGATTAATCGCGATAAACAGAATGACAATTGACAAGGTGAGCCACTACTTATGTTCCATGACTGTAATAATCATGTTTTGTGATGCTATTTTGAATATACAATTTATGAGAAATCGTATAACACTTTAAGCAAGAGCATTCTCTATTCCCAACAAATATCCACAGCATACATTAACCTGGGCAACGCCGGGTAACCCTGCTAGTTACGCTGATAAAAACGCGCAAGTGTCCTATACAACTTGAACATTTGTCTTATTCAATAATTTATTCCAGATTACCCTGCTCAACACTAGAGAATTCGGAAATGAAGAGACTCTCCTCGCCATAGAAAATTTCTGTAACGCAACGCCCTTAAAAATAAATCAACTGTTAGAACTAAAGGAGTGGCCTATAAGATTGAACGTCGAGGGGTTTCTATCATCGGTACGTATAAGTTTACTGCAATATTTCAAAAACCAACAAATTAATTCCAATCGAATATGGATATGTTCCCTATTAGCATGTATTTATTTATATCGAGCTATGTTCGTCAATTGCCGCTGCGAAACAGTTTTGTCAACGTTTAGATATACGCTTTTGTTGTCATTATGTTAATGCATGCTTCAGTCAGTCAGTAATTACAATATAAAATTCGGTATATAATCATGATATAAGGATTAACTGTCATGTGGACTGTTTTTATGGAGATGTAACAGTGAGGTAAGTGGACATAACTTGTGTAAAAGCCGAAGGGTTTTACATAAACGTTACGACCACTTACCTCACGGTTACATCTCCATAAAAATAGTCCACATGACAGTTAATCCTTATATTTATATAAATTTGGCGAAAAATCAACTTTTGTAAATGTATTTAAACCGAAAAGAGTATCGTGACAAAAACAGCCAAAAATACCCAATAGCACCCTTCCCAAAAGTTAATAGGAACAATTTCTCTTCATATTGAAACCCGTCGATGTATTAAGACAATCCTGCGCGAGTCCAAATGCGCCCAAAACATTACGCGTTCGTCTTTCCAAACCCAATGACGTATCGATGTTATGAGCTTGGTGTTATGAGCCGTTGCGCATTCACCGAGAAATAACTGCAACTAGCCACGTGGCCGACCAATCAGAATGCTGGATTTAGTGATGACAACACTTAGTATGTAAATATATATAAATAACCCATGCTGGTATGATTTACAAGTCACGATTACTGGTTGCAGTCCGTATTTCTAACCGCGAGCATAACATTATCAAAGCGAGCGCACTTGTAGTGTCCATATATATTATCTCAATATTTTACTTGAACGCGTTTCTCATAACGGCTGTTCTATTGTCACTTCTAAGTACAATTTTCGTTATTTTCCAGGTCACGGTACAGACTGGAAGTAGGAAACTAATAGTCATCTCCTCCGAACCTGAGGGGGCAAGATCCTTGCACCTTGTGTGGTGGATCACTGAGGACATTCCAACATACACCTAGTAAGATATTGCTTAACTCTTTCACTGCCATGCAGCACCAGAGACATATCTGCCACTGCCAAGCATACTATACATGTACATGTAGCATATTGCTGCTAAATACATATGGATTGGGTATTTCTCAATAACTTTTGTATCTGCTGAGCTATTTTCATGAAACTTGGTATGCATGTAGGTATTGGTCTGGGGAATCGAAAATACACCCTAGTCCACAATTGTCACGTGACCACGATCACATGACCGCAAACAAGATGGCCGCCACCCCAATATAAAAGAAAATTTCAGTATTTCTCAATAACTTTTGTATTTGTAGAGATATTTTCATGAAAGTTAACTTAAATTGGTATGTAAGTAGGTATCCGTATTGAGAATAGAAAATATGTTCTAGTCCGCCACTGTCACATTTCACGTGACCACGATCATGTGACCACAAAACAAGATGGACGCCATCCCGAAATATAAGATAATGTAAGTATATTGCTGCTAAATACATATTGATTGGGTATTTCTCAATAACTTTTGTATCTGTAAAGGTATGTTCGTGGAACCTGGTGCACAGTAAGATATTGGACTTGTGATTCAACACTTCCCAGTCTGCCAGTGTCACGAGACCGTGACCACATGAGGGTCACAAGACCATGACCACAAAACAAGATGGCCGCTACACCGAAATATAAGGAAAATGCATTATATCTCAATAACTTTTGTATCTGCAGAGAAATTTGACGAACTTTGGTATGTAAGTTGGTGTTAGTATTGAGAACCGAAAACAAGTTAGTATATTTCTGCTAAATACATATATTATTGGGTATTTCGCAATAACTATTGTATATGCAGAGGTATATTCCTGAAACTTGGTATGCAGGTAGGTATTGGTCTCTGTGGAATGGAAAACACTTCCCATACCAGGATGGTCACGTGACCGCGACCACTTAATCACAAAACAAGATGGCCGACATCCCGAAATATAAAAACAATAAACCGGGAGTTTCTCGTTACAAAATTGATTACATCACGTACAGTGTTTTCACAGAATAATATAAAGTTACTTCCCATGGATTGATGTTACGGGACGAAGGTGTCAGGATTCGACTCAAGTCGCGATCGGCAGTGTATGGGTAATTCGACTCAAGTCGCGATCGGCAGTGAAAGAGTTAAAACATTCAATTCATTGAAGCGTTTAATTTCTGTAAAACTATGGAATTGTAATTATATCACACAAACCCTATATATCCTTAAAGCCATTACATATGTCCGTATATCGGCGTATTGGTCACTAGTGAATATTAAAACGCCCTTCTCGCCAATTTGCCTGTTCGCCAATATAAATACTAAACATTAATGAGGCTGTTTTAATATTTTGAATAGCCACAAATGACAACAATAACATACAATACAAACTCGTTAATTTTTTCATCTAAGTAAAAATTTTGTCCAACATGGTTTCACTTACGAAAATAGACACAGAACAGGCAAATTGCTATATTCTTCTTTGCAACTCTAAACGCGCAGTACTGTTGTATACGAATGTGCAGCTTCTCTGCCAACTATCTATATGTAGGCATTTGTAAGCTTTAACCATTTTTTTGTCAAAACTGCATAAAGCTCCGGTTTTTTCATGTGATATAAAATATCTCAAAACTCGTTGTTCGAGATAAGATTTTATGAAACTAGTTAGCTAAAATTGATTCACAACTCATCTAACAATCGCTGTGAATCGATGTATAGCTGCGAATCGATGTATATAACTCGTTTTAACAGCTTATATCCAACATAACGAGTTGGCGATCCTCTTATACTATGGCGCTAAAGTTGAACTACTGTATATTCAGACACTGGAAATTATGCACGAATATTTCATGTTGACAGAATATGCCGATGTTTTACAGATTGTTCCTCCAGAATCCTATTCGGTGGTTTCATGTCAAAATAGGAGAAAATACCCGTACGAAATGATATTTAAAAATGTGAACCATTCAGAGTCCATTCGAAATGGTATACGTTGGCGATCGAATTACAAATTAATGTCACCCTTAACCACAACAGAGCTAATCATCTCAATATTCCATACTCCGTGCTGAACTTGGTTTTGAACACCGATCAGTCTACATCACATTAGCAATCATGGGGCAAAGTGAATCAGAATGTTCCACACGGACGTAAACATGTGACTTGCCACCCTATATATGGTATCTGTTCATTCAAACACAACTGGAAATATGTCAAAGCCACAATTCGATCGATAATCTTTCCAAAAGAGACAGAAGGAGTTCAAAGTAAGATTATTTAGCTTCATACACGCTTGGGTTATTTGTTTTCATTGGACAAAAGTGCAATAGTTTTCTTTGAACTAAATGTCAAAAAAGCAAATAATAGATTATTGTTTCGAAATCGTACATCAAACTAGAGATGCAGAACGTCAAAACTGAATGGATTCCGTTGCGTTTCGTATTGCTGACTTACCGGTAAAAAATTCTCAACTGGCAGTTACACAACCAACACGATTAACTCGGCCATCAATTTCTTTTAAAAATCTTTGTTCACTCCCCATCACATATACTGTTTATCTAATACATCTTCATCAGTGAAAAATAATAAATTCTTTAATCTCAATAATAAATGTTTACTTATAATATCGTTTATAAATAACATTTGTAATAAGATTCCAGGGGTATTGGAGAACAGTTGCGAACAGGCAAACGGACATACAGATAGACCGCTCCTATACCCTTTAATATATACAGATATACATGTAAATACAAAACAAATTGTCTTGCGGGTGAAGCATCTTGCAGACATCTATCACAAAGTGATGAACAGATCGTGAAACTCGTGTTGAGAGACATGCCGTTTGTTAAATTAATTTAAACACAGAATGAGATCGGATTAATAGTCAATGAGCGATACGTGTTTCTCAATGAATAAATCCATTGAGCGTGCACACGGTCACGATAATTTATGACTTGTCAATAACCATTATATCGGCCTATCTTTTGGTCCAATTGGTAAGAGGGTAGTTTGATTGCATAATCATATAACCGAATCCAGTTGTCAATTAGCTGGCAACTGAACGACCAAAAAAAACGCCCCTTAGACCCGGTTTGGCTGGACCACCAATGTAGGTTGAAACTCGGTTTAAACCGGAGATGACGAATCCGGCCACTATGTTAACACTTCTTGTAGACATTCACCAACTTCAACAGGACGGGGCTATGTATGAGTCTTTCTGCATCCATGGAAATGCTGAGCAGTTTGAAGGATGAGGACCACACGCCTATGTTGGCAACTAAAAGCTAGCGGGAGGTAAATTACTAAATGGATATTGTAAAATCACGTTCGACATTAATGGCCTGTAAACTGGCGCACACAAAGAAACACCATTTCCAGTAAAACAAAATTTAAAATTGAGAGGTTAATGCGGCCATTAATTTGTTATAGCCGAAAGTAATATAATCTACCACAATTATGAGAATTATCGCAATAATATACTAACATAATTTGAATTTAGTTTACATAAGCCTATAATAACTTGACAATTCCCTACTCTCTACGCACTAGTTGTACGCAGCTTTTTATTTCTTTCTTTATATCCATTCTAAAATTACGTATGTTTTACAAATAGAATGGAGAATAATCTGGCTCTAGTTCATTTACAGGGCCAATATGGAGGAGCACCCATCTTAACAAGGTCATGTCAGTCCTGGAAGAGAGACAATAAACTGTTGAAGAATAAAAAGAAAAAGGAAGATTCTCTAGATGCCATGCGTGAGTTGACAGTTGTGACGAGGGAACGAAGGAATGATGAGACGTTGACGATAACACTTGAGCTCATGGGGTTGATTCGAGAATGGTTAAACAAGTCTGATTAAATAATAACAAAGATATAAATAACCAAGAAACGCCACTAAAACCAGGTAAGTTAACACCATACCAGGTCCACACGTGTACGTCATTGAAACAGTTTTGGCACAATTTTCACCGACCCTGACTGGACAGCGGTCCTTGTCATCTTCAATTAATACAAAAAACACGTTTGATTGTCTACACCATGGAGATTACTATATAAATTTACTTATCGCAACTGACTCCCAGCGGAAATGCCACCCCTTTTTTACCAATAGCTCATGTCCTGTATTATTTTATGTATCAAGGACAGACAGGCAGATATTTGGAAAGACAAAATCAGATGGTTTCATGACTATACCCCTAACAAATTGAGACCAAATGTATCCTCACATGAATAAATACATAAACCAATCATAACAACATACTAAATATCAACAATACTCGGTAAAAGAAACTGAAGCTTGTAGTAGTAAAATAAATTAGGGAAAATGTTGTAAAATATTCAATTAATGGCCTTTTCCGAGATTTGAACAATTCAAATTGACAAGCCCTCACAAAGTGTACAACACTTACACATGAGCATATGATTACATATCAGAAAACCTTTCCCAAACCACCATGTAATCAAAGAGTTATGTGGATCTAAATCGGTACTTTATCGTATTCTGGAGCGTTAATTTTAAATCAAACATCAAATAAAATAAAACGCCATAAAATGAGAGAATATATATTATATTATACACTATTGAAATAATTTTTAACGTGACGTTGCAAATTGTTGTACACCCTACTATATTCTTACAGTGGGTGTACATGAACTTTTTGTGCGCCACTGCACAAGATTTTGCGCATTTAAGCAGACTGGTTCAGTATTATGGTCAAGGGAGGACATATAGACTGTATGCATGGAACACTATATCCCGCCGCTATGAGTATTTGGACGGTACACCGAGATATTATCGCCAGAATGCATGAATAATAATGTATTATAAATCATCTATGGTTTATGGTTAAAACAACATTTATGTGCCAGCTCATGTAGGACCACATTAAGGTATTTGTGTCTATAAATAATAAGTAGTATCAATATATGATAAGTGGTATCATCCCTCTTAACTAACAGTAATGCTGAATAGGTCACTCATCGGTTCTTTTGTGATAAAGTTATTCAGGTTCCCAAAAACTGTGATAAAGTTACCCAGGTTGGGGGAATTGTGATAAAATTACCCAGGTTAACGAAATCTCGTTTGTACATCACGTGTCCTTTTTGCGTATTAAAAATGGCGGCTTCCATTCAATTCACGGTCACTGAGGACGCTCTGCTGTCAAAACTTGAAAGTTTCGATACTTACAAATATGTCCTCAAAGGGGAGGGAAATAAAGAATGATGCCACGAGGGTATTAAAGGGTTCAGGTGGACCACTCAAGGACAAAATCATTCCATTGGAACCGTTTGTCCCCTACACATGTGTGTCTAAGGCTAAGTGGGTCGCCCGCGATGTTCACTCTTGTCGGAGCGATGAAAATTGTCAACGTCGCTGCGGCGGACAGGGTCAATGCAGCGATGGTTAGATCTATAATTAAGAAGTTGTGATAAGTGCACCAAATGGCGCAGAATACCGGAGGGCTTCCCCCAAATAATGTGAATTTGTCATGTGAGGACTTTTATTCTGATCATTTCATGGTTGGTGATAGTTCGGTCCTTCAACCACTTGCACCGAAGCCGGAACCTGTTGAGTCAGTTTGCTGTAGATGTGTACGCCAAAGTGGAGGGTGAAAACTCCGTGCATATGCATGTATATACCCCTGTCATAGCATAAATAATGACCAGAAAAGAGCCGGAGTCGGTTACGTGGTAATCCTCCCGTCGACATTCACAGGTAGCCCGCGATATATGCAGAAGACGCAGGATGCTATGACATTTGTCAGGCACTTCGGTCGTCCGGACCTTTTCATCACATTCACGTGCAACCCTGCATGGCAGGAGTTGAAGGTTTAATTGTTCGAGGGCCAGATTTCGAAAGACAGACATGACTTGACAACTAGTGTGTTCCGTCTGAAATTGACGAAGATCATGAAGCTTTTGAAGAAATCGCACATTTTCGGCCAACCTGTGTGCGATATGTATACTGTTGAAAAAGAGAGGACTGCCACATGCACACATTTAAACACAAAATACGCCCTGAACATATCGACAGCTTCATTTCTGTCGAATTTCCTGACCCTGATGAGGATCCAGAATTGTTCGAGACTGAAGGCTCAGATGATACACGGTATATGTGGTCCATTCAATTTCAATTCGCCCTGCATGAAAGCTGGAAAATGTACGAAGCAGTACCGTCGGGAGTTCCTCTTAGAAACACAAACTGGCCATGATGGCTATCCACTTTACAGGAGGAGATCACCATATGATGGCGGAAATGTCGCCAATATCAAACTAAAACATGGACAGGATTTTGTAGCAGACAAGGTGGGTTGTTCCATATTGTCCCATGTTATCACACATTAACGTTGAGTTTTGCAACTCTGTAAAAGCTATAAAGTGTATATGCAAATAGATCAATAAGGGATCAGCTGCGACGATGTTCGCCCTACGAGACATGAAAATAAATGCGAGTTGAGTCAATTCCATATGGGTAGGTACATCAGTACCAATGAAGCGTTTTGGCGCACTTTTACTTCCCCATCCACGATAGACACCAGCCGTCCTTTGACTTGCTGTGCATTTATAAAATGGACAGAGTGTACTTCACCGAACAAACAGCGGCACAAGTTGTATCGGCACCAAAAGAGACGACACTCAGTGCCTTTTTCAAACTTTGCCAAGATGGTGATTTTGCCAAGATGCAAGAACATTTGGAAATATATTATTAACTCCAGGGATGGGTCACATTGAACTCAATTTTACAAAACGTTTGTGTAAATTATTATGGGACATTCATCTGAAAGAATTGGCAGAGTTCATGAATTTTAAATCGCAGAAAGCTTTGGAATCCGGCATGAGAGCAAAAAATCACCATAAAGCGTGGAAGTTTCTACAAATATCGTTATATAACATGGCCGATGAACTGTTGGTGCCGTTTGTTCGTCAGTCATCTGCCACCGACGGCACAACAAACTTCATTCAATGGTGTGCCAATTTAAAAAAAATCCTAGTTTTCAATTACATTTTGATATTACTTTTAATTACCTGTTTGCCATGCATCTGTTTAGATCGTCGATTCGCCAACATCTCGGCCCAAATGCAAATTGTACACCTTCTTGCGTTTGAATGAGAGGTGTCCGTGTAATCAATATAATAGTATACCATCGATTGTTAGAACATACATTTAAGAATTCATCTATTTTATTGCAGATGATCCGAGTCAAATTCATATCTCGAGTGACGGAGCATGTCAATAATAGGAGATGGAGTACCTAAACTCATTCGTGACGTCCAACGAAACCATAAAACGGACAAGTTTCGATCCTTTACCAGAACCAGTAGCAAATGGGCCGGTGGGAATAGGGAAGGTGGCGACGATCACGGGGGCCACCAACAGTAATGACTTGATCCAATGCTTTCGAAGCAAAGGCGCATCGGTTAGTTACCATATATATTACCAATAATAGCAGTGCATACTATATCATGCAAGTATATACTACCCAGCGCAATACAACCAATAGTTATGCCACACCAGAAATATAATTTACTAAACTGTAGATATGAATGTAAAACAGCCTAGGCATGTGTCCGTTCGTATTTCTTGGTACTCTTCCCTAAATCATTTGAACACCAAACGCGTGAACAGACTTAAAATCTAGACTGATATATTTAAGCTAGCCCCCCCCCCTCCACATACGCATTTGATTCAATTTGGTGTATGAAAATCGAAAAGGAGTGCAACAAAACTGCTTTGTTCGATGTTTGTATTTGGTTCTCCCGGGAACCAAATTGGGAATTATTTAATAGATGTGATTCCTCCAGGCGTTGTCGACGTCAGTATTGCACGCTTTATGGCACGTTCACATGCATGAATCCGCAATAACATATCTGCCTTAAAATATCCACCATAAATGGACCCTAGTAGTTTATATATGCAAAGATTACACTCGTGAGAACCTGACTGTTAGATGACGATTATTATGCTCAATGATAACATATTACACTGCCTTGATGGGCCATTATCGTCACTCAGTAATAACTCATTGCATTGAAACTTAAACTCAGCAAAATGTTTAAATATCCTGTTATTGATTTCACCGATATAGATCCACTGACGAAATCAACAATTCTCGAAAAGTTTTAAAACAGCTTCTTTGAAAATGTCTGAGTGATCTGCCATCAAAACCACAATCTGATCCAGATGCTGAGTATAAGCAGTTTCCACTCACATGGGCATAATATTAAGGCTGGAGATAAAGTTCGCAACGATGCCGTATCAGCCTGTCGAAAGTTTTCTACTGCACTGGTTGAGAACCTTAAATCCCGATTCTCCGACGATTAGAAGGTGATAACAGGTCCAATTATATTTATAAAACAAATGGCAAAATTATTTGCTTTTCTATTCTTAAAATTTGTAATAAAATTTGCTTATTCTCATAGACATGTCTATACATGTATTATAATTGTTGTGTTCATATCTAATTATCCAAGCGATTAGGTTAAATAATTGAAATTTAATTGCATGTTAATAAATGATGATGGGTAAAAACGTTACTTGATAATACTTTGAATGTAATTGGGCACGAATGCAATTGCAATACAATAACAGTTTGTTTTAAATGAGCCGTTGATTTAGGCGAAAATGGTCAGGGGCTTTCAGTTCTACTTCGGCATTTCCACTCTAGACGGTATGCCACAATGTGGTATGCACCGATCGACAACCAAGCACTTCTTTAATACTAATTTTCAAGCTCAAGAACAAAACCACAACAAACCTAAATAATGCTTTTAAACATCATTCCATTTTTTCAGATCTCCAGTTGCAGATTCACAGAGAAATACCGACCAGTTTTTGCTCCCAATTGACAACAACTTGCCGAAAAGAACTGAATATCACTGGATATGCCCATGAGGTAATTGTTCAATTTCCACATTACTGCTCCAATAAAACATCCACCCTATGTTAAAGGGGTATTGTACACTGAATCCGGCCATTTATGGGATCTCTTTTTACACCATGGATTAGTGCCCAAGTACACGCATGTTCTCATTTGATCCGCTGGTGGTGGATTGTGGCATTTTTTTTTTTCGCGCAGGCCATATGTGTTGCTGTGGGAAGGGTAAAGTCAACAAGTCGGCAGCAAGTGAAAATTTATTAAACGAACAGTAGCAGAGAAAAAACATTCACAAAAAGTGAAATATTTTTTTGAGTCGCCGAACTTTCTCCATTGGACTCATAACAGAAGAGGAACTAGAACCTAGTGAGCTGCATCACGAAACTGTGGGAGAAATGACAGCCCTGAAAAGTTATTCCCTTCCCAAACCAGATTTTAAAATTAAATGATACCGAGTTCGAAAACTCAGAGGAAGGACATAAATTAATGGAGTCGTCTGCGAGCAGCGTAAATCGAGCTTTATTAGCTCACATGATAAATACACGATAATTAGCAGGATTTTGGAACGTTCGACGTCTAAGAAGGGAGACTGGATTGATCATTTTCAGGAAATAAATGCGTTTCAAAAGATACCCTTGAGGCAATGAAAACCCTATTTGAGATCAGACTGCCATTCAATCTATTCTTGCTTTATGTACTATGAATATCATTCTGAAAATCAGACCGCCAACATTATTGTGATTCTGCCATTCTCCGCATTCTGACAACCAGACTGACTTTCAATCGATTAATGCTTTATGTACATTGTGTTATTCTATTGATTATGCCATTCTCTGCATTCTGCAAATCAGACTGCCATTCAGTCATACGATTATTGATTTGTGTATATCGTGCTGTCAAGACAATTGTGAATTACCACTGATTCTACAATACAAACAATTGTGAAATGCATTCTGAAAATCAGACTGCCAAAAATAATGTGAATTTGTCATGTGAGGACTTTTATTCTGATCATTTCATGGTTCGTGATAGGTCGGTCCTTCAACCACTTGCACCGAAGCCGGAACCTGTTCAGTCAGTTTGCTGTAGATGTGTACGCCAAAGTGGAGGGTGAAAACTCCGTGCATATTCATGTAGCATAAATAATGACCAGGAAAGAGCCGGAGTCAGTTACCTGGTAATCCTCCCGTCGACATTCACAGGTAGCCCGCGATATATGCAGGAGAAGACGCAGGATGCTATGACATTTGTCAGGCACTTCGGTCGTCCGGACCTTTTCATCACATTCACGTGCAACCCTGCATGGCAGGAGTTGAAGGTTTAATTGTTCGAGGGCCAGATTTCGGTGTTCCGTCTGAAATTGACGAAGCTCATGAACCTTTTGAAGAAATCGCAAATTTTCGGCCAACCTGTGTGCGATATGTATACTGTTGAAAAAGAGAGGACTGCCACATGCACACATTTGAACACAAAATACGCCCTGAACAGATCGACAGCTTCATTTCTGTCGAATTTCCTGATCCTGATGATGATCCAGAATTGTTCGAGATTGAAGGCTCAGATGATACACGGTATATGTGGTCCATTCAATTTCAATTCGCCCTGCATGAAAGCTGGAAAATGTACGAAGCAGTATCGTCGGGAGTTCCTCTTGGAAACACAAACTGGCCATGATGGCTATCCACTTTACAGGATGAGATCGCCATATGATGGCGGAAATAAATGCGAGTTGAGTCAATTCCATATGGGTAGGTACATCAGTACCAATGAAGCGTTTTGGCGCACTTTTACTTCCCCATCCACGATAGACACCAGCCGTCTTTCGACTTGATGTGCATTTAGAAAATGGACAGAGTGTACTTCACCGAACAAACAGCGGCACAAGTTGTATCGGCACCAATAGACGACACTCAGTGCATTTTTAAAACTTTGCCAAGATGGTGATTTTGCCAAGATGCAAGAACATTTGGAAATTTATTATTAACTCCAGGGATGAGTCATATTGAACTCAATTTTACAAAACATTTGTGTTAATTATTATGGGACATTCATCTGAAAGAATTGGCAGAGTTCATGAATTTTAAATCGCAGAAAGCTTTGGAATCCTGCATGAGAGCAGAAAATCACCATAAAGCGTGGCAGTTTCTACAAATATCGTTATATAACATGGCCGATGAACTGTTGGTGCCGTTTGTTCGTCAGTCATCTGCCACCGACGGCACAACAAACTTCATTCAATGGTGTGCCAATGTAAAAATTCCTAATTTTCAATTACATTCAAATACCAATATTGTACACAGGGTCTCATGTCGTTTCTGACATTGCTACATAGTACTAAAAGACATCGAGTTCAAGTGTAAATAGTGTAGGTACTCAAACTGGATTTCCACAGAAAAGGAAAAAAACAGAGGATCACCCCTCAGGTATTCTACAAAATTAGGGTGATTCTAGATGTTCAAAACCTTTGCTGGACTAGTGAAATTAAGAGCAAAATCAAATGAATATATCATTTATCTGAACATTACTATAACAATTCGGATTGTTCAAATGGATCACCTGGTCAATTAGGGGCAGAATATCAGTCAAGGCAATTATATTGTTTTTCTGCCAAAGTTCTGGAGTTGTTCAAACATCTCCAGAACACAAAACCAAATGGGTTAATATTTGGCTTGTATGGTCTTGAATGTTCCGGGGGTGCTGAATTCAGATCCGTTTTAATGGGGCAAATGTCAATTTTCCCCATGTGTATACATTTTTCAGCTCCTGGGAAAGTACTGCTATGTGGAGAAATTTCAATGTACTGTGTACAACCGCAAGTAAGCCCATACTCGAAGATAAGCCCAATCTGGGTTTTTTACCCTAAACAAACTTGTATCAATTCAATAAAATCAAAGTTCAGTTCTGCGCTAAATATACGTCCGATGAATTTTGTGTGATGACTTAAAATAATACGATTCCATGAATTTTGAGTCCATCTTTGAAATGTATGATTCAGAAATATTTAGCTTATACAGTTGGGAGTAAAGTTTGATTCAAATGTTTATTCACATAATCAATGTTTTCATTTCTAAAAAAGGTTTGATCCAATGGTTATTCAGTTTTCATTTCTAAACTTCACTGGTCAAATAAAGCCATCTTATTCTGGTGACACACATGTGTCTCATGGGTTCAATACAGTCCATATATATGGGGTTACAGTCAGTGCCAAATAAAAGTGGGCAAGAAATTCCAGCAAATTACTAGTATTCCAAATTTGATATATGATGACACAAATTGAACTGTCATTTCTAAAATATTCAAAACCGCTACCGGTATATTTTGAGTTCAAGAAGTTGTGAATTCACTTGAATTTATTAACAGAGCCTGGTGAAATGTTAGTGTATGGCGAGTCATACTCGTCTTCGAGCTACATGTATGCATGGTTTTATTAACGGTTTGTATTCTGAAGAGGTGAAATGTTTCCATTTTGTACCAGGTTCTATTCATAAACAATTTTCAATTGAAATTCTTTTTACTGCACATGTGTTTGGGTTAAGTCTTCTTTGTCAAATGGATTACTGGTTCTACATCGGACGATAGAAGTATGGGGGAGTATGAGGGTGCCACTTGAATTTGAAGGACTTCTTCGGAGAAGGGCACATTGTGTCATCTCCGATGAGCTTTGATTCATCGCAATATTAAGTAAAGGAGTCGTTCAATAGCGTGAAAGATAGACAGCTGGTAGGCAGCCGACAATTGTTTTCGCGAGGCACTGGTGGACATTGCTTTTGAAAACTGTACAGTAAGCCCACACACTATCTGCAGCATTTGCGAAGAGCAAATAGAATTTGAAACAGATTCTTGTTACCAATACAATCCACATGTTCGGTGTGGAATGTTGCATTCAATCACATAAATGTATGTTGTGTCATTGAAGTATTGAAGGTAACAACAATAAAATATAGCCTGCTTTGCGAAGATCCGAGTTGAAAATAGTAGCTGCAGGAGGGGCTCGAAACATGAATGTGAGCGATCTGAGAGAGGACTGACAAAAAATGCATAAATAGGCTTATTGTCTCATCTCGTTCAAATCGCACATAATCATCTACCACCAGTCTGTTAAAATACTGAACAAAATTGTATTTGAAATAAATCTTGTTTACACCAAATACAAATGTACATTAACACCACAACTACTCTGACAAATAGTGGAAATGTCCATAAATTTCACAAAGATTATTGAATATAAGTTTTACTCAATTTAACAATTATAGTTATTCATCTCCATAATTCGTTCTAATGAGCTTTTGGCGTCCAAATTTCACATCATCGATAAATGTGACATGATTTAGGGTTAGGGTTAGGGTTAGGGTTAGAAGTCACTTGAACAATTATATCTTCTCAACTGTCATAGTTATATGGGACGGGAATCGATAAGAACATTCATATAGTGAGCTAGCAAAAGCAGATACATAGAAGGAAAGCATTAAAAGTATACCATTATATGTAATATATATATTCTTGCACAAAGGACAGTGAACCGCCAGGGCATCGCATGTTACTATGGCCCATGTACTATAACACGATTGAATCTTTCCCATTAAAGATATTTTGTACAAGATACATTTATCAAGAGATGGAAATGTATCGAATGCGTTCAAAAATAGTGGTCACAGTATGCAGTTAAATATAGTTTCTTCCGAGATAAAATACAACAGTCAGTAGCAAATGACTTTTCGTGATCCTCCAATACTGGCATCCGAACACGTGACATCCGAATGGTAGTATGTCTTTCAGTACTATTTAGTCGCGAATAGTCACTCTGTTGGTAATTAGATTCAAACGAAAATCGCCATTGACCATTTGTTGTTCAGCATCAGGTATATATATCCACGTTAAGTGTGTTATTGACTGACTATGTAATCATGATCGCCATTGTTAACAACGTCAAGTTTGAGTGGCAAAGAAAAAGAGCGTTCCATGTTAGTTTATTCCTGATATGGTAATAATAGAGAGCGTTTATTTCACTTCCGTGCGCCAACAATTGAAAACCAGCTGAAAAAACATGTGGCCATGGAAAGTATGTCAAGGCATATGAAGCCGTCATATCAATATTGTGTGTATTTATCAGCCCAATGGATACATCCTCCAAATTAAAAGAAGCCATATGAGTATGACCAGGACAAATTCCTTACGTTAAATTAACGTACATCACGCCAATATTTCCTTGTGCAAATAGGTTCATATTGGACTTATTTGATTATGAATTTTTTCTTTTATCGCGCGGACCACAGTACCTGTAATTCAGGTATGATATAAATGGTAAACTCGGTACCCAAATTTTACTTGTGGGTTTAATGACACAAAATACAGTTCAAGTTCGAATTTAAGTTCTGCTCGCCAATTTTTACAAGAGTTACGTCTCTTTTTTGTTGGATTTTGCACTTAATTTTCGTTTCCGGATGATAACTTTAGTAAGTTTGAATTAAATGGAATAACATTTGGTTGTGAGTTTACTAGCACAAAAAATGTCAAATTAAAATTTGGGTTCCGCCACCAATTTCACCTGAGTTGTCGAAATTACCAGACAATGATTTTGAAATTGGCAAAAATTAATTTCATTTGGCAAAAAGTTTGGTAGGAGAAAATTTTGGCCCAGCACCAACCCTGCATGATATGTAGATGGAACGATATGTCTTTGTGTGAATCGGTCAAATAACTTGCCTGCTGTCGGCCATCTTGGCTGTCAGTATTAAACAATGTAAATCCATTAGCACAGGCTACAGACCATAATGTTGGTCTGATCATTGTCAGTTGTAATGTGTGTTGACAATGACATTTTGGGGTAATTCAGCAAAAAGACATGATAACCAGTGGCTATAGGATGTATATTAAATTAGAACCATGGATCACAGCCATGATAGTGGCTATACTGACACTGGCATTGTGTATGCATTAATTCAAGTGAGATTTCTTTGATGTAGAATACGTTAGTGTATATCTGTGAATTTAATGTAATTTTTGAAATGTCATTGTACACGTCATCTAGACTAGACTGGTTCGCGATGTTACTATTTTTAGCAACAATAATTTCAATTCAATTCATATCTGGGGAAAACCCGTAGGTCAAGGAAATGCGGCAGTTTCAAAACAAAATCACGCACTCCCGAACACATAGATAAAACAAATGCAATGTAACTCTATGCCAAATAATAGTGATCGTTGGAATTTGTCTCCAAAACATTATTATTAGGCATCTGAGACTATGAGAGTACCAGAATACGTCAACAAATTCATACGTTTTGTGAGTAGCACAAAATTAAAAAAAAAAAAACAGTTACCTTTTAAGTTCTGGTCGATTTGTTGACACAGTATATTGTATTCATGTGAATCAACGACCATTCACAGTATTTTGTTATTTTCCATTTAAAGTGAATGAATTCCTTGAAATATCCTAGGTGTGACCTAGTTTCACCAATTTCCTACTTTCAGCATCGAAATGTCAAATAACAATTAAAATCCATGATTGAAGAGCAAGTTGGTTTTTGATGCCAATGGTCGGTATATATTATATACACAAAACACGACTTTATGTGAAGTTTGACGATCCAAATCAGTTGAATTAAACACAATTATAACACATTTCCGACACCAGGTGAAGTATAAACAACATTAGCCGGTAAGTCAGTTTCTAGACTTCCTTGAATCGATAGACTGGTTCCTTGGATTGTAACTGACATTAACCCTTTGCGTTGAAAAAGAGTACTAAAGAGGCATTTTTTTGGCAATACATATCGAAATTAATTGACATTATAGTTGTATGGGGAGATATGTAATAAATATAGAACCGTCTTCGTGTTTGTTTTTGTAAATGATTACCGCACTCGATAGCCGGCGGAGTGATACCTCTCGTGCCGTTCCGGCACTCGTGGTAGCACTCCGCCGGCTATCTCGTGCGGTAATCATTTAAAAAAAAAAAACACGAAGACGGTTATATCTATTACTTACTATCCCGATTACCTTTGTTAATTATTTGTCTCGCAAAATGTGTTTAGATGGATCCTTGCATAGATCTTGATTATATTTGTTATATTTGATTATTATGTTGTTTTTGATAACACACTATCCATGCACTTACAGGTCAACTCAATGTGCAAATCCATGATTATGGAGCTTCGTCGCATCTCGCAGTTACGGCCATATTTAACACAGACATGCTCACATACACTTGTTTCTTCATTTGTATTTTCAAAACTAGACTATTGTAATGCCATTCTCGCCGGCATCACAACTGAACACTTGGATAAATTGCAAAAAGTAATTAATGTTGCTGCAAGGATTGTTTCCCGCAAACCAAAATGTTCAAATGTAACACCATTGCTACAAGAACTACACTACCTTCCTATTCGTGCACGTGTAGACTACAAGTGTGCGTCATTCTGTTCTAAAAAATCAGAATCTAGTTCAAGCATTCTCCCCGTATTGCCTCAATATTTTGATAAACTTTTAAGTATGTATTTTCCACCTACGAATCTGAGGTCAAAGGCACAAGCTCTAATGGATATTCCATCAAAAAAATTGAAAACTTATGGCGATAGAGCATTCGATTAGTATGCGCCAAATGTTTGGAACTCACTGAGACACGACACAAGATTTGTAAACTCTCTGACCGAATTCAAAACTTTGTTAAAGAGTGAATTATCCTGTGCTCACTATGGGGAAGTTACCTCAGATGTTGTTTAACTATTTTGATTTATGTATATATAGGTATATGGTGTGTATAGATGTATGTATATCACGTGTGATAGAGGGCAGGGTACTAGTATGAATGTAAGCGCTCTGTGCCATCTGGGATAAAGCGCTATATAAAAACTATTTATTATTATTATTATTTGATTTACAACATCTAATACATCTAGTATTAATATATATATTACAATATGTTTTTGAATCATTGATCAGCATCAGTTTGGCCTAACAACATCACCATGCTAGTTCATCGCTTCATATGCTATTGCAACTGTTGGTTAACGGCTAAACATAATTAATTACTGTTGAACAGGCATGGGCGTTGGTCATCTGTTTCCGCTACCCACATGTCATTGAGTATCATTTCTGTTAGGTAAAACGAACTTCTCCAAAGTGCATCATTTTCATAAATCCAAAGTGCAATATGTTCATAAATGCGCGTCAAAATACATGGCACGGAAATACATTTTCTTGATTTATAGAATTTCATATTTATGTTTCGTCAGTACATATACACACAATCACCCATACCAAGTTATGCTAATAAAAATAACTCATCAACAAGTACAAGCAAAATGGATACTTTCTTATTTTAATAATATTTATATTAGACTTTCTTATTTTAATAATATTTATATAAATTATTCTTCAATAACGACGTTTTACATTGAAAATCCACTGTTGTGTAATCATTACTGTCACAGTGGAATACCTATGAAAGTACAATTAGTCTAGGACAAACTGGTGCATATTGCAAACAATGTCTAAGACGAACAACGGGGAATATAGCATCACATGAAAAGTTGGACGGGCCTCGATATTCAAAATAACCATCGTTTCGTGGAAGAAAACAGTGGCGGAATTCACGGATGTTGACGCTGCCCAGAATTGATTTACCATTAATTCTTGCATTTTTCTACCTTGTTATGGCCAAATTATTAAGACTATCTCCTTTTTAAAGAATTAGGTGACTTGTTTTATGAAATTGGTTTCGTCGGGTAGGCAGAAATGGTGTGCTGTTTTTCGCCTGAAACACCCATCTCTGTTATGCTGACGTTGGAGTTTGATTCTTCGTGTGTTGTGGCGAGTCACACTATACGTGTTGGGGAATCACTGATAACTGTCACGGAGATGACATCAGAGCTGGGAGCCTCACTCTCGATACAACACTCAAATCCAACGTCACGTATTCGCAATTGTCTTCAAAGTTTGTTCTATTTCTAAAGTAATTACTGCCGTACACATTATATAATGGCGACGAGGATGGGCCGAGCAGTGATTGTTTCATGGATTTCCAACTATCGTCACACAAATATCGAATGAATATCGAACGTCGAACTAACTTCACATACATAATTAGTTTCCTTAGACTTATCGCCGTTACTCATTGTGAGCCATCTAGCTGGTCTCCCGTTAATTTCTATTCTCCCGTTAATTTCTAAAGAACCCAAACATACTGACAATCGCTTTCATAGATAAAAATTACAAACAAGAAAACAGTCAATTGACTTTCCATGTACTTGTTGATGATAGTTGTTCTGAAAACAGTTATTTTATTTCGCATGAACCCACGTCCCGTGCATTGCGTCCCTTAACAGATTCGTTTTGCAATGTGTATATGTATACAGGCATTTAACTGAGATGTATATTGTTTTATTTCATCTTCAGGTTACGGAAGAAATTTGTAAACATGTAAAGAGGTCCGAATACAAGGCTAATGGTGGAAAAGTCATCAAAAGCTCAACGTGCCATCTGTAAAGTGGTGGCGGATGAAATACGTCAAGTAACCCCGGTAACATCAACACCTGGCCAGCTTATCATCTCACAAAGCATTGCATTGAATGCCATAGAAAAATTCAGTTAGGAGGAACTGAAGGATCAGCAACAGAAAGCAATGCCATTCTTCAGCGATCCTCAGTCCTCTCACATCTTCTGATGATGGAGTACTTCAATGGTACGATTATGGAGATTAATATTGATATGTATTAAAGACATAATGTGGACTTCATCCATGAATACAACGAGTTAGTATCCAACCACTATCCCAATTTTAAGAATGAACCGATGAAATAAGATTTCTGAACAATGCAACCACACCTATCATTTCAGAAAACATAACGGTTCGTTCAATAGACCCACAAATGTAAATATTTACCACTTTGTTGGGGACGCATTACAACTGGGCATAAACATTAGGACAATGTTTACGCTAATACCAATGCGTGCAATTTGTGGATAACAATCATGCTGTTTTATGACTATTTGGATATAAAATTTATGAAATTAACTTATTTTGGGATTATTATTTAAGAAAAGCTGTGCGGCTCTGTAGCTTGTGTGAGGAAGACGTTGCAATACAGCTGTCACCAGAACCATATTTGGCTACGGCAGACAACCCGACAAGGAACGACATAAATGCTGCAACGGTTATTTCAAAAATAAGGGATGGTGGAATGTTTGGACTGAAAATAGCAATTGGCTATAAGCCTACATATTCTTCCAGTCTTCAGATTCTGAAACCCAATCTGGGAACAGCGAGGAAGATTCGGCCGAACCGCATCAATGGAAGTTAAGAGAGAGAAAAAAGGGTACAAATCCGGGGGAAAATTTAAAAGGGCAACCATGCAGGTCGAAAACACATGCACGGGGGGTGAGAAAGCCAAGCTTCGAAGCAGACAGCGTCAAGAGAGCACAATTATTTCGAAAGCGGAGAAACACGGTTTTGAAAAAGGTGAGGCATATTTTATCGCCCTTGTATACATTTGACATACATTGACCAATGCAAATCATAATCTATATAATTGAATGCATGCAAATGTGTAATGACATACCTGAGGTTGAATAGTCTTGTGTCGCAGAAACAGCATTTTTTAGCCGCCGACAAACTTTTACGATGTCGACCCTTTTCCCCTTCTTTGCTGTCTGGTAGTCGCTGCTTAATTGTGCATGCGCGTCGGTATCACCAACCAGGTCCAATTGGTCTAGATATCCCTCTGCCATGGCCTTTAACACTGGAATTGTTTTGCTTTGGATGGACTCTGCCAGTACCCTGTCTGCGTGCTTAATGAAGATGGGTTCTTAGAGGGCCTGCCTGTATTCCCCATTCTCTTCTAATCTGGTTAGATACGTCTCACGGTTTCGATTGCATCGATCGCTGAAGACATGCAGTCTGTCACCAAGCGTTTCTCCTGTAAAGAGAAACAAAACACGATTCGACGAAGAAGTAATTATGTACCGTTTGAATCACACAGTTATTGACACATCATTACAACTAATTATTGAAACATAATAGTGTTGTATCCAATTACACATGCCTTTTGCAATATATGGTACATCCATCATTCATTTAGTGTATAGTTATAACATCAATTCTCAATTGCTCGTTTTTGGTATAGGATCGATTGGGATATGATTATATATATTTACCGGAAAAGGAAACTGCAGAAACCCTGTCGATATTGCTATAGAAAAATGAGGAGCACCTCAACAGTTTCCTACAGCCATTTATTTCTTTGGACAGATCAATGTTTCGAGCCTGGTGCTTCTCTTCGCCCTAATCTTGGAGAGTTGCCGACTGGCCAAACATAGTTTCCATGTTGCATCGTATCTACAATTTAACAAAATACGTAATTCGTAGACTATGGAAGAAATTGTCATCAATCAGCCTGTTGAATTTGATAATAGTTAAAACCAAATCGCAACTTTAATGTATGACGTCATTGCTCCATGCGAGAATGTACCAGGTAATAAGATGCGCTAAGCAAAGAGAGCATTCTGCTATGTCGATAATCTTACTCCGTAAATGTGTTGATAGAAGTCGAGTTATATCCCTTGTTGTTCCGGGCAGGAAAATTGTCCAGATGGAAAGAAAAGTAAAGTTGCAACATGCATTCATTCAATTAAGCTATTTTTAATTTTGTATATCAAAAATAGGCATGGGAACTGAGTGTTGCCACGGGGGCTGATGTGTTCGTTGACGTGGAATACGAAAGGAGAAAGAAGATGTTTTTCGTCACCGAAGGACATTTCGCGGAAGTTTATGAGGTACAGTTTTATTTCATCATTCATAAAGTTCGATATATTAATTAAATGCTTGAATGATCGTCCACAACATATCCAATAATGTTAAATGTCCAATCCAATTTAATACAATTATGGCATACATTTTTTGTAATGCGCCCAACAGAATGATGTGTATTAAGAATAAATAAAATGAAATTAATTAGAGGATTTGTCAACAAATAATTAAAGACACGGATTGTCTTCCTGGTGGGTATGCTGTTAAAATAGTCACCCTTTAAAACTGACATAAACAGAAAGAATATTAAAATATGGACATATGTGATTTTATACCTATATAAATATAGTATAAACAATATGTTATTATCATTTATGTATGCTTTGTTATGTAAACAAAATCCATGTTCTGTAAATGTTTTTGGCTTTTGTTTACATAGCAAAGCGTACGAACTTGACAATAACCTACTATTTATGCAGACAACATTTCATGTTCATGCCCAACAACTGCAGATGATGTATGCATCCTGTCGTATTCTGAAGGTGGGTTGAAAAGACTGTTGGCAACTTGTTACAAATATAGCAAACTGTGGAAATTTGATTATTCGATTGTCAAGAGTGAAATAGTCGTCTTTTGTGACAGCAATACAGGCAAAAGCTCTAATGTAAAAACTGATGTGTCAAAATGGTTTTTGGGACCACACCCTTTAAAGGAGGCTGAAACCGTTATTCATTTGGGCATTCCCCAAATTAATCGTTCAAAGAATATTGACAGGGCATGCGAAATGATGAGGCGAACATTTTTCGCTGCTTGCAGGTCACCAGTTACCAAGTACCTCACACCTTCAACTGTTATTAATTTATTTAAACTTGTTGTTATACCGAAAGCATTGTATGGCTGTGAAATGTGGTACGGTCTCAGCGAAGCACACTACCTACTTCTCGAACGGTCATATCGTATGTGTGTCAAAATTATTCAGGGCCTACCAAAGAGAACGAGTACCGAGCTATCCCTATCACTCCTCGGACTATCGCCTCTTCGAGTTGAAATAGATAAGAGAAAATTGTTATTCATGGGTTCGCTCATAAACTTGCCGAACGGTCATGCTGAAGCACTAAAAATATTTCTGTTCAATGTGTATGGTCATCTCATGTTTAACCGGCCGTTGATAGGCTTCGCAAGGGATATATTTCCAATTTTACATAGGTATAATCTATACCAATATCTCACTACCTTTGTAAATAGCGGAATGTTTCCATTGCAAAGCCACTGGAAGGAGCTCGTGAACATGAATATTAATACCCCTAACGCAACAGCTACTGCCAACCTAACGAATGCACATCTGACATTTTTCCGCACGGTAAAGCCTTGTCCAAACTCAGTATGGAGAGGTTGGTTGATCGCTAGAGAAAAACCCAAAATATTGGCGAAATCTCTTTGCATGGCAAACATCCTCTCCAAAACTACATATGACAACGCCGCAGTGTGCAAACACTGCCACTCCTCGTATTCATACCTGATGTCACATATGTTCCTTCACTGCTTCTCCCCTCACATTCAAGAACTGAGAAACGCCTTCTGGTACAAAATTCTAAACAAACACGGAGTGCAAGTATACACATTGCTAGACAATCTCACACCAGAAGCATATGCAGCCGGTGGCACAAGTCACCCAATTATGACGCAATTATGTGACGAGGAAATTCTTTTCATGGGACTGCCTCACATTTATATGTATGTTGTGCTTAATTGACACATCCATGTATGATTAATAGCATATAACATTCATGTGCACTCTTTCTGTGTATAATTATTGTTTGTACATCACTGGTCATGTCATTGACGGTGCAACTCACTCATGTATATATTATCTTCATGTGTTGGAGGAATAAACATTATCTCTCTCTCTTACATAGCAAAGCGTACGAACTTGACAATAACCTACTATTTATGCAAATATTTGGGTTTAGTACAAGAACACACTCTTGCTATATTTCAATATTCTTTCTGTTTATGGCGGCTTTAACGGAAGTGACTATTTTAACAGTAATATCCACAACGAACGCCACCGTATCTTTAAATAGATAGGAAATTTTATGTAAACAGTAGCTGTTGATTACCGCCCAGCAAAGATCACAAGGTATACCATAATAATTTGTTTTTTGAACCATTGTGAATTTATATTTTGAATTTAAAGATTTAAAGCAGGAATGAACGACTTCACATACAACATAAACCATAACCTTGTCCATTAATGTTAATGGTGACGTTTCACTGAATCAACCATACACAACGTTATGTTATGTGACATTATAGCTGGACATATTTTTTTAACATAATAAGTATGTTAAAATATACATGATAATACGTGTTGTACCGCTAATTAAATGACATTGCATCTAATGAAACATCTTTATGGAAAAAGAAAGTTTTATATGGAACTATATTGCCTAAACGTTTTGTTACGACATATATTGGGATCCAACTAAAGATCCAAATTGTTATAGTAAAGTTGGTCTGAAACACTAAGTATATCGTTTTGAGTGTATCATGATACACTCAAAAACATGTATAGTGTTTCAGACCAACTATTGCAATAGTCATAAGTTTTAACTTGAACGTCACAAAATTATGTGTCAATTCACCTAGAAACATACATCACAATTTCAATTGAAGGGTGTGGTTAAAAATAAACCAAAGGGCGTGTCGTCGTCGTCGACAACAACAACGACGACGACAACAACATATGAGGCTGAAGCGTGTAATATCCCTAAAATATTACACACGGTCTTACTAGACGTCACGAAATAGGTCAAAAAGTTAACCATGAATGAAATTGGTCCAATATATTGTGTATTTCTCAAATATCTAATTTGCTCAATTGCCATACACAAAGTGTTGATTTTCTTATCTGTTTAAGGTTGCATTGACTTATTCCTTCCAAGAATGAGACTAAAACAGAATTTTGGCACGACAACCAATATGTTCGGTTGAAATTTCCTAAGGAATCATAATTCATATTTATTTCACTCTGTTTATATATAGTGTCATTTTGAGATTCACCGATTGCTCTCGCAATTTCCGACAACTCGGTAGCAGAAAATCCACCTTCCCTTATTTTAGAAATGACCGTTTCAGCATTTATATTATCCTTTGGTGCGTTGTCTGTCGTTGCGGGAGATGTTTCTTGTGACAGTTGTAGTGCAACATCTTCCTCGCACAAGCTACAGAGCCGCACAGCTTTTCTGAAATGAGAAGAAAAAAGCCTACTATTAATCGGTTGTCAATACATAGACTAAAATGTTCGACGTCTTATCTGAGAAGGTCTGTTAAACAAACATTTATGTGGTCCATAATAACAGCTGAATTCTCAACTTTCATTTTCAGAATAGATGCACCTCAAGAAAGAAACAGTGGCACTGCACACAACGTGCAAAATCACGATAACAAAAGTTAAATAATAACACTTTTGAGATCGCTCATACTATTATACGAAGAAAATAGGTATAGTATATATAACGTTATTTTTATTTTTTTTGTATCCGCATCGCACTCATAGTAACAATTCTTAAGATGCTCACTTTGATTGAACTCCACTATTCATTGAACATTTCAGTTGGCATTGGATATTTTTATTTTATTTTTTCTCTATTAAATAAAGATGGAATATATCTTCCTACAAACAGTATTAAATAGATTCATGATTATAAAATAACAGTTATGAATTGCAGAAACCTGTTTATTAATGATTCTATCGATTAATATTTCGATTATGTTCTAGTATAAACATTTTACTATTAACAGTGACCAGAATGTGTATTGTGTAGACTCATTATCGCTTCTAACTATGTAATACAACAGTAGACAATTTATCTGGGTCATTTGACATTCGAAGAGTAGCAGTTATAGAACTCTACTAATCTCTATATTATATCGCCTGAGCAATCTGTTCTAAAACAGTTATATGTACCACTTGATCATCACATTATATCAAAACGAGTAGTTTCCATTTAACGCAAACAGTTCTTACAGGTTTATGTCTAGCCAATATTCTGAATGGGTTTACTAACTTCTTAAAGGACATTTATGTGGTACATAATAACAGCTGAATTCTCAACTTTCATTTTCAGAATAGTTATGACGCACCTCAAAAAGGAAAGAGGGGCATTGCACACAACGTGCAAGGCCACAATAAGATATGTTCAAGCCATAACACTTCAGATCGTGCATACGCGAATATGAAGAAAATATGTATAGTCTATAACGTTTTTCGTTTTCTTTTATATCCCCATCGCACACTCATAGTAACAATTCTAAAGATGCTCACTATGATTGAACTGCACAATACATTGAACATTTCAGTTGGCACTGGAATTGGCTGTATTACATTTTTTCTCTATTAAATAAAGATGGAATATCTCTTCCTACAGTTTTGTGTCAGATGTCTACAAAACAAATCCGTATAACATATATTCTAATTATAATGGAGTTATACAGAAATATGTGAGGAAAACATATTCAGGTAATAATGGTTCAGCTTGTGTCACACAAACACTATATAATTACAAGTAATTCCTTAGGTTTTATTGACACAAATTTATTGTTCAAATATAAATAAATATTGATAAGATTTTATTAAATTTAAGTCTATTCTGATCAATTTTGCTCGAATCAAGTTCAAATAATATTTTTTTAATTACAAATTTTGTTCCTTGAATTAGGGAATTTTACACTCGGTATTGACCGATATTAAATGAATTTATTTTTGACATGATACATGTGGCTGCACTTCCATCATAATGAAGACAGCGAACTGGTGCAGGCTAAATCAACAAAAGGGAACTTCGCTACAATCTTTCGAACCCAAAATACAAGGATGGCCAGGTACTAAGGACAATTCTAGACTCTAGAGAGTGCCAGATGCAATGAATGAATTTACTGCATACTCAACAGCCAAAATAACTTTAATGTAAAGACAGATATGGATAACTATATTGAAAACTTGTACATTGCCGAATGAAGCATAATTCTTTATCCGGTCCAGCATAAAACCAGACACAATGCAGATAGCAGGCGATACGTATTTCATCAATATTTAATAAGCTGTTATAATCAAGATATATCTTCAGTTGAAAATTAAAATGCTAAAGTAGATGGATAAATCTATTGAAAAATTTGAGAGAATCGTCCATAAAATCCGACACCAACTATTATTCGGCCAACTACATGAAAACCGTTAACGAGCATTGTTTTTGGAGCTACCCCATCCACGAGCTTCACATGTATCATCGATATACCACGTGTGTGACATCCGAATGGTAACGAAGGGTCACTCTATTGGTAACTATCTACAAAAGACAATTGCTATAGTCCATCTGTTGTTCAGCACCTAGTATATATATATATATATATATATATATATATATATATCCACATTAATTGTGTTCTTGACCGACTATGTAATCATGACCACAATTTTTAACTGACAAAGCAAATTTTGAGTGACATAGAAAAGAGCGTTCCATGTTATTTTATCCCCGATATGGTAGTAATAAAGAGTGTTTATTTCACTTTTGTGGGCCAACAATTGAAAAACAGCAGCCTGTGACCATGGAAAATATGTCAAGGCACACGAAGCGGGCATATAAATATTTTTGTTATATGCAGTTGTATACCTCTTATAATATTATTTATATAGACTATTGACTCATTTTCAACTATGCTCATGATATGTTTTATTTATTACGCTGATAATTTCAAGGAACATTTATCAGTGGTGCAATGCTGAAAACTAATCATTTTGTAACTATTTTGAGGAAAATGAATTCACATCTTATTACTGGATCAATTGATCTCAGATTGGATTGGTTTTTTTTATATTTGGTTCAAATAGGGGCAGAAATAGGAAATTTGCCCATACATATGTGGACTGTTAACCTCATGGGTTGATTTATGAGCTGAGTTTAGAACCACATAATTGGAGGGAGGGTTTCTGAGTTTGACCCCCTAACTTTGGTATTCAGTGGAAAATCTGTTGTAACACATTTATACAATAGAAATCGAGCGTTCCGTGCTGCTGATTATGCGTACAATGCGAATTTTCGTAACATCATAATTTGTTCAGAAAGAAACATCCAAAATATGGCCGACACCGTTAACCAACTTCTGGAATCGATACAAGATGGAAGCATCCCGCGGGCAGATGTTGAAAGGCTGGCTTATGATATAGGCGAAACCGAATCCATGCGTATGTACGACGGGGCTTCGGCCAAGTGGTCGAATTTCCATTTGAGTACGTTCAGTCCAGAACGTTGGTTAAATGAAAGGAATGCAGTGGCAGTTTCATTTCTGAAGGAATTTGTTCATTCAAAAAAACTCAGAAAAAATATATAATTCTTTGTATAATCATGGAACAACTATATTTTTTGAGAAACCTTAATTTCATCGGGCCCATGTCCATGATCCTGGCTCTCGTGTGTTACTTTGTCAACGCGTCGAAGACAGTTGTTTCCTTATTCGGGTCCACGCACCCATGCGGGTCTTATAAAACTATCTGAAAATGGATCAAGGATCACGGAAAAATTCCTATATCAGCACCTACTGATGGCGACGATTGTTTAACTTTCTTTGACAACAATCAAGTTTTGGCCAAACGTTGGCGAATCCCATATGCAAATAAACCTGTGGTCAGTGTGACTACAAACATCCTAAATATTATACCACACAACCAAACGGGATTAATGAACTTGTCACCCTTGGAACCACGCAACTGGTTAAAGTATAACGTTAGCGCTGTATTGATGTATTCATTAGAATTCGCCAGTTTACAGAGAGGTGGACTCATATATTTAAAGTAGAACGGGATAAATTCATAAAAGATCGGATTAGAATTGTAACATATGAAATGTCTACTAACATTTCGGAAGAGTCGGTGGGACCGCCTTCCAAAATGGTTAAAATTAGCCACAGAGGAGAGGTTGAATTTCAAGATTCTATTGAGAAATGTTCACAGTATGATTGAGTCACTGGCCGAGGTAAACCAGGCGAACATACGTTTAATCTAGGTGAACCCATATGCAACAACCCTTGTTCATATGGAAGTGTGCGCGAACTAATATGTAAATTGACTCAATCGATGGTAAACAGGAAATGGGCCGTGCTGGGATGCGATGGTTCCTCCTACCTCCTGGGTAGTACACTATCGGCACGCTCTTTTACATGCTGTGGAATTTCGTTTGATCAATATTCAGAATTTGAAAACCATTGTGATGCTCTTCAAGACAGTTCGCGATTAAATGATCCAGATGCAAGAACATTTGGGAAATATATTATTAACTCCAGGGATGGGTCATATTGAACTCAATTTTACAAAATGTTTGTGTAAATTATTATGGGACATTCATCTGAAAGAATTGGCAGAGTTCATGAATTTTAAATCGCAGAAAGCTTTGGAATCCTGCATGAGAGCAATAAATCACCATAAAGCGTGGCCGTTTCTACAAATATCGTTATATAGCATGGCCGATGAACTGTTGGTGCCGTTCGTTCGTCAGTCATCTGCCACCGGCGGCACAAGAAACTTCATTCAATGGTGTGCCAATGTAAACAATCCTAATTTTCAATTACATTTTGATATAACCATATTTAAATGCTTTTAATTAATTATGTTGTTGTTGTCATTGTACTGTTGTTGTTGTCATTCTAGTGTTGTTGTTGTTGTCATTCTGGTGGACAACCCTAACCCTAACCCATGACCCTAACTGTAGCCGAAAACACTTCCTTCATATGTTATTTTCTTAATTATTTATAACTTCGTTTGGCGGCAATATTTAAATTTGAATTTACCGCCAATTTCTGGCGGGAATTAGCGAACGAGCGCACGTTTGTCTACGTCACTTGACGTTTAAAATTTAGCGCCCGGTCGGAGTATAAAAGGCCTGTGCTGCCAGCATTACTTCCCACTCTCGGAATTCTGTTCTGAAGTAAAGTTTAGAAGTTTAAAGTTCTGAAGTATCTGTTTAGTTTAAAGGATATTATGGATATTCGACAATCAACGGTAAGTCTATTTACAAACTTTGAACATCTTTACACATTTTCTACTGGTGTAAGACATACTGCGTATGTATATATATACTGGACATGTTGTATATACTAGTAAATGTTTTGTGAAATTTTAGTGAATCGGTTAGAATAAATTAACATAACCATTGATGAACTGCTATATTTAATAACTAAACTGGCTATATTTCATAAGAGGATATTGATTGGGAGACTCTGTTTGCCCTAACAGAGCAAATGGTATCAAAGCTTTGCAAGACGATGAAACTCCATTACAAACTCATGAAATCAATAGAGGATTTGAGGAAGAAAACTAATGGGTGAGTACTGAGTATATCTTTGTCTTCCATCACTCGATTAAGTTTTCAGCTGTTTTTAAAATCAATTTAAAATGAAAGAATTCCAGTTAGTGACATAACTAATTAATTAATTGGGTAATGAATGATATTTATTATTTCCCAATTATGGTTTATATGCTTTATCCTACAGCAAGTTTTCCGCCAGGGGGAAATAACTGAGTCCGACCATGGTTCGTTTTGTTGGGAAAACAATTTGGTATTTGTCACTGAAAAGTAATCATTTCCTTGCACCAGAGAAACTCACAAAGCAATCAAAGCTACGTATATTACACAACTTGATAATTTACGTGGGTGCATTAATTCTGTTGATGGTACACAGAGCATTGATAATGAAATTACGCACATGAGACCACTCTCCGATTGTAGACTAAATAAATGACAAGGTATAATTATACACTAAAAAGCGGCTATGCATTGACCAATGATACCTTTCAAGGAGAATTGAACTTCAAAAAAAGTCAACAAGTAGCTTCCGTGTAAATGAAATCGTAAAACAATGTGTGCGCTGTGATATACTGCAGAATATATCTATAGCGGTCGCATTGTAAATATACGGGGGAGTGGCGTAGCGGTTGTGTTTATGTGGGATTATGACACACCATATTACAGAAGGTATACCATCCAGGGGAATTAGTATATATTTTGGACACAGCCGTCACTCAGAAATTATCACCTTTCCTGTACCAGGTAAAATATCAAAGTATCATTAGTCGTCTTCTGCCTGACAGGTTAAGAAAACACAAAGATAAGATGCCAACGTGGATAAAAACCATCAGCAAGGGACTACCCATTTTGGGAACAAAAACACGTTCGGAATATTGTTTCTGAAGAAAACCGGAGAAAGGACATTTATGATTCAGTATAACACCTGCGAAGAATGGTTTCATGGGCCTTGCTTGCAGATCTCAGAGGAAGACGCGAAACATCTAGATATTTACAGTATAAACCAAAGCGGAAAAACTCAGGTTTGAGGTCGGTTCAGTAAATCTCCGGACATGTTATTCCAGTGGATGCCTATCGGACTGGTCAAGCTTGAAACCAAAATAAATCAGATTGAGTTTATTGCTTAGGATAGGCTAGGTAAAAATGAAACGGGCAACACATTACCGTCAGGTTTTCTATCATTTAATGGGGTAGGCGGAAATTAACACTGGACCGGTAATAAGAAGTTTATTAGTGAACAATCAGTAATACGTAAACATTACAATTCGAACGGTTGGATACGTATTCATCTTATTTTATATACAGTATCCATGACGAATTGGAATGGCCCCTTAAAGATGCCTTTTATTTTCAGGCTCGAACACACGAAGATTTCACCAGTTTTCCGTTGCCGCAAGTCTTCCAGATTACGTATCTCGCGGAGCGGAGGTGTCCAGGCTTCGTATGGCAGAACTTATAATCCGTAACCTGACGACGGCATCCACTTGCTGAACTTTCGTTTTCATCCAATCCACCCTGGATATCCGGCATGAAACCATCCACTTGCTGAACTTTCGTTTTCATCCAATCCACCCTGGATAATTAACCGGCATGAAAACTGAGATTTTGCTTACAACAATATCGGCATATCAATTATCAATGGTTAATCTCGTTATCATCTCAAGTTCCATGGGCACACGTTACATGACCCCAAGAACCTGAAAAGGCAATACATATTACGTACATCAAAACTTATCACCATGTAAATACGTTTGTATCGTCATCTTGATTTCATGTGTGTTGCTATATTGTGTTGAGAGAGGGGCTTCATAAGTTGTAAAAACTTGTGCCCCAATCCCTTTTGTATATTATGCAAATAAAATATGTTTCAAGTCAACCTGAAAAGATAACGCGATCAGCCAATGATATGCTAATGTTGTTGTAAGCAACATCCATGTCAACCAATGATATTGCCACAATCGTTATTCGTAGTCAGCAAACCCCAAATGATTGATTTGCCTCTATCCAACCTCATTTCAGCCAAACCTTGGCTGTTTATTTCAGTTGTTTCTGGGATATGTGTGTCGACTGAGAATACATGGAGGATTTGTTTAAATGTTAGCCCAAACTACATTTCGAAGTAACGGGGGCTTTGTTGTTTATTTCGAGGAATAGTAGTACCGCATCAGATGAATTCAGCCCAAATATATTGACATGTGTCGAGGGTCTAACTCTATACTGAGCAATAAAAAAGTAATATAATAAATACCGAGTATATTTAATTTAACGCCAATGGGTCGTTTCTGTGCGTTTAAGAGTGTATTTATGCCTAAAGCGAAGTGAAATAACGATCTTAAAATGAATTGGCCGGTATATTTTATTAGTTATCAGGGTTACCAGGGTCGTAGTTGCATAACTTACAATATACTTTTACTAACTTCTTAAAGGACATTTATGTGGTACATAATAACAGCTGAATTCTCAACTTTCATTTTCAGAAAAGTAATGACGCACCTCAAAAAGGAAAGAGGGGCATTGCACACAACGTGCAAGGCCACAATAAGATATGTTCAAGCCATAACACTTCAGATCGTGCATACGCGAATATGAAGAAAATATGTATAGTCTATAACGTTTTTCGTTTTCTTTTATATCCCCATCGCACTCATAGTAACAATTCTAAAGATGCTCACTATGATTGAACTGCACAATACATTGAACATTTCAGTTGGCACTGGAATTGGCTGTATTACATTTTTTCTCTATTAAATAAAGATGGAATATCTCTTCCTACAGTTTTGTGTCAGATGTCTACAAAACAAATCCGTATAACATATATTCTAATTATAATGGAGTTATACAGAAATATGTGAGGAAAACATATTCAGGTAATAATGGTTCAGCTTGTGTCACACAAACACTATATAATTACAAGTAATTCCTTAGGTTTTATTGACACAAATTTATTGTTCAAATATAAATAAATATTGATAAGATTTTATTAAATTTAAGTCTATTCTGATCAATTTTGCTCGAATCAAGTTCAAATAATATTTTTTTAATTACAAATTTTGTTCCTTGAATTAGGGAATTTTACACTCGGTATTGACCGATATTATATGAATTTATTTTTGACATGATACATGTGGCTGCACTTCCATCATAATGAAGACAGCGAACTGGTGCAGGCTAAATCAACAAAAGGGAACTTCGCTACAATCTTTCGAACCCAAAATACAAGGATGGCCAGGTACTAAGGACAATTCTAGACTCTAGAGAGTGCCAGATGCAGTGAATGCATTTACTGCATACTCAACAGCCAAAATAACTTTAATGTAAAGACAGATATGGATAACTATATTGAAAACTTGTACATTGCCGAATGAAGCATAATTCTTTATCCGGTCCAGCATAAAACCAGACACAATGCAGATAGCAGGAGATACGTATTTCATCAATATTTAATAAGCTGTTATAATCAAGATATATCTTCAGTTGAAAATTAAAATGCTAAAGTAGATGGATAAATCTATTGAAAAATTTGAGAGAATCGTCCATAAAATCCGACACCAACTATTATTCGGCCAACTACATGAAAACCGTTAACGAGCATTGTTTTTGGAGCTACCCCATCCACGAGCTTCACATGTATCAACGATATACCACGTGTGTGACATCCGAATGGTAACGAAGGGTCACTCTATTGGTAACTATCTACAAAAGAAAATTGCTATAGTCCATGTGTTGTTCAGCACCTAGAATATATATCCACATTAATTGTGTTCTTGACCGACTATGTAATCATGACCACAATTTATAACTGACAAAGCAAATTTTGAGTGACATAGAAAAGAGCGTTCCATGTTATTTTATCCCCGATATGGTAGTAATAAAGAGCGTTTATTTCATTTTTGTGGGCCAACAATTGAAAAACAGAAGCCTGTGACCATGGAAAATATGTCAAGGCACACGAAGCGGGCATATAAATATTTTTGTTATATGCAGTTGTATACCTCTTATAATATTATTTATATAGACTATTGACTCATTTTCAACTATGCTCATGATATGTTTTATTTATTACGCTGATAATTTCAAGGAACATTTATCAGTGGTGCAATGCTGAAAACTAATCATTTTGTAACTATTTTGAGGAAAATGAATTCACATCTTATTACTGGATCAATTGATCTCAGATTGGATTGGTTTTTTTTATATTTGGTTCAAATAGGGGCAGAAATAGGAGATTTGCCCATACATATGTGGACTGTTAACCTCATGGGTTGATTTATGAGCTGAGTTTAGAACCACATAATTGGAGGGAGGGTTTCTGAGTTTGACCCCCTAACTTTGGTATTCAGTGGAAAATCTGTTGTAACACATTTATACAATAGAAATCGAGCGTTCCGTGCTGCTGATTAGGCGTACATCATAATTTGTTCAGATAGAAACATCCAAAATATGGCCGACACCGTTAACCAACTTCTGGAATCGATACAAGATGGAAGCATCCCGCGGGCAGATGTTGAAAGGCTGGCTTATGATATAGGCGAAACCGAATCCATGCGTATGTACGACGGGGCTTCGGCCAAGTGGTCGAATTTCAATTTGAGTACGTTCAGTCCAGAACGTTGGTTAAATGAAAGGAATGCAGTGGCAGTTTCATTTCTGAAAGGAATTTGTTCATTAAAAAAAACTCAGAAAAAATATATAATTCTTTGTATAATCATGGAACAACTATATTTTTTGAGAAACCTTAATTTCATCGGGCCCATGTCCATGATCCTGGCTCTCGTGTGTTACTTTGTCAACGCGTCGAAGACAGTTGTTTCCTTATTCGGGTCCACGCACCCATGCGGGTCTTATAAAACTATCTGAAAATGGATCAAGGATCACGGAAAAATTCCTATATCAGCACCTACTGATGGCGACGATTGTTTAACTTTCTTTGACAACAATCAAGTTTTGGCCAAACGTTGGCGAATCCCATATGCAAATAAACCTGTGGTCAGTGTGACTACAAACATCCTAAATATTATACCACACAACCAAACGGGAATAATGAACTTGTCACCCTTGGAACCACGCAACTGGTTAAAGTATAACGTTAGCGGTGTATTGATGTATTCATTAGAATTCGCCAGTTTACAGAGAGGTGGACTCATATATTTAAAGTAGAACGGGATAAATTCATAAAAGATCGGATTAGAATTGTAACATATGAAATGTCTACTAACATTTCGGAAGAGTCGGTGGGACCGCCTTCCAAAATGGTTAAAATTAGCCACAGAGGAGAGGTTGAATTTCAAGATTCTATTGGGAAATGTTCACAGTATGATTGAGTCACTGGCCGAGGTAAACCAGGTGAACCCATATGCAACAACCCTTGTTCATATGGAAGTGTGCGCGAACTAATATGTAAATTGACTCAATCGATGGTAAACAGGAAATGGGCCGTGCTGGGATGCGATGGTTCACCCTACCTCCTGGGTAGTACACTCTTGGCACGCTCTTTTACATGCTGTGGAATTTCGTTTGATCAATATTCATAATTTGAAAACCATTGTGATGCTCTTCAAGACAGTTCGCGATTAAATGATCCAGATGCAAGAACATTTGGGAAATATATTATTAACTCCAGGGATGGGTCATATTGAACTCAATTTTACAAAATGTTTGTGTAAATTATTATGGGACATTCATCTGAAAGAATTGGCAGAGTTCATGAATATTAAATCGCAGAAAGCTTTGGAATCCTGCATGAGAGCAATAAATCACCATAAAGCGTGGCAGTTTCTACAAATATCGTTATATAGCATGGCCAATGAACTGTTGGTGCCGTTCGTTCGTCAGTCATCTGCCACCGGCGGCACAAGAAACTTCATTCAATGGTGTGCCAATGTAAACAATCCTAATTTTCAATTACATTTTGATATAACCATATTTAAATGCTTTTAATTAATTATGTTGTTGTTGTCATTGTACTGTTGTTGTTGTCATTCTAGTGTTGTTGTTGTTGTCATTCTGGTGGACAACCCTAACCCATGACCCTAACTGTAGCCGAAAACACTTCCTTCATATGTTATTTTCTTAATTATTTATAACTTCGTTTGGCGGCAATATTTAAATTTGAATTTACCGCCAATTTCTGGCGGGAATTAGCGAACGAGCGCACGTTTGTCTACGTCACTTTACGTTTAAAATTTAGCGCCCGGCCGGACAGTATAAAAGGCCTGTGCTGCCAGCATTACTTCCCACTCTCGGAATTCTGTTCTGAAGTAAAGTTTAGAAGTTTAAAGTTCTGAAGTATCTGTTTAGTTTAAAGGATATTATGGATATTCGACAATCAACGGTAAGTCTATTTACAAACTTTGAACATCTTTACACATTTTCTACTGGTGTAAGACATACTGCGTATGTATATATATACTGGACATGTTGTATATACTAGTAAATGTTTTGTGAAATTTTAGTGAATCGGTTAGAATAAATTAACATAACCAATGATGAACTGCTATATTTAATAACTAAACTGGCTATATTTCATAGGAGGATATTGATTGGGAGACTCTGTTTGCCCTAACAGAGCAAATGGTATCAAAGCTTTGCAAGACGATGAAACTCCATTACAAACTCATGAAATCAATAGAGGATTTCAGGAAGAAAACTAATGGGTGAGTACTGAGTATATCTTTGTCTTCCATCACTCGATTAAGTTTTCAGCTGTTTTTAAAATCAATTTAAAATGAAAGAATTCCAGTTAGTGACATAACTAATTAATTAATTGGGTAATGAATGATATTTATTATTTCCCAAGTATGGTTTATATGCTTTATCCTACAGCAAGTTTTCCGCCAGGGGGAAATAAATGAGTCCGACCATGGTTCGTTTCGTTGGGAAAACAATTTGGTATTTGTCACTGAAAAGTAATCATTTCCTTGCACCAGAGAAACTCACAAAGCAATCCAAAGCTACGTATATTACACAACTTGATAATTTACGTGGGTGCATTAATTCTGTTGATGGTACCCAGAGCATTGATAATGAAATTACGCCTAGAAACGGAAACATAACGCAGTTTTTTCTGTACTGCTAATCTTGAGTCGTGTGATATATGTGTAATTAAACAGCTAAATGGGATTTAGTAGAGATGTATTGACTATGAGACCCACGAGTCTCACGAATGTGACCGATCATCATTTATTTTGATGTCTACAGCATGAAACCTTTAAAAATTAACTGATATAAAACGGTATGAAAGATATTCATATAGTACTGGGTAAAATGCGTATATTCCATTGTCCGTGTCTCAAAATAGTTGTCATAGTTGCCTCAGATCAAGTGATAAAACACGAATATTTCGCTATTATCACAAGAATGCATGGTGGTATACCATGAACTAAATTTATTAAAACACGAAGGAGTACCATAGACTATCGTCAATAAATTCTAAACTTGACCAAAATTGCCTACATACTCTGTGACAAAGACTGTGTTTATACCTGGAAATTATATTTGGTTGAATTCACCAAGGCCACATCTACGCGAAACTTACTACATTTTCTTCAACCGTATCACCACGTTTACTCCTTCTCCCTAAAGTTACACATAGCTGCTGCACACAGAACCACGATTAATACTATTGCGTGAATGTTTAACGTTTAAATAACATCTTAAACGGTGATCACTCGATATTTAGCATGATTATGTGGGTGGTAATGGTAAGATATTTTCAAACAAAAATATACTGAAAACTAATAGTGTGCATTGCGTAGCTGCATATTCCAGTTGTAAAGTTGTGATTGAAGTAATTTGAACAAAATTGTCTACTAAGAACACGGTTTGTTAGCAGCATGAAAATTAGTCTTACATACAATGTGTGTTGTACAGTCTCTTTGATCTGGTGAGACGCGGTGCTAATCTATTGAAGATATGAGTGTTTCTTTACAGTATGATAAGCATTGCTACAAATATGTATTGTTTAATATCACCGGGAGTGTTGACAATTCCGGAAATATAACTAACATTTAGACCGCAAGAGTGTGCACTTAAATTTCGGCGTTACATTAAAAAATTAATCATCATGCCGAATGAAACTACCATGAACTGTGAGGCGAAACATTAGTTCGTGTGTTGCATGTCCGATATTATTATTTTTGGCCCGACAATTTGATGTTGGATAAGCAGAACACCCAAACTTTAAAGACGCAAATCATTGGGGTTTGACTTGCGGTGCAATGGCCAATAAATCCTTCAGATGGATCTGTGTAATGATGTGTGTACCTTTAAAGATATTCAACAACCGACTTGTATATTATCAATACATATTTTCACTCATATGTGGTTATCCAATATGTTGCTTTCTTTGATGTATTGCTTGCAGTTGTGGCCATTTTGACAGCCATTTCATGGCCACGATTGTATGATTTTCTGTGCGTGTCACTCTATTCGCTCCCGTGCTAAAATTTAACACAAACTGGTATAACGGCGTAACTCCGATGCCACAATATATCGTATAATAACTTGTTTCGAGAACTGATGTAGTATAGACAACCATGTTGGACGCCATCTTGGATAACAAAGTTTCCCCACAGCGGATTTTTGCGGATTTTGGATATGTTGTTCCTGAGGCTTTTTCGCATTGAATGACACCAAAATCAGCTTGTATCCAATTTATTCCGGGTTGATCCCCAAATTCAGCTTCAACGACCACACTATAAGACTAAGTCAAGCCTGTTGCATGTGTGAGGCAGATAATACATCAGTTCATAGTATTCCAAGTATGGGACATGAGAACGTACGATCAATTGAAAATGATCACATGTATATAGATATAGGGTGCTAAATGTAGCATGCCATGAACTTTACGCAACTTTGAAATGGCCGACATCATGTCAATTTATTAACTCCACCCATCGCCTGGTGTTATATGTAGCTGCTGTGTGTGGGGGGGGGGGGGGGGGTTTGGGAAATACTCCGGAGGGGGGTAAATGAAGCATGCCCAGGGACATATCCAGGCCGTTTTTCATACCGTCTCTCCTATATATTTTGATACAATCTGTATTCGAGAGATAACCCACATCCTCCGGACCTCAATGATATGATCGTGAATGAGTATTGATATACCCCACTAAACTTTGACAGACACCAGTAATGGTGTGTATATAATTTACATATCTCTCTTATATATTTTGATACAATCTATCTAATTTACATATCTCTCTTATATATTTTGATACAATCTATCTGTTTGTCTGTATGTCATTTATACAAATCTACGATTCTCCACCGATCGAGACCAAACTTCCTATCTAGGGGTAAAATCCCACGGATACGGTCGTTGTCGTATTGGCGACCCCGTGCGACGCCCGTGCAGCGCATGCGCAGACGATATCTCGGAAACGGGTGGAGCTATCGACTTGAAATTTGCTATGTGAATGTATCTTGCCCCGGATACGAATTTTATCGGGTCGCCGAGCCCGTGCGACGCCAGCTTCGCGCATGCGCAGAGCAGATCTCGGAAACGGGTGGAGCTATCGATTTGAAATTTGGTTTTTGAATAGGTATCGACTTGAAATTTGGTTTTTGAATAGCCCGGACAACGTCGGGCTCATCGGCTAGTTTCATATATATTTTGAAGACCTCTGTATGTTTGTCTGTCTGTATGTCTGTCATTTATACAAATCTACGATTCTCGACCGATCGGGACGAAACTTGGTACGTGTGTGTAGTTTGACCAGGTGGTCGACGTTGTCGTATTGGTGAGCCCGTGCGGCGCCCGCTTCGCGCATGCGCAGACGAGATCTCGGAAACGGGTGGAGCTATCGACTTGAAATTTGCTATGTGAATGTATCTTGCCCCGGATACGAATTTTATCGGGTCGCCGAGCCCGTGCGACGCAAGATTCGCGTACACGCAGACCAGATCTCGTTAACGGGTGGAGCTATCGACTTGAAATTAGCTATGTGAATGTATCTTGCCCGGATACGAATTTTATCGGGTCGCTGAGCCCGTGCGACGCCAGCGTTGCGCATGCGCAGACCAGATCTCGGAAACGGGTGGAGCTATCGACTTGAAATTTGATATGTGAATGTATCTTGCCCCGGATACGAATTTTATCGGTTTATCGGGTCGCCGAGCCCGTGCGACGCCAGCTTCGCGCATGCGTAGACCAGATCTCGGAAACGGGTGGAGCTATCGACTTGAAATTTGGTATGTGAATGTATCTTGCCCCGGATACGAATTTTATCGGGTCGCCGAGCCCGTGCGACGCCAGCTTCGCGCCGACCAGATCTCGGAAAAGGGCGGAGCCATCGACTTGAAATTTTGTATTTGAATAGCCCGGACAACGTCGGGCTCATCGGCTAGTCTCATATATATTTTGAAGACCTCTGGCTGTTTGTCTGTCATTTATACAAATCTACGATTCTCGACCGATCGGGACGAAACTTGGTACGTGTGGAGAGGAGAGGAGAGGTTGAATTTCAAGATTCTATTGAGAAAAGTTCCCAGTATGATTGGGTCACTGACCAAGGTAAACCAGGCGAACATACGTTTAATCTAGGTGAACTAGCATTACGCTTTATGAGATGATGAAAAATGCAACGCAAACCGACACAGAGCCTACTGTCCAGGTTCGCCAAGTTAGTGTGTTATTATGTTGATTAGATTTTTAAATTAATTGTATTGAGTTATTCATGTCTTATCACATTTCGATTAAGTGATGTCACTTTGATGGAAAGTTAATCACTTTTGGTTAATTGATAGGCATTTTACTGAATTCATAATCCCACATTGAAGTCTGTCTCATTTAAAAAACACACTTTGATTTAGGGTCCTGCGAATTGGAGATTTTGATCGAATCGAATATCGAATCGAGTCTACGTAATCGAATCGAATATCGAATCGAATCATACATGTGTGTTGCTTTCTTAATTAGGCATTTAATATCAATGATTAGACGATATGAGAAACGTTCTATGAACTTCCATGAAATTCCATCATAACTTGTGTGGCGATCAACCGTCGTTCCCGATACTATTAACTTCAATTGAGAATTGTTGAGAGAAAAACAAAACAGATTAAAACGTCCATGCGGTCGTAACGACGATTAGATATATAACCACTAAACGGATTATCGGAATTAAAATCACACGCAATTTGTAGAGTTTGCATGTACATGCACAATTGCAAATAGGCACTCGGAAACACCCGTTTTTATAAACTTGAAGATGCAACAACAGTCGCAGGGTAGCCTGTTTATGTAGTGCTGGATGATTAGATGTCTTGTTGTCCCATACGCTTGCGATTTATATACTACGTTGCATTCATCACACGTGTAAGTTTCTGCACTTCATGTAGCTTTTATCATGTTTAAAATAAACATGAATAACGGACGATAAATTGTCAAGTTTCAAGGAAAGCTCCGAAACTGAAAGTCAACTTCAAAAGAAAACACCGCCACACGCACTCTTCGATGCCGGGAGCACGTGTTGTTTACATTATCGGCGATATTACAGAACGAATGTCGACCACGACGAATGCGGAGGATGGGAAAGTTACATTTATTTTATTGTTAAATACACTTATTAAGTAACTTCATTTGGTCGTAACATATATCAACATACCATGCATAAAATCATCTGGCCAATATCCATTTGCATTCATACTTCGTTCGAAAGACGAATCACTAGAAAAGGGGTTAGCGGTGTACTCCATTGGTACCTCGTGTGCACGGTTTTAGACAAAACGGGAAAAGTCGCGTGCGGCGATCTGAATAAACTGTTTTTGTTGTACAATTTGAAAAAGTAGAATTACACCACAAAACTGGATCGAGATATCCATGGTAACTCGAGTAATGACCAATCTCGACAATGCTTTTAAGCATCTCATCGCTATTATAAATTTACACGTGTCGTCGGTCCATCGGCGATCTCTGAGCTTTTGGCTACCATGTTCAAAGCTAGAATTCAGATGTGTTTAGTCGTCCTAAAGTGGCCAATTACTGGCTATACTTATATTTAATAGCATGCGAACATTCGCGATGTACAATAAGAATTATAAGGTGCATATATTCATAATTTTCGGGAATTATATGGCACATAAACAGCGAAGATCGACGTGTGTACTTTTCCGTAAACAGCTTACTTTTTAGTCAGTGTATATTCGAAATTTCGAGTTGGAAATTTCGAATCGAATTCGACTTTCGAATCGAATATCGAATATTCGCAGGACCCTACTTTGATTATACTAAATCAATCACAGAAAACATTGGGTATGACAGCCTGGTAAATTATGAGTGTAATGTTTGCGAAATATGTGTAATATATGTGAATACAATAACAAGTTTGGTTCCATAGGAACGACATTGTTTCACCTCGGAGTCTCTATCCAGTTATATTTCATATCGATTCAAAGCAAATTTTTTTTTTATTTTTAATTTTCAATAACAAAATCTTATATGCAATTGATAGCCGTAAGTTTATTTGTCACACCTTGTTTTAGTTTTTCTCCATATAACAAAGCAGAATGACGTTAACATTAGTTATTGATATTACTAGTGTCAAAATGAGACGCATGATGAGCAACACATCGGAAGCGCCACATTTATGTTGTAGTCACCTACATATAACAATACTACTCCATATTATTTTTAGACACAGAAAGTCAAGACAAGGGGGACACCAAAGAAGACATCTGACTTATTAGTGTTGGGGTCCACCAAAGTTAAGGCCCTTTGTTGAATCATGGTGTTTCAGATCCAGGTATAGCTTGGTGTTAAACTAACATGAGCTCTGATGTGAAATACATACCGTATGAAATTATTTCTTAGTCTAAGAACATGTTTCCTGTCATTATCGTATTGCTTCAAAATATCGATTTGTATGCAGTAATGCTCAAGCAATAGCCATATTTTGTCCTGGTTCATAAGGACACATTATTCCTTAGGGTGGATGCACACATGCATGTAATCTCTGTAGTTATCGTGTATTTGATGTTTTACATTGATCAGACAGACCATGTAATATGTGTCCGTTGACAACCCAATCATTACGGCTATCTTTGACAACAGCGAGATAAGTGCAGAGAGCAGTTTACTGAACGAAGTCGTCAGGCCGCTTGAATTAATATGTAAGGTCATCCAGAAGTCCAGGCAAGGGACCTTAAGAAGACAGAAGATATCGCGATATATATTGCAACTTTATTTTGGGTATGAAAGGCGTGAGTATCGGTTGTGTGTGAATGGAAGTAGGTGTCTTTGTCATTTGTTTTTATTCATACGGGTTAGAAACATATTTTAATATTTATTTCGTGTTCGGGGCGAACACATTTTCTGCAAGGGGGGGGGGGTTTGTAGCGTCAGAGGGTTAACTAATTGTAAAATCTGTCTAATTAAGTCTATATTCACCCTATTTTACGTAATTTTACTTTCCTAATGTTCATCGCGATTTATATCATAAATCTATTCGTACTATTTCATCCGTTTTATTTTTAACGGCCTTGTTTCCGGTTGGCTGGGTATATACCGTCCAACCGCCAACGTCGCTGGCTTTCAACTTTCTCTCTCGGCATAGCAACTTACGTCACTTTGTCAACAACGATGCAAGGGCATTCCAACGACTTTCATTACAATCGAGCTCACTTCCAAGCGTATATCAGCCGTATTTGCATACGCATCCTGGTGACAGAAGAATATCATGTCTGGCTACTATTATAGAGAATGCACAGCTAGCAATCTTGGTGATTGCACTTTCCGTTTAGGTAATTTCAACACATAATTCATGCACTTTTCCACTTGGTAAATTTCTCCGCAGTTCAGACTTCAGTCGAAGTCATTTACTCTTAGTATTAGTACTCTTGTAGTACATTTGTAGAATAGGTTAGTTCTTGCGTTAGCCTGTGAGGAATAGTGGTACTCTAGTCATGCTATCCACACAGGAGGTAGTCAGAATCAGAGCCAGGTTTAGATGCACGAGGACAGACAGATGCACCCCGCTCAGTCAGAATCAGAGCCAGGTTTAGATGCACGATGGTTTAGATGCACGAGGACAGGCAGAGATGCATCACATGGATTGTGGATAGTACAGTTTCACTCACATACCACTTTGGTCTGATCATGGCAGATGTAATAATCAAGAGTCCGAATCCAAATGCAGACCTGGTACAGTGCATATCAAGACAGCAACCAACCACTCATCACCACTTGGTCGATTACTTTGCCGATGCTCGATCAGTATTACGCCCATCCCAGGTGAACCATTCCCAATGCTGCCCGGTGACACATAGATGTCCACACTTGGGTGAGGCCCAGGTTACAGGTCAGCACACATGCACACTATGCATCCAGTACACGTGCCACGTCCATACTTTATCAGTAGATGATGCAGTACCATTCCACGATCAGACATACATAACAGGTTTATCCACAATATCCAGGTCATATTATTATTCCTCACAGGTAACTCAATTACTATAGCATATGCGGGTTCAGTCATATTAATAATCGCACTAATAGAAGTAATTTACAAGTATTCCATCACTGCTTTATGCAATACTTATTTCCGTAACATAGTGCGTATATATTGTTCATATTGTTGTCATAGCTTTGAATACACAATATTATCTTGGTCATTGTAAATAAATCATAGCATTTTATACTGGTCTCTACTCTTGTTATTCTGGTCAACTCATATGGATTTGGGCGTTGTATTTATCATGCTCACAGTGTAAGTTATAATCTAGTCCGCCAGTGGGTAACACTCAGGAAATACCAGGTATATAGACAGCCCAGATGTACTACGTCCATCAGCTTACTCATGAATATTGATGTCGTCATCCAGCCATGCAGTGTCGACGATCCGGTCGGTGTACCGCCCTATCCACTGCTCGTCAGATGTCATGGTTGACACGATTACTCATCCATTCAGAGATGTCATATCTGGTCGTTGTACTCACTGTCAGTCCCGTTAATAACATGCTACAAATCCGATAGATGTATGGGTATACATGTACCTACCAGCTAGCCTATATGCACACAGGTCAGGTCGTGAAAGATGACAGAGGTCAGTGCCAGCTACCGCTACCAATCCGACACAGGTACCTACCAGCCAGCATATATGCAGACAGGTCAGAGATCACAGTATCAGCTACCGCTACCAATCCGATACAGATATACTTACCAACTGGCTTATGCATATTAATGATATGGTAATTATGTAGTGAGTTGACCAGTGGTCCATGGTGTGGCACTCCCTCAGTATAACTATAACGCTACCACTTGTAATTGGGAAACAGTTAGTTTCACGTGTGGCATTTGGGTACATATTATGTCAGGTTTCCGCTTGGCATATTTAGGACATGTATATAGGTACCACTCCCCCAGCATGCCACAGAATCATCTTCCTTGGTAGGTTTGTAGCAAATTGTAAAACTGCAGGAGCTGTATCCATTGTCTGTGACACAGGTTCTGTCAACAATAATTTATTAAACAAATGGCTAAATTATTTGCTTTTCTATTCTGAAAATGTTGTAATAAAATCTGCTTATTCTCATAGACATGCTTATATTACAATAATTGTGTTATATATATAATTTTTCATGCGATTAGGTGAAATAATTTTAACTGAATTACCTGTTATTAAATGGTGATGTGTAAAAAAGTTACTTGATATATGTTAGAATTATATCTGAGGTTTGCATTTGTCAACATTGTAATATAAAATCAGGAATATGATTGATAGAATTAAACTGAGGTATATATCCCAACATCTTAAACACCAAGATGTATGTGTTACCTAGACGACTGGTATCACTGCCAATAAGCTCGGAAGTCAAGCAACCACAATTCAGATGGTCAGGTCATGGTGATGGCCGGCATTGCTTCATTGACATAATACACATGCTGAATGAGGATAAGCGATATGTCGAGCAATACAAGCGCATAAAAACATACTATCTAATCATTGGTGAAATTGGTATGTTATCAAAGGTTTGCCTTGAACAAATAGAGAAGACGATTAGAGAAATAAGAGAGAATGACAATCTTTTGTAGGTATACATGTAAATAATCTTCACCTCAACACGAATTCAGTGAAAATTATTTATTTTTAATAATTCCTATGCGTGATTTACCTTGAATTGCAAACAAGCATCCCACGACATAACGGTTAGCTGCATTGTCACAAAAGATCGAACTGGTTTTGCAAAATCTGTACAAGAGAAATACGCAACTGTCATGACATTATCTAAACAAATTTGGACACTTATGTCTGTCAGGGGCCAGAATGAATTTGACAAAAAATACAAAACACTTTCTTACATATATGACAGTTGCCAATATTCTCAGTCGAAAAGTGAAATGTGTTCCACTGGACAATCAAAAATCGTTCTTCCAAAACCGCGGAATGTCGCTGGAAAGGTCTCGAGCAAAATATACATCCAGACAAATCTAAAATAAAGAGACGGAAACTGGACAAGATCGTGTCTGAGCTAAATGTTGCTGGGACATATCTTTTTTAACGATAAATTGGGTCATTGCGCTTTTGCAAAGAAAGTTTCCTGATGTTGCCGGAAATCTGAAAGTGTCCCTGAGCGATGGAATAAAGTTCAGTAGATGGGGGAGGAAGTTTGTACAGCTAGTGATATTTGTGTTTATTTGGGAATGGCCAAATAGGTGAAACACACGTATATTCGTCATTCACGTTAAACATTGCACAGTCGCCTGATGTATTGAAAGATACAATTGATAGTCAGTCATGGAGAGTGGTCATGAATGGGTGCCAATTGACACCACAATCCGTTGGAAATGATGCAAAAAGAAAGTTTCATTTTCATGATCTATGCTCTTCCGAAAAGGCAGACTCTGGTGTTTTGGCAATAGCTGTAGCCACTGAACTCTGTCGCTCCGGTTAAGCGCTCATTCAAGCCAAAGAGAGGTAAGTATAGTCTTTATCCTGTAGAAATGGTTTACCTTAAACACGTGGCAATGAGGACACAACTATTCTAGTCAATCTTTCACTGATTCATATTATCATATTCTCGGCCGTAAAATACGGACGAAAACAGTAATTATTATCTAGTCATAGACGGGCGGTCTCTTGACCTCAATAATATTAGCATAATGACAGTGTCTAGGTCGTAACATATGTGATAGTCGTTACCCCATTCAACCGAAACACACGCGCCCGGCCACTTATGTCGATAACGAACTATCCGAAGATTAAGTCGTAATTGTTTCTACTCCTGTTTCGCCAATTATAACTAAAACTCGAAACAGAACAGTGAGAAGGTTCGTTTCCTTACAGCAACATCGACAGTGATGACGATTTCGCTCCGGTAAAAAACAATTCCGGAAAACAATGTGACTCAAAACAGATGCAACCACCTTGTATATAGTGTAAAGAGGAGAGTACACAATATTTACTTGTTAACTTATTTTGTGTATACAACATTATTCACATTTCTTTCACAGTGGTATGACTTTGTCTTTCTCTTTTTGCACAGTGGTATGACTTTAATGTTACGTTATCATTGTTAGCCGGATAGTTCAGTGTCCGCTCCCTTTTCCACCTTTTCATTGTAATCGAACGGCAACATCCGATTACGCCTCCGAGATGAATGGCGCAAAATTACATCGGGTATGTTCGTTTTAGCGGGAAAGACGGGGTTCAACTACGATATACGTGGAGCAACCAGAAAGAAGAGTGTTACCGAAATGCTTTTATTAAACTTAATTTTAATTCCGTCTTTCTGTTTAAATTTCGTTTCGGCTTGTTCAGTCACTCCTCGGTGAACTCCCGTTTCCTGGTCTTGGATTCCCCTTCCGTTATTTCCGCTGCCATTGCCTTCCGACACACATGTCTTGAAGATATGGAGGACCTTGGGCCTAGTCGTATCAGCTGGTCGATGCCTCACATGATACAACCGCTCTAGTACCTCCATGACTCCTACATCAAACCTCACGGTATGCACCCACGGCAAACAGGGTGCCACATTAGGGAACTTTTACCCCTCGCAGTGGGGCAGTGTGGCATGAGGCGCAAGGAATTTAAAGATATCATACAAACTGCAATACCTTGTCCATCGATGGGAAACTTTGCTTCGGTTCTAGGCAGCATATTCAAACCGGAAACAAGCAAAAGTATCAATGGTCAGAAAAAAACAGTATAGTCCGGATTCAAAAAGGGTACTTCTGCCAGCGCATACTTTTAACACACCACCGAATTTCTCAGTCACTAAGTCAAGTAGTGGCGACTTAGTTTTGTTACATCAAACAATTTGGACTGTTAATGGCAATTTCGATAATTTTGAACCGGAGTATGTTAATGTCAGGTTGGATGATTTTCCTCGAAAAAAATAAGGTTGTATGATGGTGTCCCGACAGACAAGGTCGTCAGAAAGGAAGGTCATATTGAAGAGAATTGTTTTGAGAATGACTATAAAGAAAATGTACACCAACGAAGTAGCTCCTCAAATTGCCTCGGTATAAAAACACTGAAAACTGGAGGTGCATGCGCGGTAATCATAAAAGAAAACATTTGGAATCTTCTAACGCTGACAATCCGCCGGCTAAAAGGCAAAATAACACACCAGCGGACACGCCTGCTGCTTCGAGTGAAACCGAAACGGTGCAACCAGACACGGACCACACCGAAATGCTGGACATTGTACAAAAAGTCATAAATTTAGGTGTGCCTGACAAACTTGCCGTTTTATTTAAAGATCAATCAGAACAGCCGAGTGAATCCAAACGCAAGACGATGGGACCAGGCTGTAATATCAGCCTGTACTGTCGTTCCCCTGCTGCATATAGGGATATACAACATTCGGGGATGTTAACTCTGCCATCGCCCAGACTAATGACAAATTTCATGCTGATCAGACGAACCGTACGACCTGTGGCCCGTGCTAATGAATTAAATTTTGAAATCAAAGATGGCTGCTGGCTGCTGTTTTTTATCGGAATTACACCTAAATGACTCCTTCCCATCTACATTCCAATTTCAACAACCATGACAAATTTGATGATTATCAGTCGAATAGTACGACCTGTAGCCCGCACAATGGATTTAATTTTGAAATTCAAGATGGCCTCCAGGCTCCAGCGGCCATGTTTTTTGGCTGAATAACCTCAAAAGGACTCGTTCCCGTCTACATGTCATTGTTAACATCCATGACAAATTTCATGAAGATCGGACTAAAGCTACGACCTGTAGCCCGCGCCAAAGGATTTAGTCATGCAAAGAGTAAAATCCAAGATGGCTGCTGGCGGCCATGTTTTTTGGCCGAACGACCCCAAAATGACTCGTTCGAATCTACATGTCAATATTAACATCCATGACAAATTTCATGATGATCAGACGAACAGTACTACCTGTAGACCGCGCCAATGGATTTAATTTTTAAATCCAAGATGGCCACCAGCGGCCATGTTTTTTGGCCGAATGACCCCAAAATGACTCGTTCCCATCTACATGTCAATGTCAACATTCTTGACAAATTTCATAAAGATCAAACCAAAGGTACGACCGGTAGCCCGCGCCAAAGGAAATTGTTGACAACACACAGACACACGGACGCCAACCCATGGCAATAGCTCAAACTTACAAAGTAAGTTGAGCTAATAATTCAGTAGCTGACCTAAGGACCTGGGGTCAGGTGACATCAAATTCGGAGTGCAAGAGCAACATCACGATTGGTGGAAACTGCGAGTTCAAGGGTCATTCATATACCCCTGATGTTTCACGTGCTCATATACCCCCAATGTTTGGCGCACATTCTCTTATACCCCGCCGTCAAGGGTGACGGGGGACATGGTGATTTAATCGTGGCGTTGTAGCCAATCAGCTAGTTACAACCGGATGTGAGGACAAAGTGTATTAGTTACATGTATAACATTTTCAAGATCGATTCCGGCATAAACGGTGTAAATTGCGTGTAAGTTACGGTAAGTATAACGTTTGGTGGCACTCGGAATTGACAGTGTTACTAGTACTAATATAGATGGTGACCCGACTATTAATTGAAAGAATGAAATTGACACGACAATGTCTTACTCATCGTTTGAGGTCAAAGACATCACTGCGACATGATGGCAATGATTGATGCGGCTTATATTTCAATTGATCGCGCACCGTCGGGTTATGATGCGATCTGTGTGAAGGTCGCTTACTCTTGAGTGCCTAATAAACATACATGTGCGATTATTAAAATCGAGGTAAAATTCCCACCTATACGATCGTTATTTGGTCCTGTACGTTTATTAAATTAACCAAAAGAAATAATTCATCAATCTTAAATTGTGTTATTCATAGATAAATGAACTCTGATTGTTGACAGTGATCAGCATACTGTAGATTCACAGACCTGGCTATCCATCAAAACTATTTCTGTCACATGGCATCAGTAAACCAGTCAGATGGTGCGTTTTGTTGGGATGTATGGTACTAATATTTCCAGTCTGTAATTTTATTCCGCCCTGTACATGTACTATTATTCAGGTACGCGACATTTTCGAACCTGTACTATTATTCCACCCTGTACTTTTATTAGGCACTCAAGAGTAAGGATGCAGTTAAGGTGACGTCATTGGTGCTACCGTATATAAATGATACTGGATTTAAGAACTGGTTATCATACCGGTATTCTACAACGTCGTAGCCTATACTATAGGGCGTATTTAGTCGGAACATTAACATTTTATAGTGACACCGCTTGGCACCAGTTTATTGGTGATCCCTAAACGAAATCTCGAACGCCGATAATAAATTTAAAACCTGTATAAATGATCGTGTTTTTAATCATTATCCACCACATGTCTAATTATATAATTACATTCAGTGTGTTGGATAAATATTAATATGTTTACTGTATTATTTCCCAAATAAATTGGTGTCTATGCAGGGAAATGCGCTAAACAATAGACCGTCATTGCATCAGTCATCAGTGTACGCCATGTACAATGAATTTTCCGTACCATGTTATGCTTGAAAGTTTTGATATCGGATACCGACTAGTCGACGCAACGTGACTTTTGGGCCTCGACTAGTCGACTTTGAAATTCACTAATCGTTTCAACACTAGACTGCGCCACGATTATGGTACAACCGTGATGAACACGTGAACCATCAAAGACCTATCGGTACCTGCAGGTTGCACGAGTAACACACAGACCTTCCACGAGTAACCAGCGCCGGGACTGGGAGGCCAATACATATGAGCAGTGGGCTACTTAGCCTATACTATAGATACACATAATGACATTGGACTATACGGAGGTCCCCGATGGTCGTGGAAGGAGACTCGAGAGTCAAGGGGATATAATGATGTGTTTTATATAAATTTATTATGCAGTCTATTCCCGGTGATAAAAGACTTGTAAGTGGTTTACAAAGATTCGAAATATCCCTAATCACACGACCGCTTTCAAATCAGAATGTAAGAACTAAGTCTAAGATTCGAAATTGAATTGAATCTTCGTCAGGCCCTACCACTGACTGTACCAGTACCACAGGGGTTAATTTAAAGTTACTCAGCCGTGGTAGCACCTGGACCAGTGTGCCTCTAACCAGAATTGGTTGCTGCACTGAAATATCAACACTGACAACAGCTACTGTCAGTACTGAGCTAGTGACCTACAGAGTACAGGCTAGTCCAGATGCAGCGAATTTAGGAAAATTAATTTTAAACATGCATAAACTTCTATTTACTGATTATTCGTATTGTCATGCTATTTTGCATACATTAAAATAGTACATCTACATGTAGTTCATCTTGCGAAACATCATTTCTCAATTTATATCATGATCAGCAATTTAGCGGTCATTTGTCAAAGGCATTGCCATTGTTATTTTTTGAGCGAAATCGCTGAAATTGAAAATCGTCGGCAACCTTTGAACATTCTTGTGCCAAGTTGTGGCTTGTCTGGCTAAACTTTTCTATCAAATATCATGTTCAAATGGTGTTCGTAAATTGGCACAAAATGCTTACCACAGTGACAGTGATGTGCATTTCTCCGTCTTGACAAATATTCGTGTTCTGTCGATCAGATTAAACAAAATAAACATTTCAATGTCATGTCTGCGGACTATTAACATAATTGTTTTGCGTAATAATTCACCACAAATTGCACAAGCTTGTATTTCATTCGCTTTTGCACAAAAACACAAATTTGGCCAACAATTTAATACACTACATAATTATATTCCTTCTTTCCTGTGTGAATATAATGACTCAAATGATAAAAATGTTGCGAACTATTTTTTATCTCGCCGATGTTAGGATGAGCAGTACTTTGGATTTCCTTGGTAACCGTCGATTTAAAGGGGAACCGCTTAATATTGGTTGATTAAGTTATAAATATAATTCCGGTTTGTTGGCTTCGAGCTTTGACACTATTCCATCAATCTTTTATGTGAAAACGTCTATAGAAAATTAAAGACAAGCTCCAAATGTACAATAGGCAAACTAGAATTGTGTTTCGAGTCAAATATTTGTAATAATTGAATGAAATATGAACACAAAACCTTTACAGCACAATTACAACTTACTACAAATTACAATTGCCGTTTCGAATTTCAGCACTTTTCGTCTCTTGTAAGTTGTAACAAATGTAAGTTGTTGACATTTTTAAGGAAAAATATCATCCACAAATTTACAATATTTCGATATTTATAATGGAATCTAACTCACCTTTGCTCCTGACCACTTTAATCAGTTATGTTAATCATTATGAACTTTGAGGTGGAACCGGATACTGGAGTCTGTAGTCTCTAGGTCACTAGGTCAACGTCGTAACTAATAAGTAACGTTAATTTTGATTGGCAATTGATAAGTAACGTTAATTTAAATAGGTCAGTATATTTAGTAACAAATCGATATTTATAGATTTCCCGCCAAAACATCGAATAGTATAGCGTTGATTTCGCGTACACGTATATGCTTATCGCTCGCGAACGAGACCCCTGCGGGTCTCGTTTCGGGCTCGCTATTAATTGATAAAAACATTTCCCGAAAGTCTTCTACTCGTATGTAATATTTTATACCCTGATAACTGTATAATACATTAAGTATAGGGTTATGAATATCAGACCAGGGTTATGTTCAGGGTTAATGTTGTGGATAGGATCAGGTTTATAAATTGAATTAAAGTTGCGAATATTGTTAATGTTAAAAACAGTGACAGTGTTATGCAAAGGATTTTGGGTAGATTGTATGTATGAATAGGCTTATCGAAAGGCTTATGGTAAGGCTAAGGTATGGCTATGCATATGGTTTGCAGGAGGGCAATGCATATGTTAAGGGTATATTATTGGGTTATAGTTAAGTGTTGTAAATATGGTAATGTAAAGTATTGCGATCATGGATTGGCTACGACTGAGGTTGTTCTTATCAAAATAATAGGAATATGAAGCGATTTATGAGTAAGGATCGAATATGGTTGGGTAGAGGATTGAATAATAAATGGTGATCGGGGATGGCTGATTTATATGGAAGTATCAAAATTCTGCAGGCCAGAATTTTAACCCTCTAGTTATTATTATTATTATACTCAACACTTTTGCAACGCCCAAATCTCTGAAAGTATTAGGATTAGAAGGTTGGTATGTTGGGGTAAATGAGTTCTATGCCTTTGGCCCATAACGAATATTGTCCGAAATACCTGAAACAAACCTATTTTTTGGTTTTTGGCATGAGATATATAAGTTATGCATCACGTATCCAACCGCGTGACGCTATCTTGCATAGACATACATGTAGCCCGAGAGAGAACGAAGGCGGTGCCATCCTTACAATGTTTTTTTTAACTTCCCGAGATCATGAATTGGATTCCTGCAGGCCGCCTAGTTTTTTTCATGCATGTTTTCACTTCGCAGTGGAGGATGACGCGGTGTATTGTGGTAACGAGCACCAATAACGCGGTGACCTGTGGTGACCAGAGGTAAGAATACCGCCCAGTACCGCGGATCGACCGCCTCCACCGCGGTACAAAATAAACGTGGTATTCTGGTGGTATCACCATGGTATTCTGGTGGAATCACCGCGGTACGTACCGGCCCATAACCTCATTAAACAGGTCCCTTAATAAGAGCATAGCTGTATGTAGCAATAGAATTGAGACTGCTACACTTTGGGATAAGCCAATACAACATATATATACATGATTACATGTACCGGTAGTCCGAGTTATTATTATTATTATACTCAACACTTTTGCAACGCCCAAATCTCTGAAAGTATTAGGATTAGAAAACTGAAGGTTGGTATGTTGGGGTAAATGAGTTCTATGCCTTTGGCCCATAACGAATATTGTCCGCGATTACCCCGCGGAGTTATCTCCCTTTTTATTAAAACATGTCATTTTATTATCTCGAAAATTATAAGGAGCAGAGCATCGAAAATTGGACCGTATGCACGCCTCGATATGTCTATATCATGTGATTAACTAATTAAAAATTATTTCGCCTACATATTTCGATAATTATCAGGTCCGCAGTTCGATCATGAAACAATATTTCTGACTTTATGTTAAGATTATTGCTTGGTATTTGTTTCAAATCAGATAGCTGCATCTCGGTATTAAATCTGGATCGCCTTGAGCAGATATATTTATAGCGTCGGTTCTGCGAACGAAGCGGAGAAATGTTGTCAAATTCCACGTCTAAATACGCGTCTTATTCTCACTCAGTTTATACCGTGTTTATATCAGTTTTATTCTATGTGTTGTTGTGTATTGTATTACTTTGATCAAGGTTGCGCTTTTGTTATTCTCACAAAAGGTAAATTTGATGCGTGTTTACATTTCACAATTGCGTCTGCCATGTACAGTCTGCGACGGAATTTCACATGTCCGAGTGCCATTGATTCCTTAATTACGAGACTAATTTATCGAATGAGGTCAAATTTTCGCATATAACAAGACTCGTATGTTATTCTGCACCAATCTGACGAGTGCCGACTTTCATTTCGCATTATTTTCGTTTTTATCGAAAAATAATCGTTCTCTATGGAGATTCCCATGTAAATTTTTTCAACCAAAAAAAATTCATTGTTTTGCAAATTTCAAGCTAGTTTATAGCATGGTCATGGCATAATTTGGCCTAGCGCGTGACGGTAGACGTTCCTTGAGTGTGCACAACAAATTTTGGTCCCAACGAAGCAGGCTAAAATCCTGAAATTTGTCAATTTTACTGTGTGTGTTTAGAAAATATTCATTTAAACTTCCAAAATTGGTTGAAATATGCTCAACAACATTCAGTTGAATGGTGACATTATTTATAGTCACCGACTAACTTCCACGATGAATCAAATTTGTTTTTATTGGTGACAATTATGTCGCGAGAGATAAAAATGTTAATTTTTTAAAGAAAATGTTAAATTTTAGCTCATTTTAAGACTTTAATTGCTTGGTAATTATTGAGATTGCAGTTTCCTTGTATGACAACTCCTTATTTGGAAGTTTCTTGCGCATGCGCAGAAATGATAGAATTCCATGAAGACGTCGCCATTTTTTGTATTAGTCCAGGCAGAGAAATTTTTGTTTCATTTATTTAATTTATGATGGCGATGTTATTTGATCAATCATAGTCAATTTTGTGTTGATAACACGATGGTAAGATCAGTTCTGCAAATATCCACCGCACCTGCGAAGTTGATTTGTATAATCGCAGATTTGAATGATCCTTTGTTCTTGTACTAATAATAATACTATTACGCGTTGGGCAGATCTACTGGTTATCCGTAACTTTTTGATTATCTCCCCTGATCTCGTTAGGTGATCAGGTGACCCAATACAAATGGCAGCTACCATGAAAATTAGAAGATTCATCGTTTGCGATACAAAACATAACCAAAATGACAATTTTATTGGAGGAAAAATATAATTTATTTTGCGAATGTAATGTAAACCTCACCGCGAGGATATGCAATATATAAAAGTGTTTATGGGGGGCTAAATCTAGCAGATATCGCCATTATTGTTGCCTGCATTGTCTCTGTTTAGTTTTTTGCCTTCTGGAAGTTCTGCCAAGTTCTGCAACTCAGTGTACTTTAAAACCTGATATGTTTGCTCTGCTTCTTTCCATGGTGGCTAATAGAGAAGCAGGATACCAACATGAGATTATCAATATTAATCAGATAATAGCAGCCGAAAGACTGTCAATTACCTTAAAGTATTTGGCTACTGCCACTACTGGTACGTACTTCTCGTAGATTGGTGTTATTTATCTTCGTCAATGATGTCATGTCACGCTTGTTAATAATTCATTTGTTTGGAAATACTTATTGGGGGTAGAAACGTATAAAATTGAACTACCACCACTTCCAAAAACAACACCGATAAACAATAACGCTCTTTTCTGTTCCATGCAATGGAAATGGCTATTTATTGTCCTGATATCAGTGATATAAATGAATGCCTAAAATTAGTATTATCCTGAAATAAATTTATGCCACTTTGGCGAACATGGGAACCACGGTACAATTTATGCCATTTTGGCACACTTCAGAGTGAAATCAGGGCTTATATTTCGGCGAGAATCCATATCTAGATTCTCGTAAATATTCTCGCAAATTACCCTGGATTCTCGTGAAAAAGTATATATGGATTCTCGCAAAATCAGAGGAAATATATGCCCTGGAAATATAGCAAATCGTTTAATGCTTTAGAATTTTTGTTTTCGGAGATTTATATATATGCTTAAAGACATATTATGGACTTGTTATGGACTTTTTCGGGTGCGAGATAAATTAGTGCTCAGGCACTTTGCCAACCTGAGGAATGTTATCATTCTACTAACATCACTGAAAATTTCCAAAAAAATTCACCACACCACTTCATAGAGAACATCGTCTGAACTACTCCAAATTGTAAATATTTACATCTCGATTCGGGGCGCAACTATCTGCTATAAATAAACAAAAATGATTTCGCCATCGAGAGTCATTGCATTTAACTAATATACAAGAATGACGTTGTGTATCATCCATTTGGATTAATATTCGTAACAAATAACTACTTTGAGAAAGATTATTCTTAATTTCTATTTGATAACTCTGTCCGGTGTCTGCCGGAGTGTTTCACATCACGTTAATCAAGGAAGACTGTTCAGAAAAACTGCATTTCAAGATCACCAAACAACTTTCCTTTTTAGGGCCACCACATCTTTCCAAAGATGTACTTCTTCCATGTTGCTATCAAAGACCGAAAAATGTCGTTAAACTAGATATCCAAATACCCCCTATATCTTGAGATATTATAAAGACCGAAAAATGTCATTAAACTATTAAAGACCGAAAAATGTCATTAAACTATTAAAGACCGAAAAATGTCGTTAAACTACAAAGACAGAAACATGTCGTTAACCTAGAGATCCAAACATCCCCTATTTATTTAGACAATAAAGAACGAAATATGTCGTTACACCATTAATACATAATTTGTGTTTATGCAAGTCTGGCACCCATTAGCAGTTTGTTTTCGGTACAAGGAATGTACTGTGTGGGCACATGCTGTCTGTGCCGGTATCGGCGGGGATCCGGAGGTCATACAGAATGCTTTAACATATATGTGCGAGGCACATATATTAAGTCCAAATCCACCTGCCCAAGGAGGTAAGTGCAGCGCCGTTAGCTCATGGCATGGTATTTGAGATTTGTGCAAAAATTGCGCAAAATCTGTCGGAATTATTGTGCAAAATGATTTCATGGAAAATTCTTGAAAGATTATGCCTCTCGATTGTTTTAACCACTTTTTGCTGATTAAACGGAATAACGGATTGAAGGGAAGTAACTCATGAGACTATAACGACGATTGCCGACGGGACATACCGCGAGATTTTGCCGCGAGATATGCTCCGAGATTTTATTTTTGGGATCGACAAAATGGCGGCCAAAAATAGGTACCACATAAGGATCCATAAGGCACACATGGACGTAGATTGTGTCAAATAAGGTTCAAATGTAAACACCAATACTTCGTACTTTATATATTAAAAAGCTTTACAAAGACTGTGTGAAGCATATAGATAAGACCTAATCATTTCATTATATTTCGATTTTATTTTCTTCACTGAAAATAACGCTACTGTGAAGTGTGCGGACGACTCCAGTTTTCGATAATTCGTGGTAAAATTTATGATAAATTTAGACATGACTTCTGTATATTAGTATTGTATTATTCGTGTTTTGGGTGAAGGCGATGTTTCATAATTATTATGCCCTTGCATTAACATTTAGAAGCCATGTTTTACGTTTGAAGTCAATTATCTGTTTCAATATTGACCTTCCTATCGTATCTTTTAATATAAACATTGGGACTTTATTTTTTGTGCACCGGTTGGCACCGGTAGACAGAAACTCAATCGAGCACACCTTTTGAAAATGGCATGTTTCGTTTGTGGATTTGAATTTTTTAGCATAGGCTACATCTCAGAACTGTTTCGTACTTACAGGTACACTGATTCAAGATGTTTAATGTCATGTGGTGTGTAAAATATAAACGGTTATTCCAGGGAGCAATTTCTTTCGTTTATTTTACTTTTTCAAAAGTTTTTGTTGACAAAAATAAATCAAAATTTATTTCTTTCAAAAAACAATTTTCTTCATTTTTTCTTATCAAGATCACGTTCCAAGACCTAAGTAGAATGAAATTCGCCCTAACTTGGCCCAAGTCACACCTAGGCTGAGTGTTGTGGTGAAGTAGAATATAAAAACATTTTTGTGTGACTATCATGTCTAGAACAGGTCAGGGAAACATTAGAATCGATCTGCTGACAGATCGATTCGGCTGCTGACAGATCGATCGGGCTGTAGGATATTTAATCAACAATGAAAAACTTTTGCTACAGTCGATACTTAGTTCGAAAACGGGTGATGCCCTTTTTCCGAACGACTGTTGGTCAATATATAATAAAATTATTGGAAATATGTTAGTTAATTGAGACAATTACCGGCATCGTTATCTTTGATTCGACTAGTATTTTTAATGTAAACAATGCCTTTACCATTAAATAAAGACGATCTTCCTGAGTCTCGCGGCAATATTATGCGATGAAAATGAAGAAAAATATATCTCTCAAACAACGTATACAAGGACGATTTTGATTGGATAACGGTACAATGGAGAATTATCGAGTAGACTCTATACCCAACATGCAGAGTATTAGGTAACCGATTTGTATGGGCGACAGTTCACTCAAAAACGTGACAGTACTGGTGAACCATATGATACACAATTACACATGATGTATATTATTACTCGCATATATACAATTGTTCAGGCGCATAGCCAGGGAGGCATGTGCCTAGTGCCCCCCCCCCCCCCCCAACAAAATTCTACAGATAGAGCATCCTGCTCCGGACACATGTTGAAACTTTATAATGCAAAATAATTGCATTGAAAAACGCTTTAACTGGCTACCGGTACTGTAGTATATAATGAGTGAAATACATAATAGTGTGGTATAAAAAGATAACTAAATAAACAAATACATTTAAAAAAACACATACCGGTATTGATGATATTTCATCATGCTTCCATTGTCATAATGCATGTAGGCTATCTGGTTTATGTTAACATATCCATGCAATCTATATGCGCAACTTCTCATTTTGATTGGTTTTGTCATACAATTTGCCAACTGGCCTGATCATTATATAACTATGTAATATGTTAATTTCATTTTATTCTTGTAGTAACTTGTAATATTGTGTTCTATCGATATACGCGAGGGTCCATTGTTCGCGTGGTCAAATAAAATATTCTATTCTATTCCATATACCGGTATGTACCGTAATTATCCCAGATACTCCGAAAGTAGTTCATATGCCAAATGTGAAAAGTGCATTGTTTTGAGTATGTAATGCAAGCTTGCAGATTGGCATATTATCACCTGAGAACTATCAGCAGGGTGCGAAATGTGGTCGACGAAGAGTCGGCCAAACAACTCGTACATGCATTTGTCACAAGCCGTATAGACTGTAACTAGGAGAAAAGGCGTGCGAGTACTGGGTCCACGCTTTTTGCATTGGTCTAGTGGGGTTAACAGTGGCTGACATAAAAAAGTTGAGTTACTGGTGTCCCACTCATCAGATGGACTAATTGAAATTGTGTAAAGCTAAAGAAGCATCGGTGGAGGTGGCACAGGCTGAAGGTAAAGGCAAACAGCCAGTCAAGGGTAAACGTCTGTCAAAGATATCAAAAAAAAAAATTGTTTCACTATTGAACAAATTTGCTCCACGGAAATATTTGTCATTTGCGTCTTATTTCAACAATTTTATAGATAATATGTTAAGCGCACCAAATATGTATCACATTTTCGAGTTTGTCAATGTTGCGACACACTGTCACCCAATGATCTTTCGTTGGGACGCCAGATGGAATCCACATTTTTATTCGCCGGTTTTTTTGTTCAAGGACAAAGTCGCCACCTTCCCCAGCACTATGATTACCAGATTGCGAAAATGTCATGTTTCCATTCATAAAATATGCAACCTCTTTCGGCTGCTGTACCCTCATCGCCATATACCGGCTCATAAGTTCTCTGTAATTTGGCATGTTTGTACAGAACGTTATATTGTATAGCTTGCTCATGGCTGATAAAATTGCTTGACAATTATTGCGCCGCATGCCTGACCTGAATAAATTCAGAGCCAGGCCGAAATCGAACTGAACATCGCACATCAATGTAAAGTTTGCGTCATCGGACATGCTGCCAGCCCAAACCGAAAAGTTTGTTACCGATGGATTCGAATCACCAGATTTGCGGATGTAAACAGTTAGTAATTCATCGAGCGTGGCATAAATGAACATTTTGAGTATTTGCCATGATTTGTGATGGACAAAGCTGCTTTGCATGTCCTTGTTGCATTCACTGACATATAGCCTAGCATATTGGCTAAGTCCTTTATTATAACGTCCCAGAGAAGTGTGAACATTCCGCGAACAAAATATATTTCAACATGGCCCAAGCCGGGAACCAAAAGTACATTTTTAAAAATATCATTTTCCGGTAGATAAAAATACTATTTATTTGCAATAACAAATTTGTCTTGACTTTTCATAATACAATAAAAATTAACCCTTATTATTTGGCCACTAATCTATGAATATACCTGAATATATAAACATCTAATTAATAATTTTAATAGCTAAAGATTTATCGTATCATAACCATACAATGTTGTCCTATTATGGGCATGGTGATGATGGGTAGGTGTCTTATGCCAACTTTTGTTAATGATATTCCGGAAAATATTCTGGGAAAAAACCCAAAACAGTTGACGGAATTATATAATGCATTGACTAAGGAAGAGTTGTCAGCTGTTATAAGATCCTCTCATCCAAATAGTTTAATGGTCCTGGCTACTCTCCCACCAAAAGATTTATATAGGTCTATTCAGAAATACCCAAATATTTCATCTCTCCCTTTAGAGCTTGTTACAAGCAGCCACCAGAGGGCATATGAGGCTTTCGTGCAGCATCTGAACGAGAGTTTTATTAATCCCTTCAATGTGCGTCAGCAAAATATTCATTTGCCTCTGCATATAACTTTGAGGACGCACAGGGGAGGGAGAAATAAAACAAATTCTGAATTTTATTACCAGAGATTGCACGATGGCCTCCATGCCAGTAGGGATTTATTAAAAGAGTGGCAAAAAATGGTATTGTATGCCATGAATAAATTTTCATGGTAGATGTGTCTGCACTCCTGAAACCAGTACCAGTATCAGAAGAAGATTGTATTCATGCTAATACTAGTCACATGTACTGGTATGCTCATATTGTAGTATCGGTGCTTGCTCCAGCCATCACATGTACTTTACTCTTGCTGTGAATACATTATGACCTACTTTGTATCTTTTACATGTGCCACATATTGTATCGGTATATACATGTAGTTACATATTATATAATTTTGGATTCATGCACCATACATGTACCTGTATGGTACAGTAGATGAATAAGATAATCTGCATAAATGGCTATTTGCAAAAATAAGAAATATCGCAGAGGGCAATTGTTTTTCAGAAATTCATATTCTTATGCACTGACTCTGAAAACTTGCGGTTCAACAGATATGTGATTTGACACTTCATGCCGCACAATGTGAGAGGGGTCAATGTTTAGCTCAACTGGACAGATGCCAATTGAATTTGTATCTGAGATTCAGGCGCGTGGTCTATCTTGTCAACTAATTGCAGTGTAAGGGCTGTGGCAAGAGATTTCGTGTTGGTGGATCACCTAAAGTTATGACCAGTGATGGTTCAAAAAGATATGATATTAATTTGAGGGCAGTTTGGGTTTGTATGGCCACCGGTAGTGGGGGGGGGGGGGGGTCGCACCTCAACCAACTACTGTCAACTCTGAACTGCCCTAGCATGCGTCCGGCAACTTTCAGTAATATTGAATTAGACATTGGAAAGTTTTGGCGGAAAGCTTGCGAGGGGGGAATTCTTGCTGCTGGATAAGAGGAACGAAGGTTAGCTGAAGAAGGATGGTAGGAAATTCCCAGCGATTACTGTGATATGTGATGGTGGCTAGAGTAAGCGTACACACAAGCATTCTTATAATGCTATGGGTGGCGTTGCTATCATTATCGGAGCTCGGACAAAAAAACCTCTCCATGTTGGAATACGAAATAAGTATTGTCGAACTTGTGTCCGGGCCCAAAATAGAAAAGTTGACCCACCAGCTGGTTTCTGTTGATGCTAAGTATACCAATGCATTTTATTTTAGACATTACTTCCTCAAGGTAAACGATGAGGTCAATTTCACAAACCTGTGAAATATTTTTTATTTGTGTTGCATTGGATATATTTTGTACAGGATTCCTTGTACCAATACATGTTTTCTTTTATTGAAAATTGAATTTTACAAAACTTGGTAGTTGATTCTGTCCAAAATTTCCATATTTTAGCAATAAAAATGTTAGTATAATAATAACAATATATGATAGGCAAAACTTGACAATTTCATAGCTCCAGAAAATAACAATCTTCAACGTGGAATTAACACCCATTTGATGATTTATATTCAAAACCTATGCAATGCCAAACTTTCAGATCAATATTGGTAAAGTGTTTGATGGAATCTGCAATATGACATTAAACACTAAATTATGTTGGTAAATATTGGTCCCAAGTATTTCTGAAATTAAGACTTAAGATATTTCATATTTATGAATGTTTTATATTCCTGAATAATTACTGCAAATATTAGCTAAATGAAATATTTTATATTTATGAATGTTTTATATTCCTGAATAATTACTGCAAATATTAGCTAAATGAAGCGTGGTCACATTATAAAAGCTGAATGTTGTAATGTCAATGAAGACCACCAGAAAGACACACAATTACAGAATAACCGATTTCAGTATCAGACAGGTGGCAAATGAAATTAATCTCATGACACAAATATTGGTCACTGGCTTGAGATTTGTTCAACATTACAATTTCTCTTACGTGCAGAAAACTAAGAAAGCAATGTTTATAAATGTGGTCCTCTGATCCTTGATTGTCGAACGCAAGTAGTTTCAATATTTACGATGTTTCACTATATTATGATAGCTATTTAGAAATAATATAATGTTGATTTATATTTACGTTTTCTTTAAATTACAGGGGGAAATAAAGATGTTTTTCATGGAGGGCATGATTCTTTTTTGTCCGGTGGAATTATGGACCACACTAGGTCTAGGAGAGAACCCAAAATGAGTGGCGTGGAATGTTGCCTCTAGAGATGAAGGTCAATTACAATGGTAAAAAGGTCACAGATATGGAAGTAATTGATCCTCTTAATTAAACACTTACCGATAAGCTTATGTATTTTGCTGAAGAAAGACGAATCTGAACTGGATGTCCAATAAGCCTAACAATATTTACTTTTGACAGCCAGTGCATTCTCGCATTTGTGGGTGTCTCCAATAGACCTAACAATATTTACTTTCACTTTGTAAATGCATTCTCTTATATATATGGGAGTATCCCATATGTGAGTCTTGCATATATTAGAGAATGCACTGTCTTAAGGTCAAGGTAATTATTGTTTGGCCATTATATTCTCATATATTAGAGGTGCCTTAAGGGTGACTTGTATAATATAAAAGAATCAATTGGCAAAGGGTTTTCGCAAAGTTCCTGGAAGTTTGAGTTGTTAAAGGGTTAATAACAGTTTACTGTCCACACTTTTGCTGATTCAGTTTGATGAATATTTGATAATTGATAGAGTTACACTTAATATCAAGCTTATTATTGATTTTCATTCAACAAAATGTATCCAGCGCTATCGTGAACTGGGTCTATACAAATTGCGTAATTTTTCATCACCGACCTGACTTGTGGAGAAATGGTGGTTTGCTCTCCGAATATTGACTCCATGCACACTATTATAGTAAAAAAAACAATCAGTTACATCTCTTACCCCTATGGTAGCTTGTTGGCTAATAATTTAGTCTACTCATAGTAACCAATACATCACTAATATCTAATTTTGTAACAATAAAATTACAAGGTAATTCTAATTTAATCCTAACTACGCCTATGCTTATTTTAGCCAATCAGCGCAGTCAAATACATATTGGAGGTCAAGTGATTAACTAGCTAAATAGCCAAAACTTGGAAGAAATATTTCAGAATAACCAACAGTGATATATTGATTAATATGAGTAGACTAAATTATTAGCCAACAAGCTACCATAGGCAGCACGAGATGTAACTGATTGTTTAGTATTATTCAATAGGTTTATGTCTAGCCAATGTTCTGAATGAGTATACTAACTTCTTAAATAACATTTATGTGATCCATAACAACAGCTGAATTCTAAGCTTTCATTCTCAGAATAAACATGACTCACCTCAAGAAAGAAAATCGTTCAAATTCGATAGCTCCCATCTACAGATGATCACAATTGCGCATGCAAAATTTAAAAATGATCTGGCCATAAATACGGGCTGTAGCGTGTGCCTATGGAGTATGGATTCAAATTTGAAATCAAAGATGGCTGCAATATATAGGCCGGCCACCCTGAAGCTACATATGAAGTTTGTTGAATATCGAATGAGGGACAAAACCTGTATAATGTGCCAAAGGAAATTGTTGACGGACGCCAACCCATGGCAATACCTCATGTTATTTCCGCTGAAAAGTTGAGCTAAAAACTACACCACTATTTATGCATTTCCTATCAAGCCAAAAACCTGCAGGGATGCGTGAAAACATTCCTTACGTACACGGGCGAAACATTAGACTTTCGAAAACATCACTATTTAATACGATTACGGATAGGATATAGTCATAGTAAGGTTGACACCATCACAATTTACTTACGACTTCTAATTGATGAGACGGCATATGCAACACTTTATTCAGTTACACATATATTTGATGGGGAAAATAATGTGTCTTTTTGAGATCCCAAGTTCTTATGCGTGTTTAATACACCACACATATAACGTTAGAGCGTCCACGCGCAGGACCGGTGGCACATTCTTGTCACATGTGCACACAATTAAACTGCGTGGGGTATATTTCGTCTCGCACAAGAACCCCCTTGCGCAAAGATCGAATTTTGGCCTTATACTGGCAGGATATTTACATATCCGTAATCGTATTCGTGATTTTGCGAAAGGTCTCGAATGACTGAATTATATTTAGTTGGGTTAAATTTGTTTCACATAATGTTATCCTGCTTTATCCACTAATAAAATGTGTTGGAGCTTCTCCTCCGCGTGGAAACGAGACACCACGTGTGTCATCGAAATGGTAATATGTCTCGTTCAGTAGCATTTAGTCGTGAAACGTAGCTCTGTTGGTAATTTCATCGACACGATGCGACATCGAAATGGTAATATGTCTCTTTCGGTACGTCTAGACGCGAAGTCACTTTGTTGGTAATTAGCTTCAAAAGAAAAACATCATAGACCATTTGTTGCTCAGCATCAGGTAATATATCCACGCTAAGTGTGTCCTTGGACGACTATGTAATCATGACCGCCGTTGTTAACTGACAATCTAACAGCTTGAGTGACACAGGAAAGAGCGTTCCATGTTACTTTATCCCTGATATGGTAGAAATAAAGAGCGTCTATTTCACTCTTGTGCGCAAACAATTTAAAAAACAGCCGAAAAAAGCCTGTGAAAGTGGGAATTATTTGTCATGGCATACGAAACAGACAGATAAATATTTTGTTTATTGATAAGCCTATCGTATACATCCTCCAAATTAGGCAGACATGACCGTTAAAAGCCATATGAGTATGACCGGGGAAATTTACACGCATTAAAATTAACGAATATTACCTCGCGCAAATAGGTTCATATTGAACCAAGATATTCACATAGTTTATTTAATATTGGACCTATTTGATTCTGAAATAAGACGATACACTGAAAATAAAACTTAGTCATAGCCTTAGTCAACCCGTAACTTAGTCATTTTTGACTAACGTAACCAAAAGTAACTAAGTTTGACCTTAGTCACACCTTCGTTACTAAGGTTGGCCTTAGACAGACCTTGGGCACAATAGTATTCGCCTATGTTTATGGGAATCATAGATGTATATACATCGTGTAAAAGTGGCGACTCGACGTAATATACAAAAAGGCGATTTCAGGGAGGATACTTCATGGCTGAGCATAAAGATATAAACCCTGGATTTCAGCTTCAATTTTCCCACTCCCACCATATTATTTTACCATGCATGGATTTGATACACGCGCCGGGGGTAGTCCAGCAGACAGACGGTACTAACATTTTGCCAAGGACTACTGGACAAGGAAACATGTTGCCACTTCCGCCCAGCCAACCATTAAGATGTCAGTGGAAAAGGCGCAAGTCTTCCAGCAGACAACACAGGCAATATACGGGAAGAGGCTGAAGAAAGAAGTAAAGGCCACATGGGTAGACTCTGACTCAGATTCTGATGGGGCCCAAATAAGCCAGGTGTACAGGGACAAAAACTATGGGGGCCGAGGTGATGGAAGAAGGAACAATTCCAGGTATGACCGGAATTGGATGTCAGAGCGGTCCGAGAGTCCCAAGAATTCCGGGTATGACCGAAATTGGAGGTCTGAGAGCTCCAATAATGATTCCCGATATGACCGGTCCCGAAGAACAGATAATACAAAAACTGCAAATGATTCCATTCCGTGGGGCAAAGGGGAAACCACGAAGGAATGGGACAAAAACAAGACATAAAAAAACCAGTCATCAGATGTCAACACAAGAGTGAGCTCTCTAGAAAGCACCGTGGGAGGTTTGGATACTTCAGTTGGCAAGAAGCCCTTCGCCTAGGCGAAATGGTGAATTGGTTTGCTTTAAATGGCAAAAACCGGGTCACTTTCGCAATAACTGTCCACATAATCAACAACCGGAAATATTCTCAAAGAAAGTATCGTTCAATGAGAACGATGAATTAAACGAGAGCGGGTCGTCCAACGAGGCATAGCAACGTGTGGATTTGTTAAGCCAGAAACAGTATTTTAGCCACCTGGATGGAAATTCTGCGTATTGGCAGATGCCCATTCGAGAAGACCACCACAAGACGAAATACGGGACCTTCCATCACGTCTAACTGGCTTTCGGCCTTTGCAGCGCGCCAAGTTGCTATTCCAGGGCCATGGGCCTTGTGCTCAGGGGGTTAAACTGGGATGTAGCATTGGCATTCTTGGACGACGTTCTGGTGGTGGCGTCGGATTTGTCTAGCCACGTCGACAACCTTAAGATGGTCCTGGAAAGATTCCGGCAATACCAGCTTCACCTAAAGCCCAAGAAGTGTGGGTTATTCCAGAGAAAAACGGAATTCTTGGGGCGAACGATAGACGGCCAGGGCATGACAATGACATACGCCTCCTGCAAGGTCATCGCAGAGTAGCCGACCCCTCGAAACAGTAAAGACGTAGAACGATTTTGGGGATTGGCCGGATATCACAGAATGTTCGTAAAGAACTTCTCAAAGCTCGCCGCCCCCTATACCAGCTCACAGGGAAGAATCCAAAATTTGAATGGGGTTACGAGCGGAGGCCTTCCTTGCCTTAAGAGAAGCCCTTATGACACCCCCGATTCTTGCTTTGCCAACAATAGCTGACCCATTTATACTGGATACGGATGCCTCGGATGGAGCAATAGGCGCAGAACTAATCCAGGTCCAGGAGGGGCTAGAGAAAGTCATTGCCTATGGGAGCATATCCTTGAGTCGGGAGCAGAAGAACTATTGCACGACCCGGAAATTGTTACTGGTCGTGGTATTTTTCACCAGGACGTTCCGGCACTATTTACTGGGACGACCTTTTGTAGTGCGAACTGACCACGCCAGCCTGACATGGCTCCTACGATTCAAACACCCCCAAGGCCAGATTGCTTGATGGCTAGAAGAACTGAGCCAATACCAGATGACTATCAAGCATCGCCCAGGGGCGCGTCATCAAAACGCGGACTCTATATCACGTCTGGTGGATGAAGATCCTTGTCACTGTTTCAAGGCAGGTGTGATTTTAGAGGATTTGCCCTGTGGTGGGTGCAAATACTGCCAAAGGGCAGAGGAGAAATGGGGTGCGTTCATTGACTCCGTTGATGACGTGACTAGTATCCCACCCTACCATGACCTGTGTTACGAAAGTGACAAACGGGGAGGAAAACTCCCACCAAGTTGGGGTAGGTGTTGCGAGAGCGACGAAAGGGGAAGTTCAAGGGAACCTCGAATCCTGGTCAATAAAGGTAAGTGCAACCGTCTTCGGAAAGGTCCATTTTATCGGTTCCGTTGACGTACCCCATATGGAAATTATTACGGTGAGTCAGGTCGTGGCAGATGCATCCCCTCTTCAACTGTATACGACCGACGACCTGAAAGAAGCACAAGGCGAAGACGCGGATTTACAGAACATCATGGAATGGGTACACCAAAGTAAGGACCCTGAAGAAGAATTATACAGATGCAGTCCTTGGGTGAAATATCTGTGGAAAAATAAAAATCGCTTGAAGATGAGAGGGAGTACTCTGGGTGATAAACAAACAACAGCAGACAGTCAGAGTTCTCCCTTGGAATTTGCAATGTGAAGCGATAAGAGTGTGCCACGATTTACCAGCATCGGGGCATCAAGGGATAGAAAGAACGTTGGAAAGAGCTAAACAGAATTGCATGGTACCGCATGTCAGAAAGCGTCCGCCAATATGTTTCGGGGTGTCAACAGTGCAATTCAAGTAAGAAGTTGAACCGAAAGCCAAAGAACCCCATGATTATGTTTCATTCGGGTTACCCCATGGAGAGAGTTCATCTTGACTGTCTAGGGTCGCTCTCAGCCACGGATCGTGGCCATGATCATATCCTAGTAATGGTCGATCAATTCACTAAATGGGTGGAATGTGTACCGTTACCTAACCAGACTGCGGAAACGACTGCCCAGGCAGCCGTGAGCGAGTTTTTTTTTAGGTTCGGGTACTCGTTCCAAATATTTACCGGTCATGGTGTCAATTTCCAAAGTAAATAGTTTACGGCACTATGTGACCTGATGAAGATACATAAGACCAAAACTACAGCTTATAGACCATCGGCGAATGGGCAATGTGAGAATCACAACAAGACCTTGATGGCAGCTGTTAGATGCTTTGTGGAAAAATGCCCAAATCAATGGGACAAGTACTTTTCTCAGATAGCTGGGGCACTGCGGTCATCAGTGAATTGATCCACAGGATTTACACATAACAAATTAATGTTGGGGAGGGAAGTGAACCATCCAGCTGCATTAAAGGAACGTGAGGCCTTAGTTGTCGAAAATATTCATATTTGTTCCAATCACCGTAAACAGAAAAACATTAAAACGCATACAGTTTCGTTCATATATACCATGACCATCGCGTAAACAGCATGTTATCATAAAGATTTACTATATTTTACCTAATCAAGAGCCTGATTGTGTTACAGAAGACAGTACAATGCTGCTGGCTAATCACACACAAATGGCATAAACGCTCTTTATTCGTTCCATATCAGGAATTCACCAACGAAGAACGCTCTTTATGTTTACAATCATAATATAAACAAACACCAGAAAAGTAACTTTTTATGCTTTTGTTTACATAACAATGGTCAAAGATATGACAATAACATACTGTTTATGCGATATTTCTTATTTGTATACGGACAAAGTCTGTCTACATTTTGTTGTTCTTTCTGTTTGTGGCGGTTTTTGACGGGTGGAAATATTTTCACAGGATACCCACCGCCAAGGCCAATCGTACCTTTAATGTTCGGAGACCCCAATCCGGGAGAAGAAGTCCACGAGTATTTAAAGGTCTTGAGTACGACTATCAGAGAGGCTCACAATATAGCAAGAAAAACTCTGGTAACAACGCAGAAGAAAATGAAGCGGGATTATGACACCAAAATATTACAGAAGGTATACCATCCTGGGGAATTAGTATATAATTTGGGCACAGCCGTCATAAAAGGAAAACCCAAGAAGCTACAGCCAGTATGGAAAGGTCCTGGAATTGTGGTTGACCAGATAACACCATTCTTGTATAATGTGAAATTGCAAAAGGCCCAATTCGTCACTAATCACGACAAGATGAAGCTATGCCAGAACCGAGAAATCCCACTTTGGCTGAAGACTTTTGTGGATAATGGGTTCAGCTTGGGGGAAGTTGTGGATAGCTATTCATCAGTCCTACAAGGAAAGGGCAAAAAGGTGAGTCCGGACTGGCAGCGACCGAAGATAAATCACTCAGACATTATCACCTTTTCTGTCCGAGGTAAAAGACCAAACCATCATTAGTCGTCTTCTGCCTGACCGGTTAAGAAAACACAAAGGTAAGATGCCGACGTTGATAAAAGCCATCCGCAAGGGACTACCCATTTTGGGAACCAAAACACGCTCCGAATATTGTTTCTGTAGAAAACCGGATAAAGGAACGTTTATGATTCAGTATAACACCTGCGAAGAATGGTTTCATGGGCCTTGCGTGCGGATCTCCGAGGAAGACGCGAAACATCTAGATATTTACAGTTGTTGGAACTGTATAAACCAAAGCGGAAAAACGCAGGTTTGAGCTCGGTTCAGTAAATCTCCGGACATGTTATCCCAGTGGATGCCTATCGGACTGGTAATGCTTGTAACCAAATTAAATCAGAACGAGTTTATTGGTTAGGATAGGCTAGGTAAGAATGTAACAGGTAATGCCTGACCGTCAGGTTTGCTATCATTTAATGGGATAAGCGGAAATTAACAATGGACCGGTAACGCCTGATAGAAGTTTATACGGGGACAATCAGTAATACGTAAAAATTACAATTCGAACGTATTAATTTTATTTGATATGCAGTATCCATGATGGAATGGGCCCTTAAAGATGCCTTTGATTTTCAGGCTCGAACACACGATGATTCCATAGTCTTCCGTCAACACCAGTTTTCCGCTGCCACACGTCTTCCGTCCTCGCAAGTCTTAGCGTGCCGCAAGTCGTTTCCTTTGGTACCAGATTGTGTAGCTCGCATAGAACTTCGCAAGCCTCCGTTGCAGCGGATCTTCGGGTGCCACACGTCTTCTGTTGTCACGTCTGTCGGTGCGGTAAGCCTGCTCGTCTTCCTTTTTCTGTGGTACACGACTACATGTATGTTGCTCGAGTATAGCCTCTAATCCATGACCTGAAGACGCTGCACGAAACTTGAGACACCATGGCGTTCGATTAAATTCACCATCAAATCCTCCGATAACCCAACCACTGTGAAGCAGTCCACACGAACTGTCTGTCTGCCACAAGAACCTGCTTCAACCGCTCATAGCACACAAGATATATCGGCTGCACAAATTTATGTTCGGAGCCCGTAAATTTGATTAAATTCAGTATCACCGAATCCTTTGACGACACAAACATTGGGTAACGGTCCACGTACATCACAAGAATCTGCATCAAGATCAGTATCTTCGAAAAAGATCAGCCTTCTTGAAATCTTCAAGCATCAGTATCTTCAAAAAAGTTCAGCCTTCTTGAAATCTTCAAGCATCAGTATCTTAAAAAAAGATCAGCCTTCTATTGTCACGTATAACTACAATTTTCCAGGTCGCGATTCAGGGTGGAACGAGGAACCAAATAATGCTGACATCTGAACCTGAAGGTTCAAGTTTCATAAAAGTGATATGGTGGCTAAGCCAGGATATACCAACCTATACCTAGTAAGATATTGTCTAATGTATTCAATGAAACGTTTAATTTATGATAAAACTTTGTAATTGTATTGATATCACAAAAACCCTATATACCCGTAAAGCCATTACACATGTCCGTATATCAGTGTATTGGTCAATAGTGAATAATAAGCGCGTCCTTCCCGCCAAGTTGGCTGCTCGCCAATAAAAATACTAAACATTGATTAGGCGGATTAATACTATTTTGTAAAGCCACACATGACAACAAAAACAAGACAATACAAACTGGTTGATTTGTTTATCGAAGTAAAATTCTTCGAAATAGACACAAAAGCGGGCAAATTGCTCTATTTGTCTTTGCAATCCCAAACGCGCAATACTTTCGTATACGATTGTGAAGCGTCTCTGCCAACTATCTAAATGTAGACATTTTAAAGCTTTAAGGAATTGTTTGTTAAAACTGCATAAAGTATTGAATGGTAGATGATGGTAGTTAATATACTTAAATGTTAATGAATAGAGCCAAGGAGGAAGACACACCATGTTCAGCACCCCATTTGGCAGCAATAACAATCGGCAGAAAGCACCATAAGATATATGTTAACTGATGTCATTTGAACAGCATTCATAATAAACAATGATAGTTTTGTTCAAAATTGAAAAGGGCAGTGAGTAACTAAGAAATTATCCGAGGGATCTTATAATTGAAAAGAAAAGAACTTGAATTTATGTGACTTGCCTAACTTATATAATTTAGATTTCAATTTCAGGATCGACCGGCTGATGCTACTGATGCCTCATTCATCATGAGCAAATGCGATTATTTTTTACACAGAGACGGAGTATGTTATAAAAGGCATTGGTGTGTGCAAAGCAACGACGTTGCTTCAGTCGTTTGGACTTCTTCTGTTGTCATTTTATGCCTTCAACATGGTTTACCCCGTAAAGATTACGATTACTCTGGCATTCGTGCAGCCAGTCCTTCTGAAGATCAATGACAGTAACGGAGTCGACAAATACATAGACAATTTCAACACAACTGAAGAAATTAAGTAAGGTTTCAAATAATACCTACACTGGAATAAAACATTGCATTATTCAGGAAAGCTCTCCTTTTCAATATAAATATTAAGATTGGATGTTGAAAACAAGTTTTCCGAAGGAAGTTCATTCCTGATCTTAGTGATAGCACATGGTGGTAGCCTTCGGTTATGTCTTCCCAACATTTTCCAAATCCACCGTGTGAAGCGTCGATAAGCCACATATATGTAAGCTCTAATGAAAATAGTGGAAATATTGTTCATGAGTAATGTTTTTGTGTAAGTGATCGTCAAATGCTACACTTAAAGGGATTTAATTCTAATTATCGGATAATCGTTTTGTTATTTTCAGCTTGTATTTCTGTTTTTTATTTATCGGTAACAAGTTTTATATTTCATTTCGTTTTATTTATTGGTATTAAACTGAATAAAAATATTGAAAACCATCAATTGCCTTATATAACTACCATTTTCAACAACATGGACATTGTCTTACTCACCATGCACATTCTTGGAAACCACCTTTTGCATCATTATACCGACTAAAATGCACACAATATGTATATTCACCACATAATGAAATTCGTCCATAAAAATTAATTCTCATTGAGCAGAAAAATAATTATGATTCCGGTAAACTGCCCACACCTATATTTCAGACCTGCCATAATAAATTTATCGACCCTGTAAAAAAACAAAAACATGAAAACCGAAATATGAAAAAAATTAAAGTTTATCAATCTCTCTTTCTTATCATACCTGTAGTAAATTGGTGATCACTGACAGTCTTATTTGTGAATTGTTATGCCAGGGGCGAATTTTCAGAATTCAGTGTTGCTGAGTGGACAAGCGGGCACGGGCAAGCCGACGTGTGCGAACAAATGGTTTTACGATCTAAAAGCAACGGGGGTAGCGAGGACTTTGCTTCCAGGCGGCGCAACGACGGTGCATATTCTTTTATTTGGTCTGATGGATGGCCTATTTTCGTGCCAGCAAGTGGTTAATCGACTCAAATATCTTCACTTTGAGGACACACTGAGGACTATATGCAGCGTTGAAACTGTAATTGTGGAGGAAGTTTCATTTCTGACATTTGCTACCTTAAAAATTGTTGATGACATTTTGTGCAGCTTAAAGTCGAGTACGAGACCTTTTGGTGGAATCCAATTTATCTTGTGGAGACTTTTTCCAGATGAGGCCGGTTCCGAATGACTGGTGACAATGACGAATTTGTAATTAAGGGATTTGGCAGCCTTGGAATCTCCATATATTTACACTTCACACTGTCCATAGGCAGCATGAAGATAACAAAATAAAACGATGACATGTTTACTCAATTCTGAAACAGTAACATAGTAATAATAAGTTTCTTATCATTTGCACCTTTATTTTGCACTCACTGTGAAACATGTATGAGCCATGGCACAGGTTGGTTATTTATAGCAACCTTCACCGGTACATGTATTCATAGCTGAAGTACTCGGCTTGTAAATGGACTGCCTTGCCAATAGCGCAGTCGCATTGGAATTCCTGATAACTGGCAAAAAGGTATATCAGCCCTGATTTGCTCAGTCTACATTGTAGTTTGCAGTATACCTTTCAATTGTTTTTTTTTATTTACATTCACCGTCACTGCGTTATGTTCAGTCTATTTCCACTATGCTGATGTACATTGCAATTTTCAACGACACCAAAGTAAAACTTTTTACCACACTGCGTTAAAACTAGAACCGCTAGATGGTAATTATTCAATGCAGTCTCATGGCAGTTATTCCACGGTCGAGGGAATAGTTTTGACTAGTTCATATAAAATTGTTATCTGAATAGTTATTCTCTATGTACCTGTACTTTTTTATATGATTTTCCTATAATTATAGCTGACACCAAAAGACGTAAATGAACTTTTCCTCAACAATGAAATCCGAGCTATACAATTAACACGTCACCACACATGGCAAGCAATCACCCGTCTTGAAGAGATATAGGACCAAAGAGGAACAGGGTGCCACATTAGGGGATTTTTACCCCTCGCAGTGGGGCGGTAGGCCTATTCTACCCCGGGCCCACACGGGGTCTATTCATGTCATCGCTTTTAAACTTCCGTGATGGTTAATGGCTATATTTATAATTCATTCACTCCCAGACATCGACCCGATGATTCGGCATTATGCGGACAAAGAGATACTGACAGAAGCACTGGTTTACATGCCATCGGATCAAAATGACTAAAAGATATGTGCTGTCACTTGCGATTATGAGGAAGACTGCAACAAAGGGAGTATGGCTAGAGTGCAGAGGAAATTGCCAGCTGTAATAACTGTGTACATGTTTGGTATATATTCAGCTGATCGTTGTTGATTTCATCATTGTGAAGAGTGTTGCACATCGTAACCGACGATAAAGTTATCCAAGGGAACGATTCCATATCCCCCACTTCAGTGGCTCCATACTGATTTAAGGGAAATGGAATCGGCGGAGAATAGAATTCATTGAGCTTTATCAGAACATGAAACACTATTTAGAGAGTGCCGCTCTCAGTTCATTAAAGAACGTCTCACATTGTTATCGGACACAAATAAACCAAATAAGAGTGAATGTATGGAAGTGGACGATCAGGGAAATCGCATCAAAAATTATAATATTAACACTGATTATCATTATGTTAAAATTTCATCAAATATCGAAAATACACAGTTCGTGATGGGTGAACCCATATTGGTTAAATCATGTTCAACCGAAGAAGTGGACAGTGTGCTGGCACAGCTGGTGCCATACAAAATGATCCGAAATGGACCATAGTTGGGTGCGATGGGTCCACAATTGGATTGCAATCGTGCAATTGCATTTGAGTAGCTACAGACTATTACATTCATCAATTCAACTCCGTGAACCCTATTTTTTTATATTTCCCTCGATATTTGTCATTCTCCGAAAGTAGTAGCTATGAGTGACAACGAAAATAGAACCGAATATAAAGTTTGGATGGCGATAGTTGATGCGGTAGGGCCGTTATCGCAGTGGCATCGGGAAATCAGAAGATCGTTTTGGACGTCAAACCGGAGACATTGGGGAAGAGTACAATTGTGCGCCTTTGTGTTGGTAAACGGTTTAAATCCGAGACTGTTTATGGAATGGGTGAACCTGAGAAGTATGTACGGACCCTCCGACATTGCCCACATGGAGAGATTGTTTGGGTATTTTGTTGAAAAGAAATACAAGCTCTATGCATGGAATGTCGGCATGAGGCGATATGAGTATATAGGTGGTTCCGTCCACCGATACTAAAGTTTTAAGTTATCGGTATTATTCGAGGGTTATATGTCAGAAAAAGTGCAATTTTGGGACTATTAATCACGAACAATAGTCCCTAAATTGGTCTTCTTTGTCTTACGTATAACCCCCGAAATATACCTAAACAAAGGAAAAGTCTGATGTAACTACCTCAGTTCACTCATCTGTCAGGACCGAACAAAGAAAGATAATAATGACCGCTATAAGTCATTAGCGTATATATAAACCAAACATTAATCTACTCTTAAATTAGTTTTGGCTCTTCAGACATATTTGGCAGATGCCATCATCGGCTCTCTAATTAATAAGCGACGCCTTCTTTCCATGGCATCTAAGATTGATTCGCAATTATGTATCATTCACCATCACATTGCTGCTACTATCTGATGTTAGATATGAATAAAAATTATACAGAGAACCGCCTTATTCCTTCACAGTTCTTCCAATTTCTTGATGGCTAAACTACAACAAAGAAACTGAATCATATATACAAGTGCGCAAACCAAAAGGAGGGGGAACACGGGATCCTTGTGTTAAAAAAAATCTGAATCCTGGCGGCATCATAAAACTCGCAAAAGACTTGTTCTTTCCGGGCGGCCACTCCTTATTAGGGGAGTTGGAAAATTTTGACTGTGAGTTGCTTGATTTCACAATGAAAGATGTGCCATCGGATGCAAATGTTGGTACATTATATGAGAAAAAAACAACTTGAAAATGTTGCGATTTTATCACTGCACTAAGCCTAATTTGCGGGAAGACAAAACAGTTGCAGACCCCGCTGGGCTAGTCGATGAAAATCGTAGGTCAGACGCTGAAGACAGTAATGATATTCTGCAACAGGCTATGTTGTTTGCCGATATTGCCTCAAACGATATTGAGGTATGTCCCTTTTCATCAGCACAACTACCCACTCTAGATTTATCAGACAACGAACTTGGAGCTTCCTGCCATAATTGCACCAAGGAAAAGGGGTTCCCTTTTACAAGTGCCATTAACATGCCAAGATGTATCCACTGATGAATTCCTTCCCGATGTGAGCCTCCCTTTTGCGAGCGTTGGTATGCCTGCCACATTGAGGTGTCGTCCGCGAGCGACGTCCACACAAGTGTCGGTAACAGACCTATCACACGAACAACTACCACACAGTTTGGCGCCTTCTAGTGTGACATCTGTATACGGGAGTAGTAGTGCATTGTTGCTAAAGAGAGGTGATTTTCCTTCAGGCTTACTCGAAGCTTTCATGGATGAGTCGTTAAAAGATTATATTGTTGTGCCTATTTTAAATCCTAACGGCAAAGGGAAAAATGATCGGGTTTTGGCATTTTAGTGGATTGTATTGCAGGATTCTGGCAGGAATTGTATGACAAATGTACTAGAGGATTAGGAGAAAAAGTACCCTGCCTTCGGCATGATTTCAGAGAAAAGCATTGGCAGTCGGTTGGCAGAATTATTTTATATGGATGGCAGAAATTCAGATTTCTTCCACGGGAGATATCTAAGGTGTTTATGTTAGTAGCCACCAGTGGAAAGAATATGGAGGAAAACAGTGATATGTTGATCACTTCTTTTATTGATTACATCGGAGATGACGAAAAAGAAATTCTGAGACAAGCGATTCGTGAATTTGAAAACGTTGAAATTGATGACGTGTTAGATGTCCTAAATAACTATGGCTGCAAGGAAGTGCCTAATAAAACACCATCAGAGACCTTGTATGTGAGATATCATATAAGGAGTTAATTCAACAACCGGCATTTATTATAGATAATTTGAAATATATTTTACTCCGAGATGGGCGACTTATAATCGACGCCAACGAAATAACAGCATTTTACAAGGACGCTGTCCCCAATTCTCGAAAAATACTGAAACGTCTGAAATTTCCAGTTCAAATTACGGATAACCAGCGAGCAACAGCAAACCATCTCCGAAGATATATGAGACGCTGATATGAGAACATTGAAACAATTGCTGCGGTTTTGTACAGGATTCGATAGAAATGAAGTAATAACTGTCAATTTATCGGAGATGACAGAATTCGCACGACGGCATTTGTTCGAACTTGTGGTCAAATATTGGAACTGGCAAATGAGTACCCCAGTTATATTCAGTTCAGATATGAGCTGAATGCCGTTTTGAATAGTGGGATTCTTGATGTTGACATTGTCTGATCGATTTATTGGTGATTATATGGAGATGCCAATTCAGACACTATATATTCATTTTATCTGATATTTGTATCTTATTCAAATATACAAGGGAACTATTTTAAGTTAACAGGATTTTAAATTTAACATTTTCGTCGGAATTAACAGAACGGAACTTCTATTTTCTTTTCGAAATTTTCCAACGGTGAATGAGCCTATTTGTATGACTTATACTTGTATGTGCATTTATGGTTTCACCTCAAACTAATTGCAACACAAAGTTTCTTAGTTGGAATATAAGTACAAAAAAGGGAATTGCTTCACTAAAAAAGTCAAGACGGACGTCGTAATCTCAAGTGCACATGATACTAAATATAATTGTCAGAATTGCAAATAGAACCGTGCAGCTATTGTAGCACATAAAATAAATTTTACGAAGCATAATATTTTTATAGACCTGCGACCGGGTCAGCTTATTAGTAATTTCGTGGTCGAGCGAACATCTGAACGCCCGGCACGAGGAGGGCCGGTATCTCGCTTGATTAATTGTCCTCGTGGTGGCGTGCCAACACCCTGCTGTTCATTCAAACAAATTTCACAGCGGCAACGAATACGTTCTTGCTTCTTTCACGAGAAACATAAGGTGAGTGCGGCTGCATGGTCAAGGTTGTCCGGGTATTCGCTTGGTGGGCGCTGGTGGTATGTGTTCGTCTCATAACGTGGGAGTCCAGTCACAAGCGAGATGGGGAAAACAATTGGTCTTTGGTTTGAGTCATTGTGCGTTCGCCAGAATTTTACGACCGGGCATGGATGGCGGGGGCGGACAGGCCACATCACCAGTTCATTGAAATGATTACTCGTTATTTATTCATCATACGTGTGGCTTCATTTCAGACATAGGGACGACAACATAAATTACCCGCATATCTTTATTGTGTCCTCTCTGGCGATCAGAGTGCTCTTGAGTAATTGATTAAATGCAAACCAACTTGTATTAACCACATTTATTTGGCACAATGCATTCTAAAATCAAAGTTAATTTGATAGATTGTTCTGTTTTCTAATTATGCAGCTATTTGTTAGACTTTACATATTTCATACTGTGTATACTTGTACATACATGCTTGATGTAAGTAATCACTGTGACCTGCATACTAAACTAAAGCAATCAATCAACATTATCACAGTTTATTAGGTATACATATATTTATTAAATTAAGCTAAATACAATGCATGATTTTCATGATATATTTTTATAAACAAATAGCACATGCAATTAGGGATAAGGCCAACCAGTCGAAAGGAAGACATTGTGATTTCGAACATTTGTTTCCTCAATAATTCTCTACAATTCATTAAACAGTATCGTTGGGTACATGAAGATTTAATACATGCATGGATGTCTCTTTTTTGAATCCATCGGCTCCGCCTCGGGGGTTCACAATCGACATCCAGGTATTAAATTTCCATGTATCCCCGATTTTGCCGAAGATCACTAATAATATCCCATATACAGAATAAATTATAAAGCATTCGCCAGCATCTCGGCCCAAATGGAAATTGTACAGCTTCTTGTTTTTGAATGAGGGGTGTCCATGTAATCAATATAATAGTATACCATAGATTGTCAGAAAAACATACATTTAAGAATTCATCTATTTTATTGCATATAATGATCAGAGTCAAATTCATATCTCCGGTGACGGAGCATGTCAATAATAGGGGAGGGAAGTACATCAACTCATTCGTGGCGTCCAACGAAACCATAAAACGGACAAGTTTCGATCCTTTGCCAGAACCAGTAGCAAATGTGCCGGTGGGAATAGGGAAGGTGGCGATGATCACGGGGGCCACCATCAGTAATGACTTGATACAATGCTTTCGGAGCAAAGGAGCGTCGGTAAGTTACCATATGTAGTACCAACAATCGCAGTGCATACTATATCATGCTATCATGCACATCCTTCAAGTATATACTACCCAGCGCAATACAACCAATAGTTATACCACACCAGAAATATAATTTACTAGACTGTAGATATGAATGTAAAACAGCCTAGGCATGTGTCCGTTTGTATTTCTAAGGGATGACTCTTGGTACTCTTCCCTAAATCATTTGAACACCAAACGCGTGAACAGACTTAAAATTTAGACTGGGACATTTAAGCTAGGCCCCCCCTTCACATACGCATTTGATTCAATTTGGTATATGGAGATCGAAAAGGAGTGTTACAAAACTGCTTGGTTCGATGTTGGTATCTGGTTCTCCTGGGAACTATTTAATCGATGTTATTCTTACAGGCTTTGTCGATGTCGGTATTGCACGCATTATGGCACGTTCTCATGCATGAATCTGCAATAACATATCTTACTTAAAATATCCACCGTAAAAGTACGCTGCAGACAGGAATGGGGGAAAGAGACCAGAAGTGGGTATCCCTACCTAATGCGTGTATTGCAAATTCTCCAAGTTGTGAACACATTTAACATGGAGAATATTCAATAGATTTCCAATATCAAAGTTTCAGAACCTAAAATTATTTATGCACTTATTGTTTCACCCGGAAATGATTGCAACATAACGTTTCTTTCCAGGAATAAGTACATAAGCCCATTATAAACTTATTTCAATTTTCTCCACTTTTCAAAATATTTTACCATAAAATATGGGATTTGGCTCATAAGAAAATGAAGCTCCGAAATTAGATAAACGCTCATTTTTGAAGGCACATAACTTTAAAGAAACAAAACGATTTGGGGGAAATATTTTCTGTAATCAGGAAAGTAAGATCAACAAACTGGACATAAAGTTGAAAGTGAATTTGGATATTTGACAAATACGTCGCTGAAAATCCATAAATTGATGATTTTACAATAAAAGTATAAATTTATTTCACAAAATACCATATTTCCCCCTTTCTTGATTCTTGTTGATTGTATTGTGTTGCTTATTACTAGCATGGGTTTGTGAACTTATTTCTGGAAAGAAAACATTTGTTGCATTTAGTGTCTGGTTTGCAATTTTTGCTCATGTTTTATGGAATTTTATCCGGCTTTATCCACTAACAAGACACGTGGAAGCGACGACACCAATTAGTATTCGGCCCCACTACCTCGAAAATCGTTAACGAGCATTATGTTGTTGGAGCTACTCCTCCGCGTGCTTCATATGTAGAAACGAGACACCACGTGTGACATCGAAATGGTAATATGTCTCGTTCAGCAACATTTAATCGTGAAATGTAGCTCTGTTGGTAATTTCATCGACACGATGTGACATCGACATGGTAATATATCTCTTTCAGTATCATTTAGTCGCGAAGTGTTACTCTGTTGGTAATTAGTTTCAAAAGAGAAACATCATATACCATTTGTTGTTCAGCATCAGGTCTGTGTATCCACGTTAAGCGTGTTCTTAGGCGACAATGTAATCATGACCGCCGTTGTTTACTGACAAACTGAACGTTTGAGTGACACAGAAAAGAGCGTGCCATGTTATTTTATTCTTGATATGGTAGTAATAAAGAGCGTTTTTTTCATACTTGTGAGTGAACAATTGAAAAACAGCCGAATATACAGAAAAACTTAAAAAATTGACAAAAATGCCCCATAATTTAATTTTTATTCACCAATGTATTTGGAAATTCTTTCGCAATTTTCTCAATCTAGTATTCTCAAATTGTTAGCAGAAAAGCGGAGCATATAGTTGTTAATTGATTGAGTTGCATTACCTCAAATATTGAATGTTATGACGCAAGTTGTCATAGCCAATTTCGCTACAATGGAACATACATTTTATTTGAAAATATTTTATTCTTCGACATATTAAATCATAATTTGAGTTTTGTCTAGTGAGGAAATTACTAAAACAGCGAAAATGGTTTACTTAATTTTGCTCTAATTTGCTACGACACTTGAATAGTTTTGCTGAGATTACGGAATTCACTCGCTTTTCGTTTAACTGCCGATTTAAATCCACTATTCCTCCTCATTTTTTGATAATTGAAAGAAATGCTATTTTCTTTTTGCTGTTGTACCTTATATACTCATCGATAGTGACATCGCCTTTCATGTACCATTATAATCTTCGAATGCACAGTGGTCATTAATGACAGTAATTATCGGTAATATAATTGTATATATAATTCCCGATTATGTATTATGTCATAACCCTTAAACTAAAATGACTAAATAGTACGAAAGAAAGACAATTCCGCAATGAGTTGGCAGAATATATCCCATCAGAAATACAGTGTTGTAACATATATATGCTCTGCATTTCTGGTGGGACTCTAAGTAAAATACTTGAGAAATTATCAGATAAGGTGAATCAGCTGGTGACAAAGAATCGCGAGTGTTTCATTTATGTTGTGGTGGCAGCTGGAATCTGACAGCACAACACAAATGAAGCCCCCAGGGGCCAATAAGTGACATTCAATGAAGATGGGTACTGAACTGTTGTTGAGAAAGTAGTACAACTTATTGAGAATATATAATGGATTTCTTATGGAAAAATGTGCATTGTAAGATGGTTTGTGACCCAACTGTAGACCTGGTAAAACAGCAATAGGCACTTATGTCAAAGGGAATATTGCGGATTCCAACAGTCTCGCCCGCTCGAGGGGTTGTTTTCCTTCAAATAAATCTATGGTGATAACAATTTATTGGTCTGTCATACGGAGGAGGGATCGTTTCGATTGAATATAGTGGACCAGATATTGGAATAATTCACAATCATGTCCAAATCATGTCGAAATCGATCAGTGTCTGCGAGGTCACGGAATAAGCATATACATTATATAACCATACAGACACCCCCTACGTTTGTGTATATGGGGATCTATTTATTTCGGAATTTCAAGATATTATTCTGCTTTCAGATATCCTTAAGACAAGACGTTCTTCTGGATGATGATGTAGTAGCCAGCTTCCGGAATGTGGAAACTGTTGAAGTAGGCAATATATCATCGAAACTCTTCAGCATCAACATTAAAGGGGTCATCACATCAGTAAGTATATGAGGAACCATATATAACTATGAATCAAACGACAATGAACCAAAAACCGACTTTTTAGGTGCTGTATCCTTGTATTTATAAAGCGCTGTATCTGGGTTCAATGAGTAGTTAAGTATATTGCCAAAATCATTATAGTTTCACCACAAGCCGAAGTCTACATGTATATATCTACTCGGTAATTAATTTAGTTTATTATGCGTAGTCTGCAGTGACATAGCAATTTTTCAACGGGGTGTCTTACCCCAATGAGGACCATATTTTTCAATAGTTGGAAATTTCATGACTCATATTCCAATAGTTAGACTTATACATTAGTTCCTCCCATAATTGTATATTAATCAGTTTATTCAAGTTTGTCGTACAAGGAACAAACTAATGTGAATAATACAACCCAATACAGTCATCTGAGTAAATAAATTTAATCAATTCGCATTACCGGAATACATACATGAAATTAAAAGCAAAGTATTCCCTTCAAGTTCAGACTGGTATGTTTTACCAACCATAGCTTTATGACCACTGGTATATTAGTAATGTCAAACCTCCATATCGTTCACAGGACAATTTTAACAACATAACAATCGTTCAGCATGCATACGTTTTGTATAAGTTAATAACTTTTGACTTTTTGAAATTTAAATAAATGAAACTCTTATTCCTTAATAATTATATTCTGATTAATATCATGTATAATGTACTGCAATAAAGAATACATAAAACATGTTATTCCTGTAGTTTTACATTGTATGGTCTTATTCCTCCCAGTTGAAACCCCATAGCATGTCTCTGACAATATGTATTATGCTTACAAATTTTAATTATTCAAAATTGACCGTTATGCAAGTACTACAATGTTCTTTTATAAAACAAAAATATTGTAAACCAAGCTATTTTCTTCAACAACAAAAAATTAATTAAGAGGACAAATAAAAATAATTTTACACAAACTTTCCTACATTTTTCTGAATATACAGAAAAACTTAAAAAATTGACAAAAATGCCACATAATTTAATTTTTATTCACCAATGTATTTGGAAATTCTTTCACAATTTTCTCAATCTAGTATTCTCAAATTGTTAACAGAAAAGCGGAGCATATAGATGTTAATTGATTGAGTTGGATTACCTCAAATATTGAATGTTATGACGCAAGTTCTGTCATAGCCAATTTCGCTACAATGGAACATACATTTTATTTGAGAATATTTTATTCTTCGACATATTAAATCAGTTTGAGTTTTGTCTAGTGAGGAAATTACTAAAACAGCGAAAACGGTTTACTTAATTTTGCTCTAATTTTTAAATAATTAACCATACAATACGGCATTTGACTCATTCTGGAATATTAATGCTCAGAAAGCAGGTAAACTCGTGTATTAATTAAATGCAATGACTCTCGATTCTGGAATAATTTGTCGATTATCGCCGACAGACAACAATTTGACACAAATTGCTATGACACTTGAATAGTTTTGCTGAGATTACGGAATTCACTCGCTTCTCGTTTAACTGCCGATTTAAATCCAATATTCCTCCTCATTTTTTGATAATTGAAAGAAATGCTATTTTCTTTTTGCTGTTGTACCTTATATACTCATCGATAGTGACATCGCCTTTCATGTACCATTATAATCTTCGAATGCACAGTGGTCATTAATTAATGTCAGTAATTATCGGTAATATAATTGTATATATAACTCCCGATTATGTATTATGTCATACCCTTAAACTAAAATGACTAAATAGTACGAAAGAAAGACAATTAAGCCTTCGTGATTTGTTCAGGTATTCCAGTCGATTCAACGTCCTTTTAGTCGAACCCGTCAACCGACAGGAGACCGTCGACGCCCTGAAATTGGAGGAAGCCGCCCTTGTCGCTCTGCCAGTTATACTAATGACGATTCAGGAAAATTGCACAATTGGACTGATCGCCAAGGAGGTGAATGCGATTCGAGAACAACTGCCACTGGCTGACATACGAGTGCTAGAGGCATAGCCTTTACCGTTGTCGTCGCCAAAGAGGTATGTTAACCTTCGGGAACCAGTAGGCAGATTAATATCATCGTTTGTAATTCGGCGAATAGAACATAAATGATCTTTCCAATAATTTCATTTTTTGTGACAAAAGTATTTGCAAGTGTACAAGGTTGATCTTCCATTCCATTAATATATGAATATTTGGTATGTCAAGGTAATACATGTGGGATAAAATAGGATATATTTACAGTATCAAAGTTATTATATTATCCCGAGGTCATTGAATGTATTGTGTAATAGCTCCTATATGCCACAATTAATTATTCTGTCATCGTGCATATTAAAATGGTCTGATTATGGTCGAAATACAAGCACAGCATATATTGCAAAGTAAAGTATACATCATAATCTTGATTTAAAATAACTTTATTATACTCTATTACAGATTCTACAACTGGTTGGCAGGAGTACCGAGGTGGTTGATCGGTATGTGCAGCAGATCCTCGTGCCATATCAGCGACAACTGCACGTCGACGCGGAAATAGCGTGTGATGCTTTTGTTGAGACAATTGCTCAGAAGTTAGCAGATTTGAATGAGGACGAAACTTTGTTAATTTAATTACTTTTCTTCATAAAATAACAAGAGCATCGCTAGGGCGTGGCAAAATACGCCCTTTATCTATTTCGAATTGTACTACCGCAAAATGAAATAATACTTTGGGCTTACATTTGAAGAATATCTGATATACCCCTAATTTCGATGTCGAAAAATGGCTGAATACATGAATTATAAGTCAAAAAAATGGTCATAAGTCTCTAACAAAAACTCGGACTCTATCTGCATTTTGGACTGAGAAACCCATATACCAAATTTGGTACTGATTGGATAGAAAATACTAGAGTTATCGCATTACACGTGAAGTGTCGACGGACAGACAAACGGTTAATCCGGATGTTGACACTATGTGTACATGTACCATATTAAATTTGTTTTTGCTAAATTGAGCAGAGTTCAATCTAAAAAAAAATCCAATTTATTTCAAATGTATTTTCTCAAACAATCATAACTCCTTTAAAATAAATCAGATTAAACGCATATACGAACTCAATTTGTATTTAAGGGCTGACAAAACTCACAACAAATTTGGTTCCAATCAGATAAAAATTCTTTCAGTTATGCGAGAATTCTAAGTTGAAAAACGGCCATAACTCCATAAAAAAGTAAAACTTTGATCAAACCCATATTCAAACTTGATCTGAGAAACTTATACAAAATTTGGTTCTGATCGCTTAGATAATGTTTGAGTTATCGCATGATGCATAAAGTGCCTATGGACTGATATACTAACAGGTGAACAACAAGTAGTTAATCCGGACATCGACACTATGTGTACCATACTATGGTATGGGTACACATAAAAAGGGGGTATTTTAAAACAAGATAAAATAAAAACTGGACCTCGGTATAAAATCGCAATATTTACGAATTAATCAATGCTTTTTTCAGGATTACAAACTACTGATTATAACTGCTCCACGTAAAATAATATTATCAAAAGCGGAGTTCATAGAATATTATGGATATGACCCTGTGAGCAGGGTTGTACGCAGAGTTCACACAGACAAACGATTCGAAAACAACTACTTCATCGGAGACTCGGTGGATGTGCACGGGCTCCTAGAATCATACACACCACAAGTCTATAACAGTCACCATCGAGAGGTATGTATATGTATAATTTAGTCTGTCTGCCTGGGATCAATAGATCAAATGTTATACCTGCATGTATAAGTACATAGTATTTACTTACAAGAACAAAATGTATTAACTACAAAGTGGTTTCATAATACATGGGTTAAAATTCATAGAACAATCGGACAATCGGAATCGATTCTGACAAATGATTCAGGTAAAGTGAAACCTGAGAATAATGTTTGATTCGCGCATACAAACTTGATTCTCAAAGGAGAACTTTCTGCTTTGTTATATAAAGTAATCATATCATACCTATTAGGCCAGAGTGTTTTTCTTTTCAAGCCAACAAAAGATAGTAACCTTCGCCAAGTCATCAATCAAATATGCAATGGCAGAGTTTAAGACCATTTCAACTTGTTGAATGTATTTATTGTTTTATCCGTTCCTTGTTCTATGTTATATAGTGATGTTTTTATTCAATAAAATTTGATATTTTAATTTTATTCATTTCATTATTGCTGTGGGATCAAAATGGTTGGAAACTAGCAATTGTAATCAAAGGTAATCAAAAAGTAATCGATTACATTTACTGAAGTAATTGTAATCGTAATCGATTACAATTACATTGCAAAACATATAATCAGTAATCGTAATCATGTAAATCAAAAGTAATTGTAATCGTAATCGATTACATTGGCATGTAATCGCCCCGACACTGTACCTGGCTATTATTAAATGTTGATATCATCTTTCTTGTATGGTTTAAAATACCGACCGCGTGATTGAAATTTGTAGTTACATCTAACGTGGTTGTTGGTCGACTTGCGCCTTCCTGGTAAATACTCCCCGCGAAATAAACATCAATCTAATACACTGTCAACGTTTGACCGGTAAGGAATCAATATATTGATACAGCATAGTATATACGTGTGTGTTAGATACATCAAAAAGTTATTGATGATTGCTTTATTGATCGACACGAACAGCTGAAGATTGCAAAGGGAATTTCTTGTTTATTTTCAGCCGAAATCGAAACTCACGAAGATAGGTAAACAGGAAGTATGAAAAGCTATTTCGCTGTGCATGGTATTTGGGACTGTACATTTTTGCATATATGTATTTTTGATAGTAAAGTGGTGCTCCATAGTTTTCTGAAATAGTTCTTGCAAATGGCTGTCTTTTTGGGCGGTTTGTTTACATTTTTTAAGTTAAAATTTCTGGAGTTTTAGGTTTGAAACTTGGAAATCCGCTACGCATTGTCACTGCATGGGAGCATTAGCTACATGTTGATACCTCCTGTTGGCTATTTGATATTCTTACCAGTGAGTATTTTCATCTCAAAAAATTTGTGTTGTTTTGACGTTCAAATGCATCTTTTTCGGAATGACAAATTTATTGCTTATCAGATATATTTAATCTTGGATTATTGTAGTATGTCTATGAACATGTATATTTTTCATTTTTTGGTCTTTTAAAACAAAAATACATGAATTTCAACCGGTCCCCATTTCTGGAATTGTGCCACTTTTCCTCCCTCTTAAGTGTGTTCTTGGCCGACTATGTAATCATGACCGCAATTGTTAACTGAGTTAACCATTGTTAAAGTGAGTCTAGTGTGAAATTTTAGTTCAAACATATGCGCACACTTATTTTACCAAAAATCTGTTGCAAAATGTTCGGGTAGTGAACGGGTCTTATCAATGGTTAACTGGGGCCCATCAATAGTGAACTTGAACATTAAATTTCAAATTCATTTATTCATCAGATAACCGTACATAAACAAACATATAACGATACATATTAAATAACTCAGATATCTGATGGGGAGGGATATGACTGTTCAGTCGTCTTCCTATCCCACCCTAGGCCATTTCAGCTACACATACATCACTGCTGAGTCACTGTGCTATAAATTAACGCGTAGATAATGCACAACATGGTAAAACATAAAATACACAGAGGCCTCGTTTTGAGGCCACCACCAAGGGGTACACGCCGTTATCATAAATCGTGACAAGGGAGCAAGAGCTTGTCGTCAGACGTAAACAATCATAGTGCTAACTGAAGGACCAGCGGGCATGGCATTTTTGTATTTAGTGCAATTGGTGTCTTGGGTTTGATTCACTTTGCTTTTTTTCTATTTTAGATTAAAGTTAAACTCCTCACTCAACTAAAAGATGTCACAATAAAAGGCAGCACGTTTGGACTCGGATATGTGCTAGTGGCTGACTCAAATGATATAATAAAGATTTCCACCGATAGCCTCTATACGACTGAGTTTGAGGTGAATTCCCATCTCGAACTGGAAAACGGCATTTGGAAAAATGCACTGCATATACAATGCTTCTCGGGAAGTGGTGGCCTTGTAAGTGTAAACCGATTATTTACATGTAATTCAAATTTCAAGATAAGACAAGAGGTGGCATCAGAGATGCTGTGTCTCGTTTTCGGTGGCTTACCGCCGGTGGCTACCGCCAATTGGTGTGCATCAGTATCGGTAGACTAATTAATAGGTAAAATCGAAAAATAACTAATTAAGGGCCATAACTCCATCAAATTTTATCGGGCCAGGCTGGTTTTCGAACTCGTCCGAAATATTCTTGGCAAGTATGTCAATTCCAAATTTTAAACAAATCGGAGGACGTTTGTTGAAGTTATCGCGCTAACGAGCTAACAATTCACGAACAATTACTAATTTAGAGCCATAACTCTATCAAATTTTATTGGGCCAGGCTGGTTTTCGAACTCGTCCAGGATATTATTGGAAGACACTTATATACCAAATTTTAGTTGAATAGGATTACGTTTGTTGAAGTTATCACGCTAACGAGCTGAAAATTCGTGAAAAATGACTAATTAAGGGCCATAACTCTATCAAATTTTATCGGTCCTGGCCGGTTTTCGAACTCGACCGAGATATTTCTTGGGAGACACCTATATACCAAATTTCAATCAAATCGGATAACGTTTGTTGAAGTTATTGCGCTAACGAGCTGAAAATTCGTGAAAAATGACTAATTAAAAAGATTTGCAGTTCACCGCGAATGAGACCATTGGAAGCTCGTAGGCGAATTTGATATTGGGTAACTAAATAACGATATCCGAAAAATCGGACCAAAAGGTGAAATAAAAGTTCAACTTGCATCATATGCGTTACAATTTGTGTTCCATGGGCATACTGTTTTCAGGTGGCCAGTACGCTACTATGGTTCTGATCGTGCCCCCGCTCATGAACTGCATGTCAATATTGGGACGCCGTCGATCAGCTTGAAGTTGACAGATGACAGATGGGGCAGCATCAAACCGCTCATTCATGGACATCTTCGTTCCCAAGGGAGCAACTCTTCGGCAGTTACACTATAACGCGAGAAATATGTACAGTGTATGACCGTGGCCGTCATACAGGACGTGATGCACATCAAGAAAATTCGAAATAACATACATGTAAGACCAATAATATCAAAAGCCGACGATCGACTGGTTGAGTTGAAAAGTATCATCCAGTTGTTTCACAAATGGGAAAGCAATATAGTTGAAGACCAAACTTATTTGCAAACATCTTATAACAAGGGAAACACGCCAGGACATCGATTCCACTTTGCTAGGTTTTGTGCTAAACCTTTGGACGGGAAGCACAGCTTCGTACCAAAATATTTTAACTCTGATCTGATAGTGAATAGTTTTTGTCAACAACGTGGAATTCCTAATGGTTGAACACAAACCCATCTTGCGACAATATGGCCCTTCATGAACAGCGATTGCGCTTACACAAGGATGTAACAGCGGGGAGAAAGCTGAACAGTTTTGTGCCGTTTCGGGAAAGCCGATATTTGGCAGCAAAAGGAAAATTCAAATGAGAGTATAAACCAATGTACATATAGCCAATGGTGGTAGCTGTAGCACATCATAAATGCAATGATTGCCTTTCGGTTCTGGTAGCTGCTACCACCAAGGCAATACATAAATATCAAATTACTCTGATCTACACCAATGCTTCGAGGGAACTCTCACAAGTACATTCTAATTCACGATATTGTGGACGTGAATCAAACTGATAAGTTAATAATCATGCGCTGTGCCAACTAAGGGAATGTAGAATTCTACTAACATCGTCGAAAATATAGTTTCCATGTTACATCGTATCTACAATTTAACAAAATACGTTATTCGTAGACTATGGAAGAAATTGTCATCAAGCAGCTTGTTGAATTTGATAATAGTTAAAAACAAATCGCAACTTTAATGTATGACATCATTGCTCCATGCGAGAATGTACCAGGTAATAAGATGCGCTAAGCAAAGAGAGCATTCTGCTATGTCGATAATCTTACTCCGTACATGTGTTAATAGAAGTCGAGTTATATCCCTTGTTGTTCCGGGCAGGAAAATTATCCAGATGGAAAGAAAAATAAAGTTGCAACATGCATTCATTCAATTAAGCTATTTTTAATAATAGTGTTTATTCATTTTGTATATCAAAAATAAGCATGGGAACTGAGTGTTGCCACGGGGGCTGATGTGTTCGTTGACGTGGAATACGAAAGGAGAAAGAAGATGTTTTTCGTCACCGAAGGACATTTCGCGGAAGTTTATGAGGTACAGTTTTATTTCATCATTCATAAAGTTCGATATATTAATTAAATGCTTGAATGATTGTCCACAACATATCCAATAATGTTAAATGTCCAATCCAATTTAATACAATTATGGCTTACATTTTTTGTAATGCGCCCAACAGAATGATGTGTATTAAGAATAAATAAAATGAAATTAATTAGAGGATTTGTCAACAAATAATTAAAGACACGGATTGTCTTCCTGGTGGGTATGCTGTTAAAATAGTCACCCTTTAAAACTGACATAAACAGAAAGAATATTAAAATATGTGACTTTATACGACCACCCCACGGTAAGTATTTAAGTGCATATGAAGTCGGTATACAAATATATCGTCTGTGTCGACCCATCTTATACCTCCTTCCAAATTACGTCCGTTTAAATATATGTGTACTGGATCACGGCAGATGGAGATGTGGACCTTTCAAAACGATTTAAATGTAATACTTGATCTCGTAAAGCGTCGTGTTCAAATACAATTAATTACATTCTCTGTTACAGGAGCTCATTGTCCTTCCTCGTTGGGCATCTAACAACGTCGACCATGCCATTCGTCTGGGACGACCCACCAGGGGTGCAGGAGATGTGCCAGCTGTCTGTAGACCTTGGTAATGGTGCCGTCCGAGGAGTTGCGACAAAAGAACCGAAGGTTCCAACGACCGGTTGTCTTGTCACGGCGAACTTCGACGCATCAGCATATGGCCTGTACAAGTACGATACATAATGCTCTTTAATCTGTTTACTGTTACGAACGTATATGCTAAGCTAAGACACACCAAACTTGGACACAAATTGCTATGCTACTTGAATAGTTTTGCTGAGATTACGGAATTTACTCGCTTTTCGTTTAACTGCTGATTTAAATCCACTATTCCTCCTCATTTTTTGACAATTGAAAGAAATGTTATTATCTGTTTGCTGTGGTACCTTATATAAACTCATCGATAGTGACATCGTCTTTCATGTACCATATAATCTGCGAATCCACAGTGGTTATTAAAGGCAGTATAATTATCGGTAATAATTGTATATGTAACTCCCGATTATGTATTATGTCATACCCTTAAACTAAAAGTACTAAATAGTACGAAAGAAAGACAATTAAGCCTTCATTAATTTTGCAGGTATTCCAGTCGAATCAATGTCTTATTGGTCGAACCCGTCAACCGACATAAGCAGACCGGCGACGCCATGAAATTGGAAGCCGCCCTGCCTGTCGTATTGATGAAGATTCGGGAAAGTTGCACAATCGGACCTATCGCCAATCAAGTGAATGCCATTCGTCAGCAACTGCCACTATCTGACATCCGAGTGCTAGAAGGGATAGCCCTTCCCGTTGTCGTCGCCAAAGAGGTATGTTAACCTTCGGGAACCAGTATGCAGATGGCTATCATCGTTTGTAATTCAGCGAATAGAACATACATGATCTTTCCAACAATTTAATTTTTTGTGACAAAGTATTTGCATGTTTACATGGTTGTTCTACCATTTCATTGATATATGGATATTCGGTATGTCAAGTTTACACATGCAATGCTAATTAGGAAATATAAAAGTATCAAAGGTATTATATTATTCAGAGGTCATTTAATGTATTGTTGAACATTGCCTATATGTTACAATTAATTGTTCTGTCATCATGCATATTAAATTGGTCTGAGTATGGTCGAAATGCAACCATATCATATTTTGCAAAGTAAAGTATGCATCATAATCTTGTACATCATAATCTTGATATTTAAAAACACCTTTTTAATACTTTATTACAGATTCTACGACTGGTTGGCAGACCTACCGAGCTGATTGACTTGTATGTTCAGGAATACCTCGTGCCGTACCAGCGGCAACTGCACGTAGACGGCAAAATAGCATGTGATGCTTTTGTTGAGGCAATTGCTGAGAAGCTTGCAAATTTTACTGAGGACAAAGTTAGTATTAATTTAATTACCTTTATTCATAAAATAAAAAAAAAGATAACATAGTACATTAAACACGTGGTGTATACATATTGTTAAAATTCCATATTTGATCATGGATAAATGAGCAATTAATATATCAAATAAATAATAGAATAATGTAATATACTTATAATTGACAAATTTATCGAATTTACTTACGCAATCCTCCACGAAACCTCGAAATGGTCTTTTGAATTTAATACATTTCTAAGTATATGGTCAAACCAATATGAAACAATGCAAATATATGTATATATGTCGTTTCAATGTACACCAATGACAGTTTATTAAACAATACATGTATAATTGTTTATTGAGTTTTTTAAATATCATTATCGATATAATCTGAACGTTAAAGGCACGTGAGGCCTTAGTTGTCGAAAATATTCATATTTGTTCTAATCACCGTAAACAGAAAAACATTAAAACGCATACAGTTTCGTTCATATATACCATGACCATCACGTAAACAGCATGTTATCATAAAGACCTACTATATTTTACCTAAGCAAGGGCCTGATTGTGTTACAGAAGACAGCACAATGCTACTGGCTAATCACACACAAATGGCATAAACGCTCTTTATTAGTTCCATATCAGGAATTCACCAACAAAGAACGCTCTTTATGTTTACCATCATAATATAAACAAACACCAGAAAAGTTACTTTTTATGCTTTTGTTTACATAACAATGGTCAAACATTTGACAATAACATACTGTTTATGCAATATTTCTTATTTGTATACGGACAAAGTCTGTCTACATTTTGATGTTCTTTCTGTTTGTGGCGGTTTTTGACGGGTGGAAATATTTTCACAGGATACCCACCGCCAAGGCCAACCGTACCTTTAACACTGGAATACAATATTGAAACGTGACGTTTGTTTCAGCTTGCTCTGGTAGCGGAGCTGAAAAAAGAAGAAGTCACGGATCGCCATACGGACGTCGTGTTTGAACAGAGAAGAACATAAGATGGCCAAAGACTACCGTCTGCAATCCAACAGCCCCCAGCGGATCGGCAAAGAGGTGTACAAATGCTTAGTGCTTTATCGATCGAACTGTGGGGCCAGTGCTTGGCGAGCCATTCTGTCAGGTAATTGCTGCTTTTCTTTTTCATAGTTTGTGCAGAGTATACAAGTGTATTAAAACAATCATCGGGAAAAAATCGAACTTTTATACGCAACAACGATAAAACTTGTTGGCTAGGCCTAATGGTTTTAGCATTGATATAACCTAGTAATAACTAAATGCATTGGACCTTAAAATACATCTTTCTGAAAATCGTAATTGTAATGAAACTGGAAAGGCTTTCTATATATCTGGTGTGATATTTTTTTCAAGGGATGAGATCCAATGGTGAGGGGAGCGACAGCGACAACGAGGGCGATAGCGATGGCGATGGCGACAGCGAGGACGAGGAAATTTTTCTGAATGGTTAGTAACATTATTCCACAAAAGTACATACATAACTATTAGCTCAATCAGTCACTCGCTTTAAAAGTGCCTCTTATATTATTATAATATGTTTCCAAAATGTTGACCGTGCATTCTTAATCTAAATCATCAGCATACGTGCAAGGCTTTAAAGAGCACACAATTAACGCAACAACAGACCACAAACGACATGTGCAGCATATAATAACACATATTTCATGTTTTCTTTCGTCTGTTACAGTTGAAGGACATACACAAGAGATTGATCCTCACGCAGAAGATGAGACAATGACTGAAGAAGGTAACTACTTATTTTGACTATATCAGCGCTTATGTACAAGCTACAATATTACAAACAATATTACAAACATACACATAAAACTAAAGCTTGTTGTATCGCCTTGGACAACGTTACACAATTAAACAATAATTACAGATGGAATTTGATTTTGATTTTCCAATACACGAACTTCAGCTTATACTCATCCATATATTATATTTGTAATTATTGACCTGTTAATTATTTCATAACATTTATTTTTTTCAGTATGTGAATCTCAAGACAGTGGGATTGGACCAACCCAAGGAAACGTAGATGAACAAGGTAAGAATTTCTGCAGATCTGTATCTCGGTAGTTTCAACGTGCTTGCTTAAATACATGTAGAAAATTCGAAAAACATTGTTCTGGTATCTGTAAAGCTGATCAATGCTGTTAATCCGCATTCCACCATACGGAGGCTATTCGAAAAATGAAAATAGAATTTGGGTTTATCAATGTGTGATTTTATATAAACTTATTTTGATTCGGTGTCGTGATATTGATATCGCTTGCAGCTATTGTCTTGAATTCGTAAGTTGTATGATAAATGACTTTTTTCACATATTATATCTTTTATTCCAGAAATAGCAACACAATCTACAGAACCGACGGACACAGCGCAATCAACAGAACCGACGGACATAGCTTCGTCCACTTCAAATGAACCAGCCACACCTGAAGGTAGGTTCACAAATTCATGCTATAACTTCCCAAAGAGAAGCACGTATCACCATACTTGTACTTTGTGCGTATGATATCAATTACAAATGACATCGAGGCATATGCCAACACATTTATAGATCAATTGTAAACGTTGAGAGAAGCTTGCATAATGTTTTTGATGAATTTAGTCGTTCATATGGTAGAACGGAATAGTTTTAAGTAATACATTTTATGTGTGTCATTTTAAATATAATTTCTTGTTTCTTCCAGCAAAGCTACCAACTCCGACAGCTGTTGGCAACCGATCATGTGCCGCATCTGAATGCATCGCAAGAACAAAGAGAGCCAGCGAAAGTGTGATGGATGTGAGAAGATGTTCCACTGTGGCTGTGTTGGTGTGAGAAAGTCAAAGAAGAAGTGGTCTTGCGAGAGCTGTTAAATGTGCGTGTGTGAGATGGTGGCGGTTTGTGTGTGCCTTTCAAATGTATTTCATTGTTGACGCTCCTAAATTACTTTCTTTGGGTTCGGGGGAGAGAATATTTGATTCGTGTCGAGGAACCTTCCAAGCTGAGATTGATCAGATATCAGAGTTTTTTTGAAGTGTGTTATATCAATTTTTTGTGAACCAGAAACACGTGTTCAAACGGGCGGTCTTCAGATAAAGATGGACAACTCCAAAATCAAGTGGTTATTATTGATTTTAGTATTATCTATCTTTATCTCCAATACCGTCCGTTTGACTTCGTGTTCTGGCACACAAACAGTTGATATAGCAAACTCCAAACATCATCGATGGGAAGTTTCCTCGACTCGAATCAAATATTTGTACCCCCCCCCCCCAAGCAAAAGAAATAGTAATTTAGATAAGGATAAATATAAGCCGTAATAGAGGTAGATAACGCACAAAATCAAGAATTATTCGCAAATACCAACACAATTATCCAAATAAAACTGAATTGGTTATGATGAATGACATTACTGTTTACTGCTCAGACAATCCCAAATGAAGGTGACGCTATTCTCATTGAATTTCCGAACTTCATCTGGGAGCTTTACTGCTCAACAAGACGAAACTAAAATACTAATTGTATACTGTTATCACTTACAAATAGATGAACTGAAATAATGTGATGCATTCAGATGCATTGAGAAATGACATTCAATTCTTCATTCCGGTCTATCACCATACCAAACCACATCAAAATTTGACAACCGACACTTAACTTATATTGCAAAAACTTTGTATGGACTGAATTTCATAAAGTCGAACAGGGCCCATAACTCTGGTAGGCATTGGTGGTCACAACCCGCGATATTATGCATATTCGTCCCCAATTTCTGGTCCGTCAGTTAAAATTCAAAATGTTTGTACGGACAGACGGCTCGAGACATCAACTATATACCTGCCGACTAATATCGGGCAGTATAATAACCATATATATATGTGTATACCTAACCAAAAAACAATTCCCCTCCCCACCCCATCCCGTTGGATAAGACTAAAGAGTTCTTTGATTATGCACATATAATTGAGGAACCCCTGACCTGTTTACCACTATTTACACTGGCCAGTGTTCTCTGTCAGACACAACACACTCGATATATTAAGGCTATAATGGGGTCTAGGGCAATTTATGACATATAGTGTACCTACACAATGCTTAATTAATAGTGTTGTTAGATACTGAAAACACCAGGAAACACATGGAAACACAGTATATTTTTCGTGTTTCTGATCTGTGTTTACCAATTAGTAAGGCAGTTAACACAGTTATTGAAGAACGGCTAAAAAAACCTCTGAAATTTTTATAAAAACATGAGAAACGGGGGGTGGGTCCCCAAAATTTTGGAGGATTTTTTTTTTTTTGTTGCAAAAATAGGGTGGTGGGTCCCTCGAGGTCCAGACCCCCCCCCTGGTTAAGTGTGTTATTGACCGACTTGTAATCATGATCGCCATTGTTAACTGACAAACGTGAAGGTTGAGTGACACAGAAAAAGAGCGTTCCATGTTAGTTTATTCCTGATATGGTGGTAATAAAGAGCGTTTCACTTTGGTGCGCCAACTATTGCAAGAAAAACAGCTGAAAAAGCCTGTGGCACACGAAGCCGGCATATCAATATTTTGTGAATTGATCAGCCTATCGTACACATCCTCCCAATTACGCAGACAGGTCCGCTAAAAGAAGCCATGAGTGTGACCAAGACAAATTCCTTACGCTAAAATTAACGTATATCACGCCAATATTTTCTTGTGTAAATAGGCTCACCTATTTGATTATTATTTTGTTTCTTTTATGGCGGACCACAGCACCTTTAATTCAGGTATGATATATATGGTAAACTCGGTACCCAAATTTTGCATGTAGGTTTACTGACACAAAATACAGATCAAGTTCGAATTTAGGTTCTGCTCGCCAATTTTCACATGAATTACGTCTCTTTTTGTTGGATTTTGCACTTAATTTTCGTTTCCGGATGATAACTTTAGTAAGTCTGAATTAAATTAAATGTAAATGGAAGGAAATTTGGTATGTGATTTTACTAGCACAACAAAAGGTAAAATTCGAATTTGGGTTCCACCACCAATGTTCACCTGAGTTGTAGAAATGACCACAGCAATAATTTTGAAATTTGGCAAAAATTTATTTCATTTGGCAAAATTTTTGGTTTGGTAAGAGAAAATTTTGGCCCAGCACCAACTCTGCATGCTTTGTAGATGGGAACAATATGCCTTGGTGTGAATCGGTCAAATAACTTGGCTGCTGTCAGCCATCTACAGCAGCCATCGTGACTTTCAGTATTAAACAATGTAAATCCATTAGCACAGGCTACAGTCCATTCTGTTTTTGTTTTTGTTTTTTTTATAATATTTTTTATTCATATGATTTATGTACATCATATACAGTGAATTATTTGTATGCATGCTAGTATATACCAGAAAATTCAAAATAAAACGAACAGTAATTGATAGAAGCATTTCCGGACAGGGGTTTTCGATTCATATTTATTATTTTATACCCAGGAAAACTTGTAATAGGAATATATAGACCACCTTTAAACTGTAATAACAATATGAAACATATTATTCTTTAGGACATAATTTCAAGAGAGGGCACTGATTTTCTAACCTTTCAACTCAATCAAGCTATATAATTAGGAGTTTGAAGTCAGAATCGCTGAGTGCATTCTATTTACAACCAAAGGGGTTCAGAAACTTTTTTAAACGCTAAATATACATGTACTTGGTATATACACATGAAATTTTCTCCAGCCTTCATATACGCTATTACCATACCCTTGTGTATATATTGCATTTTGTTATGAGAGGCAAAAGTAACAATTATCGGTGAATCACTCATCCATTGAGAAACCAGGTTCAGTTTAACTTCAGACTGTCAGGGAGGTGGTGACGATGTCACAGCTGGTTTGTATCCCCCCATAAACGTTTCCTTCCAAGTGACAATTTCATACCGATATAATTTGGATGATTCGTACCATTGAGTATAAGGTATATTGCAGTCTGATAAATATCCAGACTCGTAAGTTGATTGAAGTGAAACACGGTCTAATTTTATTTAGACTGGGTCTATTGATATGTTTTTTTAAATAACGAACTTTGTTGTCACAATTTGTGATTTTTTTCCCCCAAAAAATGAAATGTGTTTAATTGGCGGGTTGTCATCACGTTACTTAATATGTTCTTTTTCAAAGTATTTTTTCAAAAGTTACGCATGACATTTGTGGGAAAAAACAAAACAAGTGGTGAGAAATGGCCAAATATATGGTGCGAAACAACACACACGGGGTAGCTATGTACAGTTATAAATAGATTAGGACTGTTCTATACATTTTATCGTTATATTCTGTGGTACCAGGACTTCTCACTTGGTAAAATTCTGACCAAGGGAGATACCCAATTTATTATATCACAACTAACGTTACTCCTAAATTACGACCAGATATAATTTCTTAATTTTAATTTATATTTCTCACTGTTATAATTTTCTACTTGTTTTAATGATTGGGCAAGTAAGATGCCTAATTACGATATCCGGTGTCCTTGTGACAAAGTTAAAATGCATTCTGGCTGTTATGACATATATAGTGTGAAGTGTCAGTACCAAGAGTACACCCATTAGGTACCTTACAGGCTTAAATAATTTTAACATATACATTGTATGATGGGATATTCACATTCTATGTATGGTTCTCACTATTTTCTTTATATAAATAGTTGACCACATGTTTTATTATAAGTAAGGGAGAGGCCATGTACGTATATGATGCAACCTTGCTGAGGCACACTAAACTAAAGCCCTTTTGATCAGCTTTATGGGAGTGTTCAGGATATGATTTGTTGTTAGGCAGAGTATGATATATACTCTTTATATAATACAATGCGTGAACCACTTTTTGAATATATGGTTACCATAAGATACAATATACAGAATCCTATAGGATTTATAAAATGAAAAACTCCATATGCGGTTTGTACGCACCAGGGTGTTGCAATGTCATTTGTTATTATATTATGTAATCCACTTACAGAATATATAATCCGCATACAGTAGGAAATCATAGCATATTATTATTTTTCTCATGTACAAATATATGACTAAGAAAACACAAAGGTAAGATGCCGACGTTGATAAAAGCCATTCGCAAGGGACTACCCATTTTGGGAACCAAAACACGCTCCGAATATTGTTTGTGTAGAAAACCGGATAAAGGAACATTTATGATTCAGTATAACACCTGTGAAGAATGGTTTCATGGGCCTTGCGTGCGGATCTCCGAGGAAGACGCGAAACATCTAGATATTTACAGTTGTTGGAACTGTATAAACCAAAACGGAAAAACGCAGGTTTGAGCTCGGTTCAGTAAATATCCGGACATGTTATCCCAGTGGATGCCTATCGGACTGGTAATGCTTGTAACCAAATTAAATCAGAACGAGTTTATTGGTTAGGATAGGCTAGGTAAGAATGTAACAGGTAATGCCTGACCGTCAGGTTTGCTATCATTTAATGGGATAAGCGGAAATTAATAATGGACCGGTAACGCCTGATAGAAGTTTATACGGGGACAATCAGTAATACGTAAAAATTACAATTCGAACGTATTAATCTTATTTGATATGCAGTATCCATGATGGAATGGGCCCTTAAAGATGCCTTTGCTTTTCAGGCTCGAACACACGATGATTCCATAGTCTTCCGTCAACACCAGTTTTCCGCTGCCACACGTCTTACGTCCTCGCAAGTCTTCCGTCGCAGCAGATCTTCCGTTGCCACACGTCTTCCGTCCTCGCAAGTCTTCCGTCGCAGCAGATCTTCCGCTGCCACACGTCTTAGGGTGCCGCAAGTCTTTTCCTTTGGTACCAGATTATGTAGCTCGCGTAGAACTTCGCAAGCCTTCCGTTGCAGCGGATCTTCGGGTGCCACACGTCTCCTGTTGTCACACGTCTGTCGGTGCGGTAAGCCTGCTCGTCTTCCTTTTTGCTGTGGTACACGACTACATGTATGTTGCTCGAGTATAGCCTCTAATCCATCACCTGAAGACGCTGCACGAAACTTGAGACACCATGGCGTTCGATTAAATTCACCATCAAATCCTCCGATAACCCAACCACTGTGAAGCAGTCCACAAGAACTGTCTGTCACAAGAACCTGCTTCAACCGCTCACAGCACACAAGATATATCGGCTGCACAAATTTATGTTCGGAGCCCGTAAATTTGATTAAATTCAGTATCACCGAATCCTTTGACGACACAAACATTGGGTAACGGTCCACGTACATCACAAAAATCTGCATCAAGATCAGTATCTTCGAAAAAGATCAGCCTTCTTGAAATCTTCAAGCATCAGTATCTTCAAAAAAGTTCAGCCTTCTTGAAATCTTCAAGCATCAGTATCTTTAAAAAATATCAGCCTTCTATTGTCACGTCTAACTACAATTTTCCAGGTCGCGATTCAGGGTGGAACGAGGAAGCAAATAATGCTGACATCTGAACCTGAAGGTTCAAGTTTCATAAAAGTGATATGGTGGCTAAGCCAGGAAATACCAACCTATACCTAGTAAGATATTGTCTAATGTATTCAATGAAACGTTTAATTTATGATAAAACTTTGTAATTGTATTGATATCACACAAACCCTATATACCCGTAAAGCCATTACATATGTCCGTATATGAAAACATTCCTCGCGTACACGGGCGAAACATTAGACATTTGACAAACATCACTATTTAATACGATTACGGATAGGATATAGTCCTAGTAAGGTTGACACCATCACAATTTACTTACGACTGCTAATTGATGAGACGGCATATGCAACACTTTATTCAGTTACCCATATACCTGATGGGGTGAATAATGTGTCTTTGTGAGATCCCAAGTTCTTATCCGTGTGTAATACACCACACAGATAACGTTAGAGCGTCCACACGCAGGACCGGTGGCACATTCTACAAGTCCACACATTTAAACTGCGTGGGCTATAGTTCGTCTCGCGTAAGAACCCCCTTGCGCAAAGATCGAATTTTGGCCGTATAATGGCAGGATATTTCCATATCCGTAATCGTATTCGTGATTTTGCGAAAGGTCTCGAATGACTGAATTATATTTAGTTGGGTTCAATTTGTTTCACATAATTTTATCCTACTTTATCCACTAATAAGACATGTGGAAGCGCCGACACCCAACTATTATTCGGCCCCACTTCCTCGAAAATCATTAACTAGCATTATGTTGTTGGAGCTACTCCTCCGTGTGGAAACGAGAAACCACCTGTGACATCGAAATGGTAATATGTCTCGTTCAGTAGCATTTAGTCGTGAAACGTAGCTGTTGTTTATTTAATCGACACGATGTGACATCGAAATGGTTTCAGCGCCACCATGAGGCTATCGTCGGCGGCGACATGCACACGCGATAGGGGAGTGGCAAAACTCCGCTCTCGTTTATGACCCTCATATCGACTACAAGTCACACCGAATTTTGCAGATTGCCCAAATTGTGTCAACATTGTCGTGTTTTCAAATGGCAAGGTGGACCACCAGGGATGTGTTGATTGAATGCCATCGTTATGCTTGAACATGCTGATCCATCTGAACCTCTCCAAGATATGATTCGTGGTTCAACCACAGAATCTAAACATTTTCTCAAGGACATCCAGAAATATAATTCCGCATTCCAAATGACATCTTTCGGGGCAAATATCATAACTGGAGATGTGTATATGCCAGCGTTCAAAGTTCAAGTTACCATCGCATCGACCCTCTACCTACAACCCAATGATGATGCACAACCCCAATACATGCATATATACTTTGTTGGTGATTTCAATAGATAGGTAGAACTCCGCTCCGTCTGATGGTACCAGACCTGAAGTTATATATACTCTCCAGCAAATGATCCATCAACACAACTCTTATGTGTTCAGTTTTAAATATGCTCTAGAAACCCACAACATACCAAATTTGCAGGTGGTCACGCCGACAGAAGACCACTCAATCAACACAGTGGTCGATTAATGAACCTGCTTCCAATGAGATAGCGGTAGTTTTAGCAGGCGCAGAACATGGTAAGCGCGATTTTGTTTTAAAGCATCGTGACAATATACTTCGCATTTGCGAGACACATAGATCGTACGACCCTCTCCAATATACTTATTAACTAAGTTTATTATACGTAGTCTGCAGTGACGTAGCAACAGTTTGCATAAAATCATATTACTTCAGAGTGTTTTATCAGGATGCTATAAGGTGCAAATGGGTAATTTTTTGTCATTTTCAGTGACTTGAATGTTCAGTTCATAGAGCCAGGAAGACATGTTGTCCCAGGTTTTATTGCAAGCTATGGTCCAATGCGGACAATGGAATTTGTTGTTAGGGTGTGAGGCGCCTATCACACCCACGTGTCAGAATTGGGCACATGCAGTGTGTGCTGGCATTGAAGGCAATTTTTTATTCGATCGTCTTCAAATGTCCATTCCACCGCGGAAAGCCCCTTGATCCGGATGCAGAAGATATTTTTTATCCAGTGATTAACATTTTTGCTGCATAATGGTCATTTTCACAGCTGTCAATTAATTATCAGCAGATATGTTCCACCATTGAGCAGCTTGCTTGTTGTATCGATAATATTCTTTGTTCACCGAACATTTGATATTCATGCTTAAATGACTATTTATGGCCTGTAGAAAATGGGTCATGTCCGAACTTTTTGACTAACCAAACAGGAGACGGAGTTGTTAAAAACAATATTCAAAGCCAACATCACTATGTGCAGAGAATTGAAGAAGGGATCGTTTCGATTGAATATAGTGGACCAGATATTGGAATAATTCACAACCATGTCCAAACCAGGGATGGGGTAATTGTAATTGATTGTAATTAATTACATTTTTTCAAGTAATTGCATGTAATTGGTAATTGAGTTTATTCTCAATTACATGTAATTTTTTAATTGTAATTGGTTAGGTTGTAATTGTAATTGTAATTAGGGTCTAATTTCAATTACTTCAAAATCACAGGTACTTGTTTCTTCTCAAAGTTTCTCTTTCATGATTCATCCAATGGTTTCTTCAAATGTTTTTTTCTTCAAATTTCAAAGTGTAAGACTGGTGACTGGCTATCACTATGTTGTCACAACACTGAGTTTTCATCCACTGTGTCTCAATGGTGAATTCTGTTGACACCTCAAGTTTGTTTGCTTAAGCGTTGGTTAACATTTGAGGTAGAAGGCTTGTTTTGATAAATATAATGAGAAACCAACTTCAAATAATTGACAATAGATCACTATAATATATCACTCTTATGATCATGTTTCATTATCTCCATCGATATATGTTATGGTATATACGCTATGGTAGAAATTCATACCAACTATTGCTAATGCTATCGACATGTCTACAAAAAATATGGCAGCATGTTAATTTGCAGAAAGACACATCGTGTCCTATGAAAGCGAAGAGCAAACTTTGCCCAACTACAATATCCAGTTCCAAAAAAGTTACCTCCAATTTTGTGACACATCTGAAGGTAAGTTTCCATTTCTATGTATTAGTTTGGTTTAATTCCATTGACATATAACTTCAGTCATATGGTTGTATTGGTATATGCATTGTTTCTTGTCCCTTCTAATTTGCATCTGAATGACAAAGTGGGGACAAATATCTGCCTCTATAATCCCCAATTAGTACTGTCTAGTGTAGGCATTGCGTTACCAGTAAGCTGGTTGCCACAAAGGCTAATTGAGTTTATGACTCTAATTAACAATCAGAGTGTTGATTATCTCATTGTCCTTTACAATTGGCCTGGCTGTGTGTCTGACTTACTGAGATAGTCTTATTCCCTTAATAATTAAATGATGGATACATGTGTGTCACTAAAATACTCTATTATTTTCATTTAATAGCGAAAGCGTCAAGATGTCTATGAATGCAGTCACAAAAGCACCATCAGCGAGTGATCAACAACCTACTAGGATCTTTCAGTAGGCAAAAACATCGGTCAAGAATGCCAAAGCATTGAAGATAGTTAGCAAAGTTCATAAATCTCTGATATCATTCCAATTTGTAGAAAATCAACCCCGACTACAAGCTGCCAATGCAACACGCTGGAATTGCCAACTATAAATCATGATTCGTTCAGTTCTACGAACACATATACTGGACTCAGTACATTGGCTGCTCTGTACCAAGTGTGCTTCACTGTGTATTTCATCTTGCTTGTATTAATTTATGTTTTGTAATCAAATAGTTTATAAAAATAAAAGTGTTCCTACTTCAATGATGTGCTGAAATGTAATTGTAATTGAATTACATTTCAAAGTAATTGTAATTAATTACATTGTGAAATTGATGTAATGTGAATTGTAATTGTAATTGAACAATGTTGAAGTAATTGTAATTGTAATTAATTACATTCACAAGTTATTGCCCCAAGCCTGGTCCAAACCGTCTGGATAATCAACTTCCACAATGTTCTGCATTTACCATGTTCTTAATTAGTTCCAAATTTGACGATTGGATGTTTACTACAATAGATACAGGTTATTATGTGAGAAGGGAACTTCCTTTTTTGAGGTGGTTATATCACATGAAATGTATATACGTGATTATACGTGATTCTTAACAAAATGTCAGTAGTACATTGTAAGTAGTATATTTACACACCTGATTGCGATGTTGCTATTCACAATTTCTTTCGAATTACTCTCAGTGATGAAAATCAACACGCTGGTCATCCTATAATCCCCACTGCGGGCAGTAATCTAGGCTACAACATAGTCGCATAGACATGTTTATATTAAAATTGTATCATATCTAATGTTTCAAGCGATTAGGTGAACTAATTGAAATTTAATTGCGTTATTAAATGCTGATGGTTAAAAAAGTTACTTGATATGTTAGAATTATATCTGAGGAGACATTTTGTTTAGATTGTAATTTAAAATCAGGAATATGATTGATAGAATTAAAGTGTCCTATACAACTTGAACATTTGTCTGATTCAAATAGTATATTCCAGATTGTCCTGCTCAGCACCACGGAGTACGGCACCGAAGAAACCCACATTGCAATAGAGGCATTTTGCAATGGCATTCCGCAGAAAATTCCCCAACTGTTGGAGATGACAGAGTGGCCAGTCAAAGTAACCGTCGAGGGTTTTATCTCCTCTGTACGTACACGTTTACTACCATACTTGAAAAATCAACAAATATATTTCCATCGAAATACTATCTGCACAATTGCTTATATTGATAGGTTCCCTATTAGTATGTATTTATTTATATCGAGCTATGTCCGTCAGTTGTCCGCGGCGAAACGGTTTGTAAACGTTTAGATATACGCTTCTATTGTCATTATGTTAATGCATGCTTCAGTCAGTAATTGTAATATGAAATATATTCTGTAGATAATCATGATACATAAATAGCCCATGCTGGTATGATGTACCACTCACGAATACATGTAATAGCACTGGTTGCAGTCCGTATTTCTAGCCAGTCGCATAACATTATCTAAGCGAGCGCACTTATATTGTCCATATATATATTATCCCATGTTATTTGAATTTGTTTCTCATAACGGTTGTTCTATTGTCACGTCTAACTACAATTTTCCAGGTCGCGATTCAGGGTGGAACGAGGAAACAAATAATGCTGACATCTGAACCTGAAGGTTCAAGTTTCATAAAAGTGATATGGTGGCTAAGCCAGGATATACCAACCTATACCTAGTAAGATATTGTCTAATGTATTCAATGAAATGTTTAATTTATGATAAAGCTTTGTAATTCTATTGATATCACACAAACCCTATATACCCGTAAAGCCATTACATATGTCCGTATATCAGTGTATTGGTCAATAGTGAATAATAAGCGCGTCCTTCCCGCCAAGTTGGCTGCTCGCATATAAAAATACTAAACATTGATTAGGCGGATTAATACTATTTTGTAAAGCCACACATGACAACAAAAACAAGACCATACAAACTGGTTGATTTGTTTATCAAAGTAAAATTCTTCGAAATAGACACAAAAGCGGGCAAATTGCTCTATTTGTCTTTGCAATCCCAAACGAGGGCGTAAATCATGTCATGATTTTCTAGATTGAACCCCCGTTTTCACGATTGTATTGCCCCGGCGTAACATTACGTTGCAACTTGTTGTACACGTGGCAGTCTACTGTATATGACCACGTGTACTTTTTAAAAGTTCAGATAAGTTTTCAAAATGGCACCACGCGCACCACCACATTTTTGGACCAGGAGAATGAACCCACAGGCCTACCAGTGGATATTAATACAAGACCTGATCGGACCCGCCAGCCAGTGGTCTTATGAAATCAGACGTCTTTTTTGGACACGGAATTTGGGGCATTTTGATACTGATTTTATCGGCATTTGTGTGGGTCAATGGACTTGACCCTACTATATTCTTACAGTGGGTGTACATGAACTTTTTGTGCGCCACTGCACAATAGTTCGCGCATTTAAGCAGAGTTTCAGTATTATGGTCAAGGGATGACATATAGACTGTATGCATGGAACACTATATCCCGCCGCTATGAGTATTTGGACGGTACACCGAGATGTTATCGCCAGAATGCATGAATAATAATGTATTATTATTATGGTATATTAATATGGTTTAAACAACATTTTTTACAGCTTATATTCTTAGCACATTCACTCAATGAGAGTGACTTCGGTCCCTTTAAGAGCACCACGGGTCCCCAGAACAAAATATACCCCACCCTCAATCAAACTTAATCCTATAACATAAAGTTTTATTGGGTGGGGTAAAGTTTTTTTCTGGAGACCTGTGAAGAGCACTGTGTATTTCAGGAACCAGTTAGCTGTGCTGCACCACAATGACAATTGTAAGAGAAGTCAATCAATGACAGCAGCAGGAAATCTCAGGTGGTCAATTGCCCACAGAAAATTTAAAGATGAGCCAACGTTTCGAAGAGTTATGAAATTACCCACATTTGGTGAGTTGTTGAATTCGCAATCTGTCCATTACATAAATATATCTGAAAATGTGTCATAAAACTGTCATATAATGAGTCATATAAATGTTTCAGTGAAAAAATACAATATGAGCAATAGTCTGTCCTGATTATTCATAGGAATAGGAAAAATATTACATTGCTACTGACTGTTATTTCAGATTATGTTGAAAAATGCCTGAAAGCAGTGAAGAAATCTATCAAGAACAAACCAAAGAAACTCGCTGTATCTCTGTAGTAACAGAGAAAGAATTCCACTAGAAACCCTCATTACAAAACACAGAACAAGATTCAGGAAAAAGCCTGTTAAAACGAGCAGATAGCTTCATAATGTCTAAGATCACAACCGATTGCACCAGACATTGGTGAATAATGAATTTTTGTCACATGTGTATACTGACAAAAGTGTTCAGCTGTTTCATTATATAAGGTTATATTACTAGTACAGCAGTATGTTAAATTTGAAGCCAGAAGATTTTATGGAATATTATTGGGGCCACAACCTTATATCCCTTGATGAAAGTGACAACACATGCAACAAAATGGACATAATGTCTCATGCTCCATGGCAAGACATGTTTTGTCAGAAGAGGCAGTAGGAAGTGGCCACAGGCAGGCGGGCGGACCCAAAGAATGCCTTACAACTTTGACATTTGTGAACGGATTCAAAACATTTGGTATGCGAGTTTTCTCCCAATGACTATTTATGGCCTGTAGAAAATGGGTCATGTCCGAACTTTTTGACTAACCAAACAGGAGACGGAGTTGTTAAAAACAATATTCAAAGCCAACATCACTATGTGCTGAGAATTGAAGAAGGGATCGTTTCGATTGAATATAGTGGACCAGATATTGGAATAATTCACAACCATGTCCAAACCGGCTGGATAATCAACTTCCACAATCTGTTTAGTACATTGTATTCCTCACAAGCGTCGCATTTGTCCTTTTTTCGCGATGTGAAACCTAGGTTAAACTCCGTGTTGAATATATCCATATATATGTTAATTTTGACTGACATGATGGAAATGAGAGAGCTCACACGACTTTTCCTTCTGTTCAAATCACTCTCTGAAGACAGTGTTACAATTGAAGACATGTTTCACATGGATCACCTAGAGACACGGAAAGATGCAATCCATCAGTTGTGTGCATCTGAAAGAGGAGAAAAATAGTTTGAAAATCAATATGGACAACATATTCAGAAGAGCTATCAAAAACATGGATGGGTATGATGCAGAAACACTACAAGGTGTGAAATTAAGACAATTGGATCTGTTTTTAAAAGCTTATAGTGCCGGGTGTGCAGAATAGGAGACGCAAGAAAAAAATTTGCCAGTTGAAGAGGAAATCAAGAATGTAAAAATGTTCCTTCAAGCCAAAATCAACCACGAAGTTGAGAACTTTAGTACAAATTCACACACATGGCTGAGGGATCTGATAGTAAAAAGACTGACACTATTTAATTATTTAGGAAATTTGTTTCCCCTCTTGATCGGTCGCATAATCGCACATATAGCGTTCGGTGAAATGACGCATGTAAACACTGTTTAGCCACATACTCGTGTGTAGTACAACACATCTTGTTCGACTGCCAGTCATTGCGACATATTCGGAATGACATGTGGTAGGTACCATGTCACTGACCAATATGGTATTTAATGTTTCCTCTTGGATAAAATAATACAGAGTGCTTTGTCATCACTCTGATTTGTCATCATTACTCATCATATCTTCATAATAAACAACACCAGTAGAGCACTTCAAATATATCCTTAACTCACAAAGGCCGTTCCAACTCAGTCAGTTCCACGAATTCACATCTTCCATTGAAATAGTTTGAACAATGAGTGGATAGTTGGGGTATTTGTTGCGTGCGATCTTACAAGAAGACACTGCAGATTTCTAAAAAGTGCTGCACGCACATCAGTGGGATGAGAATACACGGTAGCAAACGGAGACTCAAATAAAGAGAACATGTACACCCGCAATACGGGACCAACAATATACACAGGCTCAACATGGTACTCATCTCAGCTACCGAATCAACATTCGTTACAATCCTATCGAAATTGATTTTTCAATTGCTCAATATAAAATCATGTGTAGGAGAAACATGTTGTGTGTGAACTGTTCAACCCGGAAAGATGAACACTGGGTGATACTTTTTGAAGTATAACTTAGTCATTCTGTAAAATAGCAGTGTATGAAACTGATGAGTGGGTTAAAGCTACTCAATCCGAACAGAGGGTCCCCATCTCAACATATCCCAACAGCAACAATCCGATCAGAGGGTCCTATATTACTATTTCTTTGGCTTTGGGGGTAAACAATATTTGATTCGAGTCGAGGAACCCATCAAACAAAGCTCAGGGTTATTAGATATTCATTTTTGAAATTTGTTATTTGCTCGAGATGAGTACTAATAATTGCCGTCAATTTCGTATCCTGCTCGAGAGTTGTACACCAAAACAGTTTCAAACAGACAAGGATGGATAATTATAAAATCAAGTGGTAATAATAACACAATTTTGACTGTGTTCTGGGACAGAAAGTATTCCCGATAATGAAAAATAATAGATTTCTAAAATCAATATCTAACAAATCTGAGCTTTGATGGGTGACATCCTCGACTCGAATCAAATATTTTTGACCCCCGAAGCCATTGAAATAGTAATTGAGAGGAGTTTTATCGGATTGAGTACCTTTAATAACCTGTTTTTTTTAAATAATATCTGTCAAGTGAGATGCCCAAATTGACATGGCATCATTCAAACACATAGTCACTAAAAACCTTGTTATATTAAAAGGGTGTTTGCCGAGGGTTTCTTCAATCAAACGCATGACAAATCCATCATGCATTATGCCATGTGTCTTTGGTATGCCGCCCGTAAGGAAACGGAATCACCACACAACCCTTTGTGTGCCATATGACTATTCATATACAAAAATGGATGAACAAATGATGTTGTAAAATCAGGATCTCAGAGTGATGGTGCTTTTAGTATTTGTATAGAATTATGATGTGTGCTTGTGTGCGGGGGATTCATAATCAGGAACCAGGTCTCCGAGACCAAAAATAATACAGCACAATCCACACAGTAGTTATACACAATACCTCACGTCCAAATGAGCTCAATATTGCCCATATCTATTTTGGGGTAGACTCCGTTAGGTAATGTGTATCGGTTGGTCCACAGAAAGCGTTGTTTTGTCTGGGTCCCAAATTGACAGTGTGCATTCATGGGACACATGTGTCTGGGTCCCAAATTGACAGTGTGCATTCATGGGTCACATGTGTCAACTGAGTCCTCGTGTGTCACATACAAGGTCCCCACTATCAATAGGAGGGTATCACCCCCCCCCCCTCCCCCTGAATCCTGAATACGAGTTAATTTTAGGGGGTGAATCCTGAATACGAGTTAATTTTGGGGGGTGAATCCTGAATACATGTTAAGAAATAATACATAGAAGTTACATAGACACATTGTGATGCCGGTCGCGTTATGAGGCCGTTATGATACCATTAGTGATACTTTATGACCAGGGACGTGGCTAGAGGGTTTCCGTTGGGGGTGTCCACCTTGGGAAATTCCAACTGCACCCCCCCCCATCCTTGAGTCAGAATCAGACCGAACACAAGTTTTGCATAATTCCATTTGCACCCACTCCTTGCACCTCAGTGTTTAGGCCTAATATCCTATATCTTCATAAACCATGATTCTATATTCCCGGTATGAGAAAATTCAGATATTTTAACCTGAAACATTGCATAAATCCTAACATCTAGTGGTCTAACTCCATACACATGCACACGGCTACGGGCAAGAGACCACGACACACCGAGCTGACCATCGTTGTTCGGCCGGTGTGAGAAAATTTTGAAATTTGAACAAGAAAATCGCAAATCCTAACATCCAGACTGGCCTCAACTAAAGCTTTCCTATAGTGTTGGAAATTTCAAACCTCATACTCCCCTTCAGGTTGGAAAATTCTCCAACTGATGACCACAAGTTTGACCATATGTAGTAAAATATTGTTAAACTTATTAGCATTTTTGTATTGGCCACAGGGAAGAGACAATGACACACCGGGCCATGGTTCGGCCCGGTGTGCGAAAATCTGAACAAGAAAATCGCAAAATCCTAGCATCTAGACTGGCGTCAAGCATTTTTAGCATGTTTATGATGGCACGGTGGTCGAATATGCCCAAGAAGCTATTATACCCACCCATTCACACAGATAACTAGAACACAATATTACTTTGCGCCATCATAACCTGCGTCCAAGATGTTTTGCTTGAACCCGAATACCAGTTAATTCGGGGGTATGAATCCCGCGTACGGCTTCAAAACACCCTGAATCCCGCGTACCGAAAAGGGGGGTGATACCCTCCAATAGATACAAATCACGTTCCATATATTTAGTATTACAGCAATTTTACATTCTGAAAGCACGTTGGAGGACATATAGAGACTAGCAACAGTCCTTTCTTCCTCTGCTATCTACTGTTAGAACAATACAATCCTCATTTGGTGCTGTTCCCCCCTCCTTCCTGAGGAAATTTCCGTGAAATTGGGCAAAACGGGAAAATCTCCTGAACTAGCCTTGTTATGATATTGAAGCAGTTCGACCAGCTTTTCACCAGTTCGGGTTCGTTCCTAAAGTGAATACTTATGTTTTACGGAGAAACAAAACGACCGTTCTCATGCTGATGTGCTTAGCTCAATCCATTGCCACGGAATGACATCAATAAAAAAAGCTTTAAAACGCTAGTTTGACCCAGGTTATCTTCGACGTACCGACTTTAACCACACACAACGTGAAGGATTTCCCCACCCAAACAAAGGCGAAATGGCCTAATTTTTCGCAACTATTTCATGCGTAACATAAATTTCGGGAAATAGGATTTGTTGTCGTTTTCAATGTTTGATCACACAAAAATGTATGAATCGATGTGTCCTCGAACATGTCTGGCCGCTGACAAGATTATAGTGACAACCAGTGGCGACTGACGACTAATCAAATCTGATACCAGAATATTTTTGGTTCCAGTCATAAAAAAAACGTCACGTTTATGTCATAAGCATGCAGGAAAAATACGTGATGTACAGTATAGTAATTTAGAGAAAAATACTTCTTCGTCAGGACACACACCGAAAATAACACAGCACAATCCATACGGGTGTAAAACAATACCCCTTGCCCGAATGAGCCCCATACTGCTCGTCGAATATGTTATAATTCCGGGGTAGTCTCCGTTTGGTAGCCGACATCAGTTGGTCCTCGAAAGGCGTTGTTGTGTCCATGTCCGTAATTGACAGTGTGCATTCATGAGTCAGAGGTGTGTAAATCGAGTCCTCAATTGTTACACACGAAGTCCCCATTTGTTGGACAAAATTCACGTTCCAAATATCATGAATATGCAATATTGCAGCAATATTATACCCCTAAACGCGTTAGTAGACACATAGAGAATATCAACAGTCATTTCTTTTCTCTCTATCTATTGTTAAAACTAAAGTTCTCAATTGGCGGTGTTCCGTCATGAGTCCTCGATTGGCGCCTAAAACAGGTATTGTTAGTAATTTGTTACACACGAAGTCCCCATTTGTTGGACAAAATTCACGTTCCAAATATCATGAATATGCAATATTACAGCAATTTTATACCCCTAAACGCGTTAGTAGACACATAGAGAATATCAACAGTCATTTCTTTTCTCTCTATCTATTGTTAAAACTAAAGTCCTCAATTGGCGGTGTTCCGTCATGAGTCCTCGATTGGCGCCTAAAACAGGTATGTGTGTGTGTGAGTGTGTGTGTGTGTGTGAATAATACGAAATTTGCGCTTAAAATTTGAAATATAAGTGATCGAGGGACGGAAGAATACAATCATACAATAACAAATTGTTTATTTATTTTACCTATACATGTAGCTAGTTAATTATTCTGGAATTTTGGAAAATATCAACCATAATATAAATATAATGTACAGCAGCATATAATGCATGGCACACTGAGTGTATGTTTTAGATTAAACTACAGTGAAGGATTTCAGCTATGCATGACGTGATACAATATACGTGACACAAGTATGCACATGTCTGAACAGACCAGCTGGTATATTCGTCCACGGCTTATGAAAATGGGTTAAGGAAATGCGAACCCATGAGGGTTGTAAAGGGTTCAGGTGGACCACTCACGGACAAAATCAATCCATTGGAACCGTTTGTCCCATACACATGTGTGTCTAAGGCTAAGTGGGTCGCCCGCGATGTTCACTCTTGGTCGAAGCGATGAAAATTGTCAACGTCGCTGCGGCGGACAGGGTCAATACAGCGATGGTTAGATCTATAATTAAAAAGTTGTGATAAGTGCACCAAATGGCGCAGAATACCGGAGGGCTTCCCCCAAACAGCTGATTTATTTTTGAAAATGAGTTATCTTACTTGTCGTACATGTAACTATTGCTAGAAAAGATCATAGCTGGTCACTTTGAACATCAACAATATGCATCTGTAATAACTACTTCGAATGTGACTCAATTGATGTACATGGGCGGTTCGAGAATGTAGTTCAAACATCTACGCGTGCCTAAACACTGTTCTAGTCTACTTTGTTAATGCATTTACATGCAAATCAATGCCAACATTTGGCAAAAGTTCAAAGTCTTGATATTTTTCATGTTTTTATTTCTGTATTTGTTTTACATTTATATTTGACTAGAAGGTGACCCGACTTCGTCCGGGCTTTGACCTTGAATTGTCCATTTTGAAGGTCAAGGTCACGTGGGTCATGATTTGACCAGTCGAAACACTGCCCGGACAAAAGTACCAGACAAACGTGCCAGTCGAAATCCATCCGGTTTTACCCGATTTGACCTCGAATTGATCATTTTGAAGGTCAAGGTCAGGTTGGGAGTCACGATTTGACCCGTCCAAAACACTCAGTGGACAAAAGTAACCCTATGTATAACATTTCGTCGAAATCCCATCAAAATTGGCGATTTGACCTTGAATTGACCCGATTTCAAGGTCACGTCGCACGGGCAAATGAATATGCTTATGAGACTCCCCATACGAAAGTATCCCCACATACCAAGTTTCATCGCAATCCCGTGATATTCGGGCGTTTGACCTTGAAATGACCCGATAATTATGGTTTCCTTTTCTATGCAACTAGACACACAAGCATACAAGCCGTGTAGACCCAGGCAGGGGCCACACAACTTCAGCGACTACTAGTAGCAGTATTTCACGTCCAGATGACACTACAGAAGGGCACGAGGCAAGTGCCTCGACCACAGTTATTGCTGATGCAAATTTAATTCTGTCGCCAGGACCGCTACTCCGTGCGGTTAGTTTTGAATTGTATTTTGAGTGATATCCTTACTTCAAATATAATTTTCTAGAGAAGTTGTGAGTTTCAACATTGTAATTTCGCGGTAACTAGTAAATGGAAATCGATTCTTATCCCCTGATTTTATTAGCAATCGCAAGGGTCTTTCATTTGACACCATCGTGTTTATTGTCAGGTACACGACAAGAAGACACAATGCCACGACCTCGTCCCTGGACAAAATATTTGTGGTTTCTGTGATGCAATATGGACTACCGAGGACAACGAGGTCAATATCTGGGTTGGCTGTGAATGCGTGTTCCCGGAAGATCCCGACAAGGAATGTACTGTGTGGGCACATGCTGTCTGTGCCGGTATCGGCGGGGATCCGGAGGTCGTACAGAATGCTTTAACTTATATGTGCGAGGCACATATATTAAGTCCAAATCCACCTGCCCAAGGAGGTAAGTGCAGCGCCGTTAGCTCATGGCATGGTGTTTGAGATTTGTGCAAAAATTGCGCAAAATCTGTCGGAATTATTGTGCAAAATGATTTCATGGAAAATTCTTGAAAGATTATGCCTCTCGATTGTTTTAACCACTTTTTGCTGATTAAACGGAATAACGGATTGAAGGGAAGTAACTCATGAGACTATAACGACGATTGCCGACGGGACATACCGCGAGATATGCTCCGAGATTTTATTTTTGGGATCGACAAAATGGCGGCCAAAAATAGGTACCACATAAGGATCCATAAGGCACACATGGACGTAGATTGTGTCAAATAAGGTTCAAATGTAAACACCAATACTTCGTACTTTATATATTAAAAAGCTTTACAAAGACTGTGTGAAGCATATAGATAAGACCTAATCATTTCATTATATTTCGATTTTGTTTTCTTCACTCAAAATAACGCTACTGTGAAGTGTGCGGACGACTCCAGTTTTCGATAATTCGTGGTAAAATTTATGATAAATTTAGACATGACTTCTGTATATTGGTATTGTATTATTCGTGTTTGGGGTGAAGGCGATGTTTCATAATTATTATGCCCTTGCATTAACATTTAGAAGCCATGTTTTACGTTTGAAGTCAATTATCTGTTTCAATATTGACCTTCCTATCGTATCTTTTAATATAAACATTGGGACTTTATTTTTTGTGCACCGGTTGGCACCGGTAGACAGAAACTCAATCGAGCACACCTTTTGAAAATGGCATGTTTCGTTTGTGGATTTGATTTTTTTAGCATAGGCTACATCTCAGAACTGTTTCGTACTTACAGGTACACTGATTCAAGATGTTTAATGTCATGTGGTGTGTAAAATATAAACGGTTATTCCAGGGAGCAATTTCTTTCGTTTATTTTACTTTTTCAAAAGTTTTTGTTGACAAAAATAAATCAAAATTTATTTCTTTCAAAAAACAATTTTCTTCATTTTTTTCTTATCAAGATCACGTTCCAAGACCTAAGTAGAATGAAATTCACCCTAATTTGGCCCAAGTCACACCTAGGCTGAGTGTTGTGGTGAAGTAGAATATAAAAACATTTTTGTGTGACTATCATGTCTAGAACAGGTCAGGGAAACCTTAGAATCGAGGTTCGGCTGCTGACAGATCGATCGGGCTGTAGGATATTTAATCAACAATGAAAAACTTTTGCTACAGTCGATACTTAGTTCGAAAACGGGTGATGCCCTTTTTCCGAACGACTGTTGGTCAATATATAATAAAATTATTGGAAATATGTTAGTTAATTGAGACAATTACCGGCATCGTTATCTTTGATTCGACTAGTATTTTTAATGTAAACAATGCCTTTACCATTAAATAAAGACGATCTTCCTGAGTCTCGCGGCAATATTATGCGATGAAAATGAAGAAAAATATATCTCTCAAACAACGTATACAAGGACGATTTTGATTGGATAACGGTACAATGGAGAATTATCGAGTAGACTCTATACCCAACATGCAGAGTATTAGGTAACCGATTTGTATGGGCGACAGTTCACTCAAAAACGTGACAGTACTGGTGAACCATATGATACACAATTACACATGATGTATATTATTACTCGCATATATACAATTGTTCAGGCGCATAGCCAGGGGGGCATGTGCCTAGTGCCCCCCCCCCCAACAAAATTCTACAGATAGAGCATCCTGCTCCGGACACGTGTTGAAATTTTATAATGCAAAATAATTGCATTGAAAAACGCTTTAACTGGCTACCGGTACTGTAGTATATAATGAGTGAAATACATAATAGTGTGGTATAAAAAGATAACTAAATAAACAAATACATTTAAAAAAACACATACCGGTATTGATGATATTTCATCATGCTTCCATTGTCATAATGCATGTAGGCTATCTGGTTTATGTTAACATATCCATGCAATCTATATGCGCAACTTCTCATTTTGATTGGTTTTGTCATACAATTTGCCAACTGGCCTGATCATTATATAACTATGTAATATGTTAATTTCATTTTATTCTTGTAGTAACTTGTAATATTGTGTTCTATCGATATACGTGAGGGTCCATTGTTCGCGTGGTCAAATAAAATATTCTATTCTATTCCATATACCGGTATGTACCGTAATTATCCCAGATACTCCGAAAGTAGTTTATATGCCAAATGTGAAAAGTGCATTGTTTTGAGTATGTAGGACACACCCTATTTCAGGACATGCAGTACCACATTATCTGGGGCGTTGGATACCACATTATCTATTTTATAATCACATCTTGCTTGAGCTTTGTCCTTAGCCCTGTCAAACAAGATATAAAACATTTCTGTGTCAGATGTAATTTACATGTATTGTTGTAATTGTCCAATATATTATAGGGTATCCATTTTCCGTACGGGTGACATGGTCCATGGCCTCATGTCACTCTCCTGGAGTCCATATCTAATATCTGAGTGTTCGGCCCGAAATTGGACATGGACGTCACTCCATGAGGGCAATACGAGGCCATGTCCATGTCACATTATCTTATTTGTTATCTTGGGATAAATGGTGATTCCCAACTCTACGTTCATTTCAACCCTGGTTGTGATATTCCAGCCAGAGAATCCCTAGAGCACTGTGTATCCGATATTAAAATCTGGATGACTGATAATTTCCTTAAGTTGAATCCTGACAAAATTGAACTGATATATATCGGGTTACCGTATCAGTTGCAGAAAGCAACTACCCACGATATTGTGCTTGGAGATAGTCTCTAAGTCGACTATGGTCGGCAACCTGGGGTATATGGTGGATGACAATCTATCTGCGGAGGTGCATGTAATGCAAGCTTGCAGATTGGCATATTATCACCTGAGAACTATCAGCAGGGTGCGAAATGTGGTCGACGAAGAGTCGGCCAAACAACTCGTACATGCATTTGTCACAAGCCGTATAGACTGTAACTAGGAAAAAGGCGTGCGAGTACTGGGTCCACGCTTTTTGCATTGGTCTAGTGGGGTTAACAGTGGCTGACATAAAAAAGTTGAGTTACTGGTGTCCCACTCATCAGATGGACTAATTGAAATTGTGTAAAGCTAAAGAAGCATCGGTGGAGGTGGCACAGGCTGAAGGTAAAGGCAAACAGCCAGTTAAGGGTAAACGTCTGTCAAAGATATACAAAAATAAATTGTTACACTATTGAACAAATTTGCTCCACGGAAATATTTGTCATTTGCGTCTTATTTCAACAATTTTATAGATAATATGTTAAGCGCACCAAATATGTATAACCTTTTCGAGTTTGTCAATGTTGCGACACACTGTCACCCAATGATCTTTCGTTGGGACACCAGATGGAATCCACATTTTTATTCGCCGGTTTTTTTATTCAAGGACAAAGTCGCCACCTTCCCCAGCACTATGATTACCAGATTGCGAAAATGTCATGTTTCCATCCATAAAATGTGCAACCTCTTTCGGCTGCTGTACCCTCATCGCCATATACCGGCTCATAAGTTCTCTGTAATTTGGCATGTTTGTACAGAACGTTATATTGATTAGCTTGCTCATGGCTGATAAAATTGCTTGACAATTATTGCGCCGCATGCCTGACCTGAATAAATTCAGAGCCAGGCCGAAATCGAACTGAACATCGCACATCAATGTAAAGTTTGCGTCATCGGACATGCTGCCAGCCCAAACCGAAAAGTTTGTTACCGATGGATTCGAATCACCAGATTTGCGGATGTAAACAGTTAGTAATTCATCGAGCGTGGCATAAATGAACATTTTGAGTATTTGCCATGATTTGTGATGGACAAACGCTGCTTTGCATGTCCTTGTTGCATTCACTGACCTATAGCCTAGCATATTGGCTAAGTCCTTTATTATAACGTCCCAGAGAAGTGTGAACATTCCGCGGACAAAATTTATTTCAACATGGCCCAAGCCGGGAACCAAAAGTACATTTTTAAAAATATCATTTTCCGGTAGATAAAAATACTATTTATTTGCAATAACAAATTTGTCTTGACTTTTCATAATACAATAAAAATTAACCCTTATTATTTGGCCACTAATCTATGAATATACCTGAATATATAAACATCTAATTAATAATTTTAATAGCTAAACATTTATCGTATCATAACCATACAATGTTGTCCTATTATGGGCATGGTGATGATGGGTAGGTGTCTTATGCCAACTTTTGTGGTCAAAACTATTTGTACTGTTGGGAAGTATCATACCAGTAGACTGATATGTACATTTCACACAACAAGGCTCGTATCAACCAAAAAATAGTCGGACATTTGTTTGGATACCACTCAGTTAGGATCGGTAGCATATTTATGACTTTTGGTAAAACATGTGATCTAAATTGCCATCACATACATGGACATTTTTCAAACCACTGGCCACATCGGGTTATAATTTTCTAACAAATCGAAAGCTTATCAGGTACTATCTGGAAACTTCCAATCCAAGTTTGGACATTGAAGCTTATAAAACTAGGAGTTTGGTCATGTTTTCAAGCGGTGCAGTAACACTACAGTTGCGGGAAGTAAAGGTGAATATCCCATGACCACTCTCTGGTCACGGATCTGTGTCCAAATATGTAACTTTTTCAGTCCAGGGGAGTATTCATATTAAAACTGGCACATGCAGCTGAATACAAATGATCTTCATATGGAATTTAAAGTGACATACACTCAATTATATTTGTACTCAATTATTTTACCTTCTAAACCTGTGACATGGCATTACAAAGGTGTGCACCTGTGATATGGTATTCTAAATATGTGTACTGAGGAAGATAATGATGCATGTTAGAATATTATAATAGCTCATGTTAATATTATAACACAATTGAGTCTGCCCCATTCAATATAGTTTCAATATAGTTTCCACAAAAAAAGTTACAAGAGATATGGACATGTACAGAAGGCATGTTCATCAATAGTGGTCAAAGTGTGCCGTCAAATATTATTTCTTCTGAGATAAAAGAAAACGAAGTCAGTGGCAGTTATATCTGCCCAATATGCAGAGAATATATTTCATGTTTTAGAACAGACTCATCGCTTATAATAAACAACTCAAAATCTCGCTCTGTTGCATAGCAACATTTCTTTTAAACTCAGAATAATTAGCCAGTATAATATATAGCACCATGAACAGAGGAGCAACTGGACGATTTAGATGATTTTATATAAGTGAGTAGACAATATTCTTTCCGTAATGATCACAGTGAATTGTAGCTGTCAGTTGAAATAAAAATACTTCTTTATTTTTTGTCCGCATGTCACCTGACTTTTTTTGATAAATAAGACGGCATGCTTGTCAAAGATGGACGCCGCCGTGATGAAGAAACACAACGTGCTGCTGAGTGGACAAGCGGGCACGGGCAAGCCGACGTGTGCGAACAAATGGTTTTAAGATCTAAAAGCAACGGGGGTAGCGAGGACTTTGCTTCCAGGCGGTGCAACGACGGTGCATATGCTTTTATTTGGTCTGATGGATGGCCTATTTTCGTGCCAGCAAGTGGTTAATCGACTCAAATCTCTTCACTATGAGGACACACTGAGGACTATATGCAGCGTTGAAACTGTAATTGTGGACGAAGTTTCACTTCTGACATTTGCTACCTTAAAAATAGTTGATGACATTTTGTGCATCTTAAAGTCGAGTACGAGAACTTTTGGTGGAATTTTATCTTGTGGAGACTTTTTCCAGATGAGGCCGGTTCCGAATGACTGGTGACAATGACGAATTTGTAAATAAGGGATTTGGCAGCCTTGGAATCTCCATACATATACACTTCACACTGTCCATGGGCAACACGAAGGTAACAAAATAAAACGATGACATGTTTACTCAATTCTGAAATAGTAACATAGTAATAATAAGTTTCTTATCAATTGCACCTTTATTTTGCACTCACTATGAAACATGTAAGCAACCTTCAACGGTACATGTATTCATAGCTGAAGTACTCGGTTGTAGACAGTACATGATAACAATGTCAAGTTGCAAGAACTACATGTATATGTAGTCATTGTACATTTGTCTACATATATTCTCAAATTAAGTGGCACTGTTAATGCGGTTCTCAGCAATTTACAAAGCTGTAAGAACATCAAGGAAACACGGTTTTTGCATTAACAGATTGAAAACGGCTGAGTATGAGGGCCGCATTCATAGTAAATGGACTGCCTTGCCAATAGCGCAGTCGCATTGGAATTCCTGATAACTGTGGTAAAAAGGTATATCAGCCCTGATTTGCTCAGTCTACATTGTAGTTTGCAGTATACCTTTCAATTGTTTTTTTCATTTATATTCACCGTCACTGCGTTATGTTCAGTCTATTGTCACTATGCTGATGTACATTGCAATTTTCAACGACATCAAAGTAAAACTGTTTACCACACTGCGTTAAAACTAAAACTGCTAGATGGTAATTATTCAATGCAGTCTCACGGCAGTTCTTCCACGGGGTCGAGGGAGTAGTTTTGACTAGTTCATATAGAATTGTTATCTGAATAGTTATTCTCTATGTACCTGTACTTTTTATATTATTTTCCTATAATTACAGCTGACACCACAAGACATAAATGAACTATTCCTCAACAATGAAATCAGAGCTATACAATTAGCACGTCACCACACATGACAAGCAATCACCCGTCTTGAAGAGATGTAGGACCAAAGAGGAACAGGGTGCCACATTAGGGGAGGTTTACCCCTCGCAGTGGGGCGGTAGGCCTATTCTACCCCGGGCCCACACGGGGTCTATTCATGTCATCGCTTTTACACTTCCGTGATGGGTAATGGCTATATTATAATTCAGTCACTCCCAGACATCGACCCGGTGATTCGGCATTATGCGGACAAAGAGATACTGACAGAAGCACTGGTTTACATGACATCGGGTCCAAATGACTACAATATATGTGCTGTCACTTGCGATTACGAGGAAGACAGTGCAGCAAAGGGAGTATGGCTAGAGTACAGAGGGAATGTCAGCTGTAATAATTGTGTACATGTTTGGTATATCCAGCTGATCGTTGTTGATTTCATCATTGCGAAGAGAGTGTTGCACATCGTAACCGACGATAAAGTTATCCAAGGGAACGATTCCCTATCCCCCACTTCAGTGTAGTGGCTCCATACTGATTTAAGATAAATGGAATCGGCGGAGAATAGAATTCATTCAGCTTTATCAGAACATGAAACACTATTTAGAGAGTGCCGCTCTCAGTCTCACATTGTTATCGGACACAAATAAACCAAATAAGAGTGAATGCATGGAAGTGGACGATCAGGGAAATCGCATCAAAAATTATAATATTAACAAAGATTATCATTATGTTAAAATTTCATCAAATATCGAAAATACACAGTTCGTGATGGGTGAACCCATATTGGTTAACTCATGTTCAACCGAAGAAGTGGACAGTGGGCTGGCACAGCTGGAAACTGGTGCCATACAAACTGATCGGGCAATCGTGCAATTGCATTTGCGTAGCTACTGACTATTACATTCATCAATTCAACTCCGTGAACCCTATTTTTTATATATCCCTCGATATTTGTCATTCTCCGAAAGTAGTAGCTATGAGTGACAACGAAAATAAAACCGAATATAAAGTTTGGATGGAGATAGTTGATGCGGTAGGGCCGTTATCGCAGTGGCATCGGTAAATCAGAAGATCGTTTTGGACGTCAAACCTGAGACATTGGGGAGGAGTAAAATTGTGCGCCTTTGTGTTGGTTAACGGTTTAAATTCGAGACTATTTATGGAATGGGTGAACCTGAGAAGTATGTACGGACCCTCCGACATTGCCCACATGGAGATATTGTTTGGGTATTTTGTTGAAAAGAAATACAAACTCTATGCATGGAATGTCGGCATGAGGCGACATGAGTATATAGATGGTTCCGTCCACCGATACTAAAGTTTTAAGTTATCGGTATTATTCGAGGGTTATATCAGGGGGGGGTGCTGGAAACAAACTGCAGACACAGGGTTGGAAAAAACTGTTTTCTTCGGTTTGTGTACCCCCCCCCCCCCAAAACAACTGCAGTTATTTTCCACTGACCATTTGCCCCCCCCCCCCCCAGAACAATCAAATCTACCCCAGCCGGACAACAACTCGGTTTGACCGGAAACCGAAAAAAACACCGGAGCATACAATTCACGAGAAGGTGCTTGGTAACTTAGTTTATATTATTATGACTAAAATGGTCATTGTCTACCAATAGAACGCAGATTTGTACCTCGTGATGTCATGACATGTACAAACATGTATATTGGTGATCGCAACGCTTTGTATGCACTTTAAAAAATGACAACTAGTCATTACCTCGACTTTGAAAAAGATGCAAATGTGATGAGTGAGATACCAGCATATAACTGTTTTCTGATACCATTGGAGGAGAAATTGTTTAATACATGGGATAGTTCTGCAGTAAAAATTTGCCAGATAAGCGATCGCAGGGTAGAATTCTGCATTCGACTGGTAGACACCGACATAGTCGGCATTATTAAGAGGGTTAATGGGGTCAATATCACATGTAAACCAAGACAGTGGTTATCCAAAATTGTTTTAGGTGGATTGTACTACTCATGTATATATGATTTGGATATTAGGGTTAATCCATATTCTATAAAATGAGAGAAAATTTAAGTTGTGAGTCTGAAAATACATATTTGGAAAAAAATTACATGCAAATTTTTTCCTAAATAAATCAGGGGGGGGGGGGGTCTGCAAAAAAAATCCGTATATAGGGCCGGGGTGGGTGGGTGGTCCAGAGGCGGAAAAAATGGTGCTTGTAAATTATTTTTCAAAATGGTTTTTTTTCAAAAATTTACAAGTACTGACCATGTAATGTTGTTTGTAAGCATGTTAGTACCATGCTTGTTGGTATAGGGCTATATAGGGAGCTAAAGTGACTCTTTAGCCTCAGATTTAGCAACATTCTGGATTTCACAGTATCCCGGACCACTTCACAGTGGACCACCGTATTAACGTTCAGGAAACGGAAGAAATATTTAGTAACAAAATTAATATATTACCCAGTTGTATTATCTGAATAAAAGTAATAAAAGAAAAAAACTCTATTACAAATTGGATACTACATGGTGAATACTCAATGATGACTACTAGTAGATTGCTGCATAACATGAAATTGAAAAGGGTATCTCATAAATTTCTAATGTCTGAAATACTGTCTTGTTCTGGCATGTAGTCAAATTCATTCCTTCTGGTTATTTCTCATCTTGAATGATTGCAAGTAATGTTAATTTGCAACAATTATTCAAAGAAAAACTGAATTGGTTATGATGAATGACATTACTGTTTACTGCTCAGACAATCCCAAATGAAGGCGACGCTATTCTCATTGAATTTCCGAACTTAATACATATGGGAGCTTTACTGCTCAACAAGACGAAACTAAAATACTAATTGTATACTGTTATCACTTACAGATAGATGAACTGAAATAATGTGATGCATTCAGATGCATTGAGAAATGACATTCAATTCTTCATTCTGGTCTATCACCATACCAAACCACATCAAAATTTGACAACCGACACTTAACGTATATTGCCAAAACTTTGTATGGACTGAATTTCATAAAGTCGAACAGAGCCCATAACTCTGGTAGGCATTGGTGGTCACAACCCGCGATATTATGCATATTCGTCCCCAATTTCTGGTCCGTCACCATGCCATAGGGCATCAAATATGACAACTGACTCTTGATTTAAAATTCAAAATGTTTGTACGGACAGACGGCTCGAGACGTCAACTATATACCCGCCGACTAATATCGGGCAGTATAATAACCATATATATATGTGTATACATAACCAAAAAACAATTCCCCTCCCCACCCCATCCCGTTGGATAAGACTAAAGAGTTCTTTGATCATGCACATATAATTGTGGAACCCCTGACCCGTTTACCACTATTTACACTGGCCAGTGTTCTCTGTCAAACACAACACACTCGATATATTAAGAATAATTGTGGAACCCCTGACCCGTTTACCACTATTTACACTGGCCAGTGTTCTCTGTCAAACACAACACACTCGATATATTAAGGCTATAATGGGGTCTAGGGCAATTTGTGACATATAGTGTACCTACACAATGCTTAATTAATATTGTTGTTAGATACTGAAAACACCAGGAAACACAGTATATTTTTCGTTTTTCTGATCTGTGTTTACCAATTAGTAAGGCAGTTAACAGTTATTGAAGAACGGCTAAAAAAAACCTCTGAAATTTTGATAAAAACATGAGAAACGGGGGGTGGGTCCCCAAAATTTTGGAGGAAAACAATATTTGGTGGTGGGTCCCTCGAGGTCGGAAAAACTTTTTGGGCCCTATATGTGCAATGTTTTTCCAGACCCCCCCCCCCCCCCCCTGGCAGAGCATCGAAAATTGTACCGTATGCACACCTCGATATGCCCTACTGCCCACGGGCATCAAAACTTGTGTCCGCGCTTTTCCTCAGGAGTTACCGCCCATAAATAGACACACTATACACCAGGATGAATAAACCAAGGTTTTTTTTTTGGTTTTTTTTACTATTTCTGCAACGAACGCCGCCCGTGCCGCACTTTATGTAAAATTATGTATACATACAATATGTATATTGTTTCTTTGTTAATGTGATAATTTCCTGAAAAACGATTTTTATTCCAGTGTGCCTTCTTCTCTCTGGCATGTGGTATATCTCCTAACCGTGATCATGGTAGTAATATGTCATGATCATGGTAGTAATATGAAATCAGACGACAAACGATTTAACGACTGTCAGAGGAAAGTGTGCAGATATATATCATCTCTTTTGTCCATTATTTGCAGGTAGGAACGTGTTTGGAATTCATTGGAACTACAGAGAAGAATTTCAACACAAACACCTAATATGGCGATTCCGGGCTGAGCTTGAGGTGGCACAGTTCGATGATCTTACTAAGAATTAAAGGTTCAACATCGTACCAACAGGTTAACCAGATCACCACCAGTTTCCGGATAATAACTTTAGTAAGTCTGAATTAAATGGAATGAAATTTGTATGTGAGTTTACTAGCACAATAAAAGGTCAAACTCGAATTTGGGTTCCGCCACCAATTTTCATCCGAGTTGTTGAAATTACCACAGCAATAATTTTGAAATTTGGCAAAAAACAAAGCGAAAAATCCCAAGCCCAATGAAACTAAAACATATTGTTCTCCACGAAAAAACCATCGATAGCTAGGAGACTCTGTAAATTTGTCAAGATTATGGCGGATCGACTAGCAACTTGATGAGGTCGGACAGATACCGCACACTATGCCTCCTATCGGTTGTGCCTTAGTGTAGTATGGTGCGGGGTCAAAGTTGGTCTTATCCAGTGACTGGTTTACCCTGCCCCAGAATAATATATCTTTATTGAATTTATATCTTCTTTATTCGTCTAACACTGCATCTAATATTATGTATACATATGTAAACATGTTTTCTTTCAACCATTGATGTATGGTATAAGAAATAAATCTATTTATCCCGAAATCAACTAGTTCACTGTGATGAGCTTTTAGATGCATATCATTGAGTTGGGTTTAATAAGTAAATTCCACAGCAATAAAATATAATGATCCGACAAATGTTTGGCAACAGGTTCTACCCCACATTAGCAGTCTATGTATCGGAAAGCGTATGTACCGGTATATGTGTGCGTATATGTAAAGTGATATCGTGTGCCAGTATATTATTTAAATATCGAACTGTCTTGTATCACGTACGGTTTCTGACATGGTAGTACATTTATCTTTGTATTTTATTGGCAACTTCGAGTAAGACTGTTCGCAACCAGAATGGATATTTCCACCCAGCTGGGTGCTATACGACTGTATGTTCGCGGCTAGAAGAAATGGCCAAATTTCTGATAAGGTGACACTTGGATGGCGACTTGATTTTTTTTTATAACAATCAGGTAATTCTATATTAATATACAAGTAATGATTACTTGCAGGGGGCATGCCAGGTAAAACTATCTCATTCACCCGCGATCATTTTCGTATCCTGACATATAATTATGCTATCTCTATTATAAACGATGTCAATTATCTGTTCATGACTATGTTGTTCCAATTTCAGGCGGGCAGACCAGTACACTATTAAGTCCGGATTTTATTGGCGTTTAAAACATGATCTCATATGTATTACTTAGAATAAATTTATATGCATTAAAGGTATATTTATCATTCTATGTAAGATATATATTATTGCACAAAGAGGGAGAGCGAACCGCCAGCGCATCCCATGCTAGAATGGCTCATGTACTGTAACACAATTGAGTCTTTCCCATTCAAGATATTTTATACAAGATACATTTATCAAGAGATGGAAATGTATCGAAGGCCTGTTCAAAAATAGTGGTCACAGTATGCAGTTAAATATAGTTTCGTCCGAGATAAAATAAAACAGTCAGTAGCAAATGACATTTCATGATCCTCCAATACTGGCATCCGACCACGTGACATCCGAATGGTAGTATGTCTTTCAGTACCATTTAGTCGCGAAGAGTCACTCCGATGATTCAAAAGAAAATCGCCATAGACCATTTATTGTCCAGCATCAGGTATATTCATCCACGGTAAGTGTGTTCTTGGCCGACAATTGTATCATGATCGCCATTGTTAACTGACAACGTGACAGAGAAAAAGAGCATTATATGTTAGTTAATTCCTGATATGGTGTTAATAAAGAGCGTTTATTTCACTTCGGTGCGCCAACAATTGAAAAACATCTGAAAAACCTGTGATTATGGAAAGTATTTGTCAAAATTGCGGACGAAGATGGATAACTCTAAAATCCAGTGGTACTACGGTCACATTTTGTGATACTCAAGTGATAATACGGCCATATTTCGTTTAACAAAATATTTAACAAAATGGTTAGCATTATTTTGTTGCAAATAATCGATTCTTATAACTAAACCGTCTGATAAGATTGAGTACCTTTCAAGAATAATGTCTATATATATTTATTGTAGTTTAATTTTCTTTTTCAGGAATCTTCCAACATAATTAACACCACAATGGATGAACTGCCATCAACTCCTCTGCTGATAGCTGGTGGTGAGTTCGTAACTTCCTGTACAGTATTATTCTCTTCCATTCCCATACTATAATGAATGGGTCCATCAATTTCACCTGGTGTTTCCAAGCTATTTACATCCAATAAAAAATATTTCAATGGAGAGCATCATGTAGTTTTGCAAATATATATCTGAGCGTATATACTATATCATGCTCAAATTTGCCCTCGATTAATACATGGGTCCACTCAACATACAAATTTAATACCCCGGTCAGGTTGAAGGAATATGACGGTGGGCAATGGTTATTCACGTCCATTACATCACTAATATTAAAAGTTTCATATATCTGACAAGCAAGTCTGTTTCCAATATACACAAATGTTATTTGTTTGCATTTGAACATAAATTACATATTTATGACTTTTGGTAAAACATGTGGTCTAAATTGCCATCACATGCATGGACATTTTTCAAACCATTGGCGATATCGGGTTATAATTTTCTAACAAATCGAAAGTTTATGAGGTACTAGCTGGAAACTTCCAATCCGATATTGGACATTGAAGTTTATAAAACTAGGAGTTTGGTCATGTGTTCAATCAGTGCAGTAACACTACAGTTGGGGGAAGTAAAGGTGAACATCCCATGAACACTTTCTGGTCACGGATCTGTGTCCAAATGTTACTTTTTCAGTTAAGGGGAGAGGTATTCATATTCGAACTGCCACATGGAGTTGAATGTAGATGATATGCATATGGAATTTAAAGTGACATACACGCAATTATATTTGTATTTAACTATTTTACCTTCTAAATATTATTAGTTTCCAGCTTAATGCCAAGTTAGCAAACGTAGGTAATTTTGAATGTATGCCATCAGAATAGACATGCATTATGCAAAGTATGTGCTTCGATCGCAACCCGTGATCAATGGTGATTAATCGCCGCATATATTTGTAATCTGTATCGACACTATATAAATTGTCTACACGGTGTGTGATCGCTAGATGCTGAACTCAAATGATTACCTTTCATGTATGTTTAGAACTTGAGATATCCAATTCAGATTATATGAATAAAATTCAATGTCAACCGCCACTATGCATGACAAAACATAGATTGGAATGAACAGAAACCTTGAACAATCGGTCTATTACTAGTACGTTCTTAAATGGACGTCATTGTTTGCAACCAGTTATCTGCCGGAATAATTGGTAGAAATTTCCTACTTTCTGTTTCCCGGGAAATCTAGCGCGTTGCACCAACTTTCGATCCATTGAATCTTGTTAATTAATAACATTTAGCACTTGTAATTTGTGTCTGTTTTCTGGGACCCCCTTCGTGAAGACGTGATGTAGGTCTATTGTGGGGTGAACAGTTTAACAGATACGAGATATAATTCAGTTTCGGAGTCTGGGGAAGGGGCGAAGCACGGAGTTTGTGGGGGTCCGGGTGTGGGGAGAACGATAATAACTGACTTGGTACTGCCGTGTATACATATCCCATTTTGGTGAATCAGTCGGTCAAGTGCATAGCACATTATTGGTATATTATCTATATTTCGACGAGAAATATAGCAGAATCGGTGTTTGCAGAAACAGCGAAACATGCATTCTCATGGCATGTATTGCTCTCATTTCGGTCTTTGTTGTTCAGGGTCCTTGTGGCAATGGTGTTCCTGTTGTAAGCAGGGTCATTTTATCCAGACATATTTCTCACGATTTATCAACAAAACTAAAATTGTGTGGCAGAGGGGACCCGCCAGATAAATGCATGTGGTTTCCAATACCACACTCTGACGTGTGTTCTTGGGGCGACTATGTTATAATGACCGCCGTTGTTAACTGACAAATTGAAAGTTTGAGTGATCCAGAAAAGAGCGTTCCATGTTATTTTTATTCTTGATATGGTAGTAATAAAGAGCGTTTGTTTCACTCTTGTGAGCGAACATCTGAAAAAGAGCTGAAAAAAACCTGTGACAATGTAAATTATTTGTCACGCGATACGAAGCCGGCATGTCAATATTTTTTTTATTAATAATAAGCCTATCGTATACATCCTCCATATTAGGCAGACATGACCGTTAAAAGAAGCCATATGAGTATGACTCCAAACATTACAATTAACGTATATCATGCCAATTGTCCTCACACAAATAGGTTCATATTGAACCAGGATATTCATAGTTTGATATTGGAGCTATTTGATTCTGAATTAGTGGACTTATGCCCGTTATTCTCTTTCATGGCGCTGACTATACAGTGAAAATATTATACACAGCGTACATCTGGTAAGTTGATTTAGGTTCATTAAATCCCGCGGGGAGTAGTTTAAGTGGATCAATTAACGCAACATATCCTCATGCAAATACGTTCATATTGAATGCAATTAAAAAATCCAAATACGCCATTTATAATGAGCGCTTACCAGTTATTCCGTTGAATAATGGGCGTTTGGTATTGTGGGTGCTTCAAATATACCCGATGCGGACGTATTTGTAATATGAATACGCACGTTTACGACTTTTTGTTCCCATTTACGTTCATATAGAGCGTATTTCCCGATTCAAATTACGCCAATATGGGCGTATTTGAAATATGTTAAATATGGTCCTATTGTTTAGGAAAACAGGCTGCAAGTATAGCCGATATGAATTTAGTTAAATTGAAATTAGTCCATATGGAACTTTCGTTGAACGTTTAGGTTCATATAGGGCTTATTTCAGGTGCACGAGATAAGTTCACTATGCGCGTATTACACCAAACTCACATATGCCCAAACATCACAGTATTCTAGCTTATCCGTGAGTGGACAACAGCGGGAATTCAATAGTTTATGTCAAAAAGAACTAGATGTGGGACTAAGGATACTCCCACAGTGCATTGCGGTCGGACAAAATTATGCATATTGCAAAGACTTTGAAAGGCAAAATAAAAAGGGGAAAGCTTCACTAAAAATGTGCACTAATATCACGGGAATGGTTTCAGGGGGGGGGGTCAGGATTCGGCGTGCTGCATCCCCCCATCGAGGTAATATGAAATATCCCCCATGTTGGCGATCATAACCCCTGCGTTGGTGGAAATCTTGAGGCGATCACTAGTGTATATATAACAATCAACAAGACTGCCAATAATTTAAACAGAACGTCCACCAGTTCCGTTATCGCGCGAATAATTACTTTAAGCGGCCTGACGACATGGTTCCAGCAAACAGCTCTCTGCACATTCAGAGCTTGACATACTGTGGTCAAACATAGACGCAATGATTGGGTTGTCAGCAGACGCATATTACAGGACTGGTGTGTACAATCCATGTAAAACTCTCAATTCACGATATTTACAGAGATTTCATGCATGTGTGTATCCACCCTACAAGTTGATTGGTGTTGTCGAAAATATGAGTGAGTAAAAGTACAAACACTATTGGAGAGAAATCCCCGAAAAATTATTAAATAGTTTGATTTTGGAGAACTCGCTGACGGCGGGTACGTAAATACTCTGCTTCGTGTGGATGTACAAACATTTGTTCTTAGTTTCATGACGACAAATATTCCGGTATCATATACGCGTGCATGACTTACGCATTCAGTATAGATTCGTTATACCTTCCGGTTTCGTGAGACGACGCATAATCTTGATATTACGCAATAAAATAAAAATAAAACATGTTTTGTCAGAAGAGGCATTAGGAAGTGGCCCCAATATTATTCCATAGCTATGGTGTCCTGTTTCCGCCAAATACTTTTGTTCGCTTCATGGCTAAGCAAGCGAAATAATCTCAATTATTTCGGTTCCTTTGCCACCAAAGGAGGTGAAAACAAAATCAAAAGATGGAAGCCATAAATCAACTAACAAAACGGAAAATACATGATTCTATTTCGCTTGCTTCATTTGGTGTTGTCACTTTCAGCGGTTCCTTCGAATGATTCACAAAGTATCCGAAGCAAGTGGAGAAACGTCCGAAAACCAATAATCAATTTATTATAACATGGAACACTTTTTGATACCAGAGTGGTGCATCTTTGAACAAGTACAAAAAAACTGACAACAACGGATGAAAACATACACGTCCTCGAATTTTTATCGGAATAGGGAAATTGTATGGTACACCATTGATAAATTGATAGATCGTGTGTCTATTGTGAAGAGATATATTACTAACCACCAGCTCGCCGCAGGCGAGCGTGGTTGTTTATACCTTAGGCAGGTGAATAACGTCATATAATTTTTTTTAAATTTTCTATACGATGAGAGGAAATTCAGGAAAGAGTATGCTATTTAGCGAAATTGACACGTGACTTCCGATTAGCAACTGTTTAAAATTGCGGAATCGGAAGTGGAACGAGATGAAATGCCACGGCTCATGACGTCATTTGCGTCATGTTGTATGCGTAGGTTGCACATTAACCCTTTCACGATGGGAGATGCGCTGGTGCAGCATTAATGTTTTTATTACGGGAGCTGTACTGGTGCAGCATTAACCATTTCATGACGGGAGCTGTGCTGGTGCAGCATTAAGCCTTTCATGAGGGGGAGCTGTGCTGGTGCAGCATTAACCCTTTCATGACGGGATCTGCGTTGGTGCAGCATTAACCTTTTCATGTCCGGAGCTGTGCTGGTGCAACATTAACCTTTTCATGGCGGGAGCTGCGATGGTGCAGCAGTAACCCTTTCATGAAAGCAACTGTGCTGGTGCAACATTATGATGGGAGCTGTGCTGGTGCAGCATTAACTTTTTTTATGGGAGCTGTGCTGGTGCTGCATTAACATTTTTATGATGGGAGCTGCGTTGGTGCGGCATTAACCCATGCATGATGGGGCTGCGCTGGTGCAGCATTAACCATTTCATGACGGGAGCTGCGCTGGTGCAGCATTAATTATTGCATGACGGGAGCTGCGTTGGTGCAGCATTAACCCATTATTGATGGGAGCTGCGCTGGTGCAGCATTAACCCTTTCACGAAAGGAACTGTACTGGTGCAGCATTAATTTTTTTATGATGGGAGCTGTGCTGGTTCAGCATTCATTCTTTTATGATGGGAGCTGTGCTGGTGCAGCATTAACCTTTTTTATGACGGGAGCTGCGTTGGTGCAGCATTTACTCTTTCGTGACCGGAGCTGCGCTGGTGCAGCATTAATTATTTCATGGCGGGAACTGCGTTGGTGCAGCATTAAGTATTTGATTATGGGAGCTGTGCTGGTGCAGCATTAATTCTTTCGTGACGGGAGCTGCGTTGGGGCAGCATTAATTATTTCATGACGGGAGCTGCGTTGGTGCAGCGTTAACCATTTCATGAAGGGAGCTGCGCTGGTGCAGCATTAACTATTTTATGGTGGAATCTGTGCTGGTGCAGCGTTAACCCTTTCATGGCGGGAGCTGCGTTGGTTCAGGATTAATTATTTTATGATGGGATCTGTGCTGGTGCAGCATTCACCCTTTCATGACGGGATCTGCGTTGGTGCAGCGTTAACCCTTTCATGACGGGAGCTGCGCTGGTGCAGCATTAACTATTTTATGGTGGAATCTGTGCTGGTGCAGCGTTAACCCTTTCATGACGGGAGCTGCGTTGGTGCAGGATTAATTATTTTATGATGGGATCTGTGCTGGTGCAGCATTAACCCTTTCATGACGGGACCTGCGTTGGTGCAGCGTTAACCCTTTCACTGCGGGAGCTGTGCTGGTGCATAATTAACCCTTTCATGGTTGAAGCTGCGTTGGTGCAGCATTATATTCTTTCATGGCGGGAGCTGCGTTGGGGCAGCATTAATTATTTCATGACGGGAGCTGTGCTGATGCAGCGTTAATTATTTTATGATGGGAGCTGCGTTGGTGTAGCAGCATTAACCCTTTCATGGCGGGAGCTGCGTTGGTGCAGCAATAACCCTTTCATGAAAGGAACTGTACTGGTGCAGCATTAATTAGTTTACGATGGGAGCTGTGCTGGTGCAGCATTAATTATTTCATGACGGGAGCTGCGTTGGGGCATCATTAATTCTTTCATGACGGGAGCTGTGCTGGTGCAGCATTAATCTTTTTTTATGAGAGCTGCGTTGGTGCAGCATTAATTATTTCATGACGGGAGCTGCGTTGGTGCAGCGTTAACCATTTCATGAAGGGAGCTGCGCTGGTGCAGCATTAATTATTTTGTGGTGGAATCTGCTGGTGCAGCGTTAACCCTTTCATGACGGGAGCTGCGTTGGGGCATCATTAATTCTTTCATGACGGGAGCTGTGCTGATGCAGCATTAATCTTTTTTCATGAGAGCTGCGTTGGTGCAGCATTAATTATTTCATGACGGGAGCTGCGTTGGTGCAGCGTTAACCATTTCATGAAGGGAGCTGCGCTGGTGCAGCATTAATTATTTTGTGGTGGAATCTGCTGGTGCAGCGTTAACCCTTTCATGACGGGAGCTGCGTTGTTGCAGGATTAATTATTTATGATGGGATCTGTGCTGGTGCAGCATTAACCCTTTCGTGGTGGGTGCTGCAGCATTTATTATTTTATGACGGGACCTGCGTTGGTGCAGCGTTAACCCTTTCATGAATGGAGCTGTGTTGGTGCAGCATTAATTATTTCATGACGGGACCTGCGTTGGTGCAGCGTTAACCCTTTCACGGAGGGAGCTGCGTTGGTGCAGCATTAATTATTCTATGGTGGGATCTGTGCTGGTGCAGCGTTATATTTTCATGACGGGAGCTGCGTTGGTAAAGCATTAATTATTTTATGACGGGCGTTGGTGCAGCATTAATTATTTCATGACGGGAGCTGCAGCATTAATTGTTTTATGATGGGATCTGTGCTGGTGCAGCATTAACCCTTTCATGACGGGAGCTGCGTTGGTGCAGCATTAATTATTTTATGACGGTACCTGCGTTGGTGCATCATAAACCATTTCATGACGGGAGCTGTGCTGATGCAGCATTAACCCTTTCATGACGGGACCTGCGTTGGTGCAGCGTTAATCATTTCATGACGGGAGCTGCGTTGGTGCAGCATAAACCCTTTCATGGCGGGAGCTGCGCTGGTGTAGCATTAAACCTTTCATGGTTGAAGCTGCGTTGGTGCAGCATTAATTCTTTCATGGTGGGAGCTGCGTTGGGGCAGCATTAATTATTTCATGACGGGAGCTGTGCTGGTGCAGCGTTAATTCTTTTATGATGGGAGCTGCGTTGGTGTAGCAGCATTAACCCTTTCATGGCGGGAGCTGCTTTGGTGCAGCATTAACCCTTTCATGAAAGGAACTGTGCTGGTGCAGCATTAATTAGTTTATGGTGGGAGCTGTGCTGGTGCAGCATTTATTCTTTTATGATGTGAGTTGCGTTTGTGCAGCATTAACCATTTCATGACGGGAGCTGTGCTGGTGCAGCATTAATTTTTTCATGACGGGAGCTGCGTTGGGGCAGCGTTAACCCTTTCAGTCAATGGTAAATATGACTGCCCGTAACACTCTTTAAGGACAACTGCCCATAATTACGGTTAGTATATATATATATTATATATTATATATATATATATATATATATATATATATATAACCGTTTATATAGTACTTGAGCGTAGAGTTGTATATATGATCCATTCCATGTACACTTATATACATTGCCCATAAGCATACAACCACTCCCTATTTATCCATACAACCCATCCGTTACCATACATCCAACGCGTGTATGCATATACACCCACCCATGACAATGCAGCCACCCAATCTAGACCTGTACATCACACCCATGATCACACAGTCACTCCATATATACACACACAACACAAAGATGGACAATGAAGCTAATCTCGCTATCAGTCAAGAGACATACACACTGTATGTTGATCAATGTTTATTCTAATGGGCCAGAGTAGCCACATACTATGATCCCTCTCAGTTCCGTTTCAACGTTCTTCCCATTTCAGTTAGAAAAAACATGGACAGAATCCCAAAAGAAGTTTTCGGCAAAATCCATACTGCATCCCTTAAAATGAACTGTTCATGCCTCTTAAGGTACTGGGACAACCAGAATAGAACATTTAGTTTACAAAGTAGCATGTTTACAAAGTAGCATGTTTAATAACCAAGTGAGTCACAATCTGCTACCTTTTCGGAACAGCAGAGAATAATGTTCGGAATATATGTGACAACTCAACATTGTAACAAATTTGGTTGCCATTTTGAAAGCATCTGAATCCATATTGTCTAAAACACCTGTACTGAGTGTGACACAGTTAGCACATATCAAAACAATAAACACCTTTGATACCAAAGATAGAGTTCCATTTTACTTTTTAAAAATGGTTCAAACGAATCAAACCTGAACAGTGAGGTTTTGCTTATTTTGATGTAAAGTTTGTGACATAAAAATTCGATTAATTCTAGTGATTTCAGTGGTTAAAATAGTAACAATTAACCAGTATGCATCAGCAATGTTAGTATTCAATGTATATAAGACATAATAGTCAATTGCGTGCGTCAACCACAACTTGTAAGCAGTTGCATGGTACGCTGGAATAACATTTACCATTTCTCATATATTGGTCGCCATTTTGAGCCAAAGTGGCAATTTTGGTACATTTGAGTTGGAATATCCATAAAAAATAGAAAGCATCACTTACATTGCGCAGTTCTTCCAATTTCTTGATGAAATATGACTAGAACCCTAATGGTGATATTTTGTGATATGTTATACCGCGTTCTGTAAAATCGAATTTTTGAGTGATCAGAAGGGGTTGGGACCCCATGAATGGCATATTTCATTGCTTCGAAGGTCAGTTAACATACTAAATACAAAATAAAGTCAAAATTCTCAACCAGTTCCAAACAGCAGAAACTTATCTTAGATACTAGTAGAAAACGTAAAAAAAAATTCACTTCCGGCCGCCATTTTGGCTGCCATCTTGGACGAGGAATTCCAATTTTGGCACAGAAAGGTGGCGTTATATCTTAGCTTCACAAAAATGAATACATGTGTATATATATAACAAGATTTTCTCACTATATTTGCATCAAACTAACTTAACGGAAATGGCAGCCATCTTGGACGCCATCTTGAATTACAAAAAATGCTCAAAGCGTATTTTAGCGGATTTGGGATATGTTATAGAGGATATATTCCTCTTCAAAATGGTATACAAACCAACTTAGTCCAAATTTCTTCTAGGTCAAACCTTTTATCGACCAGACTATAGCTGGAGCTCATTTCACGTCACCAATAATGTACAGGACGTTTTAACACTGTCTCTTTGCTACCTTTGTTTAACCTAATTCTAGAAATTACTCGCATACCAGAAAATACTTTATATGGTAGGCTAAATATTTACGCCAATAAACAATGCAAAAAAGACCATAGTTATGTATTATTTACCCATATTTTTTTTTCAATTTTATTAAAAAATAGTGAAAAAAAAATTTAATTTGAATTTTGGTGGCCATTTTGGGCAGCCATCTTGGATTATTTAAAAAATAATTATATTTAGAAGAAAGTATATTATGTTCACAATGTTCCCACAATTTTTCGCCTGTATTCCGATATAAATATAGGTTATTTCTGAGATTTAAGGCGACTACCATGAAAAACTGTTACTTTAGAAGGTCAAGGTCAAATAAAAGGTCAAGGAGGTCATTAAAAGTTGGAACCCGCTAACTGGGTAATGTACACCACATACAGACAAAATCCTGAAAGTTTCATGCTTCTATCACAAAGTGAACGATTGGTGCAGCTAGGCCCTCCACTAATACATTTGTAAGTGTAGAGGCCTTTCGTGCTTAGTATTATTGCACTCTTCAGTAGACTGTTATTGTCGTACGTAATAGACGCAAGGGAGATAACTATCCCATGCACTTCCGGCTATTACGTCATTAGTCAGCATTTAGTTTTTCTTTGAACAGGATTTTGAAGAAATCTTCCCGAATCTTGCGATGTTTTTGCTCTTGTACATCTTGCAGAACGGGAAGACATGGAAACTCTTTCTTCCACAATCGTCCAGATGGGCACTCAATGGAATCTTCCTGTATTCTGGCTGCTTAATATGCTGTCGGTGGATTCGCATACGCTCAACCACACTATTGCCAGTTTCCCCAATATAGCTTTCTCCGCATCCATCACACACTATACAGTATATCAGATTTACTGTCTTGCACGTCATATCGGCATTGGTGTATATCTTCATACCGTTTTTAAGGGTAATAGTATTTCCTTTGCTGGACTAGTGTAAAATTACCGAAATTGTTAATTGACCTTGATTCAAGCTAAATTTATCAGAATAGCCTCACATTCAATGAAATTATCTTATCAATATTTATTTGTATTTGAACAACAAAGTTGTGTCAATAACACGGACTGTAAATATATCAACAAAACGTACGACTTCCATGCGAGTTATTGCCACGGTCATACGAAATTCTGTCCCGTGGGACAAGTTTCAAGGCCAAATTGTGAACAGTAGGATGCTTCCATTTCAGTAGGGAATTCAAAAGAGTAATTTGTGATGTCTTGCACCATGATTTTAGTCTTGGGGTTTCACGCAACTGCATATTGTATGCTATAGCAATATTTATAGACGAGAGTGTTATTTTTCATATATTTTGAACATATTTTACAACAACTGAATTTTTTTTAACAGAGCAACCCTCTCATCTTTCTACTTGTCTCATGCCCCGCGTAAGTGTACCCCAATACAATTTCAAGACATTTCAGAGGGCTAAGGTTGAGAATTCTTGTGAAAAGTTTCGCGATACATGTATTTGGATTTACTAATCTTAAAAACAAGCCAGGTTTGTATGGTGTTTATATCATAAAGTGATATATATATTCACTATAGACTGCTCACATTGTTTTGTCCACAAAAAGTGTGTAACACCTCTTATGATAGGGAGGTGTTATTCGTATAATATAATGTGCTCAACTTATGCATTTGGGCGGCTGCAATGTCAACAGTTAACTGAGACAGTGGAAAAGCGTTTCAAGAGGTTTGCAATTTACAGTCTAAATATTAGTTTTATAGTTGTACAATTTGAGTTTTCGCAGATTACACCCATACGTGTATATATACCGTATCTCCAATATATTCATTTTAAACATACTTGGACTGAAAGGATTCTACATGTTTATAATTCCTTGCACAAATTAAGGGATGTATGCTTGCTGTGACTCCTATGGCAATATTTAGGTTTGCGTTAATGCGATTAAACTGTGAATACGATTAAATTGTGTGTACCCGCTTACAATTGTGAAATACGTGTATAAGCTTGTATATGACATCTATATCAGCCTGAAAATAGTTATGGAAAGACAGCAGGCATCGAATTTAGTATTGCTATATAACAGAATATAACTATAAACATACGATATCTTTTTCAGGTTAACCTCGGTGTAATTTACGAAAATCCATCAACGTCCACCGGTTCCATGACGGCATTGGATAAGCTGCACCAACACGTTCCGGAACTAAATAACGGAAAAGTTCACCCAGTCATCCTTTTTGGTGATCAGTTGTCGTGCGAACATCTGACAAGGGCCAATGTTGAAACGCAAACAGGGCGATTACATGGCTTCAACTAGGTATTCAGGAATTTCACCTCCACCACATGATATTGCAACAGGTGCGCCTGTATGAAGAGAGCTTTGGACGAATATTATAAAGTGACCTCTACATGGACAAAGGGAAATTAAAGTTGTCAGTAAACGAAGACGGCATCCACTTGCTGATACCACAACGCAACTGAGAATAAGACATGTTGACGATAAGAAAATACCGAGGCATTGTGAGTCGGCTGCTAGTTAGGCGTACAAACAGACGGAAGGAAAGTTGGATAGGCGGAAAGGCAATTTAAATCATGTAATGTGTGGTACACATATGTGGAAATTAAACCTGTACAGTATAGCAATATACGATTCGACATTACTTTATTTTCCTCAGCTGGCTGCAAATAAAAGTCTTAATCTCGTGGCCTTGAGGTGACTCATATGAGTATTCATGTCTATTATAGCGAGCATGCCATTCACTAGAAAGCGACTTCTCGTGAGCACAAGTTAATGAAATTTCAATTGCTGGTCGCACAATCGTCGTTGTCCCCACACAATTACTGGTTATTTGTCAGACTTAAATCACAATAAAGGTAGCTATAGTAACAATGGAGGTGACGGGTCACCGCTTCAGGTTACACTGGTGTAAATGTTTTCCATAGGCCTCAGTGCTAACGTTTTAGCGTATAGTGTTGGCAATATAAATGTTGGGTCCAAAGTTTTCTTTAAATCTGAAAAATTGACATTTTGGGAAACTTTTTACACAAAAAAATCATGTCTGTCTAGCAGGGAATTCGCCTTTAAATCTTATGTTTTCGTAACTAGTGTCAGAACCGCATAAAAAAATACAGTCATATTTTAGACCACACCAAAAAATTCAAACTTCACTACAAAGGGTTAATTCCTGTGCCAATGGTTATTTTACCTATGGGAAATCATAGGGAAGAGGTGTGATGATTTTTTTATGTGAAAAGCACACAAGGCTATTGACCAATCAGGGCCCAGTGTCTATTTTATTCTCTCCTATATATTCCTCGCGCATCCGCTAGATGTCACTCGGAACCTTATTTACACCAGTGTAACCTAAAGCGATAGCCCGCTTTTTCGCGGAATAATTGTAACTCCCTACATTTCTTCAGAATTGCCCATCCATGGAAAAAATGTGTTCAAAAACAATATCACGTCTGTGGTTCTTTATTTATCACACACAATTTAACCCCACCCCCTTTAACAAATTATTCATCAAAAAAGCACAATTTTCCACCACCAGTCATGTTCAGGCCCCATTTTCACTCAGTTTTAGGGGTCTGGTGTTGCAAACTTGGATCAGCTATGGAAGACTGTTCAATATTCTTTCCATGAGAGAACTTCTGGTGATGTGAGGTCATTGAGTCCAGATCTGATCAGCTGAGCATCAAGCGCATGACTTTATCAGCACATTGTAGAATAAAATATGACATTTTCAGGTCTGCAAGGGTGATCCAAGATAACTGGATGTGGGTGTATATTGAATTAGTTGAATAAAGATATGCTCTCTTTGAATTGCTGAAGCATTTTCTTAAATGTGTCCAAGTTTTAGTGCTATTAACCTTCAAATGACCATACCCACCAGTGGAAATGACACACTTTTATGATATATATCTGTATATCACTGGCTATAAAATCCAAAATACTTGTTAAATTAGGTTCTTATAACAATTGATATATGTGTCGTTGACATGCCCATGTTATGGGTCATTTGCATTATCATGTGACTATTACCACCTTGAAATTTTTTGAAAATACCTTGAAAAATTGGCATTTTTTATGAAAAATCTTACTATTTTTTTGGCTGATGTAAGTGAAAGAAGGCATCAGCAGCAAGAATAGCCACATCGAGCATGAGATATTCATTGGACTGAAAGACCAGGCTCTGTAAAATGCATTAAAATGCTTTAAAGTGACTCCCAGGAATCAAAAATGATAAAAAGCTATTTTTTCCCTTTAGGTTACACTGGTGTAAATGTTTTCAATAGGCCTCAGTGCTAACGTTTTAGCGTATAGTGTTGGCAATATAAATGTTGGGTCCAAAGTTTTCTTTAAATCTGAAAAATTGACATTTTGGGAAACTTTTTACACAAAAAAATCATGTCTGTCTAGCAGGGAATTCGCCTTTAAATCTTATGTTTTCGTAACTAGTGTCAGAACCGCATAAAAAAATAGTCATATTTTAGACCACACCAAAAAATTCAAACTTCACTACAAAGGGTTAATTCCTGTGCCAATGGTTATTTTACCTATGGGAAATCATAGGGAAGAGGTGTGATGATTTTTTTATGTGAAAAGCACACAAGGCTATTGACCAATCAGGGCCCAGTGTCTATTTTATTATCTCCTATATATTCCTCCCGCATCCGCTAGATGTCACTCGGAACCTTATTTACACCAGTGTAACCTAAAGCTATGTACCAGTCTTCGGCCCGACCAGAATTTGAAGGGGAGTCGAATGCGGCTGCTGTGCTAGTTGTCGATAAATAATAAACACAGTCCAATAACTCTGCTGAAAATATCTGGCCGGACCTGGTTTGCGAACTCGTTCTAGTTACTTATCATGTGAACTCATATACAATCTTTGAAATCCTTTGAAATTATCCACAACGGCCGCCAAACGCATCATCCATTACACATACCTTACAGGTCATGTATTTATCAAAGGTCGGTTATTTTGAAAGACATTCATGGAACTGACCAAACTGTATTACAGCAGTTACCACCCAGGGAAGTAACAGTATCCACATAAACTATCGGGACGAGACGGCAGAGATGCCATCAACATCTACAGCTATCGTCGACAAGGATCCGAAAGTTTGTATCCACCAAAACACAAACTGGACACAAGGCATCTGGTAAAGAAAAAGGTTCCGAGTCTGTGGCCGACTTCATACTGTAGCCAACTACGACCTCGGGCGTTGGGTTGGGTGCTAGATTAAAGCATGTAACTGGTGGACGCATGCATATTGCATGGGCTTGATTGGCATGTCGCCACCTGACATAAAACGTTTGTATTTTTATTGCCATGAACATAAGGCGGAAGACGATAAACATTTTAAGGAACAAAAGAGGCAGCTGTTCATTGGAAAGTACGTTTCGGGTGTAAACGAATGTTCGTAAATGTATGGAACGTTAACAAACAAATGGTGTCCATCTACACATTTCACAATTGGCCCCTTTTGTTTCTTAATCAATTTCTGGATAGGAGAACCATTTTCTTTTCTCATCGAGTCCCTTTATGTCCATATCCGGCCTCATCGGAAATCAACTGTTGGTAATGTCCAGGATAACTGAGCGCTGCGGAAATTGCATCCAGTGCAATTTTTTGGAAAGATTCCATCACATTCATTGAGAGTTCCTTTATTGTCATTAATTTGGAAGCTTTCGGTTGACATTTAGGTTCACTTTTTTTCGTATTTATATCATTTATGTACATTATTATATACAGTGATGTCATACAAACATATATGTTAGTATTACAAAAACAATCATGTTATTAATTAGAGTGACATCACATAAAGAGAATCACTTATTTGCCGGTTTTTGGTTCCGCTTCGTATTGATCATGTTGAACTTCGAATCCGACTTTTTAGTTCTTTTTCGAAGTTTCAAACGCGGAAAACACAAAGAATTATGTCTCGAAGGTAAGTATCTGAACATTTTATCAGTCCATTAACACCCCACGCTGAATCGCAGTCGTCTACACCACTCATATTTATCTTTTTATAAGTTTTCTTTATTATTTTGTGGCCCGTGTTATTTCAATGGGAAACGAAATCGTAGTTTTGCATGGAAACCATTTACCACATAATGTCGAAACGGCATATTTGTATTCCCTGTACTTCATTGTAAGTACATGCAGTAAATCAGCATGGTTCGTGGTGTCCTGAGGATTTACTACTCAGGCACTATACCATCCTGGGAAATGTATCATTCTACTAAGATCACCGAAAATAAATTTCAAATGAATCCACCATATCACTCCATAGAAAACATCGTCTGAACTACGCTCAATTGTAAATATTTACACCTCAATTCGGGACGCAAGAATCGGCAAAAAACTAACGCGAACTATTACGCCACCCAGAGTCATTGCACTTAACTAAAATATAAGTACGACGGCGTGTGTTGTCAAATTGGATTAATATTCGTAAAAAAAATAACTACTTTGAGCACGATTATTCTCCATATCTATTTGATCACCCTACCGGAGTGTTTCACATCACTTTATGTGTGTTCTTGGACGACTGTGTAATCATGACCGCTGTTGTAAACTGACAGCGCTCTGCGCGCAAAATTCGAATATCGCTTGACATTCGAATTTGAAATTATTTTGCGTGGTTGTCAAGTGATATAATTGAGGTATAAGAGTCACGGCGGCGTGTTCAATCCTCCGATGTAAATCAAAGAAATTTGTACTTGTTCAATACTTGATAACAAAGAAAAACGTTGATTTCTCTTATATTTTATATAATGATATATAATTATATAATTCAAGCATTAAAATGGCCAACATCACTGAAACTGCTTCAATAGAGAACCTACATGTGACACTCTGGTGAGTAAAAAATCGTTTCACTAGGTGTGACCAGGGGCGTGGCAACAGAGGGGCTGATATATGGTTTCTATAAAAAAAACGTGACACTGGACAAAATAAATGGCTTGATCAAACAAGACCCATGCACACACAAGGGTCTTGTATCACGTAAACAATAGCGACCACTCTCTCCGATTGATGACAATATCCGATTCCCCCAATCTCGCACGTTTTAATATTGCAGGGTGACGTCATCGCCGGGGACGTCTAGTGGCAGACCTGTGAGAGCAACGGACGCCTCAACGATATTCGCCAATCCTTTTCGCCAGGCTCACGCGAGAAATAAAGAAGCTACCGGTGGCTGGTAAAAATCGATGCGGCCGTTGTGGAGTCCTTTTCGGGACCCCCGACGATGAGGGAAAAGGAGAGTGGTTGGGGTGTGAAATTAAGACATGCCTACATGGGTGCATACTGTCTACGGGAGCACGTCGAAAAATCCAACAAAGAAATAAATCGAATGCAGCCAGCACAAAATAGCTCCTAAAGTTATAGGTAATCCTGAAGCTACATAGGAAGTTTAGTGAAGATCGGATGAGGGATGCGACCTGCATGTAGTGCCAAAGGAAATTGTTGACGGACGGACACAAACCCATGACAATAGCTCACTTTGTTGCAAAGTTGAGCTAAAATATATTTATGTATTTCCCATCAAGCCAATAACCTGCAGGGATGAGTGAAAACATTCCTTGCTATGCGTTCATGGGCGAAACATTGAAGTAATTATATTTAGTTGGGGTATATTTTGATGTGCTTGCCATGCATTCTCGTGACATTTATTGCTCTCATTTCGGTCTTTGTTGTTCAGGGTCCTTGGGGCGATGATGTTCCTGTTGTAAGCAGGGTCATTTTATCCAGACTTATTTCGCACGATTTATCAACAAAACTAAAATTGTGTGGCAGAGGGGACCCGCCAGATAAATGCATGTGGTTTTCAATACCACACTCTGACGTGAGTTCTTGGGCGACTATGTTATAATGATCGCCGTTGTTAACTGAAAAATTGAAAGTTTGAGTGATACAGAAAAGAGCGTTCCATGTTATTTTATTCTTGATATGGTAGTAATAAAGAGCGTTTTTTTCACTCTTTTGACCGAACAATTGAAAAAGAGCTGGAAAAAGCCTGTGACAATGTAAATTATTTGTCACGCCATACGAAGCCGGCATGTCAATATTTTGTTTATTAATAAGCCTATCGTATACATCCTCCAAATTAGGCAGACATGACCGTTAAAAGAAGCCATATGAGTATGACTCCAAACATTACAATTAACATGTATCATGCCAATTATCCTCGCACAAATAGGTTCACATTGATCCAGGATAATAAGAGGACAACTACAATGATGGCGATTCCATAGATGTCCATGGGAAGTCCGAAAATTATTGTTTCGATAATATTCTTTGCTCACCGAACATTTGATATTCGTGCTTAAAGGCACGTGTGGCCTTAATTGTCGAAAATATTCATATTTGTTCCAAACACCGTAAACAGAAAAACAGTAAAACGCATACATTTTCGTTCATATATACCATGACCATCGCGTAAACAGCATGTTATCATAAAGACCTACTATATTTTACCTACGCAAAAGCCTGATTGTGTTACAGAAGACAGCACAATTATACTGGCTAATCACACACAAATGGCATAAACGCTCTTTATTAGTTCCATATCAGGTATTCACAACACAGAACGCTCTTTATGTTTACCATCATAATATAAACAAACACCAGAACAGTAACTTTTTACGCTTCTGTTTACATAACAATGGTCAAACATATGACCATAACATACTGTTTATGCGATCTTTCTTATTTGTATACGGACCAAGTCTATCTACATTTTGATGTTCTTTCTGTTTGTGGCGGTTTTTGACGGGTGGAGATATTTTCACAGGATACCCACCGCCAAGGCCAACCGTGTCTTTAAATGTCATGTAAATTGGCGACCTAAACACTGTTGCTGTCTTGTCGCCAAACAGTGATTCAATAACCACTGTTTATGTTATTGTTTTGGGACAATATACATAATGAAAATAAGAACAGCGTTTGCCCTTTTCACCATGTTCTTTGTTTATGGTTCATGTTTAACCAATTTTAACATTCGGACCCACTACAAAAGCGAATATATGCTTTAACCCTTTCATAACGGGAGCGGCGCTGGTGCAGCATTAAAGTTTATGTTCCAGTGCATTATCTTGTATATGCGAGTATCCCACATGGAGCCTCACATATATATGAGAACATGCACTGGCTTACAAGGTCAAGGTACATTTGTACATGTTTAGGCCACTCTTATAATTATAAGCCTTGCATATATATGAGAATATGTTGTCACAGGATGTTTGAAAAACTTAAGATGGTGGGTGGAACGACATGGTAGTTTAGGGTAATATTACGTTATAACTATAATTGTTTTATTGCGTCAGAACTTGTCATCTCATTAAATGATATTTTTCATGGCTATAATGTGGATATATCTTATCTTTATTATTTACATTGATCCGTGCCTTGTCTGATTAATTTGTTACAATTGTCCCGTGTGGGTGTGTTATGCCAACATATCTGTATATATAACAGTTACATTTTCTGACTTATTTGTAGTCAACAGAAGCACAGGTGCCTGTTGTCGTATTTTGGAACCGCCGCTGCGGTACTGTTGTTTGGATCTGCTCCAGACAAGTTTAATTTTGTTTTCAGGAAATGTCATTCCAGTTATGGCGTTCAGGCGAAAAACGCCATTTAGGTTCATTTCTTTGAAAAATGGTGAAAGTTAATGTGAACCCTTATACAACTGTCCCACTGTGAAACAAAATCATAGTTTATTTACAACGTTATCCGAAAGCGTCCTTCGCCAGTTCGGACGATCTGTCTTGCTGGGATTTCGTTGTAAAACGACATGGTGCCAGCGGAGTGTTTCACGTAACTTTAATACCATCTATTTGTGTGTAATAGTGATAAATTTAGTAAACACATATATATATATGTGTGTGCTAAATTTACCACACTATTACACTTATTGAAAGTGTAATAGTGGTAAATTTAGCACTCACACAAACGCCCCCCCCCCCCCCCCCACACACAAATATATATATATATATATATATATATATATAGATATAAGAAATGCCATGATATCAGCTGCTAACATTTCAGAGTACCATTAGAAAGTGGGCTATGTATATACCATAACGATATAATTCATATATTTGGCAGTGTTATACTATACCCCTCATTAAAAATTCATATATAATATATATATATATATATATATATATATATATATATATATATGCAGGGACATGGTAAGAGGGTCTACATTGGGGGTGTTACATCAATATTCATTCATATTTTATGTCATATATTTGTGTAAGGTTTGTATATGACGTCTATCCCGTGTGGGTGTATTATGCCATTAAACATATCCATCTATATATATAACATTTACATTTTCTGACTTATTTGTAGTCAACAGAAGCACATGATCCTGCTGCCGTATTTTGGAACTACCGCTGCGGTACTGTTGTTTGGATCTGGTCCAGGCAAGTTCAAGTACAACAGCTAACATTGCAGATGAGGTATGTTTCAGCTGGTAAACTAAATGTCGTATTGCTAAGTATCGGGCGTGTATATAATCCGATTTGTAGATTTTTGCCCCGCATTTAGAGGCTTTCTGAAGTGGTGAATGAAACATATTCAGTGATAAGCCGTAGTTGTAATAATTTGAAGGATTAATTGTTCTAATGTAATTCTGAGCTGCTAAATTTATGAAACCAGTATTGTATATATTATATATATGCCTAATAATAGGATCTTACATGTGTTTACTTTTCTGACTATGGGTACTGAAGCATACATTGGGGCGCCTTCTTAAGATCTGTACCAATTCTAAGACAAAAGGACAGCTGACACCAGAGACGGTTGCCCGGCAAGGTGCGGTGGTTGGGAATGTTACCGTAACATAATTTCTGAACTAACTGTCATCGAATTGTAAAATTTTATCCATAGGTAGGAGTATTTATGTAATTATATAATGAAGTATTATATTTCAATGTGACCCGGTTATAATTCGTATTAATTGATGGGAATATTATTTCATTGTGGTGCAATTTAAAATAAAACAGTGATAGATGGCAGTAATCAGCCCTTTCGTGGCTCGAATCAAGGTTAAATGAAACCGGGTTGTCCTTACAAATGATATATTTATATGCACAGCACACACATAATAACAAGAAAATATAGTGTTTTGGAGTGCATACGGAAAATTATCTTATTGGAGACTGCGACAAATGGTTATTTTTCTCTCGTGGTATGCCACTCACGAAAAATAGATATTTATCTCGGTCACGATGAGATAATTTCCCGTATTCGCTCAAAAACACTACATGTCCTCTATATATTGCATCGTGTTTTAATGAATTCGTAATATTTATTAATATTTCAAGAACATGGGCACACAACAGACAGTGCCTCTGGAAGAACCTCAGCCGTCGACACTGATGTGACTGAGATGCCAGCAGCTGTTTCCCCATCAAATCTCCGACGGGGAGTATCTACCGAAACGCAATTTGGAGATATAGCATTGGGGGAAAACAGGTGCCGAGTCTGCGGGCGAATTTACTCAGTGCCCAATGATGAATTTAGCACTATGGTTGGGTGTGGCAAAGGTCGCGAAAAGGGGGGAAAGGCATGCGCGTACTGGGTCGACGTCCACTGCACTGAGACCAGCATACAACATATTGTGTTCTACATGGAGCGCCAAGTCCACAGTCCAAAGTTTGGGACCTGGGTGCAACATTCCGTGTCATCAACACACCATGGTCTCAACTTCTGTCCATCCACTCATTCGTAAAATACAACGACAATTACAAGCAGATCCCTTTGGTGTTCGTCATCATGGAATGTATAAAGAAAGTTGACTACTATTCAGTGCTCCGAGCAATAGACACACGACTACCATCGAACATCAGACTCCAACATATGTCCCCAGTAAGACAAGGACCAACACTGCGCAATCAGAGCTCCAGGTGCCGTCCCAACCTAAGTGAAGGAAACCATCAGATGAGAAGATTGGCCGCTTCCTCTCTTCGGTACTCCGACATACTCCATCAGTGGACTGCGAGGTCTTAATTAAGTCTTAAATACCTAAAGTAATATACATAAAGGGTTGTGCTTTAATGTGCCATTGGTATGCATCTTATTATTGATAACGAGATCCTCATTTATTTTGTTGGTAATATTATTATTTTATTTTTTTTCAGAAGGAAACTATCCGCACACGCTGGAAGATGTATTACAATTTATCACTGGATGTGACCGGATCCCTCCAATGGGATTTGATACTAAAGTTAGCATTGAGTTTGTGGATGGCAAAGAGAGGTTGCCATCTGCAAGAACATGTTCCCTTGTTATTGAGTTGTCACGTGGGCTGATCGATGTGGAACAGTTTGCAGTTACCATGGGCAAAGCCTTGGACTATTGCCAAGGCTTTGACAAACTGTAGTTTGTGTAATAAGTATATGTATAAAGTCCAGATAAAGGGACCAATTGTCATTAATATAAAATGATTTATTAGCTCATTCCATAGCTTTCGGCCATAGGCCTTCGTCAGTGGAAAACGATTAACACAGTAAAGTCTACATGTTGCTCTGACATCAACTCATTCGTAAATGCCAGACGGATAACGTACGTTCATTGAGTTTGTTTACCTGACGTCATGTACGTTAGTGATCGATTTCATTTCGCGCCAAATTACCTGGCGCCAATGTTGTTGATTTTAGTGTTGAATCCAACCCCGTAGCACGTTCTTAGCCGGCGTATCCAACCATTCTCTTTTATAAGTCTGAAGTAGCGACTCCCACTAGCATACTCTAACACGACTACCTTCATATCTAGAAGTGAATGTCCATTTGTATTGAAATGGTCATACACCGGCTTATCTGGATGCAGGCGAATGTCTCGCATATGTTCTGTAACTATTTCTTTCAGTTCCCGTGATGTTTCTCCCACATACACCGTGCACGTGTAGACTTTACTGTGTTAATCGTTTTCCACTGACGAAGGCCTATGGCCGACAGCTATGGAATGAGCTAGTAAATCATTTTATATTAATGACAATTGGTCCCTTTATCTGGACTTTATACATATACTTATTGGAAATTAAAGCTCCTATGTATGCGAAAATGACGAGCACAGATATAAAGACTACAGCTGAACGGATAGCGGACAAATTTACTAGGTACAAGTCCCACCTGAAATTAATCACGGATGCACTTTCGAAACGCATTATCCCGAAAGGATTCAGAATAAAGTGGACGCCTGCTTTGGACGTGAGTGAATATTACATTCATCAGTGCAACAAAATTCGAGAGGATGCTTCACACAGACTAATGAATGTAATGATTAGAGCAGTTGAGGTTAAATGTGAGCAGCTGGAGAATGAACTTACCGAATTGAAAATGAGTGCACAGGTGAGCATTAGCGATATAAACAACTTCATATCCCGTAAAAGTAGTGAAATGGCAGAAATAAAGAGAAGAAAAATGAACTACCTCAGCTTAAATTCCAGGAATATTAAATATAGCCAGAAACGATACAGTAATGGTGATGACACTTCCCATGTAATAAATGTTGAAAATACGCCAAATAGAAATGAACCAGACACGTTCGACTGGTTTTCCATGTCACCCACAGTTAAAACACAAACTGAGCCCAAGAATCTTAACAGGTCATTGCAGGACAATTCTGTCTGTTCGAGTAGAGAAAATAATAAATGTGATGAGAAAAAATTGGATACGGACATAAAATCGGTTGTTACTAACATCTCGTCATACGATTTGATTTGACAAGTGCACAAGAAACTATTCTCTCAAAGGGCCTTAAATTTATACCGACACGGAAGAAGATAGACCATGATCGATTAATGGCAGACCTTGCAGAGTGGGAGAGGAGAATGAGACTACGTGAATTCTTCGCTGATAAAGGAGATACTTCTCTCAAGGATAATGACGTACACGAAATAAAATTCAAGGTAAAAGAGGAAAGCACTTTCACACCACCGGCCGGGAGGGACCATGCACTAGATACGTATATAACACTAGTAAAGCGGGATATAGTGGCGAGCATAGATAAACATCCGACGTGCAACATTACTATGGATGAACGTATGGCTATTCGTGAACTGGAACAGAATAAGGATATCATTATTCGACCGGGAGACAAGGGTTCCGGAATTGTCATTCAGGATAAAATAGATTATACTGGGAAGCTTCGCATTGAAATGGCAGGTAGTAACTCATATGTGGAAACAGATGGTGACAGGACGAATACATCAATAAAAAATGTTAAAAAAATGATCAACAAAATGGATAAAGCAAATGTGATATCGGGTGAACTGAAAACATATATGACACCCAGATATTCCAAGTCAGGAAAACTGAAAGGGAACCCTCAACTGCATAAAGCTGGTGCTCCGTATAGGACTATCGTTAGTGGATTGGGTACACCAACAGAAAGGATTGCCGAGGTGGCGGAAAATGAACTGAATGAATATGTAGTTAGTTCGCCTAGTTATATTAAAGACACAACTCACTTTCTCAATAAAATAAAGGAAGTGAATAATGTACCTGATAACGCCAGATTATTTTGTTTCGATGTGTGCAAACTATACCCATCAGTACCGAGGAAGGAGGCTTTTGACGCATGTAAGGAGGCGTTAGATTCGAGAAGTAATCCGTTGAATGAATGCTTTATTGCGAAGACCCAAATTAATGAGTAACATGCAAAACATATATACAATATTTTATATACAATATAATTATACATGATGAAAATGAGACCCCTCCCTACAAACGTGTGGTTTGTTCTTCTTTTTTTCCCCTTGTTCCTTATTTTGTTCTTTGAAAAATCGTGTAATCACATTCTTCCTTATGTTTTCAATGTCATTTTGATTATCAGTTTGAATTATTGACCATGCAATGAGCTAATTCAGCTGCCTTCCACAAGGTATATAATTAATTGAAATTAAGAAACTTCTCTAAAGGCAATTTTTAGGAAAATAGAGAGTTGTTTCAAACGAGAGATATTTTCTATTGACAAAGAGTCCATGAAACTTTTCGCGCGAAGGATTTTCCCAGTAATATTTTGGGATATAGCGCTCTCGTAGACATTTATATTTGCCACAGACGAGTACAAAATGATACTCGTCTCCGATTGTGTCAGATTTACATGTATCGCACATCTTACTCTCTGTTTTATGCCATCGCGCTTTTTCGATTGGTAATCTATGGTTTGATGTTCTGATTTTCACTAATGATGCTGTCAGGTGTTTTGGGAGATATAACAAATATCGGCATATACCAGAATGAGATTTTATATTACTGTACATAATTGCTCTGGATGAATCTGAGTTTTTAATATCACTGAATGTTTGTGTCCAGTGTTGTTCGATCATGCTTGATTTACAATTTCGGATTTCAGATTTCGTAAGAGAGGATTGGGTTTCCCAATTAGATGTTAGTCCTACTTTGCACAGAGATTCCTTCACGATATTCAACCATTTGAATTCAGCCGACTGGCTTGGTTTGTTGTCATATACAAGTCTCAAAATAAGGTGTATGTTTTTTGCGAGTTCAGATCCATCTGCGGATACCAACTTTGACCAATATGACAACAGTCTGCATTTAATTTCAATTATGAGTGGGTGCCTACCAAGTTCCCCATATACCATGTAGTTTGGTGTACTAGATTTCATTCCTAATAATATTTTGCAAAATTTCATATGTAATGTTTCAAGTCTCTGGATTTTTTCTGTAATCCATATTTCACTACCGTATAGGATTACCGGTGCTACTATGCTATCAAACAGCTTAAGCATCAAATCGGGTGGTAAAGAGAGATGTCTAACTTTATTTAACAGTCCGTACATGGCACGTGTGGCCAGATTAAATGTGCGCTTTATGGTGCTACAAAATCTGCCAGTATAGAAAAATTCTACACCTAGGTAAATAAATTCCTTAACGACTTGGAGTTCAACCCCCCTGTATATGAATATTGGTATGCATTTAGGTAATTTTTTACAGAATATCATTATTTTCGTCTTTTTTGTGTTCACCTGGAGCTTCCACGCATCCGCATAATCTGCGAAAGCCTGTAACGCTCGATGCATTTCATCTTCGCTTTCACTAAGTATAACTGTATCATCAGCATAAAACATACAAAACAGTCGTATATATATACCCGCATTGTCCATAAATATATCGTCAAGAAAATCGAGGCTTTTGATAGCACAATCGTTCATGAACGACGTTAGATCGTCAATGTAGATGGAAAATAATAACGGTGACATAATTTCACCTTGAAATAATCCTACAAAACTAGGAAAGAAGTCCGTTTTGGATTCCATCAGATTTAACACATAATTTGATTTTGCTGTACATGTTTCTTATAAGTCTCAATATTTTCCCATTAATACCGCTTTGAATTAGCTTATACCATAAGCCTTCTCGCCATACTAAATCAAAAGCCTTGCGAAAGTCGATAAATGCACAAAATAACTTTCGACCAGACGACAGATATAAATTTATAATACTATGTAATACAAATATATTGTCAATTGTAGAATGGCAACTTCTGAAACCAGTCTGGAATTTACTTATCGTCTCATTGTCATCCGAGTACGAAACTAATCTAGCATTCAAAATAGTAGTAAAAACTTTTGATAGACAACTAAGTAATGTTATTCCACGATACGAATCCGGACTTCCCGGTTCACCCGATTTTTTGTATATCGGTTTGACCATTCCAATCGCCCAATCTGTCGGAAATATACCTGAATTTAATATCACATTGAAATATTTAGTATACAATGGCAACAACTGGTCTAAAGACGACTTTATATACTCGTTAAGAACCATATCGGATCCCGGGGCTTTATTATTCCGAGCTTTAATTATTGCCCTTCGTACCTCTTCATCAGTTATCGAGTCATTGAGGTAAGTCGAGTTTGATAAATCAATTTCAGAATCAACACGTCTGCTCAAATAATCGTCACTGTGTTCTGAGGCATGTATTTTTTTGAAATGATCATGAAACACATTTGGGGGCACCTGACATTGTTTGTGACTATCATTTGCGTTGGCGCCAGAACTCGAAAGTCTATTGAGTTCTTTCCAAAACTCCTTCGGCGAAGACTTATTGAATCTTTTGAGTTCGTCGACATTGGATGCGTTCTTATTTTTGATTTTGCTATCCATCAGTTTCCGATAATGTATGGCCGACTCATTCATTAGAAGTTTATTTTCAAGCGTTTTGTCCCGATTATATTCGGATTTTTTTATATGAAATTTCTTACGAGCGTCGCGGCAATCCGTATCAAACCAAGGTTTATGACGCGATTTGTTATTTCCCTTCTTTCGTTTAACACCAAAAGTTTTCATTGCTGCGGATACAAGCATGTCAGAAATGTCACGGCTCACATTGTCAATGTCCGAAGATGTGGTGTTCCCTTCTATAAAATTGAGGCATTCCAGAATGTTTTTAGATCTCGTGTAATCGATGTTAGTTTGATACTCTACATTTTTTTCTGGGTCCCACCGTCTGATTTCTACCTGTTCTGGTAAGGATTCTGTTTCTGATAAGCAGTTGGTATGTTGTGTCATCACGTTAGTGCCAAAGTTTAATTCGATATGTAGCCCAGAATGAACATCACTCCAAAATGGTGAAAAGGGGTTCACACGGAAGTTCTTGATTAATCTGAGAATACTTATATTCCCGATCATATAGTCGATTACACTACAGTCAAATATTTTCTATCTGATCATAACAAAATTTTGTATACGAGTTTCTCAGACCAAAATACAGATTAAAGGGGTACTGTACCCAAGATGTTGTTGTTGGTTTCTATAATCCCCGAGTCGGAGAATAAGGTAACAACTTTTCCATTTTTTGAAAGTCTGTTGAGTGCGAAGTATTGTTACGGATGGCAAATTTACCGGAATGCAAAAATACAAATTGTCGTTGTCGAGTAATTTTTGTACAGTTTTCAACCAAATGAATCAAATAAACATTATATTATATGCTTAGTAGTCCCATATACTCATTTAAGTTAGTGTATGGTCACTAGTCAATGAGTGGCTTGGGTTTTCTCCCCGTATAAGCATAATGTTTCAAACGATCGTGTGTGCAATTGTTTTATTAATCCAGTATCCCTCAATTATAATTTGATTACGTTTTGTACACGGAAATTCCAATTTTAAGAGACGCCATTTTATGGCTGGAGCCATAAAATCAATTTATATTAAATTATTAAATTTTAAGATAGCCTATTAACCTGAGCGTTTACAGAATTCATCTTCGACTCAAATTACAAACAAACAATTGAAAAGATTCAATTGGATGAAAATTAAAAACACTATTCACAACCTGATCATGAACCAAAGGAAGAAAATTAATTTTCCAATATGCCGTCACGTGAGGCGGTTGGATTTATTTTATCTACTTGCTATGATTGTTCCAAGGAATGTGTGTGTGGGTTAGTCCGTCCGTAAACAAATTGAATTTGAAAGAGAATTGAGATGCCCTAATTCTTATTCAGCCTCAGGACGGGAATATCGAGTTTATGTTTTTTTGTGGGAGGATTTTAGGAGGTAGGAGATCAGCAAGAATCACTCCTTGAGGATTATTTGTTACTAAGTAACAGAGTGAACATACATCGCTGTTCAGATTATTGTCTGAGAAAGCCCAGACAAGGTTCTCAAAGAGAAAAAATATGCAGAACGGAGTTTGGGTCAGCTTCAAAACCCGGTAAGGAATTGAGAGACAAACCAGCTCTTGTTAAAGATAGAAATGGATGTTTGCGATTAGAGATGATACGTGATCACCCACTCCTGGTGCATAACTCAAGGTTTCATACACAAGGCTGGCGTGCTAATGGAGACATGTCACTGCTGGTTACAAAAACTGACCCCTCTGATAATGACATAATTGGTGTTGAAAGGTATGTTTGTGGTTATGCTTGTAAAGGCAATGAATGTACCGGTGCATTAGTAGATTTATTCCAGGACATGGCACATTCAGTTGATGATCCAAGTTCATCAGCAAATTCCCTATGTACTTCATTTCTGATGTCTACTGTTAAGAGAGACGTTTCAGCAGTTGAAGCTTCCTTCGAACTAAGCTCCATGCCGTTATACAAATGCAGCCACCAATTTATTACATTAAGTCTGTCAGGTTGCAGACAACTTGAGAAAAGGGGTCACACTCTTACAAAGAGCACCCCTCTTGATAAATATCTAGGTAGGTCTGATCATGACCACTGCTCCTTCTATCAATTCACTTCAAGATCTGATTAAATTCCTGTTGTTGGTGCAAATACAAGAGCTACATGGCCCCTTTAGATGGAATTAGATGTTTTAGTTGCCGGTTTAAGCTTATAAAACGCAAAAACAATATTGAAATTGAAAAACTTATCCCCATATGCTTTATATGTATGACTGCTTCTCGCTTATAAATTTCCGATCAAAATATGACCGCCGTCATAATTATTGATTTTCGCAATCAATAAAACGAGGCGGTCCGCATTTGGAAAGTACGTTTAATTATCTCGACGATACAGAGACACTACTGCTAAACCACTGGTCTGGCTGGACCAGGTTTAAACCAGAGATGACGCATGTGTCACTTAGACCTGCGTTCTCGGGTTTAAACCACGGATTTTGCTGACTCACGTAGAGGTTTACGTAGACCAGGTTTAAACCTGAGATGACGAATCCATGAAATGTTCAATCAGACATGGTCCCATGCAATACAAGTGCGTACACGCCAATCCCATGTCACTGCGTCCCTACATGTAACCAGTCGTAGAACGTGCATATGGAAATGTCAAACAGACCCAACAGTGTCACGATCAATATTAGGAAAAAACTACATACTGCACCCAACCACCCGTCGCCGCGTCCCTACATGTGATGACCAGACGTGAGAACATGCACATGAAATAAAAGATATTGCATATATAATCAAATGCAATACAAGTATGTATAACCCAACCCCTTGTATCAGGCCGCTGTGGCCACCCATGAGAACATACATCCCAGTTAGCTGATAGTTATCGGCAATTCCACACCTTTCTTGGAGAACAGTTGTTATTGCTTCGATTTTGCATCATAACGCATGAACTCATAATAATTGATTGGTTGATGTATCCAATTTTTGCTTATATTATTTTTCTATCTGCCTAGTTTTCCAACGAATTGAGTAAACATGGAGCTTAATTGTTTGTAGTTGTATATACGATCCTTTGTTTCCTTTATGACATGCTATTTTTCAAATATGCAACATCTAGTGAACCCTATTTTTGACATTTCCCTCGACATTTGTCATTTTTATAAAAACAGTAGTTACCGAGTATGACAAACAACGTTAATCGAAATGAATATGAAGTTTGGACCGAAATAGATTACGTGGGTCCTTTGTCGCAGTGGCATAAAGGAAATGCGAACATCATTTTGGACCTCCAACCTCAGGCATTGGGGACGAGTGAAATTGTGCACCTTTGTGTGGGTCAATGGATTGAATCCGATACTGTTCGTGGATTGGCTACATTTACGGAATATGTATGGACCGTCAGATATTGCGCACATCGAGAGACTGTTTGGTTATTTTGTGCACAACAATTACAAGCGACGCTATGAGTACATCGATACTAAAGTTGTAAGTTATCGGATTATATTTAGTACATATTCAATAATACATAACGAATATATAATGAGACTCATAATTATTGATGAAATAGTATTATTCTCCAATAAATACAGGGATTATTCGTCTTGATTAATAGTCCCTAAAGTGGACGTCTTTGTCTTACGCATAACCCCCGAAATATACCTAAACCCCTCTTTCGTTCTCTACCCAACGGAGACCCCTGCTTTGAACGCAAAATATTATTGTTCATAAACATCAGCTATCTATATATATATTCCTATTATAGTCCCTTTTAACGTGCTAACTGTACACATATAAGTTATATACATCGAGGTTGTGTTAAGTAAAAGTAATTATAAACAGGGACTATTATACGAATACACAGAGAATATATTATAAAACATTGCTTTCAATGCAATGGTCTCCGTTGGGTAGAGAGAACGAAACAGGGGTTTAGGTATATTTCGGGAGGTGTACGTAAGGCAAATAAGTTCACTTTAGGTACTATTCTTCATGATTAATAGTCCCTAAAGTGGACTACTTTGTCTTACGTATAACCCCAGAAATTTACATAATCCCTACGATTATGCCTCAATGAATGGCTAATTACATGCAGTCAGTGTGGACAGTATGTCTGGTTGAGGTGAATAAGGATTGTTTTTGCAGGTCTCATCCATGTAATTAAAATAGCAGCAGGATGACTAAGTGTTCACAGTTGTGTTACCTAATTATTGATAATAATGTATGGTAATAATAAAGAGCGTTTATTACACATCGGTGCGCAAACAATTGAATAACAACTGAAAAAGCCTGTGGCCATGGAAAGTATGTCAATGCATACGAAGCCGGCATATCACTAATTTGTATATTGATCAGCATATTGCATACATTCTCCAAATTAAAAGAAGCCATATGAGTATGACCAGGACAAATTCCTCACACTAATATTGACGTATATCACGACAATATTTACCTGTGCAAATAGGTCCACAATGGACCTATTTGATTCTGATTTTTGTTTCTTGTATGGCGCAGACCACAGTACCTATAATTCAGGTATGATATATATGGTAAACGCGGTACCCAAATTTTGCATGTGGGTTTACTGACACAAAATACAGGTCCAGTTCGAATTTAGGTTCTGCTCGCCAATTTTTACAACAGTTTCGTCTCTTTTTGTTGGATTTTGCACAACTTTCGTTTCCGGATGAAAATTTAATTAGAAGCCACAAGGAATCACCCTTGTGGCAATTTATACAAGCTCAACGTCTTCAATTAAGTTGCAAGTCGCGTTGACTCCAATAAGCGTAGAATACCGGAGTGTGAATTCCCAGAGCTACAACGTCATTGGCAACTAAAGTCACTCATGCCACATAGAGTTAGTTATCCGCTCCGATGATGCGCAGAAAAAAATTCACCACTTCCGTCCAGTTCAACTCCTGTCCACACAGATCGAGGACGCAATTTTTCCTATCCGCTTCAATCGCTGTTCGCATCTTCCTTCAATCATCTACATTTCGGAAGAGTTGGTGGGAGTCAGGCTTGTCAACCGGTACCAGCGGTACTTGACCGTTTCAACGGTACCGGTTCTGATACTCAGTACCGACGGTTCTCGGTACTCGCCAAAAACAGTAAATATATCAGTATAGATTGATTAACATTGAAGGAACTTTTCTCTTTTAAGTGTGCCGCAACTGCCGCTTGCATTATGGTATGCTACTATGTGCCAACGGATCAAGCACGCGGCGGCGGATGCCGACATCAAAGGGAACACAGAGTTATTGCATCAGTCTAGTCAAATATTTCAAATATGTTTATTCTCATTAAACCATATAAATACAGTATTTGAGCGAAAATAATATATCGAAATACATGTAATTAAATATATATACATAATACCGACGTATTATAGGTATCTCGAGGTGTGTGGTGATTTTTCGTCATTTGGCTGCATAATCAGTTATATAGGAATGTACACGTATATGATTCAGGAGAGAAGCTGATATCGAACATGTTGACAACACCTGGATGTTTCAATTGACCCATTAGTCGAGATTTCACAATACTTATTGTTAATAATTAGTTCGAAAATTTAGATCTTCAAAAAAATACAATATATATTGTTGTGTAGTTTATAAATATATATCATTCATAAGTATATGATTATATGTCGATCGGGTCAGTTGTGCTTGTAAGCACAGGTCCCCAGAACAAAAAATTACCCCATCCCCAGATAGATATGCTTTATTCTCTCATCCAAATTACATGTAACGGATATTGAGAAACAGAGTTATATACAATAGTCATATAGTATGATTATAATACAAAAGATAATATATACATGTAACCCCGGATCTATAGCAGGTTGGTGTAATAACCCTCATTAGTTGTCAGAAACCGCTACCAGCGTATCAGCTGAGACGAGTAAGACTGCACCGCGCATTTTCCGAATCTGCAAGACTACTCGGGCCTGTTTGTGTTCGTAAATAGAACGGAACCGGAAGTAATATTTTCGTCATACACGTGCTGTGTATTTTCTAGTATCAGAAGAATATGTCTAAGTAGTTGTCAATTAACGTCAAAGGTTGCTCGCAATATATGTAAAACAGGTCGATAATTCCCTATTACTATATATCTATTGAGCTGGTAGTGGCTGTAATTAAAGGTGAAACTTGTAATTCATTTTTAATTTTATTCCATTACTTTACTAAAATTGAGAATGTCTGAAGAATACGATTGGTCAAGTCTCTGTTAGATTTTTTGTTGTATTTGCTATATTCGTCTGCTGACGTATATATTAAGTATGGTGGTCGGTTATATTATAGTTCGATTGTTACACGATATCACAATATCAATATTATAACATATTTATGGTTATAATGATATAAAAAACATACATGTAGATGATGATGACCCGACCGACTAGTTCTCTATCTAGTCTCTTGAGGCAAAATTCTTTTTTTATGATCGAAGGGGGGTGACTCGACCAATCGTCGCGCTGCATATACCAGACAAACCCTAATGACGTCATAAAATTATGGTTCACCGCTCCTCTCCACCCATGAACCGAAGGTCTCCATGACGTTATGTACCCGTCTATTTGGCAATAATTTTATTGTGTGTGAATCCATCCGTGTCGCAATATTGAAATGTCACATGACCTTGTAGATTTTCGTGCACTTCGTCATATTGTTAAAATGGATGTGGGGGGCACAGCTTCTAAGAAATAGAAACCGAGAGACCCACACACAATGGTCATTAATTCAGGAGTTAATAGGTCCGGCAAAGCTTTGGCCTCACCATATAAGACGACTTTTTTGGGTGGTCAACCCAAATTATTGGGACCGCACCAAGTTGAGTGCGTTTGTGTGGGTAAATGGGCTCGATCCCATACTCTTTTTTGACTGGGCCGACCACATGCGGCTCTATAACGCAAGGAATCGCGCCCATTGGCAGCGGCTGCTGCACAGCTACGAGACCGTCAACTACCGGTTGTATGCCTACAATGTTAGCCAGGGGGGATATCAATACCTGGATGGAACGCGGGTCCGTTACGGATCCTATCGTAACTAATCTGGTGAGTTCTTATTTAAATGTTTCACTCGCCATACGTCTTCATCACATTTGTGTCGTATACTTTTCACTTAATCGTCGTGCAAATATCTGAAAAATATCGCTTTGTCATTAACCCGACGGTCCCCTTTAAGCATGTGATTTTTCCGAGTAAAACATAAGAGGAACAACTCTATATGTTCTAAAGCTCCGAACAGACTCTCTTGGGTTATCTTTCTTGTAATAGGTGGATGGAATATTTTGCCAGCCGCTGTTCAAATGGGATGATCTTTGAAATAACGATTTCGTTCAAAATTTGAACACTCTATATACATCATATTGAGATATATCAACTAAAACATATCAGAATGTCCTTACATAAAAATAATATTAAATTTTCGTTCAGAAAGCGTTAAGATAGCTTACCCTCAAATAAAGCTTAATTGGCCACTATCTGTGTTTGTCTGTCGAGTTTAGCGTATGATAATCCATGCCCCTGTGTCGGGAATTGTGACAAAAGTTTCCACATTTGTGAGATTGCTTAGAACATTAGCAGAGTTGGGGTCCAACGTCATACTTGAAATTAAATTGTTATGATCATTATTATTAAACCAAGTATACGTATATATGTATCGGTAATTAAAGCGACAATCGATCATAATCAATACGAAATAACGTGCATTGTGACTTGCTCCTTATTTCGTAAATATTCATATTTACGAGGTAACATTCACAAGATAACGGTAATATATTTATACATGCGCATCAATATTTACTGCCGCCTGACGTGGACTGCATATTTCGTAACCTTCAGGGGAAGAAACTTAGGTAGACATTAAAATGAGCACATTCATATACATATCGCTGGTTTCACCCCCGTGTGAACAATAATGGTCCACGTATAAGTGGTTAAAGTATCTGATGTTCATAATAAGTATGCATGTCTTTGAATAACCCCCTAACTACAACTAAACTTTGTTATTTTTTTTTACTCCCCGAAGAAACCCTTTGTGGCATTTAATTATTGAATCGTGGAGCCCTCCCCTTAATACTTATCTTATTGTCAACCCGCTTTACGAATAAATGTCCTTCAAAACGGGAATGGTGATTTCGTTCTTTTCGCGAGTCCTCACTTTTGGTGGCCAGTAGTTTTCACTCTAACACGGAATTTCCAGTTGCATGTGTGGTTAATCTGACTGACCGGGCGATGCGATTACGGAGGGGTCAGTTGGTCACTCATGCTATTGCCACCCCAGGTGCAACTGTCATAGACTCAACGACAAACATTACCAAAGCCATGTGCCAATAAAGTTTCGGTTTCACAAAACGCCGATGAGATACCTTCTTATCTAGTGGACTTGTACGAGAGGTCGCGAGGTCACTTATCAGAGATTGAACAATTGGTTGGGCTTGCGAAAATTGTGTGCGCTTCCAGTTAAACTCCTGATGTGTCGTACCCCAGCTCATTTTATAGAGGAAGAATCGTACTTAAACAAATTGCTTTAAGCGGTATAATTCAACCAAGTTCTAGTGATTGGTGTTCCGCCCCCGTGTTAATCCGCAAATCTGATGTTTCCGTTAGGTGGTGCTTGGATTCTCGGAAGCTCAATTCAGTCACTAAACGAGATTTATACCCGGTTCCGTTAGTTGATCAGTGTTTGGATGTGTTAGCCGGTAACAAACGGCTAAGCAAAGTCGATTCTAACCAGGCGTATTATCAATTACGAATCAAACCAGAAGACCAATGCAAGTCCGCTTTCATCACAAAATACGGGTTGTTTGAATTTAAAGCTTCAAGCGAAATGGAAGGGTCCAGGTGTGATTATAAAAGTAATAACATCAAATCTTTTTAAAGTGCGTTTAAGAAGCACTGAAGTGGTTTTACACTATGATCGCATCAAATTGTGTAGGGAGCTCAGCTTCCCTCGGTGGGTTCAGGTAGTTCAGAAGTCGCTTGCAGATAGTGGGTCGGGATCAACTCAACCCTTCTATTACATTTTTAGACAACCCTATGATAATGAATTCATGATTCAGTGGGATGGGTGTCTAGAATGGTATCACGGGGCGTGTGTTCAAGTTGCGCAAAAAGCTGCTTAGAAAATAAATAAATATTTCTGCCCTGAGCGCGATGAGGGGACTACGTGTATAACAAACAATTTATCTTTTCAGATCAGCTAAATTGCGCCATTTACAGTAGATGAACAAATGATTGAAAAATTTCAAAATCCTGGAGTAATTTCGGAGTTCCCTGATGCCATCAACGACTTGCCTATCCGTTTCAACGTTAACGGATTTGTCCAATCTGCAAGTCATAACATGAATAATTGTTAACACGCAAAATTATATTTGTATTTAATTATTTTACCTTCTATATATTATTATTTTTCAGCTTAATGTGTTCATAGGTTATCATTATACCCCCCTTTTTTGCACCTGTCCGTCGCACCGTCCGTCCGTATGTCATAACTTGAACAGAAGTGCTCGGATCTCAATGAAATTAGGTGTGGATGTTCACTACTATGATGACATTAAATAGAGTGTTTTATCGTTTTGTTCATATTTTCCATTCTATAGTTATTCATCTTTGTTCATCTGGAAATAGTGGCTTTTTGGTCCGTATGGTGTCTGTTCATGTCGTAACTTCAAGTTGTGCTGGGATCTTAACCAAATTTGGTATGGATGTTCACAATGACATGTAGATGGAAACGAGTGATTTTGGGGTCGTTCAGCCAAAACACATGGCCGCCAGCAGCCATCTTGGATTTTACTATTTTCATGACTAAATCCTTTGGTGCGGGCTACAGATCGTACCTTTGGTCTGATCTTTATGAAATTTGTCAAGAATGTTTATATTGACATGTAGATGGGAACAATTCATTTTGGGGTCATTTGGCCAAAAAACATGGCCGCTGGCGGCCATCTTGGATTTCAAAATTAAATCGATTGGCGCGGGCTACAGGTCGTACTGTTCATCTCATCACCATGAAATTTGTCATGCATGTTAATATTAACATGTAGATGCATGTTAATATTAACATGTAGATGGGAACGAGTGATTTTGGGGTCGTTTGGCTAAAAAACATGGCCGCCAGGAGCTATATTGGATTTTACTCTCTGCATGACTAAATCCTTTGGTGCTGGCTACAGGTCGGAACATCATGAAATTTGTCATGGATGTTAACAATGACATGTAGATGGGAAACGAGTCATTTTGGGGTCGTTCAGCCGCAAAACATGGCCACCAGCAGCCATCTTGTATTTTACTCTTTGCATGACTAAATCCTTTGGCACAGGTTACAGATCGTACATTTGATCAGATTATTATGATATTTGTAAAAGCTGTAGATGGGAACAAGTCATTTTGGGGTAATTTGGAAAAAACATGACTGCCGGTGGCCATTTTAGAATTTACTCTTTGCATCACTAAATCCTTTGGCACACCATAATCACAACATCCTTGATCCGATCATTATGAAATCTGTCATTAATGTTAATATTGACATGTACATCTTGTCTTACTTAGACATTTCAGCATCTTTCCTATTCCTCCATTTACTGTCAACCATTACATTGTTCCCCTACCTAAGTTGAGCTACAGTGTCATTGACACTTTCATATTTTAATTTTGCATCGCTAAATCCTTTGACACATGGTACAGACCAGATCACTAACCCGATCATCAGCAAACTTCATATGTATCTTTTCAATTTAGGCCAAATAAAAAAGGAACTTCGTTTCACAAGGACCACCGCATCTTTTAAAAATGTGTGTATTTGGCACTTTATATCGCCCGTTGATAATAAGCTTACTACCCTACTGTGTGATTTTCACCGTTGAGATTGGCAGGATGAAAGCAATGTAGGTATATATAGTTATGCCTCTCTGGTTGTAACAGTACAACTGACCGGATTCCAGGTTGTGAGTTATCGAGCGCACCTCATTTCCGGTATGAAAAATGGCCACGCTCTTAAATAATAAATGTTGTAAAATAATGTAGAATTAAAAAAAAAACAGCTACCCTGATAAGAAAGTATCGTTTACCGATCACAGATATCTTTGCTTACACATTATCTAATATATAAGTTTTTGTTTGTAGGTTTTTTATACTGAACATTTCAGTATCGACGAGAGTCGATTAAATAGCTTTCGGAATGCCACTCCGGTAACGATTGCTGAAGCCTTCACAAATTGAATCCGTGAGCATTAGTATTTATTTGTTCCTAGGTCATGACAATAAAAAGCGTTGTTATGGCAGGGAAATTAGAAATTAATTTTGTTTATTATCTGCATTGCTACTTGTAAGCTTTTTAAGTTGTCCCGAAATATGTTGAGGAACAATCTTTAGCATTATTTATCACAGAAAGACGAATTAATGTCTTACAAAATACAATTATAAACACGTTAGTTTGGATCCGAAACACAAAATAGCCATGTGAATGACATGTAAAAGAAAAGCGCATTCGATGTTAGTCTATTCCTTATATACTAGAAATAAAGAGCGTTTATTTCACTAATGGCAATTATTGAAAATAGTTGGAAAATGGCTATGAGCATGTTCAATATTTTTGTTGAGTATTTGATGCGGTATATCAATATTTATTGTATTGTCAACCTATATCTTATATATAGATTCTTCCAGATAATGTACAGATATAATTCGGAAGATTGAGGCACGCTTAATTGTGAAACAATATAATTTGCATTCTGAATGGCAAAGTGAACACTACATGTAAATGTAGCTCATATGGTTATGATTGAAACTCGCACCCTATGCGCAGCGCTGCAATCGGGACAATTAATTTTGACACCTCTTACAGACTTGGCGGAACTTTCAAAAGTTATGTAAAATATAACTGACACCCATTATACTACCATTGTCTTAAATAATATGGACACAATCGCACCCTATATATAAAAATAATTATGTATATGTGATTGCTTGTGGTCACCGATATTTTGTTTTATTAATTTAGCTAGTATATATACATTTGCGCTATAAATCCACTACATGCTACTATACACTCATAGCATGATAATCATTAAAATTCAAAAGTGGGTTGTAGGGAAGTAGGTCCGCGCTTTCCAAATCCTCCAGTGTTAAATCCAAAACTCCAATAAATAAAAACAAAACAAAAAAATATACTCCAGCTGAAACAGACTTCCCTCGGTAGTTTTGCATGCATTCATGTAGGGGCCTGAACAAACGAGAGCTAGGGATGTTGTCCATATTTCCGTTTCGCGCGTATTTCAATCTTTTAAACAAGATAGCATTATTAAAAATAAATTAAAACAAATTTAATTTTTTAATGCATTTGGATCATTTTATTATACATATATATGTGTGTGTGTGTGTGTGCGTTGGTCTACCTACTATTCCGAGGTATATTATGTTTACACACCCATATACCGAGGTACACACAAATTGCGAGGTACTTTTCCCGTTACCTCGTTACGTTTCCCTCCTCAGCAACGTCCAGTGTTGGTGTTGAGTGTGTACACGAATTGTCTGGCCTCCCTCGCTATGTCGGCAGAGTGTTTGTGTGAGGGTGTGTGCTACACACTCGAGTCAGAGATTCGGATCGTAATTTGCATATTATGCCACGCCCATTGGTCCCAACACCTGTCAACTTAGACATCAAGTTTTGCGCATGCGCAATCCAGGATGTGCATAACGCCTCAGAGGTAAATGCTATTTTTAGAATTAAGACTTTTTAGGAAGCGATTGATGCGCATGTGCAGAAGCTTTCCCGCGTATCCGCTTGTTAAGGTTGTGTTGCTAAAATGGTGGAGAGGTTACCTCCAGGTAAGTGTGCTTTATTTTCCAATATGCCGTCACGTGAGGCGGTTGGATTTATTGTATCCACTTGCTATGATTGTTCCCAAGGAATGTGTGGGTTACTGCGTCCGTAAACAAATTGAATTTGAAAGAGAATTGAGATGCCCTAATTCTTATTCAGCCTCAGGATGGGAATATCGAGTTTGTTTTTTTGTGAGAGGATTTTAGGATGCTGGCCTACTATGTCCACGCGATTGACCTTGATGCCATTGTTGTCAACATCATCAAATGATTATTATGATTTGTAAGTGAGTTCATCAATGAAATTAATGTCGAAGTTGAACACAAGGCCACAGACCCCAGTCGCCACAGTCCTAGGACTTTCTAATTAATACGTAACTCGTCAATGTCCTGATATTGCGGACATTATAGAGTTACTGGAAATTAGCGTCTCAGCGTGTTGCAAGCTAAATCTCTTAATTTGGCCTCATTTGTTATCAATTAACTTCAACTATATCCTAGAAACTGTTTAAAAATATGAATGGAATTTTTTGTGATTGCAATTTTTTTCTGCCTGTGAAACTACACCAACCCCATGATTTCAGCAAGTTAGGGGAAAATTTGTCAACATAAACTGAATACAGGGAGCCACCCTTCCTTGTATGAGGCTTACTTGTGCCTTTCTTCGGGTTTCTCATGCTTTTACTTGAGTTACGGGGCCTGCGAAACACCCACCAACGGGGACCTAGTACCCTGTAATTTTTTTTCAACCCCCACCCCCCGGAGCATCTGGACAAAACGTGACTTCCACGTAACTGATAGAAAGTCACAATTATATTTAGATAGTCACAAAATTTAAATCTATATTTAAGAGGGAGGTAATGTGTCACAATTTGAATGGGGAATTCAATGTTTTAATTTTCAAACTGGAATTTCTAAGTGATTCTTGACAAAAATTATATGCCATTGTTAAGGTCACATGAATATCTATGGACAACGGATCTAACTTTAGTTTATATAACAGAATTGTTGTTTTTGTTGTGACCACAGAGCCCGTAACGAGATCTGTGCTGCCCATCTATATACGCCCCTGCTATATTCGCCTAGTCTATAGACTACCTTTACGAGGTGAATACAGGCCTTTAAAAATTGCTTAACCGAAAAAAAAAAATGGTTATGCATTGGGTTGCCACGACTATGAGATTTGAAGGTTGACTAATCGGCCATAATAGTTGAAGATTATTCATTTAATCATCCACTTATAAGTGTATACTATACTGTAAGTGCAAATCATTTACGCTTAAGCACAAATCATTTATGCTTAAGCGCAAATATATGTCTATCAATTTATTTGCACTTAAGCACAATAATTTGCGCTTAAGCGCAAATACATCACACCCCTTACATCCTTCTGATTGTGAATGATTGAGTCCATCTCATAGTATATTATCATGGGCCCATGGTAGTAGCCCCATACAGAATTGAGAGTTGAACCGAAAACAAAATTAAATATGCATATCAGCATCTCTGTCCCCGGTGTCCCAAGAATTGGTGCCTCACTGCCAGGGCTCTAGTATATTTTATTAAATCTCCTGCACAGATATATACCATGTCCATAAATAGCGAATTAGGGCTTACTGGGGGTTTACTTCCCTCAATAGGTATACTTATTGACTTGAAATAGTCAATAGGGGAAAAAACCAAATTGTCATAATATCAGCATCCCTGTCCCCAAGAATTTGTGTCTCCATCCCAGCGATCTAGTATATATTATAAAAGAGGCATATATCATGCACAGATCTATACCATTTCCATAACAGGGATCTTGGGGTTACTGGGGGATTGTTTCCCTCATATGATTGGCCTATATAAACTTTAGTGAGGTGTTTAGGCCTGTGCCATTTTTTATTAATTCAGGGGGAATCAATGCATATTAATTTTTATTTGAGCTTAAGCTTATTTGCAAATTATGTCACGCCTACATTAAGGGGGAGGACGGGAGGACAAGTGAAAAAATTTGAATGGGGATTTCCATGCAACTCTGCGGAGCAAATGTTACAGAGTTGCATATATTTATGAGTGTGACTTGATGTGGTATTGGAAACAACGGGTATTTATCTGACGGGTACGCTTGGTAAATAATAAAATTTTGCTATAAATATATTTTTTTCTGGAATTGCATCACTTGACCTACATTTGAAAAATCAATAACAAATTCAAAAATAAATATACCAACATTATAATGAACAATTTCCAAGCGCACCCGCCAGATAAATACCTGTTGTTTTCTATACCACATCAAGCCATACTCATAAGTATGTGCAAATCTGTAACTTTTGCTCTGCAGATTTGCATGGAAATCCCCAATAAAAATTGGTCACTTGACCCTTAAGACTTATTTAGGAAGCGATTGATGCGCATGTGCAGTTCAAACTTTTCCGCTTGTGAAGGTTGTCACGCTGCTAAAATGGCGGAGAGGTTACCTCCAGGTAAGTGTGCTTTATTTTCCAATAATATGCCGTCACGCAGACCATGTGAGGCGGTTGGATTCATTTTATCTATTTGCTATGTTTGTTCCAAGGAATGTGTGGGTCACTGCGCCCGTAGACGAATTGAATTTGAAAGAGAATAAATAGCTCAGCGCACTCGGTACGTCACAACTCATGAATATTGATGAGATGTGTTTGCGATAGCCGGAAGTCGACCATGCTGTCTTTTGACCGAGTTTCATTGTTTGCAATTCTTTGTCATAAAAAAATGTCTGAATTTACGTGTATAAACCTTTCCGAAGAAGAAGTACTTGGTGCCAAACTGAAAGGAGATTTCAGCCAATACACCAACGTCCAATTGAAGCGATGGTTGGCATGTAGAGGATTGAAATGGAAACCGATCGGAACTTATCAAACGGTGAGTTTGTTTACATTTACTTCCTCGTTCAGTTGTTGTACAATCGAACGGTATAAACTGTTTTAAAATCACATATTACCAAGTTTGCAAATAGTTAACTAATATTCGACAATGAATGAATTGATTATAATTTGATTACTGCTCCGATCGTGTATCTATTAACCCATTATGTGGCATATTTTCTTCTGTTTTGTTTTTGTTATTTGCTTTGTAAGTTTGTAAACACTGGCAAAGTTTTTTGTTTGTTGTTTAGCTTTAGCCTTTCGAGATGGAATCATACCATTATTGTCAATAGTTTCTGGAGTATTACAATGTTTGTGTTTCTTATGATGGTAATATCGTGACATTTATCAATATTATTACATTTAGTCCAGACTTATTTAGGAAGCGATTGATGCGCATGTGCAGTTCAAACTTTCCCGCGCATCCGCTTGTGAAGGTTGTCACGCTGCTAAAATGGCGGAGAGGTTACCTCCAAGTAAGTGTGCTTTATTTTCCAATAATATGCCGCCACGCAGACCATGTGAGGCGGTTGGCCATAAATGACCACAATTATTGATTAATACAAATTGCTTGTTTTCATTCACAGACTTCTTGAAATACGACACTGTAGTTTCAAACATTTGATTATTAGTTCAATCTTTTCTTGTTTTTTTCCCGTTGTAATTTTAGTTCAAGGCAGCATGGATTTTTCTGTAGATTTTCCATTTGGATTTCTTGATTTCCATTCAGACTTCGACTTTTCACAAATTGATGCTTTTTGTTCTGACTATAATTTTGACGTTTCCGAGTTAACTGTCAATGGTTTCCCATTTTTCGCTTTTTACTGCCCTTCTGAATTTTTTGCTGCCTTGAATTTCGAATAATTTTCATTTTGAATACTACATATGTCAAATGTGGATTTGAACAAGAATATCAAGGTGAGGAAATACACCGTTGTTATAAGTTCACTTTTACTTTCATCTTGGTCTTTATTATTTTATCAATTTGCTGTTCCGTATTATTTTTCTCTCCTTGATTTCATTGTCTTATTTGAAATTGCTATGATTAGGCCACATAAAAAGTAGTTTGTTTCTCAGTGACCGCCGTGTCCCAAAAATATGTGCGTGTCAATGCTTTTTATTCTCATTTTGTAATAAATAAATAAAAACATGTATCCCACATTGATATTTATAAAATTCACCCAACATGGTACAGACAAGAATGCTAGACGTTTCGGCACCTGGATGTTTCGGCACCTGGGGTTGCCGTTCGGCCCTTGACTTTTCGGCACTTGCTAATTTTCAGACCAACGAAATTATGAGTGAAGACTAAATTTGTTTTTTTAATTCTTTATTTCAATAAAATGTGATAAAACATGTAACATGGTAACACAAATAAACACTTGGTGGAACGAATGGTAACGATGGTGAACGTTGTTGGTACGGACGCTACACATATAAACACTCCCAAACAAATAAATAGCAATGGGCACGCATTTACCAGAAAAGAGCGTTCCATTTTAGTCTATTCCTGGTATGGTAGAGATAAATAGCGTTTATTATATATATTATATAGTATTTATAAAAAACTTAATTGGGTTTTTTATTTAAATTAAATAACCTTCCTGAACACGGCTTGTGACCAATGGAAAGCACAACCACGAATCGGGTACCCCGGAAAATGTTGTCGAATGGCCTGCCACATTCCAGCCTCGAAGTCTAAGACGAATCGTTGAAGTTGAAGTTTGCGCTCCGTGTAGAACACACGATGTCGTCTGCTGGTGTCGGTGCAGTGAATGTCGATCTGATCGATTCAGGGGCTTGATTCGTCTGCAAAAACAACAAAGTCTAATCAGAGGGCGAATTAACCAGATCACAATAACATTCATCTGATTACGACGGTATTTAACATAAGAGTGTTGGTGACTGTTTGAAGGTTTTCACAGTTATTCTGATTAAGAAGGTAATTAACATACGATTATTGGTGAATGTTTAAAGGTTTTTACAGTTATTCAGTTCTTTATATTGTTGAAATAAAGTGTAGTAATTTAGTAAACATTGTATATATTACCTCTTCATGACATGTGGCAGGGTCATCTGGTCGTTGTGCTTGTCGCAAGCGGTTGATGTTTCGAACAACGTTGGGTGGTTTGGGACGACTGTCAGGAGGGGCGTCGATATATACTGGACAACTGTTGCTGGACAGGATTTGTCAGGTTGGGTGGTGTGACGGAACATCAAATGGGAACCACATCAAACAGGAACCACCATTGTTTGTAATAAAACAACACACGGCGAACATCTGCATCCAATGTCGCATATACTGGACTGTGTAAACACGCTTTATTATGTACTATACAGAATCATAATACACGGCGAATATAAATGCAACATCAAAGACAATATTATATATGAAAAGAAAAGAAAATGAAATAAGTGCCGAAACGTCCAAGTACCTGGGCCGAAACAACCAAGTGCCGAAAACCCAGGCGCCGAAACGTCTCGAAACCCAGGTGCCGAAACGTCCTGCACCCACAGAAAATGGACTTAATTGCGATTGCAAGTGTAAGATTCAAACACTAACAAATGGCGAATAAACCATTTGTCGAGCGACAAACCACAAGCAACCGGACCCGAGTTGCATTTTTTGTGTGAGCATTTAAATATAGGGTCTATGTAGAAAATATTTGTCCTTTTAATATACAATCATTTATGCTTAAGCGCAAATATATGTCTATCAATTTATTTGCACTTAAGCACAATAATTTGCGCTTAATGCGTAAATACCTCACACCCCTTACATCCTTCTGATTGTGAATGATTGAGTCCATCTCATAGTATATTATCATGGGCCCATGGTAGTAGCCCCATACAGAATTGAGAGTTGAACCGAAAACTAAATTCAATATGCATATCAGCATCTCTGTCCCTGGTGTCCCAAGAATTGGTGCCTCACTGCCAGGGCTCTAGTATATTTTATTAAATCTCCTGCACAGATATATAAATAGGGAATTAGGGCTTACTGGGGGTTTACTTCCCTCAATAGGTATACTTATTGACTTGAAATAGTCAATAGGGGAAAAAACCAAATTTTCATATTATCAGCATCCCTGTCCCCAAGAATTTGTGTCTCCATCCCAGCGATCTAGTATATATTATAAAAGAAGCATATATCATGCACAGATCTATACCATTTCCATGGTCATAAAAGGGATCTTGGGGTTACTGGGGGATTGTTTCCCTCATATGATTGGCCTATATAAACTGTAGTGAGGTGTTTAGGCCTGTGCCATTTTTTATTAATTCAGGGGGAATCAATGCATATTAATTTTTATTTGAATTAAGCTTATTTGCAAATTATGTCACGCCTACATTAAGGGGGAGGACAAGTGAACAAATTTGAATGGGGATTTCCATGCAACTCTGCGGAATAAAAGTTACAGAGTTGCATATATTTATGAGTGTGACTTGATGTGGTATTGGAAACAATGGGTATTTATCTGACGGGTACACTTGGTAAATAATAAAATTTTGCTATAAATATATTATTTTCTGGAATTGCATCACTTGACCTACATTTGAAAAATCAATAACAAATTCAAAAATAAATATACCAACATTATAATGAACAATTTCCAAGCGCACCCGCCAGATAAATACCTGTTGTTTTCTATACCACATCAAGCCATACTCATAAGTATGTGCAACACTGTAACTTTTGCTCCGCAGATTTGCATGGAAATCCCCAATCAAAATTGGTCACTTGACCCTTAAGACTTATTTAGGAAGCGATTGATGCGCATGTGCAGTTCAAACTTTCCCGCGCATCCGCTTGTCTCTCTGCTAAAATGGCGGAGAAGTTACCTCCGTAAGTGTGCTTTATTTTCCAATAATATGCCGTCACGCAGACCATGTGAGGCGGTTGGATTCATTTTATCTATTTGCTATGTTTGTTCCAAGGAATGTGTGGGTCACTGCGCCCGTAGTCGAATTGAATTTGAAAGAGAATAAATAGCACAGCGCACTCGATACGTCACAACTCATGAATATTGATGAGATGTGTTTGCGATAGCCGGAAGTCGACCATGCTGTCTTTTGACCGAGTTTCATTGTTTGCAATTCTTTGTCATAAAAAATGTCTGAATTTACGTGTATAAACCTTTCCGAAGAAGTACTTGGTGCCAAACTGAAAGGAGATTTCAGCCAATACACCAACGTCCAATTGAAGCGATGGTTGGCATGTAGAGGATTGAAATTAAGTGGAAACCGATCGGAACTTATCAAACGGTGAGTTTGTTTACATTTACTTCCTCGTTCAGTTGTTGTACACTCGAACGGTATAAACTGTTTTAAAATCACATATTACCAAGTTTGCAAATAGTTAACTAATATTCGACAATGAATGAATTGATTATAATTTGAATACTGCTCCGATCGTGTATCTATTAACCCATTATGTGGCATATTTTCTTCTGTTTTTGTTATTTGCTTTGTAAGTTTGTAAACACTGGCAAAGTTTTTTGTTTGTTGTTGTTTAGCTTTAGCCTTTCGAGATGGAATCATACCATTATTGTCAATAGTTTCTGGAGTATTACAATGTTTGTGTTTCTTATGATGGTAATATCGTGACATTTATCAATATTATTACATGTAGTCCAGACTTATTTAGGAAGCGATTGATGCGCATGTGCAGTTCAAACTTTCCCGCGCATCCGCTTGTCACGCTGCTAAAATGGCGGAGAGGTTACCTCCAAGTAAGTGTGCTTTGTTTTCCAATAATATGCCGCCACGCAGACCATGTGAGGCGGTTGGCCATAAATGACCACAATTATTGATTAATACAAATTGCTTGTTTTCATTCACAGACTTCTTGAAATACGACACTGTAGTTTCAAACATTTGATTATTAATTCAATCTTTTCTTGTTTTTTCCCCGTTGTAATTTTAGTTCAAGGCAGCATGGATTTTTCTGCAGATTTTCCATTTGGATTTCTTGATTTCCATTCAGACTTCGACTTTTCACAAATTGATGCTTTTTGTTCAGGCTTCATGACACTGGGAGTTCCATGCCCTCTCCCCAGTCGAGGAAATGTCAAAGTCAGTCAGGTATAGCTTCCGGGATATTGCCCCACACATATCGGGGATCATAGCCCCTGCATTGTGGAAATCCTAAGGCTGTCATAAAAATCAACAGAAGACTGACAATGATTTAAACAGAACATCCATAATTTGGGTTATTGCACGAACACATATTTTAAGCAGCCTGGCGACTTCGTCAGACCCAATAAGGTTGGAAAATATTTTAACCGATGCCGATTTCATACCAAAATTATAAAAACAAACCGTTGATATCATTTCAATATTGGCCTAAAAAAAATTCATGCTAATGCAATACGAGAACAATTCCATCATATTGTCGTAAATGTGTCAACTAATTTCAACTATTGAACATTCAACCAACGTTGGGTAAGACACAAAGCCCATGTTAGCCCTGTATGTGTGGTCGCCATTGCTACACCTCACAATATGTACGAAACTTGTATCCCCAACTCTATAAAAACGTCATGGGTCCTCAGATTTGCCGAAAACATGTTATTTTGACCAACACAATGGGGAACGCCTCAAATTAATTTTTACAGATTATACAGAAATTTCAATCGAGGAAAGGATCTTTCGGTTCAATTATTCTATATGCAATCTATATAAATATACTTACTCCTTGCCAATTTTCAACACTTTTTCCGACGAATTTGGCGCATCGCTTATAATTTCAAAGGATAGTCAATCTAGTGGTACCGGCACTCAAGATGAACTTTTGATTCCCAGTCAGATTGAAACTGATTTCCACCTTTCAACCAACACCGATTCTGTTTCAAATAAATCAGGGTCGACTACAATAACTGTTCCGTCCACTGAATGCACTATATCCGTGTCGTTGCCAGAAATAAACGAAAGCGAGACCGATTCTAAACCGCCACCACCGGAGGGCTCAAATGATATTTCTGAATATCCACATCTCGAACGTGACAATTGTACAGTTCCAAATCCGAATAAACCGAAGCCCCCACGTCCAGTTTCTTCAAAAAAAACAAAACTATCTAAACGTGAAATGCACATATGCGCTGCAAAGTTCGTGTCGATGGAAAAGATCAAAAATAAAATGTTTCTTCACAAGTTAATGAGGACGCAATATTCGTGACCAAATCTGGACGGTCGAGCTAAAGGAAACGGAACAGTCCACATTTGGCGTGGAGCGACATGTCAGACGATCCTGATTTTAGTTCGCCGAAAAAGCGCCAACAAACCCAGAAAAAAGAATTAAAGGCTGGACTTCTTGTAAATAGAGTATAAAGTGTAAAATTATATTCTATTTATATTAAGACCATCGAATACAAACCAATAGGAAGATGCAGTCGACCTGTTGACGATACCATTATGAAATAGGGTGTTTTTTTTTGGGTCCAACATATAGTTAACCATGGGTAAAGTTCAAAAGTCAGCATCAAAAAGGGGTTCTGCCACACCAAATATAATGGGCCCACCTTTATACAATGGAAATCGAGCGTTCCGTGCTGCTGAATAGGCGTACAATGCGAATTTTCGGACCCATGGTTAATTTTCATAACATAATTTGTTGAGATAGAAACATCCAAAATATGGCCGACACCGTTAACCAACTTCTGGAATCGATACAAGATGGAAGTATCCCGCGGGCAGATGTTGAAAGGCTGGCTTATGATATAGGACGGGGCTTCGGCCAAGTGGTCGAATTTCAATTTGAGTACATTCAGTCCAGAACGTTGGTTAAATGAAAGGAATGCAGTGGCAGTTTCATTTCTGAAAGGAATTTGTTCATTCAAAAATATAATTCTTTGTATAATCATGGAACAACTATATTTTTTGAGAAACCTTAATTTCATCGGGCACATGTCCATGATCCTGGCTCTCGTGTTACTTTATCACCGCGTCGAAGACGGTTGTTTCCTTATTCGGGTCTACGCACCCATGCGGGTCTTATAAAACTACCTGAAAATGGATCAAGGATCACGGAAAAATTCCTATATCAGCGCCTACTGATGGCGACGATTGTTTAATTTTCTTTGACAACAATCAAGTTTTGGCCAAACGTTGGCGAATCTCATATGTAAATAAACCTGTGGTCAGTGTGATTACAAACATCCTAAATAGTATACCACACAACCAAACGGGAATAATGAACTTGTCACCCTTGGAACCACGCAACTGGTTAAATTATAACATTAGCGGGTGTATTGATGTATTCATTAGAATTCGCCAGTGTGCAGAGAGGTGGACTCATATATTTCAAGTAGAACGGGATAAATTCATAAAAGATCGGATTAGAATTGTAACAGATGAAATGTCTACTAACATTTCGGAAGAACTGGTGGGACCGCCTTCCAAAATGGTTAAATTAGCCACAGAGGAGAGGTTGAATTTCAAGATTATGTTGAGAAAAGTTCCCAGTATGTTTGGGTCACTGGCCAAGGTAAACCAGGCGAACATACGTTTAATCTAGGTGAACCCATATTCAACAACCCTTGTTCATATGGAAGTGTGCGCGAAATAATATGTAAATTGACTCAATCGATGGTAAACAGGAAATGGGCTGTGCTGGGATGCGATGGTTCTCCATACCTCATGGTAGTAGAGTCTATTATAGGCACGCTCTTTTACTTACATGCTGTGGAATTTCGTTCGATCAATATTCAGAATTTGAAGGTCATTGTGATGCTCTTCATGACAGTTCGCGATCAAATGATCCAGATGCAAGAACATTTGGAAATATATTATTAACTCCAGGGATGGGTCAATTTTACAAATTGTTTGTGTAAATTATTATGGGACATTCATCTGAAAGAATTGGCAGAGTTCATGAATTTTAAATCGCAGAAAGCTTTGGAATCCTGCATGAGAGCAAAAAATCACCATAAATCGTGGCAGGTTCTACAAATATCGTTATATAGCATGGCCGATGAACTGTTGGTGCCGTTTGTTCGTCAGTCATCTGCCACCGGCGGCACAAGAAACTTCATGCAATGGTGTGCCAATGTAAAAAATCCTAATTTTCAATTACATTTTGATATAACTTTTAATTACCTGTTTGCCATGCATCTGTTTAGATCGTCGATTCGCCGTAATAATCACACCATGGCATATTCCGCTATTAACGCCCTTAAACCACTATGTTCTGGGTGCAATATGCCAAACTACCATGAGATATTACTGCTGGACATTAGTGGCCTTGTGCAAATGCCCGCTATAGTGCATTCGTTCATGGCTGACAACATAGCGTTTTCCCGGAAACATCCCAGTGCGAGGGAGGAGATTTTACGCTAGAGGGGAGAAACAAACGTGTGAAAATGTGGGTCCCGGAGGGTTTGCCGACAGAAGATCGATGGTTAAATGTAATCCGAAACATCGATCGTCTGGATGGGGTGAGCTATATATTATACTTTATTGAGCTTCGAAATAGATTAATTCCTGCGATGTTTCTGTGCCACAAATTATTATTAAAATGTATATTTAAAGCGATATTGCAGCTCGTCCATGTTGCCACAATAGACCCGAGACTAAAATAATAATAAACTGAGTAAAGTGTTGCTTTAACTCGTTGCTTGAATTCGTACATAACCAACCGATGCCAATGCGATGTATTTTTACAGGCAAATAGCACAGGCAATTACAGATAAGGCCAATCAGCCGAATGGACGTCTTTGTTAATTAGAACAGTTGTTTCTTCTCTACAATTCATTAAACAGTATGAAAAGGTAAATGTTTTTGTTCCGGGACATTTATTAACAAGGACAGTTTAAACCGTGAACCAAACAATAAGTGGTATAATATTATATTGGATATTTCAAACATTATAAGTTCAACGAATAGCTTGATTTAGTATTAGAAGAACGGCTTAGTAAACTTCTCATAAATGATTAATTGATTGTTTTACTCCGAGAAAATTACTGTGAATTATAAATATATATATAAGTAAAATACAAGCAATAGGTGATTATCATTCCCCCCCCGCCCCCAACTATATATGAATAGAGCTGCAAATAAAAATATTTTGGGTCAATTTGCAACAAATATTTGAAATTTAGAGTTATTTGTTCTGCTTTGTTTATTTATTTATTTATGCACGAATGCACACGAAAGCATCATTTCTAGATCAACAAGAACTCTAGAATAGGATATCCAAACATCATTGGCACTTCTTTTGATATGCCTCCTGACGGCCAACTTCAATAACATATTTCATTCAGATTTGACAACCCTTGGCTGAGATATTTGCTTGATCAGATGGTCGAATTCATAGACACATGGATGTAAGGCTAGACATTTTAAACAAACGGTTGCATGTAATTCTATATACCCCTATTTCTATCATATTTCTCATCATAATCATTGATAACATTCAAATTCGGGCAATCACGGGGTTAATACGTGACCTTGTAGTAGCAGTATTATGAAATACCAATATTGTACACAGGGTCTCATGTCATTTCTGACATTGCTACATAGTACTAAAAGACTTTCTTTTTCTACATTTTTTAGAAATCCAGACTTTCAGTTGGCGACCCCGGCATACAAGGAAATGCAAAACGTCGAAACCCGGTAAGTTCAAGATTATTCAAGGTGCAGCTGTGAGGGTCAAATTAAAGGCAAAACGAAAAAGTTACAGGACAAGAGGAACCAAGATGCAATCCCCACCATCGAGTTCAAGTGTAATTAGTGTAGGTACTCAAACTGGATTTCCACAGAAAAGGAAAAAACAGAGGATCACCCCTCAGGTATACTAAAACATTAAGGTGATTCTAGATGTTCAAAACCTTTGCTGGACTAGTGAAATTAATAGCAAAATCAAATGAATATATCATTTATCTGAACATTACTATAACAATTCGGATTGTTCAAATGGACCACCAGGTCAATTAGGGGCAGAATATCAGTCAAGGCAATTATATTGTTTTTCTGCCAAAGAAAGTTGTGGAATTGTTCAAACATCTTCTCCATAACACAAAACCAAATGGGTTAATATTTGGCTTGAATGATCTTGAATGTACCTGGGGTGCTGAATTCAGATCCGTTTAAATGGGGCAAATGTCAATTTTCCCATGTGTATACATTTTTCAGCTCCAGGGAAAGTACTTTATGTGGAGAAAATTCAATGTACTGTGTACAACCGCCAGTAAGCCCATACTCGAAGATAATCCCAGTCTGGGTTTTTTACCATAACAAAACATGTATCAATTCAATAAAATCAAAGTTCAGTTCTGGGCTAAATGTACGTCCGATGAATTTTGTGTGATGACTTAAAATAATACGATTCCGTGAATTTTGAGTCCATCTTTGAAATGTATGATTCAGAAATATTTAGCTTATACAGTTGGGAGTAAAGTTTGATCCAATGGTTATTCACAGAATCAATATTTTCATTTCTAAAAAAGTTTGATCCAATGGTTGTTATTCAGTTTTCATTTCTAAAATTCACTGGTCAAATAAAGCCATCTTATTCTGGTGACACACATGTGTCTCATGGGTTCAATACAGCCCATATATATGGGGTTACAGTCAGTGCCAAATAAAAGTGAGCAGAAAGACCAGAAATTCCATCAAATTACTAGTATTCCAAATTTGATATATGATGACACAAATCGAACTGTCATTTCTAAAATATTCAAAACCACAACCGGTATATTTTGAGTTCAAGAAGTTGTGAATTCATTTGAATTTATTAACAGAGCCTGGTGAAATGTTAGTGTGTGGCGAGTCATACTCGTCTTCGAGCTACCTGTATGCATGGTTTTATTAACGGTTTGTATTCTGGTGGACAATGCTTTTGAAAACTGTACAGTAAGCCCACACACTATCTGCAGCATTTGCGAAGAGCAAATATAATTTGAAACAGATTCTTGTTATCAATACAATCCACATGTTATGTGTGGAATGTTGCATTCAATCACATAAATATATGTTGTGGCATTGAATGTAATTATAATTCGCAACAACAATAAAATATAGCCTGCTTTGCGAAGATTCGAGTTGAAAATATTAGCTGCAGGAGGGTCTCGAAACATGAATGTGAGCGATGTGGGAGAGGACTGACAAAAAAGGCACACATAGGCTTATTGCCTCATCTCGTTCCAATCACCCATAATCATCCACCACCAGTCTGTTAAAATACTAAACACAACTGTAGTCGGAATAAATATTGTTTACACCAAATACGAATGTACATTAACACTACAACTACTCTGACAAATAGTGGAAATGTCCATAAATTTCACAAAGATTATTGAATATAATAAGTTTTACTCAATTTAACAATTATATTTATTCATCTCCATAATTCGTTCTAAAGAGCTTTTGGCGTCCAAATTTCACATCATCGATAAATGGTGACATGATTAAAAGTCACTTGAACAATTATATCTTCTCATCTGTCCTAGTTATATGGGACGGGAATCGATAAAAACATTCATATAGTGAGCTAGCAAAAGCAGATACATAGAAGAAAGCATTAAACGTATATCATTCTATGTAATATATATATTCTTGCACAAAGGACAGTGAACCGCTAGAGCATCGCATGCTACTATGGCCCATGTACTATAACACGATTGAATCTTTCCCCTTAAGATATTTTATACAAGATACATTTATCAAGAGATGGAAATGTATCGAAGGCCTGTTCAAAAATAGTGGTCACAGTATGCAGTTAAGGGGATGGTAAAGTCTGGTCAAGATGGCCACCTCGGATTGCACCCTACCTCCAGATGATCAATAATTACTCACCGGCCATAGAATGGATAAACTTCATATTTTTCACACATAATAATCAATAATAAACAAAGATCTTGTCATTAGTAGAGAAATTATAGCTGTTATAATTTACTCGCGGTAGAGTGACAAAAAATCATGTCCCCAAACGGCGTTTCTCCAGTTCCAATGGTTAACTTTTTGTACAAACTGAACAGTCAAAATGGTCCTATAAGAATCTGGCTAGAGACAAAGAGACATCATTTTGAGGAAAAACAAGAACTTTCCCAAATACCCTGCCTGTGAAAATAGTACTGTCATCCTGAATAATGGCAAAATGTCCTCCATTTGCATTGTTTACATTCTTAGGAACTATTTTTCTTGGTATGGGAGACCATAATATCCTAACATTATTTTGCGATAGCCGATACATAAGCCATGGGGGCGGGGCGGCCATGATTACAAACAAACCCATCCGTCAATACTAGAATACGATTACGAATGGAAATCGATCAGTATAGACAATCGCGCATGGGATCAAGCTTTTGATTATGCCCATCAATATATATGGGTTATAAGCAATATGATTGTACCTGATAACCGACAATTTCTCGATTAATTTACATTCAAATGTTATTAAACGTATTTTTCTCCACAATGTTTTTTTATCCCAGTGCACCAAAATAGAATTCACCGGAAGTGAACTCTCACAAGGAGTCCGTCGTAAAATATGACATATTTCGTCGGAATACGGTACTTTCCTATTCATAAATATGTTTTTATATAGGCTATTTGATTTTAGAATAATACAATATTCTGAAACATGTAAGTTTTCTATTTATGTGATTTGCGTACTAATACGACATCTTGTAATCTCGCTTTCGACTATAGACTGGTAATTCTAAAAATAAAATATCAACATTTCCATCTGTAAACAGCACAAAACTTCATAAATCGTGGGTAATCAAGCAACTAAATTAATTCCAACAACTGAAATAAACTGAAAGCATCGATTTCATATCATAAACTTGCCCGATTTCAGGATCGGATTGCTTTTCTGGTCGATTTTCATGTACCTGCCGCGAATTAAAAAATGACAACGTCGTCATGAACATGTGTTTACAATTGAAATATGGCTCCTGGCTCCCAAGAAAAACTGACACGTTTTAGCGGACGTTTTGCAAACGATACAGTGAACATTAATCTAAAGCATAGCTCCTTGGCTCTTAACGGTATGTCACTTATCATAATGGGCTGCCTAATGATACTGTTGAAGTTATAGTTTTTCACATTTGAATGCCAAAACAATGACAGAATATTGCAGATATACTCTGTTTCAAATTAATTTTTCTGGTACAAAAAGCTTTTTAGCTCACATCTATTCGTGGCACCTCCTTTAAAGATATATGCTCTATATATTATCTGTATGTTGTTATATCTATTTCTGTCTGCTTTTATGTGAAAAATACCAATTTTGTCAGCCCGTTTCCAGACATTTTTTATGAAACATACTTTGCCATCCCCTTAAAAATGTTTCTTCCGAGATAAAATAAAACAGTCAGTAGCAAATGACATTTCAGGATCCTCCGATACTGGCATCCGAATGGTAGTATGTCTTTTCATGATCCTCCAATACTGGCATCCGACCCTGTGTGTGACATCCGAATGGTAGTATGTCTTTCAGTACCATTTAGTCGCGAAGAGTCACTCTGTTGGTAATTAGATTCAAAAGAAAATCGCCATAGACTATTTGTTGTCCAGCAGCAGGCATTTACATCCACGTGAAGTGTGTTCTTGACCGACTATGTTATCATGATCGCCATTGTTAAATGACAACGTCATGTTTGAGTGACAAAGAAAAAGAGCGTTCCATGTTAGCTTATTCCTGATATTATAATAATAAAGAGCGTTTATTTCACTTCCGCGCGCCAACAATTGAAAACCAGCTGAAAAAACCTGTGGACACAGGGCGGTCGGAAAACATTTGCAGGCACGTATGCTGATTTTTTACTTTCGACCCTTGTTGGGACCCACCCACCCTCGCATCCAAATTTTTTTCCGTTTTCGGCAGTTTTTTCCGACCATTTTTGGACACCCACCCCACTTTTAACACTAAAACAGAGATGTGCGGGGGGAAATTCACTGTAAACAGCTGTATATGAATTTCTGTGCATACTATTAGTCATGGATGTTAACTTTGACATGTAAATAGGAACAAGTCATTTTGGTGTCATTCGGTCAAAAACAAACATGGCTGACAGTGGCCATCTTGGATTTCAAATTCAATCCATCAGCATGGGCTACAGGCTATACTGTTTGTCTGATCATCGTGAAATTTGTCAGTTATGTTAATATTGACATATAGATGTGTTTTAAGTCAAACTCATTGCAAAAACAGTCCAAAAGACTTGCAGGAAAAATATTTTTGAGTTGCGGAAAAAAATGTTTGTTGGTCCTATCGACCACCCACCCACCCACCCGGCATAAGTGCCCGGAATAAACTTTTTTTCCACCCCCCCCCCCTGGTGGCTATGGAAAGTTTGTCAAGGCATATGAAGCCGGCATATCAATATTTTTTCTATTTATCAGCCCAATGAAAACATCCTCCAAATTAAAAGAAGCCATATGAGTATGACCAGGACAAATTCCATACACTAAAATTAACGTATATCACGCCAATATTTCCTTGTGCAAATATGTTCATATTGGACTTATTTGATTCTGAAATTTTTCTTTTATCGCGCGGACCACAGTACCTGTAATTCAGGTATGATATATATGGTAAACTCGGTACCCAAATTTTGCATGTGGGTTTACTAACACAAAATACAGTTCAAGTTCGGATTTAAGTTCTGCTCGCCAATTTTTACAAGAGTTACGTCTCTTTTTTGTTGGATTTTGCACTTAATTTTCGTTTCCGGATGATAACTTTAGTAAGTCTGAATTAAATGGAATGTAAATGGAATGAAATTTGGTTGTGAGTTTACTAGCACAAAAAAGGTCAAATTTGGGTTCCGCCACCAATTTTCACCTGAGTTGTTGAAATTACCCGACAATAATTTTGAAATTGGTAAAAATTTATTTCATTTGGCAAAACTTTTGTTAGGAGAAAATTTTGGCCCAGCACTAACCCTGCATGATATGTAGATGGGAACGATATGTCTTTGTGTGAATCGGTCAAATAACTTGCCTGCTGTCGGCCATCTTGACTGTCAGTATTAAACAATGTAAATCCATTAGCACAGGCTACAGACCATAATGTTGGTCTGATCATTGTCACAGTTGTAATGTGTGTCGACAATGACATTTTGGGGTAATTCAGCAAAAAGACATAACCAGTGGCTATAGGATGTATATTAAATTAGAACCATGGATTACAGCCATGATAGTGGCTATACTAACAATGACATTGTTTATGCATTAATTCAAGTGAGATTTCTTTGATGAATAATACGTTAGTGTATATCTGTGAATTTAATGTATTTTTTGAAATGTCATTGTACACGTCATCTAGACTAGACTGGTTCGCAATGTTACTATTTTTAGCAACAATAATTTCAATTCAATTCATATCTGGGGAAAACCCGAAGGTCAAGGAAATGCGGCAGTTTAAAAAAAAAATCACGCACTCCCGAACACATATATAAAACAAATGCAATGTAACTCTATGCCAAATAATAGTGATCGTTGGAATTTTTCTCCAAAATGACTAATCGTGTTGACATTATTATTAGGCATCTGAGACTATGAGAGTACCAGAATACGTCAACAAATTAATACGTTTTGTGAGTAGCACAAAATAAAAAAAAAAAAAAACATTAGTTACCTTTTAAGTTCTGGTTGATTTGTTGACACAATATATTGTATTCATGTGAATCAACAATCATTCACAGTATTTTGTTATTTTCCATTTAAAGTGAATGAATTCCTTGAAATATCCTAGGCGAGACCTAGTTTCACCAATTTCCTACTTTCAGCATCGAAATGTCAAATAACAATTTAAATCCATGATTGAAGAGTAAGTTGGTTTTTGATGCCAATGGTCGGTATATATTCTTTAACACAAAACAGGACTTTATGTGAAGTTTGACGATCCAAATGAGTTGAATTATAAACAAAATTAGCCGTTAAGTCAGTTTCTAGACTTCCTTGAATCGATAGACTGGTTCCTTGGATTGAAACTGACATTAACCCTTTGCGTTGAAAAAGAATACTAATGAGGCATTTTTTTGGCAATAAATATCGAAATTAATTGACTTTATAGTTGTATGGGGAGATATGTAATACATATAGAACCGTCTTCGTGTTTGTTTTTTGTAAATGATTACCGCACTCGATAGCCGGCGGAGTGATACCTCTCGTACCACACCTATCATTTCATAGAACATAACGGTTCGTTCAACAGACCCACAAATGTAAATATTTACTACTTTGTTGGGGACGCATTACAACTGGGCATAAACATTAGGACAATGTTTACGCTAATACTAATGCGTGCAGTTTGTGGATAACAATCATGCTGTTTTATGACTATTTGGATATAAAATTTATGAAATTAACTTATTTTGGGATTATTATTTAAGAAAAGCTGTGCGGCTCTGTAGCTTGTGTGAGGAAGACGTTGCAATACAGCTGTCACCAGAACCAAATTTGGCTACGACAGACAACCCGACAAGGGACGACATAAATGCTGCAACGGTTATTTCAAAAATAAGGGATGGTGAATGTTCTGCTACGGAGTTGTCGGAAATTGCGAGAGCAATCGGTGATTCTCAACATGACACAATTTACAAAGAGTGAAATCAATATGAACTACGAATCGTTGGGAAATTTTAACCGCACATAGTGGTTGTCCTGCTAAAATTGTGTTCTCGTCTCCTTCTTGGAAGGAATTGGTCAATGTTACTTTAAGAATGAAAAGAAAATCAACACTTTGTGTATGGTAATTGAACAGATAAGATATTTACGAAACACAATATATTTGACCAATTTCGTTCATGGTGAACCTTTTAACTTATTTTGTGACATCTAGTAAGACCGTATGTAACAATTTAGGGCTATTACATGCTTCTGCATCATATACAATTATATTGGACTGGGCAAAGGCCAATGCCTCACAACCGCTAAAATGTCCAGAACAGGGAAATGGGACAATAACCAGGTTTTGGGAAGGCGGTGGCGAGTTAACAAATGCAAAATCAACAACGATAACCCTGTAGGCTCCCTGTTTGTACGAAATTCATATTGCTTGGATGCAAAACCAAACCTGATCCTAGTTGAGTATTTGGGTGATGAATCAGTTTATGTAGATCGTCCTCATGGGAACTCAAACAAAAATAAAGGGGTGTTTAAACGCACGACCAAATCGACACTTAAATCGATAAAGAATACAGTTTCTGCCCGGTCAGAAAATCCAACAAAAACTTACCAGCGTATGGTGACACGCGATACAGCAGCCGGTTATCAAGGGGTTCTGAACCCTCGAAATTCCAAACAAGTTCAAAATATAAAATCAACTGTAGTATCACAAAGTCGCATTTCGACTGATTCGATCGCAAATGTCTTGCAATTGGCTTCCCAGTGGATCTAATTCCCGAACTGACAATTGCCAATAAAGATTTGTTTTGCATTGCACATTATCCCGAGTGGACAAAATCTGTGAATTAACTTTTTGAAGTTGATCCTGGGCGCCACCAATTTATTTTGGGCTGACACAACCTTTAAAATAGGGGATTTCTATGTGTCTTCCCTCGTATTTAAGAATGTCATATTTGAAGGGTCTCCCGTTTTCCCAGTAGCTTTCCTCATACACGAGAGGAAGTTTCAAAGGGTACATACTAGATTTTTTGAAATAGTGCGGGACCTGATACCAAATTTGGTTTCACATCCTGTACCCATAGTCCTGGACAGGGAAGATAGTTTCACAACAGCAGTGAAAGATATATTTCCAAGTTTACCGATTGTGTACTGTGAGATTTCAGGTTCCACCTACGTTACCGTCTAGGTGCACAGCATGATGAAACATCAATTTATATTGAAAATCTTTCTGATTTACTCAAGTGTGAGTCTGCAGAAGATTTTGATCTAAAATATGATGAAGTGACGTCTCTTTGGAGTAAGCCCGCGAAAGAGTATTTCGACAACAACTTGAAGACCGATATACAAACATCAGCAGCTTGTTGGGTTCTCCGCTTTCGGGCATAACAAATAACATCTCCGAATCTTTCAACTTTGTAGTAAAAGAACTGACCGACTGGAAAGAAGTCTCAATTGACAGTGCCGTCCTTTCATTTCATTTTCTTCTCAAATTTTATCACACAGAATATTTGCGAGGCAGAATGGGAATAGGCAACGCTTCTCTTAGAGCCGAATTTTCAAACGCAATGTTGAAAGAAGATGAGTGTCATACCAAATGGCGTATGTGCACCTAATGAAATTGTAGATTTGGTGCGTCAAGGAAAACTCGACTTTGACAACAATGTCGCCAACACTGCACATGACGCACATAACGGATCCTCAGTGGCTGACCCTGCAACAAATGTTGTACACACGCAACGGTCTTTAGCATTGGAAATCGTGAGAACGAAAAAAATAACATTCGTTCCCGAACAATCCGCGTTCGTTGTAGAGGAGACAAAGGGTAATTTATATTGCACAAAATTGTTTCCGAATGAAAGTTGTCAATGGCCATCGACGACAACATGTTACCATATAATTGCTGCTAGAATTCTAATCGGCATTGAGGACAGTTCAAGTCCACATAACGTTAACTTGACACAACTTAGAAAACGTGGGCGTACCCGATCCGATAAAAAATCAGGGAGAAAGAAAGGCAGGAAAGCCGATTACAATGTGATTCCCGCTCCTGACTCTATTGTTGTGACTGACGAAACCGTTCAGTTAGATTCCTCTGTCATTTCCGTTTCTGATCAGGCCGTTTCAACCCCTTCAAAAAACAAACGAATGCCAGGCTCACCGATTCGACACCATGACAAGCCCATTTCTGGTAAGTTAGTTTCAACGCCTCCAAATAACACACTCAAGCCACGGTCACCGATCCGAAGTGAAGCTTCTGTTGTGATGTCGTGTTTCAGAACCAAAAATGCTCAAAGTTGTTAAAAAAAACCTTACATTTCAAATTCCAAAGACAATCTGTCAACTTCGCCAGTTTATGTGCTAGATAGTTCTAGCGAACACGCCGACATTATGTCCGCTAATGACACGTCATTTCAGCTTTCCCAATTTTCACCTATTTCCAACACTTCAACTGAATCTCAAATGGGAAGCCCTTTTACTACGCCGCCGATCTGTCCATCTTCAGTACAAGAGTGTCCGCAGATTGTCCACAATGTCTCCGTTACGTCAAAAGCGCCTGTGTCACATCCGAACATTTAGAACCAAAGTAATGTTTCAAATCATTTTGGCACTTTTTCAGTGCCAGTGATCTATGTTAACTCACAAAATTTGTCAATTCCTTCGTCACAACTGCCTCCGAAAAATCAGACTAAAAATACTGTTTCGTCGAAAGTTGGCATATCATCCACACCGCCGATTTATGCACAATCTTCAGGATCAAACAATTTGCCAGTAACGTCAATTTCTTCGTCACCACAATTCTCCTTCCTCCCACGTTCAAAGAAATCAAATGCACTTTCATTGTTTAATCTTACTCCAACTAAGGTTGGACCAACCGCGACTGGCAATACAATTATAGTCAAATCTAGTGTTCGCACTCCTCCTAGACTGCAAATTCCAGTTTCTTCTCAAGTGGGTTGTTCCACACAAATGACGTCGACCCCAAAATCAAAGGCATCGTCACTGAAAAATTTAACTCCGCGTAAAGTGAACACGATCATGACCGATTGGCTTATTGATGACATAATAACTCAGGCTCAAAACATGTCACATTTTTGATTCGAATATCCTTTGTATGCGCCATTGTACGACAGGAGTGCAAAAAGATATTACACAGCTTCAACTGTCCATGGCCATTTTATGTCATGAATAATAAAATATAAACAATAAAATTCGCCCTCCCACCCCATTTATCTAAAACAAAGTTGGATGTAAATCTAGCAATTTATTTATATTGGCCTAATCATAAAACTATAGTGAAATATTTAAAGCCATTATTGATTGTATTATGTCAGTCAGGGGTGCCGGGTAGACGGCCATCATATGCCACGGCACTTCACACACAATACGTATATACAAATTGACCTGTATTATAATGTAATAATGTTAAATGTGTTGTATTGTGAAATAAAATATTATCCTATCCTATATATTTTCAGACGAAGAATGGGTCTGTGGACCACCATGTATGATGGGATTGGAGGACCACGTTAACGAGTACGTGCGGGGCTTAATGTGGTTGGGTCTGATGGACCTCACCCGTCACGATGCCATCCGTGACAACGACGGGGAGGCCATCATCTCGTTTTGGAGATATCATCTGATTGCTACGTTTCACAAACGAAAGCACCCTAAATACCTAACTGAGGCTCATCAACTACTCGCATGTAAGCTATACTTCTAATATAATAGTATTCGCGGTGGGTACGTGAGGGTACACTATAGATGGGAGCATTTACCCGTGTCGCAATTACACTTTGTCCACCACCATGCAGCATTCACTTCGTGACCAACAATATTTCTGTTGCTCTAGATACAGATTCAGTTTATTCTGTTGACCGATATGTGGATATTACAGAAACATTACTTATTACATAAAGATATTCAGTTATATAGAAGTTTCGAGCAAAGATAGCGGAACATGCGTCTGTACAACACAAGGAATCGCACCCACGTGCAGTGCCTCCTCCAGTTACGAGTCTGTACAACACAAGAATCGCACCCACATGCAGCGCCTCCTCCAGTTACGAGACGCACCCACATGCAGCGCCTCCTCCAGTTACGAAACGCACCCACATGCAGCGCCTCCTCCAGTTACGAGACGCACCCACATGCAGCGCCTCCTCCAGTTACGAGACGCACCCACATGCAGCGCCTCCTCCAGTTACGAAACGCACCCACATGCAGCGCCTCCTCCAGTTACGAAACGCACCCACATGCAGCGCCTCCTCCAGTTACGAAACGCACCCACATGCAGCGCCTCCTCCAGTCACGAAACGCACCCACATGCAGCGCCTCCTCCAGTTACGAGACGCACCCACATGCAGCGCCTCCTCCAGTTACGAGACGCACCCACATGCAGCGCCTCCTCCAGTCACGAAACGCACCCACATGCAGCGCCTCCTCCAGTTACGAGACGCACCCACATGCAGCGCCTCCTCCAGTTACGAAACGCACCCACATGCAGCGCCTCCTCCAGTCACGAAACGCACCCACATGCAGCGCCTCCTCCAGTCACGAAACGCACCCACATGCAGCGCCTCCTCCAGTTACGAGACGCACCCACATGCAGCGCCTCCTCCCGTTACGAAACGCACCCACATGCAGCGCCTCCTCCAGTTACGAGACGCACCCACATGCAGCGCCTCCTCCAGTTACGAGACGCACCCACATGCAGCGCCTCCTCCAGTTACGAGACGCACCCACATGCAGCGCCTCCTCCAGTTACGAGACGCACCCACATGCAGCGCCTCCTCCAGTTACGAGACAGTTAACTACAGGTTGTATGCGTACAACGTTAACCAGGGGGAATACCAATACCTGGATGGAACGTGGGTGCGGTATGGGTCCTATCGACACTAATCTGGTGAGTTATTATTGAAATGTTTCATTCGCCATGTCTTCATCACAATGGTGTCGTATAGTTTTCACTAAATCGTCGTGCAAAGATCTGAACAAAATCACTTAGTCAATAACCCGACGGTCCCTTTTAAGCATATGATTTTTTCCGAGTAAAACATAAGAGGAACAACTCTACATGTTCTAAAGCTCCGAACATACTATTTTGGATTATCTTTCTTGCTATATGTGGATAGAATATTTTGCCAGCCGCTGTTCAAATGGGATGATCTTTGAAATAACGGTTTCGTCCAAAATTTTAAGACTTTATATATATCATATTGACATATCAACTAAAACATTTCAGAATGTCCTTACGTAAATATATTACATTGTCGTTCAGAAAGCGTTAAGATAGTTTACCCTCAACTAAAGCTTAATTGGCCACTATATGTTTGTCTGTCGAGTTTAACGCATGATAAACATGCCCATGTGTCGGGAATTGTGAGAAAAGTATCAACATTTGTGAGATTGCTTAGAATATTATCAGAGTTGGGCTCCAAGTTGATAAAACGTCATACTTGATATCCAATTGTCATTGTTATTAATGTATGATTTCGGTATATCCAATATTTTATGACTATCAGCGTTGTTATTCAAATAAGATTTAGTTTTGAAATTGGGCAAAACACACCATCTTTTCATATTTCTTATGCGGAATTCGAGAAATATGTTGCTAACATATTAAATTCTGAGCCATCCCCTCGTCAGCAAAAGCGTAAAGCTGATGCCGTGACTGTCTTTTCTGGCAAATTTGTTATATGTGGAACTGTTCCAAAGACGGGCCCCTTTTCGAAACAGTGCGATATTAAAAATCTTATCGAACAAAACGGCGGACACGTAGCTAGTTCGATTCCGTCCGGCGAGAGAAAACGACTCCATGAAACAATATACTGTTGTTTCATCGGAGGCAAAAGGTGCCAAACTTTCCATTGACCTGGTTGCTGCATTATCAAAGGGCTTTCCCATTGTTAAATATGAGTACATTCTAGATTCAATTAAAGCTGGTGAACAACTGGACAAGTGTCACTATCTCATTTGCAGAGATTCATTTCCTACTATTTTAAAGCAACCGTCGTTGCGAGATAAAAACTCAAAGAAACGTAAAGGCATTGCATTGACAAAATTGAGACGTAAAAAGAACATAGACCCTTGCCAAATTGAAAGGAGTTGGCAAAAATCCTGCAGTATATTTTGCCCACAAATGGAGACGCCTAGAGATAAATAAATCGGGTCGTGGGACTTTCATTTCCGCTGCTGCGTTATTCAAACAGGGTCACGCTCAACATAAATCACTATCTCCTGCACACACGAAGTGTAGCTGCAGACCATCTTGTTGAGAATGCACGTATATCTCGCCAGGCTGAGGAAAATAATGACAGGTTAGAGCACATAAATGAGTATAATGAGGTTGCCAAACCGAAGTTCACTGCATTCTGTTCAGAAGATTCTCATATTCGCCACTGAAGTCACTGTGGCGAATGTTAGTATCCGGTTAGCATCCGTGGTGGGCAAAGCTGTTAGACTATTTGATAATACCTAAACAGATAAACTATTAGAATATGGACGTTTTGTTCTTCTACCAATAATAATTATCGTCAATATATTTTGGTAAACAAAAAGCCAAATTATGTAACTGAATTTTGATTTTGGTAACATGCTATTTACGTTAACAAATGTGAATATTGTATCTGCATTACCCACCACCAACGCTAGCCATGCCTTTGATCAGTGCTGCCATGAAGTATTTTGCTAGTGCTAACAAGACACCAGGTTCGGCTGTTAACTGAGCCAATATGTTCATTTCACCTCTCCCTTCCGGTTATTTATAACCGCGTTGTCGTCCATGCTTCGTGCCCAGGGATTTATGCGATGAACTGTAGGTTCGGGTAACATCCCCATCCGATTTCTATACATTATATGCGAGATGTTGATTGGTTTGTGCTTAGACGGAAGGCAAGTGCTATACATTAAGGCTTGTTAACTGAGTTACATAACTTATTTGAAATGTTGATAAATGTTCAAAAATGTCAAATCACCAACACGAGACTGACTGGAACAGCACACACTAACTTGCTGATTGACAAGACATTCAACAGTAATTAACTACAATTAAGATACTAAATCACATTCGAAAATACATAACATTTCCATTCACCAAGCAATGAAATATCAACATTAAATTTAAGTGACACTATCTAATGTTTGTACCTCTCAAACAAGGAATCACCCTTGTGGCAATTTATACAAGCTCAACGTCTTTGTGCAAGTTGCGATGAATCAAGCAACTGTAGCAAACCGGATTGCGATAGCTCAGAGATACATCATCATTGACAACTAAGCCCAATCTTTCCGTATAGAGTTATCCGCCGTGCCAACAAAAGAGCTCCGAACATGCACCGAGAATTCCCCACTTCCGTCCATTCCAACTCCCGACTCGCACAGAAATGAGACAGATTTTTTCTCAATCCGCTTTAATCGTCGTTCTACATACAATGCGCAAAACCACACAATAAAAAAGATTGAAAAAAAAAAAAATACCACATCAGATCGCGAATATGAAGAAAAGGTAGTCTATAATAACTTGTTTCTCCTATTTTGTATCCGCATCGCACTCATAGTAACAATTCTAAAGATGCTCACTATTATCGAACTTCACTATACATTGAACATTTCAGTTGGCATTGAAATTTGCTGGATTTTATACACCAATATCTGTTATGCTGACGTTGGAGTGTGATTCTTCGTGTTTTGTGGTGAGACACACTATACGTTTTGTGGAATCACAGATGACCGTCACTGTGGTCACGGACATGACATTAGAGCTGGGAGCCTCACGCTCGATACCAGACTATCTATAAATGGATTCTCAGATGTCTTATACTCTTATTTAGATAGAAGACTAGATGCTTGGAGGGTGAATAATCAGTCAATGGTACCTTATTCCATGCTACTAACGCTAAGTATAGAGATGGGTGAGTAGTTATTATGAATTTGGTACTTATACACACTGCATTCCCTGATGAGTATTAAAGTCGCATATACCAGTCAATCAAGCAAGGGAAAACACTGCCATCGCGTATCTATTCTAAAACAACTCAAATGTGTTTGTTTGCCTGTTTATCGGCCAAACAATGGCTCAGCCATTGGTGCTGAAAAGGGCACTAATAATTATATTTTATATTCTTGCTTAGTAGGGACCAAGAGGCTGGCGCTGGAAATTTTTATGTATGTGCAATTTTCCCAGGGTAATCTTATTATATATATCCCATCGGCCGTGCATGCAGTTCAAGTATCGCCAAATATACAGGGTTACTTTAATCAAAATGACCAGTTATATAAATTTCAGATGTGAAGCAACATGAATTTAATTGTTTATTGCCACCAGATGTCACATGAATATCCACATTGCGCCGATTGTAATGTCTAACGGTAACCATGACCAGAGTTGCTTTTCAATAATTAAAACGTGTAATCACGAGATGAATATCCAAACAAATGTCCTCGCTGGATACGCCACAATGCGTTCTCTTTTATGTGTATAGTAAGTTGGGTATGGTCATCATCTACAAAATGACCTATCAACTGGGCATTGTCTGAATAACGATTCACCCAGCCCGATAACTTTCGCTATCATATATAGCCTCAAGTTGGGAATCGTACATAGCCCCCGCATCAAGGAAATCCTGATATTTCCCGCCCCAATGTTGCGTCTCGCACCCGCTGAGGCCTATAAGAATCTAATGGTGTGGTTAAACTAATTATGTCAAAAGTCCCTCCGTTCGTGTCAGGGATGCCCGGGAGGGGTGAGCGGCACCAGCGTTGATCAAAATAATGTTAGCGCCGAATTCCACCAAATTAATGCACATTCTTCTGAGATCTTCTCCATACTAGAAGGAATCTTATTTTGTGATTTAAAGACACCAAATTACTGTCGTCCGGGTGAGAGATTTTGGGAGGGGCGCTGCATGGATACTAAATCTGAGTTGGTTTAGTCACCGATTGCCACGAAACTTGTACAAATTCATCCCCATAGTATGAGGTGTTTAATGGTGTGTCTTAAAGCTGTCAAAAGTGGCGTCATTAGGGTCAGTGGTGCACTGGAAGGTAGAGGTGCACCGAAATTGATACACAATATTTTTACCTCCAATTTCCACCAAATTGATAAACATTCTTATCCATGATATGAGGAATCTAATCCTGTGATTTTAAAAACGTCATCTCGGTGCCTCTTTGGTGAAAAATGTCGGTGGATGGGGTTCACTAAATCTGATAAAATTTGTTTAGTTGCAGATTTGAACCAAACTATATGGAAATGTAGAGCAGGCCTGTTCAAAAATAGTGGTTACACTGTACAATCACAGTGTACAAATATCGACTTGGGGATGGAGTTACATAACTTGTTTGAAATGTTGATACATTTTTCCAACAACTTATTCACAGAATTTGTATATCTTATTTCATGTTTTGCGATCAACTGGCATCGCCGAAGAAGAACAAAATGTATAACGAAATCTGAAAGGTACAGTATTGTGCTATAATATTTTAATAATTTCAGAATATTTCTATACAAGTCCTAGAAGACTTTAAATTCAGCAAAGAAAATGGGAGAGTCGTCTGGACCGCCTCTGTAGCGACAGACCAGGACCTTCTGCGGGCCTATATGGACGCCACATGCTCAGCTACGATGTTAAAGAAAGACAGCTTTTACAAAATAACCAATGGAAGAGTGACGGAAGTAGCTCACAACATCCTTCAAATCGACAGACACTCGACCGTAATTAACTATAATCAAGATATATAATAATCACATTCGAAAATACGTTTTTTATTCACGAAGCAATGGAACATCAACTTAAAATTTAAGTAACACCATCGTTATGCATATTCATCATCAAAAATACCCACAAGAACATCTCAAATGCCCGCCGTATTCTTACGTAGCACTGATGCCAATATATGCACATTTTGATGTATATCACAGTAGCATGTATACGTCTCCGAAACATGTCGAGCATTGCTCTCTGAACGTGTATGGGACTATACAACACCCAAGCCGTCTGTTTATAGAAACAATTGTAATTTTTGAGACACTGCAATTTTATATTTTTGCGGGATTAGGTGGGATTCGAACCCCATATATATATATATACACCATGCTACATATCTCCTATATATACACATACTATAGATCTCAAAGTGTACATATATACATAGTGTCCTAATTGCGACGTCAGAATACGGCAGTCATTTGAGCTTTCTTTTTAGATCGCTTCGATAACCGTGTCGTATTGACATCGGACTTTGAGTCCCAAGATCCCTGTTCCAATCCCACATAATCTCTAAAAAATTACACCGTTTCAAAAATTACACTTGTTAGCCATCTTTATAAATACACTTAGCTATCTGTATTAATCAATTTAGTTCTCTCGGTTAATAATATTAGCCATCTTGATTAATCAACTTGGCCAGATGTTCGAATGTAATAAAGATCGTTTCCGTCATACTGTTTTGTCCTTGCATGCAATTACGGTGAAATAATCAGTTTCCTAGTGTTGTAGATCCTTCAAAGACGTATAATGTTTTAGAACCTAATACCAGCAACCCGAAATGAGTACCTTTCAAAAATAATGTCTATATATATATTTATTGAAGTTTAATGTTCTTTTTCAGGAATCTTCCAACATAATTAACACCAGAATGGATGAACTGCCATCAACTCATCTGCTTATAGCTGGTGGTGAGTTCGTAACTTCCTGTACAGTATTATTCTCTTCCATTCCCATACTATAATGAATGGGTCCATCAATTTCACCTGGTGTTGCCATGCTATTTACATCCAATAAAAAATAGTTCAATGGAGAGCATCATGTAGTTTTGCAAATATATTGGTGAGCGTACAGACTATAGCATGCTCACATTTGCCCTCGATTAATACATGGGTCCACTCAAAAGACCAATTTAATACCCATGTCGGGGTGAAGGAATATGACGGTAGGCAATGGTTATCCACGTACATTACAGCACTAATATTAAAAGTTTCATATATCTGACAAGCAAGTCTGTTTCCAATATACACAAATGTTATTTATTTGCATTTGAACAGAAATTACACTCAAATGCCTGGAATATAAACGGGTTCGAAAAGACATGACGTGGATCAAAACGTACCCAATTCTAATCCATAACAATGTTATGTCGTCAACCTCAACTGTAGTAGCCATCGGGCGAAAAAACTGTTGACTGTTGGTATTTGTGTTTACCACCTTCTCTGGTGTTCTGTTCCTGTATCATAATCCAATGAGTTCATTAATGCCAAGGCTACTACGCCTATGCCAAAGGTCATGCTTAAGTATAGACAAAATAACACTTGTATTATAATTGAAAACTAAAATTGCACATTATATTTCAGGAACCAACCTCTGTAGACCCATCAATGGAGGCTACACATCATTATAACCCAGGAAACAACACACACGGTCAGGTAGCGAGGCCGAAGACCCAACGGAAAGATAGAGGTGGCGTTTATTGAGAATTCAGCGAGAAGGGCCAGTACGCTCCATCACCGAAAGCAGACGTTTTTTAAGGAAGCATGTTACATTATCATATCACACCTTTCTCTGATGTCCTGTCAAGCTCAGCATTGGCCCATCCAGAATGTGGCGCGAAGTAGTGAGTTTTGTGAAGCCAGTAACAATGAGACGAGCAAGTTCCGTGTTGGTCTTCTTTTCAAGTCGCTGACTTTTCTCCTCATCTTCCTGGGTAATATGCATATATTTAAGTGGCACATTCGGTGTAGAGAAGCTGCTAGATGTTGTTGAGCGCAAGTTGATGAAATTCCCGCGCTCCAGTGTTCATTGCCACCCCGATTGGTATATGAGGGGCGAACTCGTCACCGTGTGTCACCTGTTCAGTAGAGGCAATATCTTCATCGTCGTCGTTGATGTCAATTTCGTCTTCATTGATGGTTGATTGACTTGAAACGGGGATGTTGGACAATTGATAATATCGAATGAGCCAGAAGGGTCCACCTCAGTATCCCTAACCAAATTAACTCAGAACGAGTTTATTGGTTGGGATAGGCTAGGTAAGAATGAAACTGGAAACGCCTGACCGTCAGGTTTGCTATCTTTTAATGGAATAAGCGGAAATTAACACTGGACCGGTAATGCATGATGGCAGTTTAAACGTGAACAATCAGTAATACGTAAACATTACAATTCAAACGGATGGATACGTATTAATCTTATTGTATATACAGTATCCATGAATAGCTTTTTACTGAATTGGGACGACAAAGGTGGGCTTTTTCTTGTTTTCATTGTATATAGTAGACTTTTCAGGTCCACCAGGGGTCAATACTATGAACAATTTTATAGCTGTAAATACAAATAGTATTTATTAATTTGTAATTACAAATTTGTGTTAACTGTCACAGTGGTTTCATAGTACAGGGAAAATTATTTTAACACCTTAGATTGGGCAAGGGGTGAAACCCCTAAAACGTAGAAAAAACTAACTCACCACTCTGCTCCCATTCACCCGTTATCACTGTTATCTGAATACCAGACGGACATGTATATAGAGCTAAAATAACTGACAACAATTTATATGGGAAAGTTACAATGCATGCTATTATTTTGTTATTAGTGATATCGCCGGTACTATGAAACGATGAGCTAACAAAATCTCGCAAAGATATGTTGATTATTGTAGATTGCTTACGGGCAAACCGTTACCCGTGAGCGATTCACACTATATTGAATCACGGCAAGCCCAAGTTACAAAATAATTAACCAATCATAAGTTGAGCGGTGATCGCTTATCAGAGCTATCCAATCGGTACACGGATTGCTAAGTTGATGACCACGTGTCTGCGCAAAGTTAACTAATAAACTGTTCGATTGTAGAGTGTGTATGCAAGTACAAGTCAGTGTGATATCGAGTACTACAACCAATTTGGTATCATTGTTTTCACAAATTACAACCATTCAGTTTGTGAAAACAAAATATTATTTTGATGGTATAACATTATATAAATTGTGCCCATCCTTTGATTTCAAACTGATCCGCTACTCTATTCATAACACATTGAGGCAGGAATGTGGCTCCATTTTATCAGGGGGTGTCCATCACAGTATCGAAGCAGGGACGTTCTAAGGCTCTCGGTTATAGGAGGGGTGCTCATTTTATAATTTCAAACTGCTCCGATATCTTATAATATATCGAGATAGGGACGTGGCTATATGGGCTCCGTTTGGTGATGGGGTGTCCATCCTATAATTGCAATATGCACCCTTTCAATAAACAAAAATGTCTATAAATTCCACATAGCGATGGAATCGTTTATCAAGAGGAGAGTATTTTAATTTTTCTTCGCTGATAACAAAAGTTAGTCAAACACGTATATTCGTCATTCGCGTTAAAACATTGCAGTCGCCTGATTGAAAGATACATTGCACAGTCGCCGGATTGAAAGATACAATTGATAGTCAATCATGGAGAGTGGTCATGAATGGGTGCCAATTGACACCACAATTCGTTGGAAATGATGCAAAAGGAAAGTTTCATTTTCATGATCTATGCTCTTCATAAAAGGCAGACTCTGGTGTTTTGGCAATAGCTGTAGCCACTGAACTCTGTCGCTCCGGTTAGGCGCTTATTCAAGCCAAAAGCCCGCAGAAAGCATCTTTCAAATTGCATTTCAAAACAATCTGTAGTACAATTTCCATCATCCAAAAAATACATATTTCAAAACCAACAATAGTCACAGTACAGTGAAACATGATATATATAGTGGCAAAGGGCCACTTTCGGACCAGTATCTCAAAAGGATTGAATGTCACCCAGCAAATTTTATTACTCAAAAGGCCTGTACACTGCCAAAAAAGATTTTCTTATTTTGACAAAAATATTGTCTTGGGAGTCACATAAGAACATATCTCTTGATTAGTTTTGAGAGTTTTTCTTAGCGAAGAAATTATTATTTCTGTTTCTGAATGAGTATACTAACTTTTTAAATAACATTTATGTGATCCTTAACATGATTCCAGGTTGTGCGATATCGAGTAGGAAAAATGGCCACGCTCTTAAATAATAAATGTTGTAAAATAATGTAGAATTAAAAAAAACAGCTACCCTGATAAGCTAGTATCGTTTACCGATCACACAGATATCTTTGCTTACACATTATCTAATATATAAGTTTTTGTTTGTAGGTTTTTTATACTGAACATTTCAGTATCGACGAGAGTCGATTAAATAGCTTTCGGAATGCCACTCCGGTAACGATTGCTGAAGCCTTCACATCACCTAAGAAGAGAAGACTTTCCATCAAAGGAAAAATTTAATCCGTGAGCATTAGTATTTATTTGTTCCTAGTTCATGACAATAAAAAGCGTTGTTATTGCCTGCCAGATGGCTGACTGAGTGAATTACAATTTAGATATAAGTTCCCATCACTGAATATACATGATATATGTAATTTCATATTCAAAGTTTTTGTCTGCTCTCTTTTGATGAATGCAACATAGTGTACAGCTATCAAATCGTGCTAACCAGTTTTTGTGTTAATCATTTTATTAGCAAGGTTTAGTTCCAATGACTTGAACTTCTCACTTCCATATTATAATATCTACGCCCATAAATTCCCATAATATTCTACCAGTTTTTGTGTTAATCATTTTATTAGCAAGGTTTAGATCCAATGACTTGAACTTCTCACTTCCATATTATAATATCTACGCCCATAAATTCCCATAATATTCTACCAGTTCAAAACCTGGGAACCTTTTTGATTTTCTGCATGACTGGAAATTTATGACATTGAAAAAGAATTAACGCATGTAATATATTTCTTGATTAAAAGCTGTCCCTCTGCATGGTTGCCCACTTCCAACAGTTCAGATGCCGCTTATGGCGTGCACTCATAAGCAAGTTGCCTTTACTTGCAATTGACTGGTCTCTTGGTCCAGGATTGACTCGATTATGGATATTTTATTCAGCGCCAGAGGGGCTTTGCGCACATTTTGATCATTTCAACATTTTAATTAAAAAAAAAAATAATTAAATTTCAAACAAACAAATGTTAGTTTAATTTTTTAATTTTGTTTCTTTTTAGATTCAACTCCTTACTCAATTTAACACAATTTAAAAAAAAAAAAAAAATGATATTTTTATATTTTTAAAACCTAACGCCGTTATACCATACGAATTACCACATCCCTAATTTAATTGAAATCTGTCCAGGGGTATTGGAGAACAGTTGCGAACGGACATACAGATAGACAGATCCTATACCCTTTAATATATACAGATATATATGTAAATACACACAATTTTGTCTTTGCGGGTGACGCATCTTGCAGAAATATATCACAAACAAAGTGATGAACAGAGCGTGAAATTCGTGTTGAGATACATGCCATTTGTTAAATTGATTTAAACACAGAATGAGATCGGATTAATAGTCAATGAGCGTTACTTGTTTCTCAACGAATAAATCCATTGAGCGTGCACGCGGTCACGATAATTTATGACTTGTCAATAACCATTATATAGGCCTATCTTTTGATCCGATTGGGAAGAGGGTAGTTTGATTGCATAATCATATCACCGAGTTGTCAATTAGCTGGCAACTGAACGACAAGAACGGCCCCTTTGACCCGGTTTGGCTGGACCACCAACGTAGGTTTAAACCAGGTTTAAACCGGAGATGACGAATCCGGCCATGGTGTTGAAAGCTTTCAGTCTAGTGAACCAATTTATGCCAAAAATGTTCCAATTTTCATATTTGGGAATGAAAAGCAGGTACACATAATTAAATACTGTGCAGACTAGCCTGATTTCAGCAATGTATGTAACTCAGAAAAGAGCATGAAAAAATCCAAGCACTCAAAGTTATTTATGCAAAAATATGGTTTCAATTTGTTCAAGCAAGAATTTACGCAACTATCTACGAATGCATTTAAAGGTGGATTTGAAATTAAACTGAAAAATAAATACATGTAGTATTATGTATCCTAAAGTGGATCATTGGAAATTTCAAAGGATAAACTCATTGAAAATTGTATTAGGATATACATGTACCATATGACCAAGATACCAGACCAGAAGGTACTAATTAATCACATATTAATGCACATCTCCAACAATATGTGCTTTGACTGAACATTTGATATTTCTTCAGGCCTACTTTAACGAGACTCAATGCCTTCAAAGTGGGTCCATGCGAAATAAGATAAAAGTCTGCAAACACGCAATCATCAAATATAAGAAAATTAATTTATTGTATTATTATTTTCATTGTTAATAAATCTGAAATCTTAATGAGAATTTGCATGACAAAACCATTGTTATGTAAACATTTCACTGTTACAGTAGAATTACTGATAAAATTACTGCTAAAAATCCAACTAGTTAGTAAATTGTAACCAAGGAGACACTAAAATTGATCAATTGAAAAAAGGTCAAAGCATTGAAAAGTATTCTGAAAATCGTATTCAGATTAAAATATTTAATCACTGTAACAGTTTTGTTCATATAACAATAGTTTCAAATTCCAATTCGTATAATTATGTTATTGGAAAGTTCTTCCAATACCATAATTATACAGTTCGTTAATAATGATATTCTTCGCACATTCACTCGGTCCCTTTAAGAGCACCACAGGTCCCCAGAAAATAAATTGACCCCACCCTCAATCAAACTTAATCCTATAACATAAAGTTTTAGTGGGTGGGGTAAAGTTTTTTTCTGGAGACCTGTGAAGATCACTGTGTATTTTAGGAACCAGTTAGCTGTGCTGCACCACAATGACAATTGTAAGAGAAGTCAATCAATGACATCAGCCGGGAATCTCAGATGGTCAATTGTCCACAGAAAATTTAAAGATGAGCCAACGTTGCGAAGAGTTATGACATTACCCACATTTGGTGAGTTGTTGAATTCACAATCTGTCCATTACATAAATATATCTGAAAATGTGTCATAAAACTGTCATATAATGAGTCATATAAATGTTTCAATGAAAAAAATACAATATGAGCAATAGTGCGTCCTGATTATTCATAGGAATAGGACAAATATTACATTGCTACTGACTTATTTCAGATTATGTTAAAAAATGCCTGAAAGCAGTGATGAAATCTATCAAGAACAAACCAAAGAAACTCGCTCTAGCAGTACCACCACATATGTGTAGTAACAGAGAAGGAATTGACCCTATCGCAATTAGCTGTATGAGCCAATGAGATAATTGCATTATTCATCCTAGAGAGTTAACGGCTTCTGCCAAGAAGCGGTTAGACAAGCAATCTCATTTTACCGGCATACTCAATGTCACTTTGATTTTGTTTTGTATAAAAGATAGCCGATTATCGTTGCAAAGATGTTGAATCTTTTATTTTCTTAACAAGGATAGTGAAAAAGTGTAGCTATGGACAATGTAGAAGCGACTCGCGATATCAACACCTAATTCCGGACGTGCATTTTGTGCCTTTTGTGAAGCCGAAAACAGATGTGGAGAAGTGTATGCGATGGATTAAGCTTTGTGGACGTCCACACGAACAGCGTAATGAACATGAAACCCTGTTGTTTGTATAAACTGTTGTAGTGCAACCTGCTGTTTTTTTTTGCCGTATGATGTAGCCGCTGAACTAAACTGCTTTGGATTCATCAAAGACAATATATACTTGTCAGTAATCTTCTTCCTTTTCATGATTTCCCCAAATTTGGAAGCTGTGATTCGTGTTTGTCGCTCTTTGAACCACATACAACTGTTGGCCTGGTATCTTGTTGTTTCTTCAATCGTGTAGCATTTGTCGGTACTCAGATGTGGTATCAAACACTCATCTCTGGGTTTCATTTTTGTTGCTTGTGGGAACTTCAGGTCACCGCATGTCGTACCAACTGATGCTATGTTTTGTTCATTGAAGAAACGTGCCTGAAATATATTCATATTATTAGCTCATATCTAACAATAGTTTAGCTGTACTGTCTCACAATAAATTATTAACATTTTTCAGTGGTTGATCTGTTGGATGTGCTGGCAATCGCTGCAGAGAATCGGAGTTTCGTTACTCAACCAACAACTACAAAAAGATTTGGCGACGACAACATTGGAATTCGAAGATAAACTTCGCGAAATTGAAGTGTTGAAATCATCATCAAAAAAGAGAAAATGTGATGAATCTTCTATCGCCCCTACGTTCTCCTGCATAGAAAATGTTATTGAAAAGGAAACGATTGTGAAGTATTATACTGGTTTCGGTAAAGACAAGTTTAATGAAATGTTCAATTTCTTCGTTCCCGATGAAGATGTTTGTCCACTGGAATATGTTGGGAAAGGCAATTTGAAAAACGTGTCAGATCTACCACTCAGATATCAATTTCTCCTCACAATGTGCAGATTGAGGCATAACTTTGATCAGCAGGATCTGGCGGTTCGTTTCGACATAACTCAACAGTCAACAGGTGTCATATTCAATTCTTGGATAAATTACATGTTTCTGATATGTGGGGAGATTGGAATTTGGCCGCACATAGATACCATTAAAAAACACATGCCAAAACAATATTCTGAGGACTTTCCAGACACAATGGCTTTGGTTGACTGTACCGAGTTATACACAGAAAAACCATCGTCACTAAAAGCTCAGTCACAAACATATAGTGACTACAAGTCTGGAAATACATCCAATGCGCTAATGGCTGGAGGTTCACTTGTTTTCAGTTCAGTGTTATATAGTGGTGGCATATCTGACAAGGAACTCTTCGTCAAGTCTTGTTTTGAGCGAACTCTGAAGGAGTTATTAGAAGGATATTTGGCAAAAGGCGACGGTTTGATGGTGGACAAGGGGTTCAACATAGCGAGTAAAGTTGAAAGTTTGGGACTAAGACTGAACATTCCTCCTTTCGCAAAATCTGGGATGCAGATGAGTCAAAGCGATGCTTTGATGACAACAAAAATCGCAAAACACAGAGTGCACGTGGTGAGGGCAGTACGTCGTATTAAAACATTTAAGATTTTGAGTGGAAGAATAAAATTAAGTCTGCTACCACATTTTGATCAAATATGGTATGTGTGTAGTTTCCTGACACTTTATATGCCTCGTGTATAAAATATTAGATACTGGATTTTGGGCATTATATACGGATATCAATTATCAAATGTTGATGCTTTGATATACTTCACTTTAAGTGCTTCTGATATATTATTAAATTAATTTTAATCTGCATGGACTAATTTACTCACATGTGTGGCAAGCCCACTTCCAATATGAACTGTCCCAAATTGTGTAACTACTTGCTTCTTGGGTTGTGAAGCAATATAACCGAGGGGACATCCTTTGAGACGTTTTAGACTGTCGAAGGTGTCTTGGGTTACTCTGATTTTTCTGGAAGCAAAGAGTATTGGTTTCATGTAAGTTGACACAACATAATACTATTACAATAACAGTATGCGAAAGCTTCGCCCTGTGGGCTTTTTGGATTAGTAAATTAATTTGAAGGTGGGAAATGTAATGCGCTCAGAGAGGTGACAAATGGAAATATGATGAGGGGATTAGGAAGTGCTAGATAAGCTAATTAGTTAACACTATCAAATCAAACTATGTACACATTTGAGTTAATGGACCAGATAGTGTTATAATCTCAAAGGGATGATTTGTTGGGGAAAGGGGGGGGGACACTAAAATGGCCAAAGTATATGAGAGCACCTTGCATGTAGCTTGCTAAACTCACCTGTTGTCGATTAATACAGGCTGATTAGCGCGCCTCTTCCTTATAGCTTTCAGATTTGGTACTGCAATCGGTTCAATTTTGTCGCCACGTGGAACGGACCATTTTTGGGGGACTGACGTGCACGATAGCTCTGATGGAACTTCTTTAAGTCCCAAAAGTGCGACTGTTGCAGGGCAAGAATAACGCAGACTACGTGCGAACATCGACCGCCCATACTGAAAAAAATTTAATATATCATTATACAGCATTTATTGTTATATTCTGTGAATAAATGGTATGCATGGCATTAATACGTGGACACTTACATACACGTAAGACAGACAAACAGACATACCAATGGAATACTAGGGAACTGTGATATGAAAAATAATTTCTCAATATACTGAAACATGTTTGTTCTATTCGCGTAATGTGCCAATTACGAAAAATTAGTAATTGTTATTATAAAATGGAACACTTTTAGATAGCAGTATGGAGCATCTTCGAAAAAGTACAAACACTGACAACACCGAATGAAAACATAAAAGGCCTCGATTTTTTATCGAAATGAAGGAAATTGTATGGTACACCGTCGATAAATTGATAGATCATGTGTCTATTGTGAAGAGATATATCATAATAACATTGAATATTTATTACGTGTTACTTACCCAGCTTGACAAGAACAGTTAATGTCCGAAATTATCGAACAATTAATCTCAAAATCGAAGCCATGAGCAGGTTCATTTTTCCTCATGCTTCGGTGGCATTTTGCCCCAATAAACAGTTTGTCGCCGCAAATAAACATTGAAACTGAATGTATGTAGCCTTCACTAAAGTACTTGTATCCTTGCTGTCGCGATTTCAATGAAGTGCCAGTCGAATTGAAGAACAATCCAGCGAAATCTGGTGGCAAGTCCAACAAATTTGAAAGACGTCGTTCCTTGTTGTGATGTCTAACCTGCTGTAATTCAGTCAGGCAATATATGGAAGGCGTGGTTATCCCCGCTCTGGCGGTAAAGTGAATTCCACTAGAAACCCTCATTACAAAATGTGTATACCGACAAAAGTGTTCAGCTGTTTCATTATATAAGGTTATATCACTAGTACAGCAGTATGTTAAATTTGAAGCCAGAAGATTTTATGGAATATTATTGGGGCCACAACCTTTTGTCCCTTGACGAAAGTGACAAAACATGCAACAAAATGGACATAATGTCTCATGTTACATGGCCAGACATGTTTTGTCAGAAGAGGCATTAGGAAGTGGCCCCAATATTATTCCATAGCTATGGTGTCCTGTTTCCGCCAAATACTTTTGTTCGCATCATGGCGAAGCAAGCGAAATAATCTCAATGATTTCGGTTCATTTGCCATGGAACCAAATGAACCAAAGGAGGTGAAAAAAAATCAAAAGATGGAAGCCAGAAATCAACTAACAAAACGGAAAATACATGATTCTATTTCGCTTGCTTCATTTGGTGTTGTCACTTTCAGCGGTTCCTTCGAAGGCTTCACAAAGTATCCGAAGCAAGTGGAGGATCTTCCGAAAACCAATAATCAATTTATTATAACATGGAACACTTTTTGATACCAGTATGGTGCATCTTCGAAAAAGTACAAAAAACTGACTACAAGGGATGAAAACATACAAGTCCTCGAATTGTTATCGGAATAGGGAAATTGTATGGTACACCATCGATAAATTGATAGATCGTGTGTCTATTGTGAAGAGATATATTACCAACCACCAGCTCGCCGCAGGCGAGCGTGGTTGTTTATACCTTAGACAGGTGAATGACGTCATTATTTATTTTTTTTCTATACGATGAGGAAATTCAGGAAAGAGTATGCTATTTAGCGAAATTGACACGCAACTTCCGATTAGCAACTGTTTAAAATTGCGGAAACGGAAGTGGAACAACGAGATGAAATGCCACGGCTCATGACGTCATGTTGACTGCGTAGGTGCAGCATTAACCCTTTCACGATGGGAGATCCGCTGGTGCAGCATTAATGTTTTTATTACGGGAGCTGTGCTGGTGCAGCATTAACCATTTCACGACGGGAGCTGTGCTGATGCAGCATTAACCCTTTCATGACGGGGAGCTGTGCTGGTGCAGCATTAACCCTTTCATGACGGGATCTGCGTTGGTGCAGCATTAACCTTTTCATGACGGGGAGCTGTGCTGGTGCAGCATTAACCCTTTCATGACGGGAGCTGCGTTGGTGCATCATTAACCCTTTCATGAAAGGAACTGTGCTGGTGCAACATTAATTCTTGTATGATGGGAGCTGTGCTGGTGCAGCATTAACATTTTTTATGGGAGCTGTGCTGGTGATGCATTAAAAAAAAATTATGATGGGAGCTGCGTTGGTGCGGCATTAACCCATGCATGATGGGGCTGCGCTGGTGCAGCATTAGTCCTTTCATGACGGGAACTGCGCTGGTGCAGCATTAATTATTTCATGACGGGAGCTGCGTTGGTGCAGCATTAACCCATTATTGATGGGAGCTGCGCTGGTGCAGCATTTACCCTTTCATGACCGGAGTTGCGCTGGTGCAGTATTAATCATTTCATGACGGGAACTGCGTTTGTGCAGCATTAACCATTCCACGAAAGGAACTGTGCTGGTGCAGCATTAATTTTTTTGATGGGAGCTGTGCTGGTTCAGCATTCATTCTTTTATGATGGGAGCTGTGCTGGTGCAGCATTAACATTTTTTATGACGGGAGCTGCGTTGGTGCAGCATTAACTTTCATGACCGGAGCTGCGCTGGTGCAGCATTCATTATTTCATGACGAAAGCTGCGTTGGTGCAGCATTAATTAGTTGATGGGGAGCTGCGTTGGTGCAGCATTAACCCTTTCATGGCGGGAGCTGTGGTGATGCGGCAATAATCCTTTCATGACGGGGGCTGCGTTGGTGCAGCATTAACCATTTCATGAAGGGAGCTGTGCTGGTGCAACTTTAACCTTTTTATAATGGGAGCTGTGCTGGTGCAGCATTAATTCTTTCATGACGGGAGCTGCGTTGGGTCAGCATTAATTCATGAAGGGAGCTGCGTTGGTGCAGCATTAATTATTTCATGACGGGAGCTGCGTTGGTGCAGCATTAATTATTTTATGATGCGATCTGTGCTGGTGCAGCATTAACCCTTTCGTGATGGGAGCTGTGTTGGTGCAGCATTAATTATTTTATGACGGGACCTGCGTTGGTGCAGCGTTAACCCTTTCATGAAGTCCAGTCAGTGTGTCCTTAAACAGGGGCAGAATAGCTTCATATCTAATGAATTGGGCCAGATCTGGGCCAATTAGCAATCATTTTGTCCCAACCTAATTTCATGGGATTAATCTCCTCAGTTGTGCCCGTGCACCTAATCACACGAGGACACATGCTGTGATATTATCTGTGAGCCTGTGACCAGGCAGTTGGTAGATGAAATATCCTATGGAAACATGTGTTTGCTATCGCTGGACAGAACGGATGAAGAAACAGTGGTGGCCACATAAACTACGTGGACATGGTTGGCCTTGTTATACCAAGTAAAATGTAAAGTAAGAGATCATGGCAATGGGGTTTTGGAGACTACCCTCGAACATGTCTGGAAATTTGTTTTAATTTTTGGGGAGTGATAGTCTCATAAATCCTAGGATCCAATCCTTTGAAATTACCACTTTTGGATTTGAGTATTGTGACTCTGTATTATCCTAAGGGGGGGTCTGATATTATCGTATACATCCTACAAATTACGCAGACATATCCGTTAAAAGAAGACATGAGTATTACATGACAAATTCCTTACACTAAAAGTAACGTATCACTCCATTATTTCCTCGTGCAAATAGGTTCATATTGGCGCGGACCACAGTGAAAGCATAAATAGAGTACATCTGATAAGTTTATTTAGGTTTATTAAATGCCACGGAGATTAGTATACTGGTGGCACTGAACATTTGAGTTCAGCTAATTAGAAAAGCTGGATTTGTATGCTTGTACACCATGCAGTTTGCACAGCATCAGCTTCACTGGATGGCAACATTAGGCTGTACCGCTAGAAGAAACTTCCAATGCATTGTTGTAGCTGATCATTGAATGTTGACAGGCTTCCTTTTACAGTTCTTTTCTGTGAAGGTTGTAATGCTATTATTGTATTGATGTTTCATTCCAGCTACCTATTACAGAAGGATTACGAAAATGTAATACGTAGTATATATACCATGCATCCATTCTTGAAAGACATCAACTCCGATTACAATGTAAGTTTTATTATGGAATTAAACACTATTGAATTGAATTATATCAGACCGCCATAGATCTTCAGTGACATGCCCGAAGATCAGCCTTAGTAATTGTAATACATGTGCCGGGTAATGCTCCACCCATTGCAGTCGTGCTATATTAGTACTGGAAGTTGGCAGTTGTAGAATTGCAATACCTAGACACAGGTCATCTCTGCTGGTAGGTTTAGGCATATCTCGATTTAGGTTCAAAACCACATCTCGATAACCCGATATATATATATATACACAGGGTGGGTCAAAAACTGTGAACTGGTGTAGTCTGTGGTCTACCTCTGATCGTGAACGGTTTATCTCGGATATATGTTACCGATATATCAGCGGTAAGGGGTTATGGGGTCAGAGCACTCAACGTTTTCCAGTTCGCCTGGCACCCAACTGAAGATCCACTTTTTAGCTCACCTGAAACGAAGTATCATGGGGAGCTATAGTCATCACTTTTTGTGAGTTAGTCCGCCGGACTAATGTGTCAACAATTTCTTTAAACGACTTCTTCTGTCAGGCTGAAATATCTTCACATCCTACTATGACAACTTTAATGAATTTGAAACAATTTGGTTTTGAAGATTGGCTTGTCTCCCCATAAACGAAACCACACCAGCCTGCAAGCCACAAGAAGCTGTCAACAAGAACTTCAAAACCGGCAATCTTATCTGCACTGCAATAAAAACAGAAGAGATTTCCAAAATAATGATATCTCAAGATAAGCTCATGCAGATCCGAAATAGAGAAAAAGGCCTACCATACACGAAGGTAAGAACATTTGTAAGAGATTTCACAATCTGCCAAATTAGAATGCACTTGTGTGTGAATTCGCTTCGATTCTAACGAATTAGTAAAGGACATTCTAGTACAATACATTTTCAGATGGGGGGGGGGGGGGGTATCACATTTCAATAACAAATGTAAGAACATTGTCTCAAGAAATATTATATTTACACGCCGATTTCGTTAATATTTCTTTGGTGTCATTTTCACAATTAAATATAACAGTTCCATTGACGTTGGATTACTATTCGAGAGAGGGAGTGATAATTTTAATGCAAATCTATTATGCTGCCGAATTGATGTTATATTTTAAAATTCTGAATCTCATCCAGTCCACAATTACGACATATCTTTTTTTATAAATCCCGATTTCAAAACAAATAGCGTATTGTGAATAAACACAGAACTGAAGATGGTCGGATATTCTTCACATATAAAGGCATAATAACGTTGATTATTCGATCATATAACTCTCACATAAATGACTTGAAAATCAATTTGCCTTGATATTACACATTTTTAAGTATAAATAAGAAATAGTCACTAAATTGTCCCGCGAATGTGATAATAAATTATATGTTATATTATGTCATATATATATATATATTATATGTTAATTGACAGATGCTATCTTGTGAGTTGTCATCGATTGATATCGATTAATGGATATCCTGAATCTATATAAACGTTATGGGAAGAGATACACCATTTTAATGGACAACTGTCGCTGGTCTAGAACCGGGAACAAACCTTCTTTTTCCAAACCCAGAACAGGTGATCGACATCACCCGAGATCAGGTTCAATTTCAGGATCGTACTGATGCCTCATTAAGCATGAGCAAAGGCGATTTTTTTTTTACGCAGAGACGGAGTATGTTATACAATTTGGAAGGCATTCGTGTGTAAAACAACGACATTGCTTCAGGCGTTTGGACTTCTTCTGTCGTCCTTTTATGCATCCAACATGTTTTACCCCGCAAAGATAGCGACTACTCTCACATTCGTGCAACGAGACCTTCTGAAGTTCAATGACAGTAACGGAGTAGACAAATACATAATGACAATTACAACACAACTGAAGAAATTAAGTAAGGTTTCAAATAATACCTACACTGGAATAACACATTGCATTATTCAGGAAAGGTGTCGTTTTTTCAATATAAATATTAAGATTGGGTGTTGAATAAAACGTGACACTGGAAAATATATCTGGATCCAACAAGACCCATGAAGATCGGATGAGGGATGCTACCTGTATGTGGTGCCAAAGGAAATTGTTGACGGACGGACACAAACCCATGACAGTTGCAAAGTTGAGCTAAAATATATTTATGTATTTCCCCCCATCAAGCCAATAACCTGCAGGGATGAGTGAAAACATTCCTTGCTATGCGTACATGCGCGAAACATTGAAGTAATTATATTTAGTTGGGATTATATTTCGATGTGCTTGCCATGCATTCTCATGACATTTATTGCTCTCATTTCGGTCTTTGTTGTTCAGGGTCCGTGTGGCGATCTGTTCCTGTTCCTGTTGTAAGCAGGGTCATTTTATCCAGACTTATTTCGCACGATTTATCAACAAAACTAAAATTGTGTGGCAGAGGTAGTTTCGACTTAATCACCGAACGACTGCGCCAACCGTTGTCATCTACACGTACATATCGGTTGTCATTAGTTTTTTTGTATTAAATACACAAGACACGGCAAAATTATTAATTAATTATAAATAGATACATTACTACAACTATATATATCGAAGTGTTACCAACCTTTCTACTTGCCATCTTTCGTCATCTATAATACCAACAGTATGGGTGCTCTGAATGCGTAATTCTTCAATCATCAATATCTGGTCTCATCATATATAGTGTTGGAATATTGGCATCACAAATCTTATTAAGTCAACGAGACGCGAATCCCCTCAGATGCACATGCACCCGATTACTATCTCTTCCGTTGGTTGTGCTGCTTTCTGTTCTATGATATCAAACTGTATATATACACAGTTATCACTGTTAAATTATTAATCTAAATCTTAGTATCATTTTTTTTCAGAAATTATCATCAGGGAAGCGGACTTTTCATCAGATATGTGAAACAATTAAATTTTTAACTGTGAAACTCTTGTTGATTCGATTTAATCTTATACATGAATTTGTGTGGAATCAATGGTTTGAAATACACTCGACATTCGAATCGAATTAGGGATGACTCTTGTCCAGAAATGCTTGTTTCAATTAATATTGATTTAATTTAGAATATTTTCTGCTAAAAAAGTGCGTTTGTTTAGGTGATGAACAATAGTGGTAACTGTTAACATATACCAGAAATGTTATTATGTAACTGTATCGCAAATATACGTTAATTATACTCTTTATCGCTTATAACTATGAAATAAAACAATACAATTTATCAATCTGGGACATTACATGATTGGCACGTAGCTACAGGAACAACCCAATGCTACATATATTTATATATATCTTCTAAAAATAGACAAATAAAGTGTCCCAATTAATCAACTCATTTCATAATAAAATATTCTAAATAAAATAGATAGTAATTGATAGAAGCCTTTCCGGACATGGGTATCCAATTCATAGGTAATATCTTAGACCCATGCAACTATTTCAAATTTGTTATTTAAAAAGATAATCCATCTTCAACGCAGGGAAATGTACGTCGGTATACTGTTGGATAGCCCACCAACATTGACCAAAAGCAACCCGCCCAACGGACAGCTGGCTTCGTGAGTGTTCAGACTTTAGGCAAATTACGCAGCAACCCAGAGGGGGGGGGTGGTGGTAAAATTCGACAATCCAGATCAAACTAAATCGAAGAGATGTGATGGGTAGTACCTATGTGCGATATTCTAAGGTTTTTTTTTAGCGAACGGGTAAAGGATGTTGCACGGACGTTTATTATATACAGTATATAATATTGCCCTCATAAACTTATATTGCCACCACCAGTGTGCTTGGCTTTTATTATACTCTATACCCATCATGATTCAGTAATAGCACGGGGTAGCAACTGCTCCGCGAGGTTGATACCTCTTCCGATCTTCGGTCCAGTTCTTATCCGATCTCGTCGAGGTCACTGGGAATTTTCCCATGGCAAATAACGCAAGTTTTACGCAACATATATATGTGCAGTTATTTGTTGTATATACATTGCCAGCTACCTCAACTATCAAGGCATACTAGTTGAAAATCGCCAAGTAAATGTGGAGTAGCAGAATTTGTCCATTTTAAGAATGTTCCAGTTCATTAGTGATGCTCCCAAGTACAAAAACAACTCGCAAGTGAATTGAACACGGATCAATAGTGAATTGGATCGAAAATAACAACTGGGTCTTTTCTCACAGAGCAGTTCCTACATTCTTCAAATACAAATTTTCTCAAAGACAAGAAGCAACCTCATGTTGGATCATCTCTGGAAGGCGCTACACACTATATCTCCCATAACTTCTCACCATGTAAATAAGTTTGTACCGTCATCTTGATCACATGTGTTACAATATTGTATTAGGAGAGGGGCTTCATAAGTCGCAAAAACTTGTGCCCCAATCCCTTTTGTATATTTTGCAAATAAAATATGTTTCAAGTCATAGAGTCGTCAAAAATCCGTCGTTTGAAACCAAGACGGATTTCAGAGGCATCACCGACGAAGATTCGTCTGAATTGGACGGAGATTCGTCTGTGGTGCGTCTGGCACGGATCTATTTGTTCCAAACGTCGCATTTTTGACGCATTTAATACAATTGTAGGTCTGGTATTAAATTCGAGTCGACAAAAATCCGTCGATTGAAACGGGCCTTTCCCTTGGAACAAACGTCGCACCACCGACGAATCGAATTCAATTATTTGAATTAGATTCGTCGGTAGTGCGACGTTTGTTGCAAATAAATGCGAGTAGACGCACTACCGACGAAGAATGCGTGTGGTCAACACGAATTTAATTGCTGATGCGTCTGAGATCCGTGTTTGAAACAAACGTCGCATCACCGTCGACTCGAATTTAATTCGGAGACATGCAAACGAGCTGCATAATGATATGCTAATGAGGGAATTCCAATTCAAACTGGAAAACACCAACGAGCATGACGTAATTTGGTGGTAATTGAATTCGAGTCGACGAAAGTGCGACGTTTGTTTCAAATTAAATGTGAGTAGACGCACTAAATAAATATTTATTCCGTTTAGATATACACGCTCATGGAAGTGTGCAAATTTAACATCAACGATGGGTTGAAATTGTTCTTGTAATTAGATTTTCCAGCAATGAATTATTGGGGAATTTGTTGTTTTTAGACCAACATTTGCATATTTTCCTACTTTTGGTCCAACATTTTGACTGAGATGGTTTGTGTCCTGATCCCTTGTGACCCCCGTGGCCAGCCAAAAAACTGCTAATTATTTTCCTATGCTTGTGTTCAAAATTATGAACTTAAATGGTCATCAGTTGGAAATTTTCCAACCTTCGTGGGGGTTTCACGTTGGAAATTGTCAGCACTTGGAAAGCTTGAGGCCAGTCTAATGCTGTATAGGTTTTTGCGGTTTTCATGTTCAAAATTTTCTCCCGCTGTGCCAAACTATGATCGGATTTTCAGGTTCAGATCTCTGATTGTTCTTCTACTGGCAGAACCGTGGTCCGCCCAGTGCATGATCACAAGTCTACTGATCCATTCAGAATAGGCTATTATCCAGGCATGTGAATGAACAGCCAACGGGGTGCAAATTGAATTGAATTCGTTTATTCACTTAAATGACCACAAACAGTGGTATATAGTGCTACATTGCTCCACTGACCCGCCTGCCCACTGCATTCAAATACAAACATATACATTTATAGATCAACAAAATTACGCAAATTTATTAGCCCCCCCCCCAACCGAGACCCTATAGCCGTACGTCCCTGTCCGCCATTGTTATTTTACCACGTGGTTTTAGATACTGACTAAATATATAGTGATATAGCGCGTTGACCTCAACTTGCTATTAAATTGTTAACACGGTACAACGTTTTCGTATACAAATAAACTGGACCTGATTTCTTTCATACAAGTTCAAAGCAAAATACCACCTAAAGAATCATGTTCGACCTAAAATATGTATCAAATATCTACGAAATAGCGATATAAAACCAATAATTTCCACTCCTCAGAATAGTAACATTAATTTCGTTGCTTGGAAGTCAAAAGCCACATTTTCTCACTAAATTTTACGTTTTAGAATTGATATAAAACTTCCTATGTTAGCCGTTTTGACGAAAACCCTTATGAACGCTTTATGCCATTTTAAGAAATCATTTAGATTCGTCTTGAATTAAATGCGACGTTTGTTTCAACAGACGAATTATGAATTAAACTCGAGTCTAATTATAATTGAATTAGATTCGTCGGTAGTGCGACGTTTGTTCCAAGGGTTACCGCTACAAATATTCCCCCGAACCTCACAAATATATCATCATGGAAGAACGGCGTGTTATCGATTTCTTATCCACAGCCGAAACTTAATTGTTAGTTTCGGTTATCATTCTTTGAATCAACACCTCTACATTAGTTACTAGCTAAACAAGACAGTTTGTCATATGTGTATACTAAACTGTGAAATTGCGTGTTTTCCGTTCTTCAAGAACGGATTCTCAAAATGTTTGGTTAAAACGAGTATTCGGACTTTCTGAACTGAACTCCATGCGTTCATTTAAATAGATAAATAAATGGTGGGAAAGACAGACAATCCTAGTTCATAATGAATTTAAGTATATAAATATAAATAATAAACGGCGGATTCAACGTGGTCATGGGTTTTGAACGCGATAAAAAAATCGGCAAACTCCGCATGAACCCCTTCGGGGTTCATGCAGTTTGCTGATTTTTTTCTCGCTGTCAAAATCCCGTGACCACATTGAAACCGCTGTTTATTTCTTATATGTGTGCACCGGAGGGGGGGGGGGGGTGGGGAGATATGTGATAACTTATACAGTATTCATGATTATAATTGCAATAAAATTTAAATAAGAAAACAGGAAATATCATACATTTCTGCTTTCAAACTCATTGATGCATATCTTCACATATCTTCTTATTTATTTATATGTAAGTATCTCTTATGTCAATTATGATAAGGACAAATTTTAATAAACTTTAAATTTGTATTACGCACATCATCTGTTTATATCATCGGATAGCCTCAACCCAAAGTGACAATTCTAGGAGTATCGAAACATGCACATATTGCGACTCAAACCTGAAAGACAAGCGCAAATGACCAATCGCTGACTGATCAACACGTCGAGATACACGTGGCCCCAATTGACGGCACGTGTGTGTAACTGTAGATGAATAAGTGCTGATGGGGTATACCATGTACATCTCTATACTTCAAAGTTACTGATTTGACAATTCTCGGACGAAAGTAACCCTAGGTAACAAATGTTGTCCAATCCCGTAAACATTCGCGATTTGACATTGAATATGTCGTTTTTGTGTCATTAGCCAGTAGCATTGTGCTGTCTTCTGTAACACAAGCAGGCTCTTGGTCAGGTAAATATAGTAGGTCATTATGATAACATGCTGTTTACGCGATGGTCATGGTATATATGAACGAAACTGTATGTGTTTTTCTGTTTACGGTAATTGGAACAAATATGGATATTTTCGAGAACTGCATGAGACCTCTCGTCCCTTTGATAAGCTCTAAATCTACATAATACTGTAAAATCATTCGTCGTCACAGATTTAACTATTACAGTTATTTTTCGATAACATAATACTGACAAAAGATGCGTGCCAGGATGTTCTATTCTATATCGAAAAATAGTAACTCCGCCAAAAAAAGTCCAACCGAATTCGTGATAACAGGTGCGCCGGTTCGCATGGTGGTTGACATATATACCAAGTTTAAAAGATATCGACTTGAAAATGAGAGAATAGTTTCTCAGATAAAGTTCCGGGCACAAGCAGACGCACCCCATACGGATCGACGCACGAACGACCCATTACTGTGGTCCTCTCCACGAAATTACGGGGGTGGGGGTAAAATCGGATTATAAGCCCGCACAATTGTTTATTAGAAACGCGTGACAATACTTTAATACTCAATACGATCAGAAGGTCCCCATACACATGTGTCAAGATATATTTCTAAAAAAATACGCTTTTGTTATCTGAATCGATTTATTGCAACAAAATAATAGTAACACTGTAAATTATGGTATCCAACTTCCCAAAGCTTGTTATTGATCAACCTCATGTTCCACAAAATATGGCCGTATTATCAGTAACTTATCACGAAATTTGACGGCATTAGCACTTGATTTTATAGTTATCCATCTTCGTCCGCATTTTTGTCAGACCCTCAGTTTTACCACTTTTTTATTATCACACATCTCGACAAATGATAAATTTAAAAAATCGATATCTGATAACTCGAAGCTTTCATAAGTTGATTGCTGGACTATAATCAAATAGTTTGTACCCCTGCACCAAGCCATAAAAATAGTAACTTTGTAACGTATGATCGGATTGAGTACTTTTAATCCAACACGACATCATATGTGATCGCAACGAACAAGTATTATAACTACGATTACAATACGAATTTTGGAAACTAACATATTTTGAACATTCACTAATTTTGACACAACTAAACTGCAACATGTTGTTAAAAGAGTCTCTGGTCAACGTGACGTTCATACACAATCGAATATTAATCACAATAGTTAAGATTACAATTTTACCCCGTGTATTTGTACAACTCCGCACCCACAAAAGTCTTTTATAAACGCCCAACGTGTAGAATGATGCGATATCGAAAACTTGATGTCAGTCGCTAGAACCGGAATCTCATTAATAATATATGTTAGTTAACTTACGTATTAGTTAATATATATGGACATATTAAAGTCGTTTCATAATGAAATTAATGTCAGTCAAGGGAATACGTTATCACTGAAGACCAGTATCAGGTATGGGTCCCCAAAATACAGGTTAGACATTTCACACCTGGCGCAACAGTACTTTGAAATTTACGATCATTATATATATAATTTGTGCTGCTCATTTGATATAGAGAGATATTCTTGCTTTCGACCGAACGACAAATTTGAGTCGAATACTACTATGACGCTATAATTTTGAAACTGTCAACAATAGAAGTTGTCACAATGTGAAAACCCAAAAGTTGGAACACAATACTAATACTATAAAATTATGATTAAATAATGTACATGTATCTTACAAAGAATTTTTCTATTCTGAATTAATTGGCTCTCGGGTGTTATACATAGCAATGCTTTCTTTATAAATAGACAGCACATGCGGTGTAAAATGAAGATGACTATCAAACATGACCACCACAATACACACACTTACATGTGTTTCTGTAGTGTATATTACGCTGATAAAAACGCGCAAGTGTCCTATACAACTTGAACATTTGTCTTATTCAATAATTTATTCCAGATTACCCTGCTCAACACTAGAGAATTCGGAAATGAAGAGACTCTCCTCGCCATAGAAAATTTCTGCAACGCAACGCCCTTAAAAATAAATCAACTGTTAGAACTAAAGGAGTGGCCTATAAGATTGAACGTCGAGGGGTTTCTATCATCGGTACGTATAAGTTTACTGCAATATTTCAAAAACCAACAAATTTATTCCAATCGAATATGGATATGTTCCCTATTAGCATGTATTTATTTATATCGAGCTATGTTCGTCAATTGCCGCTGCGAAACAGTTTGTCAACGTTTAGATATACGCTTTTGTTGTCATTATGTTAATGCATGCTTCAGTCAGTCAGTAATTACAATATAAAATTCGGTATATAATCATGATATAAGGATTAACTGTCATGTGGACTGTTTTTATGGAGATGTAACAGTGAGGTAAGTGGACATAACTTGTGTAAAAGCCGAAGGGTTTTACATAAACGTTACGACCACTTACCTCACGGTTACATCTCCATAAAAATAGTCCACATGACAGTTAATCCTTATATTTATATAAATTTGATGAAAAAGCCACTTTTGTAAATGTATTTAAACCGAAAAGAGTATCGTGACAAAAACAGCCAAAAATACCCAATAGCACCCTTCCCAAAAGTTAATAGGAACAATTTCTCTTCATATTGAAACCCGTCGATGTATTAAGACAATCCTGCGCGAGTCCAAATGCGCCCAAACCATTACGCGTTCGTCTTTCCAAACCCAATGACGTATCGATGTTATGAGCCGTTGCGCATTCACCAAGAAATAACTGCAACTAGCCACGTGGCAGACCAATCAGAATGCTGGATTAGTGATGACAGCACTTAGTATGTAAATATATATAAATAACCCATGCTGGTATCAGGGTTGGGGTAATTGTAATTTGTAATTGTAATTGAATGTAATTAATTACATTTTCCCAAGTAATTGGATGTAATTTGTAATTGAAAGTTTTTTCAATTACATGTAATTGAATGTAATTAATTACATTGAGAAAAGGGGTGTAATTTCAATTACATTTCAATTACATTTTCAATTACATTCCAAAAATACAGACCAATATAACAAGTTAACACATCAGCATTTGTATCTGAAATGTGACATGACTATGATATGTTAATAGTATCAGGTAAAACACTTGGTTACTAACTTACTTGACTAGTGTTATACACATGGGGTCATTATCCTCATATTTTCCTTCTATGTTAGTAGTTTCATGGATACATGTTCTAAATTAAAACTTCAAAGATGGAGTCATGAAACCCTCTCACTATAGAGTCACACAATGTTTTGATAGTCTAAATGTGGTTTGATTTAAAACAACTCACAAGTTGTGGGTCACAATAGAATTAATATGAATAATGTTTTGATAGCCCCCCCCCCACCCATAATGAGATGGTCTCATCATTTGTTGTTACAAGTTTGTATATAACTGCATCACTGACTATCAAGCAATCATTATCTGTTTGCCTCTATTAGAGTCATTAGCGATGCCTTCTCAAAGTTTTTCATTCATGAGGCAACATTTTACCCTGCCCAATGATATTTCTGACAAATTCAAAGCTACATGTAAACATTGTCCAACACTGATTTCGGGTTCAGCAAAAGCAACTTCAAATTTCATCACACATCTAAAGGTAAGTCATGTTGAATTTTATTTTATATTATTTATATATGTTATTGTTATTATTATATGTATATGTTTAATACACCTACAATAATGTGTATATCATCATGACAATATGTACATAATTAATACAAGTACATGTATTGGATTTAAAAAAAATAAAAAATTCATAAACATTATTGTTGTTTCTGAACATTCCCGGAATATATCTTTAAAAGTAATACATTCATTTTAAAACAATAATTGTTTTATAACATTAATAATAAATGCATTTTGTCTTCATAACAACCTAATTTAATCTATTTGTTTTGAGCTTAACTGTATTCACCTCCATATCTGGTCAGTGTTGTGCACTTAATCTGTGTTGCTGTCCTAATTATATGACTCCACTGCAGTATTTTATCAATGCGTTAATCCCCTAACAAAGGCAGCATTAGGCGCACGCACCGGTGGCCTGTTTTACTTCATAATCCTGATTATGTCATTGTGTGTTATTTACAACCCTAGCTGGCTTGATTGTTTTAATCCCTGCTATTAGTATGTAGGCAAATTATACATAATGATGTATCTTAATGTTAATTATTTTTGTTTCAGCGGAAACATAGGGATCAATATGAGCGCCCTCTTCATACTGGCGACTTAATTGTACAAACTTTCCTGGGTTAAGCCTGCTAGCTGCAAAGCACCTCTGTGCCCCTGCCTAATCAGCACCCGTTGAGCGGCTCTTCAGTATTGCAGGCAAAATATCCAGACCCGACAGGTGTCGAATGACAGATGACACATTCGAAAGAATGATGATGGTCAGTTGTAACCACCACATCAAATGAACAATTTGTGCTCGACATGTAGTTGTTGTTTTATTGTTTTGTTTACATTGTTTCACTGTGTTACATTAATTTGCTTTTATATTTTATGTATATCAATAAAGTTCATCAAACACAAATGACTTTCCTCCTTGAGGCTCTTCCCGATTTTCATTAACCAAAAGTAATTGTAATTGTACCAATGTAATTGTAATTGTAATTAATTACATTGCATTTCCAATGTAATTGTAATTGTAATTATAATTGACATATTTCAATGTAATTGTAATTAATTACATTGCAATGTAATTGACCCAACCCTGGCTGGTATGATTTACAAGTCACGATTACTGGTTGCAGTCCGTATTTCTAACCACGAGCATAACATTATCAAAGCGAGCGCACTTGTATTGTCCATATATATTATCTCAATATTTTACTTGAATGCGTTTCTCATAACGGCTGTTCTATTGTCACTTCTAAGTACAATTTTCGTTATTTTCCAGGTCACGGTACAGGCTGGAAGTAGGAAACTAATAGTCATCTCCTCCGAACCTGAGGGGGCAAGATCCTTGCACCTTGTGTGGCGGATCACTGAGGACATTCCAACATACACCTAGTAAGATATTGCTTAAAACATTCAATTCATTGAAGCGTTTAATTTCTGTAAAACTATGGAATTATAATTATATCACACAAACTCTATATATCCTTAAAGCCATTACATATGTCCGTATATCGGCGTATTGGTCACTAGTGAATATTAAAGCGCCCTTCTCGCCAATTTGCCTGTTCGCCAATATAAATACTAAACATTAATGAGGCGGTTTTAATATTTTGAATAGCCACAAATAACAACAATAACATACAATACAAACTCGTTAATTTTTTCATCTAAGTAAAAAATTTGTCCAACATGGTTTCACTTACGAAAATAGACACAGAACAGGCAAATTGTTATATTCTTCTTTGCAACTCTAAACGCGCAGTACTGTTGTGTACGACTGTGCAGCTTCTCTGCCAACTATCTATATGTAGGCATTTGTAAGCTTTAACCATTTTTTTGTGAAAACTGCATAAAGCTCCGGTTTTTTCATGTGATATACAATATCTCAAAACTCGTTGTTCGAGATAAGATTTTATGAAACTAATTAGCTAAAATTGATTCACAACTCACCTAACACTCGCTGTGAATCGATGTATAGCTGCGAATCGATGTATATAACTCGTTTTAACAGCTTATATCCAACATAACGAGTTGGCGATCCTCTTATACTATGGCGCTCAAATTGAACTACTGTTTATTCAGACACTGGAAATTATGCACGAATATTTCATGTTGACAGAATATGCCGATGTTTTACAGATTGTTCCTCCAGAATCCTATTCGGCGGTTTCATGACAACATAGGAGAAAATACCCGTACGAAATGATATTTAAAAATGTGAACCAATCAGATCGAATTACAAATTAATGTCACCCTTAACCACAACAGAGCTAATCATCTCAATATTCCATAATAATTAGCTACAAACGAAAATCGACCAAGACCACGTGTTGTTCAGCATCAGGTATATATCTCCACGTTAAGTGTTCTTGGCCGACTATGTAACACGACCACCATTGTCACCTGACAAAGCAAAGGTTGAGTGACATAGAAAAGAGCGTTCCATGATTTTATCCCTGATATGGTAGTAATAAAGAGCGTTTATTTCACTTGGGTGCGCCAACAATTGAAAAACCTGTGACCATGGTACTTGTCAAGGCATACGTAGCCGGCATTAGGTTCTCAATAAGTTTGCAAAACGTTCTCTGCGTGGGCGCGGAGAGTATCGGTAGCGCCCCTGCGTGCACCAGTCATGGTAAGTTTTTAGGTTGTGGGAATATACCCAACAATCCACAATAGACCAGTTGTCCACCAGTTCTCACACTCCGCTGCGATCAGGGCGGCGATTGCATTGCGCAGAAAAATTACCAAAGCGCCACGGTAAACGCACTAAGGTCTCAAAGAACCGATTGGTGACGCAGTTGACACTGGCTGGGACGGGACAGGATCCCAATTGTCGCCAGTGAGCGCCGCGCTTGTTTTGTGCATGCACAATACAAACGCAGAGGTTCGGCGTTCTGACCGGGCGCAGTACCGTCGCCATGGGAGCACAAAGCTCACGTCGCTCGCTCACCGTTGACGTTGCAAGGATGGATACAAGCTACTCCTGGTCGCAGCAAGAATTCCTCTGCAGTAAGCCTAATCAGACTCTCACTACGTGCATTCCAGTCCTTTTTACGCTTTTACTGCGCTGCCACGAGGCGTTATGGACTGGTTCCCGTTCATAGAACGTGCACACGGTGCTGCCACTGCGAATGTGACGCTCATTTTACGTCCAATCGTGACAAATGGCGTTCTTCCGACGTTTGCAGAAGGTTTCAGTGCGATTCCACCTTGAAATGCGATATGCTCACCCACGCAAAAAACTGGTATAAATAGAGCCTCACCATCGCTCAGCATCAGTCTCCATCTCTTCGCCATGACTGCAGAGAGTCAGAATTTTATAATTGTACAGCAGTTGCTAAATTTGCAGGCAAAACATGCAGAGAATGACGCGGCCATTGTCAACATCGTGAGAATGAGACGGGGGAGGAGGGCGAGGCCGAGGAGATGCTGGGTCCAACCATGGTTAGACGTGGGGGGAAGAGTTCAGTTCGCCACTACCACCGGCTGATTAATTGTTTTGATTAAAATTATAGTATTGACAAATGTTACCAAGTGTATATATCTACCTTCCATTTCAGAATGTCATATCCATATTTGTATTGGAAACTCCGAAAATGAAAGGTGAACGAAAAACCGAGGACACCTATGCCACCAGGGTGACATGCGGAACAAATCTACTGACAACCTATATTGACAGCCACCATATAAAGACCAACAATATTCACCACAACAGTTACTATCGCGTTGCTAACAGCCGAACTACTGGGCACCTCGGCAGCAATTTACAAATCGATCGTCATTGTATAGTAAGCAAATATAGTATACTCATCATTATCAAGGGATAACATAATTATTGTGACTGATTTTAAAGATGTCCTTCCAATTTAACGTTCATGCCAAATAATGCATATTTTTGACAGCCAATTGTTTGCTTAACATGCAAGCGAAAATGAAAAATAGTTGCAATCACCACTATTTGTATTGCATAACGATCATGAAAATCCAAAAAGTTTTGTAACCAAAACAATTCGGGTTTGAAAACGCCCTTTATTATAAACCGATTTTACCAACTGAAGCCTAGATACTCTTTATGATCATTGGCATTTTTTTCTAGGTTGACACAAATTCTAAACTTCTATTAAAACCCAATTGTTTTGAAGTCGATATTTGGCAATTTCTACATAATAATGGGTTCATGTATCATATCACATGTTTTTCTCTACAGAAAAGCTAAATGTAATATAATTTTTTTTAAATCAAACAGGTATCTTCAATGAACAATCAATTCACAACCAAAAACATCTTCAATTGAACAATTAGCAAACAGTTCAGGTCCGAATATGAACATCTCAGCTCCTAGCCTAAATATTCCAAATCTGATATTGAATAACCAAGCCCAATTGAGTGATAATCTTGACGCCACATATACTGTATCGGTTGAGACAAAGGCTCCGTCCTCCAACACTACTGACAAAGTAACACCAAACAGAGATTTAATTCCAAATACGAGCACACCAAACAAAAATAATAAGGAGACTGATGAGATCCCACCCACCCCCCCATCCCGCCACCCATAGTATCTTATGCGCCACAGGCGCCCGTATAGAGGCTACTGCCCACATAAATAATAAGGAGACTGATGAGATCCCACCCACCCCCCCCCATCCCGCCACCCATAGTATCTTATGCACCACAGGCGCCCGTATAGAGGCTACTGCCCACATAAATAATAAGGAGACTGATGAGATCCCACCCACCCCCCCATCCCGCCACCCATAGTATCTTATGCGCCACAGGCGCCCGTATAGAGGCTACTGCCCACATAAATAATAAGGAGACTGATGAGATCCCACCCCCCCCATCCCGCCACCCATAGTATCTTATGCGCCACAGGCGCCCGTATAGAGGCTACTGCCCACATAAATAATAAGGAGACTGATGAGATCCCACCCACCCCCCATCCCGCCACCCATAGTATCTTATGCGCCACAGGCGCCCGTATAGAGGCTACTGCCCACATAAATAATAAGGAGACTGATGAGATCCCACCCACCCCCCCATCCCGCCACCCATAGTATCTTATGCGCCACAGGCGCCCGTATAGAGGCTACTGCCCACATAAATAATAAGGAGACTGATGAGATCCCACCCACCCCCCCCCCCATCCCGCCACCCATAGTATCTTATGCGCCACAGGCGCCCGTATAGAGGCTACTGCCCACATAAATAATAAGGAGACTGATGAGATCCCACCCACCCCCCCCATCCCGCCACCCATAGTATCTTATGCGCCACAGGCGCCCGTATAGAGGCTACTGCCCACATAAATAATAAGGAGACTGATGAGATCCCACCCACCCCCCCATCCCGCCACCCATAGTATCTTATGCGCCACAGGCGCCCGTATAGAGGCTACTGCCCACATAAATAATAAGGAGACTGATGAGATCCCACCCACCCCCCCATCCCGCCACCCATAGTATCTTATGCGCCACAGGCGCCCGTATAGAGGCTACTGCCCACATAAATAATAAGGAGACTGATGAGATCCCACCCACCCCCCCATCCCGCCACCCATAGTATCTTATGCGCCACAGGCGCCCGTATAGAGGCTACTGCCCACATAAATAATAAGGAGACTGATGAGATCCCACCCACCCCCCCCATCCCGCCACCCATAGTATCTTATGCGCCACAGGCGCCCGTATAGAGGCTACTGCCCACATAAATAATAAGGAGACTGATGAGATCCCACCCACCCCCCCATCCCGCCACCCATAGTATCTTATGCGCCACAGGCGCCCGTATAGAGGCTACTGCCCACATAAATAATAAGGAGACTGATGAGATCCCACCCACCCCCCCATCCCGCCACCCATAGTATCTTATGCGCCACAGGCGCCCGTATAGAGGCTACTGCCCACATAAATAATAAGGAGACTGATGAGATCCCACCCACCCCCCCCCATCCCGCCACCCATAGTATCTTATGCGCCACAGGCGCCCGTATAGAGGCTACTGCCCACATAAATAATAAGGAGACTGATGAGATCCCACCCACCCCCCCCCATCCCGCCACCCATAGTATCTTATGCGCCACAGGCGCCCGTATAGAGGCTACTGCCCACATAAATAATAAGGAGACTGATGAGATCCCACCCACCCCCCCATCCCGCCACCCATAGTATCTTATGCGCCACAGGCGCCCGTATAGAGGCTACTGCCCACATAAATAATAAGGAGACTGATGAGACAAATTTTTGGTAGGGGTAACTTTTAGTTGAATATTTTACTGAAAGGACGCCCACACAAAATATAGCAGCAATTTAGGAACTTTGTTGAAATTTCAAGTCCGATAATTTATTATTTTTCATTTTTCGACAAAAGAATACATTGCATTTTGCTGTGTTATATAATATATCAAATAAATATTATGTGTTCACTACAAGTGCTATTATTTATTATGGTCACTTTCACCAAGCGTATAGTATATGTTGGCAATTGCAATGTTTTAGTGCAAACGTAATGATACTTTACACTTCAGACCAATTTGTGTTGATTGTTACAGGGTAGACAATACTCACCCAAGTTACACCAAGGGCCAGTCTTGAATACCTCTATTCCGGGTATACTCTATAACAATCAACATTTAATTGGTTTGACGTCGTACCTTGAGACACTTTTCAGAATGTTGGGTTTTAAATGACGAAGGCATCTCATCAATATCACAATTAGTTCACAATTAGTGCTTATAACATGTTATTTATTATGGTCACTTTCACCAAACTTATAGTATATGTTGGCAGTTGCAATGTTTTAGTGCAAACGTAATGATACTTTACATTCAGACCAATTTGCAATACGCAGACATTTACAATATTTACACACATATGCTTATGCAAATTTATCAGAAACAATAAGATACAATAATGTATAACAAACATTGGCATATATAGTATATATACACACTACAAATTAACTTATTACACGCATTGTACAAATGCTCGCAGCAATGCCCTAAATGCCTACTCTTATATTATGTAATATAATACAGACTGACATTACATAGCCAAAACCGTTTAGTCAAATATCATTTTCCGTGACGCGATCTATAATAAAAATACAAACTTTCTTTAATAAGTTCTGCTTTTCAATAGTTACATGTAATAAACCGTGTAATTTATCAGTCGACAGGTACAAAGGAAATGTGCAGTCGCCGTAATCAATTGTTTTAATCTGCGTAGTAGGTGGAGTACACAAGGGATAATATTTGACCTGCATAATACAATGTAACTAAGGATTACTTTAATATGAAATAAGATTATATAATGTATGACTTTTATTTAGTTCCCGCTCGGTTATTTGTACAGTTACATCGTGTATGTACGTATCACATCAAGACCCACTCTTTCGTTTCAGGTATGCCCGATTCTGATGGGTTACACAACCTTTACACCCAGACGGACCGACCAAAGTGTACATTTGACAAAATGGGACAATGTTACCAGCTTGGTCTGGAAGGCGTTAAGAAGATGGGGAGGACGTTCGTTCATCTTCTCGTCGCTCCCCGATCTCAAATTGACAGAGTAATAAGAGGTAAGGAGATTTTTTAGATAATGTTTAAACATATACAATTATTCAACTTCAGCGAATATCATACGTTAAGATCTATACATGTACACGGCGTGTTGACAAGAGCAGGGACGTGTACATACAAGCGTGGTCTATCTGATTATATACATTATACTTGTTAATTTGTTATGTAAACTCATACCTAGAGAGGTCCATCTTATTGGTCTCGTTACCTTCTTGTTGTTATATAAAATAAATTATAACAATTTATTGAGCGGTATATATATCATACACGTACGCCCGTGTATATAGGGAACGTGGCATCAGTATTATCCGATATCGCCATATTCTAACAAACAACATAAAGTGCAAAACCATTCTACAATATGAACAGGGTTGTGACAGGAAGACATGTCACCTCCCGACAATCGACAAATTCCTCATTTATGTATATGTATACTTTGTTTATATGGCATGTTTTCGATTGAAAACAACTTATTTAGTTACATGCTTTTGTCAACAACAAAAAATCCTTAAAGCGGTAGTCCATTTATTTTCGCGCCAACAAAATCGGTGAAATAAATAGGATCAAATAGACAAAAATAATCGTAATCGAGTCTTCGAATGGAGATCATACCATTCTAATGTAAACTTTCAGAAGTGAAGGTGAGGCCCCATTAAGTCAAACGTTAGTCAATCAATGAAATGCCAAGATTTTGATAAAACAAATTATAAATTCAACCGAATTTATATTACATGAAAATAAACGCACCACCGCTTTAATTGTCTGAACAACATAATTATAATTAAAATTGTGCATATATCTTGTAATTTTAATGCAATAATTGGATCTTTTTCAGAACGACAGAAGGAAAACACCAACAAATACACGGGCGCTGTATACATGAAGCCAATGTCGTTCTCGGGGTGCACCTGTACACCAACAGGCAACCACATACCTTGCTCTGCCCCGTGGACATAGCCCCCGGCCAGATCGGCAGTTATGAGCTTTTGTAGACCTTGAACATATTTTGTACTTAACCTGTACAATATTAGATTCGAAATAAATATTGTTTACACTAACACATTTTGTGTATATATCATACATCATATATGTTTGTTTGATAAATGTTAAATAAAATATATCAATATCATTATACCTGGATAGTTGAATTATAAAAATCATACCCCAAGCCTGTTTTATATGGAAGCGTATTGGTGTCATCTATGTAGGAAAAATAAATCCTAATTAGGACATAATTATCTCCTAATTAGGACTTAGTATCTCCTAATTAGGACTTAGTATCGCAGAAAGGGTAAAGTTACTACGTTTTCATCTCAAAGTTGATATAACTTATTAGTGAATGAAAATTGCTATCTAACTTTCGTCTATCAATGTTTTCGCGCCTCTCTTGTCTGTTTATTTGCGCGCATTCAACGTCACTTGTTTAATAGGCTGGTTCCTGGTCGAAAGCTGCAAACGTCTGAAAACGTAGTAACTTTACCACTCGAGCCACAGTATCTCCTAATTAGGACTTGGTATCTCCTAATTATGACATAGTTATCTCCTAATTATAACATAATTATCTCCCAATAAGGACTTAGTATTGCCAATATCGGTCGAGGCGAATATGAAACCGTATCCGCCAACTAAAGGACATTTAGTTTTATATACGTTTCCCACATTTATTGAAAATACCCCAACATATTGGCTGTACCTAAAGGCTGAATCAGCTGCTGATCAGTGTGTTGAGCAGATGGCACTTAATATATGTTCACCAGTTCAAAATTCCGTTCAGCAGATCCCCCCCCCGAACTCAGTTTAACTGATTTTGACGAAGATAATGGGGTTTAGGTTATGCAAATGACTTGTAATCGATGGGCCATAACCAAATACACGCCGGGAATTGCATTTGACCGCCCTCCACCCCAGTTCAACAACCCGTTCAGCACTCTATCTGGGGCAGTTCAGCAGATTCAACGAACGCAGTTTAACCGACTTTTATCGAATATAGTCGGGTATAGGTTATGCAAATGAAGTTTTATCGATGGTCCATAACCAAATACAGGAAGAAAACATCATGTGGCCGCCCTACATTTTCGTTCGGCGGAATGCAGATTTTTCAAGAATGGATGTGTCATCGTCCCGTGGATAAAAACATTACTTTTACCAGCAGAAAACAAGTTCAAACTTCTATTTTACTATTTAGTATATATTAGACTAACATTTTCTGCAATAATCCGTCACCCAAACATGAAAATGTGAACCTAATGCTAGTTTTTCTGTTAAGATTTTCGAAGATTTTAGTTCGGCGGAATGGAGATTTTTCAAGAATGGAGGTGTAATCGTCCCGTCGATACAAACATTACTTTTATCAGCAGAAAACAAGTTCAAACTTCTATTTTACTATTTAGTATATATTAGACTAACAATTTCTGCAATAATCCGTCACCCAAACATGAAAATGTGAACCTAATGCTAGTTTTTCTGTTAAGATTTTCGAAGATTTTAGTTCGGCGGAATGCAGATTTTTCAAGAATGGATGTGTCAACGTCCCGTGGATAAAAACACCACTTTTACCAGCAGAAAACAAGTTCAAACTTCTATTTTACTATTTAGTATATATTAGACTAACATTTTCTGCAATAATCCGTCACCCAAACATGAAAATGTGAACCTAAAGCTAGTTTTTCTGTTAAGATTTTCGAAGATTTTCGTTCGGCGGAATGCAGATTTTTCAAGAATGGAGGTGTCATCGTCCCGTCGATAAAAATGACCACAATTATGGATTAATACAAATTGCTCGGCATGTTTTCATTCACAGACTTCTTGAAATACGACACTGTAGTTTCAAACATTTGATTATTAGTTCAATCTTTTCTTGTTTTTTTTCCGTTTCAAGGCAGCATGGATTTTTCTGTAGATTTTCCATTTGGATTTCTTGGTTTCCATTCAGACTTCGACTTTTCACAAATTGATGATTTTTGTTCTGACTATAATTTTGACGTTTCCGAGTTAACTGTCAATGGTTTCCCATTTTTCGCTTTTTACTGCCCTTCTGAATTTTTTGCTGCCTTGAATTTCTGTATTTTGAATAATTTTCATTTTGAATACTACATATGTCAAATGTGGATTTGAACAAGAATATCAAGGTGAGGAAATAGACCGTTCACTTTTACTTTCATCTTGGTCTTTATTATTTTATCAATTTGCTGTTCCGTATTATTTTTTCTCTCCTTGATTTCATTGTCTTATTTGAAATTGCTATGATTAGGCCACATACAAAGTAGTTTGTTTCTCAGTGACCGCCGTGTCCCAAAAATATGTGCGCGTCAATGCTTTTTATTCTCATTTTGTAATAAATAAATAAAAACATGTATCCCGCATTGATATTTATAAAATTCACCCAACATGGTACAGACAAGAATGCTAGACGTTTCGGCACCTGACTTTTCGGCACTTGCTAATTTTCAGACCAACAAAATTATGAGTGAAGACTAAATTTGTTTTTTTATTCTTTATTTCAATAAAATGTGATAAAACATGTAACATGGTAACACAAATAAACACTGGTGGAACGAATGGTAACGATGGTGAACGTTGTTGGTACGGACGCTACACATATAAACACTCCCAAACAAATAGCAATGGGCACGGCATGGACCAGAAAAGAGCGTTCCATGTTAGTCTATTCCTGATATGGTAGAGATAAAGAGCGTTTAATATATATATTATATATTATATAGTATTTATAAAAAACTTAATTTAAATTAAATAACCTTGAAGAGATGTAGGACCGAAGAGGACCATGAGATAAATCGTATCCGCAGGTCGATGCCTCACGTGATACAACCGTCCTAGTACCTCCAGGACTCCTACACCACACGGCGAACAGGGTGCCACATTAGGGGATTTTTACCCCTCGCAGTGGGGCGCGGTAGGCATATTCTACCCCGGACCCACACGGAGTTTAACATCTAAATGCTATGTATTTCTGGTGGGACTCTTAAGTAAAATATTAGAGAAATTATCAGATAATGTGAATCAGCTGGTGACAAAGAATCGTGAGTGTTTCATTTATGTCGTGGTGGCAGCTGGTATCTGACATCACAACAAAAATGAAGCACCCAGGGGGCAAAGACTTGACATTCAATGAAGATCGGTATCCCACCTCGGATTGACTGTTGTTGAGAAAGTAGTACAAATTATTGAGAATATTGAATTGATTTCTCTTGGAAAAATGTGCATTGTAAGGTGGTTTGTGTCCCAACCGTAGACCTGGTAAAACAGCAAGAGGCACTTATGTTAAGGGGAATATTGCGGATTCCAACAGTCTCACCCGCTGATTTGATGGAGGCTATAACCGAGATCAACTCTAATATAGTCTCTCTGTGAGGCTAATGGTGTAACATCACTCAGGTGTGTGAGCGGGACATCCGCAAGATTTCACAAATAGCTTTCGGGAAACGTAGGCTGATAAAAAGACGAGAGTGGTGGCACTATTCACAATTATATGATGGGTGGCATCCGTAGACAAATCTGGAGTATAAATGGTGCCAATTGCTTTGTCACTCAATTATTTTGGACATTAATGTTATTCTGTTTAAATGTTAGCATCCTGTCTGAAAAGTATATTCATTGTATACGTATTCATTCAAAATCGCACTAAAAATCACTAATATTCCTTGCAGTATCTTGATAAATAAAGCTAATATGATTGTATCCATGGCCCATGCTAACTTATACCCTGATAATTTCTGATTTTAACTTATGAAGCATGTATGGAATTAGTAACGGGGTATATGTTAGTCCTTAATATTTTCCGCATTTGCAGAATAATCTCCCACATAATGCATGCCGCTCGTACAATATTATGTTTTCTCCGATATTGATAACAAAACTGATAATAAATAGAATGACAAGACGACTAGTAGAAATTGGCTATGTGCACCTATCCTTCGAGGGGTTGTTTGCCTTCAAATAAATCTATGGTGATAAGTTTATTGGTCTGCCATACGGAGCAGGGATCGTTTCGATTGAATATAGTGGACCAGATATTGGAATAATTCACAACCATGTCCAAACCGTCTGGATAATCAACGTCCGCAATGTTCTGCATTTACCATGTTCTTAATAAGTTCCCAATTTAACGATTGGATGTATACTACAAGAGATACAGGGTATTATGTGAGAAGGGAACTTCCTTTTAAGGTGGTTTTATCACATGAAATGTATATACGTGATTCTTAACAAAATGTCAGTAGTAAGTAGTTGCTATTCACACTTTCTTTCGAATTACTCTCAGTGATGAAAATCAACACGCTGGTCATCCTATAATCCCCAATGCGGGCAGTATTCCCAGTGGGGGCATCAGTAAACCGCAAATCAGGCTACAACATAGTCCCATAGACATGTTTATATTAAAATTGTATCATATCTAATGTTTCAAGCGATTAGGTGAACTAATTGAAATTTAATTGCATGTTATTAAATGGTGATAGCCATACATGCATGAGATCGAGAAATTAAAGTGGGAAATCGAGCAATTGCATTTGAGTAGCTACTGACTATTACGTGCATCAATTGAACTCCGTGAACCCTATTTTTTGACATTTCCCTCGATATTTGTCATTCTCATAAAGTAGTAGCTATGAGTAACAACGTAAATCGAACCGAATATAAAGTTTGTAAAGTTGACGCTGTAGGAGCGTTGTCGCAGTGGCCGCGGGAAATCCGAAGATCGTTTTGGACGTCGAACCTGATTTATATTGACAACTGTCGGTCCCAAGCCCGGATAAAGGACGAGGGGAGTTTTCAGGCTATCATGTTACCTACAAGTCATGACATAGTTGAAATTGTTACAACAAATTTATCAATTATAATGGAACAAATGTATCGATGATAATGGGCCTATATAAAGTGTCACTAAAGGTAAATTTGTATCAACAAGTTCCTTCCTTGTGGGGTATGCCAAATAAGTATCAATATATATACCTACTTTATGCCGAATCGTGTAAAAATTACTGAATAATTTATCAAGCAGGATCATAACGAACCAAAGCCGGAAGCTTTGGTCGGATTCGTCATTTCAGGTTTAAACCTGGTCTATGTAAACCTCTAGGTTTAAACCCACGACCGCAGGTCTAAGTGACGCATTCGTCATCTCTGGTTTAAACCTGGTCCAACCAGACCAGTGGTTTTAGTAGTAGTGTCTCTGTACCGTCGAGATAATTAATCGTACTTTCCTAATGCGGACCACCACATGTTATTGATTGCGAAAATCAATAATAACGACAGCGAGCATATTTTGATTGGAAATTTATAAGCGAGAAGCACTCACATCTATAAAGTTTGTGGGGATAAGTTTTTGTCAATTTCGATATGTGTTTGTGTTTTATAAGCTTAAACCATCTAATTTGGCGGTCCAGCTAAACCATCTTTACCGAGGCTAAACCTGAGATGACGAATCCGTCTTTTCTTCATCGTGGTTTAGAATTGTCAAACAATCAGTCCAAGGGTGGAGCTGTACATACTCTCGAGTGAGGGCGTATCTAAGTGGCGACTGCATACTGGTGTTTGTTCCGCTTGGTAACATGGTAGTTTGACTGCATGCTCATATCACCGACTGTAATTGTCAATCAGCTGGCCACTAAACGACAAAAACGCCCCCTTAGACCCGATTTGGCTGGACCGCCAATGGGGGTTTGAATCGGGCATGTGGGTCGTATATAGACAATATCTGATTTTGTGATGTCACCAATTATTATCTAATACGACGCTGCCTTTTTGATTTTCTGTATTCTTTGGTAATAGGTTTCAATAAGTCATTCGGTATCAAACAAATTCAAATAATCTGATAAATCTACGGGTCCACACTTTCTGAATTAAAACTATCAGTGGCCATATTGATTTTGCCACTATTGTTATAAGATCAATGCGTGTGCCACATTAGGTTCATTCGTAATAAAAAAATCCGCTAATATTGTGATAACAAGCTATCTTTCTGAGAAATAAAGTCGTCCCCTCTGCGCGAATAAAATTGTGCATAAGAAATGTGAACCGCGGCCGTTGCATAAGAAATGTGAACCGTTGCATAATATTGTGAATTGTTGCATATAGTTATAATTGTCACTTGTTGCTTCGCCTTTTGCAGCACCGGGAAGCGAATACGAACCTTCGAATGAGTCGGAAGCGGAGGTGGAGGAGATTAAAGATGAGACAGAGGAGTCGAAACCAGAGAGAGGGCCAGGTATGGCCGCCGGAGCAAAAAGACAAATGGTCAGTTGTTGTTTTGGAAGCTTCCTTCGTTCGTATATTCGTTATTATTCATTATATTTGACACTACTACTGTTCTAGGACTTTGCTAATTGCTTCAAATTATCTTTTGTAGAAGAGACCTTTGTATTATCCATCTGTATGTTTATCCAAATTTCGGAAATAAAACTGTTCTGGTTATTTTTTGGTATTTGTTGGCACTTGATTCTCAATTAGACAAACTCCCAATTTTGGAGGCACATAACCCGAAAAATACTGAACATATCTGGAAAATGTTTTCTATTCTGTTATCATGGTTGTGTTCTCAACAAACTGGATATATAAATGGAAGGACATGTGAAATGAAGTTTTTTTTAATAAATATCCTTGAAAAGCTATAAATTGAGTCTTTTACCAAATTTGAACATATTTATTTCACAAAATTTACCGATTATGCCTTTCTTGATATTTAGTATGTTTATAATTGCTTAATAGACATAATCATGTGCTAAGAAACATTGTGTTGCAATTAGTTTGAGGTTTGGCACTTGTTTTTCCTCATAAATGCACTGGACTATATAAGGACCATACAGGGAGGATTTTTTGCAGAAAATTAATATCCGTACATGTATGATTATTTTGATTCTGAGAGGCAGCGGTAGATGAACACGAAGGAACATACTGTCAGATATCAAGTTAATATGAGCTTCTTTGGAATTGGATTTGATACTTTTTTCTTTTTTTGTGCAGTCTAATAAATAGACGTCTTGCTGCATATACAATGCAATATGTTGGTTTTTTTCCATTTAGTCAGTTAAACATTGCGTTAGGTTATTTAAGAACAAACACTGACTTCTGTTTGTGTAGTTTATTTATTACAACACAAAGGCTAGTTGAATGTTGTGGTAAGTGGATTTGGAAAGTTTGTGAAGTGTTTCTGTGACTTGAAAACATTTACATTACAGGAAACATTTTTACAATTTCAATTAGGCTCCCATCTACAGATGATCACAATTGCGCTTGCAAAAATTTAAAAATGATCTGGCCATAAATACTGGCTGCAGCGTGTGCCTATGGAGTATGGATTCAAATTTGAAATCAAAGATGGCTGCAATATATAAGCCAGCCACCCTGAAGCTACATATGAAGTTTGTTGAATATCGGATGAAGACGAAACATTAGACCTTAAACTAATTAAGTTACTAATCTGCTAATCTGATTGAGGGTGGGTTCCTCGACTCGAATCAAATATTGTTTACCCCCGAAGCCAAATAAATAGTACTCTAGGAGCGTCTGATAGGATTGAGTAGCTTTAACCTCTTCAATATGACACGGTCCACTCACTAACACAATTTGGTTTTGCATATAGGCTTGTCTCACATAAACGAAACCACACCAGCCTGCAAGCTACAAGAACTTCAAAACCGGCAATCTCATCTGCACTGCAATAAAAACAAGAGATTTTCAAAATAATGACATCTCAAGATAAGCTCATGCAGATCCGAAATAGAGAAAAAGGCCTACAATCCATGAAGGTAAGACCATTTGTAAGAGATTTCAGACAATCTGCCAAATTAGAATGTACCTGTTTTTGAATTCGCTTCGATTCTAACGAATTAATAAAGGACATTCTAGTACAATAATATATTTTCAGATGGGAGGGGGGGGGGGGCGTTCACATTTCTATAACAAATGTAAGAAAATTTATCTCAAGAAATATTATATTTACACGCCGATTTCGTTAATTTTTCTGTGGTGTCATTTTCACAATTAAATATAATTATATCTCCATTGACGTTGGATTACTATTCGAGAGAGGGAGAGATAATTTTAATGCAAATCTATTATGCAGCCAAATTGATGTTATATTTTAAAATTGTGAATCTCATCCGGGCCACAATTACGACATAATTTGTATAAATCCCGATTTAAAAACAAATAGCGTAATTATTGTAATTATATATAATATATATATATATCTTTATTTCCTACAGCTAGGAGAGTACGTAATCTTTGTACAACAATACACGACTTATCACTGAAGATTTATCATGCATCTCACCTTTTGTCGCAGGTCGGCTTTTAATCCGTCCCACAAAATGCCATTTTTACCTGAAAAACAGAATCACATGGAACAAAGAGTATATATTTATTAACTACTAGCTGAGGGGACGGGTCATATACGTCAGAAGAAGCCTATTGCCCCGTGAGTAACAAGTAACCCCGTTAGGACATCGACCAGCATACCCCTAGTCACCACACCAACTTTGGTTGAAATCGATCAGTGTCTGCGAGGACACGGAATAAGCATATACATTATATAACCATATAGACACCCCATACTTTTGTGTATATGGGGATCTATTTATTTCGGAATTTCAAGATATTATTCTTTCATCCTTAAGACAAGATGTTCTTCTGGATGATGATGTAGTAGCCAGCTTCCGAAATGTGGAAACTGTTGAAGTAGGCAATATATCATCGAAACACTTCAGCATCAACATTGAAGGGGTCATCACATCAGTATATAACTCCAGGTATGGGTCATATTGAACTCAATTTTACAACATGTTTGTGAAAATTATTATGGGACATTCATCTGAAAGAATTTGCAGAGTTCATGAATTTAAAATCGCAGAAAGCTTTGGAATCCTGCATGAGAGCAAAAAATCACCATAAAGCGTGGCAGTTTCTACAAATATCGTTATATAGCATGGCCGATGAACTGTTGGTGCCGTTTGTTCGTCAGTCATCTGCCACCGGTGGCACAAGAAACTTCATTCAATGGTGTGCCAATGTAAAAAATCCTAATTTTCAATTACATTTTGATATAACTTTTAATTACCTGTTTGCCATGCATCTGTTTAGATCGTCGATTCGCCGTAATAATCACACCGTGGCATATTCCGCTATTAACGCCCTTAAACCACTATGTTCTGGGTGCAATATGCCAAACTATCAGGAGATATTACTGTGGGACATCAGTGGCCTTGTGCAAATGCCCGCTATAGTGCATTCGTTCATGGCTGAAAACATAGCGTTTTCCCAAAGTGGAAACATATCCCAGTGCGAGGGAGGAGATTTTATGCTAGAGGGGAGAAACAAACGTGTGAAATTTGGATCCCGAAGGGTTTGCCGACAGAAGATCGATGGTTAAATGTAAGGGAAACACGCCAGGATATCGATTCCACTTTGCTAGGTTTTACACCCCTTAGTGCTAAACTTTTTGGACGGGAAGCACAGCCTAGTACCAAAATATTTTAACTCTGATCTATCAAAATTAGCCACCAGCCAAATGACTTCCTGCAATGTTATTGTTATGACGCTGTCACACGGGTCATACGAAAGGTGCACTGCGACAGCAAGTACGCTGATAATTACAGTGACGGTGATTCAATTGAAGTGAGGGGGGAATTTGAGAAAGAAACGGTGAAAGTGTTTGGATTCTGGAACATGCTATTCTGCTAAACATGATTAATATCATGCTGTTAAAGGGATTTATACTTGTTCGAGTCCATAAAAGTGATGAGTTATTATTCAGGCACAATGCCAAACTGGATAATTTAACATTCTACAACATTACTGAAAATTCCAAAGAAATCGACCATACCACTCAATATAAAATATCATCAAAACTACACTCAGTTGTAAATATTTACATCTGAATTCCGAAAGCAACAATCGGCGACAGACAAACACAAATGACTTCACATGCAGAATCGGTGGATTTAATTAATATCAGAATGACTGTTTCTGAACCAATTGGATTGATATCCGTTAAAAGATCGACTATGAGCAAGGTTATTCTCCATTTCTATTCGACCACCCTACCAAAGTGTTTCACCTGACTTTAATAAATACAAGTTGTCGATAGTAACTGGAAAACAGAATCACATAGAACAAAGAGTATTTATTTATTAACTTCTAGCTCCGAGAATGGGTCATATACGTCATATTACCTGTCAATTACCATTAAATTAAACGTTAATTGAATGGTTTGGTGTTACATATTCCTATTGAAGAATTTGTCTAATACTCGTTGACAATCCAAACTTTGCGTCTGCATTATATATCAGCATTAATAAACCATTGTGTCCCTGAATTTGAGACCGTTTTTATACTAATAACATGTTTCTTGATAACATAGATTATTCCTTGTGATAATGAAATTGTTTTAACTGTTAAAAGTTATGCTTCGCCTTGTTGTCGTAATGGAATTATCGTTCAGAACACTGAAGACAATGTTCCGGTAGTTTTCGGATTCCGAAATGAAACTATTCAACATTTTAGTTACATGAATTCTGTGATAATTTATAAACTGGTTCACACCCTCAGCCAATCAAAGACACACATATGGCATCAATCAATTGGGGTGCATGTATACATGTTCATTTTCTTATATTGCACTTTCCTCTCCGTTTCACCACTTCGTGTGCATTTTCTCAACAGTGGCCACATGATGTAGGGATATCACATGGTGTTGAATGTACGCACTTGTATTCCATGGAATCATGTCGGGTCTGTTTCAACAGTTCATTCCACGATTTACGGGGTGTGAAGTATTATTGGACGAGACACGCAACGTTGGACACATGTAATGTGCTAAGAGGATTTCGGATATATTTTTATCATAAAACCTATTCAGAACACATGATGAAAATAAGCCTCACACATCGCTTGAAAAGACGATATTATCACACCAGTTCAACTGCATTCGAATGCACCCGCATATCCAATACGCAATGAATGTATCGCTATTCATGTTGCGAAAGGTAAGTTTCAATTCCGAATATGTCAATCAGTGAATACCACAATTTGTTCCATACCATCTGTGCAAACTCAGATGTACACTCGATATATCTATGAAACAAGAGATTTGAATGTTTGTTTGCAGTGATTGCATTGAGTGGCATTGTCATACGTGGTTTTGGTGAAAATATTGGCCATTTTGATACAGATTGGAAAATACTCTGATAATCCTTAGATATCGATCAGTTCGGGCCATCTTGTTGTGAGCAATGAAGACTTGGCCTGTACGGCAATCGGAGTATTGGCCTCATCTATAATCACTGCTTATGTCGGATTCAGTCTGACAGACTTAATTCAGCTATTTCTGGATGTTCAAGTTAATTCATTATGGAGCCCTCTCCCAGCGTAACCTGGATACCAAAGCCCACCTGACAGTCCCGATCAGGACTGCTTGCTGATGTGACCCATAAACCCACCGCCGAAACCATGATGGAGTTGTCAATAACATAGTACACTCCAGAGTACAGCAGCCTGGTGGCAATCACCGCCAGTAGCAGCGGCTCTGATATCGCAGTAGTGACCATAGTGCAGGAAACGATAAAGAAAGCTGAAGATCAAAACTGAGAAACAGACACACGACATCCAGCTCAGTCATCAGCTCCTATACAACAACTATGCCATCAACAGAAAGAAATACAAAGCTCCCCCCAGCTTTTGTGGGGCAGGCCCCTCCATAAAGGAGAATGCGGCCCATTTGTGCCCTAAATTTGGGGCATGTGTCCTCATGTGGGCGTTTCTTACACATTTTGATCATTTCAACATTTTGATTTAAAGAAAAAATATATCAAATAAAATATTGTATTTAATTTGTTTTTTTGTTCAATTTAAAAAAAAAAATTTGTTTTATTTCAGATAATTTTTTTTTTAACCAGAATTTTGAAAAACTAATGGCATTATAACATCATACAGGGTACCCTGACTCGGGTCTTTGAGTCACCAGAGCGAAAATATAAGGGGGGGCTTTTTTAGGTGTTACAGTTGTTAGTCCATATAATCACACTGTTGTACCAATAACGGCAGATAATCATCGATTAATTTTACCTAATTCCCTCCCGTTGACAAAATGTTAATAGAACAATTTCAGTTCAAACAATACACGACAACAACTAACCTTTAATCGGAACACACCTCCCTCATGTGTTCACCGGCCACCCTGCTCTGTTCTGTCTCCATTGCCACCAACTCTTTTACGAACAATACCAGGTCTTTTTTAAGCCCCCGCTTTACGCCACCATCCCACCTTGATTGCATTAGGTCAATCTCCTCCACATATCCACTCATCCCCATCTTTATCTTCGATGTTGCCATCTTTACCAACTCTGGTTTCTTCTTGTTCGAGATGTCAACAGCAGCCCTTTCTTCCCTCGTTACAGCCAGAGGGGTGTAGGTGTCTGGCAATTGGAATTTCTTTTTTTCCATGGTATTCGCGTAGTACGAGGCCATGGCACTGGAGCAGATGTTGTTGAAGTCTTCGAGCTGGTTGCTCAGCTCCAGCCCGCCCATGCTTTTGTGTGGCTGTCGCATATGGGGGTAACAGTGAGTTATTTACAAAGAAAAACATCATATGTGAACAAAATAGGAGATATCTCATTCCAATCTTCGACGACTCACGGGATAATGAATCAGACGCAAGAGAGTCAATGACTGTTGAGATTGCACCAGACTGTACAGACTGAGTGGTTGAATTGCAACATATCAAAGTTCGATGTCAATTATCTGTTCATGACTATGTTGTTCCAATTTCAGGCGGGCAGACCGGTACACTATTAAGTCCGGATTTTATTGGCGTTTAAAACATGATCTCATATGTATTACTTAGAATAAATTTATATGCATTAAAGGTATATTTATCATTCTATGTAAGATATATATTATTGCACAAAGCGGGAGAGCGAACCGCCAGCGCATCCCATTCTAGAATGGTTCATGTACTGTAACACAATTGAGTCTTTCCCATTCAAGATATTGTATACAAGATACATTTATCAAGAGATGGAAATGTATCGAAGGCCTGTTCAAAAATAGTGGTCACAGTATGCAGTTAAATATAGTTTCTTCCGAGATAAAATAAAACAGTCAGTAGCAAGTGACTTTTCATGATCCTCCAATACTGGCATCCGAATGGTAGTATGGCTTTCAGTACCATTTAATCGCGAAGAGTCACTCTGATGATTCAAAAGAAAATCGCCATAGACCGTTTGTTGTCCAGCATCAGGTATATTCATCCACGTTAAGTGTGTTCTTGGCCGACAATTGTATCATGATCGCCATTGTTAACTGACAACGTGACAGAGAAAAAGAGCGTTCTATGTTAGTTAATTCCTGATATGGTGTTAATAAAGAGCGTTAATTTCACTTCGGTGCGCCAACAATTGAAAAACCTGTGATTATGGAAAGTATTTGTCAAAATTGCGGATGAAGATGGATAACTCTAAAATCCAGTGGTACTACGGTCAAATTTTGTGATACTCAAGTGATAATACGGCCATATTTCGTTTAACAAAATGTTAACAAAATGGTTAGCATTATTTTGTTGCAAATAATCAATTCTTATAACTAAACTGTCTGATAAGATTGAGTACCTTTCAAGAATAATGTCTATATATATTTATTGAAGTTTAATTTTCTTTTTCAGGAATCTTCCAACATAATTAACACCACAATGGATGAACTGCCATCAACTCCTCTGCTGATAGCTGGTGGTGAGTTCGTAACTTCCTGTACAGTATTATTCTCTTCCATTCCCATACTATAATGAATGGCTCCATCAATTTCACCTGGTGTTCCATGCTATTTACATCCAATAAAAAATAGTTCAATGGAGAGCATCATGTAGTTTTGCAAATATATTGGTGAGCGTACAGACTATAGCATGCTCAAATTTGCCCTCGATTAATAAATGGGTCCACTCAAAAGACCAATTTAATACCCATGTCAGGTTGAAGGAATATGACGGTAGGCAATGGTTATCCACGTACATTACAGCACTAATATTAAAAGTTTCATATATCTGACAAGCAAGTCTGTTTCCAATATACACAAATGTTATTTATTTGCATTTGAACAGAAATTACACTCAAATGCCTGGAATATAAACGGGTTCGAAAAGACATGACGTGGATCAAAACGTACCCAATTCTAATCCATAACAATGTTATGTCGTCAACCTCAACTGTAGTAGCCATCGGGCGAAAAAACTGTTGACTGTTGGTATTTGTGTTTACCACATGCTCTGGTGTTCTGTTCCTGTATCATAATCCAATGAGTTCATTAATGCCAAGGCTACTACGCCTATGCCAAAGGTCATGCTTAAGTATAGACAAAATAACACTTGTATTATAATTGAAAACTGAAATTGCACATTATATTTCAGGAACCAATCTCTGTAGACCCATCAATGGAGGCTACACATCATTATAACCCAGGAAACAACACACACGGTCAGGTAGCGAGGCCGAAGACCCAACGGAAAGGAAAGATAGAGGTGTCGTTTATTGAGAATTCAGCGAGAAGGGCCAGTACGCTCCATCACCGAAAGCAGACGTTTTTTAAGGAAGTATGTTACATTATCATATCACACCTTTCTCTGATGTCCTGTCAAGCTCAGCATTGGCCCATCCAGAATGTGGCGCGAAGTAGTGAGTTTTGTGAAGCCAGTAACAATGAGACGAGCAAGTTCCGTGTTGGTCTTCTTTTCAAGTCGCTGACTTTTCTCCTCATCTTCCTGGGTAATATGCATATATTTAAGTGGCACAGTCGGTGTAGAGAAGCTGCTCACTTTCTCACAATGAGCATAATAAGCATAGATGTTGTTGAGCGCAAGTTGATGAAATTCCCGCGCTCCAGTGTTCATTGCCACCCCGATTGGTATATGAGGGGCGAACTCGTCACCGTGTGTCACCTGTTCAGTAGAAGCAATATCTTCATCGTCGTCGTTGATGTCAATTTCGTCTTCATTGATGGTTGATTGACTTGAAACGGGGATGTTGGACAATTGATAATATCGAATGAGCCAGAAGGGTCCACCTCAGTATCCCTAACCAAATTAACTCAGAACGAGTTTATTGGTTGGGATAGGCTAGGTAAGAATGAAACGGGAAACGCCTGACCGTCAGGTTTGCTATCTTTTAATGGAATAAGCGGAAATTAACACTGGACCGGTAATGCTTGATGGCAGTTTAAACGTGAACAATCAGTAATACGTAAACATTACAATTCAAACGGATGGATACGTATTAATCTTATTGTATATACAGTATCCATGAATAGCTTTTTACTGAATTGGGACGACAAAGGTGGGCTTTTTCTTGTTTTCATTGTATATAGTAGACTTTTCAGGTCCACCAGGGGTCAATACTATGAACAATTTTATAGCTGTAAATACAAATAGTATTTATTAATTTGTAATTACAAATTTGTGTTAACTGTCAGTGGTTTCATAGTACAGGGAAAATTATTGTAACACCTTAGACTGGGCAAGGGGTGAAACCCCTAAAACGTAGAAAAAACTAACTCACCACTCTGCTCCCATTCACCCGTTATCACTGTTATCTGAATACCAAACGGACATGTATATAGAGCTAAAATAACTGACAACAATTTATATGGGAAAGTTACAATGCATGCTATTATTTTGTTATTAGTGATATCGCCGGTACTATGAAACGATGAGCTAACAAAATCTCGCAAAGATATGTTGATTATTGTAGATTGCTTACGGGCAAACCGTTACCCGTGAGCGATTCACAATATATTGAATCACGGCAAGCCCAAGTTACAAAATAATTAACCAATCATAAGTTGAGCGGTGATCGCTTATCAGAGCTATCCAATCGGTACACGGATTGCTAAGTTGATGACCACGTGTCTGCGCAAAGTTAACTAATAAATTGTTCGATTGTAGAGTGTGTATGCAAGTACAAGTCAGTGTGATATCGAGTACTACAACCAATTTGGTATCATTGTTTTCACAAATTACAACCATTCAGTTTGTGAAAACAAAATATTATTTTGATGGTATAACATTATATAAATTGTGCCCATCCTTTGATTTCAAACTGATCCGCTACTCTATTCATAACACATTGAGGCAGGAACGTGGCTCCATTTTATCAGGGGGTGTCCATCACAGTATCGAAGCAGGGACGTTCTAAGACTCTCGGTTATAGGAGGGGTGCTCATTTTATAATTTCAAACTGCTCCGATATCTTATAATATATCGAGATAGGGACGTGGCTATATGGGCTCCGTTTGGTGATGGGGTGTCCATCCTATAATTGCAATATGCACCCTTTCAATAAACAAAAATGTCTATAAATTCCACATAGCGATGGAATCGTTTATCAAGAGGAGAGTATTTTAATTTTTCTTCGCTGATAACAAAAGTTAGTCAAACACGTATATTCGTCATTCGCGTTAAAACATTGCAGTCGCCTGATTGAAAGATACATTGCACAGTCGCCGGATTGAAAGATACAATTGATAGTCAATCATGGAGAGTGGTCATGAATGGGTGCCAATTGACACCACAATTCGTTGGAAATGATGCAAAAGGAAAGTTTCATTTTCATGATCTATGCTCTTCATAAAAGGCAGACTCTGGTGTTTTGGCAATAGCTGTAGCCACTGAACTCTGTCGCTCCGGTTAGGCGCTTATTCAAACCAAAAGCCCGCAGCAAGCATCTTTCAAATTGCATTTCAAAACAATCTGTAGTACAATTTCCATCATCCAAAAAATACATATTTCAAAACCAACAATAGTCACAGTACAGTGAAACATGATATATATAGTGGCAAAGGGCCACTTTCGGACCAGTATCTCAAAAGGATTGAATGTCACCCAGCACATTATATTACTCAAAAGGCCTGTACACTGCCAAAAAAGATTTTCTTATTTTGACAAAAATATTGTCTTGGGAGTCACATAAGAACATATCTCTTGATTAGTTTTGAGAGTTTTTCTTAGCGAAGAAATTATTCTTTCTGTTTCTGAATGAGTATACTAACTTCTTAAATAACATTTATGTGATCCTTAACATGATTCCAGGTTGTGCGATATCGAGTAGGAAAAATGGCCACGCTCTTAAATAATAAATGTAGAATAAAAAAAAAACAGCTACCCTGATAAGCTAGTATCGTTTACCGATCACACAGATATCTTTGCTTACACATTATCTAATATATAAGTTTTTGTTTGTAGGTTTTTTATAATGAACATTTCAGTATCGACGAGAGTCTATTAAATAGCTTTCGGAATGCCACTCCGGTAACAATTGCTGAAGCCTTCACATCACCTAAGAAGAGAAGACTTTCCATCAAAGGAAAAATTTAATCCGTGAGCATTAGTATTTATTTGTTCCTAGTTCATGACAATAAAAAGCGTTATTGCCTGCCAGATGGCTGACTGAGTGAATTACAATTTAGATATAAGTTCCCATCACTGAATATACATGATATATGTAATTTCATATTCAAAGTTTTTGTCTGCTCTCTTTTGATGAATGCAACATAGTGTACAGCTATCAAATCGTGCTAACCAGTTTTTGTGTTAATCATTTTATTAGCAAGGTTTAGATCCAATGACTTGAACTTCTCACTTCCATATTATAATATCTACGCCCATAAATTCCCATAATATTCTACCAGTTTTTGTGTTAATCATTTTATTAGCAAGGTTTAGTTCCAATGACTTGAACTTCTCACTTCCATATTATAATATCTACGCCCATAAATTCCCATAATATTCTACCAGTTTTTGTGTTAATTATTTTTATTAGCAAGGTTTAAATCCAATGACTTGAACTTCTCACTTCCATATTATAATATCTACGCCCATAAATTCCCATAATATTCTACCAGTTCAAAACCTGGGAACCTTTTTGATTTTCTGCATGACTGGAAATTTATGACATTGAAAAAAAATTAACGCATGTAATATATTTCTTGATTAAAAGCTGTCCCTCTGCATGGTTGCCCACTTCCAACAGTTCAGATGCCGCTTATGGCGTGCACTCATAAGCAAGTTGCCTTTACTTGCAATTGACTGGTCTCTTGGTCCAGGATTGACTCGATTATGGATATTTTATTCAGCGCCAGAGGGGCTTTGCGCACATTTTGATCATTTCAACATTTTAATTTAAAAAAAAATTAATTAAATTTCAAACAAACAAATGTTAGTTTAATTTTTTAATTTTGTTTCTTTTTAGATTCAACTCCTTACTCAATTTAACACAATTTAAAAAAAAAATTTAAATGATATTTTTCTTATTTTTAAAACCTAACGCCGTTATACCATACGAATTACCACATCCCTAATTTAATTGAAATCTGTCCAGGGGTATTGGAGAACAGTTGCGAACAGACAAACGGACATACAGATAGACAGATCCTATACCCTTTAATATATACAGATATATATGTAAATACACACAATTTTGTCTTTGCGGGTGACGCATCTTGCAGAAATATATCACAAACAAAGTGATGAACAGAGCGTGAAATTCGTGTTGAGATACATGCCATTTGTTAAATTGATTTAAACACAGAATGAGATCGGATTAATAGTCAATGAGCGTTACTTGTTTCTCAACGAATAAATCCATTGAGCGTGCACGCGGTCACGATAATTTATGACTTGTCAATAACCATTATATAGGCCTATCTTTTGATCCGATTGGGAAGAGGGTAGTTTGATTGCATAATCATATCACCGAGTTGTCAATTAGCTGGGAACTGAACGACAAAAACGGCCCCTTGGACCCGGTTTGGCTGGACCACCAACGTAGGTTTAAACCAGGTTTAAACCGGAGATGACGAATCCGGCCATGGTGTTGAAAGCTTTCAGTCTAGTGAACCAATTTATGCCAAAAATGTTCCAATTTTCATATTTGGGAATGAAAAGCAGGTACACATAATTAAATACTGTGCAGACTAGCCTGATTTCAGCAATGTATGTAACTCAGAAAAGAGCATGAAAAAATCCAAGCACTCAAAGTTATTTATGCAAAAATATGGTTTCAATTTGTTCAAGCAAGAATTTACGCAACTATCTACGAATGCATTTAAAGGTGGATTTGAAATTAAACTGAAAAATAAATACATGTAGTATTATGTATCCTAAAGTGGATCATTGGAAATTTCAAAGGATAAACTCATTGAAAATTGTATTAGGATATACATGTACCATATGACCAAGATACCAGACCAGAAGGTACTAATTAATCACATATTAATGCACATCTCCAACAATATGTGCTTTGACTGAACATTTGATATTTCTTCAGGCCTACTTTAACGAGACTCAATGCCTTCTAAGTGGGTCCATGCGAAATAAGATAAAATTCTGCAAACACGCAATCATCAAATATAAGAAAATTAATTTATTGTATTGTTATTATTTTCATTGTTAATAAATCTGAAATCTTAATGAGAATTTGCATGACAAAACCATTGTTATGTAAACATTTCACTGTTACAGTAGAATTACTGATAAATTACTGCTAAAAATCCAACTAGTTAGTAAATTGTAACCAAGGAGACACTAAAATTGATCAATTGAAAAAAGGTCAAAGCATTGAAAAGTATTCTGAAAATCGTTTTCAGATTAAAATATTTAATCACTGTAACAGTTTTGTTCATATAACAATAGTTTCAAATTCCAATTCGTATAATTATGTTATTGAAAAGTTCTTCCAATAACATAATTATACAGTTCGTTAATAATGATATTCTTCGCACATTCACTCGGTCCCTTTAAGAGCACCACAGGTCCCCAGAAAAAAAATTGACCCCACCCTCAATCAAACTTAATCCTATAACATAAAGTGTTAGTGGGTGGGGTAAAGTTTTTTTCTGGAGACCTGTGAAGATCTCTGTGCATTTCAGGAACCAGTTAGCTGTGCTGCACCACAATGACAATTGTAAGAGAAGTCAATCAATGACATCAGCCGGGAATCTCAGATGGTCAATTGTCCACAGAAAATTTAAAGATGAGCCAACGTTGCGAAGAGTTATGACATTACCCACATTTGGTGAGTTGTTGAATTCACAATCTGTCCATTGCATAAATATATCTGAAAATGTGTCATAAAACTGTCATATAATGAGTCATATAAATGTTTCAATGAAAAAAATACAATATGAGCAATAGTGCGTCCTGATTATTCATAGGAATAGGACAAATATTACATTGCTACTGACTTATTTCAGATTATGTTAAAAAATGCCTGAAAGCAGTGATGAAATCTATCAAGAACAAACCAAAGAAACTCGCTCTAGCAGTACCACCACATATGTGTAGTAACAGAGAAGGAATTGACCCTATCGCAATTCGCTGTGTGAGCCAATGAGATAATTGCATTATTCATCCTAGAGAGTTAACGGCTTCTGCCAAGAAGCGGTTAGACAAGCAATCTCATTTTACCGGCATACTCAATGTCGCTTTGATTTTGTTTTGTATAAAAGATAGCCGATTATCGTTGCAAAGATGTTGAATCTTTTATTTTCTTAACAAGGATAGTGAAAAAGTGTAGCTATGGACAATGTAGAAGCGACTCGCGATATCAACACCTAATTCCGGACGTGCATTTTGTGCCTTTTGTGAAGCCGAAAACAGATGTGGAGAAGTGTATGCGATGGATTAAGCTTTGTGGACGTCCACACGAACAGCGTAATGAACATGAAACCCTGTTGTTTGTATAAACTGTTGTAGTGCAACCTGTTGTTTTTTTTTTGCCGTATGATGTAGCCGCTGAACTAAACTGCTTTGGATTCATCAAAGACGATATATACTTGTCAGTAATCTTCTTCCTTTTCATGATTTCCCCAAATTTGGAAGCTGTGATTCGTGTTTGTCGCTCTTTGAACCACATACCACTGTTGGCCTGGTATCTTGTAGTTTCTTCAATCGTGTACCATTTGTCGGTACTCAGATGTGGTATCAAACACTCATCTCTGGGTTTCATTTTTGTTGCTTGTGGGAACTTCAGGTCACCGCATGTCGTACCAACTGATGCTATGTTTTGTTCATTGAAGAAACGTGCCTGAAATATATTCATATTATTAGCTCATATCTAACAATAGTTTAGCTGTACTGTCTCACAATAAATTATTAACATTTTTCAGTGGTTGATCTGTTGGATGTGCTGGCAATCGCTGCAGAGAATCGGAGTTTCGTTACTCAACCAACAACTACAAAAAGATTTGGCGACGACAACATTGGAATTCGAAGATAAACTTCGCGAAATTGAAGTGTTGAAATCATCATCAAAAAAGAGAAAATGTGATGAATCTTCTATCGCCCCTACGTTCTCCTGCATAGAAAATGTTATTGAAAAGGAAACGATTGTGAAGTATTATACTGGTTTCGGTAAAGACAAGTTTAATGAAATGTTCAATTTCTTCGTTCCCGATGAAGATGTTTGTCCACTGGAATATGTTGGGAAAGGCAATTTGAAAAACGTGTCAGATCTACCACTCAGATATCAATTTCTCCTCACAATGTGCAGATTGAGGCATAACTTTGATCAGCAGGATCTGGCGGTTCGTTTCGACATAACTCAACAGTCAACAGGTGTCATATTCAATTCTTGGATAAATTACATGTTTCTGATATGTGGGGAGATTGGAATTTGGCCGCACATAGATACCATTAAAAAACACATGCCAAAACAATATTCTGAGGACTTTCCAGACACAATGGCTTTGGTTGACTGTACCGAGTTATACACAGAAAAACCATCGTCACTAAAAGCTCAGTCACAAACATATAGTGACTACAAGTCTGGAAATACATTCAATGCGATAATGGCTGTGGATCCCAGAGGTTCACTTGTTTTCAGTTCAGTGTTATATAGTGGTGGCATATCTGACAAGGAACTCTTCGTCAAGTCTTGTTTTGAGCGAACTCTGAAGGAGTTATTAGAAGGATATTTGGCAAAAGGCGACGGTTTGATGGTGGACAAGGGGTTCAACATAGCGAGTAAAGTTGAAAGTTTGGGACTAAGACTGAACATTCCTCCTTTCGCAAAAGCTGGGATGCAGATGAGTCAAAGCGATGCTTTGATGACAACAAAAATCGCAAAACACAGAGTGCACGTGGAGAGGGCAATACGTCGTATTAAAACATTTAAGATTTTGAGTGGAAGAATAAAATTAAGTCTGCTACCACATTTTGATCAAATATGGTATGTGTGTAGTTTCCTGACACTTTATATGCCTCGTGTATAACATATTAGATACTGGATTTTGGGCATTATATACGGATATCAATTATCAAATGTTGATGCTTTGATATACTTCACTTTAAGTGCTTCTGATATATTATTAAATTAATTTTAATCTGCATGGACTAATTTACTCACATGTGTGGCAAGCCCACTTCCAATAGGAACTGTCCCAAATTGTGTAACTACTTGCTTCTTGGGTTGTGAAGCAATATAACCGAGGGGACATCCTTTGAGACGTTTTAGACTGTCGAAGGTGTCTTGGGTTACTCTGATTTTTCTGGAAGCAAAGAGTATTGGTTTCATGTAAGTTGACACAACATAATACTATTACAATAACAGTATGCGAAAGCTTCGCCCTGTGGGCTTTTTGGATTAGTAAATTAATTTGAAGGTGGGAAATGTCATGCGCTCAGAGAGGTGACAAATGGAAATATGATGAGGTGATTAGGAAGTGCTAGATAAGCTAATTAGTTAACACTATCAAATCAAACTATGTACACATTTGAGTTAATGGACCAGATAGTGTTATAATCTCAAAGGGATGATTTGTTGGGGAAAGGGGGGACACTAAAATGGCCAAAGTATATGAGAGCACCTTACATGTAGCTTGCTAAACTCACCTGTTGTCGATTAATACAGGCCTCTTCCTTATAGCTTTCAGATTTGGTACTGCAATCGGTTCAATTTTGTCGCCACGTGGAACGGACCATTTTTGGGGGACTGACGTGCACGATAGCTCTGATGGAACTTCTTTAAGTCCCAAAAGTGCGACTGTTGCAGGGCAAGAATAACGCAGACTACGTGCGAACATCGACCGCCCATACTGAAAAAAAAATTATATATCATTATACAGCATTTATTGTTATATTCTGTGAATAAATGGGATGCATGGCATTAATACGTGGACACTTACATACACGTAAGACAGACAAACAGACAGACCAATGGAATACTAGGGAACTGTGATATGAAAAATAATTTCTCAATATACTGAAACATGTTTGTTCTATTCGCGTAATGTGCCAATTACGAAAAATTAGTAATTGTTATTATAAAATGGAACACTTTTAGATAGCAGTATGGAGCATCTTCGAAAAAGTACAAACACTGACAACACCGAATGAAAACATACAAGGCCTCGATTTTTTATCGAAATGAAGGAAATTGTATGGTACACCGTCGATAAATTGATAGATCGTGTGTCTATTGTGAAGAGATATATCATAATAACATTGAATATTTATTACGTGTTACTTACCCAGCTTGACAAGAACAGTTAATGTCCGAAATTATCGAACAATTAATCTCAAAATCGAAGCCATGTGCAGGTTCATTTTTCCTCATGCTTCGGTGGCATTTTGCCCCAATAAACAGTTTGTCGCCGCAAATAAACATTGAAACTGAATGTATGTAGCCTTCACTAAAGTACTTGTATCCTTGCTGTCGCGATTTCAATGAAGTGCCAGTCGAATTGAAGAACAATCCAGCGAAATCTGGTGGTAAGTCCAACAAATTTGAAAGACGACGTTCCTTGTTGTGATGTCTAACCTGCTGTAATTCAGTCAGGCAATATATGGAAGGCGTGGTTATCCCCGCTCTGGCGGTAAAGTGAATTCCACTAGAAACCCTCATTACAAAATGTGTATACCGACAAAAGTGTTCAGCTGTTTCATTATATAAGGTTATATTACTAGTACAGCAGTATGTTAAATTTGAAGCCAGAAGATTTTATGGAATATTATTGGGGCCACAACCTTTTGTCCCTTGACGAAAGTGACAAAACATGCAACAAAATGGACATAATGTCTCATGTTACATGGCAAGACATGTTTTGTCAGAAGAGGCATTAGGAAGTGGCCCCAATATTATTCCATAGCTATGGTGTCCTGTTTCCGCCAAATACTTTTGTTCGCATCATGGCGAAGCAAGCGAAATAATCTCAAATGATTTCGGTTCATTTGCCATGGAACCAAATGAACCAAAGGAGGTGAAAAAAAATCAAAAGATGGAAGCCAGAAATCAACTAACAAAACGGAAAATACATGATTCTATTTCGCTTGCTTCATTTGGTTTTGTCACTTTCAGCGGTTCCTTCAAAGGCTTCACAAAGTATCCGAAGCAAGTGGAGGATCTTCCGAAAACCAATAATCAATTTATTATAACATGGAACACTTTTTGATACCAGTATGGTGCATCTTCGAAAAAGTACAAAAAACTGACTACAAGGGATGAAAACATACAAGTCCTCGAATTGTTATCGGAATAGGGAAATTGTATGGTACACCACCGATAAATTGATAGATCGTGTGTCTATTGTGAAGAGATATATTACCAACCACCAGCTCGCCGCATGCGAGCGTGGTTGTTTATACCTTAGACAGGTGAATGACGTCATTATTTTTTTTTCTATACGATTAGGAAATTCAGGAAAGAGTATGCTATTTAGCGAAATTGACACGTGACTTCCGATTAGCAACTGTTTAAAATTGCGGAAACGGAAGTGGAACAACGAGATGAAATGCCACGGCTCATGACGTCATGTTAACCCTTTCACGATGGGAGATGCGCTGGTGCAGCATTAATGTTTTTATTACGGGAGCTGTGCTGGTGCAGCATTAACCATTTCACGACGGGAGCTGTGCTGATGCAGCATTAACCCTTTCATGACGGGGAGCTGTGCTGGTGCAGCAATAACCCTTTCATGACGGGAGCTGCGTTGGTGCAGCATTAACCCTTTCATGAAAGGAACTGTGCTGGTGCAACTTTAATTCTTGTATGATGGGAGCTGTGCTGGTGCAGCATTAACATTTTTTATGGGAGCTGTGCTGGTGATGCATTAAAAAAAAATTATGATGGGAGCTGCGTTGGTGCGGCATTAACCCATGCATGATGAGGCTGCGCTGGTGCAGCATTAGTCCTTTCATGACGGGAACTGCGCTGGTGCAGCATTAATTATTTCATGACGGGAGCTACGTTGGTGCAGCATTAACCCATTATTGATGGGAGCTGCGCTGGTGCAGCATTTACCCTTTCATGACCGGAGTTGCGCTGGTGCAGTATTAATCATTTCATGATGGGAACTGCGTTTGTGCAGCATTAACCATTCCACGAAAGGAACTGTGCTGGTGCAGCATTAATTTTTTTGATGGGAGCTGTGCTGGTTCAGCATTCATTCTTTTATGATGGGAGCTGTGCTGGTGCAGCATTAACATTTTTTATGACGGGAGCTGCGTTGGTGCAGCATTAAATTTCATGACCGGAGCTGCGCTGGTGCAGCATTCATTATTTCATGACGAAAGCTGCGTTGGTGCAGCATTAATTAGTTGATGGGGAGCTGCGTTGGTGCAGCATTAACCTTTCATGGCGGGAGCTGTGGTGATGCGGCAATAATCCTTTCATGACGGGGGCTGCGTTGGTGCAGCATTAACCATTTCATGAAGGGAGCTGTGCTGGTGCAACTTTAACCTTTTTATAATGGGAGCTGTGCTGGTGCAGCATTAATTCTTTCATGACGGGAGCTGCGTTGGGTCAGCATTAATATATGAAGGGAGCTGCGTTGGTGCAGCATTAATTATTTCATGACGGGAGCTGCGTTGGTGCAGCATTAATTATTTTATGATGCGATCTGTGCTGGTGCAGCATTAACCCTTTCGTGATGGGAGCTGTGTTGGTGCAGCATTAATTATTTTTATGACGGGACCTGCGTTGGTGCAGCGTTAACCCTTTCATGAAGTCCAGTCAGTGTGTCCTTAAACAGGGGCAGAATAGCTTCATATCTAATGAATTGGGCCAGATCTGGGCCAATTAGCAATCAGTTTGTCCCCACCTGATTTCATGGGATTAATCTCCTCAGTTGTGCCCGTGCACCTAATCACACGAGGACACATGCTGTGATATTATCTGTGAGCCTGTGACCAGGCAGTTGGTAGATGAAATCTCCTATGGAAACATGTGTTTGCTATCGCTGGACAGAACGGATGAAGAAACAGTGATGGCCACATAAACTACGTGGACATGGTTGGCCTTGTTATACCAAGTAAAATGTAAAGTAAGAGATCATGGCAATGGGGTTTTGGAGACTACCCTCGAACATGTGTGGAAATTTGTTTTAATTTTTGGGGAGTGATAGTCTCATAAATCCTAGGATCCAATCCTTTGAAATTACCACTTTTGGATTTGAGTATTGTGACTCTGTATTATCCTAAGGGGGGGGGTCTGATATTATCGTATACATCCTACAAATTACGCAGACATATCCGTTAAAAGAAGACATGAGTATGACATGACAAATTCCTTACACTAAAAGTAACGTATCACTCCATTATTTCCTCGTGCAAATAGGTTCATATTGGCGCGGACCACAGTGAAAGCATAAATAGAGTACATCTGATAAGTTTATTTATGTTTATTAAATGCCACGGATTTTATATAAAATTGGATAAATACCAACATCCCATCCGATCTATGGACGGGACATTCTATGTAGCACTCTACACTGCCTTTTAGTGTTTCGACCTATTTTGTCAACCAATTTAGAAATTGGTGAACCCGCAAGGTCTCATCAGGAGAGAGCGGAATTAAGATTCCTCAAAGTAACTGAGGGATCAACACATATAGGTATGTGTGCATGGTAGATACAGACTGTCTCAAGACAGCTGAATTGAGCGAGGGCCTTCAAGGCTTCGCGTGTTGTTCATAGTAACATGCCTATTATAATAGGCGTGAGTTATTGTGTCATTCGTTGTGAAATAGCTTATTGTGTCATTCGTTGTGAAATAGCAATAAGTCGGAAGCAACATTATGTGCAAGTTATCACAGACCCGAAGTTGTGTGGTCTGCACTTACTACTAATATCGCTGGTCAATATAACACGTGCTATGGTCAGCCCCCGTTCTTTGTGTAATACGGCAGTATAGCAAACACGTAATTTCATTGGTTCGTTAAGTGTGATTGACATGGCCACTGTGTAATAGCGTGGTAGCATTCGGTTCACATGTGTGCCAGATTAGTCCTGTCAAGTATCCGATCAAGGCAGTTCGCACTTACCTTTTGATCAATTAGACCAGATTGTTGTAATCTCTTGCAAGTGTTGTAAGATATATCTGTATTGAGTAATCTACGTTTCAACAGGCTGTGTGTCGTTAAAAGCCAATATTTCAAGGATTCTGGCAGTCACATATCGTAAAGTACAAGAATTAAATAGTTAGTCCCTTAGCGGGTGTTTGATTCCCATGTAGGGGAGTTTTTAATGTAAGGATGGATAACTACGAACATCACGTCCGATCTTTGAACGAGACTGTCCATGTATTTTCAATGAGTAAATTATTCACTGCGCGTGTGTGCATGAAGTAAGACATTATTCGTATCTCACATGAGTGAATTTTTAAAAACAATGTTCGAGTTGTTTTCATGTCTTATATAATGATGCACCAGTATGGTATTGTGTGCAAAATTATATCATTTATCAGTGGCATTGAGCAGGTGCTTCTTGGTTAAATTAGCACGTCGGTCATTGAGTGTCAAGGTATGCAGGGCTGCCGATAATTCTTTCGGGTTATAGCCTGTTTTGTAGCTTTTGTTGAAACACGGAACAACGGTTCATAAATTCCATGTCAGTAAATGAGTTACGTCGGTATCGAGTGATTAAATACTTAAGTAGTACACATTCGGTAAGAATGAGAGTCAGTATATATACACGTTTCCTATTGGAAAAGAGTTGCATATTTAGATATTATACATCTAATATGCAGGCAGGCATCCGAATTCAGGGATGTCATGGTGTCATACCGTGTAGAAAGCATGATTAAATAGTTAAGTGGTTCCCATGTAGGGGAGTTTTTAATGTAAGGATGGATAACTACGAACATCACGTCCTATCGTTGAACGAGACTTTCCATGTGTTTCCATTTTCAATGAGTAAATTATTCACTGCGCGTTTGTGCATATTGTTAGGACATTGTTCGTATCACACATGAGTGATTTTGTTTAAAACAATGTTCGAGTTGTTTTGTAACACGTCTTATATTATGATGCACCAGTATGGTATTGTGTGCAAATTTATATGATTTATCAGTGGCATTGAGCAGGTGCTTCTTGGTTAAATTAGCACGTCGGTCATCGAGTGTCAATGTCTGCAGGGCCGCCGATAATTATTTCGGGTAATAGCCTGTTTTTTAAGCTTTTGTTGAAACCCGGAACAACGGTTCATAAATGCCGTTTCAGTAAATGAATTACGTGGGTATCGAGTGATTAAATACTTAACTAGTACACATTCGGTAAGAATGAGAGTCAGTATATATATACACGTTTCCTGTTGGAAAAGAGTTGTATACTTAGATATCATACATCTAATATGTAGACAGGCATCCATGTTCAGGGATGTCATGGTGTCATACCGTGTAGAAAGCATGTTTAATATTTAAGTGGTTCACATTAGGTAAGAATGAGATTTTTATATAAAATTGGATGAATACCACTTTAATGAGTATTCTGAGCCCGGAATTTATAGATTCCATCGTGCTGCTTATATTATTAGAGCAGTCGGTCGTGTCACGCCCAAGTTTTGCACTTTGAGTCAAATGAGTTAGTAATGTGACAGTCATAATTTAAACCAGCATAGTTTATGCCTATTTGTTGCATTTTAGATGCAGATTTCTTCTGTATTTGCATATTATATGCAACCTAGAATGGCTTGACCTGTCTTTACAACAGCGCTTACTAGGGCCGACACGTTGAGTGTGAAGTATATAAGTTTTCCTATATGCTACATACCCAGAACACATGTGGTCTGGAAGGAATTGGTTTAGTCTAGTTCAAACTGTTCCATGACAGAATCAACATGTGGTGGACATTGTGCCCTGTGTAACTTTAATGATAGGAAATTGGTATCCCTACTCTATAGGAGTTGGTGATTAATGACGTGTCGATGTTTTGACACACCAATCATATACATTTCCAGATAAATTTGTGTATAGTAAGCCATATTTGATGGCATTTGGTATTACATGTATATGTTAATTCCAAAATAGCGTGTAAGAGCATAGAACACACCGCTCTCCATGGATATATGGATTGAGATAATGGTGCATTCCAGTTGGCTCGCATGTGTATATAATAATCAAGCAAGACAGAGCATAATATCAAATAATATTAGTGGGCTCTATATGTGTCTTACATATAAGTTGAGCGTGTTACCCAATGAATTTCCCAAATAAATGGATGAATTCAATTGAATATCAGTGGGCCCTCGTTTAAATACAAAGCACACGCATTGCTAGTTGGATATGTTTGCCATTTTGATAGCTAGAGTAGACCAATTTTAGCAGGTCACTTGAGTTTGTGATCTTTCACGTTTGTGGATGAAGAGTTTATACTTCGAGACACTAATGTCTCAGTACATTAACATGTACAATTGGTTTTAACACTATTTATCGTGTGTAATCATGGGAAGATTTCAATCTTCTAATTGCTATGAATTTAATCATTTAGTTTATCTTTTGTGTATATATAATGCACACTTCTTGCTAGTTCGAAATGTAGGCAGGCATCCATATTACGGGATGTCATTGTGTCCTATCGTGTAGAAAGCATGATTAAGTAGTTAAGTGGTACACATTCAGTTTGAATGAGAATCAGTATATATACACGTTTCCTATTGGAAAACAGTTGCATACTTAGATATTATACATCTAATATGTAGGCAAGCATCCAAATTAAGGGATGTCATGGTGTCACACCGTGTAGAAAGCATGATTACATAGTAGAGTAGAACACATTCGGTTGGAATGTAAGTCAGTATATATACACGTTTCCTATTGGAAACACTTGCATACTTAGATAGTATACATATACTATGTATATAGGCAGGCATCCACGTTCATTGATGTCATGGTGTAATATCGTGTATAGAGCACGATTAAATAGTTAAGTAGTACACATTCTGTTTGAATGAGAGTAAGTATATATACACGTAGCATGTAGGAAAACAGTTGCATACCTATATAGTATGCACATAATATGTAGACAGGCATCCTAGTTCAGTGATGTCCTGGTCGCATAGCGTGTAGAAAACATGATTATATAGTTAAGTAGTACACATTCAGTTAGAATGTGAGTAAGTATATATACACACGTTTCCTATTTGAAAACAGTTGCATACTTAGATATTATGCATCTGATATGTTGGCAGGCATCCATGTTCATGGATGTCATGGTGTCATACCGTCATAGAAAGCATGATTAAATAGTTAAGTAGTACACATTCGTTAAGAATGAGAGTCATTATATATACACGTTTCCTATTGGAAAACAGTTGCATATTTAGATATTACGCATCTGATATGTAGACAGGCCTCCATGTTCAGGGGTGTCATGGTGTCATATCGTGTAGAAAGCATGATTAAATAGTTAAGTAGTACACATTCGTTAAGAATGAGAGTCATTATATATACACGTTTCCTATTGGAAAACAGTTGCATATTTAGATGTTACGCATCTGATATGTAGACAGGCCTCCATGTTCAGGGGTGTCATATTGTGTAGAAAGAATGATTAAATAGTTGAGTGGAACGCATTCGGTTAGAATGGAAGTCAGTATATATATACGTTTCCTATTGGAAACAGTTGTATATTTAGATAATATATTATACTATAATATAATACAATATATAGGCAAGAATCCACATTCAGGGATTGCCATGTTGTCATACCGTGTAGTAAGCATGATTAAATGGTTAAGTAATACACATTCAGTAAGAATGGGTGTCAGTATAGGCACCCTATCTTCGAATGTGTATAGGCTAGATTAGTATACTGGTGGCACTTAACATTTGAGTTCAGCTAATTAGAAAAGCTGGATTTGTATGCTTGTACACCATGCAGTTTGCACAGCATCAGCTTCACTGGATGGCAACATTAGGCTGTACCGCTAGAAGAAACTTCCAATGCATTGTTGTAGCTGATCATTGAATGTTGACAGGCTTCCTTTTTACAGTTCTTTTCTGTGAAGGTTGTAATGCTATTATTGTATTGATGTTTCATTCCAGCTACCTTTTACAGAAGGATTACGAAAATGTAATACGTAGTATATATACCATGCATCCATTCTTGAAAGACATCAACTCCGATTACAATGTAAGTTTTATTATGGAATTAAACACTATTGAATTGAATTATATCAGACCGCCATACATGTAGATCTTCAGTGACATGCCCGAAGATCAGCCTTAGTAATTGTAATACATTTGCCGGGTAATGCTCCACCCATTGCAGTCGTGCTATATTAGTACTGGAAGTTGGCATTTGTAGAATTGGTCATCTCTGCTGGTAGGTTTAGGCATATCTCGATTTAGGTTCAAAACCACATCTCGATAACCCGATATATATATATATCTATTATATATTTTGAAAGATCTGTGTGTGTGTGTGTATGTGTTTGTTTGTGTGTTGGAAATCGATGGACTCCAAAACGACTAAGCCAATTCCGATGAAATTTGGTATTTGGATGTGTTTTCGGCCGGAGACGAACATAGGCATATTTATTTGTCCGTGCGAGGTCAATTTTTCACGTGCGGAGGTCAAATCTATTTTTACGCCGTTTTTGCGCTAATATATTTCAGTTCGGTGCTCACAAATCGATTCGATATAGCGCGAATAATAAATTGCCAGTCATATAATTTGCACGGTTATAATCTGTGTGGATTCATCTTTCCAACGATATATAATATGTATGTATCCGTTTTAGTTATCTGCCTCAATTATTAGGTACAAGTGGTACAATGCTTTTATCGGGATAAAATCAATGCGTAATTTCTATGACGTCGTCAGAGGTCATAAAGTTAGATTACGTTAACTCTCACCCTGCCGATGCATTTGACTGTGTCGCGTTAACTCATCACCGGCCGAGGTATCCGCAAATGACATTGGGCTATATATCTCGGAAACGGGTGTAGCTATCGACTTGAAATTTGGTATGTGAATGTATCTTGCCCCGGTTACGAATTTTATCGGGTCGCCGAGCACGCGCGACACCAGCTTCGCGCATGCGCAGACCAGATCTAGGAAACGGGTTGAGATATTGACTTTAAATTTGGTATGTGAATGTATCTTGCCCCGGATACGAATTTTATCGGGTCGCCGAGCACGTGCGACACCAGCTTCGCGCATGCGCAGACCAGATCTAGGAAACGGGTGGAGCAATCGACTTGAAATTTGGTTTTTTAATAGCCCGGACGAAGTCGGGTCACCTTCTAGTATATATATATATATATATATATATATATATATATATATATATATATATACACACAGGGTGGGTCAAAAACTGTGAACTGGTGTAGTCTGTGGTCTACCTCTGATCGTGAACGGTTTATCTCGGATATATGTTACCGATATATCAGCGGTAAGGGGTTATGGGGTCAGAGCACTCAACGTTTTCCAGTTCGCCTGGCACCCAACTGAAGATCCACTTTTTAGCTCACCTGAAACGAAGTATCATGGGGAGCTATAGTCATCACTTTTTGTGAGTTAGTCCGCCGGACTAATGTGTCAACAATTTCTTTAAACGACTTATTCTGTCAGGCTGAAATATCTTCACATCCTACTATGACAACTTTAATGAATTTGAAACAATTTGGTTTTGAAGATTAGCTTGTCTCCCCATAAACGAAACCACACCAGCCTGCAAGCCACAATAAGCTGTCAACAAGAACTTCAAAACCGGCAATCTTATCTGCACTGCAATAAAAACAGAAGAGATTTCCAAAATAATGATATCTCAAGATAAGCTCATGCAGATCCGAAATAGAGAAAAAGGCCTACCATACACGAAGGTAAGACCATTTGTAAGAGATTTCACAATCTGCCAAATTAGAATGCACTTGTGTGTGAATTCGCTTCGATTCTAACGAATTAGTAAAGGACATTCTAGTACAATACATTTTTAGATGGGGGGGGGGGGGGGTATCACATTTCAATAACAAATGTAAGAATATAACAGTTCCATTGACGTTGGATTACTATTCGAGAGAGGGAGTGATAATTTTAATGCAAATCTATTATGCTGCCGAATTGATGTTATATTTTAAAATTCTGAATCTCATCCGGTCCACAATTACGACATATCTTTTTTTATAAATCCCGATTTCAAAACAAATAGCGTATTGTGAATAAACACAGAACTGAAGATGGTCTGATATTCTTCGCATATAAAGGCATAATAACGTTGATTATTCGATCATATAACTCTCACATAAATGACTTGAAAAGCAATTTGCCTTGATATTACACATTTTTAAGTATAAATAAGAAATAGTCACTAAATTGTCCCGCGAATGTGATAAATAAAATAAAATAAATTATATATGTTATATTATGTCATATATATATATATTATATGTTAATTGACAGATGCTATCTTGTGAGTTGTCATCGATTGATATCGATTAATGGATATCCTGAATCTATATAAACGTTATGGGAAGAGATACACCATTTTAATGGACAACTGTCGCTGGTCTAGAACCGGGAACAAACCTTTTTCCAAACCCAGAACAGGTGATCGACATCACCCGAGATCAGGTTCAATTTCAGGATCGTACTGATGCCTCATTAATCATGAGCAAAGGCGATTTATTTTTACACAGAGACGGAGTATGTTATACAATTTGGAAGGCATCCGTGTGTAAAACAACGACATTGCTACAGGCGTTTGGACTTCTTCTGTCGCCCTTTTATGCCTTCAACATGGTTTACCCCGCAATGATAGCGACTACTCTGACATTCGTGCAACGAGACCCTCTGAAGATCAATGACAGTAACGGAGTAGACAAATACATCAAGACAATTACAACACAACTGAAGAAATTAAGTAAGGTTTCAAATAATACCTACACTGGAATAACACATTGCATTATTCAGGAAAGCTGTCGTTTTTTCAATATAAATATTAAGATTGGGTGTTGAATAAAACGTGACACTGGAAAATATATCTGGCTCCAACAAGACCCATGCACACACACGGGTCTTGTATTATGTAAACATGTCTCCGATTGAAGACAATATCCGATTCCCCAATCGTTTTAATATCGCAGTGTGACGTCATCGCTGGGGACGTCTAGTGGCAGATCTGAGAGAGAGAGACGGACGCCTCAACAATATTCACCAATCCTTTTCGCCAGGCTCACGCGAGAAATAAAGAGGCTACCGGTGGCTGGTAAAAATCGATGCGGCCGTTGTGGAGTCCTTTTCGGGACCCCCGACGATGAGGGAAAATGAGAGTGGATGGGTTGTGAAATTAAGACATGCCAACATTGGGTGCATACTGTCTACGGCGGCACGTCGAAATATCCGAGAGAGAAATAAATCAAATGCAGCCAGCACAAAATAGCTCCTAAATGTATAGGTAATCCTGAAGCTACATAGGAAGTTTAGTGAAGATCGGATGAGGGATGCGACCTGTATGTAGTGCCAAAGGAAATTGTTGACGGACGGACAAAAACCCATGACAATAGCTCACGTTATGTTGCAAAGTTGAGCTAAAATCTATTTATGTATTTCCCCCATCAAGCCAATAACCTGCAGGGATGAGTGAAAACATTCCTTGCTATGCGTACATGGGCGAAACATTGAAGTATTTATATTTGGTTGGGATTATATTTTGGTGTGCTTGCCATGCATTCTCATGACATTTATTGCTCTCATTTCGGTCTTTGTTGTCCATGGTCCTTGTGGCGATGATGTTCCTGTTGTAAGCAGGGTCATTTTATCCCGACTTATTTCGCACGATTTATCAACAAAAATTAAAGTGTGTGACAGAGGGGACCCGCCAGATAAATACATGTGGTTTCCAATACCGCACTCTGACGTGCGTTCTCGGGGCGACTATGTTATAATGACCGCCGTTGTTAACTGACAAATTGAAAGTTTGAGTGATACAGAAAAGAGCGTTCCATGTTATTTTATTCTTGATATGGTAGTATTAAAGAGCGTTTTTTCACTCTTGTGAGCGAACAATTCAAAAAGAGCTGAAAAAGTCTGTGACAACACTGGTGACAATGTAAATTATTTATCACGCCATACGAAGCCGCCATGTCAATATTTTGTTTATTAATAAGCCTATCGTATACATCCTCCAAATTAGACATGACCGTTTAAAGAAGCCATATGAGTATGACTCCAAATATTACAATTAACGTATATCACGCCAATTTTCCTCGCACAAATAGGTTCATATTGAACCAGGATATTCATAGTTTGATATTGGACCTATTTTATTCTGAATTAGTGGACTTATGCCCGTTATTCTCTTTCATGGCGCGGACTACAGTGAAAATATTATACACAGCGTAATCTGGTAAGTTGATTTAGGTTCATTAAATCCCGCGGGGAGTAGTTTAAGTTTAAGTGGATCAATTAACGCAACATATCCTCATGCAAATACGTTCATACTGAGTGTATTTCAAAAATCAAAATACGCCATTTATAATGAGCGCTTACCAGTTATTCCGTTGAATAATGGGCGTTTGGTATGGGGATGCTTCAAATATGCCCGATGCGGACGTACTTGTAATATGCACATTTACGACTTTTTGTGCCCATTTACGTTCATATAGAGCGTATTTCCGAATCAAATAACGCCAATATGGGCGTATTTGAAATACGTTAAATGTGGCCCTATTTTTTTTAGGAAAACATGCTGCAAGTATAGCCGATATGAATTTAGTTAACTTGAAATAAGTTCATATGGATCTTTCGTTGAACGTTTAGGTTCATATAGGGGTTATTTCAGTCCCACGAGATAAGTTCACTATGCGCGTATTACACTGTAAAAAGGACTGTGTGGCAGCTTCCACACAATGACTGTGTGGAGGCATTATCTGAACATAAATGTGTACATAATACACACATATGTGTGTATCACCCAATATCCACACATATATGTGTACACCACCACACATATTTGTGTGTGACGTCGGTTTTTTAAATTTCACGTGGTGGTCACGCGCGCGTCGTTGTTTCGTACAGGCTCACAGGCTGCCGTAAAGTGTACACATGGAGTCTTGTTGATTGTGGTGGATCTCGAAATTCGATATATTGGGCGGTCTCTTCGATTATTTCTATAGTTAAGGTAAGATTATATTTAAATTGGCAAGATATTCACCTTTGTGAGAATGTCCGTATATATTTTGTATAACATGATTAAACGAAATAATAAACTTGATTTAGATTTTCAGATTCAACAATTCCCTATCGCATAGTCATATATTTACACTTTAGAGTTGTGCGTTTATCTGGGTTTATCTGTTGTTTCTGTAGTCTATATGATACGCATCTTTCCGAAGCATAAAACCTATTTCTGCTCGAAAATTGTCTTTATGTAAATTGACAAATTCAACTGTGTGGTGAAGACATTTACTGAACAAATGTGTGTTCATCACATACACACTATATATTATACAGCGTGCTTTAAACCAGAACCACAATTTTATTATTTTGCACGGTAAGGTTCTCATGTTGATAAAGTAACGACGTTTTTTTGTGTTTATATGGAATGCAGATGAGAGGAAATATCTACTGAGACCAGTGACGTGGCGACAGGGCGGATATTGGGAAGGGTGTGTCTATAACCCTATCCCAAACTTCGGTAAAATTTACTAAAAATTTTCAACAGTTGGAAATTTCATGCCTGACGCAAAGTTGCCAGTTTTACACCACATGCATTATAATAGGTTGAAATTGTTCTCTTTGTTTGATTTTTCAACCAGTAATTAGTGGGAAATTTATAGTTGTTTTTAGACAAACAGTAGCATATTTTTCTACTTTTGGTAAAACAAAATGGCCTCAAATGGCCATCGGGTGGAAGACTTCCATTTGGTTGGAAATTCTAATAGTTGGAAAGCTTGAGGTACCAATTAGAAAATTCAGAACGAGAGGGGTTGTGCAAATATAATTCTACAAATATGGTTCAAGGGGAGGGTGGGGTGCACTTCGACATTTGAAGGTGGACACCCCGGCCCCCGCCGACCATCGAGCCGCGTCCCTGAATGCGACTTGTGGATGCCATTGGAATGCCCTATATAGTCGTATACTACGAAGTTCTATATATGTGGCACCCGGAATCACACAAAATGTGTGAAATTGGTGTTTCAAATTAATTTCATTTGAATATGATTATCATGAGCATCACTGTTGCAATAAACCTTGAAATACCACAATGGACGATCAATGTACCAAGTGAGACAAATTGTTGGGTGGTGGGGTATTTATTTGTCAATTATATTGGTGGTTTACCAAGACGATGTGAAAAATTAGCATGCATATTTTGGCTTCTCTGCTATGTATAACTTGCGTAAATTCGGTTACCGAGGGAGGGGCCGGTTGGGGGTGATGTCGTATATCTAATACATATGTAGCCACCGTTTGTGTCCAAAACTTTAAATTGTGAAGAATATTTTGTCATTCAATAAATGTCATAATAGCAAATAATGAACTTATAAATAATCTGAAATTATAAATACTGCAGAATAGTGAGATGTGTCATTAAAGTATTATTAGCATTTGGATTAAGTGACGTACATGGTGAAGAGTTATCGTTTATACTATAAAAAAAAGGGGGAGGGGGAGGGGGGGGGGCTTATTTTCAAACTCGCCATGTTTCTCATATCATAATCCTTATATATGAATGTATCGTGTTATATAGCTAAAATTCCTCATGTAAAATTGCAAATTTCCCGTGTCAAGATTGTGCTTAATGGGGCATCGATCTGGCCATATAGATAAAGTAAAATAAAATGTCCGAACATTCATTATGTGAAGCTATAATGAGTAGTACATGTATATATTTAGCATGTTTCAAAAACTATATTCCTTTCTGAAAATGCGCTCTTTAATGTATGAATTATAATACTGTTATAGATGTACATACACTGTAAATAATATTCCCACAATGGCATGTTATAAACAAAATAACTTCTCTGCTTACAGGTTCAATGGTGAAATCATGGCGGCCACGCGGTGCGACGTCGATGTAAATAACAAGATATGGACATGACTGCCTTGGCAACGACGCAGATGAACTCTAGTCAACCAACCAAGAACCACGGTGGAATGTACGAGTTAGACACAAATTCCACAATCAATGATTTTGGTATACATATGATGATGTCGTGTGCTGTAATTTGGTTTCTGTGCAAGAGGAGATGACTTCTATTCTTCGTGAACTCGAGATTTCTCCTTAGAAATTGCACCGATATATATACATTCAAAAAGACTATCCTCTTTGGAGCCCTTAATTTTCTTGTATAGTTCAAGGGATCTCAGAAAGCTTCAGTTAGTTTTAAAGCTTGTTCTTCTACACACGTGAGGGTGAGTCTGGCGTAAGACAGCCAACCAGTATAGCAATATACATATATATGTATATATAGCAGAGACTGACTTTCGAATTGTTCCAATACATTCAAGTTGGAGGAAAATTCTAGTTAGTGATGTGAAACCCATTGATGGAACTGAAACATGCACGCTTATAGTTTAAAATTTCTTTGAAATCTCGTCGGATGACCAACATATTATGTGAATGTGTTAAACGGCTGTTTTGTTTTGTGTCGTTGTATTATTGAAATTAAAGACTATAGCTATACGATATATCATTCGACAATCACGATTTCTGCTGTGAACACAAAAGAAGGCCGCGGACCCCCGGGATATGAATGTTTGCTGTTTGATAAGTTAATATTCGAAAACGCCCAGCCCCGCATGTCAAGCATCAGTAGACTATAACATTTCATATGTATGGCAGGAAAAAAAACGTCCAACGATAGCCGAACTATATGTATGGCCAATAAATATCGGTGTAAACACTCTTCGTTGAATATGATTTTTTTTTTGCAGGATTAACAGCCTATTGTTTGGATCGACCACACAAATTTGTACACATTTTATTAACACATATGTGTTGTCTTGCCCAACAACAGTGTGTACAAGAACAATACAAATAGTGTAATGGCGGTGAACACTATTGTTTGGATCAACCACACAAATGTGTACGCATGTGATTAACACATATGTGTAGTCTCGCCCAACAACATTGTGTACAATAACAATACAATCTTGTGTGGTAGCGGTGAACATATTGTTTCCTTAGTGCAAACATATTTGTGTCCATTCAACGAACAAATAAATGTGCTGGACCCAAACATCTTTGTGTGTGTCAACTACACAACTATGAAGGTCAGTTACCACACATAAACTGTTCATCTGCATCCACACAATCTTGTGCGCAACGTAGCACACATTTAATGTGTGCCTACAAAGAACAAGTTGTTTGGTCGATCCACACGGGTTTGTTCGCCACCGCCACACAACAGATGTGTGATAATTTGCCACACAATTCACCACACAATGTTGTGCTCGATCAAATGGCTACACAAACTGTGTGGTAATTGTGTGGTTCTACCACACAGTCGTTTTAAGAGTGTACACCAAACTCACATATGCCCAAAAATCACAGTATTCTACTTTACGCGTGAGTGGACAACAGCGGGAATTCAATAGTTTGTCAAATAATACTAGATGTGGGACTAAGGATACTCCCATAGTGCATTGCGGTCGGACAAAATTATGCATATTGTAAAGACTTTCAAAGGCGAAATAAAAAGGGGATTTATTCACTAAAAATGTGCACTAATCTCACGGGAATAGTTTCAGGGCGGGGGTCAGGATTCGGCGTGCTGCATCCCCCGTCGAGGTAATATGAAATATCCCCCCATGTTGGCGATCATAATCCCTGCGTTGGTGGAAATCTTGAGGCAATCACTGGTGTATATATAACAATCAACAAAAGACCGCCAATAATTTAAACAGAACGTCCACCAGTTGCGTTATCGCGCGAATAATTACTTTAAGCGGCCTGACGACATGGTTCCAGCATACAGCTCTCTGCAGTCGGCACATTCAGAGCTTGACATACTGTGGACAAACATAGACGCAATGATTGGGTTGTCAGCAGACGCATATTACAGGACTGGTGTGTACAATCCATGTAAAACTCTCAATACACGATATCTACAGAGATTTCATGCATGTGTGTATCCACCCTACAAGTTGATTGGCGTTGTCGAAAATATGAGAACAAAAGTACAAACACTATTGGAGAGAATCCCCGAAAAATTATTAAATGGTTTGATTTTGGAGAACTCGCTGACGGCGGGTACGTAAATACTCTGCTTCGTGTGGATGTACAAACATTTGTTCTTCGTTTCATGATGACAAATATTCCGATATCATATACGCGTGCATGACTTACGCATTCAGTATAGATTCGTTATACCTTCCGGTTTCGTGAGACGACGTATAATCTTCATGGGTCATGGGTCAGGTGTATGTGTACACAGAGTGAGTGACTATCTTGTCATTTGTGTGGTGTTTATGTGTATATATGGAGTGACTGTGTTACTGGGTTGGTTATACATGTGTACTGATGATGATAATGATACCTTCCAAAAAGTAGAAAAAAAACTTGTCTGGAAATTGCTGGAAAGACGATCAAAATATATGGAAGTCATGGCACATTTAGGAACTAATTGGGTTTTGGACAGTGACACGCATGTGCCTTATATGTTCAAGTATTCTTTGTAAGCTCAAATTTTAATTTATTTTGTGGTAAATTCGAAATGGCTAAAGGGCGTATTTTGCCACGCTGTGGCGATGCTCTTGTTAACACTTCATCTGTACGCGCATCACAGATGTCCAATTTCAAGAGAGTTAATTGGCTTTGAACATATTTCAGAAAGCTAATATTTCAAATTTAAAGCCTCGCCTTTAAAAGGTGGCGTGCCAATTCTGGCATTCCAACACTGGCCGATGTTGGCATGCCAATACCGGCCAATGCTGGCATACCAAACTGGGCCGATGCTGGCATGCCAATACGGGCCGATGCTGGCATGCCAACACGAGCCGATTCTTGCTGATTCACTATCAAATTTATTTGTTACATCTGATTTGCACTATATTTTAGTATTAGCTAGGGCTACAATATTGATTGGAACATTTATTATGTGCCGGTTGTCAATAAAGGCCATCACTGGCATGCCCGTGATATCGGAATATTAGTTGCCATTATCATGTCGCCTGCCACTCGAATTGATTTCTAATTATGCATATTTGACAGAATATTGGTAAAATATAATTTACGCCAGAAGCGGCAAAGGGAAATTAATATGTGTTAAATCAGACAGAGCATCTTCAAAGATTTATTCACACGGCCTTTTTCAAAATAAAAAAATGCATTTTGAGAAGAAATCACCTAACTGAATGTGATATCAAGTTAAAAAAAAAATTCATGATTCAGAGATGAAATTGGCAATGGCACTACAGCTCAACTTCAACACGCCCTGACAGTCGGGAGGAGAAAGTGTCAGCATTGAATTCAGCCACCTGATTATAATCGCTATTTTTATAATAAAAAGTTCCTGCCCCACAAAAGACGCTTGACTGTCGATCGGGCATGGATTCGAAGACACAACAGTCATTCTACTTATAATTATTAGTTATGTCTTCTTTTATTTCAACCATTATTACTGTTTCCAGGTGGCCAGTAGGCTACTATGGTTCTGATCGTGCCCCCCGCTCATGATCTGTATGTCAATTTTGGGACGCCGTCGATCAGCTTGGCGAATATGGGTTTGAAGTGGACTATGCGTTGACAGATGGGGCAGCATCAAACCGCTCAATCTTATCACCAAATTACAGCCATTTCAGACACAATGTTGTTTTCTTCCAGTTTGTGTACATTCCTGTTGCATTATAAAACTGCTTAATACATGATCGGACGTTGATTTAGAATTGTATGGTTATGTTGTATAAAACAATCTCAAAATAGCCAATTTGACATTTCACTGCCAAATTATGACAAAAAATATTATAGCTCTGTCAATAAACATAAACAAAGGAAATATGAAATTATGTATGAAAGAACAATGTAAGCAGAAACTGTTAATATAAAGTTTTCTGCTTCAAGATGCATAATTTTTAAGATTTTGTTGATATGCTTTCCCCTACCCCATTTTTCTGCCGTTCAAATTTGGAGTATGTTTCCACAATGATGAGTGAAATCCAGTGACATTCATTGGTATAACCATTGAAATGCTATTTTCTCAACAAAAAAATGATTTAAGAGGACAGATCACATAATCTTACACAATAAACTTTCATTAATTTTTCTGAATATGCCTAAAATCCTTTTAAAATTGACAAAAACGTCCCACAATAGCATTTTCGGAAAAAGAGGCTAGACTAAGAGTTCATAGGACCATAATTTTCTTTTCTTCACCAATGTATTTGGAAATTCCTTCACAATTTGTTCAATCTAGTATTCTCAAAATGTTATGAGAAAAGCAGAGCATATGGATATTAATTTATTGAGTTACATGACCTCAAATATGGCATTTCATCACACGAGTTCTGTGTCAAGGCAAATTTGGCTAAGTCCATACAATGGAACACACATTTTGTTTGAGAATATTTTATTTTCCTTATTCATAGATGCACATATTAATCATATTTTGTGTTTTATCTAGTGAGGAAATTACTAAAACAGTGTAAAAGTAATTAATTTTGCTCTAGTTTTTAAAATAATTAACCATATAATACGGCATTTGGCTCATTCTGCGAAATTAAGGCTCCGAAATCAGGTAAACTCGCGTTTTTGAAGGCACACAACTCGAAAAATACTTAAGGAATCTGGGAATGGTTTCCAGTTCTGGATTCAGGAAAATGTGGTCGACAAAATAGGCATGATATTTGTAGGACTTGTAAATTTGAATTTTTTATATACATTCATGAAAACCCATAAATTGATGATTTGACCAAATTTTCTCAATTTTTTTTCACGAAATTCACTAATTTCCCTTTTTCCGATTTTTGCCGATTTTTAGTATGTTGTTTATGGAGGGTATATGTACCAATTCCAGCAAAAAAAAATTCTGTTGCAATTAGTTCTGGGTAAAACCATAAATGCACTGGACTATTGTGTATCACTTCAATTGTACGCGCATCACAGATGTCCTATTTCAAGAGAGTTAATTGGCTTTGAACATATTTCAGAAAGCTAATCTTTCATATTTAAAGCCTCGCCTTTAAAAGGTGGCGTGCCAATTCTGGCATTCCAACACTGGCCGATGTTGGCATGCCAATACCGGCCAATGCTGGCATGCCAATACGGGCAGATGCTGGCATGCCAATATGGGCTGATGCTGGCATGCCATTACGGGCCGATGCTGGCATGCCATTACGGGCCGATGCTGGCATGCCAACACGAGCAGATTCTTGCTGATTTCACTATCAAATTTATTTGTTCCATCTCATTCAGTGTCTGATTTGCACTATATTTTAGTATTAACTAGGGCTATAATATGGATTGGAACATGTTATATGTGCCGGTTGCCAGTAAAGGCCATCACTGGCATGCCCGTACTGGCCGGTGCCATTATCATGTCGCCTGCCACTCGAATTGATTTCTAATTATGCATATTTGACAGAATATTGGTAAAATATATTTTACGTCAGAGGCGGCAAAGGGAAATTAATATGTGTTAAATCAGACAGAGCATCTTCAAAGATTTATTCACACGGCATTTTTCAAAATAAAAAAATGCATTTTGAGAAGAAATCACCAAACTGAATGTGATATCACGTATCAAGTTAAAAACAAAAATTCATGATTCAGAGATGAAATTGGCAATGGCACTACAGCTCAACGTTAACACGCCCTGTAGTCGACTTCTGACAGTCGGGAGGAGAAATTGTCAGCATTGAATTCAGCCACCTGATTATAATCGCTATTTTTATAATAAAAAGTTCCTGCCCCACAAAAGACGATTGACTGTCGATCGGGCATGGATTCGAATACACAACAGTCATTCTACTTCTAATTATTAGTTATGTTTTCTTTTATTTCAACCATTATTACTGTTTCCAGGTGGCCAGTGGGCTACTATGGTTCTGATCGTGCCCCCGCTCATGAACTGTATGTCAATTTTGGGACGCCGTCGATCAGCTTGGCGAATATTGGTTTGAAGTGGACTATGCGTTGACAGATGGGGCAGCACCAAACCGCTCATTCGTGGACATGTTCTTTCCCAAGGGAGCATCTCTTCGGCAGTTACAATATAACGCGAGAAATATGTATGACCGAACATCATCCGTGGCCGTCCTACAGGACGTGATGCACGTCATCAAGAAAATTCGAAATAACAAGAGTCCAGCAGCAAAGATCAAACACGCCAAAGGGCGATATTTAGAGCCAGACAAAAAACCTATCGTGTGGGAGCACTGGCTCATGAATATAATAAATATGGAATTTCGTCTACATCATAATTAAAGCATGAACATTTTGGGCTGTCTTCCGGTACGAAAATGCGTAATAATCTAGGCATTGACGTGCTGGACTTCCAACATGCTTTACCTGATGAAATGTTTACATAATCGAGCTCTTTACTGGCGCAAGACCAATAATATCAAAAGCCGACGATCGACTGGTTTAGTTGAAAAGTATCCTCCATTTTTTTCACAAATGGGAAAGCAATATAGCTGAAGACCAAACTTATTTGCAAACATCTTATAACAAGGGAAACACGCCAGGATATCGATTCCACTTTGCTAGGTTTTACACCCCTTTGTGCTAAACTTTTTGGACGGGAAGCACAGCCTAGTACCAAAATATTTTAACTCTGATCTATCAAAATTAGCCACCAGCCAAATGACTTCCTGCAATTGTATTGTTATGACGCTGTCACACGGGTCATACGAAAGGTACACTGCGACAGCAAGTACGCTGATAATTACAGTGACGGTGATTCAATTAAAGTGAGGGGGAAATTTGAGAAAGACACGGTGAAAATGTTTGGATTCTGGAACATTTTATTCTGCATATAATGACTAACTGACCACATGCATTGACTAAGTAGCTGCATATAATGACTAACTGACACATATAATATATTGACTAAGTAACTGCATATAATGACTAACTAACCACATATATTGACTAACTAACCGCATATATTGACTAATTTGCTACATATATTGACTAACTAACCAAATTAATGGACAAAGTATTGACCAACTAACCACATATATTGGAAACATAGCTGCATATATTTACAAAGTAGCTGTATATATTGACTTAACTAACCACATATATTGACATATTATCTGCATATATTGACTAACTAACATCCAATATTGACAAAATAGCCAAATATAATTGCAAAGAGGCTGCATCTATTGACTAACTAACCACATATATTGATATATTAACCGGATATATTGCCTGAGCTTGACATAAGGCAGCTATGGCGTACCATATCACCGCATTTGCATAGCAATCCTCACTATTAGCACACTGCCTGACCCATTTTAATCATGCAGGTCTACATTTGACCCATAAAATATTATGCAAAACACATCACTATTTAGACAATTTTCTTCTAGATCCACAGAAACAGCTGAGAAATTTGGAATAAAATGATCAAAACACGTGGACTCTGAGTCTGATGAGTACCATGTCAGGGTGCGTTCACATAATGGTAAATTTGTCTGGCAAACCTGCAGGAAAGTCGTCTTAGGGGTGCTCTTATCCCCTATTGTATTATATGTATGAGTTGAATATTTTGAGATATCTCCCCTTTTGTGAACAAATGGGGTTGCTGTATCTCGAAAAATATGAGCAGCAGAGACTCCAAATTTGGACCATATGTACAACTCAGTATGCCATATTGGGTGAATGCATTACAATTTATGTCCGCGCTTTCGCCACAGAGTTGTCGCCCATGGTTAGCAAAACTCGATTTATTTCATATCCTGTGTCTGGCTATGGCATGCAAGATATCCAGATTTGAGAGCTTCTATGCAGTTAATCATTAGAAACTTGATACGAAAAAAAGTTTTGAACAGGGACGGACTTATATTTATGGGGTTTGGGTGGGGGCAAAATTTTCGCAAATTTGTTTTTGCGATGATTTCAACTATTTTTACTGTCGTGTATCTATAGGACGTACTAATGATCCTCCTGAAAGAATTTTGTAAATCGGTTGAGAAATGTCCAAGTTACAGACCATCGAATATTGTATTCATACATCAATTGAGGAGAAAGTGCTTGTCACTCTGTCTCCTCCTAGACGACGCACATAAACTGGATTTGGTTTATGTGAGCGTGTTATACATAGAGAGAACACCAAGATCGAGTGAAATTTGTCCGCACTAGGGATGGGGTCAAAATTGGTCATTTTTTTTTTTCTCCGATTTGAACCAAAATTGTTGTGAAGTATCTATAATATGTACTGAGGGCCATTATGAGTGAATTTTGTGAATCGGTTGACAAATGTAGAAATTTTGGCCTCTTCCTTTTGTTCAAGTTTACAGAAAATGCACTATGAATTCAAATTTCTTCAACCGATCGTCACATGTTTGGTGTCATTCGATGGGGAATTTCTAGTACTTCAAAACGATTAGCTACTTGTGGTAATACGACGATGGACCAGAGATATTCGAAAAGTATGTACTGAACAACATACATATTGGCCTACATAGTAGAATATCGCCATAATACCGTACCAGAACCCTACTAAATATTAAAGGGACATCATATACGAACACAGTGACGCAAAAATTAGCTCGATATCGCGAAAGTTGGCCGAGGCATGGGTGGGGGTCACACCAGAACGTTCTAACTGAACACAGAAATGTCAATAAACCATACTATCGACATTCCAATCAATTTCGCGCGATTCCCTTATTATACTTCCATATTTTAATATGGAAGTATATTGTTATTCAATTTTTTATTTGTTTCCATTATTATTATTATTCTTAGCAATTTTGTAACTCATTTATCTCTGGAAGTCCAATATATCGAGATCTGGAATTTCGTACGTATATAGACATATACTAATTCTAACTGAATAGGCTATATAGAATATTGTCCGCGCTTGATTTTCAGAGTTACAGCAACCCCATTTGTTCACAAAAGGGGAGATATCTCGAAAAATATGAGCAGCAAAGACTCCAAATTTGGACCATATGTACAACTCAGTATGCCCTATTGGGTGAATGCATTACAATTTATGTCCGCGCTTTCGCCAGAGTTGTCGCCCAAAAGATTCAGAATCGAATCGAATCTCGAATCGAATCGAATCATAGCATTGACGGGAAACTTATAAGAAACCCTTCAAAACAGCACATGAATCGCCAAATTAGATCAATGTTGTGGTACAGTTGTGCGGAATTTTTTGTATGGTGCCGTGTGCAATTACTCAATTAACTCAATCTGTATTATGTCACTGTGCTAAGTGTCTAAGACTGTAAGACATTTATAAAGAACAAGGGATTTCTTTCGCCGGAGCATATAAATGCACATCTAAATCGGACGAAAAATCGCGCAATTAGTGATTGATGGGGAGTAACTCTATATATACGTTCGAAGTTATGCATGAATGTATTAATGCATATAAATTATAGTGTTACTCCTCTTTAATCGCCGCCTAATAATGCCAAGTCATATTGTTGGCCGGGTTTGTTGGCCGGGTATTTCAGCATTTTTTCAGGTTACTGAGCACATACATGAAAACCTACAAAGTTACAAACATACAATTCAAGATTTTATTCAAATCTTCAAAATACAAAAGTCGGAATTCAAATATCAAATATTTGGCTTATCTGGCTATTATCCTGAGTAACTTATCATTCATTCGAAATTTTTTACAAAAAATAGGAAAATATGCAAATATTGGTTCAAAAACAAACTAACTACAAGAACATTTTCAACCTATTGTTGGTGTGAAATTTCCAACTAATGTTTTGGCAGCCACGTCTCTGATCACTGTTAACAATTTCTGGACAACCCACCCTTATTTATCGGGACAACCGCCCAGAAAAAGTAAAGTGGAAAGATAGAGATTTTAAGATATTTGAATATTGCAGTTCTCATTTGGTTGATTTTATAGATAATTTCTTTTTTGTCGTAGATTTGTCAAATGTAGGCGGCAGGCCTACAGCCCAGCTATGACAATTTAGAATTCGGTAGAGTCCGGCAGTAATTTTGACGACGCTGGGAAAGCCTCAGTTGCACTAATTTCGTACCTGAGTACGTTGACTGAGCCTAGCTGCGTTGAGCTTTCACGAAATTTTACAGTTCCGGGTTTTTTATAACCGCAAGATTGACGAAAACGAAGATAAATTTGATAAATAATAGTCATCTGAAGGATTCGTTATAGCTGTTAGTATATTCAATCAATTCATCAAATCCGTGGCGTTGGCCCTCACTTAACACAGGTGCTAGATGTTTAATTATTGCGTGTGATTTTGTTGGATTTTCTGAAAATAAAATGACAATACAAAATTTGAAGTTTTGAGAACGGTCATTTCGGTGCTCATAAAAGCCGAATATAAATGAACACAAGTTCAGATAATAGTAGAAATAACAATTGAAGTTTATATGCATACGTGTTCATGTTCAAAATACTACTATACAAAGTTTTGTGGAGTTTGGGTCAATATAGGTCAACATGACCGATTTCGCAGATTGCTGCTTCGCACTACGTTCATGACTGAAGTTAATGGGGTCGTTGTCGTAATGTTTTACACATAAATGCACACGTTTTGTTATCTTTTGCAACTGCAAGTTCACATTCTTCAGATTACAAAAATCCATAACATTATGATAGTATCCTATCAATTTTCGATATACTGAATCAAAACAGAATATTCATCTGAATAGGTGCAAAAATACGTTTACAATTAACGAAATAGTCTCATCTCAAACGTCAATATATTATCTGACAACTGTTTACTATTTCACTATCATTCAGGTAATTCTATCCCAAAATCAAAGAAAAAAGATTAATTGAACAAATTAAGAAGCTTGACTGATTAAAATCGGAGGAACTAACCCGAAAATGCATACAAATGAGTGGGTAGCATCCGGATAATGTGAAGAAGTCACATTTTACCCCTATAATGACCTCACGAAAACTGGATCCTGAAATTAGGAACAGTTGGGCTTCACACATGGTGGTCACGGAATTTTCCCTTTCTGGTGACATCTTATGTAATGAGAGCCCATACTAATTATGGTATTGTGCTGGATTGGAAGTATCATGGTATTGCATTAACAGCTTGGAGCTTATGTTTAACCTCTTCCCTTCGCGACTTGCCAACTCTGATCAATCGGCAATGCGTAGCTATATTATAGACAGTGTTCTGCATTTGAGTTATTGTTCTTATAACTTTTATAATCTAGCACTCTTAGAACAAACGTGTATAAAGTGTACAAGCTGTGTTACATTTTATCTTAAACAAAATTGTGTAGAAATGACACATAACATAATTATTAAATTTGTCGGTGAAATATCATCAACGTTGAATATGTGAGTGTATCATAGTTATTAGATGAAATGTGTTCTATTGGAGACACAAAACTCGTAAAGGCTACCACAGAACAAACAATTGGCAGCAGCTTTAAACTTTGTTATTACACTATGTTTGTGTAAAAACTGAACAACACATAATTGTGTAGCACACAATTTTAAAGCAGCTACCACTTTTTTATTATCGCAACTTTTACGAGGTTTATGTCTAAAATAGAAAATATCTCATCTATTAAATATAATATACCCACATATTCACTTATATTCAATGTTGAGAAAATTCCACTGATACATTTATGTCATGTTGCATTTTTACACAATTTTGTTTAAGATCAAATGTAACACATATTGTGTAGTATTTATACACATTTGTTCTAAGAGTGTACGTCTTTATAAAATATGAATCTAATATTATCTCAATTTATTTCTATATAGGGACCCGAGTTACTACAAGATAAAACTCAGCAATAACAACTATGTTATTGAGAAACATTTAGGACTACCCATAAAGCCGGGGCGTAAATATATAAATTTACCTTACGTGGAAATTGCATAACGCAATAGTAAGTACAGTAATATATTGCTCATCATAAAATAAATAAACTTCCAAATAATGTATTACGCATTTCGCAAATTATTTCTATGTTTTTATAATCAAGACCAACGCACTGTAAACCACAAATAATTTTTAAATCTAATTTTTAGCTCAAGCTATTTTCGTTAATTTCATGCAGTCAATTGTTTCCTTTGATAAATCATAAATTGCACATTCTTGATTCAATCATCACTGAAATTCATATGTATCATCATACTGGCCTCGATATAAGAGTAATCAATTACTTCGTTGGAATAAAAACGTTACCACACATAGCCACCATTAATTTAAAATTATCACTACAACCTACAAAGCACATGTTTAGAAGCACCTCTTGATCAGCTATGAAATTTGAATGGGAAATGTACCCAAAAATAAGAATCAGTTTTCCATATGTTATCACTTCTATTTTGAATGAATTTGGCTTTTGTATCTTGCGTTATGTTTGCAATTGAAAATGCCAATATATTTACTCTAAATTTCAAAAAAATATTTGTTAAAATTTAGTTTAAAATATCTTCAAATATTAGCTATATGGATATTTGAGAACTTAACTTCATGGCCAATTCTTTAACGGGTTATCACTAAACTTAACATTTTAAGTCACTACTATACAGAAGCGATTAGAATTATATTCTCACTTCCATTGAAAACTGTTGGGCAGCTGCGGTCATTTTATCGTTTTATTTAAAGATGCATAAACCTCCGACGATCCCAAAATCCTGTTCCTTTGGCTTTGGGTTAAAAAGTATTGTATTATATTTGAGGAATCCACCTATTAAAGTTCAAACTGATCATATATCAATTTAATTTTTCATGAAATATGTACTCATATGTGGCCTGGTAAAATTCTAAACAGATGGTATCTGACCAAATTCTCCATGAAGATGGATATTTCTAAATCCAGTCGGATATATCGGATTTTCTAAGGAAGACGTTACCGTCTATCAATATCTATTTGTTATACGGAGACGAGAAAAACAAATTCCACTCAAGAGATAGTTTTTGATGACTCAGACACATAAAGAAATCACTATTGGCCAAAACATATTATACACATGGACAAATCACTATTGGCAAAAATACATCATCCTCAATAATAAGTAAATCAAATAACCACAATAAATGAAGATTTCTTCAGTGTCCTTCGTTTTTTTTCCGCGCAAATTGTCTGTTAAAATCACTGCGGTATCGCGAACCATGACCGCATGCATCATGGTGTCACCGCGGTATGCGCGGTGTTGAAGCGTTAATAAGCGGTATCAGTACAGCGGTATTGGGGGAAACCGCGGTATTAACAGGGTGGCACCGCGTTACAGGTGGTCAATTACTTTAAGTATAGCGGTAGCTGTGCCAAAGGATTTAGTCATGCAAAGAGTAAAATCCAAGATGGCTGCTGGTGGCCATGTTTTTTGGCTGAATGGCCTCAAAATGACTCATTCCCATCTACATGTCATTGTTAACATCCATGACAAATTTCATGAAGATCCGACTAAAGCTACGACCTGCAGCCCGCGCCAAAGGATTTAGTCATGTAAAGAGTAAAATCCAAGATGGCTGCTGGTGGCCATGTTTTTTGACCGAACGACCCCAAAATGACTCGATCCCATCTACATTTCAATATTAACATCCATGACAAATTTCATGATTATCAGTCGAATAGTACGACCTGTAGCCCGCACCAATGGATTTAATTTTGAAATCCAAGATGGCCTCCAGCGGCCATGTTTTTTGGCTGAATAACCTCAAAAGGACTAGTTCCCGTCTACATGTAATTGTTAACATCCATGACAAATTTCATGAAGATCGGACTAAAGCTACGACCTGTAGCCCGCGCCAAAGGATTTAGTCATGCAAAGAGTAAAATCCAAGATGGCTGCTGGCGGCCATGTTTTTTGGCCGAACGACCCCAAAATGACTCGTTCGAATCTACATGTCAATATTAACATCCATGACAAATTTCATGATGATCAGACGAACAGTACTACCTGTAGACCGCGCCAATGGATTTAATTTTTAAATCCAAGATGGCCACCAGCGGCCATGTTTTTTGGCCGAATGACCCCAAAATGACTCGTTCCCATCTACATGTCAATGTCAACATTCTTGACAAATTTCATAAAGATCAAACCAAAGGTACGACCGGTAGCCCGCGCCAAAGGAAATTGTTGACAACACACAGACACACGGACGCCAACCCATGGCAATAGCTCAAACTTACAAAGTAAGTTGAGCTAATAATTCAGTAGCTGACCTAAGGACCTGGGGTCAGGTGACATCAAATTCGGAGTGCAAGAGCAACATCACGATTGGTGGAAACTGCGAGTTCAAGGGTCATTCATATACCCCTGATGTTTCACGTGCTCATATACCCCCAATGTTTGGCGCACATTCTCTTATACCCCGCCGTCAAGGGTGACGGGGGACATGGTGATTTAAACGTGGCGTTGTAGCCAATCAGCTAGTTACAACCGGATGTGGGGACAAAGTGTATAAGTTACATGTATAACATTTTCAAGATCGATTCCGGCATAAACGGTGTAAATTGCGTGTAAGTTACGGTAAGTATAACGTTTGGTGGCACTCGGAATTGACAGTGTTACTAGTACTAATATAGATGGTGACCCGACTATTAATTGAAAGAATGAAATTGACACGACAATGTCTCACTCGTCGTTTGAGGTCAAAGACATCACTGCGACATGATGGCAATGACTGATGCGGCTTATATTTCAATTGATCGCGCACCGTCGGGTTATGATGCGATCTGTGTGAAGGTCGCTTACTCTTGAGTGCCTAATAAACATACATGTACGATTATTAAAATCGAGGTAAAATTCCCACCTATACGATCGTTATTTGGTCCTGTATGTTTATTAAATTAACCAAAAGAAATAATTCATCAATCTTAAATTGTGTTATTCATAGATAAATGAACTCTGATTGTTGACAGTGATCAGCATACTGTAGATTCACAGACCTGGCTATCCATCAAAACTATTTCTGTCACATGGCATCAGTAAACCAGTCAGATGGTGCGTTTTGTTGGGATGTATGGTACTAATATTTCCAGTCTGTAATTTTATTCCGCCCTGTACATGTACTATTATTCAGGTACGCGACATTTTCCAACCTGTACTATTATTCCACCCTGTACTTTTATTAGGCACTCACGAGTAAGGATGCAGTTAAGGTGACGTCATTGGTGCTACCGTATATAAATGATACTGGATTTAAGAACTGGTTATCATACCGGTATTCTACAACGTCGTAGCCTATATTATAGGGCGTATTTAGTCGGAACATTAACATTTTATAGTGACACCGCTTGGCACCAGTTTATTGGTGATCCCTAAACGAAATCTCGAACGCCGATAATAAATTTAAAACCTGTATAAATGATCGTGTTTTTAATCATTATCCACCACATGTCTAATTATATAATTACATTCAGTGTGTTGGATAAATATTAAGATGTTTACTGTATTATTTCCCAAATAAATTGGTGTCTATGCAGGGAAATGCGCTATGCAATAGACCGTCATTGCATCAGTCATCAGTGTACGCCATGTACAATGAATTTTCCGTACCATGTTATGCTTGAAAGTTTTGATATCGGATACCGACTAGTCGACGCAACGTGACTTTTGGGCCTCGACTAGTCGACTTTGAAATTCACTAATCGTTTCAACACTAGACTGCGCCACGATTATGGTACAACCGTGATGAACACGTGAACCATCACAGACCTACCGGTACCTGCAGGTTGCACGAGTAACACACAGACCTTCCACGAGTAACCAGCGCCGGGACTGGGAGGCCAATACATATGAGCAGTGGGCTACTTAAGCCTATACTATAGATACACATAATGACATTGGACTATACGGAGGTCCCCGATGGTCGTGGAAGGAGACTCGAGAGTCAAGGGGATATAATGATGTTTTTTATATAAATTTATTATGCAGTCTATTCCCGGTGATAAAAGACTTGTAAGTGGTTTACAAAGATTCGAAATATCCCTAATCACACGACCGCTTTCAAATCAGAATGTAAGAACTAAGTCTAAGATTCGAAATTGAATTGAATCTTCGTCAGGCCCTACCACTGACTGTACCAGTACCACATGGGTTAATTTAAAGTTACTCAGCCGTGGTAGCACCTGGACCAGTGTGCCTCTAACCAGAATTGGTTGCTGCACTGAAATATCAACACTGACAACAGCTACTGTCAGTACTGAGCTAGTGACATACAGAGTACAGGCTAGTCCAGATGCAGCGAATTTAGGAAAATTAATTTTAAACATGCATAAACTTCTATTTACTGATTATTCGTATTGTCATGCTATTTTGCATACATTAAAATAGTACATCTACATGTAGTTCATCTTGCGAAACATCATTTCTCAATTTATATCATGATCAGCAATTTAGCGGTCATTTGTCAAAGGCATTGCCATTGTTATTTTTTGAGCGAAATCGCTTAAATTGAAAATCGTCGGCAACCTTTGAACATTCTTGTGTCAAGTTGTGGCTTGTCTGGCTAAACTTTTCTATCAAATATCATGTTCAAATGGTGTTCGTAAATTGGCACAAAATGCTTACCACAGCGACAGTGATGTGCATTTCTCCGTCTTGACAAATATTCGTGTTCTGTCGATCAGATTAAACAAAATAGACATTTCAATGTCATGTCTGCGGACTATTAACATAATTGTTTTGCGTAATAATTCACCACAAATTGCACAAGCTTGTATTTCATTCGCTTTTGCACAAAAACACAAATTTGGCCAACAATTTAATACACTACATAATTATATTCCTTCTTTCCTGTGTGAATATAATGACTCAAATGATAAAAATGTTGCGAACTATTTTTTATCTCGCCGATGTTAGGATGAGCAGTACTTTGGATTTCCTTGGTAACCGTCGATTTAAAGGGGAACCGCTTAATATTGGTTGATTAAGTTATAAATATAATTCCGGTTTGTTGGCTTCGAGCTTTGACACTATTCCATCAATCTTTTATGTGAAAACGTCTATAGAAAATTAAAGACAAGCTCCAAATGTACAATAGGCAAACTAGAATTGTGTTTCGAGTCAAATATTTGTAATAATTGAATGAAATATGAACACAAAACCTTTACAGCACAATTACAACTTACTACAAATTACAATTGCCGTTTCGAATTTCAGCACTTTTCGTCTCTTGTAAGTTGTAACAAATGTAAGTTGTTGACATTTTTAAGGAAAAATATCATCCACAAATTTACAATATTTCGATATTTATAATGGAGTCTAACTCACCTTTGCTCCTGACCACTTTAATCAGTTATGTTAATCATTATGAACTTTGAGGTGGAACCGGATACTGGAGTCTGTAGTCTCTAGGTCACTAGGTCAACGTCGTAACTAATAAGTAACGTTAATTTTGATTGGCAATTGATAAGTAACGTTAATTTAAATAGGTCAGTATATTTAGTAACAAATCGATATTTATAGATTTCCCGCCAAAACATCGAATAGTATAGCGTTGATTTCGCGTACACGTATATGCTTATCGCTCGCGAACGAGACCCCTGCGGGGTCTCGTTTCGGGCTCGCTATTAATTGATAGAAACATTTCCCGAAAGTCTTCTACTCGTATGTAATATGTTATACCCTGATAACTGTATAATACATTAAGTATAGGGTTATGAATATCAGACCAGGGTTATGTTCAGGGTTAATGTTATGGATAGGATCAGGTTTATAAATTGAATTAAAGTTGCGAATATTGTTAATGTTAAAAACAGTGACAGTGTTATGCAAAGGATTTTGGGTAGATTGTATGTATGAATAGGCTTATCGAAAGGCTTATGGTAAGGCTAAGGTATGGCTATGAATATGGTTTGCAGGAGGGCAATGCATATGTTAAGGGTATACTATTGGGTTATAGTTAAGTGTTGTAAATATGGTAATGTAAAGTATTGCGATCATGGATTGGCTACGACTGAGGTTGTTCTTATCAAAATAATAGGAATATGAAGCGATTTATGAGTAAGGATCGAATATGGTTGGGTAGAGGATTGAATAATAAATGGTGATCGGGGATGGCTGATTTATATGGAAGTATAAAAATTCTGCAGGCCAGAATTTTAACCCTCTAGTTATTATTATTATTATACTCAACACTTTTGCAACGCCCAAATCTCTGAAAGTATTTGGATTAGAAAACTGAAGGTTGGTATGTTGGGGTAAATGAGTTCTATGCCTTTGGCCCATAACGAATATTGTCCGCGATTACCCCGCGGAGTTATCTCCCTTTATATGAAAACATGTCATTTTATTATCTCGGAAATTATAAGGAGCAGAGCATCGAAAATTGGACCGTATGCACGCCTCGATATGTCTATATCATGTGATTAACTAATTAAAAATTATTTCGACTACATATTTCGATAATTATCAGGTCCGCAGTTCGATCATGAAACAATATTTCTGACTTTATGTTAAGATTATTGCTTGGTATTTGTTTCAAATCAGATAGCTGCATCTCGGTATTAAATCTGGATCGCCTTGAGCAGATATATTTATAGCGTCGGTTCTGCGAACGAAGCGAAGAAATGTTGTCAAATTCCACGTCTAAATACGCGTCTTATTCTCACTCAGTTTATACCGTGTTTATATCAGTTTTATTCTATGTGTTGTTGTGTATTGTATTACTTTGATCAAGGTTGCGCTTTTGTTATTCTCACAAAAGATAAATTTGATGCCTGTTTACATTTCACAATTGCGTCTGCCATGTACAGTCTGCGACGGAATGTCACATGTCCGAGTGCCATTGATTCCTTAATTACGAGACTAATTTATCGAATGAGGTCAAATTTTCGCATATAACAAGACTCGTATGTTATTCTGCACCATTCTGACGAGTGCCGACTTTCATTTCGCATTATTTTCGTTTTTATCGAAAAATAATCGTTCTCTATGGAGATTCCCATGTAAATTTTTTCAACCAAAAAAAATTCATTGTTTTGCCAATTTCAAGCTAGTTTATAGCATGGTCATGGCATAATTTGGCCTAGCGCGTGACGGTAGACGTTCCTTGAGTGTGCACAACAAATTTTGGTCCCAACGAAGCAGGCTAAAATCTTGAAATTTGTCAATTTTACTGTGTGTGTTTAGAAAATATTCATTTAAACTTCCAAAATTGGTTGAAATATGCTCAACAACATTCAGTTGAATGGTGACATTATTTATAGTCACCGACTAACTTCCACGATGAATCAAATTTGTTTTTATTGGTGACAATTATGTCGCGAGAGATAAAAATGTAAATTTTTTAAAGAAAATGTTAAATTTTAGCTCATTTTAAGACTTTAATTGCTTGGTAATTATTGAGATTGCAGTTTCCTTGTATGACAACTCCTTATTTGGAAGTTTCTTGCGCATGCGCAGAAATGATAGAATTCCATGAAGACGTCGCCATTTTTTGTATTAGTCCAGGCAGAGAAATTTTTGTTTCATTTATTTAATTTATGATGGCGATGTTATTTGATCAATCATAGTCAATTTTGTGTTGATAACACGATGGTAAGATCAGTTCTGCAAATATCCACCGCACCTGCGAAGTTGATGTGTATAATCGCAGATTTCAATGATCCTTTGTTCTTGTACTAATAATAATACTATTACGCGTTGGGCAGATCTACTGGTTATCCGTAACTTTTTGATTATCTCCCCTGATCTCGTTAGGTGATCACGTGACCCAATACAAATGGCAGCTACCATGAAAATTAGAAGATTCATCGTTCGCGATACAAAACATAACCAAAATGGCAATTTTATTGGAGGAAAAATATAATTTATTTTGCGAATGCAATGTAAACCTCACCGCGAGGATATGCAATATATAAAAGTGTTTATGGGGGGCTAAATCTAGCAGATATCGCCATTATTGTTGCCTGCATTGTCTCTGTTTAGTTTTTTGCCTTCTGGAAGTTCTGCCAAGTTCTGCAACTCAGTGTACTTTAAAACCTGATATGGTTGCTCTGCTTCTTTCCATGGTGGCTAATAGAGAAGCAGGATACCAACATGAGATTATCAATATTAATCAGATAATAGCAGCAGAAAGACTGTCAATTACCTTAAAGTATTTGGCTACTGCCACTACTGGTACGTACTTCTCGTAGATTGGTGTTATTTATCTTCGTCAATGATGTCATGTCACGCTTGTTAATAATTCATTTGTTTGGAAATATTTATTGGGGGTAGAAACGTATAAAATTGAACTACCATCACTTCCAAAAACAACACCGATAAACAATAACGCTCTTTTCTGTTCCATGCAATGGAAATGGCTATTTATTGTCCTGATATCAGTGATATAAATGAATGCCTAAAATTAGTATTATCCTGAAATAAATTTATGCCACTTTGGCGAACATGGTAACCACGGTACAATTTATGCCATTTTGGCACACTTCAGAGTGAAATCAGGGCTTATATTTCGGCGAGAATGCATATCTAGATTCTCGTAAATATTCTCGCAAATTACCCTGGATTCTCGTGAAAAAGTATATATGGATTCTCGCAAAATCAGAGGAAATATATGCCCTGGAAATATAGCAAATCGTTTAATGCTTTAGAATTTTTGTTTTTGGAGATTTATATATATGCTTAAAGACATATTATGGACTTGTTATGGACTTTTTCGGGTGCGAGAAATTGATAAATTAGTGCTCAGGCACTTTGCCAACCTGGGGAATGTTATCATTCTACTAACATCACTGAAAATTTCCAAAAAAATCCACCACACCACTTCATAGAGAACATCGTCTGAACTACTCCAAATTGTAAATATTTACATCTCGATTCGGGGCGCAACTATCTGCTATAATTAAACAAAAATGATTTCGCCATCGAGAGTCATTGCATTTAACTAATATACAAGAATGGCGTTGTGTATCATCCATTTGGATTAATATTCGTAACAAATAACTACTTTGAGAAAGATTATTCTTAATTTCTATTTGATAACTCTGTCCGGTGTCTGCCGGAGTGTTTCACATCACTTTAATCAAGGAAGACTGTTCAGAAAAACTGCATTTCAAGATCACCAAACAACTTTCCTTTTTAGGGCCACCACATCTTTCCAAAGATGTACTTCTTCCATGTTGCTATCAAAGACCGAAAAATGTCGTTAAACTAGATATCCAAATACCCCCCTATATCTTGAGATATTATAAAGACCGAAAAATGTCATTAAACTATTAAAGACCGAAAAATGTCATTAAACTATTAAAGACCGAAATATGTCGTTAAACTACAAAGACAGAAAAATGTCGTTAACCTAGAGATCCAAACATCCCCTATTTATTTAGACAATAAAGAACGAAATATGTCGTTACACCATTAATACATAATTTGTGTTTATGTAAGTCTGGCACCCATTAGCAGTTTGTTTTCGGTACAAGGAATGTACTGTGTGGGCACATGCTGTCTGTGCCGGTATCGGCGGGGATCCGGAGGTCATACAGAATGCTTTAACTTATATGTGCGAGGCACATATATTAAGTCCAAATCCACCTGCCCAAGGAGGTAAGTGCAGCGCCGTTAGCTCATGGCATGGTGTTTGAGATTTGTGCAAAAATTGCGCAAAATCTGTCGGAATTATTGTGCAAAATGATTTCATGGAAAATTCTTGAAAGATTATGCCTCTCGATTGTTTTAACCACTTTTTGCTGATTAAACGGAATAACGGATTGAAGGGAAGTAACTCATGAGACTATAACGACGATTGCGACGGGACATACCGCGAGATTTTGCCGCGAGATATGCTCCGAGATTTTATTTTTGGGATCGACAAAATGGCGGCCAAAAATAGGTACCACATAAGGATCCATAAGGCACACATGGACGTAGATTGTGTCAAATAAGGTTCAAATGTAAACACCAATACTTCGTACTTTATATATTAGAAAGCTTTACAAAGACTGTGTGAAGCATATAGATAAGACCTAATCATTTCATTATATTTCGATTTTGTTTTCTTCACTGAAAATAACGCTACTGTGAAGTGTGCGGACGACTCCAGTTTTCGATAATTCGTGGTAAAATTTATGATAAATTTAGACATGACTTCTGTATATTGGTATTGTATTATTCGTGTTTGGGGTGAAGGCGATGTTTCATAATTATTATGCCCTTGCATTAACATTTAGAAGCCATGTTTTACGTTTGAAGTCAATTATCTGTTTCAATATTGACCTTCCTATCGTATCTTTTAATATAAACATTGGGACTTTATTTGTTGTGCACCGGTTGGCACCGGTAGACAGAAACTCAATCGAGCACACCTTTTGAAAATGGCATGTTTCGTTTGTGGATTTGAATTTTTTAGCATAGGCTACATCTCAGAACTGTTTCGTACTTACAGGTACACTGATTCAAGATGTTTAATGTCATGTGGTGTGTAAAATATAAACGGTTATTCCAGGGAGCAATTTCTTTCGTTTATTTTACTTTTTCAAAAGTTTTTGTTGACAAAAATAAATCAAAATTTATTTCTTTCAAAAAACAATTTTCTTCATTTTTTCTTATCAAGATCACGTTCCAAGACCTAAGTAGAATGAAATTCGCCCTAACTTGGCCCAAGTCACACCTAGGCTGAGTGTTGTGGTGAAGTAGAATATAAAAACATTTTTGTGTGACTATCATGTCTAGAACAGGTCAGGGAAACCTTAGAATCGATCTGCTGACAGATCGATTCGGCTGCTGACAGATCGATCGGGCTGTAGGATATTTAATCAACAATGAAAAACTTTTGCTACAGTCGATACTTAGTTCGAAAACGGGTGATGCCCTTTTTCCGAACGACTGTTGGTCAATATATAATAAAATTATTGGAAATATGTTAGTTTCGACTAGTATTTTTAATGTAAACAATGCCTTTACCATTAAATAAAGACGATCTTCCTGAGTCTCGCGGCAATATTATGCGATGAAAATGAAGAAAAATATATCTCTCAAACAACGTACACAAGGACGATTTTGATTGGATAACGGTACAATGGAGAATTATCGAGTAGACTCTATACCCAACATGCAGAGTATTAGGTAACCGATTTGTATGGGCGACAGTTCACTCAAAAACGTGACAGTACTGGTGAACCATATGATACACAATTACGCATGATGTATATTATTACTCGCATATATACAATTGTTCAGGCGCATAGCCAGGGGGGCATGTGCCTAGTGCCCCCCCCCCCCCAACAAAATTCTACAGATAGAGCATCCTGCTCCGGACACGTGTTGAAACTTTATAATGCAAAATAATTGCATTGAAAAACGCTTTAACTGGCTACCGGTACTGTAGTATATAATGAGTGAAATACATAATAGTGTGGTATAAAAAGATAACTAAATAAACAAATACATTTAAAAAAACACATACCGGTATTGATGATATTTCACCATGCTTCCATTGTCATAATGCATGTAGGCTATCTGGTTTATGTTAACATATCCATGCAATCTATATGCGCAACTTCTCATTTTGATTGGTTTTGTCATACAATTTGCCAACTGGCCTGATCATTATATAACTATGTAATATGTTAATTTCATTTTATTCTTGTAGTAACTTGTAATATTGTGTTCTATCGATATACGCGAGGGTCCATTGTTCGCGTGGTCAAATAAAATATTCTATTCTATTCCATATACCGGTATGTACCGTAATTATCCCAGATACTCCGAAAGTAGTTCATATGCCAAATGTGAAAAGTGCATTGTTTTGAGTATGTAGGACACACCCTATTTCGGGACATGCAGTACCACATTATCTGGGGCGTTGGATACCACATTCTCTATTTTATAATCACATCTTGCTTGAGCTTTGTCCTTAGCCCTGTCAAACAAGATATAAAACATTTCTGTGTCAGATGTAATTTACATGAATTGTTGTAATTGTCCAATATATTATAGGGTATCCATTTTCCGTACGGGTGACATGGTCCATGGCCTCATGTCACTCTCCTGGAGTCCATATCTAATATCTGAGTGTTCGGCCCGAAATTGGATATGGACGTCACTCCATGAGGGCAATACGAGGCCATGTCCATGTCACATTATCTTATTTGTTATCTTGGGATAAATGGTGATTCCCAACTCTACGTTCATTTCAACCCTGGTTGTGATATTCCAGCCAGAGAATCCCTAGAGCACTGTGTATCCGATATTAAAATCTGGATGACTGATAATTTCCTTAAGTTGAATCCTGACGAAATTGAACTGATATATATCGGGTTACCGTATCAGTTGCAGAAAGCAACTACCCACGATATTGTGCTTGGAGATAGTCTCTAAGTCGACTATGGTCGGCAACCTGGGGTATATGGTGGATGACAATCTATCTGCGGAGGTGCATGTAATGCAAGCTTGCAGATTGGCATATTATCACCTGAGAACTATCAACAGGGTGCGAAATGTGGTCGACGAAGAGTCGGCCAAACAACTCGTACATGCATTTGTCACAAGCCGTATAGACTGTAACTAGGAAAAAGGCGTGCGAGTACTGGGTCCACGCTTTTTGCATTGGTCTAGTGGGGTTAACAGTGGCTGACATAAAAAAGTTGAGTTACTGGTGTCCCACTCACCAGATGGACTAATTGAAATTGTGTAAAGCTAAAGAAGCATCGGTGGAGGTGGCACAGGCTGAAGGTAAAGGCAAACAGCCAGTCAAGGGTAAACGTCTGTCAAAGATATCAAAAAAATAAATTGTTACACTATTGAACAAATTTGCTACACGGAAATATTTGTCATTTGCGTCTTATTTCAACAATTTTATAGATAATATGTTAAGCGCACCAAATATGTATAACCTTTTCGAGTTTGTCAATGTTGCGACACACTGTCACCCAATGATCTTTCGTTGGGACACCAGATGGAATCCACATTTTTATTCGCCGGTTTTTTTATTCAAGGACAAAGTCGCCACCCTCCCCAGCACTATGATTACCAGATTGCGAAAATGTCATGTTTCCATCCATAAAATGTGCAACCTCTTTCGGCTGCTGTACCCTCATCGCCATATACCGGCTCATAAGTTCTCTGTAATTTGGCATGTTTGTACAGAACGTTATATTGTATAGCTTGCTCGTGGCTGATAAAATTGCTTGACAATTATTGCGCCGCATGCCTGACCTGAATAAATTCAGAGCCAGGCCGAAATCGAACTGAACATCGCACATCAATGTAAAGTTTGCGTCATCGGACATGCTGCCAGCCCAAACCGAAAGGTTTGTTACCGATGGATTCGAATCACCAGATTTGCGAATGTAAACAGTTAGTAATTCATCGAGCGTGGCATAAATGAACATTTTGAGTATTTGCCATGATTTGTGATGGACAAACGCTGCTTTGCATGTCCTTGTTGCATTCACTGACCTATAGCCTAGCATATTGGCTAAGTCCTTTATTATAACGTCCCAGAGAAGTGTGAACATTCCGCGAACAAAATTTATTTCAACATGGCCCAAGCCGGGAACCAAAAGTACATTTTTAAAAATATCATTTTCCGGTAGATAAAAATACTATTTATTTGCAATAACAAATTTGTCTTGACTTTTCATAATACAATAAAAATTTACCCTTATTATTTGGCCACTAATCTATGAATATACCTGAATATATAAACATCTAATTAATAATTTTAATAGCTAAAGATTTATCGTATCATAACCATACAATGTTGTCCTATTATGGGCATGGTGATGATGGGTAGGTGTCTTATGCCAACTTTTGTGGTCAAAACTATTTTTACTGTTGGGAAGTATCATACCAGTAGACTGATATGTACATTTCACACAACAAGGCTCGTATCAACCAAAAAATAGTCGGACATTTGTTTGGATACCACTGTTAGGATCGGTAGCATATTTATGACTTTTGGTAAAACATGTGATCTAAATTGCCATCACATGCATGGACATTTTACAAACCACTGGCCACATCGGGTTATAATTTTCTAACAAATCGAAAGCTTATCAGGTACTATCTGGAAACTTCCAATCCAAGTTTGGACATTGAAGCTTATAAAACTAGGAGTTTGGTCATGTTTTCAAGCGGTGCAGTAACACTACAGTTGCGGGAAGTAAAGGTGAATATCCCATGACCATTCTCTGGTCACGGATCTGTGTCCAAATATGTAACTTTTTCAGTCAAGGGGAGTATTCATATTAAAACTGGCACATGCAGCTGAATACAAATGATCTTCATATGGAATTTAAAGTGACATACACTCAATTATATTTGTATTTAATTATTTTACCTTCTAAACCTGTGACATGGCATTACAAAGGTGTGCACCTGTGATATGGTATTCTAAATATGTGTACTGAGAAAGATAATGATGCATGTTAGAATATTATAATAGCTCATGTTAATATTATAACACAATTGAGTCTGCCCCATTCGATATAGTTTCAATATAGTTTCCACAAAAAAAGTTACAAGAGATATGGACATGTACAGAAGGCATGTTCATCAATAGTGGTCAAAGTGTGCCGTCAAATATTATTTCTTCTGAGATAAAAGAAAACGAAGTCAGTGGCACATGATTTCTCAGAATTCTCCAATACCGGCATCTGATAAGGTTATATCTGCCCAATATGCAGAGAATATATTTCATGTTTTAGAACAGACTCATCGCTTATAATAAACAACTCAAAATCTCGCTGTTGCATAGCAACATTTCTTTTAAACTCAGAATAATTAGCCAGTATAATATATAGCACCATGAACAGAGGAGCAACTGGACGATTTAGATGATTTTATATAAGTGAGTAGACAATATTCTTTCCGTAATGATCACAGTGAATTGTAGCTGTCAGTTGAAATAAAAATACTTCTTTATATTTTGTCCGCATGTCACCTGACTTTTTTTGATAACTAAGACGGCATGCTTGTCAAAGATGGACGCCGCCGTGATGAAGAAACACAACGTGCTGCTGAGTGGACAAGCGGGCACGGGCAAGCCGACGTGTGCGAACAAATGGTTTTAAGATCTAAAAGCAACGGGGGTAGCGAGGACTTTGCTTCCAGGCGGTGCAACGACGGTGCATATGCTTTTATTTGGTCTGATGGATGGCCTATTTTCGTGCCAGCAAGTGGTTAATCGACTCAAATCTCTTCACTATGAGGACACACTGATGACTATATGCAGCGTTGAAACTGTAATTGTGGACGAAGTTTCACTTCTGACATTTGCTACCTTAAAAATTGTTGATGACATTTTGTGCATCTTAAAGTCGAGTACGAGAACTTTTGGTGGAATTTTATCTTGTGGAGACTTTTTCCAGATGAGGCCGGTTCCGAATGACTGGTGACAATGACGAATTTGTAAATAAGGGATTTGGCAGCCTTGGAATCTCCATACATATACACTTCACACTGTCCATGGGCAACACGAAGGTAACAAAATAAAACGATGACATGTTTACTACATCTACTACAATTCTGTTAATAATATTGGATCCAACAAATATTTTTATGGAGTATTGTTTACAGTTTAGATCACATTTATTTTTGAATAGCTGGAGTACCGAGTGATGATTTTCCAAGTCTGAAATCACACTCTATTATAATTGTCTACCAGCATTGTTTAAACCTATGAATTTCGATTTTCAACCTCCAATAATTAAATTTTTAGCTTTCACACATTCTTGTTCATTCATTTTCTCTTTAAACAGGACAAGGGATATAAATACTTCACGGACTACCTAGTAACATTTACAATCTTTTCGATACCATTTCATACATGATCTGCCTAAATAATGCTAATGCATGTACTTATTCATTCCATCCAAGCACTGGCGTCTGGCTTATTGTCCTATGAGGGCGAGTCATTCTTGACATCAATACAATCATCCTTGATGCCTTTAACATTGTTATTTTGTTCTTGCTGATTTAATATCCACTGGTCAATAACATGTGTGGTGTATTCTTGAAAGAGTTAACATCATACCCTCATCTGGCTCCAGGACTAACTTCTGAACGATGACAAGTTGAAATGTAACCTCCATTGTTGGGGGCAATGTACCAAGCACTGGCGTCTGACAAATTCCCATGGATGCTTCCACTCAACACTATCTTGCATGGACTTAATTCAAATGTCACATTCTGGTACATTTACATGTATATCTTTTTTCGAGAAATCTTATTTTTCAAGTATCTTTGCAGATGCCTTTAACACTGTTATTTTGTTCTTGCTAATTTGAAGATAGGTTTTCAGTGGAAGAAGGTTGTGTAGAAATGTGATAGAGAGAATTACAGAACATGTAAAGGACAAGTACATATAATGTCAGCATAACATGTGTAAGAATTGGAATCATCATTACTGTTATTCGACATTGACAGGGTATTTAAATTATTGCACTATCCAATTTGATAAATTAAATATTTTTTACTCATGAATTCACAGCTTAATCCTGACATATTCTTTACCTAAATATATCTTGATACTGATTAATAATAGGCTTTGAAAATATTAACCATATGTCTCTAGGCATGAAATTAACATGTCCTATCGAAAGCAATATTTTATCTGATTAGCATAATGTTGACACATCTCCACGTTAACAATTTAAGCCCCATAATATATATTTCTAATCGTCTCCACATTATATGTACAGGTGTATATTCATTGATTTCGGCCTGGTTGAAGATTTTATTGGCATCTGAATGTGAAGTTATATTTTCTGTTATATATTAACTTTCACATGATGGGTAAGTGGTGTAAGATTGCCTTTACTTGCTTAGTGTATACTGTGTACTTAATTTTCTTCAGTTCTAAGAATTGAAAACAAAAAGCAAAAAGTATTTCTTACGAGACCTCAATGTTATGATGTAATACCCATATGTAGTTTTGGTTTATGGCTACTATTCTTTATTGCATATACCTTGCTTGTTAAGGTATTTATAATCCATTGATGATGACTTATAATTGTTGATGATACGAACAAACATTTTCAATATGGGTTCGTTAATGTTATCGAGGTGTTATAACAAATTCAATAGAAATCTGACATTAAAAATTTCATTTAAATTCTATTCTGGATTGGTCTTCTTTCTTTATTGAAGGCCTCAATGTTCATTTTTATTCTCGTGCCGATTTGTCTTCGTTGTATTCCTTTTGTCGCAACAAGTCACTCGTTTGTGTCCTCATAAATAATGTACAGTGAAGGTAACCAGGTAAGATGTTAAATTGTGTTAATGTTTATCACCTTTTGAATAATGTATGCTCAGGCTCCAAATACTAGTAATGATACATGTACAATTATTAATTTTAGAGAAAACAATTCACTATTTATTCCTTATTTGGGTCTGTACGTTTATTAAAGATGCACATATTGTTTGGCCACATAGATTACTATTTAATTGTTGACAGGGACTACAATATTATGATTTGGATCATTAGATGAGTAAATAACACTCGTGAGATACATGTATGTCCGCCCAATCGCCAGATATCGCCAAATAAATTAAAGAATTTTATAAAAAAAAAAACAATTGGATTTTCTGTCCCCAAACAATTTAACAAGTCATCTTTGTCAGTTTGGTTTTTGCTAATGAAAGAAGACATGTTTATGACTGGCCTGTAATTTCTTGATGGAAGGTTGTTTGATAATGGCTTATAACTACTCACTGATCTCGCCTATTGAAATGGACCGATCGCGCGCAGAAGATCAATACTATATTTGATTGATGTGACCATGTAAAATGCATGGCATACATGGATTTTACATACAGCAATTGTATACAAGAGTGCATCCAACCTTACTCTTTACCAAATCACTGGCGGTTTTAACAGGCTGCTTTATTTGCAATATGGTGGGGTGGTGGCGGATAAAAGTTTTGCCTAACACACATGGGGAGGGGGTTTGGAAAAAAATTGCAGACACTAGACCCAAATGTGTTTGTTATCTCAAGGTACCAACCACCCCATACTTGTAACAAAACATTATTCCTCGCCAAAATGTGGGACCCACCCCCTTAATCCCATACTTGACACTTAAAACGTTTTTTACTGTTTTATAAGGAACACCATACAATGGCGTGCCAAAAATATACCCATGTTAATTTCAACAAAGAGCCATAACTAGTAAAGACACATTTTTAATTTCCACTGTTTCAAACATTATTCAAGCGGAAGACTACAGCACGTGGGACCGTCAGGATGTCGAGGACGGGATAGCCATCCCATGTCAAAGATGAGAGACTGAAAAAGGAGAGCACATAGAACGGCAAAACAAGGAATTGCTATGCTTCAAATGGAAGGACAATAAAGATGTCTATGTATTGTCAAAACATTACAACATTCTCTGTATATCTACATGATGATGATGAGCAAAATTGAATTGAATATATCAAGAAATGGAGGCGGAGAAAACTGGTGAGCAGATACTGAACCCGCGCGCAATTGTTGAATACAACATGAACACCGTACACGCATATATCGCATGAAAACGACGGAGGAACCATTATCTAAACCTGAATTCACCACGAGGCTTGTCGAGCAGTTGAGGGGGCCCTGTACACCAGTCGACAGTGGCCGAGTTTACCACGAGTATACAGGTCAGAGGCTCGTTGGAAGGAACTTTCCAAGCTCCATCACATGTGCATTAGGGAAGTGTACGTTTCCAACCAGGCGAAGGGTGTTCGAGGATTTCGGTGACCAGTGGCTTATTTTGGCACAACAGCATTGTTACGAAATCTATAATATTTTCCAAGAATGTCCGGAATTGCTGGACGATCATGGGTTTTCACTGAAGTATGTAATGCGTGATGGGCTGTCGTCAAGTAGAGCATTCTCTACAATTCTCTTCCCCGGCTACTCACGAAGCAAAAGCCCGGTGCGCAGATAAAGCTATGTGCGTTATCAAGGACACGTATTCAAAAAAACAAGGAACAACATAGAATCTAGCACATTGGACAATGAAAATGTTCCTGGACGATACCTGGTCCTTAATAACAAACCAATAATTTTGGAGTACTGGAAAGGGGCATTCAACAACAATTTCCAAAATGGTTTCAGAATACACAGAACGCTCACTCCAGACCACATAAATTTAAATTCATTCTTGAAAATGAGAAATCAATTGGCTACTTACGTTTTGTCAGCAGACATGTTATATATCATGGAGCAGTATCAGTTTACCATGTAAAATCGTCATGTTTGAATTCAACGGTCGCCCTTCTAAAAAAAAAACATCGAAACTTATCGCCATATTTTTGGATTTCAGACCAATAAGTTCGAAAACGGACCCCGCCTGTTCGATATTGGAACAAGTTCCTAAGTTTTCATCGACTGGGAAGAACAAGTCAAGACCAAGGTTGAATTTTCCATCAAGAAAAATATATTCATTGAGGAAAAGAGAGACGACATAATATCTGCTCTGAAGGGATTTGTTTCGCTGTTTGAATTAGTGTTGAACGGAAAGAACAGCATAGTGCCTGTATTAATTAATTCCGATGTAGTAGAAAATCATTCCTTCTAACAGAGAGGAGTTTGCAGTGGGCTAAACACAAATCCTACTCTTGACTAATATGGCCCAGCGAACAATTCAATAATTCTTACACAGTGAACAATATCAAATCGGATAATTTCAGGCGGCGCACATTGTGAAAACTTCGTTGCCAGATCCCACCAACCACTAAATCCCATGTTTAAGGATGTTACGAATGTTCGATGCTTCTCTGTTATCGCCCGTCAGTGGGTGTAATACAGCCAGTTGTTTACATGGAAAGGGGAATATCAATCCGCTTCAGATCGCATTCGACAACATCGAACGTATGGATATATTGACAGTACTGGGTAATGATTGGCAGCTTTCCGAATCAGTTGTGTACGCCCTGGATAATTGTTTGTCTCACATGTATGGTCGAAGTGATGTATCTAGCGTAAATAAAGTCTTTCATAAGAAAGTCATGCCTGGATACGCTGCCCCCACAACGAAGATTCTCTCGACAGTCACATCAGACGAACAAATTAGCAGGCGTATATTTACATATGATCGCTAGAAAATGGTATCAATGCGCCCCAACTATGAAGAAGATATAAATTCGATAAAACAGTTTTTTTCCAGATCACATATCAGTATCCCGCACATTATTGTTTTTATTAATGCTTATCTTGTCCATCTGAACTTGAAACAAGCAGCCATCGTCGCCGGAATAAATTACAAGAAAACAGCAGGCGATTGGGGGTCATTTGTGAGAGAAGTTTACAGTGAGTACGTATACAAAACTTTGAACGGGGGCGACTTTAAACTCAAAGGAACCATTCAAATTGACGAGAGCGTATTCGGCCGAGTTTCCTAGTATGGACGCGGTAAACGTCGTGGAAAGAAAATATGGATTTTTGGAATGGTCGAAATCGAAACGTACACCTACATAATTATTTCCAGTTATAGACCGAACTCAAAATACTTTGTTGCCATTGATAGAGAAGTATGTAGAGCAGGGATCGACTATCATAAGCGATGGCTGGCTCCCGTATAATAAACTAAATAGCATGGGATTCAACCATTTCAATTTGTTTCACCAATATGAGTTTAGCCATGAATACCGCCACAGAGTAACGGGAGAGGTCCTTACATTAGACACCAACACCATCGAAGGCGCCTGGGCCCACATGCAAAATCATTTCCGGAAGATGGCTGGGTGCAGCAGCAAAACATTTGAAAGTCAATTATGCTCTTTAATATTCAGGAGCCACCATGGAAATAAAAACATCTATTCTTCTTTTTACGACGCCATGCGAGAAATGTACACCCTTTACGAAGAATATAAATATCTGTATCCAGACCCGATTTTTGAAATATGGAGTGGTTTTCCATCTGACTGTACAAACGTGTTGTAATTCCATAATTCAAAGAAACTGTCCAACATGATCCACTTCCACTCAGTGACACAGATGCATATAAGAATTATCCATCACCAGTTCCACCAACTGCCATCGCAGTAAGCCCCGGTGCAATTTCTACTGATTCGAGCATGCCGCCATTGGAATTAAGTTCACCAAGTTTATTGCTATTCAATAATACTCCTCCGACTCCTCAAGTTTTTCTAACGCCAGAATTCGCTTCCCAGTCGACACCAGCACAACGACCATCCGAAACATTAAATACATCTATCGCAACCATGAACTCTCCATCCTGTAATTATTTGATATCAGACAGCAGTTCACCATTATTAGCGTCCCGGCCGACCACCGTGACACCTCCGGAAATTAGGCGCCAACTTAGGCTCAAAGCAAAATCACAAAACACGAAGCGCCCTAAACGGAAGCACAGGTGCCCTGCTACATACGTCGACAATGAACTATCCTCAGATGAAGTTGTGCATGTATCCACTCCTGTTTCGCCGATAAGAATTCAAATTAGAACCAGAACAGTGAGAAAAGTGACCCGACCAGGGTTCGTTTCTTGGAGTGATATCGACAGCGAAGACGATTTCACTCCAAGGAAAAAATTCAGAAAAACAAAGTAACACAAAACAGTTACCTATTTACACTATGTACAAGGTGATAGTGAGTACACGATATTTACTTGCCAACTTATTTTGTATATACAACATTATTAATATTAATAACATTATTAATATATATGTTTTTACAATTTTGCACAGTGGTATCACTTTAATATAACGTTATCATTGTTAGCCGGATAGTTGTTTGCGCTTCCTATTCCATCTTTTCATTATAATCGAACGGCAACATCCGATTATGCCTTCGAGACGAATGGCGCAAAGTTATATCGGGCATGTTCGTGTTAGCGGGAAAGACGGGGTTCAACTACGATAGAGCCCAAGACATTTATCAAGAGATGGAAATGCATAGAAAGCCGGTTCAAATATAGTTTCGTCCGAGATCAAATAAAATTCAGTAGCAAATGACTTTTCAGGATCCTCAAATACTGGCATCCGACCACGTGTGACATCGGGACTGGTAGTATGTCTTTACGTACCATTTAGTCGCGACGAGTCACTCTGTTGGTTATTAGATTCAAAAGAAAATCGCCATTGACCAATTGTTGTTCATCATCAGGTATATACACGCACGTTAAGTGTGTCCTTGACATACTATGTAACCATGATCGGCAGTGTTACCTGACAACGTAAAGTTTGAGTGACACAGAAAAAGAGCGTTTCATGTTGGCTTATTCCTGATATGGTAATAATAAAGAGCGTTTGTTTCACTTCGGTGGGCCAACACACGAATAACAGCTGAAAAAGCCTGTCCATGGAAATTATGTCAAGGCGTACGAAGCCGGCTTATCAATAATTTGTGTATTGATCAGCCTATTATTATATACATCCTCCAAATTAAAAGAAGCCACATGAGTATGACCAGGACAAATGCCTTACACTAAAATTAACGTTAATCACACCAATATTTACTTGTGGAAATAGGTTCATATTGGACCTATTTGATTCAGATTCATAACGGTCATTACCACAAGTAAATATTGGTGTGATTTTTCTTTCATAACGGTCATTATGACCACGATCTTCATAATCGTCCTTTTCATAAGCTTGGACATCATTATCCACCATCAGTCATTATCACAATCATTCTCACCATGGTCTTAACACTGCATTATTATCGTTAACCAGAATGATCACCCATTTTGGGGGACTGACGTGCACGATAGCTCTGATGGAACTTCTTTAAGTCCCAAAAGTGCGACTGTTGCAGGGCAAGAATAACGCCGACTACGTGCGAACATCGACCGCCCATACTGAAAAAAAATTAATATATCATTATACAGCATTTATTGTTATATTCTGTGAATAAATGGTATTCATGGCATTAATACGTGGACACTTACATACACGTAAGACAGACAAACAGACAGACCAATGGAATACTAGGGAACTGATATGAAAAATAATTTCTCAATATACTGAAACATGTTTGTTCTATTCGCGTAATGTGCCAATTACGAAAAATTAGTAATTGTTATTATAAAATGGAACACTTTTAGATAGCAGTAGTACAAACACTGACTACACCGAATGAAAACATACAAGGCCTCGATTTTTTATCGAAATGAAGGAAATTGTATGGTACACCGTCGATAAATTGATAGATCATGTGTCTATTGTGAAGAGATATATCATAATAACATTGAATATTTATTACGTGTTACTTACCCAGCTTGACAAGAACAGTTAATATCCGAAATTATCGAACAATTAATCTCAAAATCGAAGCCATGTGCAGGTTCATTTTTCCTCATGCTTCGGTGGCATTTTGCCCCAATAAACAGTTTGTCGCCGCAAATAAACATTGAAACTGAATGTATGTAGCCTTCACTAAAGTACTTGTATCCTTGCTGTCGCGATTTCAATGAAGTGCCAGTCGAAATGAAGAACAATCCAGCGAAATCTGGTGGTAAGTCCAACAAATTTGAACGACGTCGTTCCTTGTTGTGATGTCTAACCTGCTGTAATTCAGTCAGGCAATATATGGAAGGCGTGGTTATCCCCGCTCTGGCGGTAAAGTGAATTCCACTAGAAACCCTCATTACAAAATGTGTATACCGACAAAAGTGTTCAGCTGTTTCATTATATAAGGTTATATTACTAGTACAGCAGTATGTTAAATTTGAAGCCAGAAGAGTTTATGGAATATTATTGGGGCCACAACCTTTTGTCCCTTGACGAAAGTGACAAAACATGCAACAAAATGGACATAATGTCTCATGTTACATGGCAAGACATGTTTTGTCAGAAGAGGCATTAGGAAGTGGCCCCAATATTATTCCATAGCTATGGTGTCCTGTTTCCGCCAAATACTTTTGTTCGCATCATCAATTTATTATAACATGGAACACTTTTTGATACCAGTATGGTGCATCTTCGAAAAAGTACAAAAAACTGACTACAACGGATGAAAACATACAAGTCCTCGAATTTTTATCGGAATAGGGAAATTGTATGGTACACCATCGATAAATTGATACATCGTGTGTCTATTGTGAAGAGATATATTACCAACCACCAGTTGCCGCAGGCGAGCGTGGTTGTTTATACCTTAGACAGGTGAATGACGTCATTATTTTATTTTTTTTATTTTCTATACGATGAGTAAATTCAGGAAAGAGTGTATGCTATTTAGCGAAATTGACACGTAACTTCCGATTAGCAACTGTTTAAAATTGCGGAAACGGAAGTGGAACAACGAGATGAAATGCCACGGCTTATGACGTCATGTTGACTGCGTAGGTGCAGCATTAACCCTTTCACGATGGGAGATGCGCTGGTGCAGCATTAATGTTTTTATTACGGGAGCTGTGCTGGTGCAGCATTAACCATTTCACGACGGGAGCTGTGCTGGTGCAGCATTAACCCTTCCATGACGGGGAGCTGTGCTGGTGCAGCATTAACCCTTTCATGACGGGATCTGCGTTGGTGCAGCATTAACCTTTTCATGACGGGGGAGCTGTGCTGGTGCAGCATTAACCCTTTCATGACGGGAGCTGCGTTGGTGCATCATTAACCATTTCATGAACGGAACTGTGCTGGTGCAACATTAATTCTTGTATGATGGGAGCTGTGCTGGTGCAGCATTAACATTTTTTATGGGAGCTGTGCTGGTGATGCATTAAATTTTTTTTTATGATGGGAGCTGCGTTGGTGCGGCATTAACCCATGCATGATGGGGCTGCGCTGGTGCAGCATTAGTCCTTTCATGACCGGAGTTGCGCTGGTGCAGTATTAATCATTTCATGAAGGGAGCTGCGTTGGTGCAGCATTAACCCATTCTTGATGGGAGCTGCGCTGGTGCAGCATTTACCCTTTCATGACCGGAGTTGCGCTGGTGCAGTATTAATCATTTCATGACGGGAACTTCGGTTGTGCAGCATTAACCCTTCCACGAAAGGAACTGTGCTGGTGCAGCATTAATCTTTTTGATGGGAGCTGTGCTGGTTCAGCATTCATTCTTTTATGATGGGAGCTGTGTTGGTGCAGCAATAACCTTTTTATGACGGGAGCTGCGTTGGTGCAGCATTAACTTTCATGACCGGAGCTGCGCTGGTGCAGCATTAATTATTTCATGACGAACGCTGCGTTGGTGCAGCATTAATTAGTTGATGGGGAGCTGCGTTGGTGCAGCATTAACCCTTTCATGGCGGGAGCTGTGGTGATGCGGCAATAATCCTTTCATGACGGGGGCTGCGTTGGTGCAGCATTAACCATTTCATGAAGGGAGCTGTGCGGGTGCAACTTTAACCTTTTTATAATGGGAGCTGTGCTGGTGCAGCATTAATTCTTTCATGACGGGAGCTGCGTTGGGTCAGCATTAATTCATGAAGGGAGCTGCGTTGGTGCAGCATTAATTATTTTATGGTGGGATCTGTGCTGGTGCAGCGTTAACCCTTTCATGGCGGGAGCTGCGTTAGTGCAGCATTAATTATTTCATGACGGGAGCTGCGTTGGTGCGGCATTAATTATTTTATGATGTGATCTGTGCTGGTGCAGCATTAACCCTTTCGTGATGGGAGCTGTGTTGGTGCAGCATTAATTATTTTATGACGGGACCTGCGTTGGTGCAGCGTTAACCCTTTCATGAAGTCCAGTCAGTATGTCCTTAAACAGGGGCAGAATAGCTTCATATCTAATGAATTGGGCCAGATCTGGGCCAATTAGCAATCAGTTTGTCTCCACCTGATTTCATGGGATTAATCTCCTCAGTTGTGCCCGTGCACCTAATCACACGAGGACACATGCTGTGATATTATCTGTGAGCCTGTGACCAGGCAGTTGGTAGATGAAATCGCTGGACAGAACGGATGAAGAAAAAGTGATGGCCACATAAACTACGTGGACTTGGTTGGCCTTGTTATACCAAGTAAAATGTAAAGTAAGAGATCATGGCAATGGGGTTTTGGAGACTACCCTCGAACATGTGTGGAAATTTGTTTTAATTTTCGGGGAGTGATAGTCTCATAAATCCTAGGATCCAATCCTTTGAAATTACCACTTTTGGATTTGAGTATTGTGACTCTGTATTATCCTAAGGGGGGGGGGGTCTGATATTATCGTATACATCCTACAAATTACGCAGACATATCCGTTAAAAGAAGACATGAGTATTACAGGACAAATTCCTTACACTAAAAGTAACGTATCACTCCAATATTTCCTCGTGCAAATAGGTTCATATTGGCGCGGACCACAGTGAAAGCATAAATAGCGTACATCTGGTAAGTTTATTTAGGTTTATGAAATGCCACGGATATTAGTATACTGGTGGCACTTAACATTTGAGTTCAGCTAATTAGAAAAACTGGATTTGTATGCTTGTACACCATGCAGTTTGCACAGAATCAGCTTCACTGGATGGCAACATTAGGCTGTACCGCTAGAAGAAACTTCCAATGCATTGTTGTAGCTGATCATTGAATGTTGACAGGCTTCCTTTTTACAGTTCTTTTCTGTGAAGGTTGTAATGCTATTATTGTATTGATGTTTCATTCCAGCTACCTATTACAGAAGGATTACGAAAATGTAATACGTAGTATATATACCATGCATCCATTCTTGAAAGACATCAACTCCGATTACAATGTAAGTTTTATTATGGAATTAAACACAATTGAATTGAATTCTATCAGACCGACATAGATCTTCAGTGACATGCCCGAAGGTCAGCCTTAGTAATTGTAATATATGTGCCGGGTAATGCCCCACCCATTGCAGTCGTGCTATATTAGTACTGGAAGTTGGCAGTTGTAGAATTGCAATACCTAGACACAGGTCATCTCTGCTGGTAGGTTTAGGCATATCTCGATTTAGGTTCAAAACCACATCTCGATAACCCGATATATATTATATATATATATACACAGATTGGGTCAAAAACTGTGAACTGGTGTAGTCTGTGGTCTACCTCTGATCGTGAACGGTTTATCTCGGATATATGTTACCGATATATCAGCGGTAAGGGGTTATGGGGTCAGAGCACTCAACGTTTTCCAGTTCGCCTGGCACCCAACTGAAGATCCACTTTTTAGCTCACCTGAAACGAAGTATCATGGGGAGCTATAGTCATCACTTTTTGTGAGTTAGTCCGCCGGACTATTGTGTCAACAATTTCTTTAAACGACTTCTTCTGTCAGGCTGAAATATCTTCACATCCTACTATGACAACTTTAATGAATTTGAAACAATTTGGTTTTGAAGATTGGCTTGTCTCCCCATAAACGAAACCACACCAGCCTGCAAGCCACAATAAGCTGTCAACAAGAACTTCAAAACCGGCAATCTTATCTGCACTGCAATAAAAACAGAAGAGATTTCCAAAATAATGATATCTCAAGATAAGCTCATGCAGATCCGAAATAGAGAAAAAGGCCTACCATACACGAAGGTAAGAACATTTATAAGAGATTTCACAATCTGCCAAATTAGAATGCACTTGTGTGTGAATTCGCTTCGATTCTAACGATGGGGGGGGGGGGGGGGTATCACATTTCAAAACAAATAGCGTATTGTGAATAAACACAGAACTGAAGATGGTCGGATATTCTTCGCATATAAAGGCATAATAACGTTGATTATTCGATCATATAACTCTCACATAAATGACTTGAAAAGCAATTTGCCTTGATATTACACATTTTTAAGTATAAATAAGAAATAGTCACTAAATTGTCCCGCGAATGTGATAAATAAAATAAAATAAATTATATATGTTATATTATGTCATATATATATATTATATGTTAATTGACAGATGCTATCTTGTGAGTTGTCATCGATTGATATCGATTAATGGATATCCTGAATCTATATAAACGTTATGGGAAGAGATACACCATTTTAATGGACAACTGTCGCTGGTCTAGAACCGGGAACAAACCTTTTTCCAAACCCAGAACAGGTGATCGACATCACCCTATATCAGGTTCAATTTCAGGATCGTACTGATACCTCATTAATCATGAGCAAAGGCGATTTATTTTTACACAGAGACGGAGTATGTTATACAATTTGGAAGGCATCCGTGTGTAAAACAACGACATTGCTACATGCGTTTGGACTTCTTCTGTCGCCCTTTTATGCCTTCAACATGGTTTACCCCGCAATGATAGCGACTACTCTGACATTCGTGCAACGAGACCCTCTGAAGATCAATGACAGTAACGGAGTAGACAAATACATAAAGCCAATTACAACACAACTGCAGAAATTAAGTAAGGTTTCAAATAATACCTACACTGGAATAACACATTGCATTATTCAGGAAAGCTGTCGTTTTTTCAATATAAATATTAAGATTGGGTGTTGAATAAAACGTGACACTGGAAAATATATCTGGCTCCAACAAGACCCATGCACCCACACGGGTCTTGTATTATGTAAACATGTCTCCGATTGAAGACAATATCCGATTCCCCAATCTCGCACGTTTTAATATCGCAGGGTGACGTCATCGCTGGGGATGTCTATTGGCAGATCTGAGAGAGAGAGACGGACGCCTCAACAATATTCACCAATCCTTTTCGCCAGGCTCACGCGAGAAATAAAGAGGCTACCGGTGGCTGGTAAAAATCGATGCGGCCGTTGTGGAGTCCTTTTCGGGACCCCCGACGATGAGGGAAAATGAGAGTGGATGGGTTGTGAAATTAAGACATGCCAACATTGGGTGCATACTGTCTACGGGGGCACGTCGAACAATCCGAGAGAAAGAAATCAAATGCAGCCAGCACAAAATAGCTCCTAAATGTATAGGTAATCCTGAAGCTACATGGGAAGTTTAGTGAAGATCGGATGAGGGATGCGACCTGTATGTAGTGCCAAAGTAAATTGTTGACGGACGGACACAAACCCATGACAATAGCTCACGTTATGTTGCAAAGTTGAGCTAAAATCTATTTATGTATTTCCCCCATCAAGCCAATAACCTGCAGGGATGAGTGAAAACATTCCTTGCTATGCGTACATGGGGAAACATTGAAGTATTTATATTTTGTTGGGATTATATTTTGGTGTGCTTGCCATGCATTCTCATGACATTTATTGCTCTCATTTCGGTCTTTGTTGTTCATGGTCCTTGTGGCGATGATGTTCCTGTTGTAAGCAGGGTCATTTTATCCAGACTTATTTCGCACGATTTATCAACAAAAATAAAAGTGTGTGACAGAGGGGACCCGCCAGATAAATACATGTGGTTTCCAAATACCACACTCTGACGTGCGTTCTTGTGGCGACTATGTTATAATGACCGCCGTTGTTAACTGACAAATTGAAAGTTTGAGTGATACAGAAAAGAGCGTTCCATGTTATTTTATTCTTGATATGGTAGTATTAAAGAGCGTTTTTTCACTCTTGTGAGCGAACAATTCAAAAAGAGCTGAAAAAGCCTGTGACAACACTGGTGACAATGTAAATTATTTGTCACGCCATACGAAGCCGCCATGTCAATATTTTGTTTATTAATAAGCCTATCGTATACATCCTCCAAATTAGACATGACCGTTTAAAGAAGCCATATGAGTATGACTCCAAATATTACAATTAACGTATATAACGCCAATTTTCCTCGCACAAATAGGTTCATATTGAACCAGGATATTCATAGTTTGATATTGGACCTATTTTATTCTGAATTAGTGGACTTATGCCCGTTATTCTCTTTCATGGCGCGGACTACAGTGAAAATATTATACACAGCGTAATCTGGTAAGTTGATTTAGGTTCATTAAATCCCGCGGGGAGTAGTTTAAGTTTAAGTGGATCAATTAACGCAACATATCCTCATGCAAATACGTTCATACTGAGTGTATTTCAAAAATCCAAATACGCCATTTATAATGAGCGCTTACCAGTTATTCCGTTGAATAATGGGCGTTTGGTATGGGGATGCTTCAAATATGCCCGATGCGGACGTATTTGTAATATGCACATTTACGACTTGTTGTGCCCATTTACGTTCATATAGAGCGTATTTCCGAATCAAATGACGCCAATATGGGCGTATTTGAAATACGTTAAATGTGGCCCTATTTTTTTTAGGAAAACAAGCTGCAAGTATAGCCGATATGAATTTAGTTAAATTGAAATAAGTTCATATGGATCTTTCGTTGAACGTTTAGGTTCATATAGGGGTTATTTCAGTCCCACGAGATAAGTTCACTATGCGCGTATTACACCAAACTCACATATGCCCCAAAATCACAGTATTCTACTTTACGCGTGAGTGGACAACAGCGGGAATTCAATAGTTTGTCAAATAATACTAGATGTGGGACTAAGGATACTCCCGTAGTGAATGGCGGTCGGACACAATTATGCATATTGCAAAGACTTTCAAAGGCGAAATAAAAAGGGGATTTATTCACTAAAAATGTGCACTAATCACACGGGAATAGTTTCAGGGCGGGGGTCAGGATTCGGCGTGCTGCATCCCCCGTCGAGGTAATATGAAATATCCCCCATGTTGGCGATCATAACCCCTGCGTTGGTGGAAATCCTGAGGCAATCAATGGTGTATATATAACAATCAACAAAAGACTGCCAATAATTTAAACAGAACGTCCACCAGTTGCGTTATCGCGCGAATAATTACTTTAAGCGGCCTGACGACATGGTTCCAGTAAACAGCTCTCTGCAGTCGGCACATTCAGAGCTTGACATACTGTGGTCAAACATAGACGCAATGATTGGGTTGTCAGCAGACGCATATTACAGGACTGGTGTGTACACTCCATGTAAAACTCTCAATACACGATATTTACAGAGATTTCATGCATGTGTGTATCCACCCTACAAGTTGATTGGCGTTGTCGAAAATATGAGAACAAAAGTACAAACACTATTGGAGAGAATCCCCGAAAAATTATTAAATGGTTTGATTTTGGAGAACTCGCTGACGGCGGGTACGTAAATACTCTGCTTCGTGTGGATGTACAAACATTTGTTCTTCGTTTCATGATGACAAATATTCCGATATCATATACGCGTGCATGACTTACGCATTCAGTATAGATTCGTTATACCTTCCGGTTTCGTGAGACGACGTATAATCTTCATGGGTCAGGTGTATGTGTACACAGAGTGAGTGACTATCTTGTCATTTGTGTGGTGTTTATGTGTATATATGGAGTGACTGTGTTACTGGGTTGGTTATACATGTGTACTGATGATGATAATGATACCTTGCAAAAAGGAAAAAAACAATTGTCTGGAAATTGCTGGAAAGACGATCAAAATATATGGAAGTCATGGCACATTTAGGAACTAATTGGGTTTTGGACAGTGACACGCATGTGCCTTATATGTTCAAGTATTCTTTGTAAGCTCAAATTTTAATTTATTTTGTGGTAAATTCGAAATGGCTAAAGGGCGTATTTTGCCACGCTGTGGCGATGCTCTTGTTAACACTTCATCTGTACGCGCATCACAGATGTCCAATTTCAAGAGAGTTAATTGGCTTTGAACATATTTCAGAAAGCTAATATTTCATATTTAAAGCCTCGCCTTTAAAAGGTGGCGTGCCAATTCTGGCATTCCAACACTGGCCGATGTTGGCATGCCAATACCGGCCAATGCTGGCATACCAAACTGGGCCGATGCTGGCATGCCAATACGGGCCGATGCTGGCATGCCAACACGAGCCGATTCTTGCTGATTTCACTATCAAATTTATTTGTTACATCTGATTTGCACTATATTTTAGTATTAGCTAGGGCTACAATATTGATTGGAACATTTATTATGTGCCGGTTGTCAATAAAGGCCATCACTGGCATGCCCGTGATATCGGAATATTAGTTGCCATTATCATGTCGCCTGCCACTCGAATTGATTTCTAATTATGCATATTTGACAGAATATTGGTAAAATATATTTTACGCCAGAAGCGGCAAAGGGAAATTAATATGTGTTAAATCAGACAGAGCATCTTCAAAGATTTATTCACACGGCCTTTTTCAAAATAAAAAAATGCATTTTGAGAAGAAATCACCTAACTGAATGTGATATCAAGTTAAAAAAAAATTCATGATTCAGAGATGAAATTGGCAATGGCACTACAGCTCAACTTCAACACGCCCTGTAGTCGACTTCTGACAGTCGGGAGGAGAAAGTGTCAGCATTGAATTCAGCCACCTGATTATAATCGCTATTTTTATAATAAAAAGTTCCTGCCCCACAAAAGACGCTTGACTGTCGATCGGGCATGGATTCGAAGACACAACAGTCATTCTACTTATAATTATTAGTTATGTCTTCTTTTATTTCAACCATTATTACTGTTTCCAGGTGGCCAGTAGGCTACTATGGTTCTGATCGTGCCCCCGCTCGTGATCTGTATGTCAATTTTGGGACGCCGTCGATCAGCTTGGCGAATATGGGTTTGAAGTGGACTATGCGTTGACAGATGGGGCAGCATCAAACCGCTCATTCGTGGACATGTTCTTTCCCAAGGGAGCATCTCTTCGGCAGTTACAATATAACGCGAGAAATGTGTATTACCGAACATCACCCGTGGCCGTCCTACAGTACGTGATGCACGTCATCAAGAAAATTCGAAATAACAAAGAGTCCAGCAGCAAAGATCAAACACGCCAAAGGGCGATATTTAGAGCCAGACAAAAAACCTATCGTGTGGGAGCACTGGCTCATGAATATAATAAATATGGAATTCCGTCTACATCATAATTAAAGCATGAACATTTTGGGCTGTCTTCCGGTACGAAAATGCGTAATAATCTAGGCATTGACGTGCTGGACTTCCAACATGCTTTACCTGATGAAATGTTTACATAATCGAGCTCTTTACTGGCGCAAGACCAATAATATCAAAAGCCGACGATCGACTGGTTTAGTTGAAAAGTATCCTCCAGTTTTTTCACAAATGGGAAAGCAATATAGTTGAAGACCAAACTTATTTGCAAACATCTTATAACAAGGGAAACACGCCAGGATATCGATTCCACTTTGCTAGGTTTTACACCCCTTTGTGCTAAACTTTTTGGACGGGAAGCACAGCCTAGTACCAAAATATTTTAACTCTGATCTATCAAAATTAGCCACCAGCCAAATGACTTCCTGCAAGTTCATTGTTATAACGCTGTCACACGGGTCATACGAAAGGTGCACTGCGACAGCAAGTACGCTGATAATTACAGTGACGGTGATTCAATTGAAGTGAGGGGGAAATTTGAGAAAGACACGGTGAAAGTGTTTGGATTCTGGAACATTTTATTCTGCTAAACATGATTAATATCATTCTGTTAAAGGGATTTATACTTGTTCGAGTCCATAAAAGTGATGAGTTATTATTCAGGCACAATGCCAAACTGGATAATTTAACATTCTACTAACATTACTGAAAATTCCAAAGAAATCGACCATACCACTCAATATAAAATATCATCAAAACTACACTCAGTTGTAAATATTTACATCTGAATTCCGAAAGCAACAATCGGCGACAGACAAACACAAATGACTTCACATGCAGAATCGGTGGATTTAATTAATATCAGAATGACTGTTTCTGAACCAATTGGAATGATATCCGTTAAAAGATCGACTATGAGCAAGGTTATTCTCCATTTCTATTCGACCACCCTACCAAAGTGTTTCACCTGTTGTTGATAGTAACTGAAAAACAGAATCACATAGAACAAAGAGTATTTATTTATTAACTTCTAGCTCCGAGAACGGGTCATATACGTCAGAAGAAGCCTATACATTGTATAACCATACAGACTCACCCTATTTTTTGTATATGAACATCTATTTATTTAGGAATTTCAAGATATTATTCTACTTTCAGATATCCTTGAGAGAATATCTTCTTGTAAACGTTGAGACTGTTGAAGTCGGTAACATATCATCACAACATTATCGAATAAACATTGAGGGTGTTATTACATCAGTAAGTATGAGCATTAATTGCCATTTATAACTATGAATCAAATAAGACATGAACGCCGTTTTCAATGTGCTCATGCGATTTTGACCGCGAGAAAAATTCAACAAACTGCATGAACTGGTCCATCCGCCGTTGTTCATGTGATTTACAATGTATTGTATGCTTATGCTTTATGCCACAGTTTCCAACCCCGATATGGGCGAAAATCGGGATTTTTATCGATGTTACCTGTCAATTTCATTAATAAATGAAGATTATTTAAGTTCGTTGAATTAAGCACATTTCAAACAACGAATGCTCCTACTGAGTCTGTGATTTCATAAATATTCTAGACACTCTTTTTGTCCCATTTTGCGAGGCCCCTTCCACCAGCTCCCACATTTGTAACTTGAGAAATATCACTTTCGAGACTCCATCAAATTAACCACATATAAAAGGGAAGCGTACATGCACAATTAAGCGGAAAGCGGCGGCGGTCTATCTCTTGTACGTATACCCAAACGTTATATGACATGTTTATAAAACCGTTCACGCCCCAAGGAGAACAAAATTGAGCCACATTTTATACGACGATTACCTGTCAATTACCATTAAATTAAACGTCAATTGAATGGTTTGGTGTTACATATTCCTATTGAAGAATTTGTCTAATACTCGTTGACAATCGAATCTTTGCGTCTGCATTATATATCAGCATTAATAAACCATTGTTTCCCTGAATTTGAGACCGTTTTTATACTAATAACATGTTTCTTGATAACATAGGTTATTCCTTGTGATAATGAAATTGTTTTAACTGTTAAAAGTTATGCTTCGCCTTGTTGTCATAATGGAATTATCGTTCAGAACACTGAAGACAATGTTCCGGGAGTGTTCGGATTCCGAAATGAAACTATTCAACATTAGTTAAAATGGGCACTACAACTTAATTAACTAAATAATTATTCATATACCCAAATGGTTGCAATTTGGTCGGTGAAAATTGGAACACAGGATAAGATATGCCGTTGACCTCTTGGCAACTTAAATGGGCAAATATGAGCATTATAGCATTTCTGATCAACTTGGAAGATAAATCCTACTGGTGTCCCCGTTACCGAGTCCATTCATTCAAGATATTTTCTATAAGATACATTTATCAAGAGATGGAAATGTATAGAAAGAAGGCATGTTAAAAAGCAATGGGGTTTTGGCGACTACCCTGTGTGGAAAATTGTTTTAATTTATGGGGAGTGAAAGTCTCATAAATCCTAGGATCCAATCCTTTGAAATTACCACTTTTGGATTTGAGTATTGTGACTGTATTATCCCAAGGGGGGTCTGATATTATCGTATGCATCCTACAAATTACGCAGACAAATCCGTTAAAAGAAGACATGAGTATGACAGGACAAATTCCTTAGACTAAAAGTAACGTATCACTCCAATATTTCCTCGTGCAAATAGGTTCATATTGGCGCGGACCACAGTGAAAGCACAAATAGCGTACATCTGGTAAGTTTATTTAGGTTTATTAAATGCCACGGAGATTAGTATACTGATGGCACTTAACATTTGAGTTCAGCTAATTAGAAAAGCTGGATTTGCTTGTACACCATGCAGTTTGCACAGCATCAGCTTCACCGGATGGCAACATTAGGCTGTACCGCTAGAAGAAACTTCCAATGCATTGTTGTAGCGGATCATTGAATGTTGACAGGCTTCTTTTTTACAGTTCTTTTCTGTGAAGGTTGCAATGCTATTATTGTATTAATGTTTCATTCCAGCTACCCATTACAGAAGGATTACGAAAATGTAATACGTAGTATATATACCATGCATCTATTCTTGAAAGACATCAACTCCGCTTACAATGTAAGTTTTATTATTATGGAATTAAACACTATTGAATTGAATTCTATCAGACCGCCATAGATCTTGAGTGACATGCCCGAATGTCAGCCTTAGTAATTGTAATACATGTGCGGGTAATGCCCCCCACCCCACCCATTGCACTCGTGCTATATTAGTACTGGAAGTTGGCAGTTGTAGAATTGCAATTCCTAGACACAGGTCATCTCTGCTGGTAGGTTTAGGCATATCTCGATTTAGGTTCAAATCCACATCTCGATATATATACACAGGGTTGGTCAAAAACTGTGAACTGGGGTAGTCTGTGGTTTATCTCGGATACATTGGATTCAGCAGCGTTGCGCCGCCGCGTCCATGATGGCCATTTTGAAAAAAATTGCGGACTTTTTTTTTTGCGTTACTGTATGTTTTGAGCAATTTCCAAGCCAAAGAATTTTTTTTCCGGTGTAACACGTCATCTTCCCCCCCAGGATATCTTCCCCCCCCCCCGGGGGGGAAGATGTCCTAGGATATCTTCCCCCCCACCCTGGATATCTTCCCCCCCATGTACGACTAAAAATTAATTTCACTCATATGATATCGTTTGGTTCCGAAATGGCCAGAAAAATGTTTTTGGAGATTAAAAAAAAATATATATTAATTTTTTTTTTATTTAAAAAAAAAAAGTGACAAAATTAGTTTTTTCACGAATTTGATTGTCTGTTCATGAAAATGTTTTTTTTTAATTCAAATTTTTTCTGTTCTTTCAAACGTCCAGGCTTGGATATTCCACCCCCCCCCCCCCACCCCGCACCTACATGACAAAAAAATCATCTTATGGTTTTATCGCTTATTTTGCTTTATATAGTAATGAAACAGCGAGAAATTAGCTTCTCCAAGAGAAAGTTGTTTGAGTCAGGGTTTGGGGTGGGGGGGGGGGGGGAGATGTCCAGGTCAGGATATCCCCACCCCCACCTAGCACCTACATGACAAATAAATCATTGTATGGATTTATTGCTTGTTTTGCTTTATATATTCATGAAACAGCGAGAAATTAACTTCTTCTGAGAAAAAGTTTTTTGAGTCAGGGTTTGGGGGGGGAGATGTCCAGGTCAGGATATCTTCCCCCCCCCCACCCAGCACCTACATGACAAAAAAATAATCTTATGGTTTTATCGCTCGTTTTGCTTTATATAGTCATGAAACAGCGAGAAATTAACTTCTTCTGAGAACAACTTTTTTGAGTCAGGGTTTGGGGTGGAGGGGGGGGGAATGTCCAGGTCAGGATATCTCCCCCCCCCACCCAGCACCTACATGACAAAAAAATAATCATGGTTTTATCGCTCGTTTTGCTTTAGTCATGAAACAGCGAGAAATTAACTTCTTCTGACAACAAGTTGTTTGAGTCAGGGTTTGGGGTGGGGGGAAGATGTCCAGGTCAGGATATCTCCCCCCCCCCCCCCCACCCAGCACCTACATGACAACAAAATAATCTTATGGTTCTATCGCTTGTTTTGCTTTATATAGTCATGAAACAGCGAGAAAGATTATTTTTTTGTCATGTAGGCGCTGGGTGGGGGGGGGGAGATATCCTGACCTGGACATCTCCCCCCCCCCCCCCCACCCAAACCCTGACTCAAACAACTTGTTCTCAGAAGAAGTTAATTTCTCGCTGTGTCATGACTATATAAAGCAAAACGAGCGATAACACCATAAGATTATTTTTTGTCATGTAGGTGCTGGGTGGGGGGGGGGGGAGATATCCTGACCTGGACATCTCCCCCCACCCCAAACCCTGACTCAAAATACTTGTTGTCAGAAGAAGTTAATTTCTCGCTGTTTCATGACTACATAAAGCAAAACAAGCGATAAAACCATAAGATTATTTTTTTGTCATGTAGGTGCTGGGTGGGGGGGGGAAGATATCTTGACCTGGACATCTTCCCCCCCACCCCAAACCCTGACTCAAACAACTTGTTCTCAGAAGAAGTTAATTTCTCGCTGTTTCATGACTATATAAAGCAAAACGAGCGATAAAACCATAAGATTATTTTTTTGTCATGTAGGTGCTGGGTGGGGGGGGGGGGAAGATATCCTGACCTGGACATCTTCCCCCCCCCCCCCCCCCACACCAAACCCTGACTCAAACAACTTGTTCTCAGAAGAAGTTAATTTCTCGCTGTTTCATGACTATATAAAGCAAAACGAGCGATAAAACCATAAGATTATTTTGTTGTCATGTAGGTGCTGGGTGGGGGGGGGGGAGATATCCTGACCTGGACATCTCCCCCCCCCCCCCCCACCCAAACCCTGACTCAAACAACTTGTTCTCAGAAGAAGTTAATTTCTCGCTGTTTCATGACTATATAAAACAAAACGAGCAATAAAACCATAAGATTATTTTTTGTCAAGTAGGTGCTGGGTGGGGAGATATCCTGACCTGGACATCTTCCCCCCACCCCAAACCCTGACTCATGAATATATAAAGCAAAATAAGCGATAAAACCATAAGATGATTTTTCTGTCATGTAGGTGCTGGGTGGGGGGGATGGAATATCCAAGCCTGGACATTTGAAAGAAAAAAAAAAGACAATCAAATTCGTGAAAACAATAATTTTGTCACTTTTTTTTTTTAAATAAAAAACAAATTTTTTTTTTTTTTTTTTTAATCTCAAAAAACATTTTTCTGGCCATTTCAGAACCAAACGATATCAAATGAGTTAAATTATTTTTTAGTCGTACATGGGGGGGGGGGAAATATCCAGGGTGGGGGGGAAGATATCCAGGGGGGAGATATCCTGTTACACCGGTACAACAACATTTCCAACAAAAAAAGAAATTTTTAATAATAACAAAACATTTCTTAAATAAAAAAAATTTCTTTCAGTTTCTTTTCTCACATTTTAAAACATAATTTTATAAGAATATACAATTTTAAACATGGTAAACATGTGTAGCCTTTTGCACGAATTAACGAGCAACTGGGGATACATACACGGTTGGCTGTCCTGACCGAGCATTCTAGTTTCATTAATGAATTAATTTTAAAATAGTGAAAAAATAATCATGCTAAATGCCGGTAAAACACAAAAAAACACAAATATGAAAAATTAATTTGGTATTTTAAAACACAGATTTTGTACATGTATATCCATGGGTCACGTAAGTTCTCCCACTGCTACTTTTATCTTAATATTTTATTTTATTCTTTTTTTTCAGATAGCCTTTCAAACATTCAACGGGAGATTATTGCTGGATTCACCTGTGGATTTACAAATGATTGGGCAGAATAGCCGTGTCTAGTCTACTTGTATTATTATTTCAAGCGAACAATAAAGTAAGGGTTAGAAATCTTGGCGGAGGGTCACCTTCACTGCACTCTCGTCAAGTTATATATTGTACGTCAGTGGTTATGACCAGCTCACCAGATTCTAGCCCAGAGAAAAGCGACCTGTCTGGCTCGAAAAGTTCCAGCGATTCTAGCCCAGAGAAAAGCGAAGTATCTCAAAAGGTGAAAAACAACATTAGCGACCACGTCAAATACGATATAGTGTTCTGGCTGGCCGACAATATGCTGTCAAGAGCAAAAGACCGGTAATTTTCAGTTACCGTATTTGATTGATTGTGACGGACAAACAGACTGTAAATGTATCAACAAAACGTACGACTTCCATGCGAGTGATTGCCACGGTCATACTAAATTCTGTCCCTTGGGACAAGTGTCAAGGCCAAATTGTGAACAGTAGGATGCTTCCATTTCAGTAGGGAATTCAAAAGAGTAATTTGTGATGTCTTGCACCATGATTTTAGTCTTGGGGTTTCACGCAACTGCATATTGTATGCTATAGCAATATTTATAGACGGGAGTGTTATTTTTCATATATTTTGAACATATTTAACAACTATTGAAATTTTGTTAACAGAGCAACCCGCTCATCATTCTACTTGTTTCATGCCCCGCGTAAGTGTACCCCAATATAATTTTGCCATGATTTCATCTGCATGATCTGGCCGAAGACATTTCAGAGGGCTAAGGTCGAGAATTCTTGTGAAAAGTTTCGCGATACATGTATTTGGATTTACTAATCTTAAAAACAAGCCAGGTTTGTATGGTGTTTATATCATAAAGTGATATCTATATCCACTATAGACTGCGCACATTGTTTTGTCCACACAAAGTGTGTAACACCTCTTATGATAGGGTGGTGTTATTCGTGTAACATAATGTGCTCAACTTATGTATTTGGGCGGCTGCAATGTCAACAGTTAACTGAGACAGTGACAACGCGTTTCAAGCGGTCTGCACTTTGCAGTCTAAATATAAATATTACTTTCATAGTTGTAAAATTTGAGTTTTCGCAGATTACAGCCATACGTGTATATATACCCTATCTCCAATATATTCATTTTAAACATACTCGGACTGTAAGGATTCTACATGTTTATAATTCCTTCCACAAATTAAGGGATGTATGATTGCTGTGACTCCCATGACAATATTTAGGGTTGCGTTAATGCGATTAAACTGTGAATACGATTAAATTGTGTGTACCCGCTTACAATTGTGAAATACGTGTATAAGCTTGTATATGCCATCTATATCAGCCTGGAAATAGTTATGGAAAGACAGCAGGCATCGAATTTAGTATTGCTATATAACAGAATATAACTATAAACATAATAACATATTATATCTTTTTCAGGTTAAACTCGGTGTAATTTACGAAAATCCATCAACGTCCACCGGTTCCATGGCGGCATTGGATAAGCTGCACCAACACGTTGCGGAATTAGATAACGGAAAAGTTCACCCAGTCATCCTTTTTGGTGATCAGTTGTCGTGGGAACATCTGACAAGGGCCAATGTTGAAACGCAAACAGGACGATTACATGGCTTCAACTCGGTATTCAGGAATTTCACCTCCACCACATGATATTGCTACAGGTGCGCCTGTATGAAGATATCTTTGGACGAATATTATAAAGTGACCTCTACATGGACAAAGGGAATATAAAGTTGTCAGTAAATGAAGCTGTTAAAGCGTGAATAAGACCAACAGCAAGTACAAGTAGTTCAACTTCCAATTCTGAACCAGAGATTGAACCTGAAGTTCAAGATCAGGTATTATTTCAGGTAGAACTAGGTGGTGACATTAATGAGGAACCACATATAATAATGAATCCATCACTGGAACCAGTGCGGAGTCAGAATTAGATTCACAATATTTCATTAGGAAAAGAATGGAGGTGGAAAGCTGGCAATTTTTGCGTGAGGCACTGTTGGACATTGCTTTTGAAAACGGTACAGTATGCTCACACTATCTGCAGCTTTGCGAAGAGCAAATAGAATTTGAAACAACATCTTGTTATCTATGCAATCCACATAATGTTCTGTGTGGAATGTTAGTTATCAGCAATTCCACACCTTTCTTGGTGAACAGTTGTTACTGCTTCGATTTTGCATCATAATTTATGAGATCACAAAACTCTAGATTTTTTTTAATAATTAGTTGGTTGTTTGACGTGGCAATATCCAGTTTTTGCTCATAGTATTTTTATATCTGCCTAGTTTTCCCACGAATTGAGTAAATGTTGAGCTTAATAATTTGTAGTTTTATATGCAATCATTTGGTTATTTCGTGACATGCTATTTTTCACAAATATGCAATACATTGTGCAACATCTCATGTTATTCGCATAGTGACAGGACTTGAGTATTGTATGTCAGATCTTTACAAAACAAATCCATATCATGGTGGGGAATCACGCGGTTTCGATTTGATGAGCACGTACTCAAAATGGCTGAAATAATGTGCCGCAAGTTGGAGTTAAAGCTTGTGTCAAATTATGTTGAGTACTCGATTCAATGTCTGACCTCTTGTGTAATTCTTCGTGTAATGCTTCGTCATTTTTTTCAGCAGCTATCGACGATATTCATTTAAAATTACATTATTTCCACGAGAGGAAAAATATATATGTTAGTCCGACACTGTTCCTTTCACATTCCTTTTGAATCTCTGTCTCCATCTTTGTTTTTTCAATATCTCCTTCAGACTCGCGCTCATTTTCAGTATTTTTCTCATCATAATCTATTGGTTCGACAGTATCGGCAGTATTAGAGATTCCTTATTGTGCTTTAACCCAATTGTTTATTAAATGTCAATTTGGCTTCTTATACACTGCGGCAATTAATTTATCTGAGTTAAATCAGTGGGTGTTTAATATTTTATAGATATACATGTATTGTTGACGATATTTCTTCAGTGAAACATACATTTACATTGTGGCACTTCACAAATTCACGATAATTCAATGATACTCATGGATAAATAAAGAATTGAGTGGCAGATTCATTGGGGTTATTGCATCAGATAATTCTGTTCATGACTTGTGCTTCCTGTTCATATTTGACATGGTCAGGCGAGTGCACTTACGTTATTTGCGCATAAACCTTTCTATGATGATATATTTCTACAAAATTAGAATGAATACCTCACCAATAAACAATATTGTTATAATATATTGCCTTTGTACATCTGAGCATTGTTAGGTTAGTATGACACAAATCTGAGTCAGCGTGACCATTCTGTTTCTATTAGATAATAGCGCACTGATTGACCATTGCGTAAAATATAAAATGACTCAATTTCAATGCAAATGTTTGTGTAAACGTTGGTATCAATTGCATGCCGAGTGTATATACACATAGGTTTGTAAAAATTATGATATATCGATCGAGTCAGCCTACTATATTCACAAGCGCTTTCAGATTATCAGAGCATCACGATCAAAGTTGTATGTGGTGTTCAAGAACAAATATTGTTAGCAAATCACCATTTGTTGAATTATAGTAGAACAATGAACTTGTTACAGGACTATGTTCCCAACAAGGAAATGAAGGGAGCTCTGGTGAAGGCGGGCTAAGGCGAGAGGCGAATATCATTCAGGTAATGTACACATTAAGGAAATCGGCGCTAAAATAAGTTTTATCAATTTTGGTGCCCCTCTCCCCTTCCGTTCATCCCTGACTCAAACGACGCCACTTTTGACATATTTAAACCACACCGTTGGATTCTTCATATCATGGGGATGATTATATGTAAGTTTCGTGGCAATCGGCGACAGAAAACAAATATCTGCCCCCCCCCCCCCTTCCGGGTACCCCTGACGCGAACGGCGCGACTTTTGCCATATTTAAACCACGCCATTAGATTCCTCATATTATGGGGATGATTATATATAAGTTTGGTGGCAATCGGCGACAAATTGTTTTTCTGCCCCTCCCCCTTTTCTGCCCCTGACAACAACGGCGTCACTTTAGAAAATTCTAACCCCGACCATTATCATTCTCGTAAAAAGCTACTCCTAGTAGACCCCTTTGGCATCATCTAGATGGTCCCCTGTGAATTTCTATAGAACACAGACAGACAGACAGACATACATTCGCAAATATAGATATAGATGTTATACGTAACGTAGGAAAATAACATTCCCTCTGTCAGATTTATATATGAATATGATCTCCATTTCTGATTTATTGTTTTAACAGGAAGATCCAATCACCTGAAGTTTTTAAGGAAACAATACTCTTTTGAGTATCCAGCTCTCGGTGATGGTGGATGTTTTGAAATCCTCCGGACAGGCTCTGGTTCTAGAACCAGTATGGGTACCACCAGGAGGCATCAACTCACAATACCTTGCTGATGAGGGCGACATTGGGCAGGCCTTAGTCTTTATGAGGCCAATTCAAAAAGAATTAGAGATAGATTAAGGGGTATGCTACATATTTCTGAATGTTCATTCAAAATATAATATATCATTGTAAAAATATAATATGAACTGACCAGCTTTCCTCCGATAATTAATCGATATTAAATTACTGCCAAACTTAGTATGCATGGTTTATTTAATCAAAGCTCTACCGAATATCGGCAGTATGTACATAGATGTTCACAGCTCCATAATCCATATAGACTGCTATTAAAAGGCAGTTAATACAAGTATAGCGATAAATGATTCGAGTCAACTGATCAAATGGTTTGTTTTGAGAGAATTTGAAAATGACATGCATGCATAGCATATTATTAGTGTCATTCGAAATTTAACTTTTTCCACCATGCAACCCTAAAATTTCCACTAGATTCATACACTTAAATTGTGTTAAATGATTCGTTTTGTTCGATACTTTGTCTTTATGACGGTTTAAAATTTCAGAAGGATCGCCAAATACTTGGATGAAGAAATGGCCAGACTATAAAACGTTGGCACTTCGCTTATGAATATACAATCAGTTTCAACGGTTATGATCGAAATAAGTTATATGGTGGAGTTTCCGTTCTGACTGGGAACTTTATAACATTGAACAAAAACATAGCAGGGAATTTATTTATTCAATGATTCTTAACATTCGTGGGGAGGGGGGTATCCGGCTCGAGATTGCATGTTTTTTTATCTTAACAGATATCGCAGTGGACATTGTATTAATTGTCAATACATGAGAAATTACTTAACTGTAAGCGACCCAAATCACTTTAAAAAGTCTCTGTCAAAACTTTAAAGAGTTTCAACATTGTTTACTGATGGGACATAATCTGTACACGTGTTAGTCAGATTACATATCATGCCATGATCTAAGAAATAGCAGTATATAACGCTTGCCCATCTATTGTGTTGCCATGCTGATAGATCCTGTTGAATTACTAATGCTAGTAAGGCAAACGGAAGCAGTTAACGAGTGTAGTTTTTCTTAACTTTTCAATTTTGCAGTCTTATATATCAATCAAATGCAATCACTTTCACTCGCGACATTTTTTCGTTAGTTTATCGCCAATAGATACTTCCCGATTCAAGTACTAAATATATACAATTTATCGTAGTTCGGACCGTGTTTCTATGGAGTGGTACAGTCCATTTGCTTGAGATTTTCGATGATCTTAGTAGAATGCTACATTCCTCAAGTTTTACATTCCGAACCTATAATTGATTCATTCGTCATATTCCCTTCACCATATCTAGAACAATTATAGCCATCGTTACTAATTTTCGCACTGATCATGGACAAGCATTGTGTCTGTTTAAATTGTTCGTCAGTCGGTAATGTTTTCGTAATTTTATTCATAAATTATTTGGCACTTAATTGTGCATAGTGAAAATTATGAGCTTAATGTATTATTTCGATATATCCAATATTTTATGACCGTTAGCGTTGTTATTCAAATAAAATTTAGATTTAAAGAAAACATTAAACTACGTGTATAACAAACAATATATCTTTTCAGATCAGCGAAATTGCGCCATTTAAAGTAGATGAACAAGCGATTGAAAAATTTCTTAATCCTGGAGCAATTTCGGAGTTCCCTGATGCCATCAACGACTTGCCTATCCGTTTCAACGTGAACGGATTTGTCCAATCTGTAATTGCACACTAATATTTTCTTACGCCCGTGAGAACGCGTCGGTTTAAACGGCATTGATTGAGCAGAACAATATTAGTCATGCTGGTTCAAGTGAATTGCCTCCGCCAAAAAACTTATAGTCCATTTTGGCAATTCATAGCTTTATGAATTTCCAACTGTTGATATGTAATTAATGCCGAAGTCGACTGGGATTGGGCGTCCATCGACCTGTAGCAACGTTGCTCATGAATAAAGACCGTCTGCATGATGAGAAAGTTGTCACGTTATTTGGAAATTTGGAAATGTTATCTCATAGGACATGCATATGTGGGGTAACAAGTGTTATTATGGTTTTCTGGCAAATCGTATGACCCCCCACCCCCATTGAGACCCCAAAAGTTTTCAGAAGATTGTCGCTTTGTTCGTGTGGCTGTGGTGTACATTGCGTTACCTAACTTACATGGGTGCATGTGGGGACATAAGACCCCCTCCCCACCAACTATGGTCAAAGTTTTCACCAGTTGGCAACAATATTAATTGCATATTTCATACCAACAATGGTTAACAATTGTTCTTTTAGTCTGATTTTTCAACCATTAATGTATGTGAAATTACTGGTTTTAGTCCAACATTTGTATTTGTTCTTACTTTTCTCAAAATATTTGGTTTTCGAATTTATTGAGAGGCCCCTCCCTCCCCGGTATCCAGTCGAAATTCAAGGCATGTGAGGTACCAGATAGAAAATTCAAAGACGCGTCCCTTATAGCGAATAGTTAACGGATACGAATGGCGACCAATCAACGTGAACACATCAACTGGACATGAGATATCTACGCGCTGCCTAAGTTGGATTTTCCGGTATTTATTTTATTGGTCAAGTAAGTCACATGGGGCATACCTGACATTTTCTTGCCCGCCATGTGTACGCGCCCGAAGTCTGTCTCAAACAATACACAGGAAATTATCCTGAGAGTTGTTGGCTAAGATAGCTCGAGCATTGGGTGGCACCCAAACGGGTCAATTATTAAATGAGCCAAGAACAAAATTATCTTATGAAACTTTGGCTAATTTCCAACCAAACGAGTGGCTCTTGGAGCAAAATAACATTGTACTTTCATCTCTAAAAGGAGCGTGTGCAATCGACGAAGGGAATAACAAGATCAACTGTCTGTGTGTTGCAATGGAGCAAATTAGATACATCCGAGACCACAAATTTATCGGACCATTCTCATTTTTAGAACACATTTTAATATATTCCATAACTTCAAGTAAAACAGTTTCGAACTTATACGGTTCAGTGCACCCTTCAAGTTCGTACACTTTTATCAAAGAGTGGATTCAAAACAGGCAGAGGAACCAGTACTTTGTGTCACCGAAGGCAGCAGTGTGTCATTTTTCGATAATAACCAAGTTCTTGGCAGACGATGGCGAGTAAATCTGAACGCACAAGCCATAGTCAGTATTGTAACAATTGTTATTCACATTTGAATTTAAAATTTTGTTTCTTTTTAGATTCAACTCCTTACTCAATTTAACACTTTTTTTCATTTTTTTTAAAATTAGATTTTTCATATTTTTAAATCAAAATTTGTAAAAACCTAACGCCGTTATACCTACCACACGAATCACCAGACCTAATTTAATTGATATTGGTCCAGGGGTATTGGAGAACAGTTGCGAACAGACAAACGGACATACAGATAGACAGCTACTATACCCTTAATATATACATGTAAATACAAAAACAATTGTCTTTTCGGGAATCTATCACAAACGAAATATATCACAAAGTGTTGAACAGAGCGTGAAACTCGTGTTGAGAGACATGCCCTTTGTTAAATTGATTTAAACACAGAATGAGATCGGATTAATAGTCGATGAGCGATACTTGTTTCTCAATGAATAAATCCATTGAGCGTGCACGCGGTCACGATAATTTATGACTTGTCAATAACCATTACATCGGCCTATCTTTTGGTTCGATTGGTAAGAGGGTAGTTTGGTTGCATAATCATATCACCGAATCGAGTTGTCAATTAGCTGGCAACTGAACGACAAAAACGCCCTCTTAGACCCGGTTTGGCTAGACCGCCAATGTAGGTTTAAACCATGTTTAAACTCGGAGGTTTAAACCGAAGATGACGAATCCGGCAATAGGGTTTATTCGAGAACGGTTAAACAAGTCTGAATAAATAATAACAAAGATATAAATAACCAAGAAAGTACGCCACTTATAACAATGATACATCACAGGAGCTTAAAATAAATCTAAATTAAAACAAGCGCATCACTTTATGAAACAAATTGCTATTGATATGTTTTAGTGTCGGAGCACACAATATTGATTATCACAGCTTATCCTGAAATTAGGGGTATATCAGATATTCTTTGTAAGCTCAAATTTTAATTTATTTTGTGGTAAATTCGAAATGGCTAAAGGGCGTATTTTGCCACGCCGTGGCGATGCTCTTGTTAACACTTCATCTGTACGCGCATCACAGATGTCCAATTTCAAGAGAGTTAATTGGCTTTGAACATATTTCAGAAAGCTAATATTTCATATTTAAAGCCTCGCCTTTAAAAGGTGGCGTGCCAATTCTGGCATTCCAACACTGGCCGATGGTGGCATGCCAATACCGGCCAATGCTGGCATACCAATATGGGCCGATGCTGGCATGCCAATACGGGCTGATGCTGGCATGCCAACACGAGCCGATTCTTGCTGATTTCGCTATTAAATTTATTTGTTCCATCTGATTCAGTGTCTGATTTGCACTATATTTTAGTATTAACTAGGGCTATAATATTGATTGGAACATTTGATATGTGCCGGTTGCCAGTAAAGGCCATCACTGGCATGCCCGTACTGGCCAGTGCCGGTTGCCATTATCATGTCACCTGCCACTCGAATTGATTTCTAATTATGCATATTTGACAGAATATTGGTAAATATATATTTTACCCCAGAAGCGGCAAAGGGAAATTAATATGTGTTAAATCAGACAGAGCATCTTCAAAGATTTATTCACACGGCCTTTTTCAAAATAAAAAAATGCATTTGGAGAAGAAATCACCTAATATGATGCCCAAGTTAAATTTGTTTTCATGATTCAGAGATGAAATTGGCAATGGCACTACAGCTCAACTTTAACACGCCCTGTAGTCGACTTCTGACAGTCGGGAGGAGAAAGTGTCAGCATTGAATTCAGCCACCTGATTATAATCGCTTTTTTTATAATAAAAAGTTCCTTCCCCACAAAAGACGCTTGACTCGATCGGGTGTGGATTCGAAGACACAACATTCATTCTACTTCTAATTATTAGATATGTTTTCTTTTACTTCAACCATTATTACTGTTTCCAGGTGGCCAGTATGCTACTATGGTTCTGATCGTGCCCCCGCTCATGAACTGTATGTCAATTTTGGGGCGCCGTCGATCAGCTTGGCGAATATGGGTTTGAAGTGGACTATGCGTTGACAGATGGGGCAGCATCAAATCGCTCATTCGTGGACATGTTCTTTCCCAAGGGAGCATCTCTTCGGCAGTTACAATATAATGCGAGAAATATGTATGACCGAACATCATCCGTGGCCGTCCTACAGGACGTGATGCACGTCATCAAGAAAATTCGAAATAACAAGAGTCCAGCAGAACATATCAAACACGCCAAAGGGCGATATTTAGAGCCAGACAAAAAACCTATCGTGTGGGAGCACTGGCTCATGAATATAATAAATATGGAATTTCGTCTACATCATAATTAAAGCATGAACATTTTGGGCTGTCTTCCGGTACGAAAATGCGTAATAATCTAGGCATTGACGTGCTGGACTTCCAACATGCTTTACCTGATGAAATGTTTACATAATCGAGCTCTTTACTGGCTCAAGACCAATAATATAAAAAGCCGACGATCGACTGGTTTAGTTGAAAAGTATCCTCCAGTTTTTTTCACAAATGGGAAAGCAATATAGTTGAAGACCAAACTTATTTGCAAACATCTTATAACAAGGGAAACACGCCAGGATATCGATTCCACTTTGCTAGGTTTTACACCCCTTTGTGCTAAACTTTTTGGACGGGAAGCACAGCCTAGTACCAAAATATTTTAACTCTGATCTATCAAAATTAGCCACCAGCCAAATGACTTCCTGCAATTTTATTGTTAAGACGCTGTCACACGGGTCATACGAAAGGTGCACTGCGACAGCAAGTACGCTGATAATTACAGTGACGGTGATTCAATTGAATTGAGGGGGAAATTTGAGAAAGACACGGTGAAAATGTTTGGATTCTGGAACATTTTATTCTGCTAAACATGATTAATATCATTCTGTTAAAGGGATTTATACTTGTTCGAGTCCATAAAAGTTATGAGTTATTATTCAGGCACAATGCCAAACTGGATAATTTAACATTCTACTAACATTACTGAAAATTCCAAAGAAATCGACCATACCACTCAATATAAAATATCATCAAAACTACACTCAGTTGTAAATATTTACATCTGAATTCCGAAAGCAACAATCGGCGACAGACAAACACAAATTACTTCACATGCAGAATCGGTGGATTTAATTAATATCAGAATGACTGTTTCTGAACCAATTGGATTGATATCCGTTAACAGATCGACTATGAGCAAGGTTGTTCTCCATTTCTATTCGACCACCCTACCAAAGTGTTTCACCTGACTTTAATAAATACAAGTTGTCGATAGTAACTGAAAAACAGAATCACATAGAACAAAGAGTATTTATTTATTAACTTCTAGCTCCGAGAACGGGTCATATACGTCAGAAGAAGCCTATGGCCCCCTTATTCGCTTACGCACAAGTAACCCCTTTTGGACATCGACCAGCATACCCCTGGTCACCACACCAACTTTAGTTGAAATCGACCAGTGTCTGCGAGGAAAACGCGGAATAAGCATGCATATACATTGTATAACCATACAGACACACCCTATTTTTTGTATATGAACATATATTTATTTAGGAATTTCAAGATATTATTCTACTTTCAGATATCCTTGAGAGAAGATCTTCTTGTAGACGAAGATGTTGTGAACAGTTTCCTAAACGTTGAGACTGTTGAAGTCGGTAACATATCATCAAAACTTTATCGAATAAACATTGAGGGTGTTATTACATCAGTAAGTATGAGGAACAAAGCATTAATTGCCATTTATAACTATGAATCAAATAAGAGATGAACGCCGTTTTCAATGTGCTCATGCGATTTTGACCGCGAGAAAAATTCAATAAACTGCATGAACTGGTCTATCCGCCGTTGTTCATGTGATTTACAATGTATTTTATGCTTATGCTTTATGCCACAGTTTCCAACCCCGATATGGGCGAAAATCGGGATTTTTATCGATGTTACCTGTCAATTTCATTAATAAATGAAGATTATTTAAGTTCGTTGAATTAAGCACATTTCAAACAACGAATACTCCTACTGAGTCCGTGCTTTCATAAATATTCTAGACACTCGTTGTGTCCCATTTTGCCAGGCCCCTTCCACCAGCTCCCACATTTGTAACTTGAGAAATATCACTTTCGAGACTCTTTATAGCACTCCATCAAATTAATCACATATAAAAGGGAAGCGTACATGCACAATTAAGCGGAAAGCGGCGGCGGTCTATCTCTTGTACGTATGTATACCCAAACGTTATATGACATATTTATAAAACCGTTCACGCCCAAGGAGAACAAAATTGAGCCACATTCTATACGACGATTACCTGTCAATTACCATTAAATTAAACGTTAATTGAATGGTTTGGTGTTACATATTCCTATTGAAGAATTTGTCTAATACTCGTTGACAATCGAATCTTTGCGTCTGCATTATATATCAGCATTAATAAACCATTGTTTCCCTGAATTTTAGACCGTGTTTATACTAATAACATGTTTCTTGATAACATAGATTATTCCTTGTGATAATGAAATTGTTTTAACTGTTAAAAGTTATGCTTCGCCTTGTTGTCATAATGGAATTATCGTTCAGAACACTGAAGACAATGTTCCGGTAGTGTTCGGATTCCGAAATGAAACTATTCAACATTAGTTAATATGGGCCGCCATACAACTTAATTAACTAAATAATTATTCATATACCCAAATGGTTGCAATTTGGTCGGTGAAAATTGGAACACAGGATAAGATATGCCGTTGACCTCTTGGCAACTTAAATGGGCAAATATGAGCATTATAGCATTTCTGATCAACTTGGAAGATAAATCCTACTGGTGTTCCCGTTACCGAGTCCATTCATTCAAGATATTTTCTATAAGATACATTTATCAAGAGATGGAAACGTATAGAAAGAAGGCCTGTTAAAAAACATAGTGGTCACAGTATGCAGTTAAGAGAGAGGTCAAGTGACCAAATTTTGAATGGGGATTTCATGCAAATCTGCGGAGCAAAAGTTACAGAGTTGCACATACTTTTGAGTGTGACTTGATGTCGTATTGGAAACAGCAAAAAGACATGGAGTAGCTTGCTTGTTGTATCGATAATAATGTTGGTTCCCCGAACATTTTATATTAATGTTTAAATGGCATGCAAATTGTCGACATAAAAACTGTTGCCAAACAGCGATATCAGCTCATCCCACCATTTAATATATGCGGAGAACTCCATTATGTTCAAGTACTGTAACGACCACTGCTAATAATCTGATGCTGTGGAGTTTTAGCAACTCATTTTGCCTTAAATTGCAATTGTATTGCTTGTATGAAGCCATTTTTCAGCTCGATGATCGCATGTGCATACACTTAAAACAAATACTTAGTTCTTTTCCAGATCATGAAAACGCCGCTGACCAAGATGCATCAGTCACTTCGCCTTGTACTGAAATATGTGGAGAGTTTGAGAGCATGAGGGGCAGCCCACGGAAGGAGATGTAGTAGATGATGCCGAGCTGGCAAGCGTACTCCGAAGTTCAGCCACATGGAACAGTGACTTATGCTTCTGTGTATCGGGGACTGGGGAAAATGCGGAACACGAAGTTTTAATGGCGTGACTACACGGTGGCTTGGAGTCTCTGTCGGTGACTCAGTGGAACAGGTGCATATCACATTATTGACATCGTATCTATATTTCGACGAGATATATAGCTGTCAGGGACTGGGGAGAATGTGAAACACGGATGTGGTAATGCCGTGTCTGGGAGTATACATTTTGCTGAATCGGTCGGTCAGGTGCATAGCGCATAATTGATATCCATATTTCCACGAGAAATATGCAGTTGGTCTGAATAAAGGCGGATATATAGATAGAACCGCATTAGTGTCTGGATTTTGACGAAATTATCGCACTCGATTTGTTGCCGGAGCGATACCTCGAGTGCGGGACGCAGTCCCGCACGAGAGGTATCGCGTTCCGCCAACAAATCGAGTGCGATAATTTCGTCAAAATCCAGACACTAATGCGGTTCTATTTTTATTACATATCATTGTATCATAGCAAGTTGAATCACAATCGTACATCTCCGGTACAGAAAATGTGAATTTAATTGAGTTTTAACGGCATCTTAGGGTTAACGCAACAACCAGACAGGGAGCCCGTCTATCCGCGAGCGACCTCGACCCATCTTTAATAATGGCGTTTGAAATTAAATTCTGTGCCTCGACAAATACATTCTTGAACTGAAACTACTTGAATGAATGAATCATCTCATCGATTGATAGTTGTTTCTTTATTGTCGTGATTGGATTCAGGTTATGCATTGAAGTGGAAAATATGTTCATTCACGGATTTAGTGCTAAATGCCCAACTTAAGCATTGTTCGATTTTCGGAATGCGGAAGTGATTTTTTCGAAATTGTTTGTAAAAAAAAAAAAATATTGTCTGAGACTGAATTAGGATTTATATCGCAACAAAAAGATGATTCATAGACCAATATCGCTGCGATGTGTTTGGGTAAGTTTACCGCAAATTTAAATTGTTGACCACTACTAGAGTACTGGCACCTATGGCTATGCTGTAGTCCTACACATTTTTATGTGTAATCTTACACTTATTTAACAGGTCGGCTACACATACAAAATATTACCTACAAATCTGATTTATGGTTCTTAAATTGATTTCAGCTTACAATTAATTATTATTTTCATTTGTTGCGATTCGTATACACATTTATGATTATCGAGATTGCAACTTAATTGAATAACATTGCGCATCAAAGTTATTTGAACTCGTTACATGATATCGCCTTGTAATTTTTGTAACGTAATAACACAACGGCTTGCATAATTTAAATGTATGGCTGATTTTGGATGTGTGCCCGACCTGTTGCCATTTCCAATTTAAACAACATGTAAATTTTATTCCACTATATTTGTTTAATTTTATCGCAACTTAGATTCACCCCATATTGCATAATTAGTATGTAACTACACAGAAATTTTAAATTTTGTAATCAAATTCATAGATGTATTACAATAATTTATACTATGATTCAATATCACAACTGTAACGATGAACTATTCATTTCAATCAGAATCAGATTCAATAATGGCCAACCGACGATATTTTCTTGGTGGTTCATCTTGGGAACTTGAAAATATTGAATGTTCCACCACTAATGTTCGCATTGTAGAATTTCACACATTTTCTGTTGCTGCTGGTCCGATGCCACAGCATAGTTGTTCACGCTATTGACATTCTTATGTCCAGACAACTGAGCGATCATTTGAGGATTGATGCCAGCATGTAACAGCCGAGTGCACATTGTCTTTCTGAGGGAATGGTTTGTAATTTTTCCAGGAAGACCGGCTGCCACCGCCATGTCTTTCAGCATCGTTCGGATTTTGTTAACGCCCACTGGCTGTGCCTTGAACCATAATGCATTTGGCGAGATATGGTGATTTTGGTTGACGGCTATATAAAATGGTGAGTCTTTTGATTGCATTTTTGCTGGCCGGTTTTTAGCATACAGCTTGTAGGCTGTCACCGGGCATCTGGACTTATCTGCATTATTGCCAAAGATTTTCGGATGGAAGGGACGACTGTTGTTTGTATTCGTTCCATCGCGTGTCTTGGAGAGCCGCTCATTGAATTCAAGATACTCAAAACCACCAATAGTCTGCTTCATCTCGATGTCGCCCCATTTCAGCTGCTGGAATCCGAGTAGTTTAGTGTTATTGAACCACACCAACCTCAACAAAGCTCCCGGGTTCGATATACCAAGCTGGCCGCACTCCCACAGCTTCTCCTCACCCTCTTCGGTCAGCACGTCAGCTTTTTGGGGTTTATTTCCAAGTCCCTTCTCTTTTGATTCTTTACGTCTTGATGCAAGAACTTCTCGGCTTACTCGGAACTTGTCGGAAATAATGATGCTTTCCGAATATTCTGAATCCCTCAGATATCTGTCAATACCTCGGTGAAACCCTGTTAATGTATCTGGCTCATAGTCGGTTACGCCGTCTGGTTTTTTCAGATGTAATATGAAACCGCCTATATGTTCATCCAGTTCTCGTGGGGGAATATCCTTGATTTCACGGTGTTGTGTGCCTACATCTTTCTGTTCAAGATACTCAGTAAATCTTCTTATTGACGAATATGTCTTTCTTTGGGTGTTTAGATTTTTCTTACTGTTTATGTACATCCGCAGGTCCTTCATGTTCGCTGTTGCTGGACTCAGTGGACTGGTAGTAGTATGTGGGGTAGCTGTAGCCTTAGGCGAACTGTGGATATACCTTTGTAGATCTCTGATGTTTGAAGTAACATGACTTGGGCCAGGAACATGAACTTGATCTTCTGCCACTGCCAGTTCTGGACTGTCACAAAGTTCCAAATCATCAAAAAAGAACTGGGTTAACATATCATCTGACATCTGTGCAGACTCTGCGTTACTTTCTGTGTTTTCCATTTTAATTCCGATAAAATCGTCCATAAAATCGATGTATAACTTAAATTTAATTGGCGAATCTCAGAGAACAGTGAAATAATTTCCGGTATTTGAAAGGTGTGTTTACAAATTGACGTCTGCTGAATCGCAGAATTTTGGGTTCGAAAACAAATTATGTTCTTCAATATAAAGCATTATTACGTTTTGCACTCGATTGTTTTACGAGCATATACGTATTTTAATTCCATACACGAAGTTTTAGGTTGAAATATGCAATATAACGAATTTTATTGCGATTATTAATGTTGAATGGGGAAATCCTTTGTTAAATCTACGATACAAAATATCATCAAACTATTTAAAATTCTCTGGTCTGACAAGCTCCATTTTCTCATATTTTTCATTTAAAATCAGTAGTTGATTTTCTTTTTATTTGGGGAACTGATATATCGACTCTGTTCATTGGATTTTATTAATTTTTAAACCGTGAATTCCTATGTTCAAACAACCCGCGCAAAGGATGGCAAAGGTGTTAATTTGGTTTTCCCAGATTTTCCACCCAATCAGCGCGCTGCGATTTCGGCAAGTGGATTGTCGGCCTTGCTTTGAAAAAGTAAAAATAGTAACGGCGAGAACCAGTCTAACAACATGAATGAAATAGTTCCGTCGACATATTGCACTAGTGCGATTCTGAGAATTATCACAAGCCTGGAAACAGGTGCGATCATGCGAATTACGTTGATAGATGTGTAATAAATAGTTTGTAACGGCGTGTTTACATGGTGCCCAGGAGACTCAGTCGGTCAAGCAGTCGGTCAGGTGCATAGCGCATTATTTGTATCTATTATATATATTTCGACGAGATATAATTCAGTTTCGGAGTCTGGGGAAGGGGCGAAGCACGGAGTTTGTGGGGGTCCGGGTGTGGGGAGAACGATAATAACTGACTTGGTACTGCCGTGTATACATATCCCATTTTGGTGAATCAGTCGGTCAAGTGCATAGCACATTATTGGTATATTATCTATATTTCGACGAGAAATATAGCAGAATCGGTGTTTGCAGAAACAGCGAAACATGCATTCTCATGGCATGTATTGCTCTCATTTCGGTCTTTGTTGTTCAGGGTCCTTGTGTCAATGATGTTCCTGTTGTAAGCAGGGTCATTTTATCCAGACATATTTCGCACGATTTATCAACAAAACTAAAATTGTGTGGCAGAGGGGACCCGCCAGATAAATGCATGTGGTTTCCAATACCACACTCTGACGTGTGTTCTTGGGGCGACTATGTTATAATGACCGCCGTTGTTAACTGACAAATTGAAAGTTTGAGTGATCCAGAAAAGAGCGTTCCATGTTATTTTATTCTTGATATGGTAGTAATAAAGAGCGTTTGTTTCACTCTTGTGAGCGAACAACTGAAAAAGAGCTGAAAAAAAATGTAAATTATTTGTCACGCGATACGAAGCCGGCATGTCAATATTTTGTTTATTAATAATAAGCCTATCGTATACATCCTCCAAATTAGGCAGACATGACCGTTAAAAGAAGCCATATGAGTATGACTCCAAACATTACAATTAACGTATATCATGCCAATTGTCCTCACACAAATAGGTTCATATTGAACCAGGATATTCATAGTTTGATATTGGAGCTATTTGATTCTGAATTAGTGGACTTATGCCCGTTATTCTCTTTCATGGCGCGGACTATACAGTGAAAATATTATACATAGCGTACATCTGGTAAGTTGATTTAGGTTCATTAAATCCCGCGGGGAGTAGTTTAAGTGGATCAATTAACGCAACATATCCTCATGCAAATACGTTCATATTGAATGCAATTAAAAAATCAAAATACGCCATTTATAATGAGCGCTTACCAGTTATTCCGTTGAATAATGGGCGTTTGGTATTGTGGGTGCTTCAAATATACCCGATGCGGACGTATTTGTAATATGAATACGCACGTTTACGACTTTTTGTTCCCATTTACGTTCATATAGAGCGTATTTCCCGATTCAAATTACGCCAATATGGGCGTATTTGAAATATGTTAAATATGGTCCTATTGTTCAGGAAAACAGGCTGCAAGTATAGCCGATATGAATTTAGTTAAATTTAAATTAGTCCATATGGAACTTTCGTTGAACGTTTAGGTTCATATAGGGCTTATTTCAGGTGCACGAGATAAGTTCACTATGCGCGTATTACACCAAACTCACATATGCCCAAACATCACAGTATTCTAGCTTATCCGTGAGTGGACAACAGCGGGAATTCAATAGTTTATGTCAAATAGAACTAGATGTGGGACTAACGATACTCCCACAGTGCATTGCGGTCGGACAAAATTATGCATATTGCAAAGACTTTGAAAGGCAAAATAAAAAGGGGAAAGCTTCACTAAAAATGTGCACTAATATCACGGGAATGGTTTCAGGGGGGGGTCAGGATTCGGCGTGCTGCATCCCCCCATCGAGGTAATATGAAATATCCCCCATGTTGGCGATCATAACCCCTGCGTTGGTGGAAATCTTGAGGCGATCACTAGTGTATATATAACAATCAACAAGACTGCCAATAATTTAAACAGAACGTCCACCAGTTGCGTTATCGCGCGAATAATTACTTTAAGCGGCCTGACGACATGGTTCCAGCAAACAGCTCTCTGCACATTCAGAGCTTGACATACTGTGGTCAAACATAGACGCAATGATTGGGTTGTCAGCAGACGCATATTACAGGACTGGTGTGTACAATCCATGTAACACTCTCAATTCACGATATTTACAGAGATTTCATGCATGTGTGTATCCACCCTATACAAGTTGATTGGTGTTGTCGAAAATATGAGTGAGTAAAAGTACAAACACTATTGGAGAGAAATCCCCGAAAAATTATTAAATAGTTTGCTTTTGGAGAACTCGCTGACGGCGGGTACGTAAATACTCTGCTTCGTGTGGATGTACAAACATTTGTTCTTAGTTTCATGACGACAAATATTCCGGTATCATATACGCGTGCATGACTTACGCATTCAGTATAGATTCGTTATACGTTCCGGTTTCGTCAGACGACGCATAATCTTGATATTACGCAATAAAAAAAAAAAAAAACATAAAACAATGTAAATCTCATGTTACATGGCAAGACATGTTTGTCAGAAGAGGCATTAGGAAGTGGCCCCAATATTATTCCATAGCTATGGTGTCCTGTTTCCGCCAAATACTTTTGTTCGCTTCATGGCGAAGCAAGCGAAATAATCTCAATTATTTCGGTTCCTTTGCCACCAAAGGAGGTGAAAACAAAATCAAAAGATGGAAGCCATAAATCAACTAACAAAACGGAAAATACATGATTCTATTTCGCTTGCTTCATTTGGTGTTGTCACTTTCAGCGGTTCCTTCTAATGCTTCACAAAGTATCCGGATCTGCGTTGGTGCAGCATTAACCTTTTCATGTCCGGAGCTGTGCTGGTGCAACATTAACCCTTTCATGGCGGGAGCTGCGTTGGTGCAGCATTAACCCTTTCATGAAAGGAACTGTGCTGGTGCAACATTAATTATTGTATGATGGGAGCTGTGCTGGTGCGGCATTAACTTTTTTTATGGGAGCTGTGCTGGTGCTGCATTAACATTTTTTATGATGGGAGCTGCGTTGGTGCGGCATTAACCCATGCATGATGGGGCTGCGCTGGTGCAGTATTAACCATTTCATGACGGGAGCTGCGCTGGTGCAGCATTAATTATTTCATGACGGGAGCTGCGTTGGTGCAACATTAACCCATTCTTGATGGGAGCTGCGCTGGTGCAGCATTTACCCTTTCATGACCGGAGCTGCGCTGGTGCAGCATTAATCATGTCATGACGGGAACTGCGTTTGTGCAGCATTAACCCTTTCACGAAAGGAACTGTGCTGGTGTAGCATTAATTGTTTTATGATGGGAGCTGTGCTGGTTCAGCATTCATTCTTTTATGATGGGAGCTGTGCTGGTGCAGCATTAACCTTTTTATGACGGGAGCTGCGTTGGTGCAGCATTTACTCTTTCGTGACCGGAGCTGCGCTGGTGCAGCATTAATTATTTCATGGCGGGAACTGAGTTGGTGCATCATTAAATATTTGATTATGGGAGCTGTGCTGGTGCAGCATTAATTATTTCGTGACGGGAGCTGCGTTGCGGCAGCATTAATTATTTCATGACGGGAGCTGCGTTGGTGCAGCGTTAACCATTTCATGAAGGGAGCTGCGCTGGTGCAGCATTAACTATTTTATGGTGGAATCTGTGCTGGTGCAGCGTTAACCCTTTCATGACGGGAGCTGCGTTGGTTCAGGATTAATTATTTTATGATGGGATCTGTGCTGGTGCAGCATTCACCCTTTTATGACGGGATCTACGTTGGTGCAGCGTTAACCCTTTCATGACGGGAGCTGCGCTGGTGCAGCATTAACTATTTTATGGTGGAATCTGTGCTGGTGCAGCGTTAACCCTTTCATGACGGGAGCTGCGTTGGTGCAGGATTAATTATTTTATGGTGGGATCTGTGCTGGTGCAGCATTAACCCTTTCATGACGGGACCTGCGTTGGTGCAGCGTTAACCCTTTCATTTCGGGAGCTGCGCTGGTGCAGAATTAACCCTTTCATGGTTGAAGCTGCGTTGGTGCAGCATTAATTCTTTCATGGCGGGAGCTGCGTTGGGGCAGCATTAATTATTTCATGACGGGAGCTGTGCTGGTGCAGCGTTAATTATTTTATGATGGGAGCTGCGTTGGTGTAGCAGCATTAACCCTTTCATGGCGGGATCTGCGTTGGTACAGCATTAACCCTTTCATGAAAGGAACTGTGCTGGTGCAGCATTAATTAGTTTATGATGGGAGCTGTGCTGGTGCAGCATTTATTCTTTTATGATGGGAGTTGCGTTTGTGCAGTATTAACCATTTCATGACGGGAGCTGTGTTGGTGCAGCATTAATTCTTTCATGACGGGAGCAGCGTTGGGGCAGCATTAATTCTTTCATGACGGGAGCTGTGCTGGTGCAGCATTAATCTTTTTTTATGAGAGCTGCGTTGGTGCAGCATTAATTCTTTCATGACGGGAGCTGCGTTGGTGCAGCGTTAACCATTTCATGAAGGGAGCTGCGCTGGTGCAGCATTGATTATTTTATGGTGGAATCTGCTGGTGCAGCGTTAACCCTTTCATGACGGGAGCTGCGTTGGTGCAGATTTTTTTCTTTCATAACGGTCATTATGACCACGATCTTCATAATCATCCTTTTCATAAGCTTGGACATCATTATCCACCATCAGTCATTATCACAATCATTCTCACCATGGTCTTAACACTGCATTATTACCGTTAACCAGAATCTTCATCCATATTCATCCATTACCATTTTTAGTTTTTATTATCATTCATATCACCTTCATGAAGATAGTCATCATCCTCGTCATCGTCATATTTGCATTTTTCGGCCATTATCTTATCGTGATTTAAACATTATTAATCGCCAGAGTAACTGAATGTGTATTTACTTATTTTTTTACGGAAACAACCTGTTTACAGTAAGACCCGTTCCAAACGACGGATTTTTGTCGACTCGAATCTAATTGTATTAAATCCGTCGGTGGTGCGTCTGCGGTCAATTTTGTTTCAGACGGACGCATCATTGTCGCGTCGAATCTAATACATCGGTCGATTTATTTAAAGGTGCACTCCATGTTACATTCACAAAATGGTCACGCGTAGATATAGAGGCCTATATATACCGGTATAGTATACATATATATACTAAAATACAGTATAAATCAGGGGGGGGGGGGTCTGGAAAAAAATTGCACATATAGGGCCCAAAAAGTTTTTTTTCAACCTCGAGGGACCCACCACCCCATTTTTGCAAAAAAAAAAAAAAATTCCTCCAATATTTTGGGGACCCACCCCCCGTTTCTCATGTTTTTATCAAAATTTCAGAGGGTTTTTTTTAGCCGTTCTTCAGTAACTGCCTTACTAATTGGTAAACACAGATCAGAAAAACGAAAAATATACTGTATTTCCATGTGTTTCCTGGTGTTTTCAGTATCTAACAACAATATTAATTAAGCATTGTGTAGGTACACTATATGTCACAAATTGTCCTAGACCCCATTATAGCCTTGATATATCGAGTGTGTTGTGTCTGACAGAGAACACTGGCCAGTGTAAATAGTGGTAAACAGGTCAGGGGTTCCACAATTATATGTGCATGATCAAAGAACTCTTTAGTCTTATCCAATGGGATGGGGTGGGGAGGGGAATTGTTTTTTGGTTAGGTATACACATAGATATATGGTTATTATACTGCCCGATATTAGTCGGCGGGTATATAGTTGACGTCTCGAGCCGTCTGTCCGTACAAACATTTTGAATTTTAACTCAAGAGTCAGTTGTCATATTTGATGCCCTATGGCATGGTGACGGGCCAGAAATGGGGGACGAAATATGCATAATATCGCGGGTTGTGACCACCAATGCCTACCAGAGTTATGGGCCCTGTTCGACTTTATGAAATTCAGTCCATACAAAGTTTTTGCAATATAAGTTAAGTGTCGGTTGTCAAATTTTGATGTGGTTTTGTATGGTGATAGACCAGAATGAAGAATTGAATGTCATTTCTCAATGCATCTGAATGCATCACATTATTTCAGTTCATCTATTTGTAAGTGATAACAGTTAGTATACAATTAGTATTTTAGTTTCGTCTTGTTGATCAGTAAAGCTCCCAGATGAAGTTCAGAAATTAAATGAGAATAGCGTCACCTTCATTTGGGATTGTCTGAGCAGTAAACAGTAATGTCATTCATCATAACCAATTCAGTTTTATTTGGATAATTGTTGCAAATTAACATTACTTGCAATCATTCAAGATGAGAAATAACCAGAAGGAATGAATTTGATTACATGCCAGAACAAGACAGTATTTCAGACATTAGAAATTTATGAGCTACCCTTTTCAATTTCATGTTATGCAACAATCAGGTTAATGATATCTACTAGTAGTCATCATCGAGTATTCACCATGTAGTATCCAATTTGTGATAGAGTTTTTTTGTTTTATTACTTTTATTCAGATAATACAACTGGGTAATATATAATTTTGTTACTAAATATTTCTTCCGTTGATCATAAGTTTCCTGAACGTTAATACGGTGGTCCACTGTGAAGTGGTCCGGGATACTGTGAAATCCAGAATGTTGCTAAATCTGAGGCTAAAGAGTCACTTTAGCTGCCTATATATCCCTATACCAACAAGCATGGTACTAACATGCTTACAAGCAACATTACATGGTCAGTACTTGTAAATTGTTTGAAAAAAAACCATTTTGGAAAATATTTACAAGCACCAATTTTTCCGCCTCTGGACCACCCACCCACCCCGGCCCTATATACGGAATTTTATTGCAGACCCCCCCCCCTGTATAAATTATGTATAAATATATGCGCGATTGCAGCGCGAATATATGTGCATATGTATATGAGGATGTATATAGTACATATAGTTATATAATATAATATAATAGGCGCTACAAATAAATGTTAGATCGTGCAACCAATTGCCATATATGTGTATACCATGCATGTAAATACAGGTATACAAAAATTATTATAAATCAGAGACTACCACCCCTACCCTTATAATAAGGAAGCCCGGAATATATGAATTATTATAAATAAGAGGTTACCAGTGGTAACTTACCACCCCTATACCCCTCATAACAAGTAATGCCGGTATATATTAATTATTATAAATAAGATCAGTGGTACCAACCTACCCCTTATAATGAGGAACACCGGAATATATTAATTATATATTATAAATCATATGCTACCACCTATATATCCTTTATAATAAGGAATACCGGTATCTATGAATTATTATAAATCATAGGCTACCATCCCTACCCCTCATAATAAGTAATACCGGTTTATATGAATTATTATAAATCTGAGGCTACCACCCCTACCCCTTATATAATAAGGAATACCGGTATATGTAAATTATTATAAATCATAGGCTACCACTCTGCCCTTATAACAAGTAATACCTGAATATATTAAGTATTATAGATAAGAGGTTACCACCCCTTTACCCCTCATAATAAGTAATATCGGTATATATGAATGATTATAAATCAGTAGTACCACCTCTGCCCCTTATAATAAGTAATACCGGTAAATATTAATTATTATACATCATAGACTACCACCCCTATTCCTTACAATAAGGAATATCGGTCTATATGAATTATTATAAATCGGTTGCTACAACCCCTACCCCTTATACCGGTATATATGGATTATTATAAATCATTGATACTATATCCATTATAAGATGTGAGTCAGTGACATGCCATGTTCGTTGAGGAATCAAACTACCAAAATAATTACAATTTGCACAATGTTACCAAAGCAATGCTTATAGATATATCTTTCTTTATGACAAAGAGAGCGTGCGACAAATGACGTCGTGTGGGTATTTCCTCAGATAAGGGGAGCCCCCTCATTATTATACCATTATCATATCATTATCATATCATTTGCATTCGTTCTTCGGCAACTTTCGGCTCTTCTCGTCACATGTATTAGATTCGAGTCGTCAAAAATCCGTCGTTTGAAACCAAGACGGATTTCAGACGCATCACCGACGAAGATTCGTCTGAATTGGACGGAGATTCGTCTGTGATGCGTCTGACACGGATCTAATTGTTTCAAACGTCGCATTTTTGACGCATTTAATACAATTGTGGGTCTGGTATTAGATTCGAGTCGACAAAAATCCGTCGTTTGGAACGGGCCTTACTGTGAGTGACCCGCTCCCACGTTTTACTCAAATCTTATTGTGAAAATTCCCCACCATTTACAAATATGTCCTCAAAGGGGAGGGAAATAAAGAATGATGCCATGAGGGTTATAAAGGGTTCAGGTGGACCACTCACGGACAAAATCATTCCATTGGAACCGTTTGTCCCCTACACATGTGTCTAAGGCTAAGTGGGTCGCCCGCGATGTTCACTATTGTCGAAGCGATGAAAATTGTCAACGTTTTGCGGCGGACAGGATCAATGCAGCGATGGTTATATCTATAATTAAGAAGTTGTGACAAGTGCACCAAATGGCGCAGAATACCGGAGGGCTTCCCCCAAACAGCTGATTTATTTTTGCAAATGAGTTATCTTACTTGTCGTACATGCTACTATTGCTAGAAAAGATCATAGCTGGTCACTTTGAACATCAACAATATGCATTTGTCATAACTACTTCGAATGTGACTCAATTGATGTACATGGGCGGTTCGAGAATTATACTATAAATGTGTACGATACTTAACACTGAGAGGTATAATTACAATACAGCTTCATGTAAATGTAGTTCAAACATCTAAGCGTGCCTAAACACTAGTTCTAGTAAATAGTCTAATTTGTTAATACATTTACATGCAAATCAATGCCAACATTTGGCAAAAGTTCATAGTCTTTATATTTTTCATGTTTTTATTTCTGTATTTGTTTTACATTTATATTTTATAATCAGACGATAAACATCGTTATATCAATAAAACTGCATTTAAAAAATTATTTTTTAACAAACATTTTCAACCAATAACCTGCATGGATGGGTGAAAAAATTCCTCATGTACATGGGCAAAAAAAATGACTGAATTCTATTTAGTTGGGGTTAATTACAGAATCATATTGGTCAATTTAATTCACATAATATATTCAGAATGAAATATCACAAAAATTATGTTTTAGATACCCTAAAGAAATAGAGAACTGTTGCTCATGTCTGATTATTTAAGTTTGCTACTGGTACATTTCGTACAAAATTCAAGCCAAAGATACCAGCACCATGTTGACAAATGCTGTCAGATTGTAATCACTCAGTTATTGAGGCCAGATTATTAGGTTTCAATATTTATGTATAGGTGGGGATCCCGACTTGGAGCATACCGGTACATCAAATTCATCAATCATTTAACAGAATGACAGACGATTAATAAGATTTACAACCACTTATTTTCACAGGCATATTAAAATAATTTATGAATGATTTTATTACCGGTATGCGAATTTGATAAAAGAAAATAGAGATGTCTGAACATTCGGTTGTAATAGTTTATATTGCCTTTATTTCAGGCACAACAGCCCTTCTGCTACATCACCACAGTTCAGATTTAGTGAACGTACGGAGTGAGTACTCTTGACTTGTTGTAAATTCTTATAATGGTTATTAGCAGAAAATCAACCTTCCAAGAAGATATAATCTGTGTACGTCCTACCAATAGCTGCAATGATTCAAAACAATTCTGAAGGAAAAACGGAATAGATTGTAAAATTGGGAATTGTTCAGGATGAGATTGAGAATTTCGTTTGATAGCTTAATGAAAACCAGCGAAGACACGTTTTTGACATGTTGGATTTCCTGACCAGAATCCAGACAAGATTGCACAATCCATGACAAGACTTGTCATGTCGCCTTCATCAGGAGCACTGCATGATATTTTAATTTATTTGCTCCACTACGCGTCACATACAATAAATATTACCATCAATTCTGAAATGCTATTGCCAATATGTGAATATACTTGTGCATGTATACATGTATTGAATTCAACAATCATCTATTAATTTTCAGAAGTTTCCTACAAAATTAAGCACCAAACCTTGACAGGAGTGGAACCATCTTGCGCACATTGACCATCTTACAAAGTGAGTTTGTTTATTGGTATCCATACATAAATGATAATTCCCAAACATTGTGGTAAATTCTGTGGCAAACCCTGGAAAACCAGGAAAATTTAAAGATATGGGCAGCCTTCGTGGTGGGTACTGCTGTTAAAATAGTCACATCAGCTAAAACCGGCATAAAATTAAAGAGTAATACATAACAGACAGATGTTCTTCTACTAATCATAAATATTGCGTACATTGCATGTTATTGTCACATCAAAAACGTTACAGAACTATTTGTTTATATACAAACACTGGGAACTACTGGATCGTCCAATGGAAATGTTCCATAGATCAGTGGAAGGCGAAGATCAAATTATTGGCTCCAACAGCAATCAGATTCAAAGCACACCAAATTTTATTTTAAGCGACCTATACTGCTCTCAGGCTCAAAATAAAAGTGTAGCCCCAAATAATAGTGGGGCGGAAATTACATTGAAATTTAATAAAGTGCGGACCCAAACAATAGTACAAGGGGAACTCTGGAGCAAAACATCAACGTTGTTAAACAAATTGTTTTATAGCACATGTATGTCAAGTACATGTATAGGAATCAACATAGTATGTGTCCTGTGTCATTTTATTCAATAATGAAATGTTCACATATGCCATATACTTGAATATGTACATGCATAAAGTTATAAGCTCATCATTTTGGTATCAGAATCATAGAAATCTTGAGTTTCTGCTGATTTCAATTTTCATAGCCTCAAAATTAATAAAGTGCAGACCCAGATAAGCACTGTGAAGGGACAATTTCCCAAGAAACTATTATTTATTATTATTTGGAGCCCAAGAGCACCTGCTGTCAGTTCAAAATGCAGCTATTAATCCACATTACTTCATGATTGGGAAATTATCAGACAGAAAACGTGTACATTATAATTATTCTTGCATTGCAAAGAGATGAATATTTTTCAATCCAGTTAGTATTTTCTCCTAACCTATGCCAACTATGTCACAAACCAAATTTTAATCTAATCAAATTGGAATAAAACGAAATCGATTTCAAATCGATTTTGAACCGAAATCTAAATTTGTGTCAATCTCAATAGAAACAAGTTTTGTCAAGGATTTTCTGTATGGTAAGTAAATACCGTTTTTATTTTTCAATTATTACAAATAAATGTCAAAAGATATAAATTATGAGAACACCACGGAATTGCCCGTCAAAAATGACAGATGATATGCAGGAAAATATCACCGCTGCAAAGCTCATTATGATATAAACAATGCTGGGAAACGGTGTGCGGAGTTTGTCCGGAATTTGGCATTGGCGTTTTATAATTATGGATGCCGCTGAAAAACAGTGACGATTGGATGCGGGATGTGGCATGTAGGGTGTTCCGAAATAATTAGTCATGCAAAGAGCAAAATCCAAGTTGACCGTTGGCAGCCATATTTTTCAATGAAATTTTATGGCTCCCATCTAGTGGTCATCCAGTATATCCATATGAAGTTTCATGACAATCGGGTGTGGTCTGTAGGGTGTGCCAAATGATTTAGTCATATATATCGTAAAATCCAAAATGACCACTGGCAGCTATATTTTTCAAAGCAATTTGGAACAAGAGCATCGATAGGATGTGGCAAAATATGGCCTTTAGCCATTTTGAATTGTACTACGGCAAAATAAATAATATTTTGAGCTTACACAGAATATCTGATATCCCCCAAATTTCACTGCCAAAATGCTGCGAAATTTTAAGTTGAATAATGGCCGTAACTCATCTGAAAATAATTGGACAGAACCTATGGTCTGTAGTTTTAGGTGGAAAACACACATACCAGCTTTGTTCAGAGAAAATAATCCAAACCTCATTCTGATAAGGCCCTCGACTGCTATGGAAGACCTATAATAAGATTGAAGTTCCCAGTTGAAGTTGGTGATGTGAACGTAACTGTATACGTTTTAATGTTTTTTTTCTGTTTACGGTTTTTGAAAAAAATACATGAATATTTTTGACAACTAACTAAGGCCTCCCGTGCCTTTAATTATAATTGCCGTGTTGTATGTATAAGTAACGTTTAGGGTAATCTGATCACAGTTGACGGTGGTTAGCATTATTTTCATGTGATTAATATATTCTGATAACTGAAGGGTATTTTCAAGAAATGTTATTGTTTTATATGTAGTTATGGGGACCATCTGGTCCAATTGAGTACTTTTGATATTTATATTTTTCTCTCTTTCAGGACAATCAAGAAGATGTCACATTATATGTTCTTGAGAAAGAAGTCAGAACACCTTTAAGTGGATCACCGTTTACCCACGTCGTGGTTGTTCTACACGACGAAACCAAAGAAAACTATGAACATTAACCCTTTCATGGCGGGAGCTGCGTTGGTGCAGCATTAACCCTTTCATGAAAGGAACTGTGCTGGTGCAACATTAATTATTGTATGATGGGAGCTGTGCTGGTGCGGCATTAACTTTTTTTATGGGAGCTGTGCTGGTGCTGCATTAACATTTTTTATGATGGGAGCTGTGCTGGTGCGGCATTAACCCATGCATGATGGGGCTGCGCTGGTGCAGTATTAACCATTTCATGACGGGAGCTGCGCTGGTGCAGCATTAATTATTTCATGACGGGAGCTGCGTTGGTGCAACATTAACCCATTCTTGATGGGAGCTGCGCTGGTGCAGCATTTACCCTTTCATGACCGGAGCTGCGCTGGTGCAGCATTAATCATGTCATGACGGGAACTGCGTTTGTGCAGCATTAACCCTTTCACGAAAGGAACTGTGCTGGTGTAGCATTAATTGTTTTATGATGGGAGCTGTGCTTGTTAAGCATTCATTCTTTTATGATGGGAGCTGTGCTGGTGCAGCATTAACCTTTTTTATGACGGGAGCTGCGTTGGTGCAGCATTTACTCTTTCGTGACCGGAGCTGCGCTGGTGCAGCATTAATTATTTCATGGCGGGAACTGAGTTGGTGCATCATTAAATATTTGATTATGGGAGCTGTGCTGGTGCAGCATTAATTATTTCGTGACGGGAGCTGCGTTGCGGCAGCATTAATTATTTCATGACGGGAGCTGCGTTGGTGCAGCGTTAACCATTTCATGAAGGGAGCTGCGCTGGTGCAGCATTAACTATTTTATGGTGGAATCTGTGCTGGTGCAGCGTTAACCCTTTCATGACGGGAGCTGCGTTGGTTCAGGATTAATTATTTTATGATGGGATCTGTGCTGGTGCAGCATTCACCCTTTTATGACGGGATCTACGTTGGTGCAAACCGGATTGCGATAGCTCAGAGATACATCATCATTGACAACTAAGCCCAATCTTTCCGTATAGAGTTATCCGCCGTGCCAACAAAAGGGCTCCGAACATGCACCGAGAATTCCCCACTCCGTCCATTCCAACTCCCGACTCGCAAAGAAATGAGACAGATTTTTTCTCAATCCGCTTTAATCGTCGTTCTACATACAACGCGCAAAACCACACAATAAAAAAGGTTGAAACAAAAACAACACCACATCAGATCGCGAATATGAAGAAAAGGTAGTCTATAATAACTTGTTTCTCCTATTTTGTATCCGCATCGCACTCATAGTAACAATTCTAAAGATGCTCACTATTATCGAACTTCACTATACATTGAACATTTCAGTTGGCATTGAAATTTGCTGGATTTTATACACCAATATCTGTTATGCTGACGTTGGAGTGTGATTCTTCGTGTGTTGTGGTGAGACACACTATACGTTTTGTGGAATCACAGATGACCGTCACTGTGGTCACGGACATGACCTTAGAGCTGGGAGCCTCACGCTCGATACCGTACTATATATAAATGGATTCTCAGATGTCTTATACTCTTATTTAGATAGAAGACTAGATGCTTGGAGGGTGCATAATCAGTCAATGGTACCTTATTCCATGCTACTAACGCTAAGTATAGAGATGGGTGAGTAGTTATTATGAATTTGGTACTTATACACACTGCATTCCCTGATGAGTATTAAAGTCGCATATACCAGTCAATCAAGCAAGGGAAAACACTGCCATCGCGTATCTATTCTAAAACAACTCAAATGTGTTTGTTTGCCTGTTTATCGGCCAAACAATGGCTCAGCCATTGGAGCTGAAAAGGGCACTAATAATTATATTTTATATTCTTGCTTAGTAGGGACCAAAAGGCTGGCGCTGAACATTTTTATGTATGTGCAATTTTACCAGGGTAATCTTATTATATATATCCCATTGGCCGTGCATGCAGTTTAAGTATCGCCAAATATACAGGGTTACTTTAATCAAAATGACCTGTTATATAAATTTCAGATGTGAAGCAACATGAATTTAATTGTTTATTGCCACCAGATGTCACACGAATATCCACATTGCGCCGATTTTAATGTCGAACGATAACCATGACCAGAGTTGCTTTTCAATAATTAAAACTTGTAATCACTAGATGAATATCCAAACAAATGTCCTCACTGGATACGCCACAATGCGTTCTCTTTTATGTGTATAGTAAGTTGGGTATGGTCATCATCTACAAAATGACCTATCAACTGGGCATTGTCTGAATAACGATTCACCCAGCCCGATAACTTTCGCTATCATATATAGCCTCAAGTTGGGAATCGTACATAGCCCCCGCATCAAGGAAATCCTGATATTTCCCGCCCCAATGTTGCGTCTCACACCCGCTGGGGCCTATAAGAATCTAATGGTGTGGTTAAAATAATTATGTCAAAAGTCCCTCCGTTCGTGTCAGGGATGCCCGGGAGGGGAGAGGGGCACCAGCGTTGATCAAAATAATTTTAGCGCCGAATTCCACCAAATTAATGCACATTCTTCTGAGATCTTCTCCATGCTAGAAGGAATCTTATTTTGTGATTTAAAGACACCAAATTACTGTCGTCCGGAAGAGAGATTTTGGGAGTGGCGCTGCATTGATACTAAATCTGATAGAGTTGGTTTAGTCACCGATTGCCACGAAACTTGTACAAATTCATCCCCATAGTATGAGGTGTTTAATGGTGTGTCTTAAAGCTGTCAAAAGTGGCGTCATTAGGGTCAGTGGTGCACTGGAAGGTAGAGGTGCACCGAAATTGATACACAATATTTTTACCTCCAATTTCCACCAAATTGATAAACATTCTTATCCATGATATGAGGAATCTAATCCTGTGATTTTAAAAACGTCATCTCGGTGCCACTTTGGTGAAAAATGTCGGTGGATGGGGTTCACCAAATCTGATAAAATTTGTTTAGTTGCAGATTTGAACCAAACTATATGGAAATGTAGAGCAGGCCTGTTCAAAAATAGTGGTTACACTGTACAATCACAGTGTACAAATATCGACTTGGGGATGGAGTTACATTAACTTGTTTGAAATGTTGACACATTTTTCCAACAACTTATTCACAGAATTTGTATATCTTATTTCATGTTTTGCGATCAATTGGCATCGCCGAAGAAGAACAAAATGTATAACGAAATCTGAAAGGTACAGTATTGTGCTATAATATTTTAATAATTTCAGAATATTTCTATATAAGTCCTAGAAGACTTTAAATTCAGCAAAGAAAATGGGAGAGTCGTCTGGACCGCCTCTGTAACGACAGACCAGGACCTTCTGCGGGCCTATATGGACGCCACATGCTCAGCTACGATGTTAAAGAAAGACAGCTTTTACAAAATAACCAATGGAAGAGTGACGGATGTAGCTCACAACATCCTTCAAATCGACAGACCCTCGACCGTAATTAACTATAATCAAGATATATAATAATCACATTCGAAATACGTTTTTTATTCACGAAGCAATGGAACATCAACTTAAAATTTAAGTAACACCATCGTTATGCATATTCATCATCAAAAATACCCACAAGAACATCTCAAATGCCCGCCGTATTCTTACGTAGCACTGATGCCAATATATGCACATTTTGATGTATATCACAGTAGCATGTATACGTCTCCGAAACATGTCGAGCATTGCTCTCTGAATGTGTCTGGGACTATACAACACCCAAGCCGTCTGTTTTTAGAAACAATTGTAATTTTTGAGACACTGCAATTTTATTTTTTTGCGGGATTAGGTGGGATTCGAACCCCATATATATATATACAACATGCTACATATCTCCTATATATACACACAATATAGATCTCAAAGTGTACATATATACATAGTGTCCTAATTGCGACATATCCTAACTGGATATCAGCTCATTTATTAAAGTGTTCAAATATGTTTTCAGGCTTTTGAAATCAATCAATTGACTGTGGCAGAGACGTATGCTAGAGTTATGTCGGCTACGGAACGGGAGTGGGTCTATGGGTCAGACTACTATATCGCCAAATTCTAAGAAGTATGTACAATGTATTTTGTTTCAAAATACGTAATGTTTTTCGGTATATACACTATGTATATATTAATAATATTTAACGACACGATTTATCTGGACATTAACGATAAATATATAAGCTCGTGAGTAGCATCGTCATGCAAAATGTCATTCACCTGCGAATTAATATGACCGCAAATATATATTGCCACCAGAACACAAATACATATATTGAATAAACATGTACATTGCTCAATATAGAAAATAGCACCAGTGATAATAGTTGCACAATTTATTATTAAATATGTTTAAGGTGAAAATCTGATTTTATTGGCACCGTCACGACATATTAGCAAATGTGGAATCGAGTCACTAATAGTCTATTTGAAATGTCTTGTTTTCAAATCTAGACTCTCAAGACAACCCGTGTGGACCTGGCAAGACAGGACCATCGGTCGGCGTCGCATCATCGCCAATGCGAACAACAGAAGCCCCGTTGATTTTGTCACCAACACCCTGCTCCGATGGGTTAGTTTTCTTATTCCTACTACAAAGATGACCGTTTATTATTGATGAAAATGTTAAACACAAATGTGTTCGCTCTTTGATTTCTTGACATATTATGCAAATATTCGCAAAACAAAAATCCTCCTTCGGTACTGAATCTGTTATTCCTGCATACATGTACACTGTATTCTAATTCGACAGCCTGTTTTGACACGAATGATTAAGGCAAGCTAACACACGTTCAGGTATATGACAGATACCTAGTGCCACGAGCTGCTTCCGGGTCAAATATATGTGGCGTGTGCGACACTATATATTCGCTAGAAGACAATGTTAACATGTAGTTTATGTGCGAGTATGTGGACCACAACAATTTGAAAAGAGCTATAATAAAAAAGAACGATGACAGTAAAAATCAATCTGGGAGTGGTGGTTCTGATTTGAGCAATGTGAGAGTAATGCAATTCTTGATATAATCGGAAGGGAGTCAGCTGTTATTTCCCCCGTTGACTTGCCCGATACACCTGTCGTGTTCGAAACCGATCACAACGAGCATCAGGATTCTGAAGAGATTGTGGCAACAACACCAGAACAACAAACCACTATTCAGCTTTAAACGAAGTTGATGGCAGCCGGGATAACAGACTTACAACAGCAACCTCGTAATGCGACCAACAAAGAAAAGAAAAGCGGGGGCTGGATAACCTATTCGGAGATGAGTTTGTTGAACTGAAGAAGCTAAGAATGGAAATTGAGAATATTATACTTTTGAACATTTATAAGAGACTTGAAATTAAAGTGATTAAGATGCAGATGAAAGACTTGGCATCTTAACTAAGGATGAAATGTTATGTTGTGCATTTGTTCAAGTAAAGTTTCCGTAATTGTGATACGTTAATATTTATCTCTTTCTTAGCTACCCATAAATGGCATCACATTGCCAGGAGATTCAAACATGTGAGTAACATAGTCCCATGCGTTTGCAGACTATTTATTTCTTTCCTCATACTTTGACATAGTTTTAATGGCATTTTGAGACCTTTGAGACCTTTGAACGGTTAAACAAGTCTGAATAAATAATAACAAATATATAAATAACCAAGAAAATACGCCACTTATAACGATACATCACAGGAGCTTAAAATAAATCTAAATTAAAACAAGCGCATCACTTTACGAAACAAATTGCTATTGATATGTTTTAGTGTCGGAGCACACAATCTTGATTATCACAGCTTATCCTGAAATTAGGGGTACATCAGATATTCTTTGCAAGTTCAAATTTTAATTTATTTTGTGGTAAATTCGAAATGGATAAAGGGCGTATTTTGCCACGCCGTGGCGATGCTCTTGTTAACACTTGATATGTACGCGCATCACAGAGAGTTAATTGGCTTTGAACATATTTCAGAAAGCTAATATTTCAAATTTAAAGGTGGAGTGCCAATTCTGGCATTCCAACACTGGCTGATGTTGGCATGCCAATACCGACCAATGCTGGCATACCAAACTGGGCCGATGCTGGCATGCCAGTACGGGCTGATGCTGGCATGCCAACACGAGGCGATTCTTGCTGATTTCACTATCTAATTTATTTGTTCCATCTGATTCAGTGTCTGATTTGCACTATATTTTAGTATTAACTAGGGTTATAATATGGATTGGAACATTTGATATGTGCCGGTTGCCAGTAAAGGCCATCACTGGCATGCCCGTACTGGTCGGTTGCCATTATCATGTCGCCTGCCACTCGAATTGATTTCTAATTATGAATATTTGACAGAATATTGGTAAAATATATTTTACACCAGAAGCGGCAAAGTGAAATTAATATGTGTTGAGTCAGACAGAGCATCTTCAAAGATTTATTCACACGGCCTTTTTCAAAATAAAAAAATGTATTTGGAGAAGAAATTCACCTAATATGATGCCCAAGTTAAATTTGTTTTCATGATTCAGAGATGAAATTGGCAATGGCACTACAGCTCAACTTTAACACGCCCTGTAGTCGACTTCTGACAGTCGGGAGGAGAAAGTGTCAGCATTGAATTCAGCCACCTGATTATAATCGCTATTTTTATAATAAAAAGTTCCTTCCACACAAAAGACGCTTGGCTGTCGATCGGGCATGGATTCGAAGACACAACGTCATTCTACTTCTAATTATTAGTTATGTTTTCTTTTATTTCAACCATTATTACTGTTTCCAGGTGGCCAGTATGCTACTATGGTTCTGATCGTGCCCCCGCTCATGAACTGTATGTCAATTTTGGGACGCCGTCGATCAGCTTGGCGAATATGGGTTTGAAGTGGACTATGCGATGACAGATGGGGCAGCATCAAACCGCTCATTCGTGGACATATTCTTTCCCAGGGGAGCATCTCTGCGGCAGTTACAATATAACGCGAGAAATATGTATGACCGAACATCATCCGTGGTCGTCCTACAGGACGTGACGCACGTCATCAAGAACATTCGAAATAACAAAGAGTCCAGCTGCAAAGATCACAAACACGCCAAAGGGCGATATTTAGAGCTAGACAAAAAACCTATCACGTGGGAGCACTGGCTCATGAATATAATAATATAAAACTCATATGTTAAAACACATGATCCCCCAACGCAGAAGATGAACTTTTAAAGAATAGATTTTTTGAAGGTTACGCGACAGGATTTGAAAGACCTTTCAGCATACAAACTTAAAGAATGCCAAACTTACAACCAATTACTTTCAGCTTTAAGATTGATTGAACAAGAGCACAGTAGCAATAATAGTAAATCTTTTGTTTGTAAGCCTCAAATTTCAGTTGATTCTGATAAGCTGGACACTATACTAAAACAACTGTCTTCTTTAAAAACTGAAGTTACTCAATTAAAGCAGCAGCAACAGAATCCAAACTCATTTCATAATCCAACTCCTAATTTTCAGAATGGGTACGACAGATTTTCAGATCGAGGGCAGCGTGGTGGTGGTTCGGGTAACCGAGGTGCTGGAAATAACCGTAATTTCGGTTCATCTTTTGACAGAGGTCATACAGTTTCAGATTATCAAAGACAGTATTTTGATTACTGAGTACAGCCAAATACTCCAAAGTTCTTTGGCTGTAATTATTTCCATTTTCCTCCTTTTTGTAAGGTCAGCAGAGGTCGGGGTTCAGGTAGGGGAGGTAATTTAAACTCCAATGGGGTAGCCTTTGTAGACTTGGTATGTCTCATGGCAGCTTAACTGGTTCTATTGCTCAGTTGGATAGTCGGTTTTCTGCGATTGAAAAGAAACTGAAAGCTATGGACGATATCGAAATTAGGATTCACACATTGGAAAAGTAAGCGATACTATAGAAGCAGACAAACTCACTGTTGAACGAATACAAGACGACAAATACTCAGGTGTACGGAAGTTGAAATCTGAAATGGCCACTTACAATGATGATATTAAACGGATGGGGAACATCGTCGAGGAGCAAAACCGGAAATCGAAGAGTATAGAAGGCCAAATAGCTAGTTTAAAGGACTATGTGAACAAAAAAATGTCAACAAATACATGTGCTCACGACCAGTTAATGAGTGACACAGTCAAGAATAGCATTACTGTTATCAAAGATTAAATGTGTAGATTTACCAAAGAAATTTCCAAACATGTATGTTTATCTGTCGACAAAATGACTGAATCTGTAAAAGACATAACACAAAATCAAAATGTATTAACATCTGGTATGCAACGAATTTCGGAATGGATATCGGATCAGAATAACTATTACAATGATGATAAATTTTCTAGCAGCAGGAAATCTGTAGTGAATGAAAGAAACCGAGATAATGATGACATGAATATTTTAGTTCAAACATATGCGCACACTTATTTTACCAAAAATCTGTTGCAAAATGTTCGGGTAGTGAACGGGTCTTATCAATGGTTAACTGGGACCCATCAATAGTGAACTTGAACATTAAATTTCAAATTCATTTATTCATCAGATAACCGTACATAAACAAACATATAACGATACATATTAAATAACTCAGATATCTGATGGGGAGGGATATGACTGTTCAGTCGTCTTCCTATCCCACCCTAGGCCATTTCAGCTACACATACATCACTGCTGAGTCACTGTGCTATAAATTAACGCGTAGATAATGTACAACATGGTAAAACATAAAATACACAGAGGCCTCGTTTTGTGGCCACCACCAAGGGGTACACGCCGTTATCATAAATCGTGGCAAGGGAGCAAGAGCTTGTCGACAGACGTAAACAATCATAGTGCTAACTGAAGGACCAGCTGGCATGGCATTTTTGTATTTAGTGCAATTGGTGTCTTGGGTTTGATTCACTTTGCTTTTTTCTATTTTAGATTAAAGTTAAACTCCTCACTCAACTAAAAGATGTCACAATAAAAGGCAGCACGTTTGGACTCGGATATGTGCTAGTGGCTGACTCAAATGATGTAATAAAGATTTCCACCGATAGCCTCTATACGACTGAGTTTGAGGTGAATTCCCATCTCGAACTGGAAAACGGCATTTGGAAAAATTCTCACTACAGAGATATCAAGAAATCATATGACCGCGCCTTCGCCCTAAATGATGTTGAGCAGAAGAAGCTCAATATCCATAAGTGGAAGCATTTTGAGGAAGTTGCGGTTAAAGCTTCGAAAAAACAACCGGAACGTGCGCTGGAACATCAGTTCTGACGCTTCGCCGCCCAAAAGAGCGACGTTAGATCCAACCCTGTTTTATCGTCCGCTTGTCGTCGGCGATGATGACATCGTACCCGAGGATTCAATGGTCTTGGATGACCGATCGAGCCAGGGGAGTTTACCTCCTTCTGCGCCCGATCCTTCATTGCGACTATCACAGGAGTCTATTGCTGGCGGCCTTGTAGTTATCGACAGGAAAGATCAACCTGAGGATGATCTCACCTCTGCTAGCGCAATGAACCGCCAGCTACAATGTGGGGTGGACAGACAAATGCAGACATGCAACAACTGAACGAGGGGACAGAGTGAATATTTGCCTTCGGAGCCAAAAATAGAATTATGACGATGGACATGGCTGATGTAAAGCTTGTAACCAAAATAAATCAGAACGAGTTTATTTCCAGGAGCAGATGAATTATCAAAAGTTAAAGGAAAGTTCTACGCCTGTATGCGTTCCCCAATGTCGTGGGTGCAATTGATTGCACACATGTCAGAATATGCAGTCCGGGTGGCAATGAAGCTGCACGATTTATAAAGATGAAAGGATACTCATCGATCAACGTACATATTATATGTGATGAACGTAGATATGTGATGCTGATCTGCGAGTGCTGAACAGTGTTAATCGCTGGTCAGGGGTGCTCATGACAGTAGAATATTTGGCAACAGTGAAATAAAGGACATGGGTTCAAATTTAACCCCTCGTGGGTTTCTATTGGGCAACATGGGATACCTATGCCAGTATGCCTTTCGCCTTCGTACCCATGACTCCATAGAGAACCCCAATAACTGACTGGAAAGGGAGTTCCAGTCATTCTGCTAGGCGATACCCAGCTATTTTCCCACTTTTCGGTAAACACAGATTCCCGCCAAAAAATTGGTGTTCCACCAGGTAACTCATGTGTTTGGAATTGCTGATGAGCATTCCTTGCATCTATTCTAATTCTGTTTTAGCTCACCTGATGCGAAGTATCATGGGGAGCTATAGTCGTCACATGTCGTGCGTTAACAATTCTTTAAACTACTTCTCCAAAACCCTTGGCCGATTTTGCTCAAATTGCTGTAAATGTGTCTTAAAATGCTATACAATGTGTTAATATGGACACCGGCTGCTCAATTCACGTCATCGAGTGAAAAAAACTGGAAACAGTTGATGTGCTATATATGTGCTATGGGACTGACGAACGGACAAACAGACGGACGGGACGCAGCTGATTACAGTAGTCCCCCGAAAATATTGTTTTTCGGGGGACAAAAATAGCTGCATGAGGGGCTCGAAACATGAATGCGAGCCATCTGGTAGAGTACCGACAAAAGAGGCACATATAGGCTTATCGTCTTATCCGGTACCATGCACCCACAATAATCCCTACCAGTCTGTTAAAATAGAAAAAAGTGTAGTCGGAATAAATATTGTTTACACCAAATACAATTGCACATTAACACCACAACTACTTAATATAGTGGAAATGCCCATCAATTTCACAAAGATTATTACTCCATTTAAAAATTAAATTTAGTCATATCCATAATTCGTTCTAAGGAGCTTTTGGCGTCCAAATTTCACAACGATAAATGGTGACATGATTAAGTCACTTGAACAATTATATCTTCTCAACTGTCATAGTTTTATGGGACGGGAATCGGTCAGAGCATTTATATAGTGAGATAGCAAAAGCCGATACATAGAAGCAGTAAATGTATCGTTATCATTCTATGTAAGAGATATATTCTTGAACAAAGCGGAACAGTGAACCACCAGAGCATATCATGTTAGAATGGTTCATGTACTATAAGATACTGGAGTCTTTCCCATTCAAGGTATGTTATACAAGACACATATATCAAGAGATGGAAATGTGTCCAAGACCTGTTCAAAAATAGTGGTCACAGTATGCAGTTAAATATAGTTTCTTCCGAGATAAAATAAAAGTCAGTAGCAAATTACTTTTCAGGATCCTCCAATACTGGCACCGGACCACGTGTGTGACATCCAAATGGTGGTATGTCTTTCAGTACCATTTAGTAGCGAAGAGTCAATCTGTTGGTAATTAGATTCAAAAGACAATCGCCATAGACCATTTGTTGTTCGGCATCAGGTATATACACCAACGTTAAGTGTGTTCTTGAACGACTATATAATCTTGATCGCCATTGCTAACTAACAACGTAAAGTTTGAGTGACTCAGAAACATGTTAGTTTATTCCCGATATGGTAATAATGAGCGTTATTTCACTTCGGTGCGTCAACAATTGAAACACAGCTGAAAAAACCTGTGACCATGGAAAGTATGTCAAGGCATACGAAGCCGGCATATGAATAGTGTGTGTATTGATCAGCCAGTTATATACATCCTCCAAATTAAAAGATGCCATTGAGTATGACCAGGACAAATTCATTACACTAAAATTAACGACTATCACGCCAATAGTTCCTTGTGCTTGTAGCAAATAATATACTAACTTCGCAATATGGTTGACAAAGAGATATCAGTTTGCGGGTCACATTATGTCCAGTCCAGTGTGAATGGATTTTACCACTGTCAACTCCACATCGGTGATTATCGTATGAGTGAGTGCTGACCTACACACTAGAACTAGCATGGTCTGGTTGGTTTGATTGGGGATTAGCATTCTATTGGAAACAGAGTCCACTGCTTTACAATGGCCAGCTGCTAACCCATGAATGCTAGCATCAACACAGCCAATGTTTAAGCAAGTATATATTATTTGTCAACAGCTGGTTCAAAGTAATTTTTTGAAAGAACACTCACGAAATATAATATTTTTTTTGTAATACATCATTCATCACAATGTTCAGTACATACTCCCATATTTAATTCTTAGATATGGACTTTGTTTTTCTTGGACCATTGCTTGTAAATTTTATTTATTTTAAATCTCATAAAGTTCACATTTTGTATTTCTAACATAATTCACCATGGAGTATACTCTCAAAATGTTGCATCAATGGACATGGTTTCTATTATTACAAATACACATGAACAGAATCCTTTATTTGGACTCTATAAATGTTTGGGAAGTTGTGGAAAAATTGGGTCCACAAAGCCCTTAACCTGTGCAACTTCTGGTATCTGTCATAAATAAATTCACGGTCTAAAATGTAATATTGCTAGCACTGATTTGTCTCTTGCTGACAGAAGATAATGGCATCAGGGAAGCTTGCTGCCTGCATCTGGAATAAATTATGTAAACTAATAGATGCACTTAGACTATGTTAAGTTTATGTTCTTACTTGGCACATTTGCTTGGAAATTTTGCAGGCAATTATTCACATATGGATTCTCTAACCATTTCATGACGAGAGCTGCACGAGTGCATCATTAAGGATCATGTGCCGGTCCATTCTCTTAAATATACGACCCTACCATATGGATCTCGCATATATAAGAAAATGCACTGCCTGACAATGTCAAGGTAACTAATGTTACACCAATGTATTATGTTAAATAAGAGAATGCATTGGCACAGAAAGTTTTTGCAAAATGTCAGGATGCTCTCGTCGTGAAAGGGTAAAAAGACAACAGAACCGAATGTTCCAAAAGTATAACAGCTGTATGCTACATCTTATCTATACAGGCCAAACATATAGCTATTCGATACATAAAAGGGTCCCATTACAAGGCATTTCGCCTGTTGGTGACGGAATCCAAGGCCACCAGAAAGGCCTCCTAAGCATTGTCGAGAACGAAGTTCGGCTGGAGACACGGACACTATCTGAAGAGCCCATTCTCCAACAGGAGTTGACAATAGAAAATCTCAGCTCATTTTCGTGGGATGGGCTCTTTATGGGGTCGAAGCAGCTGCTGGCTGGACATTTTCCATTCTGAAGGGAGCCCTCTCCAAAAACAAAGCAATCGTTCTGGTAAGTAATTTAAAATTGTCATAGTTCTCCAAAGTGTATTAAAGCTACGCAAACTGATCAGACCCTTCTAAATTACTATGTATTTCGCTTCAGGGGTAACAATATCAGATTTAAGTAAAGGAGCACACATACCAAAGCTCAGAGTGATTATATATCAAGGTTTGAAGTTTGTTTATTCGTGGAGATCTGGGCCAAAACTTCTAGATCCACGAGCTGAAACGGACAAATTGCGGTTGTAAGATGGATAACTCTAAAATCAAGTGGTCATTATTGTTAATAGTAACCACTTGATTTCGCGACCGGAATGATTTTTTTACACACGAAGCCAAAGAAACAGTAATTTATGAGCGTCTGATCGAATTTTGAAGGGTTGTGAATCTTCTTACACCTGCAATATTTATTGTAACAATTTGAGTCGAAAATTAGATACGCATAGAACATCATACATGTATATGTATGCAGTTACATTATCAACATAGAAATATTAACACAGTACTGACTATGTTCCTCTGAAAGATGTTATGTTCCTTTTGTCGGAATAATCTCACTGCAAATAACTTGTAAATAACTTGACTATTACAGTTCCACAAAGAAAAGGACTACACTACCAGCACTGGGTACCACAATGTCGATATTGATCTTCATCAGGCAGCCAAAATGCAAATTCATCCCGAAAATTCACTCTGTCAATATGTGGAGGTGCGGAGCAGACACAAAGGTGAGTACTGCAATAATCAATATATGTCCATTATTTGTTGTCTGTCTTTAAAATAAGAGATGTAAGTTTATGAATAAAACACTACTGAAACTGACATTGATGGGATTTTTTAGCACAGTAATTAGTTATTATTCGTCCTTCCATATTATGGTTTTGAATTCATCCGATAGTAACATATCTTACAAACCGCAACAGCTTTAAACTTTGCATCATTTGAAAATGAAATTGGATAAATATTTAAGTTTACTATAGTATATGTAGAACTGACTTCTCTACTTGTACATACCATTATCTCATGAGCATCCCAAAATCAGAAGTAGCCATCTATATATTATGCCTATTTATGGCGCAAGAGGAGTATGATACATCATCCAAACATATATCGCAGGTGTAGTAGTCAAATTTATCTTCTAAAAAACTACTCCTGTTCTGAATAGGCGCCCCGAACATATTGTACTATGTAATAATACAGGTAATAAAGTAGATAATTTTTTTCATAATATTGAGTATAAATATATTAAAGTGATGCGAAAAATTCAGGCTGACGTGCATAACAATTAATCATGCCAAAATAATTAATGTTCTTAAAGTATATATCCAAATAGTAAATAAACAGCACCTTTTCTATAAAAGAATTACGCGCATTCACTATTGTATGTCTCATTTATCGAGATTCCTTGGCATTTTTCATTTGTATAAAGCAATTTATCCTTGTATATTTAATATTAAACTTTTTTCAGTCAGTTAATTGGCTCAAAAGTGGACATTCGTAAACTGAATGGTTTTATCCTTTTGGCTCGACCATCTAGTTCCTGGATGTCCAGTATACTGTCCATGAACCCTCACTTATGCTATGCTATTTCAGTGCCTACTGAGCTTAAATATAGCAAACATATCAAACACAATTATCGCATCAATTCCAATACCCAGTATTTCAACAGAATGTTTGATGTAGGCTAGCCATATACTAGTGAATAGCACTTATGTCACCAATTTGGTATGATTTTGGGGAATGGACAAACTGCTTGAGTGTGGCAAATACAGTCATTGATTCGCATTTAATACTAACGTTTTGTGCTTCCATTCTGAATATAGATCTCATTAAAAAAAAACATTTTATTTGTTATTTCCATTCAATCACCATAATATTTGTACCACATTGAACATTATTGTTCTCCATTTCTATCACCCAACCAAAGTTTTTCACATCCCTTCAAGAAGTCGTGATTTTTAAAATGAAATAATTTTAAACTATTAATTTGAATGGAAAAACCAATACCCCATATAATCAGTGTATGATAGTAAATACTACAACACCTGTTTACCCTTTCAATATGAGTTTTGTTTTATTTATTGAACAAGTGTTTTTTTTAAATTACAGCAAGATTCTTTAAAGCTGTCATTTGAGAGTTTGGCAGGAATTACTGACAGTCAGTAAGCCAGGGGGGCTCGTGCACATTTTTGGTCAAAAAGTGGGTACTGGGCTTACTGACGAGGACCTTTCCGTGCACAAATTAAGTTAGCCTTCAGGTACTGACATACCATCATAGCCTTCAGGTACTGACATACCATCATGTTTTATAACTAATGATTATTAATGAAGCACAACTGCATGGCAAGATAGTTGAGCAAAACAATTCCGGTACCTTTATTTGAAGACCATCGGTTCAATATAATGGTAACGATGTTATCCTAATTTGAAAGAAATAACTGGTAATACTAGAAGGAACTATCTCTATTTACTTCTGTTTGTCACTTTCAATAATTATCCGTTATTTTGTCAAGTAATTCGTGTAACATGTACAAATGTTGATATGAGTGAAATAAATGTTTAAATATGTAATTATAGAACGAAATAACGGATATCATGCAGCGAATGATATACACATAATGCTCAGGAAAGTTTTCCAGATTCAAATGACCCCACCGCCAGTAATATATGATTACGTAATATTTCTCTAATATGAATTATACAGCCAAAATATGTATAAGTATTGAATAATGACGGTGTTAAACCCCCAGCTGTCCGGATATTGAATATAAGAAAGACTATGGTTTGAAAATAATATATTGATTTACATTTCCCGACCAAACGGCTGCTCATATAATACCCCTGACAAAATATATCGAAGCAGTTTGTGTGGTAATGATATGGTGCACTATGATAAACTCAATTATTGTGCGATGACTATGTCAACCAGAATTTGTGGTGTATGTCTTTTATGATTTTTACAAGGATGGCCAGGTACTCAGGACAATTATACAGAGCGCTACATGCAGTGAGTGAATTTACTGCATATTCGACAGCCAAAATAACTTGAAAATTTAAATGTAAAGAGAGATGTATAACTATATTGAAAACTTGGAGCTTGCCGAATGAAGCTGAATCATCTTCACCTGGTCCAGCACAAAATCGGACACATTGCAGATAACAGGAGATCTGTCTCAATTTTCTATTTGTATGTTCAACTTATATGTATTTCATAAATATTTAATAAGCTGCGATCATCAAGATATAGTCTGTCATACAATGAACATCTTCAGTTGCTAAAATGCTAAAGTAAGATGGATAACCCAATTGGAAATTTGGAGAGAAAGGCCCATAAAATCTGACAGCAACTATTATTTGGCCCCACTACCTCGAAAACCATTAACGAACATTGTTTTCGGAGCTACTCCCAACCACGTGCTTCATGGATATCAACGAGACACCACGTGTGTGACATCCGAATGGTAATATGTCTCTTTCATTACAATTTAGTCGCGTAAAGTCACTCTGTTGGTAATTAGCTACAAACGAAAATCTACCTAGACCATCTGTTGTTCAGCATCATGTATATATCTCCACGTTAAGTGTGTTCTTAACTGACTATGTAACCATGACCGCCATTGTCACCTGACAAACGCTAAGTTTGAGCGACATTAGAAAAGAGCGTTCCATGATTTTATTTCTGATATGGTAGTGATAAAGAGCGTTTATTTCACTTTGGTGCACCAACAATTGAAAAACAGCTGAAAAAGAATGTGACCATGGAAAGAGAATATAAAAATAATTATGAGGGACACTCCAGGAATCGCCTATCTTGACCTTACAAACACGTCTGTGGTAAAAGGGGAAAATGTTGGGGTTGCCCATATAAAAATGTACCTGGGTAAATCCACCCAGGTTTTTTGGGCCGAAACCCAGGTAAAATCTATCTACCAAGACATCCACCAACCATCAAGACCCCGCGAAACCTGGGTTTTTACCATGATTTACCCACCTGAAACTGGATAAAAACCCTGGTATTGATAAACCTGGGTGTGATTACCCAGGTGACCACACCCAGGTGTACCCTACCTGGGTGTTTCCCACCCAGGTGTACCCTGGTGTTTCCCACCTGGGTGTTTCCCCACCCAGGTGTACCATGGTGTTATTCACCCAGGTTTACCCTGATGTTTCCTACCTGGGTGTTTCCCACCCAGGTTACCTTGGTGTTATTCACCCAGGTGTACCCTGGTGTTTCCTACCTGGGTGTTTCCCACCCAGGTTACCTTGGTGTTATTCACCCAGGTGTACCCTGGTGTTTCCTACCTGGGTGTTCCCACCTAGGTGTACCTTGGTGTTATTCACCCAGGTGTACCCTGGTGTTTCCTACCTGGGTGTTTCCCACCCAGGTGTACCTTGATGTTTCCAACCCAGGTGTACCTTGGTGTTTTCTTACGCCGGTGTACCTTGGTGTTTTCTTACCCAGGTGGATTTCCCATTGAGATGCACCTGGGTTAGAAAACCCCAAGGTACACCCAGGTAAGGAAACACCAAGGTACACCTGGGCAGGAAAACACCAAGGTACACCTGGGTAAGAAAACACCAAGGTACACCTGGGTAAGAAAACACCAAGGTACAACTGGGTGGGAAACACCAAGGTACACATGGGTAGGAAACACCAAGGAACACCTGGGTGAATAACACCAAGGTACACCTGGGTGGGGATACCAAAGTGAAATGATGAGGATGGCAATGAAGTAGATTTTGATGGGATGCAGGGGTATTGTTATCAATGGAGTTGTTTTAGTACAATAGAACATTAAGGAAACTGATTGTGCAGCAATACAAGTTTATTCAAGGACAACAAACTAACTAAAGATAAAATACATGTATAGAAACACATGTAATATATAAATATATAAACTCATTAAACTGCATGGGTTAAAACTTACTGACAACAAGAGTTGGGTTAAAATTTTGAATAAAAAACACTTGCAAAGTCCCTCTTCATACATGTATATGGTATGTTAGGCAAGTTACATGTACATGTAGTTGCAATGTATACCGGTACATGACATACCGGTGGACACAAAAATCATTATTTTAGTTCCAATGTCATTTACCAGAATACATGTACATGTTGTACCTTGCAACTACATCTACAGTGAGGTAGTTTTGTCTCATTTAAACTTTCTAAATGGGTTTCTCCCTTTGAATGACATAAACTAATATGAGTATACACATGAGCTGTGGTGTGAAATACACACCAAAAAATTATTTCTTAGTCTGAGGACATGTTTCCTGTCATTATCTTACTGCTTACAAATATAGATTTGTAATAATGTGCTGTAATGCTCCAGAAATAGTCATATTTTGTCCTGGTTCATAAGAACATATTATTTCTTAGTGTTAGAAGGACATGTTGTCTGTTATTATTTGACTCATAAACCCCCAAATGTACATGAAAACAGAACATTTGGGAAAGAGACACACCATCTTTATCCTTTTTTATATCAGTACTCAGTAGCAATATTGATCAGATAGCAAAATATGCTATAAATAGATTTCAGATGGTAGAGATTAAACAATCACATTAATTGCACCAACTCGAAACAGTTAACATACCCTGTAGAATACAGACTATGATCAAGGAAGGTGTCACACACACCCCCACCCCGCTTTGGTATGCGATATTCAAGCCATGTTCAGGTGGTATGCTATATACATGTACATACCCAATGTTATCTGGTACTAGGATTTCACACGGCAATATAACCGGCATTCATGATTCAGCAAAAAGGCTAGTATGCAGATATAATAGCAGAAAATTATACAAATTTTGAGTATTTTCCAGCTTAAACAGACCCAAGTGATATATTTTTATCTAATTCAGTCTAATGGCTCTTGATATGTTGATGTTTTGGATACTATTTCAGCAAATGTGAGAAAAAGTGGCTTCATTGGGGCATCGGCTTGTCTGAAAAATATATCAAGGTCCCCTAAATCCGATACTACATTTCAGAACAATCCAACAAGTGTCCCATGAAATGGTGGATAATAAACTATCATACCAAATTTGATTCAGATTTGATCACACAAACTAAAATTATGATGCGGAAACCAGAAATTAACACGATTCTAAGTCGAAAAAGGGCCATAACTCTCGCAAAAATGGGAGGAGCACACCCATATTCGAACTTGACCTGTATTTTGGTCTGATAAACTTACATACCACATTTGGTTCAGATATGATCACACAAACTGAAGTTATCATCCGGAAACCTACAATTTTCAAAGTTTAAATGTCTATTAGGCGACACCAATTTTTAAGTCTGGTTTACGAACATGTGGGCTGATGTGGGGAGAACAAAAGTAGATGCAGGAGGGAAAAAAATAAAAATAAAAAAAATTGTCCCCCCAATTTATATCAAGTAAATCTTGAAATTTTACATAAATTTTACAAAAATTGTGAAAAAAAACTTTTCGAATGAAATTCTGAACCAAACAAGACATTTATTGTCATGAAATACATGAAAATATGGATCTGCAAATGATCATAAGCAGAACCGGATGCGACAGCACATGAAAATCAGTACGCATGTAAATTTTTTTGGGACAACAAAGTTAAATTTTTTTTCATGAAATGGAAAAAAAGTTGTAGGAGGTGTTCGTAAACCGGACTTAAAAATTGGTGTCGCCTTATGTGTATATAACTCATATAGCTAACTATTAAAGGTGCTCAATCAGATTCGATGGTCCCCATATAATTAGATTCCAACAACAACATTTTTTTTAGAAATGCTGCTTCAGTTATCAGAATCGATTAATTGCCCAAAAATAATGCTAACCACTGTCAACTACATGTATAGTATAAAATTGCCTGATACGTTATATTTATCAACTTGCTGTTCGACGAAGTTTGACCTTATTATCAACACAAAGCCTCTTCATTTTAGAGATATCCATCTTCATCCGCAATTTGGTCTGAGACCGTCGGCTCGTCAAATTTTTCTGGGCCACTATTAAGTATCGATGGTGATAAATATTAAAATTTCAAAAATCGATATCTAATAACTCTGAGCTTTGATACATGTAGGTGGGTCCCTCGACTTGATTAAAATATTTTTACCCCCCCCCGATTCCATATATATGTAAATAGCAAATGAGGGGCACTTAATCGGATTATGCAACTTTAAACTGTATTTGAATTTAAAGATGCATAATCCGATTAAGGGCCCCCTGAATTAATGCTCGCACATTACTATTTATTTGGACTTGGGGGTAAAAGATATTTGGTACGAGTCGAGGAACCCACCTATCAAAGCTCAGAGTTATTAGATATCAATTTTTGAAATATACTATTTTTTCACGATCAAGAATTAATAGTGGCCCACGGTCTCGGACCAAATTTCAGATGAAGATGGATAACTCTAAAATCAAGAGGCTTTCTGTTGATCATAAGGCCAAATTTTGTAGAACAACATGTTGATAAATAACATATGTCAGGCAATTGTATACTTTAGTTGACAGTGGTTAGCATTATTTTAGGGCAATTAATCAATTCTGATACCGTAACTGAAGCAGCCTTTCTAAATACAAATGTATGATGTTGGAATCTGATTATATGGGTATCATCGAACCGGATTGAGTACCTTTAAAATGAACTGTATCCAGTATAAACATGTTAAACCTGATAATTAATTAGAGCATGCAGTCCCTGTTGACATGCGGTATCCGCTGGTAATCTTACCACAGTAATATGTGTTAACTGTGATAACCAAGTTAATTGTTTTTACCACAAAAATTCTGAATTCTATCTAGACATTTTGAAACAATAAAAAAAAATTCTGGTGTGGTTATAATGTCAACTTTAAAACAAAATTCATATAAACATCGCATGAAAAATACAGCCTAACTGCAAATGTGAGGTGGACCACATTCTGCGGCAGTATAACTGACTGCGGTTGATCGCATGAACACGCCTGAATACTGCAGTAATACCCGGTGGTCAACCTTTATAAGGCGAGTTGATTAATTAAAGCATAGCTGTAATTTTACATGTATGTTCTATAGACTTTGTTGGGAAAGAGAATATAGCTGTGCGACAATGGATGATATTTCCCCACCTCAGCAGGTGTCGAGTACAGAAAAATATACCAAACATACCGGTAGTCTGTTAATCCTGATGAGCTAAGTTAGAAATTTTTCAATCGAAACCTCATAAAAAAAAATATAAATTCAGTTCTCAATTTTCGAACACTTCTAGGAAATTGTTCAAAAATATTGTTAAAAGATGCCCATTCGATTTGACACTGTAAATATACCCTGTTCAAGTGTTCCTGCTAATGTGCTATGATGCGGTTGGGTCCTGCTTAATTGCTATGAATTGCACTACCCGCATCATAGCAATTCAGCAGGACCACCAGCATCATAGCATATTAGCAGGACCACTTGGCCAGTGGTAAAATACTAAAATAGTTTGTTTTCCATACGGATATGTGTTTTCAAATAATCATGTAATGATATCTAACATACATGTATATGATCCTATTTATAGCTTTTATTCATCACGGCCAGATAAACTTTGTATACAGACAGTTTTACCAAACTTAGAATTTTTATTAGGTGCTTTCATTGTAGCTGTAATTACTAGTATTAAAAGAGTGCTCAATAAAGTTTGTTTTATCATTTATGCTCATTTGGAATTTGGATGCTATTTAATTCTGTTTATCTATATAATTGGCTGCACTGCTAAATTTTGACTCATTTCAGTCATTTGATGTCAGTACATGTAGTTGTCCATCGAAATGGCGAACACAACCAAAGACAAATTACAAGAGGAAAGACAACAAATAAATTTGATGTGCACTAAAACAGATACAGTTGTGCCCTAAGAAATCGACCCCTTAACCACAGCAGAATTATGTGTAACTTTTCAGGATTTAGTCGGATATATGGCTTGTTGCCATTCATCGGAAAGCTCTCCCCGAGTTACCCGTAATTCTGCTGTGGTTAAGGAGTCGATTAATTAGAGCATTACTGTAGTTACAAATGTATGTCTAGCCTCTTGTGAAGTGTTGTGTCACTAATAAGATCTTTAATTCACATACACATGTACTATATACCCGTTCAAGCATTTACAAGTGTCACTGTGTCAGTCATCGAGAAACTGACCAAAAGTTTTGGTAGTATATAATATAGGCTAGCACTGCACCTGGGCTACATGTACATGTACTGTAAGTGATTATAATGTACTATTTTTATATTCTGCCGTGAAAGTGTTGCTGAATGAAATTTAAGATTACCCCGATATTCTAAGTCCGCTCGACTAAGATGGGGTTTTTCTCGAAAACTGATATCTGAATATACATGTCGTCTTCCACTGGTTGGTATTCCCTCTAAATTGACTAATTTTAACTGATTAGATTAGCCCTGGTATGGAAAACTCTAACTGTTATAGCCCGATGAGCGGTTTACTGCCAACAGCGGTGATGATATGATGACCAGCGTTGTGCATGGCATATGTTGATCCAGGTAAGAATGCTACCATACATTCCAAACATTCATTAAATATCTTATTAATAGTAACCCAAACTACACAAGAGACTAGTATAACTAAGATTGGGCTCGATTAATGATGTGACACTTTCAGTACTTCATTTACTAGTAGCCTGGTACTGGTGGGCCTGGCTACAGATACTTGTTTGGCGTGTTTGAGGCCTGTGGCACAAGGGCAGCAGAATCAATTAAAATTTCTCTTATTGTAGTGTAGTACATGTACATGAATAGTACCGGTAGTACAGCACACAAAGAGGTATATATAGTACCGGCACATGTATATGTATTCTCTCTGTTTTCACACATGTTTTTTTTCAATTTAACAACATGAGTCTTTTATGACACATACTAAAGTGAAAGTAGGCCTACATGTATATAATGTGCACACAGTATACCGGTACATGTACTGATATATTACATTGCAATACAGTCCGAGTACAATGATATAGCAAAATTATGCATAGTAGAATAACAACCTTTTGTACAAACAGTCCTGACAATGATATACCGGGATATCATGGTGATAGTTCATACATTTGGAATTAGCGAATACCCGAGTTTGTGGTTAGACCGCTTCATGCGATGTTTATGTGAATTTTTATTTTTAAGTCGGCATTGCATACGGTAGTCCTATAAACCACACCAGAGAATAGCAAATGTCGGTCAGTGACCAACTTCTTATGTTTATGCAATCGATACAATCAGGTTCTGCTTTTGATGTCCAGTTCGATATTTGTGGTGTGTTCTTGTGCAAAAATATAATTCTAACTAATGCGCCAAAAATCAGGTTTATAAATTTATCCATTCTTGAGCAAGAGCAACTCGTAAAACTTGTATGGTATAACATTCCAAACAGAGTATTTCTGCTATCGAACCATATGATAATAATGTTGAACCGGACATCGAAATCTGAACCGCATTTATGGATTGCAGCACGTGATGTTGAATAAACAGTTATAGAGGATATACAGTAATGCTCTAATTAATCGACTCCTTAACTACAGCAGAATTATGGGTAACTTTTCAGGATTTTGGTCGGAAATATGGGTTGATGCCATTGAGCCATTCATCGGAAAGCTCTCGGTGAGAGCTTTCCGATGAATGGCAACAAGCCATATTTTGGACTAAATCCTGAAAAGTTACCCATAATTCTGCTGTAGATAAGGAGTCGATTAATTAGCTCTAGAATTACTGTAACATGGTTTATAATATACAAATGTATACTGTATGGGAAACATCAGAGGTTTACAAAGTAATAAAAACAGTTGATTTGTTCTTTATTCTTGTGGTTATATACACATACATGTATTCTAAAAATAAATGTCCTTTACAACGTGGATCAATGAAATGCGGTTGTTGCATTTAAAATGCATTGAGGGTGCATTGTGTCACGCCACTTTGTAAATGCCTTAATGACAGCATTTAAATTAAATGCACTGCATTGGGAATAATCGCAGTCGCATTGAAATTACCGATCATTGCTCCGAAAAAGTATACTAGTATGAACACCCAAATAACGATACGATAGTGTATTTTGCAATTTTAGTTTTAATTTTGTTTAATTTAAAGGTACTCAACCCGTAAAGAGGGTCCCCATCTCAACAGATTCCAACAACAACAATCCGATCAGAGGGTCCTATATTACTATTTCTTTGGCTTTGGGGGTAAAAAATATTTGATTCGAGTCGAGGAACCCATCAAACAAAGCTCAGAGTTATTAGATATTGATTTTTGAAAATTCTTATGTTCTCGAGATGAGTACTTATAACTGCCGTCAATTTGGTAACATGCTCGAGATTTTACGCCAAAATTCTATTCAAACAGACAAGGATGGATAACTCTATAATCAAGTGGTAATAATTGACTACGTACTGGGCCAGAAAGAATTCCCGATAATGAAAAATAATAGATTTATAAAATCGATATCTAACAAATCTGAGCTTTGATGGGTGACTTCCTCGACTCGAATCAAATATTTTTGACCCCCGAAGCCATTGAAATAGTAATTGAGAGGAGTTTTATCGGGTTGAGTACCTTTAAATTCACATCTGAATAATTCTGTGTTATTTTCCCACTCCTGGTGTACACGTATATGTTCGGAATCGGACATTCATGATGTAGTTTTCCATTCAAAATGGAATAAACATAAATAAACACTGTTGACATTAATTGTTTTACAATCAGAATCTGAGAATCATGATTCTCATTTTGATTCTAGTAAAAAGTCTTGATTCCCTGTAGAAAGTGAAACACTAACATTTTGATTATTGCAAAACATCTGATGGATTTTAAGGCCTGCATCAAGACATTTGTTTGTGAATAAATCAAGGTAAATGTGTTAAAATATGAACGCATTTACAAATGCGTTGCTCCAAAATCGCAAAGTAGATTCGAACATGTGGTCGCTTTTCTAAGAAATTTGTGAGTGGTCTGTACATGTACATACATGTAAGTTACTTGACCAACTACACGAGGAGTCGAGGGACACAATCAATGAGGACGTTTGTACTAAAAAATATTTTTTTACGCAAGGAACGAACACAAGGCCAATTTCTTAATTTATATTATGAGCCAACAAGACAGATCGTAAATCGCTGTTATATGACAATATATGTGGCCAACATAATGGTCGACAGGCATGACCCAACAAAAACCAATCTGTCAGGCCAATATAAAGAAGTCGCGACTTATTGCTGGTGGAACCTATTAAAGGCATCGTTCCATTTCGTTAATAACAACTTACATGTAACATTCACCTCCACCTCTTTACTCTTGGGCTCCAAATAAACATGCATGCACCAGCTGCATGCACGTTTATTATTTTTCTTGGGAAATCCCCCCCCCCTGCACAGTGCTTATTTGGGTCTGCACGTTTATTAATATTTTGAAGCTATGAAAATTTAAATCGGCACAAATTCAAGATTTCTATATGATTCAAATGTAAAAATGATCAACACGTCTACATTAGTTACTAGCTAAACAAGACATTTTGTCATATGTGTATACTTTACTGTGAAATTGCGTTTCTTCCGTTCTCCATGAACGGATTCTCAAAATGTTTGGTTTTCCAAAAAAACAAGGATTCGAACTGTCTGAACTGAACTCCATGCGTTCGTTTAAATAGATGAATAAATAGTGGGAAAGACATACAATCCTAGTTCATAATGAATTTAAGTATATAAATATAAATAATAAACGGCGGATTCAACGTGGTCATGGGTTTTGACCGCGTTAAAAAAATCAGCAAACTCTGCATGAACCCCGAAGTTTGCTGATTTTTTCTCGCGGTCAAAACCCCATGACCGCATTGAAACCGCCGTTCATTTCTTATATGAATAACACAATTTAAGATTGGTGAATTATTTCTTTTGGTTAATTTAATAAACGTACAGGACCAAATAACGATCGTACAGGTGGGAATTTTACCTCAATTTTAATAATCGTACATTAGGCACTCAAGAGTACATATTCAAGTATGTGGCAAACCAAAAAAACACCACATGATACATACATGTACCTGTACTACATGTTGACTCGTATACTTGAACCTGCTATAAAAATTATTTGGTTAACCTGATACCACAGCTGATGTTTTGCTCAGAGTTCCCCCTGCACTATTATTTGGGTATGTACTTTTATTAACTTTCAATGGAATTTCCCCCCTGCACTATTATTTGGGCCTGCACTTTTATTTGGAGCCTGAGAGTAAGTTGCATTGACATTTATTTTCACGAATTACCATGCCAAGGCCAAAGAAAAAAGATTGTATGTTTCCGGTAACATAGCGAAAAAATTAGGGTAGGTACTAGTAGGTAGGGAATTTTTTTTATTTTATTTTATTTTGATATTTTTTATCCAGCTGCAGAAATATTGAACTACCTCAACCAAAGTGACATAAAATGCCAACCCGTGCCATGGGGAAAGTATTACTTGATCAACACAGTGGAAATATACATTAAGAATAGATTGATAAAAAATCAAACTTACTTCATGCTTACGTATGTTTTTTATTATTCACATACCACATTTTCATAAATTTGGCTATAAACTTGGTACAAAATTGATGTCACTAACTTTTTATAAGAATTTTACCAATAATACCGCAATTATACCGTACATGTATTGTGACGATTACATCCCATTGTCTGGGGGTAGCCAGTACGCCCGAGCATGCCTGGTTTTTGGAAACAGTAGCTACATGTATACCCCTAATATATGCAGTGATAACCTCTTTACATGTATATATACAGATACACACCCACCATGTCTGTTGATAGTGTTCCATAAGTCCCAAACAAGACATAAAGCAGGCAGGAGATCCACTCTCAGGAAATTAAAATTGCGAAAATTTTGACTTTTTCTCAAAATATCAATAAAAAGTTTAGGGTCGGTGGGTTATTTTTAGGGTCGGTCGATGTACGGAAACATAGTATCTTTTTTCTCTGGCCTAAGGAACATTGCAACTGGTTTGAAGTAACATGACCGCGTTGCGTCAACACTGGAACTGCATTGATGGTAATTTTCAACATGGTCTCACTGAGGTTCTATCAAATATAAATACTAGTATGGTTGAGGGAGACAATTATTTTGAGAATATGTGAACCTGTGTTAACATGAGCCTAAGGCGACACCAATTTTTAAGTCTGGTTTACGAACACCTCCTACAAAATTTAACTTTTTTTGTCCCAAAATATTTTACACGCGTACTGATTTTCATGTGCTGTCGCATCCGGTTCTGCTTATGATCATTTACAGTTTCATGTATTTCATGACAAGATATGTCTTGTTTGGTTTGAACAGAATTTCATTCAAAAACATTTTTTCACAATTTTTGTAAAATTTATGTAAAATTCCACGATTTACTTGATATAAATTGGGGGGACAATCTTTTTTATTTTTTATTTTTTTCCCTCCTGCATCTACTTTTTTTCTCCCCACATTATCGTAAACCAGACTTAAAAATAGGTGTCGCTTAAATATCATCTGATGGAGTCAAAATCATTGAACTGTCACTTATGCATGCACATGTAGTCTTGATGTTGAGTCTGGCTTTCATCATTTTCATTAGTTTTACTGTTATCCACCAAAGGTTGAGGTGTTATGGAACAACTGTATGGCATCGTATACTGTTATCTTCCGAGTAAATATGGAGTCTTTAATTCTTTTATCAGTCACGCATCTACTCATCAAATAGTATAATCCTTAAATATTTGTAGTCCAGGTGATCTCGACTGCACAGTACATGTATAAACATTCATCTGCAGTGTGTTTTAAATTTCTTTGCCGTGTAACAACTGTTGTCCCAAGTTTCAATGCCTTGTCCTCCTGGTACATGTATGTAGGGATTACCAATTTACCATTGCCGTGTTTTAATTTGCAATTTTGATGATGACGCTCACTTGTTGATAATTTTCTTTGTCGTGTAACAACTGTTGTGCCAAGTTTCTACGCCGCGTCCTCCTGGTATTTAGGGATTACTGGTGCCTTTAATAGTGATGCATCATTGCCAGTTAATGTACATTAGAGTGGAACTGAATTAACAATGTCACATTGACACAGTACTCAGTTAACTTGAGCTAAGACCAGTAAAACAGCAAAAGTAGTATTATTGTACAGCAGGCTTTATATCACTATCAGTACTTACTACATGTACTGTCAGTACAGACCCCTTACTATCGTGGATCAATCTGAATCTGAATGGTTACGCTGCAGATCCCAATTCTGGTAATTTCGCAGCGGGCGAGAGAGTCTCAGATCTTTTCCTTCAGCGCACTCTTGAAGGAATCCACAGGCTGTTGTTGTAGGATTAAGGATTCCTCCAGCTGATTCCAGTCGCATATAGTTCGAACAAATGTGGAATTGAGCTGACACGTATGGTATAGCCTCGTAACACTGACTGTTGTTCCTTATTAGGTGCCGAGGAATTTGGCTGGTGACGTAGCCTGTCAGAACTTTGCTCTGCGATCTAAGACGCCTTGTTTCGGGTGTAAAGTATTGATTAGGGGGTATAGCCGGGACCAATCCGCCCACCACCTTACTCATGAATCCCAGCCGATTTATTTTCCGCCGTTTCTGCGATGTTGGTAAATCTAGCTCGTAGAGGATCTTGGTCATATATCCATCTTCTTTGCTCTTATAGTCTCTTTTAATGAAACGGGCTGCTCTACGCTGGATTCTTTCCAGCTTGTCGATGTGATTTTGTTGGTAGGGGTCCCAGATGGTGTCTGCGTAGTCCATGATCTTCAATTTCAACTTCTCAATTCTTCTTCTTCTGGACAGGTGCATGAGCAGGCCACTGGCACTACATCATGCTTGTACCGGTACCAGAAATTCAATTTTGAGACAATATTTTGGTTATGGCCAGATGGCCAGATGGCCAGGTAGCTGAGGTACTGTTCAATACTTTAGTTGATCCGTTTCGTTATCGTAACTTAATTCTTACTGTTCCGGGAATTGAAATTTGTTTTGTCACATGACATTCAGTCTTTTTCGATATTTGCGCACATCCATGCGGAAAAATCGGCGAATCTTATATATAAGTCCACAGTTTATCCGTTTGTAGCCAATACACCATTTCCTTCTGTCAATCCGCGTTGATTCGCGACAAAATTAACTCAAAACACCACAATGAATTATCCGCGCTTGATTTTGAAGAACGGTATTAACTAAAAGTTAAGATTGTAATTTGGCTGCAGAAACGAAACGAAACGAATTTTGAAACACAATAATTGTATTCACTAATATTTTCCTGTTGGTATATGGTCTACTATAGTATATGCAATCATTTATTTGAAATAATAAGTATCACTTAGAGAATAATTCTTACTGATAATTAGAAATATCTTTATTTTGTATCCCTTTAATATTAAATAATGGCCCTGAAAATTGTCTGTTTAATGTTCACTAATTATAGCTAGGCTGTTAGATAAAGTATGATATTGCTTCATTTGTCCGGGGTAGTGTATTGTCATACTGTCATAATAAACTTCAAGTAATAAGGTAACTACTCGTCAATGATGCTTGAATACATAAATGATTAATAAGGTAACAACTACCCGTCAATGATCGACGTCTTAATATAGAAAGGTTTTATAAGGTAACTAACTACACGGCAATGGTACTTATTATAGAAGGTTAATAATTTAACTTCTTGTCAATGATGCTTTAATATAGAAAGGGTTAATAAGGTAACTACCCGTCAATAATGCTTTAGTGTATAAATGGTTACTAAGGTAACTACATGTCAATGATGCTTTAATACAGAAAAAGGGTTAATAAGATAAAGTTCTACACGTCAATGATGCTTAAATATAGAAAGGGCTAATAGGGTAACTACACGTCAATGATGTTTTAATATAGAAAGGGTTAATATGGTAATTACACGCCAATGGTGCTTTAATATAGAAAGGGTTAATATGGTAACTACCGTCCATGATGCTTTAATATAGAACTGGCTACTATGATAACTACATGTCAATGATGCTTTATTGTAGAAAGGGTTAATAATGTAACTAATCACCAATGATACTCATTATAAAAAGGGTTAATAAGGTAACCACCTGTCAATTATTGCTTCAACGTAGAAAGGGTTAATAAGGTAATTACACGCCAATGGTGCTTTAATATAGAAAGGGTTAATATGGTAACTATCAGTCAATGATGCTTTAATATAGAAAGTGTTATAATATGGTAACTGCACGTCAATGATGCTTTGATACAAAAATGATTAATAAGGAAGGTAATTACCCGTCAATGGCGCTTAATGGTTTATAATGTAACTACTCACCAATGATACTTAGTATAGAAAGGGTGGTTTAATGTAACTACCTGTCAATTAATGCTTTAATATAGAAAGGGTTAATAAGGTAACTACACGCCAATGATACTTAGTATAGAAAGGATTAGTAAGGTAACTACACGCAATGATACTTTAGTATATAGAGGGTTAATTAGGCAACTACCCGTCAACGATGCTTTAATATAGAAAGGGTTAACATGGTAACTACACGTCAATGATATTTTAATAAAGAAAGGGCTAATAAGGTAACTACATGTCAATGCTGCTTTAATACAGAAATGGTTAATAAGGTAACTTCACGTCAATGATGCTTTAATATTGAAAGGGTTAATAATGTAACAACTCACCAATGATACTTAGTATAGAACGGGTTAATAAGATAACTACCCAGCAATAATGATGCTTTAATATAGAAAGGGTTATAATAAGGTAACTACAAGTCAATGATGCTTTAATACATAAATGGTTAATAAGGTAACTACCCGCCAATGGCGCTTTAATATAGAAAGGGTTAATAATGCAACTACTCACCAATGATACTTAGTATAGAAAGGGTTGTTTAATGTAACTACCTGTCAATTAATGCTTTAATATAGAAAGGGTTAATAAGGTAACTATACGCCAATGATACTTAGTATAGAAAGGGTTAGTAAGGTAACTACACGACAATGATAGTTTAGTATATAGAGGGTTAATTAGGCAACTACCCGTCAACGATGCTTTAATATAGAAAGGGTTAACATGGTAACTACACGTCAATGATATTTTAATAAAGAAATGGCTAATAAGGTAACTACATGTCAATGCTGCTTTAATACAGAAATGGTTAATAAGGTAACTTCACGTCAATGATGCTTTAATATAGAAAGGGTTAATAATGTAACAACTCACCAATGATACTTAGTATAGAACGGGTTAATAAGATAACTACCCAGCAATAATGATGCTTTAATATAGAAAGGGTTAAAATAAGGTAACTACAAGTCGATGATGCTTTAATACATAAATGGTTAATAAGGTAACTACCCGCCAATGGCGCTTTAATATAGAAAGGGTTAATAATGCAACTACTCACCAATGATACTTAGTATAGAAAGGGTTAATAAGGTAACTACCTGTCAATTAATGCTTTAATATAGAAAGGGTTAATAACGTAACTACACGCCAACGGTACTTAGTATAGAAAGGGTTAATAAGGTAACAATATACGACAATGATACTTTGGTATATACAGAGTTAATGAGCCAACTACCCGTCAATGATGCTATACTATAGAAAGGGTTAACATTGTAACTACACATCAATGATATTTTAATATAGAAAGGGTTAATAAGGTAACTTCACATCAATGGTGCTTTAATATAGAAAGGGTTAATAATGTAACTACTCACCAATGTTACTTAGTATAGAAAGGGTTAATAAGGTAACTAACTACCTGTCAATTAATGATTTAATATAGAATGGTTAATAAGGTAACTACACGCCAATGATGCTGTAATATAGAAAGGGTTAATAATGTGACTTCAATGCAGATTGTACAGTTTAACAAAATAGCACAGGTGTATATATCCGGGTGAACACTGTAGTAAATACCTGGGCGAAACCCTGGTGTAAATACCTGGGTGTAAATACTCCGGATAACCTGGGTCTAAATACCCGGGTGTGACAGCGTCTTCTAAATTATATCCGTAAAAACCCGGGTAAACTGGGGTTTATACCTAACATATATCGAACACACCTGGGTAAATCTATATAAATCCCTGATTTACCTGGGTGTAACCTGGGTGTGACCTGGGTGGAACCAGGGTAAAACCTATATGTACCGGGGTATACATAGGTAAACACCAAGATTTACCCAGGTACATTTTTATATGGGTGTTCCACAGACATCAGAAACGGAATCGTTATCACAGTTGTTGGATGATATAAAATTCAAACATCGAGTTATAATTACACCCACTTCATTTTCTATAGTAAATTGCCGTTGAGTTTATCAAAGCTAATGTAATTATATCGGATAATTACATTAGGTCGAGATTTTATCAGTGCAACAAAAACGACCCAAAAGTACTTGCGCGCAATGATATTTGTAGTCCGTTGCATAGTAACTAAGGACGATATTTTATTCGCACTCGCTTCCCAGTACACATTTTTTTTCACGAACGCTATGAATGCTAATAAAAGAATAATAAATAACTATCCAAATAAAGACAATGCCCCAATATGATAAACATTCCCAAGCTGTTTACAGAGTGTAAATTTGGTCGTATTTGCGACGTTTCGTTACGAAATGCATGTCTAAACATACACAACTTTTTAGTTTTCGTTTCATTTATAATTTTATTTACATTTTCCCAGCAGGCACCACTTGTCATTTTGTAAGACCACAGGAGTGTGGAACTTGGTTAATAATTGCATTAATTAGCCTAATTACCATTTTTTTTGCCATGATGCTGTGCCAAAAACAATGCTAATTATCATGATTAAGGCAGTTATTGATCAAGTTCCAAGCTCCTGTGGTAAGAGTATTAAATTTAGTGGTTATATATTCTGGGCACTACAATTTATATAAGATGAAATTTTTAATTACTGTTTACAGATGTCCCCAAACATTGTACCAGTCCCGTGAGAAAACTGCGACATATTTTTTCCCTTCGTCTCAGTGTAACGATATGTTACAAAGCGTTTCATGATTTCTGAGATTCCACAGAGACTGGCCCTACAAACTGAAACTTACAAAGTCCCCGTAAAAAAATGCAGCATTCAATGTTTCTTCACCTCCTTTTATTGTAGCGATATGTTGCCAAGTGTTATGAGGCGTTACCGGTATATTTTACAAATGCTATTAAGTCCCCCCCCCCCCCAAAGACCGCGGCATATTATTAAAACTCATCTCATTGCAGCGATATATTACAAAGTGTTACAATTCGTTATATGATTTCAGAGATCCACAGTGACCGCTCGTAGACAGGACTGTTACAAATGATATAAAGTCCCTGTGACTGAGAAAACTGCTGTATATTTTTTCAACTCGTCTCAGTGAAGCGTTAAATTGTTACGAAGCATTACGTTACATGTGCAACAGAACGAGACAGAGAGAGTGAGAGAGAAGTGTGGGAGTCGCACCGAAAGTTGGTAGCACCCGGAATCCCAAGCCGGTCACACATCCATGGAATAACCGCGCCCGACGTTGCTTAACTTTGGTTATCACACAAAGCGTGTAACGACCGTGACCTATCGATCAGAGAAGTCATCGGCCTTCTATATTTACAACGCGACCGCTATACACATGATTTATGAGATCCACAGAGACCACTCGTTGATTGGTGTTACAAATAATGTATTGTCCATGTGGGAAAACCGCAGGATATTTCTTCTAAGTTCTACTCGGCTCAGTGTAGGCCTACCGATTAGGTCAACATGACCGCTGTCGCAGATTGCTGCTTTCAGAAGGATACGCACTACGTTCATGACTGAACTAGCCTACCGATATGTTAAAAAGTGTTACAAAGGTTTACGTGTCTGCATTATCTGGACACAAGCTATTTAATAATCACTTTAAATTTTACCAAATATATTAGTTTTTGAAAAATAAATCATCTTAAAATCCCTTAAATGCCATGATGATTTAATTCTTCTGAAAACTTGTTTCTCGGTAAAATCTCAATGACACAAAATGACTGTGCGAAAAATCGAAAATTGAACAGGTCAGGGAGAACCCAAAATCGATGTACTAAACCTCGATTTGTGTTAAAAACCTCGATCGATGTTCTTCGAGACCATGTGACCACTGGTCAAAACATAAACCCATGGTATAAGGGGAAACACTCTAAACCAAATATGATACTAATGGAAGTAATGTAGTGTTACACTAGTGTAAGTGATATAGGCTACGGTAGTGTGGAGTATTTCACAGTGTTTCATCGTACACCTATGGGAGGCGAAATTCACATTTAATAATTAATTGTGCTTGAGTGCAATCAAGCACAATTAATTATTAAATGTGAATTTGGCCTCCCATAGGTGTAAGATAAAATACTACACACTATATCACCAGTGGTCACATGTTCTCGAAGAACCTCGATCGAGGTTGTTTTCACAAATCGAGGTTTAGTACATCGATTTTGGGTTCTCCCTGAACTGTTGAACAGTATTTGGCTCACTGCCGATAGATAGGAGGATTCCTGTAAGACAATTCTCACTAAACTTTTTGATTATCGCATGTTCATGATTCCCAGTTGACATGGAGACTAACTGTATATTTTCCTCTTCCAAAATTCTGCTAATAATGTTTAATTTTGATCACAAGTTTATTAATGTTTTGTTTCGTCCTTGACATACGTTCGGGAAAAACCCACTTGATCTGCAGATCGATCGATATTATTCGGACGGGAATGCAGCGAGTTGTTTTCGGCTCAAGTCTTGTCTGTTATTTAAGAACATATAGTTCCTTGTTTCAATCGTATTTTAAGGGCGAATATGTCTTTAAAATCAATATTTAACAATCGATGGCATAATTATAAGGAATAATCTCGGTTTCCTAATGTAATTACACAGTCTAAAGGCATATGCCGAATCACAAACTCTTATAAATCGCTTCGCGATTTATAGGTTTGTGATTCGGCATATGCCTTTTGACTGTGTAATTACATTAGGAAACCGAGATTATTCCTTAAATAAGCACGATTTCATATATTGTCTGAATACTGATCGTTATAAAGGCCAACCGAGAAATTATAATAGTAAAACACTGCCGGTCATAATATACGGACACTTTGTTTCTGAGAAAGATTCGCGATTAGCCAGATATCTCGGATTTAATATACAATGATCTATTTGGATTTGATTATTCACCATTCTGGGATTTACCTGATGACGTTGTGTATGAGAAATCTTGGCTTGTGTTGCAGAAAAGAAATCACAACAGCCTGGACAATATACCACCGATAATTTCATAACCGTCAATGCCCCGAGCGTTGGGTATTTTATTGCTCTTTGATTATATACTTCTGTGACGAAATTCTTGGCTATTGCGTAGAATTTCTGTTGTTTTCCCGTTTCGGCGTCGGAAGAATGTTTTACTTTGAGAAAGATGAAAATTCTTGGGAGAGCGGACAGAAGTGCGCTTCCCCATGCTACATATAATGTTCATGCATAAACGGACAGCGTTTCTTGCTTTTCGGCAATTTGCCAGTTAATTTGAATTTGATGTACCATTAAGTTTGTTGCGTGTGACTTCATTCACCAAGATGGTATCACGCCATAAATTTTAATTTGATGTACCTGGATGTCATAGTCCGTTCAATGCGACTTCTTTCACCAAGATGGTATCACACGGTGTAATTGATCCGAGAATTTCGATGGGTACATGGCGGATTGGATGGGGTGTCACCGAGATTTTGACATTTGTTTTACACCCCGCTTCACTTGTGCTGCGTTTATATCGGTAGTGCCAACGAATTATGAGTCATAAATCACAGTGCAAATTGGCAAGATATCCACTTAAAAGCACGTTTCTTTTTCTGACAATGCAAAACTGTGATAATTTAGTTGGAATTACGGAGCGTTTTATCAAGTGCTCGATTTTTTGGTTGACAGTACCTGCCTAGTGAACAGGATATTTGCATACACTGCGTCATCTATTCAACGGCCTGTACATAAATGAGATGGGTTGCCCTATTTGGGAAAACAACCAGATGTTAGCATTTTTTCGTCCATTGTCAAGCTGAAACCATATTATTACCAGTTACATTATGTTAACAAACAAAATTCAAATTTAAATCATCTATCAACTCAGATGATCTCGGACAAGACATAAATGCCCGATTCGTCATCTCCGGTTTAAACCTCCGAGTTTAAACCTGGTTTAAACCCCATCGACGGTCCAGCCAAACCGGGTCTAAGTGGGTGTTTTTGTCGTTTAGTGGCCAGCTGATTGACAACTCCAGTCGGTGATATGAGCATGCAGTCAAATTACCCTGTTACCAAGCGGAACAAAAGGCAGGCTGATGCAATGCTTACTTACATGTCCTCAATTATCACGTGCGAATGAATCAACTGCGACATGATAACACCAGTCTGCAGTCGCCACTTAGATACGCCCTCACATGAGATTATTTACAGCTCCACCCTTTGACTGATTGTTTGACAATTCTAAACCGCGATGAAGAAAAGACGGATTCGTCATATCAGGTTTAGCCTCGGTAAAGATGGTTTAGCAGGCCCGCCGAATTAGATGGTTTAGTTGCCGGTTTAAGCTTATACAACACAAAAACTAAATCGAAATTGACAAAAACTTATCCTCACACACTTTATAGATGTGATTGCTTCTCGCTTATAAATTTCCAATCAAAATATGGTCGCTGTCGTAATTATTGATTACCGCAATCAATAAAACGAGGCGGTCCGCATTAGGAAAGTACAATTAATTGGACCTATTTGCTTCTGAAATAAGACCATAGTGGAATTATGCCAGTTACTCTGTTTTATGGCGCGGACCACAGTGAAAACATTATATACAGCGTACATATGGTAAGTTTAATTAGGTTCATTAAATACCGCGGATATTAATTAGTTTAAGTGGATCAAATAACGCAACATATCCTCATGCAAATACGTTCATATTGAACGCATTTCAAAAATCCAAATACGCCACTTATAATGAGCGCATACCAGTTATTCGGTTAAATAATGGGCGCTTGGTATATGGGGTGCTTCCAATATGCCCGGTGCGGACGTATTTGTAATATGAATACGCTAATTTATGATTTTTTTGGTGATTTATGACCGCCTGGAACTTGAGCAATATCAGTCGGAAAACCCCACGCCACATACAATGTTTTTCCCACAAATAGTGGCATTGTAAGTGTAAAATGGTTGATACGCTATTTATAATATCTGTTGAATCTTAATCAATTCATCAAGTTTACCATAATATTGAAATGTATAGAAAGCCTGTTCAAAAATAGTGGTCACAGTAATAAGATAAATATAGTTTTGTCCCAAGATAAAATAAAATTCAGTAGCAAACGACTTTTCAGGATTCTCCAATACTGACATCCGACCACGTGTGACATCCGAATGGCAGTATGTCTTTCGGTACCATTTAGTCGCGAAGAGTCACTCTGTTGGTAATTGGATACAGGCTCTTGACAGGCTATGTAATCATGATCGGAATTGTTAACTGACAACGTAAAGTTTGAGTGACACAGAAACACACTGGGTCAAATACGCTCCATGCGATTTTGCGCTTAGGTGATCACCGCTCCCGTGCTAAAGTGACGCGCTCCTGTTCGCGGTACGATTTGGTCCACGTGATCGACTTACAAATGCTGGATGAAAGGTGAGAAGTTGTAGAAAATTAGCGAATATCTTGATTGAATATTCTACTTAGATATACAATCATCATAAAACAACAATAATACGTGAAGATGACAGGAATGTGGGGTCATACCGCGCATGTTTCCATTGAATGTATTTTTTTAAGTGTCATTGTACACGTCATCTTGTTTTTAGCATTCGAAAGGAAGGTTCTCATTATCTTAGAAGAATTGAAAACCGATGTGTCAGCTTGTAGAAAATGGATTGATTTTATCGCAAAAAGGCAATTAGCTTCAACAATAGTCACAGTACAGTGAAACATGATATATATAGTGGCAAAGGGCCACTTTCGGACCAGTATCTCAAAAGGATTGAATGTCACCCAGCAAATATTATTACTCAAAAGGCCTGTACACTGCCAAAAAAGATTTTCTTATTTTGACAAAAATATTGTCTTGGGAGTCACACAAGAACATATCTCTTGATTAGTTTTGAGAGTTTTTCTTAGCGAAGAAATTATCTTTCTGTTTCTGGTGGTTTTACCGAATGTGACTATGGCGGTTTTAACAGATGTGACTATTTAACAGAAATACCACCCGCGAAAACGACCCATGCCTTTAAAACATGGCCCCCTGCAGCGATCATTTGAATTCATCACACCCCTAGAATCCCACATTTATTCGATATTTTTTGGAAAATGAACATGGATGTTTAGATTCACATTTTGATTAATGTAATCGATTAATGAATTTCAATGAAGAACAACGTTGCAGCAGCCTTGTGTGTTACTCTTTGATTGCATGGATACATCCTTCAGCATTCAAAATTTCTTTCATTAATATATTTAACTAGCTACTTCATATTAATTATTAATAATTTCATTGTTTTCACATCTAAATCGTTATAGATCGTTATTAGTGAAAACCGTAAAGTTATAAATGTTAAAAACAACATTAGCGACAACAACAAAATACGAGATAGTATTCTGTCTGGCCGACAGTATGCTGCCAAGATTAACAGACAGGTAATTTTCAGTTACCGTATTTGATTGATAATTACGACAGACAATCTGACTATGTATATATATCAACAAAATGTTCGACTTTCATGCGAATGAATGAGGGATTGCCAAGTTCAAACTAAATTATGTCCCATGGGCAGTGTTCACGCTGCCGTGAGCAAATGTCGCAAATTGCGAAAGAAAAACAAAAGTGGCTCAAGAAAATGTGCTAATGGCTAAAGAAAGTGGCTCAAATAATTTAGGTGTGTGGCTCTTAAAATAACTGCCGTCGGACAGATTAAGTTTAACAATCAGACAATGTGATCCCACCGCGAGACAGTCTGAATGAAAGCATTCGCGGCTTATGTCACAGCGACTAGATGTAATTGTATCGCGTACACTGAATGGTTTCTTATTTATACTCGATAAGAACACATTAGTCAAACAATGGCCATGTATTTCTCGTCAACAGTAACATCCGCTTGTAATACTCGTTAGAACACTGGGTTTTGTTAGCGCATTTTACATAAGTACATGTGACCAAAGCTTGAACATTCAAATCCTAAACATGAATCTTAAACGAAAGTTAGATTTCCGAGATAGTGCGGAACAGCCTACTAAAATGAAAGAAGTGACCGATCTCTTTGGAAAGTTTTCTTCAGCACTGGTTGAAAATCTCAAAAGCAGGTTCACTGACAATGAGGACGCTGAAGTGTTGATAGGTTTGACAACAATTTTCATTCCTGCATCCAAATCTAGACAGATAGCAAATGCAATTCCTAAACTACTGACATTCAAACAACGGACTGATGAGGATATTACACTGGAAGATCTTACATCAAGTATATAAACATTTCGAAGTGTGTGCAAGGGGGAGTAAGAAATGCAGGACATCAATGATCTTGTTCATTTTGTTCTTCAAAGAAAGGACACATATCCTATAATTTCAGATTTTACAGAAACACTATATTGTGTACCAGTGTCGACTGTGGAATGTGAGAGGGCCTTCTAGTATCAAAATGTAATCAAAGATAAACGGAGAAACAGACTTTCTGTTCCACAGTCAGACTTATTAATGAAAATTGCAATTGAAGGCCCTCCAATGTTAGGCTTTAATTTTGGTTAATTAGCTTGTGTTGTTCTTTGAATATGTTTAAATCAAAGTGGCTCCAAAAAATATGGTTGAACAAATGTGGCTCAAGTAAATGAAAAGTGGCTCAAAAAATATCACAAGTGGCTAAGACGGTGGCTCAGGAAACTTTTGGGCCAGTGTGAACACTGCCCATGGGACAAGTATCAAGGCCGATTTATGAACAGCAGGATGCTTCCATTTCAGTACGGAATTCAAAAGAGTAATATGTGATGTCTTGCACCATGATTTTAGTCTCGGGTTTCACGCAACTTCATATTGTATGTTATAACAATATTTATAGATGGGAGTGTTATTTTTCATATATTTTGAATATCTTTACAACTATTGAAATATAGTTAACAGAGCAACACATCGCTCGTTCTACCTTTCTCATCCCTCTCGTCAGTGTAACCCGATATAATTTTGCCAAAATTTCATCTGCATCGTAATTTTTGTCCGCTTACCATATATTTACTCTCTTTCTGTGTTTTCACCTTGACAAATCCAGACTTGCCAATTGAAAATTTATAATGAATCAATCAGGCCATTCATTATTCAATTCATCGTTTGATGCACGGACTATGGGCATGGTATAATAAATAATCTGATAACATACCATTCACTTGAGTTGAGACTTTAGTAATTTTTGTTAAATTCTAAGATATAGACACTAGAGAATATAAAGGAAAATATGTACCGATTAACTGCAAACATTAAAAATGGTACGATTTCATATTTTTTCAGACTTTCATTGAAAAACAATGCCGTTCCTTCAGTCAACTGGACCAAAGAAAATACTGAATTGGAAAACGTTTATCCAGTGTACAACAAATCAGAGCCGGGTATTGTTAAGAGGGCGGCAACAATCTGTACAGATCATGAAACACAGTCCATGGGCAATCAGATAAACCTGAGCTAAGAACGTTTGATTGTTCAGTTCAATTCAATGTATCTGACATTTCAAACCAGATAATGACTATAACTTATGTAATTTGCATAATAGAATATGTATATTAAGAAAAAACACAATAAATACCTAATACGGGATATTAAGTGACATTAATAAGTAATATCGTCTGGGCTTTGTTAGCAAGGGGTTCATTTCATACTGTACTTTAGTAATAATATAAGTCCTCAGAGCGGTATTGACACTGACACTGCCCATGTTCAACAGAAATATTAAAGTTGACTTCTGAGTTTTGTTGGCCGACATGTTCGGTTATACTGGAATATATACCAGTCGTGTATTCATTTATCTGTATTATGATAGATTTTCTGGAAATTGGAAGACATTATTAAAGCTGAAAAAGGTATGGCCGATGTTGTTTCACTGCACCACCAACACATTAAAAATAGTAATTTAATGTTTCAATCTCCTTCAATTTCAGTTGAAAAACCACTAGTTTGGGGCATGGCGAACTACAAACCAGCACGACCCGATGAGGACGGTGCACACATGAAGGTGACCGAGGAGTGTATGGTGGATGACCAACAGCGTAAGAAACCCAACTACTCAAGAATGCAGCTGATGATGGAATGTTCATTTTCTGAGACGAACATTCATCATAGATGACTGCCCATGGGCGGCGCATATCAAGCAGCGCTATCCAATGCTTTCTGTCAATTGTGTTTTTAAACTAGTGTGTTTTATATTTACAAAACCAACGTGCTGTAATAAGGCTTGAATGAAAATAATATATATATATAGACATTTAATTTTATGGGTGGTTTGTTTTATAAATTATGTATGATTTAGCAGAAGCATTGACAGCCTTATGCTAGTTTATACTTCAATCAGACCATTGTATAATTTGTGTAGTCTACCTTATAGTTGTCTATATTCAGCCCTTGAAATTCACAAAATCCATAAACAATGCAACCAGACCATTGTATACCAATGAAACCCATAAACAAGGCAACCAGACCGTTGTATACCAATCAAATCGGTCTGTATTAAGCCCTTTAAATGTATAAATTATCGAGAATCAAAATATAATATTTCTACATTGAATCAGGAGCTCTATTATCCAACTGAGAATCATATTTCTGATTCTATCCCGATTTTAAGGCCTGCTATTTTAGTCAGTTTTCATTTACAGTTAGATCCGGAACAATAATTTCTTAAACCTATAATTGTTGTTTTTTATTTGTTGGTTATTGTTGTAGTAATTACAATGCAAGTGTTTGACCTGTAAATGTCAGTTGTGGTTCGTTTACTTTTGCAAAGTTATCCTGGGATTGATCATCACTCCACGTCTACTATGGCTGAATTTACCTGTACATATGCTTATTGTTCTGCAATTCTATAATTACGGAAATTCTACAACTTGAATTCAAATAAAAGAAATGTAGGTATTTTTTTTGTATACGGCATTATCACTTTTAATAGTACACAAAATTGTACAATACTTGGAAAAAGCTGCTGACAAGCTACAGTGAGATAACAGAAGCTACAGTGAAATACAATTTTATTTCACTGTATCTTTGTTTATTTTACATGATGTCTATGCCTGCTGCCGAGTTAGATGGAATTTTTACAAACTTTTTTGTTAATATCCGCATGCAGAGTGGAGATTTTTATTCAAAATCACACATTTATTGTTTCTCATTTGTTCTGTTGTGTATAGTATTATGTGTTTTCATTCAGTTATTTGGCACGTGTTCTAAAATCAAAGTTAATTTGATAGATTGTTGTTTTCTAATTATTCAGCTATTTGTTAGACTTAACATATTACATACTGTGTTTACTTGTACATACATGCTTGATATAAGTAATCACTGTGACCTGCATACTAATTTGAAGCATTCAATCAATATATATAGTATTTCTTCACCACTCACTACATTCATTGCATATATTACATAAAACTTCCTGAACATAACCTTAGTTTACAACATTAACAGTTTATTAGGTACACACAGCTTTATTCAATTAAGCTTAATACAATGTACTATTTTCATGATATATTTGTATAAGCAAATAGCACAGGCAATTATGGATAAGGTCAACCAGCCGAAAGGACGTCATTGTGAATTATAAAAAATTTCTTCAATAATTCTCTACAATTCATTAAACAGTATGAAAAGGTAAATGTTTTTGTTCTGTGACATTTATTAACAATGAAAGTTTAAACCATGTGTCAAAGAACGTAATAACTATTTATCTGTTTCTACACTCCCATTGTATGTGATGAAATTCCATGAAGTGGAATAATATTAATGTATATTATATTAGGTTATAGCCTGTGGAGATTTCAAACATTTAGATAATATTAAGTTCAACGAACAACCTGTTTCAGTATTCGAAGAACGCCTAAGTAAACTGCTCAGAAATGAATAATTGATTAGTTCAGAACGTGTTAAAATTTTTACTACAGGTTTTACTCAGGGAACATAATCACTGTCGTGCCGTATCAGACACATCACTCCACCGATTACAGAAAGATGATTTGCTGAAGACATTTAGCAATTCCGGGAAATGTTTAAAGCAATTCCTGGAAATGTACACCATTCCAAAGAAGCAGTACACGACATTTCCAGTGAAAAACGAAGTCAATATTCCGGAGAAGTTTCGAGCAAAGATAGCGGAACATGCGTCTGTACAACACAATGAATCGCACCCACGTGCAGCGCCTCCTCCAGTTACGAGACAGTACGCACCCACGTGCAGCGCCTCCTCCAGTTACGAGACGCACCCACATGCAGCGCCTCCTCCAGTTACGAGACAGCACCCACGTGCAGCGCCTCCTCCAGTTACGAGACAGCACCCACATGCAGCGCCTCCTCCAGTTACGAGACAGCACCCACATGCAGCGCCTCCTCCAGTTACGAGGCAGTTAACTACATGCGTCTGTACAACACAAGGAATCGCACCCACATGCAGCGCCTCCTCCAGTTACGAGACAGTTAACTACATGCGTCTGTACAACACAAGGAATCGCACCCACATGCAGCGCCTCCTCCAGTTACGAGACAGCACCCACGTGCAGCGCCTCCTCCAGTTACGAGACAGCACCCACATGCAGCGCCTCCTCCAGTTACGAGACAGCACCCACATGCAGCGCCTCCTCCAGTTACGAGGCAGTCAACTACATGCGCCTGTACAACACAAGGAATCGCACCCACATGCAGCGCCTCCTCCAGTTACGAGGCAGTTAACTACATGCGTCTGTACAACCCAAGGAATCGCACCCACATGCAGCGCCTCCTTCAGTTACGAGGCAGTTAACTACATGCGTCTGTACAACACAATGAATCGCACCCACATGCAGCGCCTCCTTCAGTTACGAGGCAGTTAACTACATGCGTCTGTACAACACAAGGAATCGCACCCACATGCAGCGCCTCCTCCAGTTACGAGACAGTTAACTACATGCGTATGTACAACACAAGGAATCGCACCCACATGCAGCGCCTCCTCCAGTTACGAGACAGTTAACTACATGCGTCTGTACAACACAGGGAATCGCACCCACATGCAGCGCCTCCCCCAGTTACGAGACAGTTAACTACATGCGTCTGTACAACACAAGGAATCGCACCCACATGCAGCGCCTCCTCCAGTTACGAGACAGCACCCACATGCAGCGCCTCCTCCAGTTACGAGGCAGTTAACTACATGCGTCTGTACAACACAAGGAATCGCACCCACGTGCAGCGCCTCCTCCAGTTACGAGACAGCACCCACATGCAGCGCCTCCTCCAGTTACGAGACAGCACCCACATGCAGCGCCTCCTCCAGTTACGAGGCAGTTAACTACATGCGTCTGTACAACACAAGGAATCGCACCCACATGCAGCGCCTCCTCCAGTTACGAGACAGTTAACTACATGCGTATGTACAACACAAGGAATCGCACCCACATGCAGCGCCTCCTCCAGTTACGAGACAGTTAACTACATGCGTCTGTACAACACAAGGAATCGCACCCACATGCAGCGCCTCCCCCAGTTACGAGACAGTTAACTACATGCGTCTGTACAACACAAGGAATCGCACACACATGCAGCGCCTCCTCCAGTTACGAGACAGCACCCACATGCAGCGCCTCCTCCAGTTACGAGACAGCACCCACATGCAGCGCCTCCTCCAGTTACGAGACAGCACCCACATGCAGCGCCTCCTCCAGTTACGAGGCAGTTAACTACATGCGTCTGTACAACACAAGGAATCGCACCCACATGCAGCGCCTCCTCCAGTTACGAGACAGTTAACTACATGCGTCTGTACAACACAAGGAATCGCACCCACATGCAGCGCCTCCTCCAGTTACGAGCCAGTTAACTACATGCGTCTGTACAACACAAGGAATCGCACCCACGTGCAGCGCCTCCTCCAGTTACGAGACAGTTAACTACAGGTTGTATGCGTAAACCGTTAACCAGGGGGAATACCAATACCTGGATGGAACGCGGGTGCGGTATGTGTCATATCGACACTAATCTGGTGAGTTATAATTGAAATGTTTCATTCGCCATATGTCTTCATCACATTGGTGTCGTATAGTTTTCACTAAATCGTCGTGCAAAGATCTGAACAAAATCACATAGTCAATAACCCGACGGTCCCCTTTAAGCACATGATTTTGTCCGAGTAAAACATAAGAGGAACAACTCTACATGTTCTGAAGCTCCGAACATACTATTTTGGGTTATCTTTCTTGCTATATATGAATCGGACTACTACTATGAGACTAGCAGTGGAGAATCTGATAATGAGAGTGAACCAGAAGAGCATCCTCCTACGATCAGAGGTTAACTTGCCGCTTGGGCAAAGACAAATAATACCACACATGTTGCTCTTCGACATCTTCTGAAAATACTTCGAAATGTTACTGATTTGACTGAGTTGCAGCCCTTCCCATAGATCCAAGTACTTTACTCTCAACTCCATCTTCCGTTTCTGTTGAATTATTAGGCGGTGGTGAATTTTATTACTTCAGTATCAAAAGTCACATCACAAGAATATTCCAACAGTTAGTTTCGAAGCAGTTGAATCTCCCCAGGCATCTTGTGCTGAAAACATTGATGGACTTCCACTTTTCAAGTCTTCACCTACTCAGTTTTGGCCCATTCTCGGACAGTTCGAAGGTTTAGATTCAGAACCTTTCGTTGTTGCCATTTTCTGTGGTAGCAGCAAGCCTACAGATGTTGGTGATTTTCTCAAAGACTTCATTGATGAGTCCAATGAGTTAATTGATTCAGGCTTCAAACACGGCGATTCCACATGTACGTTTAGTATCAAATGTGTCATATGTGATGTTCCTGCACGTTCTTTCGTCAAAGGCATAAAATCTCACTCTGGCTACAGTGGTTGCGACAAATGTGTAGATGAAGGCTTGTATGTTGATCGGCGAATGACATTCCCAACACACAACTCAACACCTCGATCAGATGATTCGTTTAAGCGACAAGACCCTGCTTTCGATGAGATGCATCACAACATAGACTATCCATTAGAAAATCTTCCAATTGGCCCAGTTGAACATTGGGTGGATGACATTGAAGTACTTGCTGTACAAAGTTTGACACAAATGAAACAATGTTTATCGGACCTGTCGTCAACTCCTTACGATTTAATGGTTAATTTTTAATTTATTATCGTTACAATTTTCCCAATGGGTATTATATCTTTTTGGAATTCTCCATTTTCAGATTTTTGACGAACAATACAAATTAAAATATCGAAATAGTTTGCAGTCATTGAAGTCTGTATTACTACAGTTGGAATATGATGGATTGTGTATAATCACTCTAGCGAACTTAAAATTGGACCACATTACAAACTAAAATTTGTTTTTAGTTAAATAGTTAACTAATTAAGATATCGATAACAGTGAAACGTGGAGACCGGTCACGTGAAACTGTTGTTGATTTATACAAAAAAGTATAATTATGTGCAAGACTGCTCGTTTGAAAATATCTGTAGATGGAATCAATGTTTACAATAATAAGTTTTGTCAGCAATAATAGCAAATATATAGCACACAATCATATATAGACGATACAAACAACGTCCGCGTTCATTCACGCTATGTGGGCTACACTGTATGTGAAAGAATGCATACATAGTAGTTCAATCGGTTGCTGACACGCCATCCTGTTTGTAAATGTTATAAATATTATCATGCTTTATTTCAACTGCAATACTGGGTGTAAACTGGGAGTCAATTGTTCTTTTATTTTAAATGCGAACTTTAATTCTAAGATAAAAATTTGAAGAGAACTCTTTAGGGACAATGGGTGTTTTTCTCAATTAATTGAATTTCTTGTTTGGAGCTGTAATGGATAATTGCATCTAAATCGCAATTGAATGTTATCACATAAGCTCGCTTTAAAATTATCAGGACATTTTCAACAAACTGGTATCGCTATAACGCGGAGCCCTATAAGACAGCATCAAATTTTGCACATTTTATTTTTGCTTTGGATGACAGTTTTAAAGAACTGATGAGAAAATCAAATATACAATCGGCGGACTGGAATAAATTTTTCGAAAGATAGAGGTACATAAAATAAAGATGGATAGATAAAGATAGATAAGATGAATGAATTAACACTCGTGTGAACAACGGCAACATATATTAGCCCAATATCATCAGTTTCAATGTTCTGTGCCATCATGTACGAAGATTAATATCCTGTCTTTTTCAACATCGGATCCAAGAATTAAATTTTCGTTCGTGGTTGTCGTCGTATATTGCTCAGACAAGTGATCCCGACACGGCTTTTCGTAAAAGTTGCATTATGTGTTTTTGGCACGAGAACAGTATAACGATCATTTCAAACTATAAAACGTTGGCACTTCGCTTATGAATATACAATCAGTTTCGACGGTTATGATCGAAATCAGTTATATGGTGGAGTTTCCGTTCTGACTGGGAACTTTATAACATTGAACAAAAACATAGCAGGGAATTTATTTATTCAATGATTCTTAACATTCGTGGGGAGAGGGGTATCCGGCTCGAGATTGCATGTTTTTTTATCTTAACAGATATCGCAGTGGACATTGTATTAATTGTCAATACATGAGAAATTACTTAACTGTAAGCGACCCAAATCACTTAAAAAAGTCTCTGTCAAAACTTTAAAGAGTTTCAACATTGTTTACTGATGGGACATAATCTGTACACGTGTTAGTCAGATTACATATCATGCCATGATCTAAGAAATAGCAGTATATAACGCTTGCCCATCTATTGTGTTGCCATGCTGATAGATCCTGTTGAATTACTAATGCTAGTAAGGCAAACCGAAGCAGTTAACGAGTGAAGTTTTTCTTAACTTTTCATTTTTGCAGTCTTATATATCAATCAAATGCAATCACTTTCACTCGCGACATTTTTTCGTTAGTTTATCGCCAATAGATACTTCCCGATTCAAGTACTAAATATATACAATTTATCGTAGTTCGGACCGTGTTTCTATGGAGTGGTACAGTCCATTTGCTTGAGATTTTCGATGATCTTAGTAGAATGCTACATTCCTCAAGTTTTACATTCCGAACCTATAATTGATTCATTCGTCATATTCCCTTCACCATATCTAGAACAATTATAGCCATCGTTACTAATTTTCGCACTGATCATGGACAAGCATTGTGTCTGTTTAAATTGTTCGTCAGTCGGTAATGTTTTCGTAATTTTATTCATAAATTATTTGGCACTTAATTGTGCATAGTGAAAATTATTAGCTTAATGTATTATTTCGATATATCCAATATTTTATGACCGTTAGCGTTGTTATTCAAATAAAATTTAGATTTAAAGAAAACATTAAACTACGTGTATAACAAACAATATATCTTTTCAGATCAGCGAAATTGCGCCATTTAAAGTAGATGAACAAGCGATTGAAAAATTTCTTAATCCTGGAGCAATTTCGGAGTTCCCTGATGCCATCAACGACTTGCCTATCCGTTTCAACGTGAACGGATTTGTCCAATCTGTAATTGCACACTAATATTTTCTTACGCCCGTGAGAACGCGTCGGTTTAAACGGCATTGATTGAGCAGAACAATATTAGTCATGCTGGTTCAAGTGAATTGCCTCCGCCAAAAAACTTATAGTCCATTTTGGCAATTCATAGCTTTATGAATTTCCAACTGTTGATATGTAATTAATGCCGAAGTCGTCTGGGATTGGGCGTCCATCGACCTGTAGCAACGTTGCTCATGAATAAAGACCGTCTGCATGATGAGAAAGTTGTCACGTTATTTGGAAATTTGGAAATGTTATCTCATAGGACATGCATATGTGGGGTAACAAGTGTTATTATGGTTTTCTGGCAAATCGTATGACCCCCACCCCCATTGAGACCCCAAAAGTTTTCAGAAGATTGTCGCTTTGTTCGTGTGGCTGTGGTGTACATTGCGTTACCTAACTTACATGGGTGCATGTGGGGACATAAGACCCCCTCCCCACCAACTATGGTCAAAGTTTTCACCAGTTGGCAACAATATTAATTGCATATTTCATACCAACAATGGTTAACAATTGTTCTTTCAGTCTGATTTTTCAACCATTAATGTATGTGAAATTACTGGTTTTAGACCAACATTTGTATTTGTTCTTACTTTTCTCAAAATATTTGGTTTTCGAATTTATTGAGAGGCCCCTCCCTCCCCGGTATCCAGTCGAAATTCAAGGCATGTGAGGTACCAGATAGAAAATTCAAAGACGCGTCCCTTATAGCGAATAGTTAACGGATACGAAATGCGACCAATCAACGTGAACACATCAACTGGACATGAGATATCTACGCGCTGCCTAAGTTGGATTTTCCGGTATTTATTTTATTGGTCAAGTAAGTCACATGGGGCATACCTGACATTTTCTTGCCCGCCATGTGTACGCGCCCGAAGTCTGTCTCAAACAATACATCATGAGAGTTGTTGGCTAAGATAGCTCGAGCATTGGGTGGCACCCAAACGGGTCAATTATTAAATGAGCCAAGAACAAAATTATCTTATGAAACTTTGGCTAATTTCCAACCAAACGAGTGGCTCTTGGAGCAAAATAACATTGTACTTTCATCTCTAAAAGGAGCGTGTGCAATCGACGAAGGGAATAACAAGAAGATCAACTGTCTGTGTGTTGCAATGGAGCAAATTAGATACATCCGAGACCACAAATTTATCGGTCCATTCTCATTTTTAGAACACATTTTAATATATTCCATAACTTCAAGTAAAACAGTTTCGAACTTATACGGTTCAGTGCACCCTTCAAGTTCGTACACTTTTATCAAAGAGTGGATTTCAAAACAGGCAGAGGAACCAGTACTTTGTGTCACCGAAGGCAGCAGTGTGTCATTTTTCGATAATAACCAAGTTCTTGGCAGACGATGGCGAGTAAATCTGAACGCACAAGCCATAGTCAGTATTGTAACAATTGTTATTCACATTTGAATTTAAAATTTTGTTTCTTTTTAGATTCAACTCCTTACTCAATTTAACACTTTTTTTCCATTTTGTTTAAAATTATATTTTTCATATTTTTAAATCAAAATTTGTAAAACCTAACGCCGTTATACCTACCACACGAATCACCAGACCTAATTTAATTGATATCGGTCCAGGGGTATTGGAGAACAGTTGCGAACAGACAAACGGACATACAGATAGACAGCTACTATACCCTTAATATATACAGATATACATGTAAATACACAAAAAATTGTCTTTTCGGGAATCTACATGTATCACAAACGAAATATATCAAAGTGTTGAACAGAGCGTGAAACTCGTGTTGAGAGACATGCCCTTTGTTGAATTGATTTAAACACAGAATGAGATCGGATTAATAGTCGATGAGCGATACTTGTTTCTCAATGAATAAATCCATTGAGCGTGCACGCGGTCACGATAATTTATGACTTGTCAATAACCATTACATCGGCCTATCTTTTGGTTCGATTGGTAAGAGGGTAGTTTGGTTGCATAATCATATCACCGAATCGAGTTGTCAATTAGCTGGCAACTGAACGACAAAAACGCCCTCTTAGACCCGGTTTGGCTGGACCGCCAATGTAGGTTTAAACCATGTTTAAACTCGGAGGTTTAAACCGAAGATGACGAATCCGGCAATAGGGTTTATTCGAGAACGGTTAAACAAGTCTGAATAAATAATAACAAAGATATAAATAACCAAGAAAGTACGCCACTTATAACAATGATACATCACAGGAGCTTAAAATTAATCTAAATTAAAACAAGCGCATCACTTTATGAAACAAATTGCTATTGATATGTTTTAGTGTCGGAGCACACAATATTGATTATCACAGCTTATCCTGAAATTAGGGGTATATCAGATATTCTTTGTAAGCTCAAATTTTAATTTATTTTGTGGTAAATTCGAAATGGCTAAAGGGCGTATTTTGCCACGCCGTGGCGATGCTCTTGTTAACACTTCATCTGTACGCGCATCACAGATGTCCAATTTCAAGAGAGTTAATTGGCTTTGAACATATTTCAGAAAGCTAATATTTCATATTTAAAGCCTCGCCTTTAAAAGGTGGCGTGCCAATTCTGGCATTCCAACACTGGCCGATGGTGGCATGCCAATACCGGCCAATGCTGGCATACCAATATGGACCGATGCTGGCATGCCAATACGGGCTGATGCTGGCATGCCAACACGAGCCGATTCTTGCTGATTTCACTATTAAATTTATTTGTTCCATCTGATTCAGTGTCTGATTTGCACTATATTTTAGTATTAACTAGGGCTATATATTGATTGGAACATTTGATATGTGCCGGTTGCCAGTAAAGGCCATCACTGGCATGCCCGTACTGGCCGGTGCCGGTTGCCATTATCATGTCACCTGCCACTCGAATTGATTTCTAATTATGCATATTTGACAGAATATTGGTAAAATATATTTTACCCCAGAAGCGGCAAAGGGAAATTAATATGTGTTAAATCAGACAGAGCATCTTCAAAGATTTATTCACACGGCCTTTTTCAAAATAAAAAAATGCATTTGTTTTCATGATTCAGAGATGAAATTGGCAATGGCACTACAGCTCAACTTTAACACGCCCTGTAGTCGACTTCTGACAGTCGGGAGGAGAAAGTGTCAGCATTGAATTCAGCCACCTGATTATAATCGCTTTTTTTATAATAAAAAGTTCCTTCCCCACAAAAGACGCTTGACTCGATCGGGTATGGATTCGAAGACACAACATTCATTCTACTTCTAATTATTAGTTATGTTTTCTTTTACTTCAACCATTATTACTGTTTCCAGGTGGCCAGTATGCTACTATGGTTCTGATCGTGCCCCCGCTCATGAACTGTATGTCAATTTTGGGACGCCGTCGATCAGCTTGGCGAATATGGGTTTGAAGTGGACTATGCGTTGACAGATGGGGCAGCATCAAATCGCTCATTCGTGGACATGTTCTTTCCCAAGGGAGCATCTCTTCGGCAGTTACAATATAATGCGAGAAATATGTATGACCGAACATCATCCGTGGCCGTCCTACAGGACGTGATGCACGTCATCAAGAAAATTCGAAATAACAAGAGTCCAGCAGAACATATCAAACACGCCAAAGGGCGATATTTAGAGCCAGACAAAAAACCTATCGTGTGGGAGCACTGGCTCATGAATATAATAAATATGGAATTTCGTCTACATCATAATTAAAGCATGAACATTTTGGGCTGTCTTCCGGTACGAAAATGCGTAATAATCTAGGCATTGACGTGCTGGACTTCCAACATGCTTTACCTGATGAAATGTTTACATAATCGAGCTCTTTACTGGCGCAAGACCAATAATATAAAAAGCCGACGATCGACTGGTTTAGTTGAAAAGTATCCTCCAGTTTTTTTCACAAATGGGAAAGCAATATAGTTGAAGACCAAACTTATTTGCAAACATCTTATAACAAGGGAAACACGCCAGGATATCGATTCCACTTTGCTAGGTTTTACACCCCTTTGTGCTAAACTTTTTGGACGGGAAGCACAGCCTAGTACCAAAATATTTTAACTCTGATCTATCAAAATTAGCCACCAGCCAAAGTGGATGTCTAGCTGGAAATTTTCTAACATGGTGACAAGGATGATCATCATCCAATCCAAGACCACTGTTTCATCGTCTCGCGTTGGCCTCCCTTTTCATGACGTAATTTACATAGATCAACGTTGTGGAGAGAGCGATAGAAGTTTCCGGATAATAACTTTAGTAATTCTGAATTAAATGGAATGTAAATGGAATGAAATTTGGTATGTCAGTTTACTAGCACAATAAAAGGTCAAACTCGAATTTGGGTTCCGCCACCAATTTTCACCAGAGTTGTTGAAATTACCACAGCAATAATTTTGAAATTTGGCAAAAAACAGAGCGAAAAATCCCAAGCCCAATGAAACTAAAAAATATTGTTCGCCACGAAAAAAACGATCGATAGCTAGGAGACTCTGTAATTTTGTCAAGATTATGGAGGATCGACTAGCTACTTGATGGGGTCGGACAGATACCGCATACTATGCCTCCTCGAGGCTGTGCCTTAGTGTAGTATGGTGCGGGGTCAAAGTTGGTCTTATCCAGTGATTTACCCTGCCCCAGAATAATATATCTTTATTGAATTTATATTTTCTTTATTCGTCTAACACTGCCTCTAATATTATGTATACATGTGTAAACATGTTTTCTTTCAACCATTGATGTATGGTTTAAGAAAAAAATCTATTTATCCCGAAATCAACTAGTTCACTGTGACGAGCTTTTAGATTCATATCATTGAGTTGGGTTTAATAAGTAAATTCCACAGCAATAAAATATAATGATCCGACAACTGGTTGGCAACAGGTTCTACCCCACATTAGCAGTCTGTATCGGAAAGCGTATGTACCGGTATATGTGTGCGTATATGTAAAGTGATATCGTGTGACAGTATATTATTTAAATATCGAATTGCTTGTATCACGTACGGTTTCTGACAAGGTAGTACATTTATCTTTGTATTTTATTGGCAACTTCCAGTAAGACTTTTCGCAACCAGAATGGATATTTCCACCCGGCTGGGTGCTATACGACTGTCTGTTCGCGGCTAGAAGAAAACGCCAAATTTCTGATAAGGTGACACTTGGATGGCGACTTTTTTTTTATAACAATCAGGTAATTCTATATTAATATACAAGTAATGATTACTTGCAGGGGGCATTCACCCGCGATCATTTTCGTATCCTGACATATAATTATTATGCTATCTCTATTATAAACGATGTCAATTATCTGTTCAGGACTATGTTCCAATTTCAGGCGGGCAGACCACTACACTATTAAGTCCGGATTTTATTGGCGTTTAAAACATGATCTCATATGTATTACTTAAAATAAATTTATATGCATTAAAAGTATATTTATCATTCGATGCAAGATATATATATCATTGCACAAAGAGGGAGAGCGAACCACCAGAGCATCGCATGCTAAAATGGCTCATGTACTATAACAGAATGGAGTCTTTCCAATTCAAGATATATTATACAAGATACATTTATCAAGAGATGGAAATGTATCGAAGGCCTGTTAAAAAATAGTGGTCACAGAATGCAGTTAAATATAATTTCTTCCGAGATAAAATAAAACAGTCAGTAGCAAATGACTGTTCATGATCCTCCAATACTGGCATCCGACCACGTGTGTGACATCCGAATGGTAGTATGTCTTTCAGGATCCTCCAATACTGGCATCCGATCACGTGTGTGACATCCGAATGGTAGTATGGCTTTCAGGATCCTCCAATACTGGCATCCGATCACGTGTGTGACATCCGAATGGTAGTATGGCTTTCAGGATCCTCCAATACTGGCATCCGATCACGTGTGTGACATCCGAATGGTAGTATGGCTTTCAGGATCCTCCAATACTGGCATCCGATCACGTGTGTGACATCCGAATGGTAGTATGGCTTTCAGGATCCTCCAATACTGGCATCCGATCACGTGTGTGACATCCGAATGGTAGTATGGCTTTCAGTACCATTTAGTCGCGAAGAGTCACTCTGATGGTAATTAGATTTAAAAAAAAATCGCCATAGACCATTTGTTGTCCAGCATCAGGTATATTCATTCATGTTAAGTGTGTTCTTTACCGACTATGTAATCATGATCGCCATTGTTAACTGACGTGACAGAGAAAAAGAGCGTTCTATGTTAGTTAATTCCTGATATGGTGTTAATAAAGAGCGTTTATTTCACTTCAGTGCGCCAACCATTGAAAAACAGCTGAAAAACCTGTGATTATGGAAAGTATTTGTCAAAATTGCGGATGAAGATGGATAACTCTAAAATCCAGTGGTACTACGGTCAAATTTTGTGATGCAGTTTATATCAGAATTCACAAAACGAGTCCAGTAAATTAGGTTTGGACCGAGCCTTTGGTGAGGTCCAGTTCTAATTTACTGGACGAGTTTTGTAATTTCCGCTATAAACTGGGGACGAGTTGTAGATTTTATTTATTACATGATCCAAAACAAAACATTTAAATCAACAAATTGGACGCGAAACTAACAGCAGTTAGGTACATGTATGCGATGACATTTCACGTAACTATTCGTTGTTTGTTCGCGTAAAGAACTAGTCCCATAAATAAGACTCTTTGTTGCATTTAATGGCGTATATTTAATGACATAACTTTTCAAACCCTTCATTCATGATATTTTGTTGGAAAAATATTGGAAGCAATAGTATTTTGAGAATTAGCATACGGAATGTTAACAGATGACAAACCGAAAGTCAAAGGTCGCCTGGCACTATTTCCTGTTATTAAACGAACGTTTAATATCACAATTTATAGAATGGGTTTATTAGTGTAAACATATTTTTATTCCAATCAAAATAATAACATATATAAACATTTGACAGACATTTTACAGGAGTATAGACTAATATAAATATTCGATTGATTGGAAAGGGGATTAAACAACAAGCCCAAGGGCTTTTATTAAGTTTGCTCCCCTTATTTTATTGAATGGAATAAGGGTAGGATCATGTAATAAAAACCGGACGGATGTACGGATTTTCAAGAATGTGTATACAAAATTTAAGAAAAATCCAATTTTATTTCAATTTATTATAACCTAATATCCCTTAATATCATTATACTCTTCCCAAGAGCCATATTGGGCGTTTTTGTTCATTCTAAAATATTGTGGGATATAAATAGACAACATAACGGGTATTTAATGTCCTAAACGAGTTAAGATTAAAAAAACAAATACTTGGACCATTTTTAGAATTTAGGTCACAATTAGTTACGGTTTTGGCATTTTGTTTTGGTATAAATGCACTGGATTATTTTATTGTGATTTCATTGACGTGATTAGCATGCAATTATGTTTATATTTACGTTACTAATTTACTTATAAAGTTTGACAAATATTTCATATTACAGTTTCAACATCTTAGCGAGAAATTAATTATTTCTCATGAAATTGCACAAGATTTAGTGTGCATATACAGATATATCCACATGCACAGTTAGAACATTTTGTCATAACATCAACCACATGACCCGATGTTTAAAGGTACTCAATCCGATCAGAGGGTCCCCATATCATCAAAATGCAATAACAACAATACTTCTTAAAAATACGCTTTATAGTTATCAGAATCGATTAAATGCAACAAAATAATGCTAACCACTTTCAACTATGGTATCAAAACATGATATCTATCAGCATTTTGTTTTGTTATCTCTTGTTTTTTAGAGTTATCCATCTTCATCCGTAATTTTTACCGAGTCCCTCCATTTGAGGACGTGTTTCTGTCGCACGAAAATTAGATTTTTATCACACTGAGCTTTGACGGTTAGGTTCCTCGACTCGATTAAAATATTTTGACCCCCCCCCCCGAAGCAAAAGAAACAGTAACTTAGGGGTGTTTAATCGGATTGATTTGCACACAGACTTTGGGGCTTTAGTTTTTTTTATTAAATGCTTCTGATTTGTTGACATTTATTTGTTCTCGCTGACTCATGTAAACGCACCATAAATATAATTAACAGAAAATTGAATACAAGTACTCTATCCGATCAGACGCTATTTCCTTGGCCGGGGGGAGGGTGGGGGGTATTTGATTTGAGTCGACGAACCAGAAGCACGTGGTCAAACGGACGAAGATGGGGTGAAGATTGATAACTCTAAAATCAAGTGGTTATTATCACTTGCATGGTTTTGGTGTTATCCATCTTCATCCGCATCGTGGATCACGTGCTTCTGGTGAACAACCAACAGAAATAGCCAAATTCAAACAAGCTTTGATGGGTGGGTTCCTAGACTCGAATAATTTTTTTTTTACTTTTGGAGCGTCTGATTGGATAGTGTATTTTTTAAACTGTTCATCATGACAGGGTCCACTCGCTAACACAATTTGGTTTTACAGCTTGGCTTGTCTTCCGATCAGCGAAACTACATCAGCCTCCAAACTACAAGAAGCTATCAACAAAAATTTCAAAGCCGGTAACCTCATCTGTACCGCGATAAAAACAGAAGAGATTTTCGAGATAATGACTTCCCAGGATAAGCTGATGCGGATACGAAACAGAGAAAGGGGCATACCATCCATGAAGGTAAGACCATTTGTAAGAGATTTCGCAGACAATGTGTCAATTTATAATGCACTTTTGTGTGAATTCACTATTCTAACGAATTAGTAAAGGACATTCTAGTACAATGATACATTTTCAGATGGGGGGGGGGGGGGGGCTATCATATTTTAATAACAAATGTAAGAAAATTGTCTCAAGAAATATTATATTTACACGCCGTTTTCGTAAACTGTGTTGTCATTTTCACAATTAAATATAATTATAATTTGTTGTGTATCATCCATTTGGATTAATATTCGTAACAAATAACTACTTTGAGAAAGATTATTCTTAATTTCTATTTGATAACTCTGTCCGGTGTTTGCCGGAGTGTTTCACATCACTTTAATCAAGGAAGACTGTTCAGAAAAACTGCATTTCAAGATCACCAAACAACTTTCCTTTTTAGGGCCACCACATCTTTCCAAAGATGTACTTCTTCCATGTTGCTATCAAAGACCGAAAAATGTCGTTAAACTAGATATCCAAATACCCCCTATATCTTGAGATATTATAAAGACCGACGAATGTCATTAAACTATTAAAGACCGAAAAATGTCATTAAACTATTAAAGACCGAAAAATGTCGTTAAACTACAAAGACAGAAAAATGTCTTTAACCTAGAGATCCAAACATCCCCATCCCCTATTTATTTAGACAATAAAGAACGAAATATGTCGTTACACCATTAATACATAATTTGTGTTTATGCAAGTCTGGCACCCATTAGCAGTTTGTTTTCAGTACATTTTAATATTCATTGGAACGTAAACAATTATCCGCTGACAGAAATCATGTTAATATCGCCTTTCGTTACTGGTTTCCTCGACTCAAATATTTATCACTGCTCAATACTTATAATTAAAAAAAGAAATCTGTGTTTTGTGTCACTTCTTAATAGCATTATGTATTCTGCTATTGAAAAAAGTTGCAGTATACCTTAAAGACACGGAAGGCCTTGGTGGGTATCATGTGAACATATTTCCACCTGTCAAAAACCGCTACAAACGAAAATAATATTAAAATATAGACATACTTTGTTAATATACAAATGAGAAATATATCATAAACAGTATGTTATTGTCGTAAATTTGACGATTGTTATGTAAACAAAGCATAAAAAGTTACTTTCTTGGTATTTCTTTATAATATGATGATAAACATAAAGAGCGTTCTTTGTTGCTCAATTCATTATTTGGAAATAATAAAGAGCGTTTATACCATTTGTGTGTGATTAGCCAGTAGCATTGTGCTGCCTTCTATAACACAATCAGACTCTTGTTTAGGTAAAATTTAGTAGGTCTTTATGTAAGCATGGTGTTTCCGCGATAGTGATCGTATATTTGAACCAAAATGTATGCGTTTTAATATTTTTCTGTTTACGGTGTTTGGAACAGATATGAATATTTTCGACAACTAAGCCCCCTCGTCCCTTTAATATAATTAATATAACATCCCTCATCCAATAATCTCCAAATTGCATATCTAATTTCAATCCTAGTTATACGTCACGCCGCCCCTCATCATTTGCCAATTGTACACCCTTTGTGTGCTGCTGCTGCAACTGCTCAATTTCTTTAAAACTTATTGAAAAAATGGCCCTCCCGCCCGCCGACATTTACCTCTGATTTGTTTTGATCATCGGTCCGCACCAAAATTGAGCACACGTCCCTATATAATATACCTATTTAAACCGAGTATACACGGTGGTGTAATAGATCAACCGTTAATTTAACCGTTTAGGTAGAATATTTCCACGTATACGTTATCACGACAAATCCCTGCTGATCTGTTATTAATGAACCAAACAATTAACATGTCAACACACTCTGGCCCGCCAATGCTACAGTGTATAAACGTAACGGGACAAATATGCACATTATATTGGCAGCTAACGAGAACATTCATCACCAGCAATCTGCTCACCCCTTTCAGCCGATACGATAGAAACTAAACGATTTGTTACTTCTAATTACCCGCACTTAATTGGAACCGTTCGTCCCATACACATGTGTGTCTAAGGCTAAGTGGGTCGCCCGCGATGTTCACTCTTGGTCGAAGCGATGAAAATTGTCAACGTCGCTGCGGCGGACAGGGTCAATACAGCGATGGTTAGATCTATAATTAAAAAGTTGTGATAAGTGCACCAAATGGCGCAGAATACCGGAGGGCTTCCCCCAAACAGCTGATTTATTTTTGAAAATGAGTTATCTTACTTGTCGTACATGTAACTATTGCTAGAAAAGATCATAGCTGGTCACTTTGAACATCAACAATATGCATCTGTAATAACTACTTCGAATGTGACTCAATTGATGTACATGGGCGGTTCGAGAATGATACTATAAAGGTGTACGATACTTAACACTTGAAAAGTATAATTGCAATACAGCTTCATGTAAATGTAGTTCAAACATCTACGCGTGCCTAAACACTGTTCTAGTCTACTCTGTTAATGCATTTACATGCAAATCAATGCCAACATTTGGCAAAAGTTCAAAGTCTTGATATTTTTCATGTTTTTATTTCTGTATTTGTTTTACATTTATATTTGACTAGAAGGTGACCCGACTTCGTCCGGGCTTTGACCTTGAATTGTCCATTTTGAAGGTCAAGGTCACGTGGGGTCATGATTTGACCAGTCGAAACACTGCCCGGACAAAAGTACCAGACAAACGTGCCAGTCGAAATCCATCCGGTTTTACCCGATTTGACCTTGAATTGATAATTTTGAAGGTCAAGGTCAGGTTGGGAGTCACGATTTGACCCGTCCAAAAGTAACCCTATGTATAAAATTTCGTCGAAATCCCATCAAAATTGGCGATTTGACCTTGAATTGACCCGATTTCAAGGTCACGTCGCACGGGCAAATGAATATGCTTATGAGACTCCCCATACGAAAGTATCCCCACATACCAAGTTTCATCGCAATCCCGTGATATTCGGGCGTTTGACCTTGAAATGACCCGATAATTATGGTTTCCTTTTCTATGCAACTAGACACACAAGCATACAAGCCGTGTAGACCCAGGCAGGGGCCACACAACTTCAGCGACTACTAGTAGCAGTATTTCACGCCCAGATGACACTACAGAAGGGCACGAAGCAAGTGCCTCGACCACAGTTATTGCTGATGCAAATTTAATTCTGTCGCCAGGACCGCTGCTCCGTGCGGTTAGTTTTGAATTGTATTTTGAGTGATATCCTTACTTCAAATATAATTTTCTAGAGAAGTTGTGAGTTTCAACATTGTAATTTCGCGGTAACTAGTAAATGGAAATCGATTCTTATCCCCTGATTTTATTAGCAATCGCAAGGGTCTTTCATTTGACACCATCGTGTTTATTGTCAGGTACACGACAAGAAGACACAATGCCACGACCTCGTCCCTGGACAAAATATTTGTGGTTTCTGTGATGCAATATGGACTACCGAGGACAACATCTGGGTTGGCTGTGAATGCGTGTTCCCGGAAGATCCCGACAAGAAATGTACTGTGTGGGAACATGCTGTCTGTGCCGGTATCGGCGGGGATCCTGAGGTCATACAGAATGCTTTAACTTATATGTGCGAGGCACATATATTAATATGTGCGAGGCACATATATTAAGTCCAAATCCACCTGCCCAAGGAGGTAAGTGCAGCGCCGTTAGCTCATGGCATGGTGTTTGAGATTTGTGCAAAAATTGCGCAAAATCTGTCGGAATTATTGTGCAAAATGATTTCATGGAAAATTCTTGAAAGATTATGCCTCTCGATTGTTTTAACCACTTTTTGCTGATTAAACGGAATAACGGATTGAAGGGAAGTAACTCATGAGACTATAACGACGATTGCCGACGGGACATACCGCGAGATTTTGCCGCGAGATATGCTCCGAGATTTTATTTTTGGGATCGACAAAATGGCGGCCAAAAATAGGTACCACATAAGGATCCATAAGGCACACATGGACGTAGATTGTGTCAAATAAGGTTCAAATGTAAACACCAATACTTCGTACTTTATATATTAAAAAGCTTTACAAAGACTGTGTGAAGCATATAGATAAGACCTAATCATTTCATTATATTTCGATTTTGTTTTCTTCACTGAAAATAACGCTACTGTGAAGTGTGCGGACGACTCCAGTTTTCGATAATTCGTGGTAAAATTTATGATAAATTTAGACATGACTTCTGTATATTGGTATTGTATTATTCGTGTTTGGGGTGAAGGCGATGTTTCATAATTATTATGCCCTTGCATTAACATTTAGAAGCCATGTTTTACGTTTGAAGTCAATTATCTGTTTCAATATTGACCTTCCTATCGTATCTTTTAATATAAACATTGGGACTTTATTTTTTGTGCACCGGTTGGCACCGGTAGACAGAAACTCAATCGAGCACACCTTTTGAAAATGGCATGTTTCGTTTGTGGATTTGATTTTTTTAGCATAGGCTACATCTCAGAACTGTTTCGTACTTACAGGTACACTGATTCAAGATGTTTAATGTCATGTGGTGTGTAAAATATAAACGGTTATTCCAGGGAGCAAATTCTTTCGTTTATTTTACTTTTTCAAAAGTTTTTGTTGACAAAAATAAATCAAAATTTATTTCTTTCAAAAAACAATTTTCTTCATTTTTTCTTATCAAGATCACGTTCCAAGACCTAAGTAGAATGAAATTCACCCTAACTTGGCCCAAGTCACACCTAGGCTGAGTGTTGTGGTGAAGTAGAATATAAAAACATTTATGTGTGACTATCATGTCTAGAACAGGTCAGGGAAACCTTAGAATCGAGGTTCGGCTGCTGACAGATCGATCGGGCTGTAGGATATTTAATCAACAATGAAAAACTTTTGCTACAGTCGATACTTAGTTCGAAAACGGGTGATGCCCTTTTTCCGAACGACTGTTGGTCAATATATAATAAAATTATTGGAAATATGTTAGTTAATTGAGACAATTACCGGCATCGTTATCTTTGATTCGACTAGTATTTTTAATGTAAACAATGCCTTTACCATTAAATAAAGACGATCTTCCTGAGTCTCGCGGCAATATTATGCGATGAAAATGAAGAAAAATATATCTCTCAAACAACGTATACAAGGACGATTTTGATTGGATAACGGTACAATGGAGAATTATCGAGTAGACTCTATACCCAACATGCAGAGTATTAGGTAACCGATTTGTATGGGCGACAGTTCACTCAAAAACGTGACAGTACTGGTGAACCATATGATACACAATTACACATGATGTATATTATTACTCGCATATATACAATTGTTCAGGCGCATAGCCAGGGGGGCATGTGCCTAGTGCCCCCCCCCCCCCCAACAAAATTCTACAGATAGAGCATCCTGCTCCGGACACGTGTTGAAACTTTATAATGCAAAATAATTGCATTGAAAAACGCTTTAACTGGCTACCGGTACTGTAGTATATAATGAGTGAAATACATAATAGTGTGGTATAAAAAGATAACTAAATAAACAAATACATTTAAAAAAACACATACCGGTATTGATGATATTTGAGTATGTAGGACACACCCTATTTCAGGACATGCAGTACCACATTATCTGGGGCGTTGGATACCACATTATCTATTTTATAATCACATCTTGCTTGAGCTTTGTCCTTAGCCCTGTCAAACAAGATATAAAACATTTCTGTGTCAGATGTAATTTACATGTATTGTTGTAATTGTCCAATATATTATAGGGTATCCATTTTCCGTACGGGTGACATGGTCCATGGCCTCATGTCACTCTCCTGGAGTTCATATCTAATATCTGAGTGTTCGGCCCGAAATTGGATATGGACGTCACTCCATGAGGGCAATACGAGGCCATGTCCGTGTCAGATTATCTTATTTGTTATCTTGGGATAAATGGTGATTCCCAACTCTACGTTCATTTCAACCCTGGTTGTGATATTCCAGCCAGAGAATCCCTAGAGCACTGTGTATCCGATATTAAAATCTGGATGACTGATAATTTCCTTAAGTTGAATCCTGACATATATCGGGTTACCGTATCAGTTGCAGAAAGCAACTACCCACGATATTGTGCTTGGAGATAGTCTCTAAGTCGACTATGGTCGGCAACCTGGGGTATATGGTGGATGACAATCTATCTGCGGAGGTGCATGTAATGCAAGCTTGCAGATTGGCATATTATCACCTGAGAACTATCAGCAGGGTGCGAAATGTGGTCGACGAAGAGTCGGCCAAACAACTCGTACATGCATTTGTCACAAGCCGTATAGACTGTAACCAGGAAAAAGGCGTGCGAGTACTGGGTCCACGCTTTTTGCATTTGTCTAGTGGGGTTAACAGTGGCTGACATAAAAAAGTTGAGTTACTGGTGTCCCACTTATCAGATGGACTAATTGAAATTGTGTAAAGCTAAAGAAGCATCGGTGGAGGTGGCACAGGCTGAAGGTAAAGGCAAACAGCCAGTCAAGGGTAAACGTCTGTCAAAGATATCAAAAAAATAAATTGTTACACTATTGAACAAATTTGCTCCACGGAAATATTTGTCATTTGCGTCTTATTTCAACAATTTTATAGATAATATGTTAAGCGCACCAAATATGTATCACCTTTTCGAGTTTGTCAATGTTGCGACACACTGTCACCCAATGATCTTTCGTTGGGACGCCAGATGGAATCCACATTTTTATTCGCCGGTTTTTTTATTCAAGGACAAAGTCGCCACCTTCCCCAGCACTATGATTACCAGATTGCGAAAATGTCATGTTTCCATCCATAAAATGTGCAACCTCTTTCGGCTGCTGTACCCTCATCGCCATATACCGGCTCATAAGTTCTCTGTAATTTGGCAAGTTTGTACAGAACGTTATATTGTATAGCTTGCTCATGGCTGATAAAATTGCTTGACAATTATTGCGCCGCATGCCTGACCTGAATAAATTCAGAGCCAGGCCGAAATCGAACTGAACATCGCACATCAATGTAAAGTTTGCGTCATCGGACATGCTGCCAGCCCAAACCGAAAAGTTTGTTACCGATGGATTCGAATCACCAGATTTGCGAATGTAAACAGTTAGTAATTCATCGAGCGTGGCATAAATGAACATTTTGAGTATTTGCCATGATTTGTGATGGACAAACGCTGCTTTGCATGTCCTTGTTGCATTCACTGACCTATAGCCTAGCATATTGGCTAAGTCCTTTATTATAACGTCCCAGAGAAGTGTGAACATTCCGCGAACAAAATTTATTTCAACATGGCCCAAGCCGGGAACCAAAAGTACATTTTTAAAAATATCATTTTCCGGTAGATAAAAATACTATTTATTTGCAATAACAAATTTGTCTTGACTTTTCATAATACAATAAAAATTAACTCTTATTATTTGGCCACTAATCTATGAATATACCTGAATATATAAACATCTAATTAATAAATTTAATAGCTAAAGATTTATCGTATCATAACCATACAATGTTGTCCTATTATGGGCATGGTGATGATGGGTAGGTGTCTTATGCCAACTTTTGTGGTCAAAACTATTTTTACTGTTGGGAAGTATCATACCAGTAGACTGATATGTACATTTCACACAACAAGGCTCGTATCAACCAAAAAATAGTCGGACATTTGTTTGGATACCACTCAGTTAGGATCGGTAGCATATTTATGACTTTTGGTAAAACATGTGATCTAAATTGCCATCACATGCATGGACATTTTACAAACCACTGGCCACATCGGGTTATAATTTTCTAACAAATCGAAAGCTTATCAGGTACTATCTGGAAACTTCCAATCCAAGTTTGGATATTGAAGCTTATAAAACTAGGAGTTTGGTCATGTTTTCAAGCGGTGCAGTAACACTACAGTTGCGGGAAGTAAAGGTGAATATCCCATGACCACTCTCTTGTCACGGATCTGTGTCCAAATATGTAACTTTTTCAGTCAAGGGGAGTATTCATATTAAAACTGGCACATGCAGCTGAATACAAATGATCTTCATATGGAATTTAAAGTGACATACACTCAATTATATTTGTATTTAATTATTGTACCTTCTAAACCTGTGACATGGCATTACAAAGGTGTGCACCTGTGATATGGTATTCTAAATATGTGTACTGAGGAAGATAATGATGCATGTTAGAATATTATAATAGCTCATGTTAATATTATAACACAATTGAGTCTGCCCCATTCGATATAGTTTCAATATAGTTTCCACAAAAAAAGTTACAAGAGATATGGACATGTACAGAAGGCATGTTCATCAATAGTGGTCAAAGTGTGCCGTCAAATATTATTTCTTCTGAGATAAAAGAAAACGAAGTCAGTGGCACATGATTTCTCAGAATACTCCAATACCGGCATCTGATAAGGTTATATCTGCCCAATATGCAGAGAATATATTTCATGTTTTAGAACAGACTCATCGCTTATAATAAACAACTCAAAATCTCGCTCTGTTGCATAGCAACATTTCTTTTAAACTCAGAATAATTAGCCAGTATAATATATAGCACCATGAACAGAGGAGCAACTGGACGATTTAGATGATTTTATATAAGTGAGTAGACAATATTCTTTCCGTAATGATCACAGTGAATTGTAGCTGTCAGTTGAAATAAAAATACTTCTTTATTTTTTGTCCGCATGTCACCTGACTTTTTTTGATAAATAAGACGGCATGCTTGTCAAAGATGGACGCCGCCGTGATGAAGAAACACAACGTGCTGCTGAGTGGACAAGCGGGCACGGGCAAGCCGACGTGTGCGAACAAATGGTTTTAAGATCTAAAAGCAACGGGGGTAGCGAGGACTTTGCTTCCAGGCGGTGCAACGACGGTGCATATGCTTTTATTTGGTCTGATGGATGGCCTATTTTCGTGCCAGCAAGTGGTTAATCTACTCAAATCTCTTCACTATGAGGACACACTGAGGACTATATGCAGCGTTGAAACTGTAATTGTGGACGAAGTTTCACTTCTGACATTTGCTACCTTAAAAATTGTTGATGACATTTTGTGCATCTTAAAGTCGAGTACGAGAACTTTTGGTGGAATTTTATCTTGTGGAGACTTTTTCCAGATGAGGCCGGTTCCGAATGACTGGTGACAATGACGAATTTGTAAATAAGGGATTTGGCAGCCTTGGAATCTCCATACAAATACACTTCACACTGTCCATGGGCAACACGAAGGTAACAAAATAAAACGATGACATGTTTACTCAATTCTGAAATAGTAACATAGTAATAATAAGTTTCTTATCAATTGCACCTTTATTTTGCACTCACTATGAAACATGTAAGCCACGGCACAGGTTGGTTATTTATAGCAACCTTCAACGGTACATGTATTCATAGCTGAAGTACTCGGTTGTAGACAGTACATGCTAACAATGTCAAGTTGCAAGAACTACATGTATATGTAGTCATTGTACCTTTGTCTACATATATTCTCAAATTAAGTGGCACTGTTAATGCGGTTCTCAGCAATTTACAAAGCTGTAAGAACATCAAGGAAACACGGTTTTTGCATTAACAGATTGAAAACGGCTGAGTATGAGGGCCGCATTCATAGTAAATGGACTGCCTTGCCAATAGCGCAGTCACATTGGAATTCCTGATAACTGTGGTAAAAAGGTATATCAACCCTGATTTGCTCAGTCTACATTGTAGTTTGCAGTATACCTTTCAATTGTTTTTTTCATTTATATTCACCGTCACTGCGCTATGTTCAGTCTATTTTCACTATGCTGATGTACATTGCAATTTTCAACGACATCAAAGTAAAACTGTTTACCACACTGCGTTAAAACTAGAACTGATAGATGGTAATTATTCAATGCAGTCTCACGGCAGTTCTTCCACGGGGTCGAGGGAGTAGTTTTGACTAGTTCATATAGAATTGTTATCTGAATAGTTATTCTCTATGTACCTGTAATCTTTTATATGATTTTCCTATAATTATAGCTGACACCAAAAGACGTAAATGAACTTTTCCTCAACAATTAAATCCGAGCTATACAATTAAAACGTCACCACACATGACAAGCAATGGCCCGTCTTGAAGAGATGTAGGACCAAAGAGGAACAGGGTGCCACATTAGGGGATTTTTACCCCTCGCAGTGGAGCGGTAGGCCTATTCTACCCCGGGCCCACACGGGGTCTATTCATGTCATCGCTTTTAAACTTCCGTGATGGTTAATGGCTATATTATAATTTAGTCACTCCCTGACATCGACCCGATGATTCGGCATTATGCGGACAAAGGGATACTGACAGAAGCACTGGTTTACATGGCATCGGGTCCAAATGACTAAAATATATATGCTGTCACTTGCGATTACGAGGAAGACAGTGCAGCAAAGGGAGTATGGCTAGAGTGCAGAGGGAATGTCAGCTGTAATAACTGTGTACATGTTTGGTATATTCAGCTGATCGTTGTTGATTTCATCATTGGGAAGAGAGTGTTGCACATCGTAACCGACGATAAAGTTATCCAAGGGAACGATTCCCTATCCCACACTTCAGTGGCTCCATACTGATTTAAGGGAAATGGAATCGGCGGAGAATAGAATTCATTCAGCTTTATCAGAACATGAAACACTATTTAGAGAGTGCCGCTCTCAGTTCATTAAATAACGTCTCACATTGTTATCGGACACAAATAAACCAAATAAGAGTGAATGCATGGAAGTGGACGATCAGGGAAATCGCATCAAAAATTCTAATATTAACAATGATTATCATTATGTTAAAATTTCATCAAATATCGAAAATACACAGTTCGTGATGGGTGAACCCATATTGGTTAAATCATGTTCAACCGAAGAAGTGGACAGTGTGCTGGCACAGCTGGAAACTGGTGCCTTACAAAATGATCGGAAATGAACCATAGTTGGGTGCGATGGGTCCACAATTGGATTGCAATCGTGCAATTGCATTTGAGTAGCTACTGACTATTACATTCATAAATTCAACTCCGTGAACCCTATTTTTTAAATTTCCCTCGATATTTGTCATTCTCCGAAAGTAGTAGATATGAGTGACAACGAAAATAGAACCGAATATAAAGTTTGGATGGAGATAGTTGATGCTGTAGGGCCGTTATCGCAGTGGCATCGGGAAATCAGAAGATCGTTTTGGACGTCAAACCGGAGACACTGGGGAAGAGTAAAATTGTGCGCCTTTGAGTTGGTAAACGCTTTAAATCCGAGACTGTTATGGAATGGGTGAACCTGAGAAGTATGTACGGACCCTCCGACATTGCCCACATGGAGAGATTGTTTGGGTATTTTGTTGAAAAGAAATACAAGCTCTATGCATGGAATGTCGGCATGATGCGATGTGAGTATATAGATGGTTCCGTCCACCGATACTAAAGTTTTAAGTTATCGGTATTATTCGAGGGTTATAATTATATGTAAGAAAAAGTGCAATTTTGGGACTATTAATCACGAACAATAGTCCCTAAATTGGTATTATTTGTCTTACGTATAACCCCCGAAATATACCTAAACAAAGGAAAAGTCTGATGTAACTACCTCAGTTCACCCATCTGCAGGACCGAACAAAGAAAGATACTAATGACCGCTATAAGTCATTAGCGTATATATAAACCAAACATTAATCTACTCTTAAATTAGTTTTGGCTCTTCAGACATATTTGGCAGATGCCAACATCGGCTCTCTAATTAATAAGCGACGCCTTCTTTCCATGGCATCTAAGATTGATTCACAATTATGTATCATTCACCATCACATTGCTGCTACTAGCCGATGTTAGATATGAATAAAAATTATACAGAGAACCGCCTTATTCCTTCACAGTTCTTCCAATTTCTTGATTGCTAAACTACAACAAAGAAACTGAATCATATATACAAGTGCGCAAACCAAAAGGAGGGGGAACACGGGATCCTTGTGTTAAAAAAAATCTGAATCCTGGCGGCATCATAAAACTCGCAAAAGACTTGTTCTTTCCGGGCGACCACTCCTTATTAGGGGAGTTGGAAAATTTTGACAGTGAGTTGCTTGATTTCACAATGAAAGATGTGCCATCGGATGCAAATGTTTGTACATTATATGAAGAAAAAAACAACTTGAAAATGTTGCGATTTTATCTCTGCACTAAGCCTAATTTGCGGGAAGACAAAACAGTTGCAGACCCCGGTGGGCTAGTCGATGAAAATCGTAGATCAGACGCTGACAGTAATGATATTCTGCAACAGGCTATGTTGTTTGCCGATATTGCCTCAAACGATATTGAGGTATGACCTTTTTCATCAGCACAACTACCCACTCTATATTTATCAGACAACGAACTCCTTAGTGATTTGGAGCTTCCTGCCATAATTGCACCAAGGAAAAGGGGTTCCCTTTTACAAGCTTTCCCAATTTTCACCTATTTCCAACACTTCACCTGAATCTCAAATGGGAAGCCCTTTTACTACGCCGCCGATCTGTCCATCTTCAGTACAAGGGTGTCCGCAGATTGTCCACAATGTGTCCGTTACGTCAAAAGCGCCTGTGTCACATCCGAACATTCAGAACCAAAGTAATGTTTCAAATCATTTTGGCACTTTTTCAGTGCCAATGATCTATGTCAACTCACAAAATTTGTCAATTCCTTCGTCACAACTGCCTCCGAAAAATCAGACTAAAAATACTGTTTCGTCGAAAGTTGGCATATCATCCACACCGCCGATTTATGCACAATCTTCAGGATCAAACAATTTGCCAGTAACGTCAATTTCTTCGTCACCACAATTCTCCTTCCTCCCACGTTCAAAGAAATCAAATGCACTTTCATTGTTTAATCTTACTCCAACTAAGGTTCGACCAACCGCGACTGGCAATACAATTATAGTCAAAGCTAGTGTTCGCACTCCTCCTAGACTGCAAATTCCAGTTTCTTCTCAAGTGGGTTGTTCCACACAAATGACGTCGACCCCAAAATCAAAGGCATCGTCACTGAAAAATTTAACTCCGCGTAAAGTGAACACGATCATGACCGATTGGCTTACTGATGACATAATAACTCAGGCTCAAAACATCATGTCACATTTTGTGATTCGAAGATCCTTTGTATGCGCCATTGTACGACAGGAGTGCAAACAGATATTACACAGCTTCAATATCTAGAACTGTCCATGGCCATTTTATGTCATGAATAATAAAATATAAACAATAAAATTCGCCCTCCCACCCCATTTATCTAAAAAATAGTTGGATGTAAATCTAGCAATTTATTTATATTGGCCTAATCATAAAACTATAGTGAAATATTTAAAGCCATTCTTGATTGTATTATGTCAGTCAGGGGTGCCGGGTAGACGGCCATCATAGGCCACGGCACTTCACACACAATACGTATATACAAATTGACCTGTATTATAATGTAATAATGTTAAATGTGTTGTATTGTGAAATAAAATATTATCCTATCCTATATATTTTCAGACGAAGAATGGTTCTGTGGACCACCATGTATGATGGGATTGGAGGACCACGTTAACGAGTACGTGCGGGGCTTAATGTGGTCGGGTCTGATGGACCTCACCCGTCACGATGCCATCCGTGACAACGACGGGGAGGTTTCATGTGTCCAGTATTGACCAGTTAATTACTTTTATTAAATTTAAGGTAATTAGTCATTACCATTCATCAGTCTTTTGGGACTATTTCGTTCGTCCTTCGCTGAAGCGTAATGCGTTTCAGCCATAAACAATTTAACGCTTTCCGGCGACTGCTAATTTGGGCTTCTTAAATGTGCACTTCGCAAATTTTCTATCAATCATCTAGTTGAAAACATTGTTGGAAACTAGAGATTCTACTTAAAAATCGCACAAAAAGAGCACAAGTTCGCATTCGCTCTAACTATTTTTAATAATTTCTTTAAAAGTGTACACAAACTTTCAGTATAAACTTCTTGGGGTTCAGAACTTGTAATCATTTACTAAATTAATTGTGCACTTTTTCAATTCTTGTTCATTTGTACAAACAAATACTATTTTGAGAATTAGAGTTAATATGCTCAAAGTGCACAAAAGGTGCACAAGCTACATGTATATCGTTTTATTGTTGTTGACGTACAAAGTTGCGTAACTTGCTTCAAATTTATGTGAATAATTTGTGAGCCCAAATTTACTTGTTTGCCATTGGTCAAAGTCAGTTGTGACGTAATCTTTACCCAATCGTATAAATACAAGCGCCTCGGCGCCAAACATTCAGTCGCCTCCAGTTGACCATTGCTGCTCGCTGTTGATCTGAGATTGCCGATACGTACATAATAATTAATTTGATTGCTGCTTATTTGATTGCTGAGTTGCTGTTAAAGCTGATCAATTCAAGCCTAGTTCCCTGTAAGCCCCCGTTAATTAATGAGTCATATATAGGAATGCAGTAATTGAAGTACAAATAGGTGCCCGTTCTATTTCGGAACGCATAAGGTTCTTATAACCACTAAATTCACCAATATGAGTTTTATACAATTCACGTCCCTTGTAATAATATAATTACGAACATGAGTGATCTTGCATTTTCTTGCGGTCTATTTGCTTGTATGTTCATTAAATTGTTCCAGTGTTCCAGTAGGCATATCTTGCAGTAGCTGATCGTGGTTATCATCTTGAACAACATTTAATATATTATCGAAAGCATTACAAGGCAATGATCGCTCGTGGACCGTACTTTTAAAGGGACTTGCGTAGTTAATTAAAAAACGCTCTTTATTTATTCAAGTTTACACTCGATTTCCATAGTAACTTTAACATTAAAGTGACACTAACTGATTCATATTCCTTGCTCATCAGGAGTAATTATAGTAACACAACCTGCTTAATGAAGTGGTTTAAGACTTATATATATATATATATATAACCATTCTGTAATACAATTGTTAGTTATTGATTGAATTCATTGAGCAATAAACTTTATTGCACCTAATACTTTAGTCTGTTCTTGATATTCAACATACCAGTGCCAGGGGTGAACCAAATCCTGCATGTACCACATGGAGACTTAGACGAAGTCTTATGTCTCATATAGTAATATAGGCAAAGTCTAGATTAAAGGTTTATGCGTTATAGGTTTTTATTAGCTACCACGGCTGAGATCCTGCTACAATATTTATATTATATGTGTATGTATATATCCATATATATATATTATATATACATATGCGCACACTCACTCATGGAGACCTACCACCTAAGTATAGACATTCTGCTCCATTCCTTTCCAGACCAATTCTACTCCCTCAACATTGGAGGACACCACAGTCAAGACAGTAACCAGAGGGTGAGTATAAATTACACTGAAATATCACTCAACAGTGACATTGCTTAACAATAATACATTTTACTCAGTTGTCAAATATTTAATCACGCCGGAATCTGGAAAAGACACATGGCTTCAAATATTTGTTCGCAATATTATCTTAATATATATATGTGAATGTGTGTGTGAGAGAGGCTGTGTGTTCCCTATAAACTTTGTGGTTTCTCGAACGATCGCCCCGAAAATTGGTATCTAGAGTATCTTCAACCAGGGAAGGGTATGGGCGAGGTAATGTTTGCACCAGACCTCGCTTTTTCATGTTACGGGATCATTTTAATCCGTAACCATGTTTTCATTTCCATCGTGACGTCATAGTTCAACGTTCAGTACAGAGGGCAATTACGCCGCTTCCACGCATAACTCAATTCGTTCAGCAACACATTAGCCGACATAATTCATTGCTCAAAAAGTCAAACTTGGCTCAAATTTCACAAAGTGAGCCGGAATCCGCCAACCAGACAGCGGCAAAACCCATGCAGAGCAGAATAATAGTGTTTTTTGACATTTTCGGCAACTTTTATTCGAATTATCGTTACTCAACTGAATAACGTGTGTTTTAATAACACCACAAAAGTTCACATTCTGTCAAATGCATTTTAAAATAAACACGCGCATTGGATAAGTACGAGGGATGTTATACACACCCTCTTATAATGTAACGCTCAAAATAATTGGTGCGTTCTTACATGAAGTAGCGCGTATCTTTATTTGTTAAAACCTCTATTTTTCCCGAGCATCGCCGAGTCCATCCTCTGGTAGAAAATAAACTGGACAATATAGCGCGGTCGGTAAAGTGAGATAATCGTTCTGCATCAGTGACTCACAATTACTCTACGACCATCGCGCCGTGAGTTCGAATCTCGGTGGATCGAACAAAATCGCAAAACTGACTGAGTGCCTGTCGCTTGAGTCAGAAAGTGTGCCTGGGTGTACACTTCAAGAAACAACTCTCACTAACGGCGTGTACAGGGACGTTGTTAGGATGTCGCCGTCTGATCAGGAGCCGACGTAAAATGGCTGTCTCGCGTGCAGTAATATATTCTGTGCACGTTAAGGGCGCGTACACATGGCGGTCAAGAAAATATCGGGTATACCCCACCCATGTGACTTACTTGACCAATCAAATAAATAATATCGGAAAATATCCGACGAAGGCAGCGCGCTTATATTTTATCGCCAGTTGGTGATATGTGTTCACCTTGATTGGTAGCCATCGGTATCCGTTAACTAATCTCTATGAGGGACACGCGGGTAACCGTTCACGCACTGGAGTTATGATCCATCAATATTATCGCCCGTTTCAACAATGACTTCGTAATTCCATTTTGGATTGTTTGACATAATCGCTGAGCTATTATATGGATATGGATATGCTGTGGGGACGAATTCTGGATGACATTTCGAACTTTCGTTGGTCACCACGACGCGTTCTTTCATTGATGGCACAAAATCTTCTTGTCAACTTGTACACAAATCATGTTGGGAATCGATCATGGAAGTGCCCGTATGGAAAACCTACCAGATTATCGTAGAATGACGCGCTTTCGCATGCAGGGTGCATTTCTGGAGTCCAACCAGTGTTGTACGTGAAGCTGGAACGACAAACAAATCACAATTTGTTAGTGGCGTGGCTATTATGAATATTTTATGTAACATGGGTGTTTCCTGTTTAAAAATAGATCTTTCATCATCATTACTGCATTATGTCTATCTGGAAAAAACTGGAAACAATACTTCAAACATCAGACAAGCAATTTAGTTTTGCAAATGAGTTATCTTACTTGTCGTACATGCTACTATTGCTAGACAAGATCATAGCTGGTCACTTTGAACATCAACACTATGCATTTGTAATAACTACTTCGAATGTGACTCAATGTATGTACATGGGCAGTTCGAGAATGATACTATAAAGGTGTACGATACTTAACACTGAGAAGTATGTATAATTACAATACAGCTTCATGTAAATGTTGTTCAAACATCTACGCGTGCCTAAACAATAATTCTAGTCTACTTTGTTAATGCATTTACATGTAAATCAATGTCAACATTTGGCAAAAGTACAAATTTGATATTTTTCATGTTTTTATTTATGTATTTGTTTTACATTTATATGTTATAATCAGACGATAAACATCGTTACATCAATAAAACTGCATTTTTTAAATTATGTTTTAACAAACATTTTCAACCAATAACCTGCAGGGATGGGTGAACAAATTCCTCGTGTACATGGGCGAAAAAAATGACTGAATTATATTTAGTTGGGGTTAATTACAGAATCATATTGGTCAATTTAATTCACATAATATTATCCTGCCTTTTCCACTAATAAGACATGTGGAAGCTCCGACACGGACTATTATTCGGCACCACTGCCTCGAAAATCATTAACTAGCATTGGTGTTGGAGCTACTCCTCCGCGTGGTGCACAGGTAGAAACGACACCACGTGTGACATTAAAATGGGAATATGTCTTTTTCAGTACCATTTAGTCGCGAAGAGTCACTCTGTTGGTAATTGACTTCAAAAGAAAAACATCATAGACCATTTGTAGTTCATCATCAGGAATATATATCCACGTCAAGTGCGTTCTTGGACGACTATGTATTGATGGCCGCCGTCGTTACTTGACAAACTGATTAATTAAGTGACACATAAAAGAGCGTTCTATGTTAGTTTATTCCTGATATGGTAGTAATAAAGAGCGTTTATTTCGCTGTTGCGCGCAAACAATTCAAAATCACATGAAAAAAAGCTTGGTACAATGGAAAGTATTTGTCAAAGCATACGAAGCCGGCATATCAATATTTTCTTTATTGATAAGCCTATCGTATACAGCTACCAAGTTATAATTAAACTTTGGATAATAGGGTTAGCAAAGTGTGTGCACCGATTGCAAATATCTAGCTTTTGTGTTCAATTGTTGCAATATATTTTTCAGGAAACAGACGATAGGTGCAAAATTGATACAATTAATGCGACCATTAATAGACATCGAATGGCTTCGGCCTTCGACAACGCAAAACGTTTTGAACTCTCAAATTCGTTAACATTGTTAGTGGTCGCCGATCAGTGAATATTTTCAAGTGAGGTGGAATGCTATTCCATAGATGTGGAGCTGCAAATGAAAATGAATAAAGTACAAGCTCTATGCATGGAATGTCGGCATGAGGCGGTATGAGTATATTGATGGTTCCATCCACCGATACTAAAGTTGTAAGTTATCGGTATTATTAGAGGGTTATATGTAAGACAAAGAAGTGCATTTTAGGGACTATTAATCACGAAGAATAGTCCCTAAATTGGTCTTCTTTGTCTTACGTATAACCCCCGAAATATACATAAAACCCTGTTTCGTTCTCTATCCCCAACGGAGACCCTTGCATTGAAAGCAATTTATGATTGTTTATAAACATCTTCTCTATAGATATATTCGTATAATAGTTCCTATTTATAATGACTAACTATGGGAGAAGTTGATATGTTTGGGCACGAGAGCAAGCCGAATTTGGCAGAAAGAAAGGCTAGGTTAGAGAGTGAGATCGAAAAGATTAATCGAATCAACAAAATTATCGATGAACTGGAAGATCGAACTGTTACATCTATCAATGTGGACGAGAACCCCGACCGTATCGCGGATATATGTTAATACGCGAGTGATATTCCTGGTATACTCGGGACAAAGATTGCAGCAACTCCGGCTACTGAAGTTAAAAAAAACAACAGCTTCATGACCGCTTATTGAAGGAAGTGACCGATTCTTCGAAGTGGAGAGAATCAAAAGTTGTATATGCCATCAGCGCCACAAAAACATCTCTTCATAGAGTACATGTCTGTATAACAAGTCTTCTGGACGCTGTCGATGGAATCGGAGAAGTTCATGCAGTGTGTTCCGGCAAAGGTCAACTATTCTCAACTGGGAAGGAGATATATCTTGGAAGACAGTAACTTCGTTTGTTTACAGGGGTATCCTGCCCAATGCGAGATCCCAACAGATGTTCGATCAAAGGATTATTCCACAACGAACGGAGGAGTGGATGGACTTTCGGAGGCAAGCTAGAGTAACTGGACGCACATTGAATGCCACCCTTGGTCTCTCAACTCTCAAAGACTAACACGCTCATTATGACCACGTTATGCTGGGTAAGCCGAAACCGGATGTATCAGCTCATTTGAGAGCGTGCATGGATCACGGCACAACTAACGAGATAAATGCAGTTGCAACGATAGTTGGTAAAATATTACCATCAATCCGACCAGAACTAACCTTTAACGAAGAGGGATGTTACATACAAAAACATGATGACATTTTTCTCGTTGTCTACAGTTAACTACATGCGTCTGTACAACACAATGAATCGCACCCACATGCAGCGCCTCCTTCAGTTACGAGGCAGTTAACTACATGCGTCTGTACAACACAATGAATCGCACCCACATGCAGCGCCTCCTCCAGTTACGAGACAGTTAACTACATGCGTCTGTACAACACAATGAATCGCACCCACATGCAGCGCCTCCTCCAGTTACGAGACAGTTAACTACATGCGTCTGTACAACACAGGGCATCGCACCCACATGCAGCGCCTCCTTCAATTACGAGGCAGTTAACTATATGCGTCTGTACAACACAAGGAATCGCACCCACATGCAGCGCCTCCTCCGGTTACGAGACAGTTAACTACATGCGTCTGTACAACACAAGGAATCGCACCCACATGCAGCGCCTCCTTCAATTACGAGGCAGTTAACTACATGCGTCTGTACAACACAAGGCATCGCACCCACATGCAGCGCCTCCTTCAGTTACGAGGCAGTTAACTATATGCGTCTGTACAACACAAGGAATCGCACCCACATGCAGCGCCTCCTCCAGTTACGAGACAGTTAACTACATGGCCGGATTCGTCATCTCAGGTTTAAACCTGGTCTACGTAAACCTCTAGGTTTAAACCGCCGTGAGTCAGCAAAATCAGAGGTTTAAACCCGAGACCGCAGGTCTAAGTGACGCATTCGTCATCTCTGGTTTAAACCTGGTCTAGCCAGACCAGTGGTTTAGCAGTAGTGTCTCTGTATCGTCGAGATAAATAATCCCACGTTCCCAATGCGAACCGCCTCGTTTTATTGATTGCGAAAATCAATAATTACGTCAGCGAGCATATTTTGATTGGAAATGTATAAGCGAGAAGCACTCACACCTATGCAGCGTGTGGGGATAAGTTTTTGTCAATTTCGTTAATTGTTTTGCGTTTTATAAGCTTAAACCGGCAACTAAACCATCTAATTCGATGGTCCAGCTAAACCAGCTTTACCGAGGCTAAACTTGAGATGACGAATCCGTCTTTTCTTCGTCGCGGTTTAGAATTGTCAAACAATCAGTCAAAGGGTGGAGCTGTAAATAATCTCGAGTGAGGGCGTGTCTAAGTGACGACTGCTGACTGGACCAGGTGTTATCATGTCACAGTTGATTCATTCGCACGCGAGCTTTGCTCAGATATGGACATCTTCCTTCAATATGATTTTTCCAACTATCTTTTGTTTTTATTAATGTTGTTTATTAGGTATCATGCTACGAATTCATTTGAAAGGTTCAACGTTTTAATTTTGACACCGAGACGATGCTACTGCATGACCAGATATGCTATACACATAGTTTGCGATCCTAAACTTATATTGCTATATGTGTCAAATTTGATAACTTATTTTGATGTAGATCATGCCACAAAGCTCTACTCTGGCTACGCCCATAACTGTCCATAATATTCCACAGTTCAAAATCTGGGAACTTTTTGATTTTCTGCATGACGGGAAATTTATGACATTGAAAAAAAGCAACGCATGTAATATATTTCTTTATTAAAAGCTGTCCTTATTCGTGCTTGCCCACTTCCAACAGTTCCGATGCCGCTTCTGGTGTGCAATCATAAGCACATTGCCTTTACTTGACTGACTTTTGGTCCATGGTTGATTCGATTTTGGAACCTTTATTCTGCGTCAGAGGGCAGGCCCATTTGTGCGACAGGGGCCTGCGACACCTTTGCGCACATTATGATCATTTGAACATTTTAATTTAAAACAAAAATTTATTTATATTTAAAACAAACAAATATTAATTTAAATTCAAAATTTTATTTCTTGTTAGATTCAGCTCCTTACCTAATTTAACAACACAATTTGTTCATTTTTTTAAAATAAAATTTTTCTTATTTTTAAATCAAATTTTTTTAAACCTAACGCCGTTATACTATCCGAGTCACCACACCTAATTTGGTTGAATTCGGTCCAGGGGTATGGGAGAACAGTTGCGAACAGACAAACGGACATAGAGATAGATAGGTGCTATACCCTTTAATATATACATATATACATGTAAATACACCAAATTTAGTTTTTGCGGGTAAAGCATCTTGCAAAAAATTCAATCACAAACAAAGTGATGAACAGCGCGTGAAACTCGTGTTGAGAGATATGGCCTTTGTCAGATTCATTTAAACCGAGAATATGATCAGATTAATGGCCCATGAGCGATACTTGGATGAATAAATCCATTGAGCGTGCACGCGTTCGTGATAATTTATGACGTGTCAATAACTATTGTATCGGCCTGTCTTTTGGTCCGATTGGTAAGAGTGTAGTTTGACTGCATGCTCATATCACCGAATCGAGTTGTCAGTTAGCTGGCAACTGAACGTCAAAAACGCCTACTTAGACCAGGTTTGGCTGGACCGCCAATGTAGGTTTAAACCAGGTTTAAACTCGGAGGTTTAAACCGGAGATGACGAATCCGGCCCATGTGTCTGTACAACACAATGAATCGCACCCACACGCAGCGCCTCCTTCAGTTACGAGGCAGTTAACTACATGTGTCTGTACAACACAATGAATCGCACCCACATGCAGCGCCTCCCCCAGTTACGAGACAGTTAACTACATGCGTCCGTACAACACAAGGAATCGCACCCACATGCAGCGCCTCCTCCAGTTAGGATACAGTTAACTACATGCGTCTGTACAACACAAGGAATCGCACCCACATGCAGCGCCTCCCCCAGTTACGAGACAGTTAACTACATGCGTCTGTACAACACAAGGAATCGCACCCACATGCAGCGCCTCCTCCAGTTACGAGACAGTTAACTACATGCGTCTGTACAACACAGGGAATCGCACCCACATGCAGCGCCTCCTCCAGTTACGAGACAGTTAACTACAGGTTGTATGCGTAAACCGTTAACCAGGGCGAATACCAATACCTGGATGGAACGCGGGTGCGGTATGTGTCATATCGACACTAATCTGGTGAGTTATAATTGAAATGTTTCATCCGCCATATGTCTTCATCACATTGGTGTCGTATAGTTTTCACTAAATCGTCGTGCAAAGATCTGAACAAAATCACACAGTCAATAACCCGACGGTCCCCTTTAAGCATATGATTTTTTCCGAGTAAAACATAAGAGGAACAACTATACATGTTCTAAAGCTCCGAACATACTATTTTGGGTTATCTTTCTTGCTATATATGAATCGGACTACTACTATGAGACTAGCAGTGGAGAATCTGATAATGAGAGTGAACCAGAAGAGCATCCTCCTACGATCAGAGGTTAACTTGCCGTTTGGGCAAAGACAAATAATACCACACATGTTGCTCTTCGACATCTTCTGAAAATACTTCGAAATGTTACTGATTTGACTGAGTTGCAGCCCTTCCCATAGATCCAAGGACTTTACTCTCAACTCCATCTTCCGTTTCTGTTGAATTATTAGGCGGTGGTGAATTTTATTACTTCAGTATCAAAAGTCACATCACAAGAATATTCCAACAGTTAGTTTCGAAGCAGTTGAATCTCCCCAGGCATCTTGTGCTGAAAACATTGATGGACTTCCACTTTTCAAGTCTTCACCTACTCAGTTTTGGCCCATTCTCGGACAGTTCGAAGGTTTAGATTCAGAACCTTTCGTTGTTGCCATTTTCTGTGGTAGCAGCAAGCCTACAGATGTTGGTGATTTTCTCAAAGACTTCATTGAGGAGTCCAATGAGTTAATTGATTCAGGCTTCAAACACGGCGATTCCACATGTACGTTTAGTATCAAATGTGTCATATGTGATGCTCCTGCACGTTCTTTCGTCAAAGGCATAACATCTCACTCTGGCTACAGTGGTTGCGACAAATGTGTAGATGAAGGCTTGTATGTTGATCGGCGAATGACATTCCCAACACACAACTCAACACCTCGATCAGATGATTCGTTTAAGCGACAAGACCCTGCTTTCGATGAGATGCATCACACCATAGACTATCCATTAGAAAATCTTCCAATTGGCCCAGTTGAACATTGGGTGGATGACATTGAAGTACTTGCTGTAAAAAGTTTGACTCGAATGAAACAATGTTTATCGGACCTGTCGTCAACTCCTTACGATTTAATGGTTAATTTTTTAATTTATTATCGTTGCAATTTTCCCAATGGGTATTATATCTTTTTGGAATTCTCCATTTTCAGATTTTTGACGAACAATACAAATTAAAATATCGAAATAGTTTGCAGTCATTGAAGTCTGTATTACTACAGTTGGAATATGATGGATTGTGTATAATCACTCTAGCGAACTTAAAATTGGACCACATTACAAACTAAAATTTGTTTTTAGTTAAATAGTTAACTAATTAAGATATCGATAACAGTGAAACGTGGAGACCGGTCACGTGAAACTGTTGTTGATTTAAACAAAAAAGTATAATTATGTGCAAGACTGCGCGTTTGAAAATATCTGTAGATGGAATCAATGTTTACAATAATAAGTTTTGTCAGCAATAATAGCATATATATAGCACACAATCATATATAGACGATACAAACAACGTCCGCGTTCATTCACGCTATGTGGGCTACACTGTATGTGAAAGAATGCATACATAGTAGTTCAATCGGTTGCTGACACGCCATCCTGTTTGTAAATGTTATAAATAGTATCTTGCTTTATTTCAACTGCAATACTGGGTGTAAACTGGGAGTCAATTGTTCTTTTATTTTAAATGAGAACTTTAATTCTAAGATAAAAATTTGAAGAGAACTCTTTAGGGACAATGGGTGTTTTTCTCAATTAATTTAATTTCTTGTTTGGAGCTGTAATGGATAATTGCATCTAAATCGCAATTGAATGTTATCACATAAGCTCGCTTTAAAATTATCAGAACATTTTCAACAAACTGGTATCGCTATAGCACGGAGCCCTATAAGACAGCATCAAATTCTGCACATTTTATTTTTGCTTTGGATGACAGTTTTAAAGAACTGATGAGAAAATCAAATATACAATCGGCGGACTGGAATCAATTTTTCGAAAGATAGAGGTACATAAGATACAGATGGATAGATAAGATGAATGCATTAACACTCGTGTGAACAACGGCAACATATATCAGCCCAATATCACCAGTTTCAATGTTCTGTGCCATCATGTGCGAAGATTAATGTCTTTTTCAACATCGGATCCAAGAATTACATTTTCGTTCGTTGTTGTCGTCGTATATTGCTCAGACAAGTGATCCCGACACGGCTTTTCGTAAAAGTTGCATTGTGTTTTGGCACGAGAACAGTATAACGATCATTTCAAACTATAAAACGTTGGCACTTCGCTTATGAATATACAATCAGTTTCAACGGTTATGATCGAAATAAGTTATATGGTGGAGTTTCCATTCTGACTGGGAACTTTATAACATTGAACAAAAACATAGCAGGGAATTTATTTATTCAATGATTCTTAACATTCGTGGGGAGGGGGGTATCCGGCTCGAGATTGGATGTTTTTTATCTTAACAGATATCGCAGTGGACATTGTATTAATTGTCAATACATGAGAAATTACTTAACTGTAAGCGACCCAAATCACTTAAAAAAAGTATCTGTCAAAACTTTAAAGAGTTTCAACATTGTTTACTGATGGGACATAATCTTTACACGTGTTAGTCAGATTACAGATCATGCCATGATCTAAGAAATAGCAGTATATAACGCCTGCCCATCTATTGTGTTATCATGCTGATAGATCCTGTTGAATTACTAATGCTAGTAAGGCAAACCGAAGCAGTTAACGAGTGTAGTTTTTCTTAACTTTTCATTTTTGCAGTCTTATATATCAATCAAATGCAATCACTTTCACTCGCGACATTTTTTCGTTAGTTTATCGCCAATAGATACTTCCCGATTCAAGTACTAAATATATACAATTTATCGTAGTTCGGACCGTGTTTCTATGGAGTGGTACAGTCCATTTGCTTGAGATTTTCGATGATCTTAGTAGAATACTACATTCCTCAAGTTTTAAATTCCGAACATATAATTGATTCATTCGCCATATTCCCTTCACCATATCTAGAACAATTATAGCCATCGTTACTAATTTTCGCACTGATCATGGACAAGCATTGTGTCTGTTTAAATTGTTCGCCAGTCGGTAATGTTTTCGTATTTTTATTCATAAATTATTTGGCACTTAATTGTGCATAGTGAAAATTATGAGCTTAATGTATTATTTCGATATATCCAATATGTTATGACCGTTAGCGTTGTTATTCAAATAAAATTTAGATTTAAAGAAAACATTAAACTACGTGTATAACAAACAATATATCTTTTCAGATCAGCGAAATTGCGCCATTTAAAGTAGATGAACAAGCGATTGAAAAATTTCTTAATCCTGGAGCAATTTCGGAGTTCCCTGATGCCATCAACGACTTGCCTATCCGTTTCAACGTGAACGGATTTGTCCAATCTGTAATTGCACACTAATATTTTCTTACGCCCGTGAGAACGCGTCGGTTTAAACGGCATTGATTGAGCAGAACAATATTAGTCATGCTGGTTCAAGTGAATTGCCTCCGCCAAACAACTTATAGTCCATTTTGGCAATTCATAGCTTTATGAATTTCCAACTGTTGATATGTAATTAATGCCGAAGTCGTCTGGGATTTGGCGTCCATCGACCTGTAGCAACGTTGCTCATGAATAAAGACCGTCTGCGTGATGAGAAAGTTGTCACGTTATTTGGAAATTTGGAAATGTTATCTCATAGGACATGCATATGTGGGGTAACAAGTGTTATTATGGTTTTCTGGCAAATCGTATGACCCCCCACCCCCATTGAGACCCCAAAAGTTTTCAGAAGATTGTCGCTTTGTTCGTGTGGCTGTGGTGTACATTGCATTACCTAACGTACATGGGTGCATGTGGGGACATAAGACCCCCTCCCCACCAACTATGGTCAAAGTTTTCACCAGTTGGCAGTTGGCAACAATATTAATTGCATATTTCATACCAACAATGGTTAACAATTGTTCTTTTAGTCTGATTTTTCAACCATTAATGTATGTGGAATTACTGGTTTTAGACCAACATTTGTATTTGTTCCTACTTTTCTCAAAATATTTGGTTTTCGAATTTATTGAGAGGCCCCTCCCTCCCCGGTATCCAGATAGCAGATAGCTTCATAATGTCTAAGATCACAACCGATTGCACCAGACATTGGTGAATAATGAATTGTTGTCACATGTGTATACCGACAAAAGTGTTCAGCTGTTTCATTATATAAGGTTATATTACTAGTACAGCAGTATGTTAAATTTGAAGCCACAAGATGTTATGGAATATTATTGGGGCCACAACCTTATATCCCTTGATGAAAGTGACAACACATGCAACAAAATGGACATAATGTCTCATGTTCTATGGCAAGACATGTTTTATCAGAAGTGGCCCCAGGCAGGGCGGCAGGCAGACCTAAAGAATGCCTTACAACTTTGACATTTGTGAACGGATTCAAAACATTTGGTATGCGAGTTGCTCCCAATGACTATCTATGGCCTGTAGAAAATGGGTCATGTCCGAACTTTTTGACTAACCAAACAGGAGACGGAGTTGTTAAAAACAATATTCAAAGCCAACATCACTATGTGCAGAGAATTGAAGAAATCCGAATGTGAGAGTGCTATAGCTACAAACAAACAATTGAAAAGATTCAATTGGATGAAAATTAAAAACACTATTCACAACCTGATCATGACCAAAGGAAGAAAATTAATTTTCCAATATGCCGTCACGTGAGGCGGTTGGATTTATTTTATCTACTTGCTATGATTGTTCAAAGGAATGTGTGGGTTACTCCGTCCGTAAACAAATTGAATATGAAAGAGAATTGAGATGGCTTAATTCTTATTCAGCCTCAGGACGGGAATATCGAGTTTATGTTTTTTTGTGGGAGGATTTTAGGATGCTGGCCGACTTTGTCGACGCGATTGACCTTGATGCCATTGTTGTCAACATCATCAAATGATTATTATTAGGCAGGTTTCGCCATTCGATAACAATGTTGGCCAAGCTCTGGCAAGGTTGTCGGTTGAACTGGTCGAGCCCCAATGACAGCCTGCAATCTGTCCGAAGCATGTTCTATGGGATTGAGTTCAGTTGGACTCGCTGGCAAGTCCAGGCGATCTATTCCTTCTTCCTAAAGGATAACAGTTCATCAGCTCGAGTCGGTTTGATCCTGCATTATTGCCCATCATAAGCAAATCCTCGCGTACAGCTCCCGCATACGCCCCCACGATTGAACCCAGAATGCATACCAATCATGCAGTCAATTACGGTTTGTGTTCTGGAGGCCATACAGGTCCTTGTCGCCGCCCAAAGTCATCCCTCCCCACAGCATATCCGACCCACCACCATAATGGTCATATTTCCTCTCCGTGCATCGGTGAACCTCCCATTCTACCTTTTCCAGACCAAAACACGTCTGTCATGGAAGAATGGACCCATTAGTAAACAGCACGGGTTACCATTGCTGCATTGTCCAGTTGACACATACCGTGTATGGGGAGGGATGACTTTGGGCGGCGACAAGGACCTGTACGTCACCCAGAACAGAAACCTTAATGGACTACATTGTAGACATGCATTCTGGATCCAATCGTGGGCCGTATGCGGGAGTTGTAAGCGAGGATGTGTTTCTCATGGTCAATAAAACAGGAGCAAACGGATCGAAGCTGATGAACTGTTATCCTTTAGGAAGGAGGAATAGATCGCATGGACTTGCCAGCGAGTCCACTCGAACTCAAATCCAAATAGAACATGCTCGTCAAATCCAAATAGAACATGCTCGGGACAGGTTGCAGGCTGTCATTACGGCTCGACCAGTTCAACCGACAACCTTGCCAGAGCTTGGCCAACTCTTGTTGTCGAAACCTGCCGCCAGACAACGTCCGCACCATGGTGGATGGGGCTTAGAGATGTTGCAAAGTTGTGGTGAGCGTTCGTGGAGGGCACACCAAGTACTGATATTGTTGTTGTTCGAATGAATACAATTCGTTTCAATAAATTTGACTTGTGTGTTTGTACTTATTGAAATTCGTCAAATTGGGGGTAATGTTGTTCCATCTTCCCACTAAGGAAATCTAAGCAACTCGACAGTTGCAGTACCCATTAAATAACAAGAGGATATAACAATCTACAATTTAACGGACCATTCCTATCCAAAAAGTGTATATTTTACAAAATATTACAATATATATGGGTGATCCTTACGCAAAATGTGAGAAGTATATATGGAAGATATATATTCATTTTATACATTATATTTACCATGTATATGCTTTATGTCTAATGATGTATGTGCATGCGGACTTTCAGTATAACGTTTTAATATTATCTTGCAAAATTTAAACGAGTAATTCACTTATGGAAAAAGTTAGATGATCTAAACGACATATCAAACTGTCCACTTGCACCATCAAATTGAGTTGAATAAACTGACAAATTATAATCTAGACGAAATACTTAATAAATAATTCGTGTTGAACTTGAACAAATCCTGAACAAATGGATAAGCGAATATGTAACCAGCTCTCACATGTCGTGACCGGATTTATTATAAAAACAATATCAATAATTTTAGGGTGGCTACAGGAAGACGACCTGATAGGTCATGTCGCCTCCACGTGACATGTCTATTTGTAATATTGAATCGCGATTACATTATACAATGTTCTAATGCAGAAATGAATATGAGGGTAAAGTTCATTACGGAGAGTGTCACAAACGAACAAACATGGGAGACAATTTGGAACTGCCTGTCGTTACTCTTGAACAAGCTATTGGGCAAGTTGGTCTTTTCAAATAAAATTCAGTAGCAAATGACTTCAGGATCCTCAAATACTGGCATTCGACCACGTGTGACATCCGAATGGTAGTATGTCTTTCCGTACCATTTAGACGCGACGAGTCACTCTGTTGGTAATTAGATTAAAAAAAAATCGCCATTTGACCAATTGGTGTTCAGCATCAGGTATATACATGCACGTTAAGTGTGTCCTTGACAGACTGTGTAACAATGATCGGCAGTGTTACCTGACAACGTAAAGTTTGAGTGACACAGAAAAAGAGCATTCCATGTTGGTTTATTCCTGATATGGTAATAATAAAGAGCGTTTATTTCACTTCGGTGGGCCAACACATGAATAACAGCTGAAAAAGCCTGTGGCCATGGAAATTATGTCAAGGCGTACGAAGCCGGCTTACCAATAATGTGTGTATTGATCAGCCTATTGAATACATCCTCCAAATTAAAAGAAGCCATATGAGTATGACCAGGACAAATGCCTTACACTAAAATTAACGTTAGTCACACCAATATTTACTGGTGCATATTGGACCTATTTGATTCTGATTTTTTCTTTCATAACGGTCATTGTGACCACGATCTTCATAATCGTCCTTTTTATAAGCATGGTCATCATTATCCACCATCAGTAATTATCACAATCGTTCTCACAATGGTCTTAACACTGCATTATTATCGTTAACCAGAATATTCATCCATTACCATTTTTTAGTATCATTCATATCACCTTCATGAAGATAGTCATCATCCTCGTCATCGTCATATTTGCATTTTTCGGCCATTATCTTATCGTGGCGCAAACAGTATTTATCACCAGAGTAAATGAATGTTTATTTACTTATTTTTTTACGGATACAACCTGTTTACAGTAACTGTGAGTGACCCGCTCCCACGTTTTACTCCAATCTTATTGTGAAAATTCCCCACCATTGTCATCTTCTCGTGCATATCTCTTCTACTTTCTCCTTCCTCGGTTTCTTCTTTCTATGCATTCTTCTGTCCCTAACACAGTCGAACACTGCTTCCTTTTTGTTCCGCCCTAACTCAAGTTATGTTAAATATCTCCATGCAACTGCCCCAATCACTTTTGTATAATATGTAAATTAACTATATCAAGTCATATATAGTAACCGTTTACATGTAAATATATTTTTCAAGGATTAAATGTGAAGAAGTACACCACTGCTATTTTATTAAAGACAAAGATGTTCAAGAGTGTACAGCTTTACAGAAACAGTCAAAGACACCCCACCCACATTTCCCCCGAGCAGAATGGAAGTGTGTAGTTTATTTTGCTATAAACTATGGCTTTCCTCCCTCATGAGCTGTATGCGCATATATAAATAGATATATATTCAAATATGTTACTATTGGACTTATTTGATTCTGAACTAAGCCCTTAGTGGACGTAAACACGTTATTCCGTTGGATGGCACGTCCACAATGAAAACCCAGTATAAAGACCGTTCATAATTATGTTACGCCGTGAGTTGGTTTATTCGTGTTATTTTTCAGTCTGTTTTCCAAAGACAATCTGTCAACTTCGCCAGTTTATGTGCTAGATAGTTCTAGCGAACACGCCGACATTATGTCCGCTAATGACACGTCATTTCAGCTTTCCCAATTTTCACCTATTTCCAACACTTCAACTGAATCTCAAATGGGAAGCCCTTTTACTACGCCGCCGATCTGTCCATCTTCAGTACAAGGGCGTCCGCAGATTGTCCACAATGTGTCCGTTACGTCAAAAGCGCCTGTGTCACATCCGAACATTCAGAACCAAAGTAATGTTTCAAATCATTTTGGCACTTTTTCAGTGCCAGTGATCTATGTAAACTCACAAAATTTGTCAATTCCTTCGTCACAACTGCCTCCGAAAAATCAGACTAAAAATACTGTTTCGTCGAAAGTTGGCATATCATCCACACCGCCGATTTATGCACAATCTCCAGGATCAAACAATTTGCCAGTAACGTCAATTTCTTCGTCACCACAATTCTCCTTCCTCCCACGTTCAAAGAAATCAAATGCACTTTCATTGTTTAATCTTACTCCAACTAAGGTTCGACCAACCGCGACTGGCAATACAATTATAGTCAAAGCTAGTGTTCGCACTCCTCCTAGACTGGAAATTCCAGTTTCTTCTCAAGTGGGTTGTTCCACACAAATGACGTCGACCCCAAAATCAAAGGCATCGTCACTGAAAAATTTAACTCCGCGTAAAGTGAACACGATCATGACCGATTGGCTTACTGATGACATAATAACTCAGGCTCAAAACATCATGTCACATTTTGTGATTCGAAGATCCTTTGTATGCGCCATTGTACGACAGGAGTGCAAAAAGATATTACACAGCTTCAATATCTAGAACTGTCCATGGCCATTTTATGTCATGAATAATAAAATATAAACAATAAAATTTGCCCTCCCACCCATTTTTCTAAAAAAAAGTTGGATGTAAATCTAGCAATTTATTTATATTGGCCTAATCATAAAACTATAGTGAAATATTTAAAGCCATTCTTGATTGTATTATGTCAGTCAGGGGTGCCGGGTAGACGGCCATCATAGGCCACGGCACTTCACACACAATACGTATATACAAATTGACCTGTATTATAATGTAATAATGTTAAATGTGTTGTATTGTGAAATAAAATATTATCCTATCCTATATATTTTCAGACGAAGAATGGTTCTGTGGACCACCATGTATGATGGGATTGGAGGACCACGTTAACGAGTACGTGCGGGGCTTAATGTGGTCGGGTCCGATGGACCTCACTCGTCACGATGCCATCCGTGACAACGACGGGGAGGCCATCATCTCGTTTTGGAGATATCATCTGATTGCTACGTTTCACAAACGAAAGCACCCTAAATACCCCACTGAGGCTCATCAACTACTCGCATGTAAGCTATACTTCTAATATAATAGTATTGGCGGTGGGTACGTGAGGGTACACTATATATGGGAGCATTTACTCGTGTCGCAATTGCAGCATTCACTTCGTGACCAACAATATTTCTGTTGCTCTAGATACAGATTCAGTTTATTCTGTTGACCGATATGTGGATATTACAGAAACATTACTTATTACATAAAGATATTCAGTTATATAGAAGTTTCGAGCAAAGATAGTGTTGTATGATAAACCACGAATATAATGATTAACTAACTGCTTTCCTATTGATAGCAAATGTCATTCGTAAAATAAGGCATAAAATGATACTATCAGAGACAGTATTTTGGCAAGTTCTAAAAGAATTTGGCAACAAAACAAAATTTATTTTGCAAATTATTAGGAAAATGTAAATGTTGGTCCAGCACGGACCCTACATAGTAGCATATCATCCAGATGCAAGATCTCCAAAAGCTACTTTCATGACCAAATTAGTTTGCTCCCGATTCTCACAATACTAATGACAGTATCAGTTGCCATAATTAGTTCTAATATAGAAAATTATAGTTAGTTATATGCCAATGCCTAAAGCCACAAATGTCTAAGAAAATATTATAAGCCAAGCCTTGCTTTGTAATATATACTGTTGACATAATTGAATCTGCGTTTTTTGTCACAGATGCATATAAATATAGGTTTGACTCTAACAACCCATTTTCTTATTGTCACGATATTGTTGTGTCCAGAAGAACAGTTTCTACTGACGATAGATTTCAATGGGATATATATGACTATGACCGTGATTATTTATTCATAACTCAATATAACATATAATATTTGTACACAATTAATGTATACAAACAGTGAGTTATTGGGGACGGCATAACATGTAAAGGCTGTCTTCCTGCTGTCCCCAAAACCGGAGGATATAAAGAAATCATAGAATTATTTTAATTACTTAAATAAATATAGAATGTTTAAATTTATTTCGAAAATAAGAAACATTCGAGTAATAATATTCGTCTATCGCTCAGCTGATAACATAGAATGTATAATATATCTGTGCAATGTTTTGAGATGAGGTCATAGGTCGTTCATGATTGAGGTTCAAAATGAGATGAAATGGAATAAAATGGGGGATGGTAAATATTTTTAGGGATCAATATTCAACTATTACTAAATTGGTGAACTAAATTAAGAGTATTACTCACAGAGCACAGTCAGGACATCTATTGTATGTACATTTTGGTTTCATTTGACAAGTAGATAGGATTGTTTGAGAATAGTCCTTATATATATATATATCCCCTGGTATGCAAATTAGTAGCACATCTCTTGACATAGTTAATTGAATTACATGGGGGTTATATATAATGAATGTGCAAATGCTTTGTCTTGTGGGCAGATGTAGCTGAGAACTCTTTCTTGATTAGAGGCCTCTGTGCAATTATGCATATACATTTAGGAACCCAACATTCAAGATTACAAATGTTGACTTGTGGTATAAAGTGCCTATTCAGAGAAATAGATTGTCAAGGTAGAACAAAGGAGCTGGGCTTTAATTGATACTAATTTTTCCAGACCAGTCTCATGCCAGTTGTAAAAAGACGCGAGGTTGTCAATGTTGTATGTTTGATACAAAGAGCAGAAGAAGAAACAGACAGAAACAGACAAAGTAAACTTTGTAGCAGCATTAAAACAAGAAATTTGCTGCATTGAATCCAACATCCCTTCAGAACCTCCAACAACAAGGCGCGAGATGGGAATTCGTTTGTTGCAACGAAGTAGTGTACAGCAACTACTTGAAAGACTGTCTGCAGCAGAAAAGAGGTTCAGTGTTACTGTTACCGAGCAGGATGAAGATGACACTGACCTTGATTTTGTTGTAGATGATGACTACAATGAAGATATTGACTTACTAGTACAGTAATGCCCTAATTAATCGACTCCATAACCACAGCAGAATTATGGGTAACTTTTCAGGATTTAGTCGGAAATATGGTTTGTTGCAACAAATGGCGGCCATTCATCGGAAAGCTCTCAGTGAGAGGTTTCCGATGAATGTCAACAAGCCATATTTCCAACTAAATCCTGAAAATTTACCCACAGAGAGCTTTCCGATGAATGGCAACAAACCATATTTCTGACTAAATCCTGAAAAGTTACCCATAATTCTGCTGTGGTTAAGAAGTAAATTACTTAGAGCATTACTGTTCCTGAATAAAACATGAATATATATTACAATCAGGCCAGAGGATATTGTGGCAGACATGAGGATGCAGAATGAGTTCCCACAGAGTGAATTTAATGATGCTACCCCACACATCGGGCTAACATCACTAAATTGACCCTATCTGAACCTCATTATGCTTAGGCATCATCTTCTTTGTGAAATTAAATTAAAAATTTTGTTAGTTTCTTTAGAAACTTCTGCACAAAGATTCTTTTTTAGTTTCTCTATGCCCATAAATTTGCAGAATTAAAGTACATTGCTTAATCGAGGTTCGCAGTAGATACATCACAATATTCACCATCTGGGAACTTAAATCTGAGTATCGGTCTCCCATAGAAGATGAGGCCATGCATAATGCGGTTCCCAAAGGATGAATTTGGTGATGCTAACCCGCTGTGCAGGATATCGTCACTAAATTCACTCTATGGGGACCTCACTCTACAAATCTCCGGCACCATTTTCTCAGGCTTGATTACAATGTGCTCAAGTGGTCATTAAGGGTCAGATGCACGTTTGGCCAAAATTTCCTGGTATTTCTAAATGGATTTTCTCAAAATCGGTCAGGAATTTATTTGTGAAATTTGGTACAAGCAATTTATTGTGATACAATATTTAAGAACTATCCAACAAATGGTTATTACAAACTCATTTACTTTACTTTTATGGCATGGAAAATATTTAAAATTTCACTGTTTTTAGGTACCAACAACATCTGTAAATTAGATTTGTTTCAAAAGTGCAGTATGAGAGGAGACTTCATTTTTCTTGATTTATTAAATTTAATGGTTATTTTCACTAGAAAGACAACTACCCACAAAATTGTTGTTCAATGAAATATTGGGCTGAGATGAGTTATGGGTCATGGCTTCATAACCAAGTTAAAGCTGACCACCATATCTCTTAACACAGTGGCCTAAATTCTATTGATTGCTCCCTGCTTGAGTGGACCACACTGCATATCAACAGATGTTTTCATTGGGCTGGAATATTTCTGACTGCTTTATTCTTCATTATAATATATGGGGGTATGACACTATATTATGCAATTAAAAATCTAACTCCAAAATATGATACAAATGAAGCCTCCTCTCATAGAGCCAAGACAATAAGCTGTTTGATGATTTGGAGTTTTGTGTTAAATTATTAATTACTCTAGCTGTTCTTGGTATGGTACCTAAAGGGACAACAAAGAAAATAATATTTTCAATGTTGTCTCTTAATAACTGCTCAGATTCTACATACAATGAAGATATGTGAAATTAAAAAATTTCGCCAGATAGATCCAGAGAAATAATTTGTTGAAAATATCTTGCCATATTTGGCTGTATTTATGCAAAACGTGCATCTCCATCTTAAAGACATATTATACACTTGTTCGGGTATGTAAAAATAGTAAGTTATTATCATTCAGGCACCATGTCATCAGGGGGGAATGTACCATTCTACTAATATAACTGAAAATCAGAAGCAAATCGACTAGCCAAGAGGTTTCAAATTGGGAGAAGTCACTACTCTGACTTCTCCTTGTTTGATTATTAGGGGTGGACAGTTCGGTTGACATTATTAGCTCAGACTGTATTACTGTGGTGAATTTCCAAGGTTGAGGATATGGAGACTTTACGTTCATGCACATTACCTGAAGCTTCTGTATTTCTTACAAGCATTGCAACATCAAACATTTTACAATGATTTATCATTTTGTGAATACATGTGCAATAGTGTTGAGAAGTAGTAAATAATTACATGTATGCATAGTTCACACATTGAGTTCTCTGAAGTGGCAGTCGATGCAATTGGAATTTTCAATAATCTTAGTTGATTACTACAGTAATGACCTAATTAATTGACTTCTTAACAACAGCAGAATTATGGGTAACTTTTCAGGATTTAGTCAGAAATTTGGCTTGTTGCCATTCATCGGAAAGCTCTCAACAAGAGCTTTCCGATGAATGGCAACATTCCATATTTCCGACTAAATCCTAAAAAGTACTGTAAGTAACAAATCAGATAATTCTTTCCAATTTACTTGCAGACATGGATAAAGAATAAAAACAGGGATGTGAGAAAGCAGCAAGGTACCAATACACCTAAAGCTCACACTGCAGAGAATTTGACTGAATGGCATGTCCATGCCAGCAAATTTCATAACAATCCAGGTGCAATATTGATATATTATATTTCAATAATTTATTCAGAATTAAGGGAGATGCAAATTAGTCTCAGGAGAAAACATATTTTTTTACATACAATATGTAGGTAAGTGGTGGGTCCCAGGTTGGGCAGAATTTCAATTTTCAGCACTGTGTATGGAATTATTTCCCCATCTAATTACAACCCTGGAGATCCATCTGAAGTTTGGCAACGATCGGATGAGAGATGTGACCTGTAGGGTGTGAAAACGGAAATTGTTGAAGGACGGACACAAATAACTGTTTGAATGCTGTTCCCAGACCAAATTGTTTAAACTCGATAATTTATTGAAAAGCTATTTAAGTTGACAAATGCATTTGAACATTACTCATTTACCTAATTCGGCCTGTGGGAACACTTAATGAACACTTATCAGCATCATTCTGTCATTAATGATTGGACTGGGCCAGACTATATTCAAAGTTAACCTGCATTTCCAGGCAGGTTACTGCATTTTCAGGCAGGTTACTTACACAAAAAATGTTAAGGTAATTGGATATCCCAATAACTAACTTGAGTAATCTGTAAGTAATCTAAAAAAAATAATGTTGATAAAAGGCTTCTTTGACTGAAATTCCCATAAAAAGACAGCTTTTTTGGCCAATGACTTTTTTATGGCCAAAGACTTATATTCTGGCAACAATCACTTGTCTGGTCCTGTCAATGCTGTAAACAACATAGTTTTATTTTATTAGACATCAGAATAACCCTGTTGAACTGGAGTCATATTCAAACTTTATAATCAGAAAATTCTGAGTATAAAATTTGCAACTCCGTTAGAAATAATTGGACTGCACCAAAATTTGAACTGTATTTCCATGTGCCATCAATCCAGATACTAATTTTAAATCAACTGGATAAATGTAACTAAAGATATCTGCATGGATGGAGTCATTAGGGCCATAACTCCACCAGAACGTGTTGGAACACATCCGAATTCTAACTGGGTCAGGAGTGTTTAAATAATCACATTAAAGTTATTAGACAGTGCCAGTCCTGATAACAAAATTAATCAGTTAGCGATTAATCATAAAATATGATAAATTGCTAGGCCCTTTTAGGGATTGACCTGTGAATATTCCAGATTTTTAATCTATGTTGATATTTAATACCAGTATATTTTATGTCGACAGCGAATTGGCCCCTTGATTCAAATATAAAATTGTCCACTTTTGGATGTTACTCAATTGAAGCAACCTTTGATAGTTCAGCACAATATGCAAACTTCCGACAATTATCGCACATGTATAACTCCTATTTCATCACCCTGTGCAAAATTGCAGCAAATTGCCAGCAATGTGTCAATGTCAGATGGGGACAATATTATATTTGAATCAAGGGGCCCATTTGCCGTCATCAAATCATACTGGTATTAAATATCAACATAGATTTAAATCTTAAATATTCACCGGTCAATCCCCAGACACACATATATGGATATATATATAATAGTCCTTTCTACACAGAAAGATATTTACATTACATTCTAAATTTTCAGCCCACAACCCTATGGATAGAAATGAGAAATTAGTAGCCTGTAGCAGGCAATTTGCAGAACTAACCGAAGATGATAAAGCTGATCTTCGGGACGAAATTCCCAAATTCTATAAACAAAGGGAGGCGGAATCAGATAAAGTGACTTCTGGAAGAAAAAAACAGAGAAAGATAAAAAATAAAATGACAGATTTAGTAAGTGTTAATTATAGTTAGATCATGCCATGATTCTGTCTCTACTCTAAGTTTTGACAGGGAACCTTATAAGTTTGAAAATATAACGGGGGGAATACATTTCTCGGTTATTACCTATTCCATAATATTAAATGTACTTCACTGTAGGTGAATGCCCTAATTCGAAATTGCACAATTCGATGTCCCCAAATTATAGAAATGTCCCTAAATTAGAAGGCACATTTGGCAAAATGTCACCGCAAAATCAACCTTTTTATGACCTGTTTGTGTGTGTATATTGCTTCATTTGACCACAACAAATGAACTTTCTAACTTTTTTCAGGTTCACATATACATGTACTTAGATTAAACTAGAGGTGTGACTGTCCCAATGGGACTAAGGATACGACCGAAAAAATTGGAAAAATGTAGGAATAAAAGCTCAGACAAAATTATGCACAGGTTCCCATGGTACCAAATGTCTGTGCCAAGTTAAACAAAATTTGACCTAAAAATGTAGGAATAAAAGCTCGGACAAAATTATACATGTTGCAAAAAAATTCGAAAAAGGGGGAATAACTCCCAAAAAAAAAGTACGACAGACTTCATAATTGCAGGTGCACAGGATCCAATAGTGGTTGATGCCTGTGCCAAGTTTCACGGAAATTGAACAAAAAACGACTGAGAAAAACTCCGGACAAATTTGTGTCCACAGACGGACGGACAAGCTGACTCCAGTATATCCCCCCCTAACTTCGTTGCGGGGGGGGGGTATAATTAAATTTTAATTGGAAATACCCATGATCAGAGTGTTGGTGGACTGCTTGGTGAACTTTCAATCGTCATACATCTATAAAAAGGCTTTGTTGATGTCAAATGATCCAATATTCAATAAATTGTGACCTACAAAACTTGAAAATATAAGGGTAACATACAGTAATGCTCTAACTAATTGACTCCATAACCACAGCATAATTATTGGTAACTTTTCAGGATTTCGTCGGAAATATGTCTTGTTGCCATTCATCAGAAAGCTCTCACCAAGAGCTTTCCTATGAATGGCAACAAGCCATATATGATATGGGGGCCATTGGTTCATTTCTTTCACCTTTCATATACTTCAGAAACAACCAGACAGCCCCCATTTTAGGCTTACTGGGAAAATATATTCTCCCCGGGGGAAACCACGTAACCCCAATAGTCACGAGGGGTACCCCCCTCGTAAACCCACCCAAACCCACCACATCGGTCTGTGAAAGAGGCAATAATTAAAGTTAAGAAAATTTGGACACAAAATAAAAAGCTACCTGGTCTGAAACGCGTATCAGGAGTCGGGAAGGGGTTTGCCTGAATTACAATTTCAATCTAAAAACTTTCAGGCATGAGTCGAATTTGAATATTCTTTTTTACTTTTCGCAGGCTGAGGAGTTGGAGTCTACAGACGCAGAGGTTGGCTGTCTGTTCCTGACAGCAGATGGAATTGATATCATGGGAACAGACACCCTAGTGCAATTCTTAAAAAACCAACAGAGACTACATGTGGATCTCATCCACCACATGAGGAGCGAAGGTATTTAGTAAAGTCAAATACACCAATTATTTCATATCAAAACAAGTGGACAGCACTCTAACGATCCCTCAAAACATTCTATATCTGGCTGGTGATGAAGGAACTATTAAACTTTTAGAAAATGGATATCCTTCCATGAATATATACCTCCATGGACCATGCTTTTTTTTGCAATTCAAAATTGTGAGATCACTTCTCCCTGTTTGGTTTAAATCAATATCAGTTGGGGCATATACATACTTGGTTCAGATATGATCACACAAACTGAAGTTGTCAACTGGAAACCAGAAATCAACAGGATTCAAAGTTGAAAAAGGGCCACAACTCTCACAAACATGGGCAGAGCAAACCCATATTAGAACTTGATCTGTATATAGGGCTGATAAACTCACATACCAAAATTGGTTCAAATATGATCACACAAACTGAAGTTATCATTGGGAAAGTTCGGAAACCAGAAAAAAGAAGGGCCATGACTGTCGCAAAAATGTGTGGAGCAAACCCATATTCGAACTTGACCTGTATTTTGGTCTGATAAACTCACCTATGAAATTTGCTTTTGATCTAATAACCATCTGAAAACCATTTCCGGGTGGTCAAAACACCGGCTATTTTAATAGTCCCCCGAAATTTTTATTTTGTACAACCATCGTCATTAACCTTTTTTTTTACAAACAACCAGTAATTACTCATTGATGAGTAGTTCCCATTGGAAATGTTCAGATAATATTATGTACTTTTCATGCATAGATCTGCCATCTTCTTAAATTGACAAGAAAATCCATCTTGTAAAAAAAAATGTGTTAAGAACATAGATACCGGTAAGACTTTTATGTTAATTATGACAATGATTCTGCCAACAATTATATTCACTGCATATCGTTTGTTTATAACGATGATGCTGTGTTCTGCGTTTCTGGATATTAAATTTATGGAAATAATCTATTTTTAGCATGAATCATTGTTATGATGTAGATCTTAACACCCCATCGAAATGTTTTCCATCAATTTAAAGACATATTATGGACTTGTTCGAGTGCATGATACTGAAAAGTTACTATTCAGGTGCTATGCCAACTGGGGGAATGTAGCATTCTACTAACATCGCTGAAAATCTCAAGCAAATCGACAGTACCACTCCATAGAAAACAACATCTGAACTACGCTCAATTGTAATTATTTACTTCTTGATTTGGAATGCAGCTAACTGCGATAAACTAATAAAAATGATTTCGCCTCAGAGTCACTGTATTTAATTAATTTATAAGACAGTGAGTGTTGTCAATGCCGGTACAATATTTGTAAAAATAACTACCTTTAGCACGATCCTACAAGAGTGTTTCACATCACTTAAAATCTGTGTTTACATGTACTGTTACTGTGCCAGCCAATTTGTCAACAAATAGTTGAGCAGATTCTGATCAAATCAAAAAGTCAGAGCAAAACAGAATATTCCTCAAAATATATATTTTGAACTAAATCATTTGTCTGTTAATCCAATGAAATTAACTCACAGTAACGTTAACACAACAATGATTTTATACATTTGGACTGCACAAACATTTGAACTGTATTTTATACTCATTGTAACATATACAGGCAAAGAATTTCCTGAGAAAAAGAGCATCCACAGTCAATAAGAAGAGACTTGTTGGATTAGTTCGTTATATTATGAACTCTAAGTTTTGTGAGTATGATACTTCCCTTATATTAAAGCCACATGGCAGTTTGCGCTCCAAAATACACAAAATAATATTCGCTTTTGATTGACATTGTATCTCGGGTAAACGGGGCTTGTGTAAACAATAACATTTTAACTTGAAGGGAATTAACCATTTATTTACTATATCCTCAGATGAGTAGTTGCCTTTGTAAATGTTCAGATAATATGTTTAACAAACAAACACCATACAGCCTATGGCTGTTTGTTAAACTTTTTTTCTTAAAACTTAACACCGTCCAATGAATAGGAATCCGTCCGTTCATTTCAAATGAACATCCCTCCTGATGAATAATAAACAATTCCTGATATTGTTCCAATATATAGGGAGAAATAACAAAATATATATAAGAAACAATACACGTATTTCAGTGCTATATCAACTTATTTTAGAATTTTTTTGTTATGTAATGTGATACTTCTACCAAATTATGTATACATAATGTTGGGGATCGAATGAGTACTTTTCAAATGGAAGTATATTTACATATGGAAAATAAAGGAAAATGCAGCGTTCGTGCTCATATAACAAGAGCATGCAGTCGGGGTGTGGCATAACATGTCCGTTTCTGGAGTAGAGTGGGGCATGTAGACAGCACCCATATTTGAACTTGATCTGTATACCAAATTCAGTTCACTTGATTCAATCTAAAGTTATAATCTGGAAACTGCATACCAGGTAAAATCTAAGTCGTAAAAGGGGCATAACTCAGTCAAAAGTTGATCTGTATTTTGGGGTGGTAAACTATGTACCAAATTTGGTTCAGTTCACTTGATTCAATCTAAAGTTATCATCCGGTAACTACAATCAGGTCAAATCGAAGTCGAAAAAGGAACATAACTCAAGTCAAAATCATGCAGACGAATTTTAACCCATAATCGAACTTGATCTGTATTTTGGGGTGGTAAACTAATATACCAAATTTGGTTCAGTTCATTTGATTCAATCTAAAGTTACCATCCAGTAACCGCAAATCATGTAAAATCTAAGTAAAAAGGGGCATAACTCAGTCAAAATCATGTGGCCAAAACCCATATTCCAACTTGAACCTGGAAACAGGAGGACACATGCACAAATTAATCACAAATAATGTCCCAACAATTTGAAGAATATCAATTTATTTTACAGCCGAGGCTGCTGGTGAAGAAGGGCGTAGATTCCCTTATCAGGATTTTGAGAAACAGTATACTGTTTCAGGATTCCCAGGCTGCATTAAAAATCCAGTTTATTATGGTGTGAAGCAGCTGCAACTAATTATTGATCAAAAGGATGTGATCAAAATGGAAAGTATGGGCTAAACTATGTAGATAGAATTCTCAAATGAGCGCGCCCACCAGAAAGCTATTTTTAATTTGTCTATCACTATTGTCTGGCAATTACTCAATAATCTGCCAATAATTTTCTGACTAACTTCATGGTGGATTTCATGGAACCTATTTCTCTCCCAACCTAAATGTTGTGAACAGTATCTATCAAACTAAAACATTGCATAAATTTTTGTTCAGGGTTTATGTCGAGCCCTAAAAACCTGGAACAGCCTTGAATTTGACAAATGACCATTTGTATAATCAGCAAAGTTAAGTTAATAACTCCATCAGAAACGATCAGAACAAACCCAAATTTACATACAAAATTTGAAAGCTATCGGTTAAATATCTCATATATATTTTGAAGACCTGTGTTTGTCTGTCTGTATGTCCTTTATAGAATCGAAAACGGATTGACCGATCGAGACCAAACTTTCTATCCAAAGGTAAAATCCCACGGACACCGTCGGCGTCGCGTTTTGGAGAAGCTCAGACCACCCGTTCTCCACTCTCGGTCACAAAAAACGGCACTGCGGTGATTAATCAAGTGATAATTTAATGAGCGTTTGTTTTTGACGCATCGCTATAAAGAGCGTTTGTTTACCATTCAACGTTATTAGCATCTGCAGAGAGATATACGGGAACAATACTGCAGACGAGATCTCGGAAACGGGTGGAGCTATCGACTTGAAATTTGGTATGTGAATGTATCTTGCCCCGGATACGAATTTTATCTGGTCGCCGAGCCCGTGCGACGCCAGCTTCGCACATGCGCAGACCAAATCTCGGAAACGGGTGGAGCTATCGCAGACCGGATCTCGGAAACGGGTAGAGCTATCGACTTGAAATTTGGTTTTTGAATAGCCCGGACAACGTCGGGCTCATCGGCTAGTTATAATATATTTCAAGTTATCATCCAGCCATAAACATTTCAGAAGAACAGACTCTGCTCATTTCTATATGGATGAATGGGTATTATTGTGCATAGTTCAGTGCCATTTCGAGCTTGAACAAACAGTTTGTCAAATAACATTTCCAACTTTGTGAATATGACACCATGAATGCTTATATTTCCAGAAAAGAAGAATCCAGATTCTATGGAGAGTGCCCCCAACAGAGGTGTGTATCTGAGCATGTATTGGTTGATGTTGGTGGTGAGGGTGGGGTCCTGTGAATTGAAACCACTCCATGGAAAACGCACGAGTTACGCTCAATAGTAAATATTTACTACTTCATTCAGGACGCATCTATGGGCAATAAACTATAATGAAAACGATTTCATCATCGAGAGTCACTGCATTCAATTAATACATACTAATATACAAATAAAATGAAAATATGAAAATAGTTTGGCTGAAAAGAAAACGATATAGAATCAAAGTAATTTATAAGACCCATACTTGAAAATTTCTCCCTGTTCTATAATTGCTCTCCCTTACATTTATTTAATTTAAAGTAAATTCCACTCCCCAAACTATTATACTCCCCCCACTATCATTTGGATCTCAAAAGTAAGTTTGTGACGTTAGGAGTTCAAGAGATGAATCTGGTGTGTAGTAATAACGGAGTGATGTTATCATATTTGGGACATTAAGGTAATGTTTTTGTAAAGCAACTACAGACCGCCCTCGGGACACCATTTTGAAATTTTGTAAACAATCGATTTGTGAAAAATTCAAATGACGAAATCTAAGAAACGAAATAAACACAGTAATAGTGATTCAAATAATTCAACACTAGTGAGCGACGATAGTGTAAATATTTCTCCAAAAAAGCAGCAACTGACAATGGAAGATTTTATTAGCAAACCGGAAATGAACCTCCATCAACACATCTTGGGAAATATTCCCAGTCAGTTATCCGAACTCATTCAACGAGTCAATCTGTTATCTGACGGTGCAAAAGAAAACCGTGATCACCACTCTTAAGAACAAAAATCACAGCTGACAGAGTTTGGCAAATTAGTCAGTAGCTTCAAATCTCTTACGCTTAAACTAAGTACAATTGATAGAGGTCGTGGCTATTGGAAATTTAACACCTCCTTACTCAGTGATGAAAAATATGCCGAACTGGTAAAATCAACAATAGAGAATAAATCAAGATACGGATATAAACTATATACCGATGAGTCGAATAAACCGCAAGTTACATGTAAAACAAGTAAACGTTTATTTTTAGATACTCTTTTGCTCGATATTAGAGGCGAAACCATAAATTTTGCGTCGAAACGAAAGAAAGACCGAAAGATGAAAGAAAATGAACTGAATAGATCTAAAATATTGCTCGAAATTGAAATAGATAAGGATGACATAAATACAGAAAATAAAGATGAATTACTGGAAAAAATACAAAAGATTGACACTGACCTTTACGAAATAAGAAAAGAAGACACAAGGGGGGCAATGGTAAGATCAAGAGCCAAATGGATTGAACAAGGTGAAAAACCAACAAAATATTTCCTCAATCTTGAAAAACGCAATTCTATATCGAAAACTATATACAACCTCACCGACTCCACTGGTAAAAACATTGACAAATCAATCAGACATAATGCATGAAGCTAGAAGTTTTTACGAAAATTTATGTGCATCAAAAAATACAAACAAATCTTATATTCAGGCTATTCTTGAAAAAGACCATACCGTATTGTCACAAGACACTGCCAACAGGCCAACAGCATAGAAGGGCCAATAACTCTTAACTGAACTGACGTGTGCATTGAAACGATCATAACGTGATAAATGCAGTGGACTAGATGGATACCCATATGAGTTTTGGAAAAAAATTTGGATTGACTTAGGCCAAATTCTATGTGAATCACTCAATGAAGCTTTTGATAAAGGGGAACTTTCAATCACCCAGAAACAAGGACTTATTACTCTGATTCCCAAAAAAGACAAAGAAAGAAATCATCTGAAAAACTGGCGACCATTTTCACTCTTGAATATATCTTACAAATTAGCTTCTTCGTGTATAGCTGAAAGATTAAAGCGTGTCCTACTTGATATAATAAGCGAGGATCAAACGAGATTCTTAAAAAATCGCTACATCGGAGACAATACTAGACTTACCTATAATCTTATTCACAAGGCAAAATTGGCTGATAAACCTGGGTTACTGCTCCTAGACTTTGAAAAGGCCTTTGATTCAGTATCATGGAAATTTATACATAAATGCCTTAACCTTTTCAATTTTGGAGATGACATGAAAAGGTGGATTTCTATATTTTATACGAACATCAACTCATCTATTTTAATAAATGGGCATATATCTCAAAGTTTCAAACTACATCGTGGCTGGTGACCCAGTCTCGCCGTATATTTTTTTTGCTATGCGCAGAAATCTTAGCTATTATGATAAAATCTAATGACCGCATTTAAGGGGTCAACCTCAGCAATTTAGAATACAAAATTACACAGTATGCCGACGACATGACGCTTTTCTTAGACGGCAGCGAACAAAGTCTTAGGGAAGCATATACTGTTTTAAACTTATTTGCAGATTATTCAGGTCTAAAAATTAACCCTAGCAAGTGTCAGGCGTCGTGGATTGGATCTTATACGAAACGTACAGATATTATGTTCCTAGACCTTGGACTAACATTCGATAGTACTTTCAATCTCCTTGGAATACACTTTGATACAATTAACCTTGAGAAAATGAATATAAATTATGATAAAAAACTTCCTGAAGTCAAACGTTTGACAGGAAAATGGAAACACCGGTTACTTACACCCATTTGTCGAATAACTGTGATAAAATCAATAATACTCCCAAAATTAACACACCTTTTTGTAGCTCTCCCAAATCCCGGTAATGTTTTTATGAAAAATCTTGACACAATACTCTTTAATTTTCTTCGGAACTCGAAGCGTGATAGAATCAAACGCAAAGTTATATGTCAGGATTATAAGAATGGCGGATTAAAAATGGTTGATGTTAACCATTTTATGATGTCAATGAAAGTAACTTGGGTTAGTCGCCTCGTGACAAAAACTGCCAAGTGGACTCCATTAATAGATATACCTTTATTTGATGACCCTATGTTCCTTACTTATGACTACCCTTACATAGAAAAACAGGCAAAGAAATTAACCAACCCTTTTTGGCATGATGTCCTGATGGCATTTACAAAATTTCTAGAGAAAAATAGAAACAATCGCAAAATATCAGCATGTACGTTATGGAATAACCCAAATATAAAGCACTACGGAAAAGTATTAAATTTCACCTCCTGGCGAGAAAAGGGTATATCTTTTTAAACGATATGCTGGACAATACAGGTTGTTTTCTTACACGAGACGATCTACTAAGGATCTATAACATACATACAAACTTCATCACTCTTAATAACATCCAACATCAGATAAAATTACTTGCAAAAAAACTTGGAACAACCTACAACTCGAAAAGTCACTCCCCTTTTACCAAATAATTTCATTAAATTGCTTAAAAACTGTCGAGGAGGACACAACTTTTATAAAATTTTAATTGACATTCCAACTTCTACTGTAGCACACAGAAAATGGCAAGTGTTATTTCCCGACAACATAATTAATTGGTGCAAACTGGATAAACTTCCATTTCTCACGACGCCGGACACAAAGCTGCAATGGCTACAATTCCGAATAAATTCACGAATATTATCAACCCGACAAAAGTACCCGTCGAACGAATAGGCTTCTGATACTCCCCATACGAAGTATCCCTAGACACTAATATGTACCTCTGTTTATGTTTACATTCCTTCATAGATGTATGTTGGTTATTCCAATAAAAAAAAAGAATAAAAAAAAAAAAGAAGAGATAAATCTGAACCCTTTAATTTGTCTTTCAGATCCAGATTCAGTGGCAGAGCTCAATGAAGACACTATTGAGAAGATATTCCTTGGACAAATTGAAGTTGAAGGTATGAGATGATCATCACAGCAATTTTATTCTCTGTTAAATATGTGTGGAATAATTGCATAAATGGAGATGTTTTATGGTGCCCCCATCAGTTTTGTGCAATGGGGACAGTTATATTGTCATTGGCCCATTAGAATGATACCAGTCAGGTCATGCCATGAAACTCTAAATTGCAACAAATGTCAAAACACATAACTATATAGTAGGTGAGAGACTACCATCAACAACAAGAGGTGTGCACTCAAGTGGTAGCATACCCCTACCGTGGCAAATTCAACCTGCATTATCCGTAAACCCAACAAATTTTTTTTTAACTTTAAAGAAAAATTCGGACTAATAATATCTATATGGTGTCACAAGAAACTTGTACAGAAAAATTATTCAAATTGGTTCATATTTGTTAAAGTTATTAAGTTGGACAGAATTTTCTAAGTCAAAATAATTCGAAAATGAAGTGTAATATTACGAAAAACAGTCTGAGCCAATCCCTAGCCACATCATGTAGAGAGGGTATTATGAGAAGCATGTATACCAAAAATTATTGAAATCGGTTCATATTTGTTTAAGTTATTAGGTTGGACAGAATTTCCAAGTCAAAAATGAGATGTAACTTTAAAAAAAAAGACGGACCGAACCGCAATTAGCATCATGCGGAGAGGCAGTCCTAAGGAGATTGCATACAATTTTTTTTCTTCAAATCGGCTCATAGTTCGAGTTATGAGGTCGGACAGACAGACAGACACATTAATTAATAATGGATAGCTAGCCCGCCCACAACGTAACATACTACATCTACTAGGCATCTTGGCATATGTGGAGATGACAGATACTCGGGATATTTATATATCAAAAGTAAAACAAGAAAAAACACAAAAACAAAGACGCCGAAATAGAGTTAACATTATTCAGTCCAGTGTTTGTATAACATTTGGACGCTTCTTATGTATGACCAGGTGAATGGGATCCTCCGTCACCCTTTCACTTTGGGGCATTTTACAGTGCAAGCAAGTTCGTGACTGACACTGATGAATAGCCACCGAGTGATTTCAAATCACCGAGTGAATACTACTACTGCCATCTATTCACCAAACTAAACACAGCTGAATTATTTAGTCAGAAATACGGCTTGTTACATCGGAAAGCTGACAGTGAGAGATTTCAGATGAATGGCAACAAGCCATATTTCCGACTAAATCCTGAAAAATTACCCATAATTCTGCTGCATGCAGTTAAAGAATTAATTATTTAGGGCATTACTGTATCTCGCAAAACCATAGGAAAAACATACCTGGTATGATTCTCTGCATGAGTAAACCATTCAGATTACTTCATTGGGTGTATAGGATTAGATGCTTATTTGTATGGCTCTGTTATCCTCTATTTCAGAAGAAGTGTCAGCTGAACAGTCATCAGTAACTGTTGAAAAATCTTCCAAGCAGATCACTGAAAAACCCACACTTCGGTCACAGCCTGGCAACGATAAAGATAACGGTAAATAACACTATAATATTATAAGCATAGCTGCGTGGACAAAACATGTTATATAATATTTGAATAGGAAATAGGAAATAATGAACAGTAATTATATTGAACTTGAAAGGGTCCATAATAAAACAAAATGCCCATTAATATCATCTAGATCTATCAGATCATCAGATCGGTCCCAGTCTTAAATTTTACCAGAAATTTATCAAATATACTGAATATATCATCTGAATTTCATAAAATTGTGTCAAAAGTTATACAATTTATATATTTATTCTGATGGGCATGACGATGGACAAACGAACAGAGCTCAGGCAGGTCCACTGAACAATTTCACTCTTATGACATCAAGGGTCATGCTGCCAGTTGCCAAATTTGCAAATACAATTTCAGTTTTAACCAATAGTATGGAGAATTTAAATGAAAGTGTCAATGACACTGTAGCTCAATTTCGAAAGGGAATAATTTCATGTGGTACAGTCAATGGAGTGATTAGGAATGTGGAAAGTTGAAAGGCCTAGCTATGGAAAGAGTAAAATCCAAGATGGCTGCTGGGGGCCTAGTTTTTTGGCCGAATGACCCCAAAAGGACTCGTTTCCATCTACATGTCATTGTTAACATCCATGACAAATTTCATGGTGATCCGACAAAAGATACGACCTGTACCCTATGTGAAAGGGTTTAGTCATGTAAAGAGTAAAATACTGCTGCCGGCCATGTTTTTTGGGTGAATGACCTCAAAATGACCCGTTTTCCATCTACATATCAATGTCAAAATTCATGACAAATTTCATAAAGATCAGACCAAAGTTACGATCTGTAGCCCGCGCCAAAGGATTTAGTCATGCAAAGAGTAAAAAGGACTCGTTTCCATCCCATCTACATGTCACTGTTAACATCCATGACAAATTTCATGAAGATCCTATCGTGGAAAGAGTAAAATCCAAGATGGCTGCATGCGGCCATGTTTTTTGGCCGATCGACCCCAAAATGACTCGTTCCCCCATCTACATGTCAATATTAACATCCATGACAAATATCATGATGATCAGAAGAACAGTACGACCTGTAGACCGTGCCAATGGATTTAATTTTGAAATCAAAGATGGCCACCAGCGGCCATATTTTTGGGCGAATGACCCCAAAATGACTCATTCCCATCTACATGTCAACATTCATGACAAATTTCATAAAGATCAGACTAAAGGTTCAACCTGTAGCCCGCGCCAAAGGAAATTGTTGACGGACACATGCACATACGGACGACAGACGCCAACCCATGGCAATAGCTCAAACTTACAAAGTAAGTTGAGCTAAAAAAGGTAAATTAGCTACAAAAGTCTTTGAGATATAAATAAGATATATTGTCAAATAACCAACGTCAATAGACAGCTTAGTTGGTCAGATTACATTTGGCATCTTGTAAGATAATTTAACCAACAAAATATTTGATGTGTCAAAAGTAATTTTTTCTCCAGCAAAAACAATGCATGACATTCATGATTCATTAAACATGTATATAGATTATCAACCATTGTGTCTCTAAGCTATATAGGGTCTTTAAACCTATTTTTCCATTCAGAAGACATGGATATGGTCCCAAAGAAAATGCTTACAAAAAGTAGAAAGAGGAATATGGGTGGTAAGTACTTTTTAAAACATATATCGAGGCATCATTTTTTCATAAAAACTGCAAGATTTCTCGCTAGAGAAAATGAATGAATCCAGTGGGATGGCTTCAATCCGCATTGGCTCGAGCATTTTCGTGGTTCATTATGTCATTTCCTTATGTGCACAATTAATCATCATGATGTAGTCATCACAATACAATTAGTACGGTATAATGGCGGTATTATGGGTAAAATACTTATAAAAAGTTAGTGACATCAATTACTTACCAAGCTTATAGCCACATTTATGAAAATGTGAATAATAAAAACATACTTAAGCATGAAGTACATGTAAGTTTAATAATCTTTCATCAATCTTAATGTATATTTCCACTGTTTATCAAGTAATAGTTTCCCCACAACACAAGTTGGCATTTTATGTAACTTTGGTCGAGGCAATTCAATATTTCTGCAGCTGGATCAAAAATATCAAAATAAAAAAAAAAATCCCTACCTACCCTATTTTTTTCGCTCTGTTAGCGGAAACATACAATCTTTTTTTTTGGCCCAACTGACTTTGATTTAAGAGCACATGTGAGCTGGGGAACAAAGCTGTTTTGGTAAACTGGACACTAATGACTATTGACTAGGTCCCCGAGGCACTTTTTTTTTTATTGTTTTCACCACTAATGCTCATAAATATTGATGACCATTAGTGTGCAAAACACATGGTTTCTAACATGAAAAGTGACCATGAATTGACAGTTGTCTCAAAAGCCCCAGGTGTGTGATGGGTTGTGGATTGATGGGCATGAAATTTGCAATTTTAATTGAGTGGATCTCATGCCTGCTTTACCTGTATGCCTTGTTTGGGACTTATGGAACATACACTTGGGTTCCAAATAAACATGCACGCACATTTATTATTTTCTTGGGAAATTTCCCCACTGCAGTGTTTATTTGAGTCTGCAAGTTTATTAATTTTGAGGCTATGAAAATTGAAATCAGCACACACTCAAGATTTCTATACGATTCTGATACCAAATTGATGAGCTTATAATTTTATGCATGTACATATTCAAGTATATATGGCATACATGTGAACATTCAAATATATTGAATAAAACACTACATGACACATACTATGCTGATTCCTATGCTTGACATGTACTATAATTTTGTAACTATAGTTGATGTTTTGCTCAGTTTCCCCTGTGCTATTATTTGGGTCTGCACTGTTATTAACTTTCAATGGAATTTTTTCCCTGCACTATTATTTGGGCCTAATAATATGGGCATATGTTAGGGGTACAGCTACTGTTTCCAAAAACCAGGCATGCTAGGTTGGGTGTACTGGTTACCTCCAGAGTCCAGACAATGGGATGTAGTTGTCACAATAGAAGTATGGTATAATGGGTAAAATTCTTATAAAAGTTAGTGACATCAATTCCATACCAAGTTTATAGCCAAATTTATGAAAATGTGGTATGTGAATAATAAATAACATACTTAAGCATGAAGTAAGTTTGATCTTTCATCAATCTTAATCATTTAATGTCTATCTCCACTGTGTTTATCAAGTAATACTTTCCCCACAACACAAGTTGGCATTTTATGTCACTTCAGTCGAGGTAATTCAATATTTCTGCAGCTGGATAAAAAATATCAAAATCAAATAAAAAGAAAAAAATTCCCTACCTACCCTCCCTAATTTTTTCACTCAGTTATCGGAAAATACAATCTTTTTTTTTTTGCATAAACAATGACAATCGCTAGCTGATTCGATGTCAATTTCAGAAAGGAGATTCGATTCGATGCAAAATCCCCGATTCGCAGATCCCTACTTTAAACAAGATTAATGATATTCAGACTTTTACACTCATTGTAGATCGACAGTCTAAGTCAAATGTGCAAACCAAGAGGATAAATACAAAGAAAGGTAAGATTTTCAAAGTATGTCCTATACAAATGTGACAAAATGACAAAAAAAACAGTTTCATATGGAATTATGGATATATTTACATAGCCCACATGTGTGTTACACTAAACTCTCTTTGGTGATTGATCAAATGCCTATTAGATCATGTGTTTCATCTCCCAATAAAAGACACCACTCACAAAACAACGACAATGCCACATCTTGTTCACTAAGTCTTCTCTGTCCACAGCTTGGGGTATCTGTTGGGTTGTTGCCGTTTTTGGATAGAGTCCCATCCTGCTACCCCTCTATAACAGACATTCATTCAAAAGACATACTACATGTACAGGTGGAGCCCGGGCATCCAGTGTGAACCCCTGAATGTGATTAACCATCTGACATATAACATGTTCATGATTAATCTGTCTTCAAAATGACATATCATTTACCCTGATAGAAAAAGGTAAAGTGATGATACGATCATATAATATATTATTTACATGCATGTTCTGATATCCGGGGCAAGATACATTCACATAGCAAATTTCAAGTCGATAGCTCCACCCGTTTCCGAGATCTCGTCTGCGCATGCGCGAAGCTGGCGTCGCACGGGCTCGGCGATCCGATAAAATTCGTATCCGGGGTAAGATACATTCACATAGCAAATTTCAAGTCGATAGCTCCACCCGTTTCCGAGATCTCATCTGCGCATGCGCGAAGCGGGCGCCGCTCTGGCTTGCCAATACGACGTTGACGACCGCCTGGTCAAACTACACACGTACCAAGTTTCGTCCCGATCGGTCGAGAATCGTAGAGTTGTATAAATGACATACATACAGACAGACAGAGGTCTTCAAAATATATAGGAGATTTGTTGACAAGTGGCATATATTACATAAAATCTCTTTCTATACTAAGTAACAATGGAGCTTTCCACAGTGACCATGCCAGCAGTACCGTCCACTGATAATGATTTTACCCATATAAATATTGTCTGTTACGCGAGATCTACTTACGACGTGAACACATCAACACTAGTTACACTACAAATCTGCTGGGGTGCCTCGAGTCACCACACCAAATTTAATTGAAACAAGTGCACCGCTTGGCGGAGGTAACGCCCCCGACTGTACAATCAGAGAGGATTTTTCTTATTTTTGTGCGAATGCTTATTAAATGGCACTTTGTAAAGTTATGTTATTCATGAGTAAACAATCCAAAATCAAGTTATCATCTGGAAACCAAAAAACCAAAAAAAGTAGCAGAAAACCTGAATTTTCTAAGTCCAAAAAGGGGCGTAACTCTGGAAAAAATGGGCGGACGAAACCGCAGTTATGGGGAAATCTTGTCCCCCCAGCTGGTCTATTAGCATACCAAAGATCAACTGAATTGAATAAGCGAAACCAAAGTTATGAGTTGAAACGTTCGTACGGACGGAGGGCTCCACTATATACCCCCAAATCTCCATCGGAGATCGGGGGCATAATAAGTTGAGGGCTCGGGAAGAAAAATCAGACAGACCGATCAATCCCTGAACTTTTTACTATATCTAAACCAGTTTTGCCAATAAATGTGAAAATAAAATATGACAAGTGTCATGAAAAACATTTTTTTAAATCATGGATAAATTTTATAACATCATGGCGCAAATATAAATCTCAGTATATTATGATTTGAGATCAAATACATTATATGAATATAGTTGTTCTCTTCAGACATGCTGAGATGATAAGTTCAAATTAACAGTTGTAGGCCATTTGCCGTCGTCGCCTGAACATCCAGATGAATAATATCCCAATAACATGTATACTTTTATAACTAAGTGGAAGAATTCATTCAGTATGGTAAGGGTTGACTAAACAACGTGCGCTCACACAACAGGTTTAAAGCCAGTGGTGTTACCTATAGTATACATTAGAGCTGAATTCAAAGCTAATCAATTTCCAACATTAAAACAACCTTTCTCAGCAATAGAGCACTTATTCCAGAATCAGTGGCGCCATATACAGGCATATAAACTTTAGTAAAATTTTGTGGACAGTCATGAAATATATTGATCTCAGACCCTGTTTAACTCAATAAGGAATGTGTAAACAAATGAGCAATATATTACTTGCGAAATATGTGCATATTCCAAACTACATGTAATCTGAAAAAATCGTATGCTTTCATGTTTTTTTTTACAGGAAAGGCATCACATAAGATTTTTGAGGTGGAGAATGTGAAAGAGCGGCGGGTAAGAGAAGGAAAAACAGAGTGCTTAATAAGCTGGAAGGGGTATGGGGCTGAATATGACAGTTGGGAGCCACAAGAGAATATTATTCTGTAAAGCAGAAATTATAGCAACCAACAATATTACAATAACATTTGAGTGCATAAGACGCAATAGTGATTAAAACCTTTGATCCATTGAGATCATATTTCACTAGTACATATACCTTTGAGCACTTTGACATTCTGTGGATCTTAATAACTTTGAACAGACAATGCAGGGAACATTTCTTTATTAAATTAAACCATGTTTATCAATAGTCTATTTCACAGTAGGGTGTGCTATGATACAGCTCAAAACAGCTATACGAATTGAACAACTTTTGTGAGCCAATTTCGTTTTGAGCATTGAACTGATTACCCGGGAAAAATTCCATAAATTGTAAGTGACACAAAACAGGATAGACTCACAAAAGTCATTTGATCATACAATCTCAACTTTGGACCTTCACCCACTATTTCCCCCAATACATTGGCCATTGTCTCTCCACAGACATACCAAGTTTTCTGGATGTTTCGCTTATATAACCTTCATGATCAGTCAGAATAACCAAACTGAACATTTAATCCAAGTTATGGTTGAATGAGCACCATTTCAATAATGCCAGTTGATGCAAATCGTAGAGTTATCCATGTTGTTCCAATTAGCATTGTGTTTAGTAAGCACCCATGTTACTGCTAACTTATTCGCAGACATAGAATTGACATTGGCTTAAGACGGTCACATTTTTGACACAATGTTATGGTATACTGTACTTAACCCGTCAAGCAAGTGCATTCTCATATAGATATATGCCAGGAGAAACTCGCATATATAACAGAATACACTGACACAAGATGTTTAATGCTACACCAGTGCAAATCAATTCATGAAAGGGTTCAGCAGATTTTGTTTAAATTATGGTTAGGGAAAGTGCACGAGGATATCATGTTGGTCCAAGTTACATGAGATCACCATACTCTTAACTCTATAATTGGTATGTTTCACCAACACATTATGTGCTGTATCCTAAACTTCATACTGTGATTTTGTATAAAAAGCTAGATCTCCCTTTAATGGGTACTCATTCAAGCACACCCTACATGCATGGCTATCATTCACAGGCTGGAATTACTTATGACAATTGGTATACTAAACAATGCAACCCATATAGACAATATGATCACATACGTATGTGGGTGGTGAGTCAGGTGACTATCTTTTATGTGTTCATACAATACAAAAAGTTATTATAAAGGGGAAGGTCAAGTGACAAATTTTGAATGGGGATTTCCATCCAAATCTCCAGAGCAAAAGTTAGAGTTTCACATTTTTCTGAGTGTGACTTGAAACAACAGGTCTGCCGGGTCAGCTTTGAACTTGTTCCATTATAATGTTGGTGTATTTATTTTTAAATTTTATATTGATTTTTCAAAAGTTGGTCGTCAAGTGATGTAATTCCAGAAAAAAAATTCAAAAAAATATATTGATTGCAAAATATTTAATAATTTACCAAGCGACCCCCTTCAGATAAATTGTTGTTGTTTGCAATACATTAAGTCACACTCAGAGATTTGCATAAAAATCCCCATTCAAAATAATTCACTTGACCTCCCTCTCAACAATGAACAGTAATGCTCTAATTAATCGACCTCTTAACCACAGCAGAATTATGGGTAACTTTTCAGGGATTTAGTCGGAAATATGGCTTGTTGCCATTGATGAATGGCAACAAGTCATATTTCCGACTAAATCCTGAAAAGTTACCCATAATTATGCTGTGGTTAAGAGGTCGATTAATTAGAGCATTAATGTATGCTAAACATAACAATGTATGCTAAACATGAATTGTATTCAGAATCGAGCATAAGATTACATTTCTTAAATGCAATGCATCTGCAAGATATTAAAGAGAATAGTTACCATTGTATTCCTTATGGGGCTCAGTTGAGCAGCTGGATTGTGCTAAGAGTAGTTTTAAGCAGTATTGAGCAAGAAAGGATGCAGTCTGTTCTGTACGTTGTTGGTAACCAAGGAATTGCAGGCAGTAATATTGAGGTGGAATTGGAAACTGTGGAATAGCAACACCAAGTTCCTGCAAGATACATTTCTTTAATTTAGTTTAATACATGTGTCAGTATGTGAAAACTGCATGACAGTATTCGGTCAACTCAAAACTACATTAGGGCCCAATTTAGGGGGCTGATCAGAGCAACATATTTTTATTTCAAAATCAAAACAAATAACATAATATACAGAATTACAGATGACATAAATATACAACATATAAGAGTTAATTTTGGAAATGAGGATCATACAACAAGCCCGAGGGCTTATATGAAGTCTTCTTCTCTTTGGTGACATGTCCCTTTCCCAATAAGTGAGAGAGATGGGTATCGATCAGAAGGGAAGGTATTTAAATAATGGTTCAGGAGAAGTGGAGATATATCTAAATTGGAGTTGGGGAAGGTTGGGGATGGAAAAAGGAAGAATATAGTGTTAGGGATAGTTGCTCACCTAAGGTCATTATATACCAGTCATGGTTATTAAACATCCATAAGAAAAGATCAAGGCTTATTTTGTTGATATTTTGTGTTTTTTCAATGGTAGTAATTTGTGTTGGTTTAATAACAGTCATCAGGCCAATGGAGACGACCAGTCGCTAAAATGGGCAGTTTGGACTGGACATTTATGCGGTGTAGTTTCTAGGAATCACTGTCTTAACATATATCAGTATATTACTCACAAAATATGATCAACGGAAAAATTCATTTAAACAATAGCCTACACATTAAGTTGTAACCAGTTTTGAAAGGGTGCTTTCATGCAAAGTATTGTGACAGCAGCTTAAGTAACTCAGTGGAGAGCGTTTCCTTGTGTAAATCAGTTACGTGACAATATGTTGGGGTTTTAGTGAACATAATTAACCTTACCGTGTTTCAGATTCTCTGTTTTATTTTTCTGGCTTGAAATACGCGCAACTAAACGCCTATTCAGATGCAGGCGACTTCCCCGCACGAGGTCCGAGTTGATTGTAAAAGCGCGCGAGACCTCGCAAAGATCAAAGTGTCGGTAACGTCGCGAGATCAAAGGGGCCGATCGCGTACCAATCATCACTCGACAGTCGCTGTCTGGAAAGCGGAAATTGCACCGATTGACATCATATTTTAACCCCTCAACACAGCTGATCGACTACACATATGTTTCTCCACAAATTGGAATAAAATCAAATTGAGTTGGCAAACTCGTTTGCTCTCTTTTAAAAGACGAACCCTGAATTAGAAAATGCAATATATAAGTATGCCATACGGCAATATGCATATTCTAAATAACATGTTCTGTAGGCATTTCATCATAGAAAATCACTGGTGCCAGAATATGAACGAAAACATGGATATAACATGCATCTTTACCAAAGCGAACGGTATAAATAGCCTTCTCCACATTGGAGGCATACAATAAATATATATTGTGGTATCATTGACAGGTCACAGAAAAACAATCAATTTCGAATTGGGACCTTCACCTACAGCGAAGTACATTATTAAAGGTATTCAATCCTATCAGACGGTCCCCATACCAACATCATAGAATAACAACAAAATTTCTTCAAAATACACTTTAATTATCAGAATCGATTTATTGCACAAAAATAATGCTAGTCACTGTCAACTATGGTATCAAATTTTCCAAAAGTTGTTATTTATCAACATTTTGTTCAACTGAATATGGTGGTATTATCACTAAAGTATCACGAAATTTACCTGTATTACCACTTGATTTTATAGTTGTCCATCTTCATCCACAATTTTGTCCGATATTCTCCGTTTGATCAATGTGTTTCTGGTCCACATAATATTACAAATCTCAATAAATTACACCTTCAAAAATCTATATCTAATCACTCTGATGGGTTGGTTCCCTGACTCGAATCAAATATTTTTAACCCGGATTATCCCCAAGCCAAAAGGAATGGTATCTAGATTGTATTGATACGCACTACAAGTATAACAATTATCCTAATATATACTTATCTCCATGCATCATCTCTCCTGGGTGCCGAGACGTATTTGGAGTCTAATTCCGTTTCTATATTGGACAATACACCATGGTTTAACGCCATAATGTAAAATTGAGATTGATATGACTGAGGCATTATTGTATACAGCATTTATCACACTTCTTTTCTACCTACTTTATTATCTTTCTTGTCTATATCATAATCTTCTCCTTCTATCACTCCTCCATCTTTCTGATCCCTGCACTCGCATAACTAACTTCCCAACATTTATTTGAAAACACAGAACAATATTCAAATTCCGGTCCTCTTTACCCTGTAGCTGTCTGTATTGACACTCGGGGTAACATTTTTGGAGGAAAATATTTTTATAAAAGCCATAGGCTCATGGCTTGTTATCTAATCCTCATTTGAACTATGTTTTTTTCTCAATATGTATAATTGTCAATGTGATGTTCTGTTCTTTTGTTCAAATAAATATTGTTTACACTAAAGGAATGGTAATTTAGGAGCGTCTGATTGGATTGAGTACCTTTAAGAAATATATTCCCCAGTGTTATTGTTTCAACTCAATAAGGTTCCCATAAGGTTTTGTGCTGGTGTAATATGATCTATATATGGGTGTTAGCCAGAGTAGATATTGATGACATGATATATATGCATGCAGGAACTTGGTAACATTGTCATTTGGTTGGTTGTCAAATTACCACTATATGGACATTTACAGATCAGAGGGTCCAGCCATTTGTTCGTATATAAGCAGACAAACAAACAAACAAAATTCAGTTTTATTAGTATAGATAATATATCCAATATTCAGCTTTGTCTGTATTCTATTGACAATAACTTTTTGTTGTCTTGAAATTGGGATTTATAAAAATTATGCTGTTTTTATGTAAATGTGGCCTGGAAGACATACACAAACTTTAATTGTGTGCTTGACATAAATTATAGTCAAAATATAGTCAACATAAAGAGTTTGCGATAAGCAAAATACTCAAAACCGTGTCAATTTTTGTGGAGAGAGTGATTCACAGTAACCCATTCAACACCAAAATGTTGAGTGCGAGGATTAGCAAGCATCTTTATTATCACACCACTCGACCAATTAAATTGCGCATATTCATGGACAATATTTCTTTTATGAATCTGAATTTCAACTGCATGGCCCAAAATACTTGAGCTGAATATCAGTCATTGACGACATTAATTGGCTAGTAAGCTAAAAAAGAAAAAGAAAAAAAAAGAGATCGGAATTTGTTTTGGTTTATCGGGAGTGGCGGGTGATTGGAAGTAACTGAACGAGACCCAAACCTCTTTCGAATTTATAATCCACAATAATCACGTAATGGTCTTTCAAATAATACATTGAGATAGTTTCACAAACTGTTCACATATAGTTGTACGCGCAAAATACAGGCATTATACACAGGTATGCTTATCTCGTTTGTTGTGAATGTCAGTGATCTTCTATCATAAAAACTAAATACAATGTGGAATTATTTCACTTCGGAGTCCGACACTACCGGCACATCGTCTTCTGTGTTCCCAAATGTAGCAATGACTTGTCATGATCCTCCACTACTGGCATCCGACCACGTGTGACATCCGGATGGTAGTATGGCTTCCAGTACCATTTAATCACGAAGAGTCACTATGTTGGTAATTAGATTCAAAAGAAAATCGCCATACATATCCACGGTAAATGTGTTCTTGACCGACTATGTAATCATGGTCGCCATTGTTAACTGACAAAAACGTGAAGTTTGAGCGACACAGAAAAAGAGCGTTCCATGTTAGTATATTCCTGATATGGTAGTAATAAAGAGCGTTTATTTCACTTTGATGCGCCAACCATTGCAAGAAAAACAGCTGAAAAAGCCTGTGGCTGTGGAAAGTATACCACGGCATACGAAGCCGGCATATCAATATTTTGTGTATTGATCAGCCTATCGTATACATCCTCCCAATACGCAGACAGGTCCGCTAAAAGAAGCAGTATGAGTGTGACCAGGACAAATTCCTTACGCTAAAATTAACGTATATCACGCCAATATTTTCTTGTGTAAATAGGTTTATATTGGACCTATTTGATTAGTAATTTTGTTTCTTTTATGGCGCGGACCACAGTACCTTTAATTCAGATATGATATATATGGTAAACTCGGTACCCAAATTTTGCATGTGGGTTTACTGACACAAAATACAGGTCAAGTTCGAATTTAGGTTCTGCTCGCCAATTTGTACATGAATTACAATTTTCGTTTCCGGATGATAACTTTAGTAAGTGAGGCACTGGTGGACATCGCTTTTGAAAACTCTACAGTAAGCCCACAAACTATCTGCATAATTTGTGAAGAGCAAATATAATTTGAAACAGCATCTTGTTATCAATAAATCCACCGATTCTATGTGCGGAATGTTGCATTCAATCACATAAATATATGTTGTGGCATCGACCACAAGTATGGAAGATAATTGTACTTGGCAAAAATAAAATATAGCCTGCTTTGCGAAGATCTGTGTTAAAAAACAGTAGATGCAGGAGGGGCTCGAAACATGAATGTGAGCGATCTGGGAGAGGACTGACAAAAAAAGACACAAATAGGCTTATTGTCTCATCCCATTCCAATGACCCATAATCATCCACTGGCAGTCGACCAAAACAAAAATTAAATCATCACCATAATTCGTTCCAAGGAACTTTTGGCGTCCAAATTTCACAACATCGATAAATGGTGACATAATTAAATCACTTGAACAATTATATCTTCTCAACTGTCATAACGATATGGGACCGGAATAAATCAGGGCATTCATATAGTGAGCTAGCAAAAGCAGATACATAAAAGAAAGCATAAAAAGTATATTTATCATTCTGTGCAAGAGATATATTCTTGCACAAAGAGCAAGAGGGAGAGTGAACCACCAGAGTATCGAATGTTAGAATGGCTCATGTACTATAACAAAACAGTCGGTAGAAAATGACTTTTCATGATCCTCCAATACTGACATCCGAATGGTAGTATGGCTTTCAGTACCATTTAGTCGCGAAGAGTCACACTGTTTGTAATTAGATTCAAAAGAAAATCGTCACAGACCACTTGTTGTTCAGCATCAGGTGTATATATATCCACGTTAACAGGTCTGGGTGAACCTGAAATGTAGCTACTATAGCTAGAACTAGCTATTATTGCTCGTCCTGGCGATAGCTCGTTTTGCACGGACTATCAAATCACGGTTCAGTTGATTTCCGGGCTACCAGAGTCACATTTTAACTTGGCCTGTGGCAATGGTAGGTTTGGAAATTTATTGAAGACGCAAAAAATTGCACAAAATATGAGTCAAATATAACTTTTGGGACTAAAACGCTAGTAAATTTAGATAATATAAAACTTTTGTGAGCGAAACCTTGAACTTTCGGGAGTCAGCAAGCCGAAGTCTTTCAGTTTTACAAGATTTTCTTTCCTGAAACTCGCACAAAAATCATTTTTACGTCCATCATGGAAAGGCCCGTGTGCAAAACATACCGGATTATCGCAGAATCACGCGCATTCACGTGCGGGGGTGCATCTCGTTGCTCATTCTGCGATGTATGGAAAGCTGTAACGACAAAAAAGATTTAATTTACTGAAAACAGTGGTAGTGTAAACATATCAATATGCGTCCTTTTTCTTGTCTACGAGACATTTAAGAGAACGAATTGTATAGTAAAAGATACAATCAATGTGTTTTGGAGTAAAAGAGGTTGGAGTGAGAATTTAAATGATGTTTTCTTACATGTAGAAACGTGTGTAAACTATGATGATGTTCAATGTTGATACTTAATATTTCACCATATCAGAGTCGCTTACTAGATGTTCACCCGAAATTTAACCCGGGCAAAAACCAAGTGGGGCAGTCTTCTAGGGCCGTCGAACAACACAGGGGGAAAATACCAGTGAAATTTGCGGCCAAGAATGAAAAACGAAATAACCAGCTCAGTGGGAGGAAAGATACCATATTTATTAAAGTAAGTCTGATTAAACTCCCAAATATTTTTTTAAGTTTTCTGGACTTTACAAAACATATATGTGAAATTTCGGACTCCATCATGTGTTTACTTGACAACTATACACAGATGGGACATCATAAACATTTACTATATAAGATTGATAGACAGAACTGATCGTATTTCTCATGTATTATTACTAATGGACTTGTTCAATGACACTGAAAACTCACCTCTGCCCAGGACACATATGTTCATCTACCCTTAATCGCTGCTCCTTCACCATCTCCTGCAACTCTTTAACGAAGAGCACCAAGTCTTTTTTTAATGCCCGTTTCACTCCCTGATCCCATCTTACTTTCATCCCATCGCTTTCCTCGACATACCCACTCATTCGCATCTGTTTCAAGATTGTTGTCGCCATCTTGACCAATTCCGGTTTCTTCTTATTGCAAATATTTTTTGCGGCCTCTTCTTCCTCTTGAGTGATCGTCAGAGTCCCATTGCTGTCTGGCATGCCGAATTTGGCTTTCTCGATGGAGTTTGAATAGTAGGAAGATATGGAGTCGGAGCAAAAGTTGTTGAAATGCTCCAACTGGCTACTCAGTTCCACACCGCCCATACTTGTATGAGGTAGTCTGGATTGTGGATCGCTGAGTAGGTATCCAGTCTTCCTCAGTTCCCGTCTCCATCGAAGAACCTAATGTGCGAAATACATACCTAATTGTAAATTGCTGTGAAATGTATGTAAATGTGGTTTGTTATTTTTGATATTCTAAGTGGTTGTTATTGCAAGTGCCAGTCTTAGTATGGTCAATGGTCATGAGCACATACTCACCCTTATGGATTTGACATTGATAATCGACTACAGTTTCACATGCCCTGTCGTTGCTAGGGCATGTATGTTTTACCATATTGGTTGATTATTCTTATAACTTGCTAAAGAGAATAAGGAAAATATCATATTCTTCGACATGGGAAGGGAGAATTACAAAATAGATATCCAATGACTGGCATACAAATTAATCGTTCCAATGTTCTGAAGGGGAGAGTGAAATGCTAGACTACGTGATATAATATTATGGCATTAATAATACCACAACAAAATCATGTTATATGTGTAGTTAAGTTAAATCATAATGTTATATATATTATATACATAACTAACATATAGCCTCTAGGGCACCAGTTCGAGAATAACTATTTGTGACAAACATAGATACCTCTCGAGCAATCTGCCTCTGACGAACTTGATGCTGGCTTTCAGTTCCGATGGTTGGCAAATCTTCACTGTCGGCATCATCATCCATTTCAACCTCAATGACACCGTCATTCTCAGATGGTAAATCGAAAATTTCGATGGAGTTCCTGCCACATATCCTCCCCTTGAAAGTCTTCATTGCCTGTACCAAAATTATAAGTATTTGATTAGTGTCAAACAATATTTTGTTAAAGTGAACATAACAGTGACATGGACATGCTTATTATTTTATAGAGTAGACTCTTTTCCACAAAAGTATGGCACACATTCAAAATGTTTGATCTGAGTTAACCCTTATGTGTTTGCATTGTAATAATGCAATATAAGTATGGCTTTGTTCTTGTAGGCCTTCGAGCTTGCTGTCATGACTGGAAGCGAAGTTTTTCTCTCATTGCGGGTGCCCTCTGGCAGAAGTTACCATTGGGGCACGATTGAATGGGCGGATGTTTTCAAGGTTAGTATAATGCACAATTGTATACTAGAACTGTGGTGATATGCATGCTTATATTGGTAATTAACAACAATTTAACTCTCAAAAGTGTTGGCAATCCGAGTTAAACTGAGTTCTTTGTATATTACAGGAATGCACTCCAAAAGGCAGTAGTTGCTTCACACATGCACGGATAGACATGGACAAATTAAACAGGGATGAGCATGTATAGTTATTAATGTATCTATTTTCACCGTATATTTCTTCACACGGATTGTAACCATTGACCAGTGTGGTTATTAGGCAAGCAAATGATAGGAATTCCTCTGGTATTTGTTCATATAATTTGTAGAAAATGATGATGTATCAGGAATTGTAGTCAATGGAAAACACTAGTGCGCAAAAATTAATTATCCACATGTTTACAGGTTCTTAATTCAACAATAACAGTCGCATCATCACCGACAAGTGATCCCGTCACACCCGAGCCATCTGCTCCAGATACGGCAGGGTCATCAACGTCAGCATCTGTAAGTTTGAACCATAGTCTTATTATAAACAATCATACTAACTAATATTTAGGTAGCTGTCACTCAACCGATAATATATATTTCATTTCATTTGCTGTAAAGGGAAGACGAGTTCGGATGTACTCCATAAACACAAACGCTCCACCGTCCTCACCCAATGAGCAAATTAATAATATTTGAAATTATGAATTCCCTCATGTTTGTTATTTATTAATGTGTAATGATTTTAACATTACTGTAATTGCAGATTGGTCCAATCGATCCCACCATTAAACACTTCGCAGAGAAGAAGACACAGACTGAGGCCGAAGAACATGAGCTAAGTGGTTACCACGACTGCAAGATGTGTGGGGTAACACACGACACACCAGCGGACAAAAACATTGGTGGGGTGTGGCTAGAGTGCCGTGGTGCAATAAGTGGGTGCACTCGGGCTGCGTGGGAATCTTCGGTGACCATAAAGTCATCAGAAATAAAATCAATTGGGCGTGCAGATACCATCGGCATCTGTTGTGTTGTTGTTGTTAGTATTATTATTGTTATTATTATTGTTACTGTTATTATTGATGTTGATGATGATGATACTTCCACTTCACACATACTCAATGTGAGGAAGCGCACGGTTTAGTTCCTATGCGGATATTCCGTCCACAGTCGTGTGTCTCAGCGTTCTTATGGAAAAAAACCTGGTTGGTTCAATAGTACTATTATGTAGAATTGTGAATGTCGTAATCAAATTTGATCGGAACACACAATCAATAGCACGATTATGATTGCCAATGGAGTTTCTGAACTTATGCAGTATATCTTTCACAATACACGCCGACCTCCGTTGAACTTGCTGAATTTCATCGTATTTATTATGACAGCGTTAAAGCCCGTCTATACTGTCATGGCGTTTGCAGCGCGCTATGCCACGCATTTACTACGGCTCATGGTTTCTTTGATATTCGCGTATTGGTTGTTAAATAATAGCATTGTACAAATTCAGTCGAAAACTGACCTAGAAATAATACTGATGTGTGTTCAAGACCCGCTGATGGCTGAATTTACCGGGAGAAAAACAGTGATCTCTAGATAGTATTACGAGCAGTTGGTGATTGTGGTGCAAACCCCGTGATTGTACCAAGAAGCACATATTAGTGGCATACGTTGTGAAGTTAGTAGATGAGCGACGTTTTGTAAGATAATTATATTCACCTCTTCCACCACATCAACGCTCCTCGATGCTCTCATCCATCTACGTTCGTCGGGCACACCCGGTGGCAAACACATTTTAATCCGTCGATTTCTGCTTTCAAGGATGAAGTCACCACCTTCGCCTTGGCTGGGATGTCCAGAGACACTCATCGATTGGGTTTTGATCAGAAACGTGGAGACATATGTTGGCGCTTGTGCGATGGTCATTCGTTCCCGCAGCAGAAGTTCCTGATAGTGTGGATGGAATGTGCCATAGAAGAGAGGTGATAGTTTCAGTTTTGTGAGGTTGATCAGATCAGAATTATTTCGACGGACGGCAGAGCGGAACAGATGGAGCGTATAGATATACTCAAAGACGATTTCGTTCATAAAGGCATAGTTAGGGTTTCTTACTGTGTTGATCCATTGGTTGTAGTTCTCTAGTGTTGGTGGTATGCAGCGTGTAAGACAAAAACGGCAGAAAGGAAGAAGGAGTTCGTCAGCTGTACCATGAAGAAAGATCTGCAGTATATGCCAAGACTTGTGATGATTGGAAGCAGCTCGGCAAGTTGCTAACGCCTTTGGTGAGTTAAAGCCGAGCATCTGCGCAAGGTCCACCAGAATAACATCACACATCAGTCGGAAAAGCAGGCGTACTGTGTTAATTTCCAAGTGGCCGAGCCCCGCTACTGGGATGATGTTGCTGAAGCAACGATGATGAGTGATGATGTCTTTGGCAATGGAGGTGTCGTGAGAAGATTTCAGGTGCTTGTTGAACGTCTCTTCTCCGTTAATGAGTTCCTGACAATATTGGACATTTATATATAGTGTCGATCAATTTACAGATGGCGAGAAATGGAACACCATCACCACCAACAATTGTCCACGATCGATGTCTTAACAGGCGGAGTTGGATTTCCTGTAGTACATCCATGATCGACTGGTGGGATGACGGATTTAGCATTATCGGATCTCCTAGGATTACCTGAGGTGGTGGCTGGTGAAACTCTGGTACTTCGGCATAAGGGTCGGTGTGTTGATCGGAGTGCGGCAAGTCTGCGGCTGATGGGTCACTGATGATCGATGCATCGATGCTGTATGTGTAGAAACCGTTGTTGTGTCGTTGGTCACGATGTACAGCCGCAATGCGCTCAGATAGAAACTTGTTTCGGAAAGATGAAATAATGGATCGGCAGGTAGTGTTGACAGATGGAAGTTTGCGAATGGAGTTAAAGTTTTTAAAATTTAGCCAATGTGCTGGAGAGAGGTCGATATTGAATTGCATGTTGAGTTGAAAATTCGGGATGAAGTGGACGATAGTTGTTGTGACGCTGACTTCTGCCTTAGAATCAGCTGAAACCTTCCAGCGCTTTCCAACGACCTGGTTGTTGTCCACAAATGTTATAACAGATCCTTCTTGTGGTGTTGGCAGTGGTTTGGCTGATAAAATGTTAAACCATTTTAAGATTGACTTGTACGCTGCTGATGGTCTGATTGATGCGCTGATGTTGATGACTGTTTTGCTTGCAGTGGCGAAATATGTTATGATTGTGATGATGAAAGATATAGGACCTGAAAAAGAGCATATAGACAAATCGTGTATGAATACAACGCTGGTTAGCTTCCATAATTACACATGTAGAAATTACATTCTACTCTATGTATTGTACTGCAAGTGAAGATAATAATGTTCAGTTAGTTCATCCGTTTGTCCATTCAATCCGTCTGTCCATGGACACAATTTTGTCTGGACATTTTATCAGCATTTTGTTTTTAAACTGTCATGCAATTGGTTACATTGTGTTGCTTTAACTCGTTGCTTGAATTCGTACATAACCAACCGATGCCAATGCGATGTATTTTTACAGGCAAATAGCACAGGCAATTACAGATAAGGTCAATCAGCCGAATGGACGTCTTTGTTAATTAGAACAGTTGTTTCTTCTCTACAATTCATTAAACAGTATGAAAAGGTAAATGTTTTTGTTCCAGGACATTTATTAACAAGGACAGTTTAAACCGTGAACCAAACAACGTAATAACTATTTATCTTTATCTACACTCCAATTTTATGTGATGAAATTCCGTGAAGTGGTATAATATTATATTGGATATGTCAAACATAAGTTCAACGAATAGCTTGATTTAGTATTAGAAGAACGGCTTAGTAAACTTCTCAGAAATGATTAATTGATTATGTTTTACTCCGAGAAAATTACTATGAATTATAAATATATATATAAGTAAAATACAAGCAATATGTGATTATCATTCCCCCCCCCCCAACTATATATGAATAGAGCTGCAAATAAAAATATTTTGGGTCAATTTGCAACAAATAGTTGAAAAGCCGAAATTTAGAGTTATTTGTTCTGCTTTGTTTATTTATTTATTTATGCACGAATGCACACGAAAGCATCATTTCTAGATCAAGAAGAACTCTAGAATAGGATATCCAAACATCATTGGCACTTCTTTTGATATGCCTCCTGACGGCCAACTTCAATAACATATTTCATTCAGATTTGACAACCCTTGGCTGAGATATTTGCTTGATCAGATGGTCGAATTCATAGACACATGGATGTAAGGCTAGACATTTTAAACAAACGGTTGCATGTAATTCTATATACCCCTATTTCTATCATATTTCTCATCATAATCATTGATAACATTCAAATTCGGGCAATCACGGGGTTAATACGTGACCTTGTAGTAGCAGTATTATGAAATACCAATATTGTACACAGGGTCTCATGTCATTTCTGACATTGCTACATAGTACCAAAAGACTTTCTTTCAAGGAAATGCAAAAGTCGAAACCCAGTAAGTTCAAGATTATTCAAGGTGCAGCTGTGAGGGTCAAATTAAAGGCAAAACGAAAAAGTTACAGTACAAGAGGAACCAAGATGCAATACCCACCATCGAGTTCAAGTGTAATTAGTGTAGGTACTCAAACTGGATTTCCACAGAAAAGGAAAAAACAGAGGATCACCCCTCAGGTATACTAAAACATTAAGGTGATTCTAGATGTTCAAAACCTTTGCTGGACTAGTGAAATTAATAGCAAAATCAAATGAATATATCATTTATCTGAACATTACTATAACAATTCGGATTGTTCAAATGGACCACCAGGTCAATTAGGGGCAGAATATCAGTCAAGGCAATTATATTGTTTTTCTGCCAAAGAAAGTTGTGGATTTGTTCAAACATCTTCTCCATAACACAAAACCAAATGGGTTAATATTTGGCTTGAATGATCTTGAATGTACCTGGGGTGCTGAATTCAGATCCGTTTAAATGGGGCAAATGTCAATTTTCCCATGTGTATACATTTTTCAGCTCCAGGGAAAGTACTGTATGTGGAGAAAATTCAATGTACTGTGTACAACCGCCAGTAAGCCCATACTCGAAGATAAGCCCAGTCTGGGTTTTTTACCATAAAAAAACATGTATCAATTCAATAAAATCAAAGTTCAGTTCTGGGCTAAATGTACGTCCGATGAATGTTGTGTGATGACTTAAAATAATACGATTCCGTGAATTTTGAGTCCATCTTTGAAATGTATGATTCAGAAATATTTAGCTTATACAGTCGGCAGTAAAGTTTGATCCAATGGTTATTCACAGAATCAATATTTTCATTTCTAAAAAAGTTTGATCCAATGGTTATTCAGTTTTCATTTCTAAAATTCACTGGTCAAATAAAGCCATCTTATTATGGTGACACACATGTGTCTCATGGGTTCAATATAGCCCATATATATGGGGTTACAGTCAGTGCCAAATAAAAGGGAGCAGAAATTCCAGCAAATTACTAGTATACCAAATTTGATATATGATGACACAAATCGAACTGTCATTTCTAAAATATTCAAAACCACTACCGGTATATTTTGAGTTCAAGAAGTTGTGAATTCATTTGAATTTATTAACATAGCCTGGTGAAATGTTAGTGTGTGGCGAGTCATACTCGTCTTCGAGCTACCTGTATGCATGGTTTTATTAACGGTTTGTATTCTGAATAGGTGAAATATTTCCATTTTGTACCAGGTTCTATTCATAAACAATTTTCAATTGAAATTCTTTTTACTGCACATGTGTGTTTGGGTTGTCTTCTTTGTCAAATGGATTAATGGTTATCCATCGGACGATAGTGGTATGGGGGAGTATGAGGGTGCCACTTGAATTTGAAGGACTTATTCGGAGAAGGGCACATTGTGTCATCTCCGATGTGCTTTGATTCATCGCAATATTAAGTAAAGGAGTCGTTCAATAGCGTGAAAGATTTCATATTTTTCGTAACCACGGCGTATGTTGGGCTCCTCACGCTCCACATCCTGGGGATGACATCGAGGGAAGCAGAACCATCACCACCATTTCCGAAGACGCCCGCAGCAAGGCAAAACTTCCTAGCAAAGGTTAAAAAACAAATGTTCTTAGTCTTAACCAAATTTAGAAAAACGACAGCAAAGGGAAGAGAGCTTTGGACGAATATTACAAAGTCTCCTCTATAACGATAAAAGGCATATACAGTTGTGTCAGTAAATGAAGCTGTTAATGCGTTAATAAGACCAACAGCAAGTACAAGTAGTTCAACTTACAACAGCCACTTCCAAACCAGAGATTGAACCGGAAGTTGAACAAGATCGGGCATTATTTGAGGTAGAACTAGGTCATGACATCAATGAGGAACCACATCATGCTGAATATACTAATGACTCCATCATTGGGACCAGTGCGCCTTCAGAATCAGATTCACGATATTGTACAAGGAAAAGAAAGGAGGTAGACAGCTGACTTTTTTTCGTGAGGCACTGGTGGACAATGCTTTTGAAAACTGTACAGTAAGCCCACACACTATCTGCAGCATTTGCGAAGAGCAAATATAATTTGAAACAGATTCTTGTTATCAATACAATCCACATGTTATGTGTGGAATGTTGCATTCAATCACATAAATATATGTTGTGGCATTGAATGTAATTATAATTCGCAACAACAATAAAATATAGCCTGCTTTGCGAAGATTCGAGTTGAAAATAGTAGCTGCAGGAGGGTCTCGAAACATGAATGTGAGCGATCTGGGAGAGGACTGACAAAAAGGCACACATAGGCTTATTGCCTCATCTCGTTCCAATCACACATAATCATCCACCACCAGTCTGTTAAAATACTAAACACAACTGTAGTCGGAATAAATATTGTTTACACCAAATACGAATGTACATTAACACTACAACTACTCTGACAAATAGTGGAAATGTCCATAAATTTCACAAAGATTATTGAATATAATAAGTTTTACTCAATTTAACAATTATATTTATTCATCTCCATAATTCGTTCTAAAGAGCTTTTGGCGTCCAAATTTCACATCATCGATAAATGGTGACATGATTAAAAGTCACTTGAACAATTATATCTTCTCATCTGTCCTAGTTATATGAGACGGGAATCGATAAGAACATTCATATAGTGAGCTAGCAAAAGCAGATACATAGAAGAAAGCATTAAACGTATATCATTCTATGTAATATATATATTCTTGCACAAAGGACAGTGAACCAGAAGAGCATCGCATGCTACTATGGCCCATGTACTATAACACGATTGAATCTTTCCCCTTAAGATATTTTATACAAGATACCGCCATAGACCATTTGTTGTCCATCATCAGGCATTTACATCCACGTGAAGTGTGTTCTTGACCGACTATGTTATCATGATCGCCATTGTTAACTGACAACGTCATGTTTGAGTGACAAAGAAAAAGAGCGTTCCATGTTAGCTTATTCCTGATATGATAATAATAAAGAGCGTTTTTTTCACTTCCGCGCGCCAACAATTGAAAACCAGCTGAAAAAACCTGTGACCACAGGGCGGTCGGAAAACATTTGCAGGCACGTATGCTGATTTTTTTACTTTCGACCCTTGTTGGGACCCACCCACCCTCGCATCCAAATTTTGTTCCGTTTTCGGCAGTTTTTGGACCCCACTTTTAACACTAAAACAGAGATGTGCGGGGGGAAATTCACTGTAAACAGCTGTATATGAATTTATGTGCATACTATTAGTCATGGATGTTAACTTTGACATGTAAATAGGAACAAGTCATTTTGGTGTCATTCGGTCAAAAACAAACATGGCTGACAGTGGCCATCTTGGATTTCAAATTCAATCCATCAGCATGGGCTACAGGCTATACTGTTTGTCTGATCATCGTGAAATTTGTCAGTTATGTTAATATTGACATATAGATGTGTTTTAAGTCAAACTCATTGCAAAAACAGTCAAAAAGACTTGCAGGAAAAATATTTTTGAGTTGCGGAAAAAAATGTGTGTTGGTCCTATCGACCACCCACCCACCCCGGCATAAGAGCCTGGAAAAAAACTTTTTTTCCACCCCCCCCCCCCCCTGGTGGCTATGGAAAGTTTGTCAAGGCATATGAAGCCGGCATATCAATATTTTGTCTATTTATCAGCCCAATGAAAACATCCTCCAAATTAAAAGAAGCCACATGAGTATGACCAGGACAAATTCCTTACACTAAAATTAACGTATATCACGCCAATATTTCTTGTGCAAATATGTTCATATTGGACTTATTTGATTCTGAAATTTTTCTTTTATCGCGCGGACCACAGTACCTGTAATTCAGGTATGATATAAATGGTAAACTCGGTACCCAAATTTTGCATGTGGGTTTACTGACACAAAATACAGTTCAAGTTCGGATTTAAGTTCTGCTAGCCAATTTTTACAAGAGTTACGTCTCTTTTTTGTTGGATTTTGCACTTAATTTTCGTTTCCGGATGATAACTTTAGTAAGTCTGAATTAAATGGAATGAAATTTGGTTGTGAGTTTACTAGCACAAAAAAGGTCAAATTCGAATTTGGGTTCCGCCACCAATTTTCACCTGAGTTGTTGAAATTACCAGACAATAATTTTGAAATTGGTAAAAATTTATTTCATTTGGCAAAAAGTTTGGTAGGAGAAAATTAATCGCTTTCCGAAAAATAATCTGTGTTGTAGAAACAAATTGAAATTCACAGAAGCGTCGATTCTGAAAAGCTGTTTATATCACTTGAAATGTGTATAGGTGATTCTTAACAGAATGTCAGTAGTATATGTACACACATGATTGCAATGTTGCTATTCACACCAAAGTGCCAGCCAAAGTGCTTAATATATTTGCTATATCAATTACCATGCTATATCAATTACCATTTAGGGTTTAACTTTTGAGGCATAAGCGCCATTTTATAATCTATACTTATATATTTCTTTCTTCGAATCTGGATTGGCAGGAAAATAAGTTTCTATGGCTTTGTAATTCCGGATTCGATCCAAGAATCCTTGGCGTGAGGGATTAATATGCTTCATTTTACATGAATATATATATATATCTTATATAAAAGAAGACATACATCAAATATGGCTGTATTGCAGTTGCTGTCTTTCAGAAAACTAAAATTACAAATGCTGGTGTAAATTGTGAAGAGATATTACAAGACTCTTTTATACGTTCTTGAAATTCAAGCAGTATTGACTTTTGAGACTGCGCATTCAAAGAAAGGGTGTAAAATATTCTCTTTCGTTTCACACAAAATGTACACAATTCAGTATCTGAAAGTTTACACTTAAATAGTTTTGAGTTGGTATACATTATATTTTGAATAATTTTATATTGAAAAGTTTGAAGACTTGTATCATCAGTTAATTGATAAGGCTTTAAGTATATAGTTTTCCAATCTTCATCACTGAAATATGTTTCTAAGCGATCCTTCCAATATTTCTCACTATTTTCTGAGCTCATTGAATTCATACATCGGAAGAGTGGATAAAATGTTTTACAAGTTTCATTTTATTTTTGCAGTCTCAATTGTTTCAGTTGTTATAAAGTTCATTCTCTTATTATCTCTCACATGTTTCCAGGATAAGGGGAGAGCGTTCAATACTCCATGAGTTTGTAGATCATATAAATGACAGAATGTGTTATATTCCAGAAGGCCTGAATCGCCCATTAGATCATGTTTTATCCACTTTTTTTTTTATCAATTAACGGTTTTTTTATTGATCTGTATATTCTTGTTCATATGTAATGGCTGGGATTGTATATTTGCAGGGGCTGTGGTGTGATTTTGGTCTCATGCAGACCAAAATTGTACGAGGCATCTCCAGAATGGCCATTTAATATTAGAATTCGAATTAATGGAGTCTGCAAGCAGTGTAAATCGAGCTGTATTAGAAGCTCACATGATAAATACACGATAATTAGCAGTATTGTGGAACGTTCGAGTCAAAGAAGGGAGATTGGAATGCTCATTTTCAGGAATTAAATGCTTTTTTAATTTCAACAGATAACCTTGAGGCGATTAAAGCCCTATTTGAGACAGATGACTTAACAAAGTCTCAGAACAAACTGTCATCAAAGTTTGCATTATGGATGAACGAAAAGCTGGTAAGCTTCAGTATATAGCTGGAGTGTGTGGCCATAAAGTTAGGACCAAACTTGTTGCCGCTATCCAGAGGCGAATGGGCAAAGGAAGTAAACTATCAAAATAAGGAATGATCTCATTTCGGGAAACAATGCGGACATGTGATCACCAACTTGCAATAACTATGCATAGAGAAATGTATGGGTGTGCCCATTTTTACATCAACATTTACAACAACGGATAGCCCAACAATTGTTTGGTATGACGTTATATTTAGGTACTGGCGTTTTGCACAGGGTAGGAATGATCCCATTATGGGAAACATCACCTATCCCCTTAATGTACACCAACGCACAGGAGCACTCATGCCAGGTGAATATGGCAATTATATCAAATTATAGAAACTAATTTTAGTTACAAATAATACTCAGAATAGGTGTAACACCTCTGACATTGTGGCTCAATGGAGATCGAAAAGCAGGTTTGTCCGATAATTTTATTTATATATCTGAGATTTTATGAAAACAAAACCAATTTCAATTCAATTTCAGAGATAATGAAAATTATCTCATGCTGTCAAATCGTCCAAACTGGGAAAAATTGTGAAGGGTCATTTCACATGGATTGCCAGGCTGAACTGAATTTTTGCTTTTTTCTTCAGAAAATGGATCAATTGGAAACCTTAATCTTTGTTTTTTTTATATTTGTTTAATCTTTTTGAATTCTCAAGTTTGTTCCTATTGTTCTCATAATGATTTAGATGTTTTAGAAACATACATAAATGGAATTAACTATTTAGTTTTCTTGGCCAGTCATGATTTTTTTTTCCACTTCAAGATTTTGCTTAGGCCAAAAAAAGAAGATTGTTTGTTTCCGCTAATGGAGCGAAAACAAATATGGTACTGTAGGTAACTTGTAGGAGTAGGAAAATATTTTTTTGTAATTTTATTTTGATAGTTCAATATCATTTATCTAGCTGCAGAAATATTGAACTATCTCAACCTGTGTGACATAAGATGCCAACTTGTGTTGTGGGGAAAGTATTACTTGATCAACACAGTGGAAATATACATTAAGATTGATAAAAGATCAAACTTAAAGCATGCTTAAGTCTGTTTTTATTAACCACATTTTCATAATTTTGGCTATAAACTTGGTACGTGATTAAACGTGATGTACATGTACATTTGTAATATGTTACATGTAAACCCGACATGTTCATATGTAATCCGATTGCATTATTATTCATTTATATTCAATACGTATACATAATTACTTGCAGCTTACGGGTATTCATTCAATACACAAGTTATTCATAATAATTTACCTACCGTGTGTTTCAGTCGTGTTCTCTCCGCGGTGGAGGGCCGTTAGCGGTATTTTGAACGCGGTTACGAAAACAATAACGCGGTGTATGGCGGTAACGAACACCAATAACGCGGTGACCTGCGGTAACCAACGGTAAAAATACCGTACCAGTACCGCACTCCATCGCGGTACAGAATGATAACCGCGGTAGTTTGGTGGTATCACCGCGGTAAGTATCGGCCCATAACCTCGTTAAACAGGTCGCTTACTGAGAGCATAGCTGTATAAACCAGCTCCATACTAAGTCATTACCTCAAATAAATCTGATATAGACTTTATTCTAGTAGTTGAAATTACACAAATTATAGTCAGGACTATTATATTTGATTGATTCTTGGTAAAATTTAGCAAATTCACGTATAATTACCATTACATGCTTCATTGCCTAACTATCAGAAAATTTAACAACAGATTGTTGAGAATTTTTACAAAACAATCAATTGTCATATACGTATGTCCAAAGCCTGTTGATTTCTATTAACCAACACCCCTAAACATATAAAATTGAGTTATTAAATAAACATATTCCATACCCATCAGTGAAAAAAACTTTGGGTTAGAGCTGCCTATTTTCGAGGAATCGTGTTTTTGGATGTTTGTTAGCCAACTAACCCTGGATCAGTGTCAGTTGTGAGCACGATTAGGCTAATGACTCGTTGAATTAAAATCAGCAACTAAAGCTAATAGTAACTCAAAGAATAAAGTCAAATTAGGAGATGAGATTGGTAATTTTCAGACTGTAAATTGGGAACTTTGAAATTCTTTGTATTTATTTTTCGGGGGAGGATCTGGCGAACAGGGGGAGGGTTACTGAAGACGAATTTTTTTTTTTTAATACCTAAATAGGGTTTCCACTAGGACAGTACCGGGTTCGTCAACCAAACCCATTCCCCTCCCTCTAAAAAGCGTTTTCATCTACCTTAAACCCCCTCGTTTCATGTTCATCAACATGTTAATGATCATTGATATTTTCATTTTCAGTTGAGAATGGATACCAGTACATTAACAAGTCAGGACCATTATGCTGGGTTGATTCAGTTTGATTCATTAAATAATAGAATTGTTGCTTTGGATATTATTTGTCAAATGTTTTACTCTTTTGATTTTCTCGATATGAGTTCTGTTATATATTTCGAGAATATTATTGAGTTGAAAACTGTACACAATTTTCTCTGGAAACATAATCACTGTCGTGCCGTATCAGACACATCACTCCACCAATTACAGAAAGATGATTTGATGATGACATTTAGCAATTCCTGGAAATGTTTAAAGCAATTCCTGGAAATGTACACCATTCCAAAGAAGCAGTACTCGACATTTCCAGTGAAAATGGAAGTCAATATTCCGGAGAAGTTTCGAGCAAATATAGCGGAACATGCGTATGTACAACACAAGGAACCGCACCCACGTGCAGCGCCTCCTCCAGTTACGATGCAGTTAACTACAGGTTTGTATGCGTACAGCGTTAACCAGGGGGGAATACCAATACCTGGATGGAACGCGGGTGCGGTATGGGTCCTATCGACACTAATCTGGTGAGTTATTATTGAAATGTTTCATTCGCCATATGTCTTCATCACATTGGTGTCGTATAGTTTTCACTAAATCGTCGTGCAAAGATCTGAACAAAATCACTTAGTCAATAACCCGACGGTCCCCTTTAAGCATATGATTTTTTCCGAGTAAAACATAAGAGGAACAACTCTACATGTTCTAAAGCTCCGAACATACTATTTTGGGTTATCTTCTTGCTATATGTGGATAGAATATTTTGCCAGCCGCTGTTCAAATGGGATGATCTTTGAAATAACGGTTTCGTCCAAACTGTTAAGACTATATATATCATATTGACATATATCAACTAAAATATTTCAGAATGTCCTTACGTAAATATATTACATTGTCGTTCAGAAAGCGTTAAGATAGTCTACCCTCAACTAAAGCTTAATTGGCCACTATATGTTTGTCTGTCGAGTTTAACGCATGATAAACATGTCCATGTGTCGGGAATTGTGAGAAAAGTATCAACATTTGTGAGATTGCTTAGAATATTATCATAGTTGTGCTCCAAGTTGATAAAACGTCATACTTGATATCCAGTTGTCATTGTTATCATTATTAGACCAGGTATATAAATGTATATGTATCGGTAATTAAGGCGACAATCGATCATAATCAATATGAAATAACGTGCATTGTGACTTGCCCATTGTGAATTATTCATTGAATATCGTCCAGCTGATCAATTGCAACCTGGTATAAGGCCTTAATTTATCTCCCACGAAACGTTTGTTTCTGCTTAAATTTAACAACTGTTGCAAATGTTCACCGACGTTGGGTTTACACAATCAAACCATCTCCCCCTTTGCAAGCAACATGCTAACAGTAGTGCATACAACCTGATTGCCATGGGTTGTGGCTAAACATAAGCCCAAATGTTTCACTTTAAACCAGCTTTATCACATATATTTGTTGTACTGAGCGAAACACATTTGCACATTAATGTCATTAGATAATAAGTTAAACGAACGGCCTGTTTAGTATTTGAAAAATGCCTAAGTGAACTGCTCAGAAATCACTAAAACGGAAACACTAAGGCCCAAGAAAACTCGAGCTTACCCGAAAATCCATGTGAAGTTTGGTGACAATCGGATTAGGGATGTTGCCTGCATGGTTCGCCAAAGGATTTAGTCATACAAAGAGTAAGTTAAAAGATGGTCAATGGTGGCGTTGTTTTTCAACGAAAATCATTCAAATTTGATAGCAAGTAATAGGGATGTGTGAAAACATTCCGCGCATACCGGTACACGGGCGAAAACAATTCAGAATTATATTCAGTTGGGGTTAAATTACATAATCATGTTGCCAATTTGTTTCAGAGTGATTAAAACACGTGGAATGGTCCATAGAGCCGACACCAACTATTATTCGGCACCACTACCACGAACATCATTAACGAGCATTGTTTTTGGAGCTACCCCGCCCACGTGCTTCATAGGTTTCAACGAGACACCACGTGTGTGACATCCGAATGGTAATATGTCTCTGTCAGTACCATTTAGTCGCGAAGAGTCACTCTGTTGGTAATTAGCTTCAAAAGAAAATCGTCATAGACCATTTGTTATTCAGATTAAGAAATATTTATCCACGTTAAGTGTGTTCTTGGCCGACTATGTAATCATGACCGCCATTGTTAAGTGACAAACGAAAAGTTTGAGTAACAGAAAAGAGCGTTCCTTGTTATTTTATACCTGATATTGTAGTAATAAAGAGCGTTTATTTCACTTTGGCGCACCAACAATTGAAAAAGCCTGTGACCGTGGAAAGTATTTGTAGATGCATACGAAGCCGGCATATCAATATTGTGTATCGACCAGCCTATCGTATACAGTGTGTGTATCGACCAGCCTATCGTATACAGTGGCATGAATCGTGTAAACGCTCCAGTCGGAGGAGAAATATACAGGATATTAAAACCGGACTTCGGTCAGGAATCAGTCTGGGTGAACGTCGACTCTATATTTGAAATATAGAGTCTAGAGCTAATGTAGCCAAAACCATTTCTATTCAGCGAAGAGCTTCCCCAAAATGACGTCACGGATTTTTAAAAATACATCGATGATTGACAGGTGTCCCCACGTGTTATTTGTTATTTATCAACCCACAGAAGGCCTGTGTCGCGACATAAACTTACAGAAGATACTATTTGTCGTGTGTGCGACTATTCTCTTTCGGGAGATGAACTCGCAGTATCAACGGGAAAGCTGCATCCGAGAGCAAAAAATAAGGTCGTCATCAAAAATGATGCTTTAGAACTATTTAAAAGCATAAAATTAAGTCATTTCCTCGGTGTTTGACTTTCAGGTGACTTTTTTACGGCAAATAATTTGATTTGCAAACCATGTTACAATAAAGTAAATCAAATACACGGACATGAGTAAAGTTCTATTTATATTTATGGGAGGCCAAGTTGGTACCATACGCAGGCCTATATATCAGATCCAGCACATCCTTCAAATTAATCGGAATCGTACCGAATATATAATTTCGAAGCCATTTTTTCTGTCTCTGTTGTATTTGCAAGCCTCGAAATTCCGCTCTGTTACTATATTTAGAGGTGACATTATGGGAGTCTCCGCCCACTAACACTTGTTTATTAACCCATACGGTTTCATTGGACGGAAAATAATTAACGCAATCAATCAGATTACGGAATCCCGAGGACTTGGAAATGAGATAGCGATGTTATCCGTCAGACCTAATATTCAATGTTGTAATGAATATTTAGGTATGAGTTTACTCAGACTGGTCAGGAATATCACATCTCCAAGTGTCGTGATGAGATAAAATTTACCGTAGCTCGATTCAGAAGAAGCAGCCAATAGAAAATGATAGGTCGCATAGTACACCCGTGATGGAATATGTACACTATGTAACAACGGACAAATCGGTGACGAAATTCACTATATTTTTTACTGCCAATCATTAACAGAGCGAAAAATGCTGTTGCACAAGTCATATTGGAATTGCCCAAGTCCAATGAAACTAAAAATCTTGTTCTCGACGAAAAAACCATCGATAGCTAGGAGACTGTAAATTTGTCAAGATTATGGAGGATCGACTAGCTACTTGAAGAGGTCGGACAGATGCCGCATACTATGCCTCCTCACGGTTGTATGGGAGGCCAAATTCACATTTAATATTGAATTGCGCTTAAGCGCAAATATTGAATTGCGCTTAAGTGCAATCAATTTCGCTTAAGCGTAATTCATGGTTGTATGTAACTAAACACCCCTGGTGAATAAATAGGTTTATCCATAACTCACCCTTCACCTATTGACATATCACCTATTGTTTCCATTGGTTATGCTGGGTAGGGAGCTAGCCTAAATTATTATTCCAAAATGGCTGCTTCACCATATATGGTGGCAGTGAGAGCACAAAGTTTGATAGAAGATGCAAGAAGGGAATTGACTACGGCGACAAATTCATCGGATGACAACTTACAAGGAGAAATAGCTAGGAATTTTAGACGTCGGGGGTAACGGAAACGAAGGATTCGTCCCTCTCAGTCCGTCACAAGTCCAGTTAAAAGAGGTACCGTACAATGACTGAGTGATTCAGTGAATTTGTGATATAAAAATCATTTTAAAAAACCACAAACATATTTTGTTCTCATTATAGTAGCCAGGAATAGTCTAATTCGTTTTAAATTAATGTTCAGTTCAATACTAGATGTGGCAGTGCATTATGTCCACTGCTGTCTCGTGATCAAGCCGCGTGTCTGCGCGTGCATTTAAAATATAACGGTGCGAAACTTTTAATGACGTCATTACTCAATTTAGGAATTCCGGAAACGAATTTCCGAGAGAGAAAGACTGCTTCAAAACGCGCGACATTGACGTAAACACAGTCCTTCAGTTAGGTCCCTCATGTGCAGAGGGGCACCTCAATATGTTTGATTACATTAAAAAACTAAGTACTGAACAGTATGCGTCAAGTAAAAAGTCAACAATATGAATAATTGATAACCATGATAGTATTGGATAAAAAAGAAGTTCCATGCGCAACATGTATTTTACTGCTTAGGGTCAAGGTCACGCGTTTTGAGAAGCAGTTTTTCCCGAATGAGAGTTGCGCTATATTTAGAAACAACAACAAATTGCTATATATCCAAAGTTCTTTATTTGATTTTACCATGTTTTAGAGTAATACAATAATACAATACATAATTAAATAACATTTTATATATAATCATCAATAAATTAAGACATTATTGTGACTTAAATATGGTATAAACAAAGGGCAATGCTCAGTTTTCAAACGCAATGGTAGAAGTAAGATAAACACGTCTGTCCTGTGACAAATTGTGAACACCCGGTAGAGACGTCAAACAAATGTATGAAGTAAAGAGTCCAACAGCGTCGCTGGTCTCTTACTGTCTGTAATATAGATAGTAATCCAGTCTTAGATCTAATTTATTGCTATTTTAATTACAAACAAAAGGAATCACTAATCATATACTGCCCACTTGCCTGTCGGAATAATATAAAAAAGCCACATACAGAGTGACTAAATGCAAGGAGATACGTTTCGCCATGATGTAAATTCTTATGAGTTCCCGACCTACTAGATAGGTAAGTATGATATTTATTCATGTATATTTTACGTAGTGATAATATAATACCCCATTCAAACTTCGCTACAAATGACGTCGTTCGCTAACAAACGAATCGGCGAGGACGGCCATATTGATTTTTTCAATTGGCGATCCACGTGTTTCACAATTCAATGGTCAAGGACACTAAACAGTGTCATGTTGAATTGTTAGCCACGGTTTCATATATAGGTAGTTTTTGTCCGTTTTTTGCCATTTTTGCTAATAATGTATTGATTACTAGTATTGCCAATTAATTTATATTCCATGTCAAATTATTGCCATATTTTGCATTAAATTCCATTTTTGAAAGATTTTTTCGTATATTTTTGATAAATATCCATATTTTATACCAATTTTGCATTTATATTGCCCATTTTCTTGAATATTGCTATTATTGATTCACCTGAATAACTTGATATACAATTAATTGCCAATTTTTAAGAATATTGTCCATTTTTGATAATTTGCTGCATTTTTGTAAATTTTTGCCAACATTTTGATATGTTCTGTCCTATTTTGCTATCAATTGTTTGATTACTCTATATTTTGTCAAATGTTTATGTAATTGATCCTGTTTACCTTCCATAAAATAGTTTTGCCTGATTAAATGTCCATTTTTGCTATTTTCTGAGATAATTGAAATTATTGATAATTTTTGATCTGATATTGCCACTTTTTGCCATTTATTTTTCATATACAATGCCTATTATCCATTTTTGTATGCCATTCCAGATTTTGACATCCAATTTTGCAATGTTTGTCCTCATTTCATTCCATAATATTCAATTTTGCATTTATGTTATTGTTATAATGAATGTCAACACCCATTTAAAGGTGACACCAAGCTCGTGAGAAGTAAGATACTACTTCAGGGCATTTGTTACAGATAGTTCTAGTATATTTATTATTTTTCACTGTCAATTTATTTACTTTTGAAGATGGCTTCCATAAATAATAAAGTAAATGTAAACACAGCAAATTTTTATGATCTGCAAGCAATTCCCGGGATTGGACCCACAGTTGCAGAGTCCATTATTGAAAGAAGAAAGACATTAAGCTTTCTATCAAAGGAAGATTTGTTCATGATCCCATTTTTCAGAGGGTCGAGGGATCAAATGGAAGTTATTGATTTTGCAGTACCACCAAAGCCAACATATGTTGATAATTCCATCAACAATCACATGGTGACACAAAATCCCAAATGTTATTAGGTCACCAATACCAAATGTACCTTCACCTACATTCCCACAACAGATTTTCGGTGCAGGATACTTATCTCCTGGAAATCTAGGTAACACAGGGGTGATGAATATGTCATCAGATTCATATATCACTTATGATGAGCAAAGGAAACAAGGTGAAGATATAAGGGTCGAAAAATACCAGCCCACATCACCAAATTATAATAGAAGGGTTGAAAATGACCAGCCCATGACACCAAGTCATAGCAACACCGGTACACCGCAACGACACAAATGGTTGGGTGATTTACCAGGGATGGACTCAGATAGTGATAATGAGTAGTCATATTCTGTTACAAAAGCTTCAAAAACTGCAACGGGTAATTATGTGACAGGTCAGAGAGTGATACCAAAAACAACTTTGGTAAACACAACCGGTTTACCGGTCATGCGTACAAGAGTAGTGACTCCACCAAGTGCAAGTTACTCTGCGACATTTCCCATGAGCGCAGTAACAACACCATCTAAGACATCAACCATTATTTCTAACCATGGTGTTATACAACCACATCAGTCATCACAAAATGTGATTACTGGTGCTTACAGTACTGTCCCAGCACAAGCAATGCCAGTAAATGTTAGTAAACACAGTTTGACTAGGTCTGCAAGTTACAATAATACTGGTGCAGTACAGTACACTACCAGTAATGTCACAACCATTTCAAACAAGTTTTCAATTGCCAAATATGTCAACTAGTAAGCCAACATTCACTTTTGGTAATACTAATAGTAAGACTCCACCGAAGGTGCAAAATACTGCACCGGCAAATACACGAAAGCCAATTATGCCACACAAAGTGCCAAAACAGCCTCAAACAGTTTCGGCATACAATCCACCAATTTCACAAGCACCCACTAGTATGAATAGTCAGGCACAGACACAATTAGTTGCAAATTATGCAAACATGCCAAATTTGAATATGCCACCACCATATATTGATTGGAAACATGGTCGTGTAGGTGCACAAACCAATAAAAACCACTGGTCACTAGATGTTTCGCAACCTACACAACCATTGTATAACACGGGTTCAACATCAAAAGGTTCACCGCAGGTGTCACCCAATGGTAACCAAACGTTGATAACCGCAGGGATACAATACCAACAACAACCAAATATAACTCAAATGCAACAACCTCAACCATTTCAACAACCTCAGAAATTTCAACAACCACAACAGCCGGTACAGCCACAAATGTATAACCCACAGCCAGTACAGGCTCATCACAACAATCCTAATAGGGACGAGAGGCGTAAACCATTCACCCAAAGCATCTTACATTTGAAGGCAATGGCGATTGGAAATCATTCCGACTCAAGTTTATGAACTTTGCAAATGTTGAACAATGGAATGAAATTTTAAGTAAAAATGCACTATGCTGGTTTTTAAAAGGCAAAGCCAGCGAATACGACACAATGTTAATGGATCAAAATCCTGACGCAACCTTTGCCGAAACCATGATAGCCTTGGAAAATCGCTTTGGTTTTCATGATCTACCAGAGACCGTGCAGTTAGAATTTGTTCAATCAAAGCAGGATTCAAATCAATCTTTAGAAGATTCTCGAGAAAACCATCGTTTTAAACATTTCGGCAATTTCGTGGTGGCGCGGTTTTTGCATATTCAAATAGAAGAATGACAGATGTCATATGTACAAAGTGCACTGGCTTGGATATTTTTTGTAGTTTCGTTACTTTTCTATATCCAATCTTCATCAAAAACAAAATCTAAAATAGTTCTCATTTGTTGAATTAAAAATGCCCAATCGCACATTGATTTATCTGTATTGGATGTATATTCAGCAAGAAGAGCAATAATATATATTGAATCCATATTGTAACCATCCCTGGCTAAGTGGTCCTGCTAATATACTATGATGTCGGTGCCCGCGCAGAATGTTTATGATGCTGCTATGGCAAACATATTCTGTGACTAATTAAAACCATGTAATGCCGGGAGCTGCGCTGGTGTAGCATTAAACATATATATGCCAGTGCATTCCCTTATATATTCGAGTCTCACATACAGGAAGACATTTGAACTGTATTTTGCTAGTAAACACACATGCCAAATTCCATTCCATTCAGACTTAACATCCGGAATTGAAAACAAACTTAATTGACATATAAGACAATTAACATAATACGTTCTATTTCTTTTAAAACAGCTATATAAAAATGACTAGAATTAAGGAAAGCTTTTTTTTTTTCAATATAAATATTAAGATTGGATGTTGAAAAAAACGTGACACTGGACAAAATAACTGGTTCAAACAAGACCCATGCACACACAAGGGTCTTGTATCACGTAAACAATAGCGACCCCTCTCTCCGATTGATGACAATATCCGATTCCCCAAATCTCGCACGTTTTAATATTGCAGGGTGACGTCATCGCCGGGGACGTCTAGTGGCAGACCTGTGAGAGAAACGGACGCCTCAACGATATTCGCCAATCCTTTTCGCCAGGCTCACGCGAGAAATAAAGAAGCTACCGGTGGCTGGTAAAAATCGATGCGGCCGTTGTGGAGTCCTTTTCGGGACCCCCGACGATGAGGGAAAAGGAGAGTGGTCGGGGTGTGAAATTAAGACATGCCTACATTGTGTGCACACTGTCTACGGGAGCATGTCGAAAAATCCAACAAAGAAAGAAATCAAATGCAGCCAGCACAAAATAGCTCCTAAATTTATAGGTAATACTGAAGCTACATAGGAAGTTTAGTGAAGATCGGATGAGGGGTGCGACCTGTATGTAGTGCCAAAGGAAATTGTTGACGGACGGACACAAACCCGTGACAATAGCTCACTTTGTTCCCCATCAAGCCAATAACCTGCAGGGATGAGTGAAAACATTCCTTGCTATGCGTACATGGGCGAAACATTGAATTAATTATATTTAGTTGGGATTATATTTCGATGTGCTTGCCATGCATTCTCATGACATTTATTGCTCTCATTTCGGTCTTTGTTGTTCAGGGTCCTTGTGGCGATGATGTTCCTGTTGTAAGCAGGGTCATTTTATCCAGACTTATTTCGCACGATTTATCAACAAAACTAAAATTGTGTGGCAGAGGGGACCCGCCAGATAAAAACATGTGGTTTCCAATACCACACTCTGACGTGTGTTCTTGGGCGACTATGTTAATGACCACCGTTGTTAACTGACAAATTGAAAGTTTGAGTGATCCAGAACAGAGCGTTCCATGTTATTTTCTTCTTGTTATGGTAGTAATAAAGAGCGTTTTTTTCACTCTTGTGAGCGAACAACTGAAAAAGAGCTGAAAAAAGCCTGTGACAATGTAAATTATTTGTCAATTTTCCTCGCACAAATAGGTTCATATTGAATCAGGATATTCAGTTTGATATTGGACCTATTTGATTCTGAATTAGTGGACTTATGGCCGTTAATAAATTCTCTTTCATGGCGCGGACTACAGTGAAAATATTATACACAGCGTGCATCTGGTTAGTTGATTTAGGTTTATTAAATCCCGATGGGAGTAGTTTAAGTGGATCAATTAACGCAACATATGCTCATGCAAATACGTTCATAATGAATGTATTTCAAAAATCCAAATACGCCATTTATAATGAGCGCTTACCAGTTATTCCGTTGAATAATGGGCGTTTGGTATGGGGGTGCTTCAAATATGCCCGGTGCGGACGTATTTGTAATATGAATACGCACATTTACGACTTTTTTTATGCCCATTTACGTTCATATAGAGCGTATTTCAGATTAAAATAACGCCAATATGAGCGTATTTGAAATATGTTAAATGTGGTCCTATTTTTTAGGAAAACAGGCTGCAAGTATAGCTGATATGAATTTAGTTAAAATTGAAATAAGTCCATATTGAACTTTCGTTGAACGTTTAGGTTCATATAGGGCTTATTTCAGGCCCACGAGATAAGTTCACTATGCGCGTATTACACCAAACTCACATATGCCCACAAATCACAGTATTCTACTTTACCCGTAAGTGGACAACAGCGGGAATTCAGTAGTTTATGTCAAATAATAATTGCGGTCGGACAAAATTTATGCATATTGCAAAGACTTTCAAAGGCGAAATAAAAAGGGGATTTCTTCACTAAAAATGTGCACTAATCTCACGGGAATGGTTTCTGGGGGGGGTCAGGATTCGGCGTACTGCATCCCCCCATCGAGGTAATATGAAATATCCCCCCATGTTGGCATTCTTAACCCCTGCGTTGATGGAAATCCTGAGGCGATCACTGGTGTATATATAACAATCAACTAAAGGCTGCCAATAATTTAAACAGAACGTCCACCAGTTGCGTTATCGCGCGAATAATTCCTTTAAGCGGCCTGACGACTTGGTCCCAGCAAACAGCTCTCTGCACGTTCAGAGCTTGACTTACTGTGGTCAAACATAGACGCGGTGATTGGGTTGTCAGCAGACGCATATTACAGGACTGTACAATCCATGTAAAACTCTCAATACTGACGGCGGGTACGTAAATACTCTGCTTCGTGTGGATGTACAAACATTTGTTCTTCGTTTCATGATGACAAATATTCCTGTATCATATACGCGTGCATGACTTACGCATTCAGTATAGATTCGTTATACCTTCCGGTTTCGTGAGACGACGCATAATCTTGAAATTATGCAATTAAAAAAAAAAAACATAAATCAATAAAAAGAACATAAATCAATGTTTAGGATTTAAATAGTTTTTTTTTCAGGATTTCAAATTGAGAATAATAACAACCCCTGTTAAAATTACACGCCAACAGAATGAGTTCATTCGATTAGATTGCTATGACGCGGGTCATCAGAAAAGTACATTGCGACAAAAAATAGGAGGACAACTGCAATGATGGCGATTCCATAGATGTCCGTGGGAAGTTCGAAAATGAGACCATCAAACTCTTTGACGGGTCTCAGGGAGAAGTATGTATAATTTAGTTGACCTTGGGGTTAATACTATGAAATGTTATACCTGTAAATAAAAATACTATTTATTTGCAATAACACATTTGTCTTGACTTTCCATAATTCAATAAAAATTAACCCTCATTATTTGGCCACTAATCTATGAATATACCTGAATATATAAACATTTAATTAATAGTTTTAATAGCTAAAGTTTTATCGTATCATAACCATACAATGTTGTCCTAATATGGTCACGGTGATGATGTGTAGGTGTCTTGTGCCAACTTTTGTGGTCAAAACTATGTTTACTGTTGGGAAGTTTCATACCAGTAGACTGATATATACATTTCACACAACATAAAGGCTAATATCAACCAAAAATTAGTGGGACATTTGTTTGGATACCACTTAGTTTGAGTCGGTAGCATATTGCTGACTTTTGGTAAAACATGTGGTCTAAATTGCCATCACATGCATGGAATTTTTTCAAACCATTGGCGATATCGGGTTATAATTTTCCAACAAATCGAAAGCTTATGAGGTACTAGCTGGAAACTTCCAATCCAAGTTTGGACATTGAAGTTTATAAAAATGAACACTTTCTGATCACGGATCTGTGTCCAAATATGTTACTTTTTCAGTTAAGGTGAGGGGTATTCATATTAGAACTGCCACATGGAGTTGAATGTATATGGTATGCATATGGAATTTAAAGTGACATACACGCAATTATATTTGTATTTAATTAGTTTACCTTCTAAATATGTGTACCTGTGACATGGCATTATAAAGGTGTGTACCTGTAATATGGCATTCTAAATATGTGTACCTGTGATATGGTTTTATAAATATGTGTACCTGTGATATGGTATTATAAATCTGTGTACCTGTGCTATGGTATTATAAAGCTGTGTACCTGTGATATGGTATTCTAAATATGTGTACCTGTGACATGGTATTACAAATCTGTGTACCTGTGATATGGTATTATAAATATGTGTACCTGTGACATGGTATTATAAATATGTGTACCTGTGATATGGCATTCTAAATATGTGTACCTGTGATATGGTATTATAAATCTGTGTACCTGTGCTATGGTATTATAAAGCTGTGTACCTGTTATATGGTATTCTAAATATGTGTACCTGTGCTATGGTATTATAAAGGTGTGTACCTGTGATATGGTATTATAAAGGTGTGTACCTGTGACATGGCATTCTAAATATGTGTACCTGTGACATGGTATTATAAATATGTGTACCTGTGAAATTGCATTATAAAGGTGTGTACCTGTGACATGGCATTATAAATCTGTGTACCTGTGACATGGGATTATAAAGGTGTGTACATGTGATATGGTATTCTAAATCTGTGTACCTGTGATATGGTATTATGTAAACATTGTTGACTCGGTTACCTTATTGAATAATGTGTGTCTTACAAAACATGTACATGTAAAATTGAACCATATTCACACATAAATTAAGATGACAGTTTACTTCCGTAAACTCCTAGCATAAATGATTCAAACCGATACCGTTGAATTGTGTAATGACGTAGAAAAAACATAATCATGCATATATGTCACATGATTAATCGGGAACTTTAGTCGACCAAAATTGGGTTATATGATGAAATATTTTATAAATGATAACTCAGTCGGCACCTGGGACGGAATTTACCACTGGTGCCAGCTACGAGTTATCTCGTAGGTAAATACATATTACGTTTTCGACCTCTTATGCGACATAGAGTGTACTGATGATTGTATATAAATTAATTTACGTTGTTTCCTGGAGAAGGGGACATAACTCACTCAACACCAGGTTCCATTTTGGGCATATTTATTGCCAACAAACATAATAAATTCAGAATGACTGATTTAACAATAAACTGGTGCACAAATATGATTGCACAAATACATAGAGAATACCTACGAGTTTTGGTTGAATACCCGAATTATCTCATGAGTGGGTGCAAGGAAGTACAGAATTTCCAAAAGCGGCTACAAGCCGCGAGTGGAAATTCTGTACTTCCTTGCACCCACGAATGAGATAATCCGGGTATTCAACCAACCCCATAGGTTTTCTTTTTATTATATGCGCTACGCTATAAACGGCCCAAAACTTCTAGTTTGTCCCACAGTTCACTTCAAACTGTTAGAAAGCTTCGACATTTGCATTTTGTTTACATTCCATCAATTGATTTGTTCACCACTGAATGACAAATATCGAGCATATCCGCCATAAAAAATAGTCCCCATTGTTTTATTCTGAAATGATGTGAGAAAATTAATGTATACATAATTTAATGATAAGAAAATATAATAAAACAAGTTAACATTATAACAATTAAATAACAGTTTATGAACATTTTAAGTCTTTACTTAGCGAGAAAGCACATGGCTCACAAGCTATCGATCGGCCATTGTGTTTGTATCGGTAACAAATCACTTCCGTTTTAAGAATTAAACTTTTTCGAGTTGGAGAAATCGTGTTTGATTTTGACGAAATGTGTGAGAAATCACAACAAGTAAATAGGTTGGTTGGCTGTTATCATACAATACGCATATGGCGAATGATAGGCCAGCTAAACTAATTCAAACTAGTAACATTAAACAGTCAAAGAACTAAAATTATTGAAATTAAAGTTCACGAAAGTCGGAAAGTTTTCAAATCGTTATCTTCTTCCATGATTCTATCAACTATTTTAAAACTTTGTTATCGATAAAATACAACATTTTAAAACAAATCAATTCAATCACTGTCTGAGTCATAAATCCTTCGAATTCGCTTATACTGCTTGGCCGAAACAGGACTAGTCTTCAGTTTCATTTAATTCATCATGACTTTCTGGTTCTGTGAACTCTGTAAGTACACATTGACTTTTCTCCTCATCTTCCTGGGTAATATGCATATATTTAAGTGGCACAGTCGGTGTAGAGAAGCTGCTAGATGTTGTTGAGCGCAAGTTGATGAAATTCCCGCGCTCCAGTGTTCATTGCCACCCCGATTGGTATATGAGGGACAAACTCGTCATCGTGTGTCACCTGTTCAGTAGAGGCAATATCTTCATCGTCGTCGTTGATGTCAATTTCGTCTTCATTGATGGTTGATTGACTTGAAACGGGGATGTTGGACAATTGATAATATCGAATGAGCCAGAAGGGTCCACCTCAGTATCCCTAACCAAATTAACTCAGAACGAGTTTATTGGTTGGGATAGGCTAGGTAAGAATGAAACGGGAAACGTTTTGCTATCTTTTAATGGAATAAGCGGAAATTAACACTGGACCGGTAATGCATGATAGCAGTTTAAACGTGAACAATCATTAATACGTAAACATTACAATTCAAACGGATGGATACGTATTAATCTTATTGTATATACAGTATCCATGAATAGCTTTTTACTGAATTGGGACGACAAAAGTGGGCTTTTTCTTGTTTTCATTGTATATAGTAGACTTTTCAGGTCCGCCAGGGGTCAATACTATGAACAATTTTATAGCTGTAAATACAAATAGTATTTATTAATTTGTAATTACAAATTTGTGTTAACTGTCACAGTGGTACAGGGAAAATTATTGTAACACCTTAGACTGGGCAAGGGGTGAAACCCCTAAAACGTAGAAAAAACTAACTCACCACTCTGCTCCCATTCACCCGTTATCACTGTTATCTGAATACCAGACGGACATGTATATAGAGCTAAAATAACTGACAACAATTTATATGGGAAAGTTACAATGCATGCTATTATTTTGTTATTAGTGATATCGCCGGTACTACGACATGATGTGCTAACAAAATCTCGCAAAGATATGTTGATTATTGTAGATTGCTTACGGGCAAACCGTTACCTGTGAGCGATTCACAATATATTGAATCACGGCAAGCCCAAGTTACAAAATAATTAACCAATCATAAGTTGAGCGGTGATCGCTTATCAGAGCTATCGAATGGGTACACGGATTGCTAAGTTGGTGACCACGTGTCTGCGCAAAATTAACTAATAAACTGTTCGATTGTAGAGTGTGTATGAAAGTACAAGTCAGTGTGATATCGAGTACTACAACCAATTTGGTATCATTGTTTTCACAAATTACAACCATTCAGTTTGTGAAAACAAAATATTATTTTGATGGTATAACATTATATAAATTGTGCCCATCCTTTGATTTCAAACTGATCCGCTACTCTATTCATAACACATTGAGGCAGGAACGTGGCTCCATTTTATCAGGTGGTGTCCATCACAGTATCGAAGCAGGGACGTTCTAAGGCTCTCGGTTATAGGAGGGCTGCTCATTTTCAAACTGCTCCGATATCTTATAATATATCGCGATATGGACGTGGCTATATGGGCTCCGTTTGGTGATGGGGTGTCCATCCTATAATTGCAATAGGCACCCTTTCAATAAAAAAAAATGTCTATAAATTCCACATAGCGATGGAATCGTTTATCAAGAGGAGAGTATTTTAATTTTTCTTCGCTGATAACAAAAGTTAGTCAAACACGTATATTCGTCATTCGCGTTAAAACATTGCAGTCGCCTGATTGAAAGATACATTGCACAGTCGCCGGATTGAAAGATACAATTGATAGTCAATCATGGAGAGTGGTCATGAATGGGTGCCAATTGACACCACAATTCGTTGGAAATGATGCAAAAGGAAAGTTTCATTTTCATGATCTATGCTCTTCAGAAAAGGCAGACTCTGGTGTTTTGGCAATAGCTGTAGCCACTGAACTCTGTCGCTCCGGTTAGGCGCTTATTCAAGCCAAAAGCCCGCAGAAAGCATCTTTCAAATTGCATTTCAAAACAATCTGTAGTACAATTTCCATCATCCAAAAAATACATATTTCAAAACCAACAATAGTCACAGTACAGTGAAACATGATTTATATAGTGGCAAAGGGCCACTTTCGGACCAGTATCTCAAAAGGATTGAATGTCACCCAGCAAATTTTATTACTCAAAAGGCCTGTACACTGCCAAAAAACATTTTCTTATTTTGACAAAAATATTGTCTTGGGAGTCACACAAGAACATATCTCTTGATTAGTTTTGAGAGTTTTTCTTAGCGAAGAAATTATTCTTTCTGTTACTGAATGAGTATACTAACTTCTTAAATAACATTTATGTGATCCTTAACATGATTCCAGGTTGTGCGATATCGAGTAGGAAAAATGGCCACGCTCTTAAATAATAAATGTTGTAAAATAATGTAGAATTAAAAAAAAACAGCTACCCTGATAAGCTAGTATCGTTTACCGATCACACAGATATCTTTGCTTACACATTATCTAATATATAAGTTTTTGTTTGTAGGTTTTTAATACTGAACATTTCAGTATCGACGAGAGTCGATTAAATAGCTTTCGGAATGCCACTCCGGTAACGATTGCTGAAGCCTTCACATCACCTAAGAAGAGAAGACTTTCCATCAAAGGAAAAATTTAATCCGTGAGCATTAGTATTTATGTGTTCCTAGTTCATGACAATAAAAAGCGTTGTTATTGCCTGCCAGATGGCTGACTGAGTGAATTACAATTTAGATATAAGTTCCCATCACTGAATATACATGATATATGTAATTTCATATTCAAAGTTTTTGTCTGCTCTCTTTTGATGAATGCAACATAGTGTACAGCTATCAAATCGTGCTAACCAGTTTTTGTGTTACTCATTTTATTAGCAAGGTTTAGATCCAATGACTTGAACTTCTCACTTCCATATTATAATATCTACGCCCATAAATTCCCATAATATTCTACCAGTTTTTGTGTTAATCATTTTATTAGCAAGGTTTAGATCCAATGACTTGAACTTCTCACTTCCATATTATAATATCTACGCCCATAAATTCCAATAATATTCTACCAGTTCAAAACCTGGGAACCTTTTTGATTTTCTGCATGACTGGAAATTTATGGCATTGAAAAAAAATAAATATATTTCTTGATTAAAAGCTGTCCCTCTGCATGGTTGCCCACTTCCAACAGTTCAGATGCCGCTTATGGCGTGCACTCATAAGCAAGTTGCCTTTACTTGCAATTGACTGGTCTCTTGGTCCAGGATTGACTCGATTATAGATATTTTATTCAGCGCCAGAGGGGCTTTGCGCACATTTTGATCATTTCAACATTTTAATTAAAAAAAAAATTAATTAAATTTCAAACAAACAAATGTTAGTTTAATTTTTTAATTTTGTTTCTTTTTAGATTCAACTCCTTACTCAATTTAACACAATTTAAAAAAAAAATTAAATGATATTTTTTCTTATTTTTAAAACCTAACGCCGTTATACCACACGAATTACCACATCCCTAATTTAATTGAAATCGGTCCAGGGGTATTGGCGAACTGACAACGGACATACAGATAGACAGCTCCTATACCCTTTAATATATACAGATATATATGTAAATACACACAATTTTGTCTTTGCGGGTGACGCATCTTGCAGAAATATATCACTATATCACAAACAAAGTGATGAACAGAGCGTGAAACTCGTGTTGAGATACATGCCATTTGTTAAATTGATTTAAACACAGAATGAGATCGGATTAATAGTCAATGAGCGTTACTTGTTTCTCAACGAATAAATCCATTGAGCGTGCACGCGGTCACGATAATTTATGACTTGTCAATAACCATTATATAGGCCTATCTTTTGATCCGATTGGGAAGAGGCTAGTTTGATTGCATAATCATATCACTGAGTTGTCAATTAGCTGGCAACTGAACGACAAAAACGGCCCCTTGGACCCGGTTTGGCTGGACCACCAACGTAGGTTTAAACCAGGTTTAAACCGGAGATGACGAATCCGGCCATGGTGTTGAAAGCTTTCTGTCTAGTGAACCAATTTATGCCAAAAATGTTCCAATTTTCATATTTGGGAATGAAAAGCAGGTACACATAATTCAATACTGTGCAGACTAGCCTGATTTCAGCAATGTATGTAACTCAGAAAAGAGCTTAACAAAATCCAAGCACTCAAAGTTATTTATGCAAAAATATGGTTTCAATTTGTTCAAGCAAGAATTTACGCAACTATCTACGAATGCATTTAAAGGTGGATTTGAAATTAAACTGAAAAATAAATACATGTAGTATTATGTATCCTAAAGTGGATCATTGGAAATTTCAAAGGATAAACTCATTGAAAATGGTATTAGGATATACATGTACCATATGACCAAGATACCAGACCAGAAGGTACTAATTAATCACATATTAATGCACATCTCCAACAATATGTGCTTTGACTGAACATTTGACATTTCTTCAAGCGTACTTTAACGAGACTCAATGCCTTCAAAGTGGGTCCATGCGAAATAAGATAAAAGTCTGCAAACACGCAATCATCAAATATAAGAAAATTAATTTATTGTATTGTTATTATTTTCATTGTTAATAAATCTGAAATCTTAATGAGAATTTGCATGACAAAACCATTGTTATGTAAACATTTCACTGTTAGAGTAGAATTAATGATAAAATTACTGCTAAAAATCCAACTAGTTAGTAAATTGTAACCAATGAGACACTAAAATTGATCAATTGAAAAAAGGTCAAAGCATTGAAAAGTATTCTGAAAATCGTATTCAGATTAAAATATTTAATCACTGTAACAGTTTTGTTCATATAACAATAGTTTCAAATTCCAATTCGTATAATTATGTTATTGGAAGAACTGTTAATAATGATATTCTTCGCACATTCACTCGGTCCCTTTAAGAGCACCACAGGTCCCCAGAAAAAAAATTGACCCCACCCTCAATCAAACTTAATCCTATAACAAAGTTTTATTGGGTGGGGTAAAGTTTGTTTCTGGAGACCTGTGAAGAGCACTGTGTATTTCAGGAACAAGTTAGCTGTGCTGCACTACAATGAAAATTGTAAGAGAAGTCAATCAATGACAGCAGCAGGAAATCTCAGGTGGTCAATTGTCCACAGAAAATTTAAAGATGAGCCAACGTTGCGAAGAGTTATGAAATTACCCACATTTGGTGAGTTGTTGAATTCACAATCTGTCCATTACATAAATATATCTGAAAATGTGTCATAAAACTGTCATATAATGAGTCATATAAATGTTTCAATGAAAAAAATACAATATGAGCAATAGTGCGTCCTGATTATTCATAGGAATAGGACAAATATTACATTGCTACTGACTTATTTCAGATTATGTTAAAAAATGCCTGAAAGCAGTGATGAAATCTATCAAGAACAAACCAAAGAAACTCGCTCTAGCAGTACCACCACATATGTGTAGTATAAGGAATTGACCCTATCGCAATTAGCTGTGTGAGCCAATGAGATAATTGCATTATTCATCCTAGAGAGTTAACGGCTTCTGCCAAGAAGCGGTTAGACAAGCAATCTCATTTTACCGGCATACTCAATGTCGCTTTGATTTTGTTAGCCGATTATCGTTGCAAAGATGTTGAATCTTTTATTTATCTTAACAAGGATAGTGAAAAAGTGTAGCTATGGACAATGTAGAAGCGACTCGCGATATCAACACCTAATTCCGGACGTGCATTTTGTGAAGCCGAAAACAGATGTGGAGAAGTGTATGCGATGGATTAAGCTTTGTGGACGTCCACACGAACAGCGTAATGAACATGAAACCCTGTTGTTTGTATAAACTGTTGTAGTGCAACCTTTTCTTGTTTTTTTGCCGTATGATGTAGCCGCTGAACTAAACTGCTTTGGATTCATCAAAGACGATATATACTTGTCAGTAATCTTCTTCCTTTTCATGATTTCCCCAAATTTGGAAGCTGTGATTCGTGTTTGTCACTCTTTGAACCACATACCACTGTTGGCCTGGTATCTTGTAGTTTCTTCAATCGTGTAGCATTTGTCGGTACTCAGGTGTGGTATCAAACACTCATCTCTGTGTTTCATTTTTGTTGCTTGTGGGAACTTCAGGTCACCGCATGTCGTACCAACTGATGCTATGTTTTGTTCATTGAAGAAACGTGCCTGAAATATATTCATATTATTAGCTCATATCTAACAATAGTTAGCTGTACTGTCTCACAATAAATTATTAACATTTTTCAGTGGTTGATCTGTTGGATGTGCTGGCAATCGCTGCAGAGAATCGGAGTTTCGTTACTCAACCAACAACTACAAAAAGATTTGGCGACGACAACATTGGAATTCGAAGATAAACTTCGCGAAATTGAAGTGTTGAAATCATCATCAAAAAAGAGAAAATGTGATGAATCTTCTATCGCCCCTACGTTCTCCTGCATTGAAAATGTTATTGAAAAGGAAACGATTGTGAAGTATTATACTGGTTTCGGTAAAGACAAGTTTAATGAAATGTTCAATTTCTTCGTTCCCGATGAAGATGTTTGTCCACTGAAATATGTTGGGAAAGGCAATTTGAAAAACGTGTCAGATCTACCACTCAGATATCAATTTCTCCTCACAATGTGCAGATTGAGGCATAACTTTGATCAGCAGGATCTGGCGGTTCGTTTCGACATAACTCAACAGTCAACAGGTGTCATATTCAATTCTTGGATAAATTACATGTTTCTGATATGTGGGGAGATTGGAATTTGGCCGCACATAGATACCATTAAAAAACACATGCCAAAACAATATTCTGAGGACTTTCCAGACACAATGGCTTTGGTTGACTGTACCGAGTTATACACAGAAAAACCATCGTCACTAAAAGCTCAGTCACAAACATATAGTGACTACAAGTCTGGAAATACATTCAATGCGCTAATGGCTGTGGATCCCAGAGGTTCACTTGTTTTCAGTTCAGTGTTATATTGTGGTGGCATATCTGACAAGGAACTCTTCGTCAAGTCTTGTTTTGAGCGAACTCTGAAGGAGTTATTAGAAGGATATTTGGCAAAAGGCGACGGTTTGATGGTGGACAAGGGGTTCAACATAGCGAGTAAAGTTGAAAGTTTGGGACTAAGACTGAACATTCCTCCTTTCGCAAAAGCTGGGATGCAGATGAGTCAAAGCGATGCTTTGATGACAACAAAAATCGCAAAACACAGAGTGCACGTGGAGAGGGCAATACGTCGTATTAAAACATTTAAGATTTTGAGTGGAAGAATAAAATTAAGTCTGCTACCACATTTTGATCAAATATGGTATTGTGTAGTTTCCTGACACTTTATATGCCTCCGTGTATAAAATATTAGATACTGGATTTTGGGCATTATATACGGATATCAATTATCAAATGTTGATGCTTTGATATACTTCACTTTAAGTGCTTCTGATATATTATTAAATTAATTTTAATCTGCATGGACTAATTTACTCACATGTGTGGCAAGCCCACTTCCAATAGGAACTGTCCCAAATTGTGTAACTACTTGCTTCTTGGGTTGTGAAGCATATAACCGAGGGGACATCCTTTGAGACGTTTTAGACTGTCAAAGGTGTCTTGGGTTACTCTGATTTTTCTGGAAGCAAAGAGTATTGGTTTCATGTAAGTTGACACAACATAATACTATTACAATAACAGTATGCGAAAGCTTCGCCCTGTGGGCTTTTTGGATTAGTAAATTAATTTGAAGGTGGGAAATGTCATGCGCTCAGAGAGGTGACAAATGGAAATATGATGAGGGGATTAGGAAGTGCTAGATAAGCTAATTAGTTAACACTATCAAATCAAACTATGTACACATTTGAGTTAATGGACCCCCTTACATCCTTCTGATTGTGAATGATTGAGTCCATCTCATAGTATATTATCATGGGCCATGGTAGTAGCCCCATACAGAATTGAGAGTTGAACCGAAAACAAAATTCAATATGCCTATCAGCATCTCTGTCCCTGGTGTCCCAAGAATTGGTGCCTCACTGCCAGGGCTCTAGTATATTTTATTAAATCTCCAGCACAGATATATACCATGTCCATGGCCATAAATAGGCGAACATCTGAATTCAATGTCGCATATACTGGACTGTGTAAACACGCTTTATTATGTACTATACAGAATCATAATAAACGGCGAATATAAATGCAACATCAAAGACAATATTATATATGAAAAGAAAAGAAAATGAAATAAGTGCCGAAACGTCCAAGTACCTGGGCCGAAACAACCAAGTGCCGAAAACCCCGACGCCGAAACGTCTCGAAACCCAGGTGCCGAAACGTCCATCTGCCGAAACGTTCTGCACCCACAGACAATGGACTTAATTGCGATTGCAAGTGTAAGATTCAAACACTAACAAATGGTGAATAAACAATTTGTCGAGCGACAAACCACAAGCAACCGGACCCGAGTTGCATTTTTTGTGTGAGCATTTAAATATAGGGTCTATGTAGAAAATATTTGTCCTTTTAATATACAATCATTTATGTCTATCAATTTATTTGCACTTAAGCACAATAATTTGCGCTTAATGCGCAAATACCTCACACCCCTTACATCCTTCTGATTGTGAATGATTGAGTCCATCTCATAGTATATTATCATGGGCCCATGGTAGTAGCCCCATACAGAATTGAGAGTTGAACCGAAAACAAAATTCATTATGCATTTCAGCATCTCTGTCCCTGGTGTCCCAAGAATTGGTGCCTCACTGCCAGGGCTCTAGTATATTTTATTAAAACTTCTGCACAGATATATACCATGTCCATAAATAGGGAATTAGGGCTTACTGGGGGTTTACTTCCCTCAATAGGTATACTTATTGACTTGAAATAGTCAATAGGGGAAAAAAACAAATTATCATATTATCAGCATCCCTGTCCCCAATAATTTGTGTCTCCATCCCAGCGATCTAGTATATATTATAAAAGAGGCATATATCATGCTTAAGCTTATTTGCAAATTATGTCACGCCTACATTAAGGGGGAGGACAAGTGAACAAATTTGAATGGGGATTTCCATGCAACTCTGCGGAGCAAAAGTTACAGAGTTGCATATATTTATGAGTGTGACTTGATGTGGTATTGGAAACAACGGGTATTTATCTGACGGGTACACTTGGTAAATAATAAAATTTTGCTATAAATATATTTTTTTCTGGAATTGCATCACTTGACCTACATTTGAAAAATCAATAACAAATTCAAAAATAAATATACAAACATTATAATGAACAAATTCCAAGCGCACCCGCCAGATAAATACCTGTTGTGTTCTATACCACATCAAGCCATACTCATAAGTATGTGCAACACTGTAACTTTTGCTCCGCAGATTTGCATGGAAATCCCCAATCAAAATTGGTCACTTAAGACTTATTTAGGAAGCGATTGATGCGCATGTGCAGTTCAAACTTTCCCGCACATCCGCTTGTGAAGGTTGTCACGCTGCTAAAATGGCGGAGAGGTTACCTCCGGTAAGTGTGCTTTATTTTCCAATAATATGCCGTCACGCAGACCATGTGAGGCGGTTGGATTCATTTTATCTATTTGCTATGTTTGTTCCAAGGAATGTGTGGGTCACTGCGCCCGTAGTCGAATTGAATTTGAAAGAGAATAAATAGCACAGCGCACTCGATACGTCACAACTCATGAATATTGATGAGATGTGTTTGCGATAGCCGGAAGTCGACCATGCTGTCTTTTGACCGAGTTTCATTGTTTGCAATTCTTTGTCATAAAAAATGTCTGAATTTACGTGTATAAACCTTTCCGAAGAAGAAGTACTTGGTGCCAAACTGAAAGGAGATTTCAGCCAATACACCAACGTCCAATTGAAGCGATGGTTGGCATGTAGAGTATTGAAATTAAGTGGAAACCGATCGGAACTTATCAAACGGTGAGTTTGTTTACATTTACTTCCTCGTTCAGTTGTTGTACACTCGAACGGTATAAACTGTTTTAAAATCACATATTACCAAGTTTGCAAATAGTTAACTAATATTCGACAATGAATGACTTGATTATAATTTGAATACTGCTCCGATCGTGTATCTATTAACCCATTATGTGGCATATTTTCTTCTGTTTTTGTTATTTGCTTTGTAAGTTTGTAAACACTGGCAAAGTTTTTTGTTTGTTGTTGTTTAGCTTTAGCCTTTCGAGATGGAATCATGCCATTATTGTCAATAGTTTCTGGAGTATTACAATGTTTGTGTTTCTTATGATGGTAATATCGTGACATTTATCAATATTATTACATGTAGTCCAGACTTATTTAGGAAGCGATTGATGCGCATGTGCAGTTCAAACTTTCCAGCGCATCCGCTTGTCACGCTGCTAAAATGGCGGAGAGGTTACCTCCAAGTAAGTGTGCTTTGTTTTCCAATAATATGCCGCCACGCAGACCATGTGAGGCGGTTGGCCATAAATGACCACAATTATTGATTAATACAAATTGCTTGTTTTCATTCACAGACTTCTTGAAATACGACACTGTAGTTTCAAACATTTGATTATTAATTCAATCTTTTCTTGTTTTTTTCCCGTTGTAATTTTAGTTCAAGGCAGCATGGATTTTTCTGTAGATTTTCCATTTGGATTTCTTGATTTCCATTCAGACTTCGACTTTTCACAAATTGATGCTTTTCGTTCTGACTATAATTTTGACGTTTCCGAGTTAACTGTCAATGGTTTCCCATTTTTCGCTTTTTACTGCCCTTCTGAATTTTTTGCTGCCTTGAATTTCTGCATTTTGAATAATTTTCATTTTGAATACTACATATGTCAAATGTGGATTTGAACAAGAATATCAAGGTGACGAAATACACCGTTGTTATAAGTTCACTTTTACTTTCATCTTGGTCTTTATTATTTTATCAATTTGCTGTTCCGTATTATTTTTTCTCTCCTTGATTTCATTGTCTTATTTGAAATTGATATGATTAGGCCACATAAAAAGTAGTTTGTTTCTCAGTGACCACCGTGTCCCAAAAATATGTGCGCGTCAATGCTTTTTATTCTCATTTTGTAATAAATAAATAAAAACATGTATCCCACATTGATATTTATAAAATTCACCCAACATGGTACAGACAAGAATGCTAGACGTTTCGGCACCAGGACGTTTCGGCACCTGGGGTTGCCGTTCGGCACCTGGACGTTTCGGCACCTGACTTTTCGGCACTTGCTAATTTTCAGACCAACGAAATTACGAGTGAAGACTAAATTAGTTTTTTTTATTCTTTATTTCAATAAAATGTGATAAAACATGTAACATGGTAACACAAATAAACACTTGGTGGGACGAATGGTAACGATGGTGAACGTTGTTGGTACGGACGCTACACATATAAACACTCCCAAACAAATAGCAATGGGCACGGCATGGACCAGAAAAGAGCGTTCCATGTTAGTCTATTCCTGATATGGTAGAGATAAATAGCGTTTATTATATATATTATATAGTATTTATAAAAAACTTAATTGTGTTTTTTATTTAAATTAAATAACCTTCCTGAACACGGCTTGTGACCAATGGAAAGCACAACCACGAATCGGGTACCCCGGAAAATGTTGTCGAATGGCCTGCCACATACCAGCCTCGAAGTCTAAGACGAATCGTTGAAGTTTGCGCTCCGCGTAGAACACACGATGTCGTCTGCTGGTCTCGGTGCAGTGAACGTCGATCTGATCGAATTCAGGGGCTTTGGCCTCTAGAAAGGCTTGATTCGTCTGCAAAAACAACAAAGTCTAATTAGAGTGCGAATTAACCAGATTACAATAACATTCATCTGATTACGACGGTATTTAACATAAGAGTGTTGGTGAATGTTTGAAGGTTTTTACAGTTATTCTGATTAAGGTAATTAACATAAGATTATTGGTGAATGTTTGAAGGTTTTTACAGTTATTCAGTTCTTTATATTGTTGAAATAAAGTGTAGTAATTTAGTAAACGTATATATTACCTCTTCATGACATGTGGCAGGGTCATCTGGTCGTTGTGCTTGTCGCAAGCGGTTGATGTTTCGAACAACGTTGGGTGGTTTGGGACGACTGTCAGGACCAACATTATAATGAACAAATTCCAAGCGCACCCGCCAGATAAATACCTGTTGTGTTCTATACCACATCAAGCCATACTCATAAGTATGTGCAACACTGTAACTTTTGCTCCGCAGATTTGCATGGAAATCCCCAATCAAAATTGGTCACTTAAGACTTATTTAGGAAGCGATTGATGCGCATGTGCAGTTCGAACTTTCCCGCACATCCGCTTGTGAAGGTTTGTCACGCTGCTAAAATGGCGGAGAGGTTACCTCCGGTAAGTGTGCTTTATTTTCCAATAATATGCCGTCACGCAGACCATGTGAGGCGGTTGGATTCATGTTATCTATTTGCTATGTTTGTTCCAAGGAATGTGTGGGTCACTGCGCCCGTAGTCGAATTGAATTTGAAAGAGAATAAATAGCACAGCGCACTCGATACGTCACAACTCATGAATATTGATGAGATGTGTTTGCGATAGCCGGAAGTCGACCATGCTGTCTTTTGACCGAGTTTCATTGTTTGCAATTCTTTGTCATAAAAAATGTCTGAATTTACGTGTATAAACCTTTCCGAAGAAGAAGTACTTGGTGCCAAACTGAAAGGAGATTTCAGCCAATACACCAACGTCCAATTGAAGCGATGGTTGGCATGTAGAGTATTGACATTAAGTGGAAACCGATCGGAACTTATCAAACGGTGAGTTTGTTTACATTTACTTCCTCGTTCAGTTGTTGTACACTCGAACGGTATAAACTGTTTTAAAATCACATATTACCAAGTTTGCAAATAGTTAACTAATATTCGACAATGAATGACTTGATTATAATTTGAATACTGCTCCGATCGTGTATCTATTAACCCATTATGTGGCATATTTTCTTCTGTTTTTGTTATTTGCTTTGTAAGTTTGTAAACACTGGCAAAGTTTTTTGTTTGTTGTTGTTTAGCTTTAGCCTTTCGAGATGGAATCATGCCATTATTGTCAATAGTTTCTGGAGTATTACAATGTTTGTGTTTCTTATGATGGTAATATCGTGACATTTATCAATATTATTACATGTAGTCCAGACTTATTTAGGAAGCGATTGATGCGCATGTGCAGTTCAAACTTTCCAGCGCATCCGCTTGTCACGCTGCTAAAATGGCGGAGAGGTTACCTCCAAGTAAGTGTGCTTTGTTTTCCAATAATATGCCGCCACGCAGACCATGTGAGGCGGTTGGCCATAAATGACCACAATTATTGATTAATACAAATTGCTTGTTTTCATTCACAGACTTCTTGAAATACGACACTGTAGTTTCAAACATTTGATTATTAATTCAATCTTTTCTTGTTTTTTTCCCGTTGTAATTTTAGTTCAAGGCAGCATGGATTTTTCTGTAGATTTTCCATTTGGATTTCTTGATTTCCATTCAGACTTCGACTTTTCACAAATTGATGCTTTTCGTTCTGACTATAATTTTGACGTTTCCGAGTTAACTGTCAATGGTTTCCCATTTTTCGCTTTTTACTGCCCTTCTGAATTTTTTGCTGCCTTGAATTTCTGCATTTTGAATAATTTTCATTTTGAATACTACATATGTCAAATGTGGATTTGAACAAGAATATCAAGGTGACGAAATACACCGTTGTTATAAGTTCACTTTTACTTTCATCTTGGTCTTTATTATTTTATCAATTTGCTGTTCCGTATTATTTTTTCTCTCCTTGATTTCATTGTCTTATTTGAAATTGATATGATTAGGCCACATAAAAAGTAGTTTGTTTCTCAGTGACCACCGTGTCCCAAAAATATGTGCGCGTCAATGCTTTTTATTCTCATTTTGTAATAAATAAATAAAAACATGTATCCCACATTGATATTTATAAAATTCACCCAACATGGTACAGACAAGAATGCTAGACGTTTCGGCACCAGGACGTTTCGGCACCTGGGGTTGCCGTTCGGCACCTGGACGTTTCGGCACCTGACTTTTCGGCACTTGCTAATTTTCAGACCAACGAAATTACGAGTGAAGACTAAATTAGTTTTTTTTTATTCTTTATTTCAATAAAATGTGATAAAACATGTAACATGGTAACATAAATAAACACTTGGTGGGACGAATGGTAACGATGGTGAACGTTGTTGGTACGGACGCTACACATATAAACACTCCCAAACAAATAGAAATGGGCACGGCATGGACCAGAAAAGAGCGTTCCATGTTAGTCTATTCCTGATATGGTAGAGATAAATAGCGTTTATTATATATATTATATAGTATTTATAAAAAACTTAATTGTGTTTTTTATTTAAATTAAATAACCTTCCTGAACACGGCTTGTGACCAATGGAAAGCACAACCACGAATCGGGTACCCCGGAAAATGTTGTCGAATGGCCTGCCACATACCAGCCTCGAAGTCTAAGACGAATCGTTGAAGTTTGCGCTCCGCGTAGAACACACGATGTCGTCTGCTGGTCTCGGTGCAGTGAACGTCGATCTGATCGAATTCAGGGGCTTTGGCCTCTAGAAAGGCTTGATTCGTCTGCAAAAACAACAAAGTCTAATTAGAGTGCGAATTAACCAGATTACAATAACATTCATCTGATTACGACGGTATTTAACATAAGAGTGTTGGTGAATGTTTGAAGGTTTTTACAGTTATTCTGATTAAGGTAATTAACATAAGATTATTGGTGAATGTTTGAAGGTTTTTACAGTTATTCAGTTCTTTATATTGTTGAAATAAAGTGTAGTAATTTAGTAAACGTATATATTACCTCTTCATGACATGTGGCAGGGTCATCTGGTCGTTGTGCTTGTCGCAAGCGGTTGATGTTTCGAACAACGTTGGGTGGTTTGGGACGACTGTCAGGAGGGGCGTCGATATATACTGGACAACTGTTGCTGGACAGGATTTGTCAGGTTGGGTGGTGTGACGGAACATCAAACGGGAACCACATCAAACAGGAACCACCATTGTTTGTAATAAAACAACACACGGCGAACATCTGAATTCAATGTCGCATATACTGGACTGTGTAAACACGCTTTATTATGTACTATACAGAATCATAATAAACGGCGAATATAAATGCAACATCAAAGACAATATTATATATGAAAAGAAAAGAAAATGAAATAAGTGCCGAAACGTCCAAGTACCTGGGCCGAAACAACCAAGTGCCGAAAACCCAGGCGCCGAAACGTCTCGAAACCCAGGTGCCGAAACGTCCATCTGCCATTTCGATGAAACTTGGTATGTGGGGGTACTTTCGTATGGGGAGTCTCATAAGCATATTCATTTGCCCGTGCGACGTGACCTTGAAATCGAGTCATTTCAAGGTCAAATCTCGAATTTTGATGGGATTTCCACGAAATTTGATACATAGGGTTACTTTTGTCCACTGATTATTTTGGACGGGTCAAATCGTGACTCCGACCTGACCTTGACCTTCTAAATGATCAATTCAAGGTCAAATCGGGTAAAACCGGATGGATTTCGACGGGCACTTTTGTCCGGGTAAAATCGTGACCCCACTTGACCTTCAAAATGGACAATTCAAGGTCAAAGCCCGGACGAAGTCGGGTCACCTTCTAGTATATCACCTTCGAATTTCCAATACACTGATTTGTAAAAGATTTCAAAAGTTTTTTGTTCCTTAAGATCGCGTTAATCTCAAACTGTTTACTCAATCTATCTAACAGTTTGCTCTTTGCCTTAAAATTAAATCCCTTAAGTAGAAAATTACAGCAACAACAACAGTTTTGCATGAAATGCTGGTGGAACTATCAGGACATTATCTTGCGTTCTTCGACGGTTCCATTGCGTTACTAGATATATACGTCCATTATAATCAGTATTTTTATCACAAGTTTGTTCCTGTAGCTCTGTAAACTATACCGACATACCTCTTTATTTAGTGATTGATATCAGTTCAATTAACATTTCATAAGTTTCTGCCTACGTCTTAATGACCATTCAACAAACGTGTTAAAAATTTTAAAACAAAACTCCATGCAGCCAAGGAACAAGTCAGGTAACACAGACATCAGCTGGAGTTATAAACTATATTATATGGAATTATTGTTTATTATTTCCTTGAAATCTTGAGAAAACCATGTTCAGATAAGTATCTTATATAATAGTTCCTCGTAGGGAACCTGGTTTATATGACAACTAGCTGGTGGCCCCGACCTCGTCCGGGTTGTTTTCCCTCTGCTTTTCGGAGAATTGCGCGATTTGACCTGTTGAGACGCTCACCTGACTGTAATTGCTATGTCAACTTTTAAATAAAAAAAAAAAATAATAATAATAATAGTGCCATTATGTTTTACCAGGGTACTTTTAACATGGTAGTACCGGGGTACTAGTCCCCTGGTATACCACGGTACTAGTCCCCTGGTATGTACCGGGGTACTAACACGACTGATAACTCTATTTCACAATAGAGTGAGTATGCATATGAGGCGTTTATGGTCTCTTTTTGTGAGAATAAAATCATATTTTGTTAGTTAATCAGTGACAAACAATTGTACCCAGAAGTATACACAACAATTAACAGAATGTGATAAGAATATTGTTATAACTAAGTTGACTAATGTTCAGAAGTTTGACACCTCATGTAATCACACGTATATGGGTTTTCTCTTCTTTTCCAGGTATTCATGTATTTCGTCATAGCATGGCTACATATATCTCCACAAGCTGTCCACATCTCCCTCCTCAGAATCGAAGCGTCATATAGACTGCCATATAATGAAATTCCTAGAAGACCCACATAGTTCTTTTTTCGATGGTATTATAAACCCACCAAGGACAGTTCGATGTCGTGACGACGTGGCGATAACTGACTTCTTTGTACCGAAAATCATTTTGTGGTGTCCGTTGACCAAATTGAATATTGACAATGTGTCCAGTGCACACTAATCATGTCCAAGCAACATCGTGGCTTGATTCTGATAAAGCTGGAAAACAGCCGCGACTGATATATGATATCTCAGGCAACATCTTACTAGTCTCGAGGTAGTATATTTGCATGTCACAGTTCAGATGTAAATACTTGTCGACCGACCAACGAATAATGCAGCAATTACATTCGAGGGAAAGGGAACTTTTCTTATTGATGCATCGATGCGTTGTTTCAGAAGGAATTCACATCTGGCACAAATTTTAGGGAAATTTCAAAGCTGATATTTGACATCAACGCAGCCGAGTGGTTTTCGAGGGTTGGCAACTTTTTCTGCCAAACAAAATCCGATCAACCGTCACAACTGAAGGAAATTGAAGATATTGCAAACAAGAACAATGTTAACGCCCCATGCCATTGCCTACTGGAACAATGTTTTCTCATGGAGTTCAGTGCATTAATCGAACGGCAACGAGATGAATGGCGCAAAATTACATCGGGTATGTTCGTTTTAGCGGGAAAGACGGGGTTCAACTACGATAGACGTGGAGCAACCAGAAAGAAGAGTGTTACCGAAATGCTTTTATTAAACTTAATTTTAATTCCGTCTTTCTGTTTAAATTTCGTTTCGGCTTGTTCAGTCACTCCTCGGTAAACTCCATTTCCTGGTCTTGGATTCCCCTTCCGTTATTTCCGCTGCCATTGCCTTCCGACACACATGTCTTGAAGATATGTAGGACCAAAGAGGACCTTGAGCCTAGTCGTATCAGCTGGTCGATGCCTCACTTGATACAACCGCTCTAGTACCTCCATGACTCCTACATCAAACCTCACGGTATGCACCCACGGCAAACAGGGTGCCACATTAGGGAACTTTTACCCCTCGCAGTGGGGCGCTAGGCCTATTCGACCCCGGGCCTACGCGGGGGTAGTTATAAATTACAGAATCAAATAGTCTATTTGTTTCAAAGAATTTTATAGTATAGTCAACAAGAGCAATTCATTACCTGGTCAAATGTCTTTGTACAAATAGGTTCATATTTGACTTAACTATTCATAGTTTCATATTGGACTTATTTGATTTTGAAATTAGCTCAAAGTGAGCTTATATACCCCGTTATTCCGTTGAATTTTGGCAGATTTCGACGTCGAATCACCATATATCCGACATAGCACAAATCAGTATGCAGGCAATTAACGTACCAACAAAATAAGCCTATTTACAGACCCTGATATCAACAACATGATAAAATACTCATTGCTTGCTGTCAAAAATATTTTCGTGTATGGCCAATGATCCCCATAGGCGGGATCAAAGAGTGTCACAGAAAGACGTTGTTTGGGTCGAAAACACAAAACAGCAATGAAACAGAAAAGAGCATTCAGTGTTAGCCTATTCCGTATACGGTTGAAATAAAGAGCATTTCTTTCACTTCTGTGGGCAAAATTTGTAACAGCTGGTAATAGACCACGGAAAGTATTTCAGTGCATATGAAGCAGATATACCAATATATATCGCTATGTATCTTATACCTCCTTCCAAATTACGTGGACACAATTGGGAAGCTCGAATCAGCCATGTCCGTTTAAATATCTATGTAAGGGATCACGGCAAATGGAGATGTGGACCAATGTTCAACCAAATTTCAGAACTTCACCAAGAACAGTGCAACTATTGAAGTACAGGCACATATTAAGAAATTGCCAGTCTAGACATAGACCTATGTACGGTGCATCACTATCAAATATTTTAACATAAACATTCTTTATACATTATCTATCAAGTCAATAACCCGCAGGGACGGGTGAAAATATTCATCGGGTACATGGGCTAGAACTTAAAGGAATTACATTTGGTCGGGATTGATTACGAAATCCTATTGTCAGAGTGGTGTTTAAAATAATTTTATCCTGCTTTAACCACCGATAAAACAAGTGGAAGCGCCCTTAAGAGCCGATACCAACTATTATTCGGCCCCACTACCTCGACAATCACAAACGAGCATTATGTTGTTGGACTCTGGATTTGCAAGGCGGGGCTACTCCTCCACATACTTTATAAGCAGCATCGAGACACCACGTGTGTGACATCCAAATGGTAATATGTCTCTTTCAGTACCATTTAGTCGAGAAGAGTCACGCAGTCGGCACACATGGCAAAGCAAATAATTCCTCAACTTTACTTGTTCACTCTTTGTTAATTAGCTTGAAAAAACAATATCATAGACAATTCGTTCTTCTCATCAGGAATGCACATTAAGTGTTTTCTTGACTGGCTATGTAATCGTGACAGTCGTCGTTATCTGGTTTAACTTGTGGTAAATGGCCTACAATTATAAGTCGGATTCCTTATGTTGAAAAATATGTTCGCATAATTTCTTAATGTTAAAATCGCTGTGAACGTTTTCAATGATATGTTTATACGTCGATGAACACGATAGTTTATCGGGCCCGGTGCGTGTATCACATACTAAACGAACAACTTTGTGAACGCGACAAACCATTCTCAATGCATTGGCCAAGAGAATCAAAATGGATTAGAGACGAGAATCAAAATGGATTAGAGTATAACTTGACAAGACATCTCTGGAAACGTCTAAGAGAAGGCATTTAAAAGAAGTCATATTTTAGGGTCTAGTATTTTAAAAACTAGAGAACAATGAAGGGATATCTTACTGTTGTATTAGTTGCATCACTATATTGTGCACAAAAAATGATTTCTTTATGCATCTATGATCGAGAAGACAAAAATATTCTTAAACAAAATGTGTGTTCCATTGTATTTGCCTTGTGACACAGAACTGGTGTGATGAAATACCATATTTGAGGTCATACAACTCAATAAATTGATATCCATATGCCCTGTATTTCTCATAACCTCTTACGTAGACTAGGTTAAATACGCTGTGCTGGAATTGCTAAACACATATGTGCCATAATCAACTTATGGCCCTATGAATCCTTTCTATTGACTCTTTTCCAAAAATGTCATTTTGGACTGTTTTTGTCCATTTTAAGTTTTTTTTTGTGCACAAATAGTAAACAACAATGAATACAATTAGTGTTTAATGTGTAAAATCATTTGAACGTTCCTCCTAAAACACTTAGTGTTGGAAAAAATATGATTACATTGGTTATGCCAATCAACAGTCACTGGATTTTACATATTTTTCAAGAAACTGACTCCAATTTTGAATGTTGATAATGGGGTAGGTGAAATCACAAAGGCTATGATCTTGTCACCATATTCTAGTCATTGGAGACAAAGGGTTGTTTTATTCCAGTTTGTGCAGATTATTCTTGTATGGTAAACAGTTTAGTACTTTAATAATTATTTAGAACTTTATCAGCATGCTATATAGAACCAGCCCGAAATAATGATTCGCCATTTCGCCATTGAGTTACAACAAAAAGGATCGTAGGTCTAAATATGAACATCAAAACAGGAAGCAGTTTACTCTGTATGAAAGAATAAGGTTTGTAGGAGCTGGTGATATTAAAGTTTTATACATCAAGGTCAATATTTTCTAGATTTTGTCAATATGGTTTCCCCTACCCCATTTTTCAGATATTCAAATTTGGCATCAGTTTCCAGAAAAATTAGTGCAATTCAGCGACATTCATTGACATATTCAACATAAGGCATTTATTTCAACATTAAAGTGTTTCAGGAGGAAAGTTCAAATGATTTTGCACATTAAACATACATTGTTTTTACAATTTATACACAAAAACCTTTAAAAATGAAAAAAAAAACGCCCCAAAATGGCATTTTGAGATGAGTCAATTCTAAAGATTCATAGGGCCATAATTTGATTTTCTACACCATGATTTGGGAAATTCCTTTACAATGTGTTTAACGATGTATACTTAAGTGATTATGAGAAAGAGAGGGAATATATATATATAATTATTGATTTGTATGACATCAAATATGCTATTTCATCACGCCGGTTCTGGACCACAGGCAAATTTGGCTGTCCATACAATGGTGGAACACACATTTTGTTGAAGAATATTTTTGTCCTCTCAATAATAGAGGCATACAGAAATCATATTTTGTGCACAACCTAGAGAGGAAATGACTAAATCAACAAGGAATCCCTTCAGTTTGCTTTATTTTTTAAAATACAAGACCATAAAAAATGGATTTTAACTAATTTTGAGAAATGGAGCCTCCGAAATTAGACAAACTCCAAATTTTGGAGGCACTTAACTCAAAAAATACTGAACGTATCTAGGAAATGTTTTCTCTTCTGTAATCAGGGTTGTGCACTCTACAAAATGGATATATAAATAGAAGGACATGTGAAAGGAAGTTTTTTATAAACATCCTTAAAAAGCTATAAAATGGGTATTTTACCAAATTTTACTAAATTTATTTCACAAAATTCATCAATTTCGCATTTCTTGATTCTTGTTGATTTTTAGTATATTATTTGTGATGGGTTAAAGTACTTATTCCCACTGAGAAACTTTGTGTTGCAATTATTTTGAGGTGAAATCATAAATGCACTGGACTATAAAGGGCGTATTTTGACACGCCGTGGCGATGCTCTTGTTTAACACTTCATCTGTACGCGCATCACAGATGTCCAATTTCAAGAGAGTTAATTGGCTTTGAACATATTTCAGAAAGCTAATCTTTCATATTTAAGGCCTCGCCTTTAAAAGGTGGCGTGCCAATTCTGGCATTCCAACACTGGCCGATGTTGGCATGCCAATACCGACCAATGCTGGCATACCAAACTGGGCCGATGCTGGCATGCCAACACGGGCCGATGCTGGCATGCCAGTACGGGCCGATGCTGGCATGCCAACACGAGCCGATTCTTGCTGATTTCACTATCAAATTTATTTGTTCCATCTGATTCAGTGTCTGATTTGCACTATATTTTAGTATTAACTAGGGCTATAATATTGATTGGAACATTTAATATTTGCCGGTTGCCAGTAAAGACCATCACTGGCATGCCCGTACTGGCCGGTGTCGGTTGCCATTATGATGTCGCCTGCCACTCGAATTGATTTCTAATTATGAATATTTGACAGAATATTGGTAAAATATATTTTACCCCAGACACGGCAAAGGGAAATTAATATGTGTTAAAACAGACAGAGCATCTTCAAAGATTTATTCACACGGCCCTTTTCAAAATAAAAAAATGTATTTGGAGAAGAAATCACCTAATATGATGCCCAAGTTAAATTTGTTTTCATGATTCAGAGATGAAATTGGCAATGGCACTACAGCTCAACTTTAACACGCCCTGTAGTCGACTTCTGACAGTCGGGAGGAGAAAGTGTCAGCATTGACTTCAGCCACCTGATTATAATCGCTATTTTTATAATAAAAAGTTCCTGCCCCACAAACGACGCTTGACTGTCGATCGGGCATGAATTCGAAGACACAAAAGTCATTCTACTTCTAATTATTAGTTATGTTTTCGTTTATTTCAACCATTATTACTGTTTCCAGGTGGCCAGTATGCTACTATGGTTCTGATCGTGCCCCCGCTCATGAACTGTATGTCAATTTTGGGACGCCGTCGATCAGCTTGGCGAATATGGGTTTGAAGTGGACTATGCGATGACAGATGGGGCAGCATCAAATCGCTCATTCGTGGACATGTTCTTTCCCAAGGGAGCATCTCTTCGGCAGTTACAATATCACGCGAGAAATATGTATGACCGAACATCACCCGTGGCCGTCCTACAAGACGTGATGCACGTCATCAAGAACATTCGAAATAACAAGAATCCAGCTGCAAAGATCACAAACACGCCAAAGGGCGATATTTAGAGCTAGACAAAACACCTATCGCGTGGGAGCACTGGCTCATGAATATAATAATATAAAACTCATATGTTAAAACACATGATCCCCCAACGCAGAAGATGAACTTTTAAAGAATAGATTTTTGGAAGGTGTACGCGACAGGATTTGAAAGACCTTTCAGCATAGAAACTTAAAGAATGCCAAACTTACAACCAATTACTTTCAGCTTTAAGATTGATTGAACAAGAGCACAGTAGCAATAATAGTAAATCTTTTGTTTGTAAGCCTCAAATTTCAGTTGATTCTGATAAGCTGGATACCATACTAAAACAACTGTCTTCTTTAAAAACTGAAGTTACTCAATTAAAGCAGCAGCAACAGAATCCAAACTCATTTCAGAATCCAACTCCTAATTTTCAGAATGGGTACGACAGATTTTCAGATCGAGGGCAGCGTTCGGGTAACCGAGGTGCTGGAAATAACCGTAATTTCGGTTCATCTTTTGACAGGTGATACAGTTTCAGATTCTCAAAGACAGTATTCTGATTACTGAGTACAGCCAAATACTCCAAAGTGCATTGGCTGTAATGATTTCCATTTTCCTCCTTTTTGTAAGGTCAGCAGAGGTCGGGGTTCAGGTAGGGGAGGTAATTTAAACTCCAATGGGGTAGCCTTTGTATGTCTCATGGCATACATTTTCAGGTCCAAGGGTCACTACTATCTACCAGATTGCGAATCTGACTACACCCGCCTTTGGCAGAAGATAAGCAAGCAGGCTGACATAATTAACTACTTATTAAATGGCACTTTGTAAAGTTATGTTATTCATGAGTAAACAATCCAAAATCAAGTTATCATCTGGAAACCAAAAAAAGTAGCAGAAAACCTGAATTTTCTAAGTCCAAAAAGGGGCGTAACTCTGGAAAATATGGGCGGATGAAACCACGGCTATGGGGAAATATTGTCCCCCCCCCCCCCGGCTGGTCTATTAGCATACCAAAGATCAACTGAATTGAGTTAGCGAAACCAAATTTATGAGTTGAAACGTTCGTACGGACAATTTTCTAAGTCCAAAAAGGGGCGTAACTCTGGAAAAAATGGGCGGACGAAACCGCAGTTATGGGGAAATCTTGTCCCCCGGCTGGTCTATTAGCATACCAAAGATCAACTGAATTGAGTTAGCGAAACCAAAGTTATGAGTTGAAACGTTCGTACGGACGGACGGAAGGAGGGCTCCACTATATACCCCCAATTCTCCATCGGAGATCGGGGGCATAATAAGCAAGCAGGCTGACATAATTAACTATGGTTTTCAGTATATTGTAACGATTGGTTTGCATGTCATATTTACAGTTGTTCTGGATTCATTTTGGCAGACTGTAGCAACGAATAACATGGTTGCTCCAGCATTGGGACTCTGAGTGTCAGTTCTAGCTGCAGTTTTTGCTATGCGTGGCGGCTGGCGCGATGCAAAAGCTGTGTATGGAACCGTGCTGCAAGGAATGAAATACACAGAAAAAAAGCTGCTTGAAGGTCTGTATGCAATGCTTAAGGCTGAAACCACGCTGGACACATGGAATAAACGGTTCGTTATATGGCCATAGTTCCGCCAGACTGGATCTTACGAGCCTTAGTGAAATTGCAGCGGCAATCGTGGGAATATACCAAAGCATTGACTCATCAGCAACGCTTTTGAGTTCCCCGTCACAGGATGTGACGGTAGTAAATTACATAAATATATCATATTATTATGTCTTTTGTAATTAAGGTAAGCATGATGCATGTATTGGATGCTAAACAAATAACATAGTTCATATCCACACCTCACGCCCCTGTTTGCCTATTTCTACCTGTCTACATTGCCGCCATTCTAAACTGGCCCAATAATAACAGCTCACTAATTAATTTCTACTCAGGCACGCACTGAGTATTTTCCCGCCACAAATTAGTTCTCTCTTACATTGTAAACAACGCGGACGTATTGTTCCATATCTTGTTTAAAATGCAGTCATGTTAATCTGAGTATCTGACTTCGATATTGAATTCGATGTTTCAATAATCTTCAAACATTCTTTCAAATATACTATGGACCTAAATCATTCCGACTTGGTAAGCCTACAAAATATATCTCAGTTCAGTTCGTATGTATGTGTACGTGTTGTCATTTATGTTTTATCATTTTATTCATTTAACTTCATTTGATCATTGTTTATTTCTGTTTGATTCAAGTTAAATATATTTGAATAAAATAGCAAGCATCCATACTGGAGCATTAAGTTATTAATTAACAGTAGCGTAGTATTTTATTTATTTTGCATGTATATGTTTATTTGTGTTATAGAGTAGGACCTATTTATATTTCAGGGTTTATGTATGATGTATCATCCATAATGTCATCTGTAATCATATTGTCGCCGATGAGACATGTTCGAAAATTACAGATTATGAAGTAGGATCAATCTTATTATATTTCACTTCCCAAATCCCATGCACTGAAGAAAAGACAGTGAATTATGTTACTATCCTAGATATGTTACTATCCTATATAGTCTCGTGCTCGTGTTATCTGATAAAATATAGGTTGTGATATGTATTTCATCAATATCTAATAAGCTGTGATCATCAAAATCACAAGTCTGTCATACGATTAGCATTTAAATTTTCTGAAAATGCGAAAGTAGATGGATAACTCTATTGAAAATATGGAGAGAATGACCCATAAAAGGCGAAACCAACTATTATTCGGCCCCACTACCTCGAAAACCATTAACGAACATTGTTTTTTGGAGCTACCCACACCCACGTGTTTCACATGTATCAACGAGACACCACGTGTGTGACATCCGAATGGTAATGTCTCTCAGTACAATTTTAGTCGCGAAGAGTCAATATGTTCGTAATTAGCTACAAAATAAAATCGCCATAGACCACCTGTTGTTCGGCATCAGGTATATATCCACGTTGTGCGTGTTCTTGATCGACTGTGTAATCATGACCGCCGTTGTTAACTGACAAACGTAAAATTTGAGTGACACAGAAAAGAGCGTTCCGTGTTAGTTTATCCCTGATATGGAAGTAATAAAGAGCGTTTATTTCACTTGGTGCGCCAACAATTGAAAACAGCACGGGCACAGGTACCAATCGATCTCCGGAGACCGAACGATCTGGGAAGACAGATCGGTCTCCCCAGAAACAAGAAATAATGGATAGTCACGAGCAGGCATGTTGTACCTCGACAAATGGCTGCTCAAAAACATCTGTGAGTATGTTAGCAAATTAAAATGCAAACTTGAAAATGTTGGACCACTGTTTTACAGTTTAATCCTCATTTCATGTAAAACTCAAAATACACGACAATTACAGACTATATGTATATCCACCCTAACTGTATCGCCTTTAGCGATGTACCAATACATTTTATTTGACTTATACTGTCTGCTCATTATCAAATAACCATTTGAATTTCTGAACATTACAGAGTCTTGCTCACAAATTTGGAAAACGGTGTCACAAAGTATAGCCCGAACGAACCGCAGATACTAGTAACCAAGGAGACCAAAGTGACGGTGAGGATTTAACATTTTTAGAAATAAATTATTATAGCATATAATTCCTGAAGCATACCAATGTTTCAACTTCGCAAGTTGGCGTCGTTCATGTAAAAGAAATATTCCGAGCAATGTTTTTATTTCATTTGGACACCCCCTTATAAAATATATAAAATATATATGTTCATAACTGTTCTAAAAATATTGACCATTTAGATTCAAACGATAGATAAATGTTCAATGGAAATATTTTTGCTTTCAATAAATCTACCAACTAACGTAAATATTGACTGAACTTTAAATAATTCAGTATATGTCAAAATATTTTTTACCTCTCAATTACAGATACACAATTCTTGGCATAAAAACCGCCTCAGGGAAAGTATATGGCGCCGACCGCCAGATCGGGAGGCAACTTAATCTGGGGTCGTCATATAGTATGACGATCCATGGTAACAAAATTGTCAATATGTAAGAGGATTTAATTTCAGAAACGTATGTTCAACTCCGTGACGTAGTATCTGCCGATCACAACTGGTATGTTTGGTACTGAATTTGGAACACAGGATACAAGTAAGTATTGACTCATTGTAATTAAACATTTAAATTTAAATTGCCGAGAGAGGGCAATTAATGTCCCACAACTTTCAGATGAGATGAAAAACTGTCTTTTTGAAATTCGATGATGTGAGTAAAATTAATTTATAATCGTACCATGGCGAACTCTACGAGGAATGACAGTCTGTTCACACATATAAGAATAATTAGACAATATGAATGGAAGTAATTAAAACATATACTGAGTCAGTGGCTCATATATTATTAACAATGACACTTATTATATCAACACGAGCAAGGTGTTACAATAATTATTGTTTCCTTTTCTATGCAACTAGACACACACGAATACAAGCCGTGTAGACCCAGGCAGGGGCCACACAACTTCAGCAACTACTAGTAGCAGTATTTCACGCCCAGATGATACTACAGAAGGGCACCTCGACCAGTTATTGCTGATGCAAATTTAGTTCTGTCGCCAGGACCGCTGCTCCGTGCGGTTAGTTTTGAATTGTATTTTGAGTGATATCCTTACTTCAAATATAATTTTCTAGAAAAGTTGTGAGTTTCAGCATTGTAATCTCCAGGGAATTAGTAAATGGAAATCGATTCTTATCCCCTGATTTTATTAGCAATCGCAAAGGGTCTGTTTCATTTGACACCATCGTGTTTATTGAGTGAGAATTTTCCAAATTGACACCCTAACTTACCAACTGTCGTCAAATTGTAATATAAGGTAGCCATACGATGACTGAGTATGGCAGTGTTCCAATCGATTATCATTTTCTAATTTTTTATTTTATTAAAAATACGACAATTTTGAACTCTTTTATCATGCTTAAACATTCAATCACCAGCCCAATCATTGCTCCATACCAGATTGAACAATATAGCTGATGGTGTCATCAAACAGAATGAAGGAGTATTGGAAGAGAATCAGATATATGTTGGAGATGTAATGCGGCTTTCTGGAACTGAAGCCAAGGCAAATGTTGCTATTGACACAACATACAACAACCGCCCTCAAACAGGGTATGAGGCAGGGACGAACTGTATCAGTATCAACAGAACATGTAACTTCAAAACAATTTCCCTTATCACTTGATGTATGTACAAAACTATGCAGTAAAAGAAATTGCACACATGATATGGGCGAAAATAAAGGATGCCGCAAAACTATTCAACATTGAAATCAATTTCTTCCAGTGAATCAGCATCAATACAAAAATCATTTACAGAAAATTGAAAACAAAAATAATTGGAGTGAGATCAGTTACCACTACACCACATCTGCCGTTCTGTAGAGGATAAGATCAACTATGGGCTTATAGAAAAAATCAAGAATGGGCGGATCTTCTCTACAAAGTATGAGACAAACGCAAATAAAATGTTTGCGCCACCTGTCTTCGCCAACGCACATCCAGACGAATCCAAGATGAGCGGGGATAGATGGAATATTCATAATCTGGACTTGGGAAGAGAATCGACGAAACAATGCCGAAACTCCTCCAGCCATAACCAGATTGAAGGAGTGGATGCCTCCAAGAACTCCAGATAAAGATGAAGACAGCGAAGAAATTACAGATATACAGACAGTGCAAGAAGATGACGCGGGAAACTGGTCCATGGAGACTCAGACACACGCTGGCGACAGCTATGAGGAAGTAACATTCAACTCCTCATCGGAACCACAAGACACAACGGTGGAATACGTCAAAAGAAAAAGACTCGACGACATCCATGAAGATGCACACAGCCAGATGCGACCTATAATGAGATACAGCAGACTCTGACGATTCGATTCCTCCTGCACCTAAAAAGAAAAGAACAAGCAACGAAAAGATGGTGACTCCAGATCCAGATATACAATGTATAAATGATATCCTAGTTCCAAGTAAATACCCTGTTATTGTTCAAGCGACAAGGATCTTGTGCAAGTACAATCCGAACACGAACAGATACAATAATCCTTCGATTGCTTTGAAACTTGGACATCAGCTCAAGAAATGTGCACGAGTCAAGAGGACAGACTCTCTTATGTCAAGCAATCATGATGGAGCTAAGGACGCTGAAGACTTCCTGGAAGTTATACAAAATGAATGGGAAGATGAAGTGGCAAGTCCAGCATTGCAAACAGTGGTATCAAACAGACTAAACAAAGGGCAGGTTCTCCCTATAACAGACGAAATCATGAAATTCCAAGCGTACTTACAGAAAATGAGTGACTTGAACAAAATTACCCTTAACGAAGCATTTTCCAAATCACATTGGGAAACATTGAGTCAGATAACATTGGCAGAAATTGTGCTATTCAACAGGCGGAGAGGAGGGGAGACTAATAACAGTTGACCAATACAAAAACAAAACAGTTAAGTCTTCAACCTTGAAGGAGATAGAAGACTCGTTCAGTCCATTGGAAAAGGCATTATGTGCGATGTTTTCCAGAGTTGAAATACGAGGGAAAAAGGGGCGTACTGTTCCTGTGCTAATTACAAAGCGATGTGAGCAGAGAATCGATTTGTTGCTAATATTCCGAACGGAAGCAGGAGTTCATGATGAAAATCCTTATGTTTTCGCTAGATCAAATTTCGATTCACGAAATTCCATTAGAAGTGCTGACGTTATGAGGAGGCTTTCTAAAGAAGCAGATTTAAAATTTCCTGGTTCGATAACCAGCACACAGTTAAGGAAACATGTAGCGACCGTGTCACAGATATTGAACCTCAGCAAGCAGGATTTGGAAACTATGGCAGAGTTCATGGGTCACGACATGGAAGTGCATAAAACATTTTACCGTCTGCCACAGGAGATAATACAAGTTGTCAGGATGGGTAGATTATTACATGCGTTTGACCAAGGCACTGTAGGAAAGTATAGCGGGAAATCGCTCGATGAAATACCGGTGGAAGACACAGACTACGTGGAAGAAGGTAATTTCATCTATACTTAAAATTGACTTTGAACCTTACAGCATTATGAGCCTACGATGAACTTTTGGCATCATAATTTTCAAAAGTGGCATACATTTTATGACACCAACATGATGAGGTAATACTTATAATAAAAACTATTCAACATTGAAATCAATTTCTTCCAGTGAATCAGCATCATTACAAAATCATTTACAGAAAATTGAAGAAAAAAAATCATTGGTGTGAGATCAGTTACCACTACACCACATCTGCCGTTCTGTAGAGGATGATAAGATCAACTATGGGCTTATAGAAAAAATAAAGAATGGGCGGATCTTCTCTACAAAGTATGAGCCAAACGCAAATAAAATGTTTGCGCCACATGTCTTCGCCAACGCACCTCCAGACGAATCCAAGATGAGCGGGGATAGATGGAATATTCATAATATGGACTTGGAAGAGAATCGACGAAACAATGCCGAAACTCCTCCAGCCATAACCAGATTGAAGGAGTGGGTGCCTCCAAGAACTCCAGATAAAGATGAAGATGACAGCGAAGAAATTACAGATATACAGACAGTGCAAGAAGATGACGCGGGAAACTGGTCCATGGAGACTCAGACGGTGATACACGCTGGCGACAGCTATGAGGAAGTAACATTCAACTCCTCATCGGAACCACAAGACACAACGGTGGAATACGTCAAAAGAAAAAAGACTCGACGACATCCCTGAAGATGCACACAGCCAGATGCGACCTATAATGAGATACAGCACAGACTGACGATTCGATTCATCCTGCACCTAAAAAGAAAAGAACAAGTAAGGAAAAGATGGTGACTTCCCAGAGGAAATCAGTATTCCAACATAATGGTAGCGATCAAGATAGCGTGGTATTTTCAGGGGACGACCGGATGTCAAACTTGGGGATGACCAGCCTAGAATTGAAAGAATTTGAGAGCTCCTTCGAAGATATTTTTGACATTTAATAAAGCCTACGGGCAAAAAAAGTAAATAAATAAGGTCCGAGGGTTGATTAGAGGGCGTATCATGTCATGATTTTCTAGTTTGAACCCCCGTTTTCACGATTGTATTGCCCCGGCGCAACGTGACGTTGCAAATTGTTGTACATGTGACAGTGTACCGTTTACGACCACGTGTACTTTTTAAAAGTTCAGACAATTTTTCAAAATGGCAGCACGAGCACCACCACATTTTTGGACCAGGAGAATGAATCCACGGGCCTACCAGTGGCTATTAATACAAGACCTGGTCGGACCCGCCAGCTAGTGGCCTTAGGAAATCAGACGGCTTTTTTGGACACGGAATTTGGGGCATTTTGATAGACTGATTTTATCGGCATTTGTGTCGGTCAATGGACTTGACCCTACTATACACAGTGGGTGTACATGAACTTTTTGTGCGCCACTGCACAAGATTTTGCGCATTTAAGCAGACTGTTTCAGTATTATGGTCAAGGGGGGACATATATACTGTATGCATGGAACACTATATCCCGCCGCTATGATTATTTGGACGGTATCGCCAGAATGCATGAATAATAATGTATTATAAATCATCTATGGCTTATGGTTAAAACAACATTTTTGTGCCAGCTTATGTAGGACCACATTAAGGTATTTGTGTATATATATAATAAGTAGTATCAATATATAATAAGTCGTATCATGCCTCTTAACTGACAGTAATGCTGAATAGGTCACTCATCGGTTCTTTTGTGATAAAGTTACTCAGGTTGCCAAAAACTGTGATAAAGTTACCCAGGTTGGGGGAATTGTGATAAAATTACCCAGGTTAACGAAATCTCGTTTGTACATCACGTGTCCTTTTTGCGTATTAAAAATGGCGGCTTCCATTCAATTCACGGTCACTGAGGACGCTCTGCTGTCAAAACTTGAAAGTTTCTATATTTACAAATATGTCCTCAAAGGGGAGGGAAATAATGAGTGATGCCACGAGGGTTATAAAGGATTCAGGTGGACCACTCACGGACAAAATCATTCCATTGGAACCGTTTGTCCCCTACACATGTGTGTATAAGGCTAAGTGGGTCGCCCGCTATGTTCACTATTGTCGAAGCGGTGAAAAATGTCAACGTTGCTGCGGCGGACAGGGTCAATGCAGCGATGGTTAGATCTATAATTAAGAAGTTGTGATAAGTGCACCAAATGGCGCAGAATACCGGAGGGCTTCCCCCAAACAGCTGATTTATTTTTGCAAATGAGTTATCTTACTTGTTGTACAAGCTACTATTGCTAGAAAAGGTCATAGCTGGTCACTTTGAACATCAACAATATGCATTTGCAATAACTTTACTTCGAATGCGACTCAATTGATGTACATGGGCGGTTCGAGAATGATATTATAAAGGTGTACGATACTTAACACTGAGAGGTATGTATAATTACAATACAGCTTCATGTAAATGTAGTTCAAACATCTACGCGTGCCTAAACACTAGTTCTAGTAAAGTTCAAAGTCTTGATATTTTTATTTCTGTATTTGTTTTACATTTATATTTGATAATCAGACGATAAACATCGTTATATCAATAAAAATGCATTTTAAAAATTATTTTTTAACAAACATTTCAACCAATAACCTGCATGGATGGTTGAAAATATTCCTCATGTACATGGTCGAAAAAAAATGACTGAATAATTACAGAATCATATTGGTCAATTTAATTCACATAATATTATCCTGCTTTATCCACTGATAAGACATTTGGTGGCGCCGACACCGACTATTATTCGGCCCCACTGCCTCGAAAATAATTAACTAGTATTACGTTGATGCAGCTACTCCTCCTCGTGCTTCAAAGGTAGAAACGAGACACCACGTGACATTAAAATGGTAATATGTCTCTTTCAGTACCATTTAGTCACGAAGGGTAAATCTGTTGGGTAATTAGCCTCAAAAGCAAAATATCATAGACCATTTGTAGTTCAGCATCAGGAATATATATCCACGTCAAGTGCGTTCTTGGGCGACTATGTAATCATGATCGCTGTCGTTACCTGACAAACTGAATAATTTAGCGACACAGAAAAGAGCGTTCCATGTTATTTTATTCCTGATATGGTAGTAATAAAGAGCGTTTATATCACTGTTGAACGCAAGCAATTCAAAATCACATGAACACCTAAAAAAAGCCTGGGACAATGGAAAGTATTTATCAAAGCATACGAAGCCGGCATATCAATATTTTGTTTATTGATAAGCCTATCGTATACTTCTACCAAGTTATAATTAAACTTTGAATAATAGGGTTAGCAAAGTGTGTGCACCGATTGCAAATATCCAGCTTTTGTGTGCAGTTGTTGCAATATATATTTCAGGAAGTAGATGATACGTGCACAAATTGCAAAATTGATACAATTAATGCGACCATTAATATACGTCGAATGGCTTCGGCCTTCGACAACATGGAATCGTATCAGGCAGAGAGGCGATGATTTGCTGAATATATGGGACAGAGTTAAACAATCGAACAGAGAGTGTATGTTTGTCACAGTCCTTGGGGACAATTCGGCCAGTAATCGACACGAATAACCAGCTGGTAAATATAAATAACTCAGAATTGACTAAAATAGAAAGCCCTTCAGAATGTTCATGGGGAAAATGTATGCACAACACTAGACAAGCACAATTTGGCGCTCCTGTGCAATTCGTATCGTAAGACTGATAAATTTGGATAAATTTGACATTCTTCTTGAAACATACTCTTGTACCAAATAGCAGGGTGAAAATATATATTGCAAGGCGAAAAAGAAGTGTGTGGTGTAAACATAAATAAATAAAATGAACAATTATTTGTGTAGACTTGAGTATTTATAAACTTAAGTATTCACAATCCATGTACTACAAACTACAGTTAATGTTGCATTCTGTCTTTCAACCACATCACGCAACCACGGACTGTAGGCTATTGAGGTTTTTACAGACATGTTAAGATTTTCAGACATATCTTTGAAAATTTCGTGGAGTATTTACAGATGTTCAACTCTCAAATTGTGAGAATTAAACTCTCCACCATTATCTGTAAATACTCCAATTTCAGGCGCACAATATATGCCCACCCACACTGGCATGAACTTGTCAACAATAACTTGCGAGTCCTTCTTTCTTTGAAGAGTTTCTTCTTGCCGACCTTCTTCTTCCCCCTGTCCTCGACTAGTTGCTGGCTCGGACACAGCCAGTCTCTCTCCAGTCGACTATCCTGATCCTGAATGCTTCTTGGCCTCGTGGACAATTATTCAGCATTTTCTTGTTCTGACTGGCTGGGTGAGCAGTTTGGACAGCACCACATATCAATGAGAACACTGCTCAGTTGTGGTGAAAGACACTCACAGTGGAAACCTCGGTCAGAGTAACGTGGGACTCCACTGGGATCTTTTTGTAAACAACATATTCAAAGGATTGCCTGAACACTAATGATGAACAAGCTAGCCTAATCCAAGGTTTGTAAATGAGCTTTATTCAATCAAAAACCACCAAGTATAACTAAAAGATAACCATAAACTACATTATTGGATGACAGATAGATAGATTGATTTATGATGTTAAAACATACATGAAATAAACTTAGAAATAGACATACAACAGCCATCGCACCTCACTGATTGATGCATGGCCGATGGGCCAGGGAACTTTTCTATCTAATTGTCCAATTTGACACATAACCTCACACCCCACCATTAACGGTCATCGAAGCCCATTGACACACGGCACAATCGTTTTGACGATTCTACGGCTTGACAACCATGGTGCTACGGCAGTTTAACGATTCTACGACATTATTATACGTTCTATTTTATGATAAACTTAGATACAGGAGCTTTTTACTGAATTGGGACGACAAAAGTGAGCTTTTTCTTGTTTTCATTGTATAGAGTAGACTTTGCAGGTCCACCAGGGGTTAATACTATGAACAATTTTATACCTGTTAATACAAATAGTATTTATTAATTTGTAATTACAAATTTGTGTTAACTATCACAGTGGTTTCATAGTACAGGGAAAATTATTGTAACACCTTAGACTGGACAAGGGGTGAAACCCCTAAAACGTAGAAAAAACAAACTCACCACTCTGCTCCCATTCACCCGTTATCAGTGTTATCTGAATACCAGTTCAAATTAGACGAACATGTATATAGAGCTAAAATAACTGACAACAATTTATATGGGAAAGTTAAAATGCGTGCTATTATTTTGTGATTAGTGATATCGCCGGTACTATGAAACGATGAGCTAACAAAGTCTCGCAAATTACACAAAGATCTGTTGATTATTGTAGATTGCTTACGGGCAAACCGTTACATGTGAGCGATTCACAATATATTGAATCACGGCAAGCCCAAGTTACAAAATGATTAACCAATCGTAAGTTGAGCGGTGATCGCTTATCAGAGCTATCCAATCGGTACACGGATTGCTAAGTTGATCACAACGTGTCTGCGCAAAGTTATCTAATAAACTGTTCGATTGTAGAGTGTGTATGCAAGTACAAGTCAGTGTAATATCGAGTACTACAACCAATTTGGTATCATTGTTTTCACAAATTACAACCATTCAGTTTGTGAAATCAAAATATTATTTTGATGGTATAACATTATATATATTGTGCCCATCCTATGATTTCAAACTGATCCGCTACTCTAGTCATAACACATCGAGGCAGGAACGTGGCTCCATTTGATCAGGGGGTGTCCATCACAGTATCGAAGCAGGGACGTTCTAAGGCTCTCGGTTATAGGAGGGGTGCTCATTTTATAATTTCAAACTGCTCCGATATCTTATAATATATCGAATATATCGAGATATGGACGTGGCTATATGGGCTCTGTTTGGTGATGGGGTGTCCATACTATAATTTCAATATGCACCCTTTGAATAAAAAAATGCCTATAAATTCCACATAGCGATGGAATCGTATATCAAGAGAGTATTTAAATTTTTCTACGCTGATGACAAAAGTTAGTCAATATGACTAACATATGTTAGTCAAACGTTTTTCCCCAGGTTGACTAACTTAGTTCAGCTAACATGACTAAGGCATAACATTAGTCAAAATTACTAGGGTGATGTCAGTCATAACGACTAAGAAAATGGGGATTCAAAACGACTAATTAGTCAAAATGGCCAGGATACAGTTGAATATCGACGTTGGCGCACCGAAGAAACAATCTGGCCACGTCACTGCATTTATGCTATAGTCATTTGTGAAAACTGTGCTTGCATCTTCGTATTCGTGTCCTTTACCGTGACCAAAAGCATTCGCGTCGACGATCGAAACTCAAATGATAATCCGCCCATGACCATGAGTATCATTTACCTCGCAATGCATTCTTGAGCGAAAACAATACTCACATTAGGAACACGCGTAATTTTTATTGATTTGTCATTTATAAACTATAGTTGATCAAGACAACACCGAAATGCCTCTAACCAAATACCAAAAGGCAGTATTTCTGGAAGAAGTTAACACAAAAAAGACATACTAGTTCATTAACGCTGTAACTTTCAATAAATTGGGTAATTTTAGTAGTTACAAGGAACACATACTGCTACCTCACATCCAAGCTGACACCCCATAAGGTTTGACAATTTCTAAATATAGGCCTTTTCAATCGAAACTTTTGACAAAAGGAGGTAAATATGCAAATGTTGGCCTAAAACAAACACATACCCTCTAATAAATTGTTGGAAAAACAAAATAAGAGAACAAGTTCAACATATTGTTGTTGTAAAATTTCCATTTCATGTTGTTTCAGGCATCAAATTTCCTACTGTTGAACGTGTTGATAAAATGTTTGGGGGCGAGAAACATAACCCAACCCCCTTGTCGCGATGTCCCTGTGGTTTGTACTTGAGATTTCCAGCTGACAAAAACTTTTTCACAAGGGGGTGAATCGACCCCTTGTCGCCACGTCCCTGCGTATCATAGATGGGTATATTATCCGGGTTAAGGGTGCGAAAACTGAAAAATTATGTTGGACACACAATACGAAGACCTTCTAATCACGTTCCTTAACGTTATTACTTTCATAGTACTCGAACATTCTTTGTGATTGGGAGATATTTGTAAATACAAAAAACACGTACAATTTGTGATTTGTAATCGTAGGTTCATAGTATTAGCGGAATGATAAATTGTTATTTCTTACAAACAATTGTAGATTCTTACAAATAAAACGCTTCATAGTATTTACCCCAGGTTGATTCACCATCAGATCAGACCATGAACCGATCTCTAAAAGTCATTTCTTGGGCTACAAGGGGACAATAACAGTGCGAAAATTTACATCCAACGTAAGCTTTGATAATCATACTGTAGGATTTGTCAAATTCGTACATCAATTGACGCAATATTCTATTAAACTCACACATAAATGTAGTAACAATGTCAATTATTTGGCAACGCCCCGGGTTCGACCACGACAACGACGATGTTCAACTCGTTGAACGGTAATTTTCATTTGTATACGACGTATCTGACACTGATCGGGTAGCTTAGTTCTGCAGTAAGCCCATGTATACTACATCAATAATGTTATATATAGGCACCGTGCCTTCGTTGTACTCCCACCACGTGCTTCATAGGTATCAACCGATTAATCGATTCTGATAACTAAAGCGTATTTTGAAGAAATGATATTGTTGTACATGTACTAATCAGCAATCGTGTCAATATCGACTGATGTTCGGATTATTGTTTGTGGAAGCCAATGAGTGGCTCACAAGAAAAGATGTGCAGAATGGAATTTGGAAAATCTAGCAATCCAGGAAAACATATTAAGAGAAAACCCAGCTCTAGTAAAAGACAACCATTAAAAGACAACATGGTTGTCTAAGATTACAGATGACATGTGACCCACTCATGGTCCAAAACCCAATGATGGCGTGCAAATGGTGACATTCTCCCTCTTATTTGAAAGTCAGACCCCTATGTAAAGGCATTGAGGGCACATGTGCATCCGTTGACCTATTCCAAGATATGACAAATTCAGCAGATGACGCAAGTTTACCAGCAACATCTGTGCGTAATAAATTCCTCGTCATTTGAACTGACCTCAATTCCTTTATACGTTCACATTGAACGTATTTTAAAAATCCACATAGGCCATTAATAATGATCGCATACCAGTTATTCCGTTTAATGGTGGGCGTTTTGTATGGGGGTACTTCAAATACGACCGATGCGCACGCATTTGTAATATGAATATGCTCATTTACGATTTTTTGTTTATGATTTATGACAACCTGGAACTTGATCAATATCACCAACGCCACATACAATGTTTTTTTCCACAAATATGGTCATTGTAAGTGTAAAATGATTGATAAGCTATTTACAATATGTGTTGAATCGGAATAAATTCATCAAGTTGACAATCGAGTGGCAGAATAGTCAGGCGATTCTTCGCCCACTATCAACTCATTATGCAAGGCGTCCCCCTCCTTTCAATTTGGCAGTTTATCGTTATACATCGGAGCGAACTTTGAATACTCAAAGTTAAACCTGTTCTGAGTAGAAACTTTGACGGATTTTTTAGATTTCTGTTTTGCAACAATGGAATCGTCTTCCTTGGTTGGTTTGTAGCAAATTGTAAAACTGCAGGAGCTGTATCCATGGTCTGTGACACAGGTTCTATCAACAATAATGTATGAAACAAATGGCTAAATTATTTTATTTTCTATTCTGAAAATGTTTGTAATAAAATCTGTTTATTCTCATAGACATGCTTATATTACAATATTTGTGTTATATCTAATTTTTCATGCGATTAGGTGAAATAATTGAAACTGAATTACATGTTATTAAATGGTGATGGGTAAAAAAGTTACTTGATAAATGTTAGAATTATATCTGAGGTTTGCATTTGTCAACATTGTAATCTAAAATCAGGAATATGATTGAGAGAATTAAACTAAGATATAAAACCCAGCATCTTAAACACCAAGATGTATGCGTTACATCGACGACTGGTATCATGCCAATAAGCTCGGAAGTCAAGCAACCACAATTCAGAAGATCAGGTTATGATGATGGCCGGCGTTGCTTCATTGACATAATACACATGCTGAATGAGGATAAGGGTGGATACACACATGCATGTAATCTCTGTAAATATCGTGTATTTGGCGTTTTACATGGATCATACACACCTTGTAATATGTGGCCGCTGACAACCCAATCATTGCGACTGTGCTTGACCACAGTGAGTTAAACTCTGAACCGCTGAAGAGCCGTTGGCTGGGACGAAGTCGTCAGGCCACTGAAAATAATTATTCGCGCGATAACTCAAATGGTCGACGTTCTGTTTAAATCATTGTCAGTCTTCTATTGATGTCAATACCAGTGATGGCCTATACCCCAACGCAGGGGGCTATGACCCCAACATGCACGGGGAGCCATATTATCCCAGAAGCTACCGAATTCACCATTGCATATTTCCTCGACGGGGGTGTGCATGCAGCACCCTGAGTCCTGACACCCAGCTTTATAAATATCGTAGTCATGTCTGTCGTGTCTATTTTCTACGAGTGATTAATCTAATATGCAGCAATTTATGCTATTCATATAATTATGAACATATTATACAGCTTTAAATTTGAATGCATGGTGTTGCTGTTTGTCTTCATTCGGCGAAAGGGTTGCCTAGCTACGAGTTCCCAACTACGCCACCTTTCCTCTCTTGTGTTATACAGTTATATACATGTATACATGTATACGCAAAATTTACAACTATGGAATATTTAAGTAAAACATTATATTGTAATTCTTGCCCAGATAATCCCGGCTGATACATCCCATTAACTCCCTTAGTTATTGGAAGCTTTCGAGAACCAGCCCCTCCCCCAATAATGGAGTATGGTCGAAAAAGTTATAATTCAACCTTGTGACAGTTAGGAGCTTGTTCAACCTTTGGCTTGAGAACATATATATAAATGGTGGGGGGGGGGGGTGTCACTCTTTTTCAACGCTGTACCTGCATTATTTTTTGGCGCTATAATGAATATTTGCAATCCCAATTGAATTAATGTTATCAGCTCGCTCTCAAATTATCAGAGAAATCTCAACAAGCCGGTATCATCCTATAAAATAATTCTGCATATTTTATTTTTGTTTTGGATGACCCTGTTTCCAAGAAATGACAGAAACAAATCAAGTATAAAATCGACCGGCGCTAATCTATGGAATCCTATTAGGGCCACTTCCTAATGGCGCTTTCGGCGCGCGCCGAAAGCGACAAAAAGTGCGCCATTAGTAACGCGCCGAAAGCGACAAAATATGCGCCGTTACGGCGCACTATTTGTCGCACTTTTTGTCGCTTTCGGCGCGCGCAAAATGTGCGACAAAATGTGCGATATTAGCGCATGTTTCGGCGCGCCGAAAGCGACAAAATGTGCGCCGTAACGGCGCACATTTTGTCGCTTTCGGCGCGTCACTATATAATGGCGCACTTTTTGTCGCTTTCGGCGCGCGCCGAAAGCGCCATTAGGAAGTGGCCGTAATAGTATTCCATATATATCAGACAAGAATTACTCATTTCGGCATCCATGAAAGAAGACATGTTTATGACTGGCCTGAAATTTCTTGATGGCAGTTTGTTTGATAATGGCTTATAACTATTCACTGGTGAAATTGACCTCTCGCGCGCAGGTGATTAATTTTGTCAATTATTGGTGTGGCCATGTAAAATACATGTATTTTACATACAGACATTACATGCATGTGTGTATCCACCCTAAGCGATATGTCGAGCAATACAAGCGCATAAAAACATACTATCTAATCATTGATGAAATTGGTATGCTATCAAAGGATTGCTTTGAACAACTAGAGAAGACGATTAGAGAAATAAGAGAGAATGACAATCTTTTGTAGGTATGTATACATGTAAACAATCGTCACCTCAACACGAATTCAGTGAAAATTATTTATTGTTAATAATTCCTATGCGTGATTGGGACACTTCTCTCTGTCAGGGGCCAGAATTAATTTGACAAAACACTTTCTTACATATATGACAGTGGGCAGTATTCTCAGCCGAAAAGTGAAATGTGTTCCACAGGACAATCAAAACTCGTTCTTCCAAAAAAGCGGAATGTCGCTGGAAAGGTCTCGAGCAAAATATACATCCAGACAAATCTAAAATAAAGAGACGGAAACTTGACAAGATCGTGTCTGAGCTAAATGTTGCTGGGACATATCTTTTTTAACGATAAATTGGGCCATTGCGCTTTTGCAAAGAAAGTTTCCTGATGTCCCTGAGCGATGGAATAAAGTTCAGTAGATGGGTGAGGAAGTTTGTATACCTCGTGACATTTGTGTTTATTTGGGAATGGCACAATAGGTGAAACACACGTATATTCGTCATTCACGTTAAACATTGCACAGTCGCCTGATTGAAAGATACATTGCACAGTAGCCTGATTGAAAGATACAATTGATAGTAAATCATGAATGGGTGCCAATTGACACCACAATTCGTTGGAAATGATGCAAAAGGAAAGTTTCATTTTCATGATCTATGCTCCTCAGAAAAGGCAGACTCTGGTGTTTTGGCAATAGCTGTAGCCACTGAACTGTCGCTCCGGTTAGGGCGCTCATTCAAGCCAAAAGCCTGCAGAAAGCATCTTTCAAATTGCATTTCAAAACAATTAAAACTATCAGTGGCCATATTGATGTTGCCACTATTGTTATAAGATCAATGCTTGTGCCACATTAGGTTCATTCGTAATTAAAAAATCCGCAAATATTGTAATAACAATCTATCTTTCTGATAAATAAAGTCGTCTCGCAACAAATGAACCAACTAAATAGACTAGACTAAAGTTCGAGAGCAAGATCAGATCGACGGCCGTGATGGCGCTCGTACCAGATGTTGTTAACCTCACAAAAACCCACACCATTAACATAAAGAGGTCTATCTACAGTGTAATATATTATTTTCTCACTAATACTTCTATAGTATTTTATATATAAATAGTGAATATATTATAAATTAAATATACCTTATCTTCGTCTTCGTCGATAACCACTACCCTTTTATCCTATAAAAAATAGTAAAATTGATTAATATTATATAAGAAAAAGTAACTTCACACTGTTTTGAGGATATCTGAATAGGTTAGAGTTTTCTTTTTATATTTAAGTATTATATTTGTAAATAACAAAAACAAAAAAAAGTTACCTGACTATCAGCACCTCCTTGAGCTGAACTATCAGGGGACGATGGATCACCAACAGCGGCACTTGCGGCTGAAGCACTGGGGCGGGGTGGTATCGGGTGGTACGATGGACCAGCAATGGCGGCACTTGCTGCTGACGCACTGGGACGTGGTGGTATAGCTGCTGAAGCACTGGGTCGAGGTGGTATATGGATCATAGGTGTATCATCAATATCCTGAAAATAGTATATTAAATGAATTTAATTTACATATGAATATCAAATAATCTGTTTATCACAAAAAACAGTCTATTCAACAAGAGCTAATTAGAACAATCATATAACACACATTCTTCACTTCCTAAATTATTTAATTCTATTCAATTTTGACAATTGTGTTTTCAAAATAGTAACCTCATCCAATATTATGAAATTCCAAGTTATAAAGCGAGATTACCTATATTGTTTAATAACAGAACTAAATATTTTACTGATACATACCAGGTTGATTGCTACTCCATATTTCTCTCTAATCTGTTGAGAGACAAAAACGATATTATTATACAATTATCTTAAACTAAAAGAAGTGTATATTGATACTGCGATACAAAGGATTTATTCATACAAAAAGTAAACTCCAAAAATAGCTGGTGGTGGTTATATTTTTTAACCAAATGAATCCAAAATAACTCGTTCCCATCTACGTTTGAATATTAAAATCCATGACAAATTTCATGATAATAAGATAAAAGCTAGGACCTGTAGCCCGTGCCATTCAAAGAGTAAAATCCAAAATGGGTGCTGACAGACATATTTTTTTCCCGAATAATCTCAAAATAACTTGTTCCAATCTATATGTTCAATATCAACATCCATTACAAATTTCATAATTATCTGACAGAAGGTACGACCTGTAGTCTGTTAGTTATCAAAAGAGTAAAATCCAAGATTGTTGCTAGCGGCCATGTTTTTTGATCAAATAATGCCAAAATGACCCCTTTCCATCTACATATTAATATTAACATCCATGACAAATTTCATGACGATCAGACGAGTAGTACGACCTGTAGCCCACGTCTATCACTATTTATTTAAAAAATGGGGGTACGTGTTGGTTACGATCTGGGTATCATTCATGGTATGGGTACGTTCCGATTTCGAATCCATATTTTATACCACTCCCGGTATGTTATAGTTCCGACTCCCATTCCATATTTTGTATATTATTATTTCCGGAAAAAAACAATGACCAGCATGTTTTTTATGATATTATTAGTTTTATTAAGAGTGTGTTATTGCTGGGATGAGACTGAATGTGATTGGGATGAATATTTTGATGATCAGCTGCACTGTACTAATTCATACAGTATTGAGGCGAACAAGGTTGTTTGGGCAGCGGAGCTGCATGTTCGGAATTCGCATTCTATCTATATTGAACCAGGAATGTGGCCAATTGTCCGATTGATAACTATCATCGATAGTGAAGGTATCGATTGCATGAATTTCCCGTCAACAGACCAATACACCGTATATATGAATGACCTTCAATGTCCAATAGGTAAGTCGTTAAAATATTTATATTGGGTGACAATAGGTGATAACTAAATATTTTATCAATAAAAATCCACCAATATAATTTAAAACAAATATTTATTTAATTTAATACAATAACTAGCGTTTGACTGTAGTAAATATTAAAAAACACATCCAAAATATTCAACAGATTCGTCTTAAACTATGAACTTCCTGTTTTGACGGCAAAATATATTTCAAGTGACAATAGGTGACAAGAAATTATTAAATTGTTTTTTTCATTCAAACATGAGTTAATTTATTAGATTGAAACCCCGATAAACACGAGGTAAGAAAATATTTGTCAAATTCCAATCAAATAGTGGTTGATACATTCTTGTTGAACAACAACTTCGAGACTTGTTAAACATCAGAATCGTAATACAACCAACGAAAACATCAAAACCGAAAGCTGTCTAGCAACTCTAAAATTGTTTATTTGAAGTCTCTACTTGGTAATACCTAAACAAAATATATTTCATACTGTGTGATTACAGATTTTCACTGTTTCATCTATTTGAGTTAACTGTCTTTTGCTTTTACACTGTAGAACAATAAGAACCCTAGTGTATTTTGGAGATATTATTTCTACCCACACCCCCCTGAAACTTAATTATATCCTTCTATTATAGCTACAACACAAGAAGCAGTTGTCACAGCCACAACACAAGAAGCAGTTGTCACAACAACAACGACAGTTGGTACGTTTTATTAAGAATTAATTTCTTTTCTAGAAGAAGCTCTCAAACTTATTCTTTTGTTAAGTTCCAATTGATCCAGGTGTTATCATGATGTATTAACTTTATATCCTTGTGTTGACTCCAGTAGCGTTCTTTAATACGCACACACTGAGGCGTGTACACGGGTGATCAGGTATTAATATATATGTGCGATAGGAGGTGGTACCGTACCCACCCCCCCTGAAACTTAATTATAACCTTCTATTATAGCTACAACACAAGATGCAGTCGTCACAGCCACAACACACGAAGCAGTTGTCACAACAACAACGACAGTTGGTACGTTTTATTAAGAATTAATTTCTTTTCTAGAAGAAGCTCTCAAACTTATTCTTTTGTTAAGTTCCAAATTGATCCAGGTGTTATCATGATGTATTTACTTTATATCCTTGTGGTGACTCCAGTAGCATTCTTTAATACGCACACACTGAGGCGTGTACACGGGAGGTCAGGTATTAATGTATGTGTGCGATGGGAGGGGGTTACCGTACCCACCCCCCCTGAAACTTAATTATAACCTTCTATTATAGCTACAACACAAGATGCAGTCGTCACAGCCACAACACAAGAAACAGTTGTCACAACAACGACATCTGGTACGTTTTATTAAAAATTAATTTCTTTTCTAGAAGAAGCTCTCAAACTTATTCGGTGTGATAAACTAATAATATATGTTTTGTTTAGTTCCAAATCAGTATTTTATCATAATCTAATAACTTTATATTCTTGTGGTGACTCCAGTAGCATTCTTTAATATGCACACACTGAGGCGTGTACACAGAGGGTCAGGTATTAATGTCCGTGTGTGATTGGACAGTGTATGGTATCCACAACATGCCTGGATGAGTGTTGTAATATGATGAAGTTTGCGTTGTATCTTTATTCAGTGATCTCGAATGAGAACTTTTCAGCCTGACAAACTTGTTATCTGACCGACTTCTGAATTTTGTCAGAATACCCTGACCAGGTTGCAATCCCCAGTTTGCTATCACGAGAGACAAGTACGCTACCTCTTGGCTATCAACCTCCCTTACATTGAAAACAATTTGATTTCTGTTGGTAGTTTATCAGTAAAATATTGAATTCATGTGGTGATAACTCCATATTTTATAAATTCACCATTAAACTGTCTATTGACATTGAACAGATTTAGAAGAAACCTAGTGTATTGTCGAGATAATATCCCCCACGAAACTTAATTATATCCTTCTATTATAGGTACAACGCAAGAAGCAGTTGTCACAGAAACAACAATGACCGCTGGTATGTTTATTAAGAAGAAGCTCTCAAACTTATTCATAAACTCTCATCAGAGCCTTCAGAGGTAAAATTATTTACAGAGATAGATAACTAGATAGAGTTATCCTCTCTTGCATTGAAAAAATATCTGATTTCTGTTGAGAGTTTATCAGTAAAATATTAAATTGAAATACGAAAACTTCTGATTTCTGTTGTAACTGTGTATTCCAATAACTATTTTACTGCCTGTTTATACCACTATTTGGCAACAAATTTTTTTTGTCAACTTTAAAAAAAAATAAAAAAAATTCTGCTTTTGTGTAATATATAGGTTGGTTTTGTTGTGAAGGGAATACCATATATAACTATATACTTTTTATTGAAACCAGATCTATAATATCTACAACCACCTCAATATTTACTATTAATTACAACCCTTTTTGTTGAATTGTTTACAGGTTGGTAAATTTATCCATAATATTCTCAATTTCAGAAAGAGGAGGAATTAGGGAAAATATATATTCTGGTAAGTTGAATATTCTCCATATAATTAACTACTTAAATAAGTTTGAATTTGATTTCCTATTTCAGATTTGTATTGAACATTAAAGGTTCATTGGAAATAAGTTTAGTTTACATTAAAATGTTTTTTTTCAGCTACAGAGTCTTTAGTTAAATATGTTGGATCCGCAGTCGGGGCTGGTGTGGGGAGTGTGCTGTTGGGGTTGATGGGGTGGTGGTGCAGACGTCGATTGCAAGTTAACACACAACATAGAAGACTGCTACAATCCTCCAGTTTGCACACAACAACATTTTCGGCATCAGACTCTCCCACTGATATGGACCAAACTGCAACATTTTCGGCATCAGACTCTCCCACTGATATGGACCAAACTGAGATCACTTCCATCGAAATGGGGCTATCCTCAGATTTAGAGACTGTAACTGCTGCGGATGCTTCCACCTCAGTTACATTCTCTAACTCTGAGTATTCTCCCAGTTCTATGGATAAGATTTCTCTTTGTTCTATAGAAGAGGGAGAGTCGGTCGTACGATGCTCCGATTCAGAGGATAAAACTTTGTCGGCTGAGCCCACATCGTTTATATCCTCTATTTCCGAGTACAATGCGACTGAGGCAATAGCGTCAACACCCGTAAAAAATCGGGGAGAAAGAGTAACCCTCCAGTTAAGTATACACCTTAAATATTGATCAAGGTGAATACATAATGATACTCTATCCGATCAGACAGTCTTCTTTAAAAATACTTTATTTATCCAAATTTTGTTCAACAATATAAAACAATTTGGCTGTAATAATTTTTGAGATATCCAATTTGGTTCGTAACCTCGAGAAATAACAAACTTAAAAAGAATTGATTCAATTCAATTTTTCTTCCTTCAAAGCTGTATTAGTTTAGGAGCGTCTGATTGGATTGAGTATCGTTAAAAACTTTCGATAATTGAAATTATTTGACTAGTGTAGACTTACCTCTTTTTCCAATTTGTGATCAAATTCTTGAATCTCATTGAAATATCCCCATATTTCATCTTTATTATCAGCCAGGTGCTCGAACTCATTATGCGTGAGAGTCATAAATGAAGAAGTGTTGTTACTGTTCAGGGAAACGAGATTTTTTCCCTTGAATCTTTTTAGGGTAACAACTTTAGTGGATCCTAGGGGCGCCTTCAACACAAGGTTCTCCTTAAAGAAAGGATCCCTCACAAATTGCATTCTTTGAAACATCTGAAAGTATAGATTATTAGGTTTGATTATAGATTGAATTTGAACATCCTACTCAATAAGATGTTTGTTAATACTTTAAGGACTTGGTATTCTCTGACATATATTCAATTTGAAATTAGATTTTCAATTGTATTTGATCATCCTAATGGGTGAGATGTTTCATAACGAACCAAAGACGCTTTGGGTCGTATATAGGCTATATCTGATTTTGTGACGTCACCAATTTTTAAGTAATACGACCCTTGGATTTTGAATTTTGGATAGCACGAATGTAGGATAAAGGATCGGTGGGCCTAAAGCATTATTGTCGTAAAACATTAAAACTATAGATATATTACTGTAGTCTATAGGCAGTAATAATATATAATGATTATATGTAAAATGATATTTATATATGTATTTTATCTTGGATTACGCTAGAATATGGTCATAACCAATAAATAATTTGAATTTGAATATTGTCGTAATCGGTTGTCAAGACTGACAAGAGGCTAACACAAATCAGTCGATGATTGTTTACAAATTAATTTTATTTTTTTTTAACATTTGCCCAGAAAACTAATGCCAGTCGCATCAATGGCCATGTAGAGAATATCTTCAATTTTCTATCGGTATTTTAGCCTGATAGATTGATGCGATATTCATAAAGTTTAAAGCAGAGTAACCTGGGCCAGGCTAACTTTTACTTGTTTCGATTGAGTGCTCATCGATCAAATCTAAAAATAATATTCGATAAATAAAATTGGAAGATAAGATATAGTTCCAAACGTATTGACAATTTAAACCCATAATATTCTGCAATTGTATGAAACAAACTATTTATTTAATTATATTGAGTTTTAATAATGTTATGAATTGTTGTATTTGTAACAACAACGGACGAAGAGATGTGAGTTTGTGCTATAAATTAATACGCAATCACAACACACCCCAAATAGTCCTGCCACAGAACACGCGAACACGAGGTCGAAGAATATATTTGATAGGAATAACAGCATAGAATTAACACAGCAACTGAGATAAGCAGGTAAGCTATGTGTACATATTTGTGAACTCCAGTATTCTAACCATAGATACTTTTAACGTGATGACAATTTTGCAAATTAAAACAATTAGACAGAAAAACTTGGAAAATTCGATGCACCGTGACCACCATGAGTCATGACCATCGACAGTGATCAACGCTCACCATGTCACTGCTATGTCATTCTGATCACAGTTATACGACTACATGGTGATCATTCTTTGTTGATATTCATCAACAATCAGTGAATCATTGCACCAAGTGAACATTTAGACGAACACGATTCAATTGTTTATGAAAGAATTTCCATCGTAGGAAGAAACCATCATTTTGTTACCATGTCCATGGCATGGTCCTAACTCATTAGTCCAAAATTGACTATACATTGAATGTATAGTCCAACTTTCCCCATCGCTGGTAACGGAGCTTTTTCTTCAAGTCCGGAAAGGAAGAATGTGACGATCGAACTCCGGTCACACCGCACTCGCTGTCGTGGGAGCAAGTATTTTCGTACCCTTACCAGCTCCGAAAAAGTAAATTCGTACCCTAGCGCGAAACTATTTAGATATCTCATTAAGGCGTGCGTTCAGTTTCTCATCTAATAACTTTGCTTATCTCATTTTTCACCACGATTGAACTATGCGCCGTGTCGTAATCCAGTTTCTCATCTAATAACATAAATTTGTCCTGGGTCTTTTTCTGATTTTTTTGTATTATACACTTGATGACTACACTTTGTGTCGAACGAGTACAGTCCATCTGAGCGAATAGGGAAAGCATACAACAATTGTAAGCAAACTGTCCATTCCTATTTCCCAAATTCATGGAAAAAAATAGAAATTTCCCTTCCATTCACAAGATTTTCTTCATACTTAATTTGCATAACAGTATTTGATTACGTTATCTTCACACTGACAGCTCTAGTATTATAATCGTTATCGTTCATAGACATTACAAAGTGTAAACCTCTATGTCGCAATTTGTTTCCCAGTGGTAAAGACCCAGGACCCATTCCTCAAAACAGGGTGAACAAATTTATAATGTTATTAGATGAGAAACTGGATTACGACACGGCGCATTGTGATGGAATACGACGATTGAAAACAGGTAAATATGTTTATTTAATATGTATATATATTAGAGATGGGCGGTTGTGAAATTTTGCCTCGGTTTCGGTTGTGGAAAAAGAGTTGAGTCTCGGTTTCGGTTTTTATTAATAAAAATTACTAATGTGAACAAAATCTAATTATGCTTCATCATATTACAAAGAAAACACACCAATTGTATCACCATAACTTGTGAGGTACATGTCCTTTTATAATATTAAATTATGTATCATATTGTTACTATTAGTCTATTACATGTATATTGTTAATGTCCATGTCGAGTGGCAGTGCTAGAATGCAAGTGGGTCTGTGTATTGTGTATGACTGCAATTCAGCATCATATGATCATAAGTGTGAAATAATATAATGATCATTTATATTGGCATAAAACTAATGTGTGTGACTAGATATATGTGTATAGTTATGATTTGAAAAATAAAATTGGAAATAAACAACAAAATGAAAATAAAACATGACTAGAATCTCTCAATCACATTATCTGGCTATATGCCTATTACCCCATATTTAGGGAACATAATATTGTACACACTATACAGTATACATGCATCCAATACAAGTCACCTGGATGAGTGCTATTTCTCAACAGTTTACCGACAAACGGTATAATTCATTCCGGCTCCGATTCCGGCATAACATTTTTAATCAACGGCGCACAAATATATTTGACGATTTAACATCCAAACAGTGATAAAAACTAATAGGGAGTGCAGGTAACAATCATTGATACCTTTTGATATCGTATCCTCGTTATCAAATTCACCTTTCAGAGTATTTGTACGGCTTTAATGATTAAAATAACATGAGAAATAAACTGACTTGTGTTGTGTTTACTAGTACTACGGCGAAAATAGGTGTACACGGAAGCAACGTAATTAATTCGTCGCGCGATTTCACCATGCGAACTCCTTTCTGCATATAATACAGGCGGCACACTTAGATTTCTTATCTTTCTTTGAAAAATAATTCCTCACAGGACTCGTTTGTTCGTCGTGTTCTGCCATGATTACAGGAAGTTGTGACAACCGAAACCACGGGTTTTCCCAACTTACCACGGTTGTCATTTCCGGTTTTTCCCGACAACCGAAACCGAACTGATTCCACGGTTAACCGCCCATCTCTAATATATATGTATATACCCTGCTTGACAAAACAAGTGTCCACCTAACCGCGGTGCAGTTAGCGTTTACACCGCGGCTGAAATGCAACTACACCGCGGCTCCACCGGCTAACTAGTTGGGCCGCGGTGTACATGTACTTGCCGTTTGGCCATGGTGTAGTTGCCACGGTACTAGTACAAATACCCGCCATGCACCTTATTAGTAACTTGGGGACAGTTGGTGTATAAAATAAGAAGGGCCGCTTCATGTGAATGAAATTTATTCTGGTACTTGCATGTAACAACATACATGTAAGGTATGGTATTCTTCAAGTTGAAGTAAATTTATAACAGTTTCTTCCATTTCAAACAAGCATTAACCCTTTACCCAACAAACCGGCCAAAACCGGCCAAATAAAGCTTCAACAGCCTAAAATATCTTCGGTCTGTCTCAATAAAACCATACAAATATGGATATCATTGGAACCGGCTCCTTGACCACATTGTGATAGTTACAGTTATGCCCTGTGCCAATGCATTCTCTTATATATGCGAGTCGACCATAGGTCGCCTCGCATATATAAGAGAATGCATTGGCCTAAAAAAAATCTTTTTACCATTTTTTCTTACATTCTTTAACAATTTTATAATTTTTAATGTGTTAAGCCAATGCATTCTTTTATATATGCGAGGCGACCTATGGTCGACTCGCATATATAAGAGAATGCATTGGCACAGGGCCGTTCTGTTGGGTAAAGGGTTAAGTAATAACGAACCAAAGATGCTTTGGGTCGTATATAGGCTATATCTGATTTTGTGACGTCACCAATTTTTAAGTAATACGACCCTTGGATTTTGAATTTTGGATAGCACGAATGTAGGACATAGGATCGGTGGGCCTAAAGCATTTTTGTCGTAATCGGCTGTCAAGAGGCCAACACAAATCAGTCGATGTGCAACATTCTCCTATTTATATAAACGTCATACAAACATTGATGTGTTTTGTTATTTATAAGGGCAAGTAGCTAGTTTATACTGCATTTCTATCAGGTCTAGTCACTCTGGAAACATATCAAACTAAAGCGCTAGAGTTTTAACAAAGCGTGAATTAAATTGCATGACAAAGTTTTGTTTACAAAATAAAAAAAAATATTAAAAACATTTGCCCAGAAAATCAATTCCAGCCGCATGAATGCACATGTAGAGAATATCTTCAATTTTCTATCGGTATTTTCGCCTGAAAGATTGATGCAATATTCACAAAGTTCAAACCTATAAACAATACTATAAGATTCGATTGAGTGCTTCAATTTAAGTTCATCGATACAATCTAAAATCAATAAATAAAATTGGAAGATAACAACATATAGTTCCAAACGTATCAACCATTTAAACCCATACTATTCTGTGAGTGTACGAAACAAACTATTTATGTAATTATAAGTATTGAAAATGTTATGTATTTCTATCAACAACGGCTGAACGAGCGAAGAGATGTGAGTTTGTGCTATAAATTAATACGCAATCACAAAAAAATAAATAGTTCTGCCACAGAAATAATTTTCGCGAACATGATCAGCGAAGAATATTATGTGATAATCAGATAATATGAACAAAACAACTGAGATAAGCAGGTAAGCTATGTGTGCATATTTGTGAACTCAATTCTTCTAAGCATCTGTAGATACTTTTAACGTGATGACAGGCAAAATTTTGAAAATGAAAACAACACAAAAATTGCATTGCGAAAATTCGATGCAACATGTGGTATGTCATTCTGAGCACAGTGTCAAAGTTCATTCATGGTGATCTTAGTGAACGTTCAGACGACCACGATACAATCGTACATGTATGCTCATGTCAAAATCGTAGGTCAAAAATAATATCAAGCACTGTTTGATTTTAGTCTTTAGATGCAAAATCGTGGCATATCCTTGGTCGTATGTATGTAAAATTCGTAGCTGGAAATGACCGTAGGGTAGTCAATCACATGCTTTAGGAACAACATACGATATCAATATCAGAATCTGAATGTACGACAACATCGCAATCGTATGAACAAACTATCCACGATCTCGTCGGGCCCGATTCCTCCACTTATGATTGAAATTCATGGTCGTCTGAATGTTCACTTACTTTACTGATATTCATTCAACAACTATTGATAGGTGTCAACATAGGGACCTGCAAATATTCCAGATTCGATTCGATGTCAATATCAGGGACCTGATTCAAGCTCGACACCGAATATTTTCGAATCGGTGTTACTTTGGTGTAATCTTGTTATTTTGAGTTAGATATAAACACATGGCAAATGACCTAAGTGTACGTTCAGACGACCACGATTCAATCGTAAGTTGGGGAATCGGGGCCCGATGAGATCGTAGATAGTTTGTTCACACGATTGCGATGTCGTCGGACATGCTTACCCTGCTGGACAAAACAAGTGTCACCGCGGTGTATTTGCCGTTCAGCCGCGGTGTCAGAGTTTGTAACTGCAGTTGAGTACAATGTAGGCTATATCTGATTTTGTCACGTGACCAATTATTAAATAATACGACATTGTAATTTAGATTTTTTGGGAGCACGATTGTCGCACATACAGTACGGTACATGTAGGATCGGTGGGCCTAAAGTAGGGCTGGACGATATTAACGAAAATAAAAAATGCGATTTTTGGAAATTAAAACCGTGGTTAACGATATAATCGCGTTTTTTTTAAAACAGATACAAGAAACTGAAAACAACTTCTCACTGTTCGCTAGAATCACATCATTGTCATTAGTTTTGACAAGTTGGCATCGGGAATAACATACCCGGTATGCAACCACTCAACCAGTGACAACCTCATGCTCGATCGATATTCGGAATGAAAAGTAAATTCACTGGTTAAATTCCGCTATTCGGACAATTTCGTTCCGGTGACTTGACAAATTCTGGTAGATACCGGTAATTAATAAAACCATTATCTCGTATATGCCAAAACTAAAAGTGTTCTATACTATAGTATCCTTTTCTAACTCGATATGTTCAACTATGTTGAGTAAATATATATGCTATTCCCGATGACACTTGCGTCGCTTGACAACTGGAAATGTGGTTTACCGTCAAGACAAATTTGACAATGATGTTCAGTCTTTTAGCGAAGTCCAAACACACGTAGTACATAACTTTTGGAATTCAGCCAAGCAAGGACATCATGTATTGTTGGGCGGGTTTGAAGCTCTAATTCTATACAATTGGTTTTAACCAATCGCAGTGAGTGGTTTCTTCTAGACGAGAAGAGGGCGGTATCTTCGCCCATTTATTATTTTGATTGACGGTGCATGTGCATCGTTGTACTGATGGAAGAGGCGTGGCATGACTGACATTCATATCGATCTATCACCTGATCAGTCGTCGATTCATTTGGTGAATTCTCTTGTAATAAATATTTCGCAGGAAAGACGGAGAGCGAAAGAGGGACGTATTCTGGGTTTTCATATTCCCCCAATCTCGTTAGTCGTTCTAAATAAACGTTGTTTACTATGATGATTGAATATTGAAAAAATAGGACACGGGATTTAGTTGGAATTTAAAACTTAAATAACTCGATTTAGGCTTGAGTTAAACTATTTATTTGTATATATGCTTATGATTGGATGGCACCCACTGATTGCCGACGATATTACGATTATTTTAGATTAGACGATATTACTGACGATATTGAAATTTTAACCGGGTATTGTCGATTAATCGGGAAACCGCCCAGCACTAGCCTAAAGCATTATTGTCGTAATTGAAAAAGAAATTGTTGCTGTGTCTTTCGATTACCGGTACTGGTAATGTAAACGAGAATAGTGAATATGAATTACAATTTACATGTAAGTTCATTGCTAGCGGTAGTACCTTTTATTGAGAAAATATGACAAAATAAATAACGACAATAGTGTGATGAATGTTGAGGCGGGGAGAAAATTAACTGGTATTGCATCGCAATTTGCTACCCAAATGTGGATAAAAGCTATCCATTTTGGTATGAATTTTATATGATTAATAATGATTTTAGAACAATGCTACCCCGCTCGACAAAACAAGTGTCCATTGGCACCGCGGTGTATTTGCCGTTCGGCCGCGGTGTCAGCGTTTGTAACTGCGGTTGAGCATCGCGGCCGAACGGCAAGTACACTGCGGCCGAAGGCAAGTACACTTTTGGTCGAACGGCAAGTACACCATGGCCGAAAGGCAACTACAACGCGGCCGAATGGCATGTACACCGTGGTTAGATTTCTGGTTTGTATCCTCTTTTTTCAGTTTAATGAACGTACACCGCGGCAACTACCCTGTCCACCTAACCGCGGTGCAGTTAGCGTTGCCACCGTGGCTGAAATGCAACTACACCGCGGCTCCACCGGCCATGGTGTAATTGCCGCGGTGTACATTCATTAAACTGAAAAAAGACGATACAAACCAGAAATCTAACCACGGTGTACATGCCGTTCGGCTGCGGTGTAGTTGCCTTTCGGCCGCAGTGTACTTGCTGTTGGGCCACAGTGTACTTGCCGTTCGGCCGCGGTGCTCAACTGCAGTTAAAAACTCTGACACCACGGCCGATTGGCAAATACACCGCGGTGCCAATGGACACTTGTTTTGTCCAGCGGGGTACACCATGGCCGAATGGCAAGTACACTGCGGCCCAACTGTAATTAGCCGGTGGAGCCGCAGTGTTGTTGCATTTCGGCCACGGTGGCAACACTGATCGCACCGTGGTTAAGTGGACACTTGTTTTGTCCAGCAGGGTATCTAATCAAGTCAATGTGATGTTATTTGCTAATCAAAATTTGAAAAGTAATTTGCTTCCTGTGTTGAGGTACGAAAAACACATGGACTGGGCACATGTATTTGTTGACTATTGTTGTGAAAGATCATGTGAAAGGTCACGACATCAGGTGACAGAATTGTGGTGTGTAGGAATACAGGACTCTCTCTCTCCCTCTCTCTCTCGTTGTTTGATCGCCAGTGGGGCAAGTCGACATTGACTTCAGATCTTATTTAGAACGGTTGGCCGAATCAAACTACTTCATCTGCCCGGTATCATCACATCTGCCATCATTGATAAAGACCACGGACAACGACCCACGACTACGACAACTCTAAACGGACCACACTGAATACACTTTATACAAACGAGAGGAATTAGGTGAGCCATCTTTCTTTTGAGTCTTGATCCCTCTTTCGCCCCGTTTGTATTCAATGTCGGAAATATAACGCAATGTTCCATCCAGTTCGAACTTTGGTCCATCGCCAGAAATTTAGGCAAAATTCTAACAATAGTCACTTTGTGGGGCGAGTTCAATTGAAAGTGATAAAAATTTGTGATGTGAAATATGAACACAACAACTGAGATAAGCAGGTAACCTACTAGTACATGTACATGTATGTGCGCATATTTGTGAACTCCATTCTTCTAATCTAAGCATCTGTTAGTATTATCTATAGATACTTTTATTAGGCTATCGTTTTTCTTTCCCCAATACCACTATATGTATATGTAAAGCGATCATTTCCCGACCATCGGATCAGCTCCAGTTTGATCCGATGTCATACCACCCTTCTCTATCTCGCATACTGCGCATGTCTGTAAAAATCTAGACGATTTATTGTCCAAAAATATTTCCTTTATTAGCTCAACTTACTTTGTAAATTTCAGCTATTGCCAAGGGTTGGCATCCGTCGTCCGTGTGTGCGTGCGTGTGTGCATCCGTCAACAATTTCCTTTGGTGCGGGCTTCATGTCGTATCTATGGTCTGATCTTTATGAAATTTGTCATGAATGTTGGCATTGACATCTAGATGGGAACGAGTCGTTTTGGGGTCATTCGGCCAAAAAACATGGCCGCTGGTGGCCATCTTGGATTTAAAAATTAAATCCATTGGCGCGGGCTACAGGCCGTACTGTTTGTGTGATCATCATACAATTTGTCATGAATGTTGACATTTACATGTAGATGGGAACGAGTCATTTTAGGATCATTCGGCCATCTTGGATTTTACTCTTTTTATCACTAAATCCTTTGACACATTCTACAGACCACATCTCTGATCCGATCATCACCAAACTTCATATGGATCATATGGGGCGACCTCTAGATGGGAACGAGTCATTTGGAAAAAAAACATGGCCGCCGTCAGCCATCTTGGATTTTACTCTTTGCATCACTAAATACTTTGGCGCGGGCTACAGGTCGTATCTTTGGTCTGGTCTTTATGAAATTTGTCATGAATGTTGACATGTAGATGGGAACGAGTCATTTTAGGATCATTCGGCCAAAAAACATGGCGCTGGTGGCCATCTTGGATTTTACTCTTTGCATCACTAAATCCTTTGACACGTCCTACAGACCACATCTCTGATCCGATCATCACCAAACTTCATATGGATCATCGGGTCGACCTCTAGATGTGAACAAGTCATTTTGGGGTCATTTGGCGAAAAAACATGGCCGCCGTCAGCCATCTTGGATTTTACTCTTTGCATCACTAAATACTTTCCTGCGGGCTACAGGTCGTATCTTTGGTCGGATCTTTATGAAATTTGTCATGAATGTTGACATTGACATGTAGATGGGAACGAGTCATTTTGGGGTCATTCGGCCAAAAAACATGGCTGCTGGTGGCCATCTTGGATTTCCAATTTGAATCCATTGGCGCGGGCTACAGGCTGTACTGTTTGTCTGATCATCATAAAAATTTTCTGAATGTTGACATTTACATGTAGATGGGAACAAGTCATTTTAGGATCATTCGGCAAAAACATGGCTGCCGGCAGCCATATTGGATTTTACTCTTTGCATCACTAAATACTTTGACACACCCTACATACCACATCCCTAATCTGATCATCACCGTCATCACCAAACTTCATATGGATCATCGGGGTGACCTCTTGATGGGAACAAGTCATTTTAGGGTCATTCGGCAAAAATATATGGCCACCAATGGCCATTTTGGATTTTACTCTTTGTATGACTAAATATTTCTACAAAATCCATTAGCATGGGTTATACATGTAGACCAATCTGTTTCTTTGATCTGTATGAAATTTGTCATGGATGTTGACATTGACATGTACCCTGCTTGACAAAACAAGTGTCCACCTAACCGCGGTGCAGTTAGCATTGCCACCGTGGCTGAAATGCAACTACACCGCGGCTCCACCGGCTAACTACAGTTGGGCCGCGGTGTACTTGCCGTTCGGCCATAGTGTAATTGCCGCGGTGTACGTTCATTAAACTGAAAAAAGACGATACAAACCAGAAATCTAAAACCATGGTGTACATGCCGTTCGGCTGCGGTGTAGTTGCCTTTCGGCCGCAGTGTACTTGCTGTTGGGCCACGGTGTACTTGCCGTTCGGCCGCGGTGCTCAACTGCAGTTACAAACTCTGACACCGCGGCCGAATGGCAAATACACCGCGGTGCCAATGGACACTTGTTTTGTCCAGCGGGGTAGATGACTTTTAGAATTTATTCTTTGCATCACTAAATCCTTTGGCACACCCTACAGACCACATCCCTCCATTTACTGTCAACCATTAAATGATTCCTACCTACTAGTAAGTTGAGCTACAGTGTCATTGACACTCTACAGTGTCATTGACACTTTAATTTTTAGTTCTATTTAGTATACTGTTAGGGCCCTGCGAATCGGAAATTCGGCAACCGAATCGAATATCGAATCGAATCGGGTGTCCGATGTCGACATCGAATCCGAATCGAATCGGGACAAGCACTGGACGGCAAAAAAATCATAGCTGACTATCGGATATCATTCTAATTATTGTTCACTTGTTTGTCATAAAAGCTGAGAAATTTTCGAATAGGAAACAAAGACCCAAGACACTGGCAGAGTTCACAGTCAAACGTTTGGCGACTGACATCGTTCTCAATTTTATGTTAAAAACGAAAATCGAAGCTATATATCACCTAGTACGAAACGTGACGTGTGCGTCATCTAAGCAGTAAGCACAGACCTTGACACCGACTATAAAATGAATAATTACTACTGAATATACTAGTACACTATTCGACTACCCTACACACGTCACATAACAGTGTATATTAATTCGATAATCGCCATTGACTATGAATGTATTCCAAGGATTTCAGGCCTGATGTACGCTGTATCATAAACAATGGCAGGCATATCGATGAGCATGGCCCACCATATCAGTACCCTGATGTCTACTTGTAATAATGCATTCAGTTTGACAGAGGTAACTCTATGTAATAATCATGTGCGTTTTATCCTTGAATTTAATAAAAGATGGCATTACCTGGCTTGCTTGTCGGTCGGAATGTATTTATGCGATGGACCTTCAAAACATGCTATTATAGGTGGATCATGGATATAAACAGTGTGGGGTGATTAAAATGTATTAATGTGCACCTAGTATAGTCATGACACAAAACACACCTAATTGGAAAGTTAACACAAACTATATAAAATTATATACTACATCTATATAGACCTTTGAGGTCATGACTTTTGACCTGTATATAGTGATTGTAGTCACTTATATATTGCAATATTGTACCCCAACATTTCAACAACAAAAAACAAGTAATCGCCTAACTAGTCTAGATAAAACTCTAAATTACATCACACGCAGTGTCAATCCACAAGTTGCGTCCCTTTGCTGTGCTTCACACTTCGGAACGCATACCGGTAGGAGTGATTGGTTCGCTGGCAGAGCTTGACGCAGCGCCGACGAGACCTCCAGACGTGAAAACACGGTGCATTGCGGCAATTGCCCAATCAATTGAGTCTACCTCTATAAATCAACAGTTTAGTTGTGTGTCCCCATAAACTGAAACTAATGGGCCGATTCGAAAATATACGAATCGGAGAACCGATTCGTTATCGATTCCGATTCTGACCGCCGATGTCGACACCAAATCGAAGCTTCGCAGGGCACTATATACTGTATATGTATATGTACATGTAAATAGTAACATTGGGGCAATTCCATGTGACTGACATAACATTCAAAGAACTTTTTCCAGATTCAATGTTAGCGGTATGTTGTGAGCTACAAATCTTCATGTAACTATAAAATCTTAGTTCTTACTGCTACATGTACATGTATGTGTGCACTCAAATATTGTATTGTTCCGAATTTGGCATATGTTATGATTGTTATCGTGACTGACATTACACAAACCTATCGAAGATACATGGTACTACATGTAGTAACTTGATTTCAAATTTAATTTATAGATGTGAATATACATGTATATGCATTGCTGATTTGTCTTACATACATGTACGTTACACTTATTAACTCTCTTCAAATTAGCATTTCAGTGTAAACATAAACAATTTGTACAATTATTTCTACTGTGGATGGATGCATATCATTGCAACTTGCAAGGGCGAAAACAACATCGCGTGATGTGGACACGCCCTGCATGGACTATTTTCGCTATGCAGAGCGCAATAATTCTGTTGACATTTTGTTTGTTTGGAAAATTTGTGCAAGACAATACCGTAGGATGTACATGTAATCATCACAATACAAGTACTGGTGTAATGGTGGTATTGTGGGTAAAATTCTCACGAAACGTGAGTGACATCAATTTCATGCCAAGTAATATACATGTACATGTAACCAAATGTATGAAAATTTGAATAACAAATCACACACTTAAGCATAAACCAAGTTCGATCTTTTATTCAATCTTAATGTAAACATGTACATTGTATTTCCACTGTGTTGTTCAATATTTCTGCAACTGGATAAAAAATGAAAAAATAAAAATTCCCTAGCCACCCCCGGGACACCCACTCCCTAAATAGTTTATTGCGCGAGATTTTAATAGAACAGTGCATAATGAAGATAACGATACTATTTGAATTTATCATAAGTGTCATTAATCAAGAAATGTGTCAACATACATGTACATGTAATCACATTTCTAGGGATAGGCAAAGTGCCAAAGTTTTTATTAACATTCATTTTCATATTATATAGTCACATGATCTAGTCACATAATCACATTTGAGTATTCTACAGACTACATGGAACAACACATTTCAGATTATTTGATATTATTTTTTATATTTTCTAGGTGATATATTGCTTTAACCAAATTGTTTATCAAAACATGTGGAAATACAACTGTTCATCCCAGTTTGAAGAATAATGCTAATAGCCTAATACCAAACATAACCATGATATACATGCATGAAACCTTCTTGGGTTTCATGCATGTATCAGGGACAAGGATGTGGCATATCAGAAACAGGGACTTGGCTAGATGGTCTCCGTTGGGGGGGGGGGGGTATCCACCTTGGGGAAATTCCAACTGCACCCCCCCCCCTTGAAATCTGAATCAGACCAAACACAAGTTTTCCATAATTTCATTTGCAGCCCCCCCCCCTTGCACCTCGGTGTTCAGGCCTAATATCCTATATACATGTATTCATAAAGCATGGTTCTACCGGTATATTCCCGGTATGAGAACATTAAGATATTTTAACCAAAATTGAATAAATCCTAACATCTAGTGGTCTAACTCCAGACAAATGCACACGGCTACGGGCAAGAGACCAGGACAAGTCGGCTGACCATGGTTGTTCGGCTCAGTGTGAGAAAATTTTGAAAACTATACAAGAAAATCACAAATCCAAGCATCTAGACTTGCCTCAACTGAAGCTTTCCTAGTGTTGGAAATTTCAAACCTCATGCTCCCCCTCAGATTGGAAAATTCTCCAACCGATGACCATTTGAGTCCACAAGTTGGACCATATGTACACTGTAGTAAAATTGTTGATTATTTTCTTAAACTAATTGGCAATTTCACATGGGAGGGTCAATGACACACCGGTCCGACCATGGTTCGGCCCGGTGTGGAAATTTTTTGAAATCTGAACAAGAAAATTGCAAAATCCTTAAGCATCTAACTAGCCTCAAGCCTTCCTATAGAGTTGGAAATTTCAAACCTGACACACCCACTTACCGCTATACTTAAAGTAATTGACCACCAATAACGTGGTGTCACCCTGTTAATACCGCGGTACTATACCGCAGTATCCTCCAATACCGCGGTACTGATACTGCTTGTTAATGCGAACAAGTATGTGGGAGTAAATACCTCCCCTCACAGAGTTCCATGAAAATCACCGCGGTATTCCAAAAAATTAATGCGGTGCCCGCTAAAAGACCGCGGTATTCAAAAAAATTAATGCGGTGCCCGCTAAAAGACTGCGGTATCATTATCGCCCAATACCGTAACTCCACCGCCGTGACCATCTCGATACCGCTACCGTTTATTACCGGTATCACCGCGGTCATGACCGGGGTATCACCCCGTTTTTCTGGTCAATTACTTTGAGAATAGCGGTAGGTTGGAAAATTTCCAACTGATGGCAATTCCAATGACAATGTTAAGAAAACAATATTGTCATACATTTGGTTAAATTAACTAGCAGGTTTTGACTGGCGAAAGGGGAGGGACAGGGACCCGGACACAACCTTTCCAAGTGTTGGAAATTTCCAACCTATCACCCTCAAGGTTGGAACATTTCCAACTGATGACCATATCAGTCCAAAATTTTGACAAAAAATTGGAAAATATGCAAATATTGGTCCAAAAACAATTACTTCCCCCCATTATATTGTTTGAAAATCAAACTACAAGAAAATTTTCAACATATTGTTGGTGTGAAATTTCCAACTAATGTTTTGGCAGGTATGAAATTTCCAACTGTTGAAAATTTTGACCAAAGTTGGGGGGTAAGACACCACCCCCTCCCCACCCCCACCCCTGTCGTCACGTCTCTGCTCAGAAATCATAACTGATGAAACATGTTATAGCGTGTAATGGCAGGCTGGTAGCCACTGCCTGAAGTAATAGGCTTCGTAATAATTGGGAATAACATATGGATGGATAGCCCAATCTCACTTCTTTTTTGCTCACGATATCAGTGACGATAAAATCTTTGTTTTGTGATTAACATTACAAGCTGATCCACATTGATTTGGAAAACAATTTGAAATTGTTCAAGCTGGCCCGGCTGGCCTTCAATTTATATGTTAAGATTTTATGTTTTACGTTGTCAAAAGTCTATTTTATTCCATTATTTATTACCGGTATATCTTTATTTCCATGTCACATATGATCAAGTGTGCTTTCATATTATTTCTTATTTTCAGCTGAGTTCTGCATAGTTATTCTTATTTTGTTGTATCAGTAGATGGAATCCTGATTAAATTTTATTTTTCCAATAGCGCAGTTTCTTGTTCTATCAAGTTGAATTTGGGTTATTGTTGGCATTGTGCCACTGATCCAACTTCTGATAACCTATATATACATGTATATAGTATAGCATTTCTAGTAACTATACATTGTATATGACCTGTTTCTGTTCAAAACACATCAAAATAAGACTCAATACCAGAAATGGAAAATAAATTTGGTACATGGAAAAAAATGCTTTTCGGACCCGAGAGACACCCACCCACCCAATCATACCAACCTGGAATTTTTTTCGAACACCCCCCCCCCCCCCCACCCTAATTTGTTCACAAACATACTATCTGATATCCTGATATCTACATGTACATTGTAGGTTACATAGAGAATAATCACTCGATTGAACTGGTTACGTGAAATAATTCATGAGAGGCAACACAGTTGTTGAACATTATGGACCCACGTATGTGTGTTACTGGTCGTGTGTTACTGGTCGATAGTTTGACACTCCTGCGATCCGGTAAACTTTTGACACTTCGGGTATTTTACTGATTGTGCGATCATTACCCGTACTTATGGTAGAATCTGTTGTTTACACACTTTTTCTGCCACGGTTTGTACTGGGGCTAATATTTATTTATAATGGCCAACAACAAGTTAGAGGCAGGGATGTTGTACAAGCATGATGGTCTTGATTGAATCGTTCATGTCATCAGTTAAATCAAGTGATCTATTCTGTTTAGGCCAAAGAAAAAAATTGTATGTTTCCGGTAACGGCGCGAAAAAATTAGGGTAGGTACAGGGGGGTGAAAAAAATAATTTCGGCACATATGCCGGGGTGGGTGGGTGGTCAAAGCCACCAACAAGCAATTTTTTCTGCAACTAAAACAAAAATTTCCTGCTTGGTTTTTAGTGTTTTGGCAATGAGTTGGGCTTCAAAACCACTTTGAATGCGAGAAATAATGTAATTCTAACTGGTAACCCCGGTAGGTACGGTAACCCTGTAGGTAGGGAATTTTTTTTTGATATTTTATTTTGATATTTTTTATCCAGCTGCAGAAATATTGAACTACCTCGACCGAAGTAACATAAAATGCCAACCCGTGTTGTGGGGAAAGTATTACTTGATCAACACAGTGGAAATATACATTAAGATTGATAAAAAAAATCAAATTTCATGTTTAGGTATGTTTTTTATTATTCACAATTTCACATACTGCTATTCTCAAAGTAATTGACCAGAAAAACGGGGTGATACCCCGGTCATGACCGCGGTGATACCTGTAATAAACGGTAGCGGTATCGAGACGGTCACAGCGGTGGAGTTACGGTATTGGGCGGTAAGGATACCGCGGTCTGATAGCGGGCACCGCGATAAATGTTTTGAATACCGCGGTGATTTTCATGGAACTCTTTGAAGGGATGCATTTAGTGAACGTTCAGACGACAACGATTCAATCGTAAGTGGAAAGATTTCCGTCGAGGCCGGAAGTAACCGAGACGAGAAAAAAAATTCCACTCAAGAGATAGTTTTTGATGACTCAGACACATAAAGAAATCACTATTGGCAAAAGCATATTCTACACATGGACAAATCACTATTGGCAAAAAAACATCATCGTCAATAATAAGTAAATAAAATAACCACTATAAATGAAGATTTCTTCAGTGTCCTTTGTTTTTTTCCGCGCAAATTGTCCTTTAAAATCACCGCGGTATCGCGAACTGTGACCAAATGCATCGTGGGGTCACCGCGGTATGCGCGGTGTTGAAGCGTTAATAAGCGGCATCAGTACCGCGGTATCATACTGCGGTATTAACGGGGTGACACCGCGTTATAGATGGTCAATTACTTTAAGTATAGCGGTACATGTACATGACATACATGTAGCACATTTTCATAAATTTGGCTATAAACTTGGTAGGAAATTGATGTCACTAACTTTTTATAAGAATTTTACCAATAATACCGCCATTATACCGTACTTGTATTGTGACGACTACATCCCATTGTCTGGGGGTAGCCAGTACGACCACCGAGCATGCCTGGTTTTTGGAGACAGTAGCTACATTTTATACCCCTGACATATGTGGTGATAACCTCTATACATGTATATATATAGATACACACCACCATGTCTGTTGATAGTGTTCCATAAGTCCCAAACAAGACATAAAGCAGGCAGGAGATACATGTAGTCCCAATATATATGCCCATCAATCCACAACCCATCACACACCTGGGGCCTTTGAGACAGCTGTCAATTCATGGTAACTTTTCACAGGGATATGTTAGAAACCATGTGTTTTGCACACTAAAGGTCATCAATATTTATGAGCATTAGTGGTAAATTTTAGAAAATTTTGACTTTTTCTCAAAATATCAATAAAAAGTTTAGGGTCGGCGGGTTATTTTTAGGGTCGGTCGATGTACGGAAACATAGTTTCTTTTTACTTTGGCCTTATTACTGTATACAACCGTTAGTAAGCCCATCCTCGAGGATAAATCCAGTCTCCTCATACCGGTAGATAAGCCCAGTTTAGCCCACCCCCATTGTTGAGCATTTGGAAGGTGAATACAATCATGTCTTTCTATCCTGTAGAATACAGGTACCCTGTAGGAGAAGATACATGTACTCAAGCACATCTGTGCTTTTTTTTTTATCCCAAATGTATAGAAGCTGAACTGTATTGTCACTGTTTCTGGCCATTATCATGTGATTTTATCTTGTTTAATATTGATATAAATAAAACACATTATTATCTTTTTCAGTACCAAAATATGGTAATGATATAAAACATGATGGTATGTCAGAACCTGAAGGCTAACTCAATGTTTGCAAAGGGGAGGGGGCCTTGTGAGTAAGCCCAGTACCTACTTTATGAGTAAATACATGTACATGCACAAGCTCCCCCCCCCCCCAGGCTTACTGATTGGTGTACATGTATACAGCATGTATAGTACATGTATACAGTATGTATAGTTGTACATGTACCCGTACCAAGGATTAGGGGTATATATAGTGATACATGTACATGTACCTCAGTCTGTCTTTCCTTTCGGTGTGTCATTCTGTCTATCCATAACTAACATTTCACAACACAGCTCAAAACTGGGAATTCCAATTTCGGTTTTATTCACACTTTTTCCCAAAGTTATGGCCCTTTACTGGACTTTGTGTAGCGTCCATAACAAACATGCTCTATATCCATGTAACTGGATTCGCATCGCAATTTGTGATGCGTTTTCCAATTTCTGCAAAGCAATTTACAATGAAAAAAGATGTATTGGTAGGGAATGCTATACAAAATCTACTCTGACCTCTGGCTGTGGATGTCTTTATTATTGGATTTTGTTGTCTTATGTCGCAGTGATATCACAGGTTGGGGGGAAATGTTTTGTCCATTAATTATACCCCCTGTAACGCGGTTGTGGAGAAGGGGGTTTATACTCCAATCAGCTGGTCTGTGGACATAAATTTGTCTGGAGTTTTTCTCAGCTGTTTTCTGATCATTTTCCGTGGAAGTTGGCACAGACATCAACAACATGGGGACGTGCGATTATGACATCTGTCAGACTTTTTATGGTGGCGTTACATCCCCATTTTTCGACTTAGAAAATCTTTGCAAAATGTATAATTTTGTCCGAGCTTTTATTCCTACATTTTTAGCTCAACTTTACTTTGTAAAGTTTGAGCTATTTGCCATGGCTTGGTATCCGTCATCCGTGTGTGTGTGCGTGACTCGTCAACAATTTCCTTTAGCACTGGCTACAGGTCGGATCATTATGAAATTTGTCATGCCTGTTGACATGTAGATGGGAACGAGTCATTTTGGGGTCATTTGGAAAAAAAACATGGCCGCAAGCGGCCATCTTGAATTTAAAATTTCAATCCATTAGCACAGGCTACAAGTCGTACTGTTCGTCTGATCATCATGAAATTTGTCATCGATGTTGTAACTGGAGATGGGAACGAGTCATTTTGGGGTCGTTCGGCCAAAACATATGGCCGCCAGCAGCCATCTTGGATTTTACTCTTTGCATGACTAAATCCTTCTGCATGGGCTACAGGTCGTAGCTTTGGTCGGATCTTCATGAAATTTGTCATCGATGTTAATATTGACATGTAGATGGGAACAAGCCATTTTGGGGTTATTGGGCCAAAAAACATGGCCGCCAGTGGCCATCTTGAATTAAAAATTTCAATCCATTAGCACGGGCTACAGGTAGTACTGTTTGTCTGATCATCATGAAAATTATCATTGATGTTAATATTGACATGTAGATGGGAACGAGTCATTTTGGGGTTGATTGGCCAAGAAACATGGCCACCAGCAGCCATCTTGGATTTTACTCTGCATGACTAAATCCTTTGGCATGGGCTACAGGTCGTAGTACCTTTGGTTGGATCATTATGAGATTTGTCATGGCTGTTGACATTGACATCTAGATGAGAACGAGTAATTTTTGTGTCATTCGGCAAAAAAACATGGCCGCCAGCGGCCATCTTGAATTTCAAATTTCAATCCATTAGCACGGACTACAGGTCGTACTGTTCGTCTGATCATCATGAAATTTGTCATCGATGTTAACAATGACTTGTAGATGGGAACGAGTCATTTTGGGGTCATTGGGCCAAAAAACATGGCCGGCAGCAGCCATCTTGGATTTTACTCTTTGCATGAATAAATCCTTGGGCACGGGCTACAGGTCCTACCTTTGGTCGGATCATTATGAAATATGTCACAGCTGTTGACATTAATAAGTAGATGGGAACGAGTCATTTTGGGGCCATTCGGCAAAAAAACATGGCCGCCAGTGGCCATCTTGGATTTAAAAATTTAATCCATTGGCACGGGCTACAGGTCATACTGTTCTTCTGATCATCATGAAATTTGTCGTGGGTGTTAATATTGACATGTAGATGGGAACGAGTCATTTTGGGGTCTTTCGGCCAAAAAACATGTCCGCCAGTAGCCAACTTGGATTTTACTCTTTGCATGACTAAATACTTTGGCACGGGCTACAGGTCGTAGCTTTGGTCGGATCATCATGAAATTAGTCATGGATGTTAACAATGATATGTAGATGGGAACGAGTCATTTTGGGGTCATTCAGCCAAAAAACATGGCCGCCAGCAGCCATCTTGGAATTTACTCTTTACATGACTAAATTATTTGACACAGGCTACAGGTCATATGATCTTTTGTCGGATCATCATGAAATTTGTGATGGTTGTTAATGACATGTAGATGGGAATTTAAGTCATTTTGTGGTCATTCGGTAAAAAAAACATGGCTGCCAGCGGCCATCTTGGATTTCACTCTTTGCATAACTAGGCCTTTCAACTTTCCACATTCCTAATCACTCCATTGACATTATGACATAACACATGAAATTATTCCCTTTCCAAGTTGAGCTTCAGTGTCATTGTCACTTTTATTATATTTAGCCATAGCATAGTATGATAAAGATAGTGACCACTCGTCGTCTGTCTGTGTGTCCATGGACATTTATGCATGGTGCGATAACTCAAACATTTTCTATCTGATCGGAATTTTACATATGAATGTCTGAGCCCAAAAGACAGATCAAGTTCGAATATGGGTTTGATGCGACTATTTTTAACTGAGTTATGGCCCTTTTTCTAAAAAATATTCACTCTATATTAAAAAACAAAACAAAATTTCTTAGATTGAATTCCTTGCTCAATTTATCCACAAAAAAACCCACAAAAATAATCAATAAATAAATAAATAAAAAAAAAAAATATTTTGTTTAAATATTAAATTAAACAAATTTTTTTTCTCCAAAGTTACCAAAATTTTAAAAACTAACACCATTATAACTCTGCCAAGGGTACCCGAGTCTGATGTTATTATACAAAAAATGTAAATGTTATTTGTTTAATAGTGATTCCAGTCTTCAGCATAAACTATGCCTGTGATTTGTTGACCGCTTTGGTGTATAAATAATTCATACCAATGGGTCAGCAGTGAGGTATCTTATCTTGATGGCGGTTGTTGGTAGAATATGATACATTGTAAACTTAAATTGGAATCTCTTGACCAAGTATTCCATGGTCACCTTTTCACATTTAACCCAAGGCTGGGGTGGTGCAGCGCATTACAGATCCTGTTCCAGTGCATTCTCTTACATAAGGTACATGTAAATGTGAGTGACCCATAAATTCCTATAAGTTGTGTTATGTACATGTATGGTCTATAATACCGGTAGTACATAACAGTATACTCTATAAATCAACATCAACACTCTCATTTATGTTTCCGATCATAGTAATTTACTATCGCCAAGGAATAGGTTAACATCTGCCGATCATGATCGGCCTCTCATTTGCTCAATAGGTTTTATGATTAGGGTTAGGGTTTTGTACCTGCAATGGGAATCTGTTATTTTATTATTTTAACTAAATGTTTACTGATATGTGAACCATCTTATTGTTTTAAAAAGGGGGGTATCCTTAGTCCCATTGGGAGAGTCACACCTCTAATGTTTACAAGAGTTACGGCCCTTGTTTGAGTTAGAAATTTGTGAAATTTGTGTCCGAAAGAATATTTAAGCTTGTAACTCGGGGTGTTAATTATAGGGTGTTCTTGTATGTTGAGCATAGTTTGGTGGTGGAAAGGATCCCCACATACCAGTTTCATATTTGCCAGTTACAACCATTCTTTGACTTGGAAATTTGTTGAGGATTCGGAGGGTTCGGAGTTATATAGTGGAGACCTTCGTTTGACCCCGTCCTTCACAGTGCAAGTTTTGTCTGCACTCTTTTCGGAGTTATGGCCCTTTGCCAGAGTTATGACCTTGTGTTAGACTGAGAGAAGTGCCCCATTATTACTTTATTTTCGCTCTAAATATAGGCAACATTGAGCGTTCCCTGTCTTATATTCCACTATAGTACAAGAAATATCAATCATGCCGCCATTATACTGAACAAATGACAGAAATATTTTGATACATGTGTAGCATGCCTTTAAATCCGACAAGAGTACATGTACATGTAAATCATTATTCATGATTTTCATTAACTCATTTTCAACACTTCTGACTTGCTGTAGAAATTATAATAATAATAATATCTTATCAGTTGTATGTATTTCAATTACTGCTACTGCAAATGAGAATTATGAATATTGAATTGCAATTTGATTTCATTCCTGGCGGTAGTTTACCTTTTATTGTGAAAATATGACAGAATATATAACAACACTAGTCACTATAGTCTACACACTGCAAGGTGAGTGAAATTATGAATTATTGACAAATTTGAAAATCATGTATTTCTATCAACTGGCGACTGAAATACCGGTATGAGTTTGTGCTATAAATTAGTACACAAGCACTTGAACATGAAATCGTGTGGGACTGGTTGAATTGACCTGCGATATGATGGATCACATCCATCCTCAAGCTACTTTTGCCATTTAACCCTTTCATACTGGTGCAGCATTAAAGATAATGTGCCTGTGCACACTCGTATACATGTATAAATATATGCATGTCTCTCATGGTGAGCCTCGCATATAAAAGTTCACTGGTTTACAATGTTAAGGCAAATGTTGTTAGGCCAATGTCTTTTCTTATATACGCGAGGCTCCCAATGGGAGACTCCCATATATATAAGTGTGCATTGGACCAAGTTTTTCGCAAAATTTCATTGAGCTCTAGTCATGATAAGGTTAATGGCATTTTTCTGATGTGCAGGGGTAGACATGCTTGAGACCCCGTCACAGTTTAATTCACACCAGTTTCTCAGGTTCTGTTATTTTACGGAGTTCGAACTCATAGTCCTGATAGATGTACATGTTCTTGTAGATGGTGATTTATGAGCTGAGTTTAGAACCACATAATTGGTGGGAGGGGTTCTGGTTCTGACCCCCCCCCCCCTAACTTTGGTATTCAGTGGAAAATCTGTTGTAAGTAGACCAACAAATGGCCACATTTAGAATATTTCTAACTTTATGAACTTGAGGTACCAGTTACAAAATGATTCAATCATGTGAGATTGAAGCCACAGGAACATCCATGTTGGTCGGTTGATAAACGTTTATCGTCATTTCAGCCGCTATGCCATGTCACAACATCAGTTTTACTGGTTGAATGACCACATGAATAGTTAATCGCCCCACCCCACCAAACGGGCACCCATGTTGTTCAGCTTTGGTTCGTTAATTAAGCTAGCTTATGTTCATATTATTACTTGAAGGATATTTTTGGATTTGTTTACCTTTTGGTGATCAATGACTTAAACTTTTTTTGTGATCGCTGATATATCCATTGATTCATCTATGCTTGTGGGAAATTAATATAGAGTTCAATCCCTTGGATGCCCTTACAGCATGATATTAATGTGTCATATTTAATACTGTGAGATATCTGGAGGAGTTATATCTTTCTATTTGATTTATAAGGGTTTAAAGGTGCACACAATTCAAATGTGAATTCTCTTGTTTATTTTATTTTCTATTGTGCATTGAATTAAGGATTTGTTTTATATATAACAATTTATTGGATTAACGATAATTAGTGATTTGGTTCTAAAACTAAGAGATAGAGTTATTCCTCTTCCATAATTAAGGATATTCGCAGAACAGATTTCAATACCTCATCAGAAACAATTTTGTTTAATCGACCTGATCATTTGATATTACACTGTTTTTTGTTTTTTCCTCTTTCAAATACAATATATTATAGTATTCCATATAATCTGATAATTCCAACAACCAGAACTGTATTTTTCACTAAGAGATAGAGTTATTGCCCTTCCACAACAAAATTAATTTTAGAACAGAAACATTTATTCAACCTGATCAGTTGATATTTCCTTGTTTTAGAGGTTCTTTTCAAATGGTATGGAACATATTGTATATGCTTTGGAAAAGGGAGCAAACATATGGAAGAATATAGAACAGCTGTGGTCTTGGGATTGTTTACCAAGTGAAAGATTTCTCCCTTGTGAATCCAGATTGGATTTAACAGATAGAGTTATTCCTCTTCCATAGACTTTGATAATTTCAAAACAGAAATAATTTTCCTATTTATTCGATCTGATCAGTTGTAATGTAGAACATGTTGTATATACTTTGGAAGAGGAATTATGGATGTATATAAAACACACATGGTCTTAGATTGTCTACCGAGCGAAGGATTTCACACTTGTGTCCCTATTGGATCTAAGAGAGAGATATGTTATGGAGCTTCCTTTAAAATGGTATAGAACATATTGTATATACTCATGGAAGAGGAACCAAAAATATGGAAGAATATGAAATATATATGGTCTTGGATTGTCTAGCAAGTGGAAGATTTTCCCACTTGTGAACCCTGATTGGATCCAAGAGATAGAATTATTCCACCTCTATTCTATTTTTTTGGTATTGATTTACTATTAATTAGAAATATTCCATTCTTATATGGGGGGGGGAGGGGGTAGGGGGTGTAGAATAATAAGAAGGGTTTGATTAAAGATAGGATATATTCTAAAGAGTAATAGTTGAAGATATAAATATTAGTACTTACGTTTGTTGGTTGTTGATTTCCTTCTTTTTTTCCTGTATTATTCTGAATGATCAGAGCATAATATTGTTGCCTATTTTTTCTTGTCTTTTATACCATTTTTTTAATCAGCTCACACCTTGTTCATGACAAAATCCATATCTTTTTACCGGTGCTTTCTCACACTTGCATTTACCTCATGTTTTTTTCACATAATATGTCATACATATTTCTGGGTCATAGTGACTCCTTTCTATTTTGGTAAGTGACAGTGACCTTCTTACGATTTTCATATTTTTGATTTTTACTGTTTGGTGTTAAGCATTAAATTTCATATTTTGTAAAATAAGGTCTGAAAAGGGAAATGTTGTAGCATCCGCTTGGTATCCATCATTCATATTCAGCATACAATTGATACCTCTCTGCTCTAGTCAATATTTAACCTCTGAATAATATGATACCTCATACCTGATTATATTACCTCAACATATTTTGTTTTATTATTATATCTTATTGCGTCCATATTTAGATTGATTTAATATTCAGAGCTATTTTTTGCTCTAAGTATTGATTACAGCTTCACTTAAGTTATCGATTGACCACGTTGTATTATACACAACATATCCCATATTATATACCATTTGAAAGAGGTATCAGTTAATATATATTCCACCAGAATACCAAACAGCTGTGTGCTTGGATGGTGCATTCTTGTCAACTCAGTTTGGATCAGTTTTCAAACTAAGATTTAGAGTTATTCATCTTCAATTGAGTATAATAGACTTTGATCAAAGTTAATCACAGAACACGCCTCATTACCTCAACAGAAACAATTTCCCATAAAATCTGATTAGTTGATATTACACTGTCTTCTTCTTTTATTTGGTATATAATTTGGAATATATTGTGTATAATATGATATTGTGGTTCGAACCACCAGAATATAGAACAACATATGGTCTTATATTGTCTACCAAGTGATAGAGATTCTCATGATTAATTGTAAGATTTCCCCCATTGTCAAGCCAGAATAGATCAGAATTCGAACTAAGAGATAGAGTTATCCCTCTTCCATTTTAGTATGATCACTGTACATACTTCTGTTCATCAACAGAAGCAATTGTTCTTGTTTATTCTACCTTATCAGTTGATATATACTGTTTTGAGGATTCCTCTTTCAAATGGTTTATATTATAGAACATTATATATATAATTTGGTATAGGAACCAAAAATTCCACAAGAATATGGAATAGTTGTCTTGGTTTGTCTACCAAGCTCAGATTAATTCCAAGATTTCCCTCTTGTCAAACCAGATTATAAACTAAGAGATATAGTTATTCTTCTTCCATTGAGTATATTAGCTTTGATCCAAAGAAACAATTTTCCCTTTTTATACAACCTGATTAGTTGTTATCACACTGTTTTATAGATTCCTTTGATGTGTTATACCAGAACACGGTACAGCTGTGGTCTTGGATTGTCTACCAAGCGTTGAGAATTGCTCAGAATTCATCCTAAGAGTTATTCCTCTTCCATTGAGTTTAATAGACTGATCGGTTAATATTACACTGTTTTTGGAACTTCCTTCTTTCAAATAGTATGTAATATGAGATATAATGTATTTGTTCTGGTGTTTCGATAATTAAGTGATCCTTTAATCTTTGAGTTATTTATTTGCTGAAGTCACATATTCAGTTAATAACATAAGAGCCGTCCATTGACAAGTTTTTTCAGATATCTTTAAACTCCCCTAATAAGGTGAGAAAATTTGTGATTTGTATAGGTAAGGGGATCATAAAATTTTATTTTCATATTCATATTCTTTATAATATTATCATATCTATAATCAAGGACCAGTGTAGAGATTTCAATTTATTATAGGTGGTTTCTGTATTGGGTTAAAAGAACTGTTATCAGGGATATATTATATTATCTTAGGTTCAAGTTTCACACTAGGATTATACATCTATGATTATTCAACACATTGGTCTTTTGTAAAATTATTTTATTGATTATTAACACTGTTATAATATTTGGCTAAAATTTTATTAATTTGTTGTTATATACTGGTTTTGTAGAATTTATCTCCTGACAATACTCTTTGAACTGGTCCTTGATGATTGTGTTTATTAAACATCATTTTAAAATTATATATTTAGGCAATCATCCTGTTATTTTTGTTGATTTTTCAGGAATTATAACTATTTGACCATTTGTGATATTCTCAACTTTGTTTTTTTTATACTTCATTATTAATCATGACAAATTCTATTTTTTAAAAATATTATTGCGGCAATCATTGTAAATATTGTTGATTTTGCGGAAATTTTATATTTGACATTTACATTGTTGATTTTTGTTCTCAAAATAAATATAATTTTTATATAAATTGTTATATTGACATTTCTAATTTGATTTAAGTTTTTGGAACAATTATATAACTTGGTGTGGTCTACATATTATAATCGTGGTTGGTTATTTGGTTTTGATGTATATAGGTATTTATATGTATTTCCATATAGTTAGTTCCCAGCTATGGAAAGTGATATTCTATATATTAGGTATTGTTCTGAGGATATTGTTTGGTGTGTCCTAAGATTTCAATCTGGTATAGGTTTAACCTAGGAATATAACCTGCATGAACTTACTGACCTATTCTCACAGCTGTTATTTCTCAGCTCTAATTGTTTGGGGTGTCCTAAGATTTCAAATGAATAGTGTGTAGGTTTAACACAGGAAGATAACCTGCCTGAACTTACTGAGATATTCTCTCAGCTGTTATTTCTCAGCTATAATTCTTATCTGTAATACATAGCATTCCTGGTCTGCTGCATTGTGGATAGGTATACATTTTTTCTTTTAGAATTTTGGTAAGTTTTGGTTTCAATTTAAATTAATTGAAATAAAGTTATACAATAGGTCCTGAGGTCCTGAAATTCATGTACATAACTATAGTATTAATTAATTTTCTTTAGTCATTCCGTTTGCATGCGCATCAATTCCTTCATAAACTTTGCCAGCTTGTATTCTATGATTTTCTGGTCATTTTTTAAAAATCCTTGTCATATTTAGGATGCAGGATTGTAACTTGTTTAACTGCTATTTAGATCCGATTTATTTTGATGGAGTTACTGCCCTTTTTCGATATGATTAACAGCTGTGATTACTTGCATTTGCTTAGGTCCAATTTGGGAAATTGTGAGTAATTTAAACACTTGGAGATATTATGCTTATTACAACATTGATTATGGTGGAATCTTGGTCATATTTTCATATTTAATTGTCTATAATAGAATTGTATTGTGGTTTATATCGTCAGTGGTTATTGCGTGTCGATTGCAGATTAACAGGTTGGTCATATGCTATGTAGGCATATAATTATATGTATCCATACCATGTATGGTAGACATAATACCACCATTCGGATCAACCATTCATCGTTCATCTGTCTGTCTGTTCGTATACACTTGATATACTATTACATTACTCAATTACCTTTAGAAATTAATAAGATTTTACATTCGCTCATATTCATGCCCTATTCAATTCTTTTAACAAAGTAGTTTTGTCCGACTGTGTTCATATTTTGAAAATAGGCTTATCATAATACACACCTCGTCTGCATCTTTATAATGATTGTGTGTACATATAGGAAAGTATGCCTTATTCATTTGCATTTGACTATTTGGTGATTGGATACATATCTGGTATAGTTCTTTTTGAACTATAATTTGATTTTGAATTTCGTATCCCCACATCCTATATCATGGGATATTGTGGTGGGATATATCATCTGTCGATCAATAACATATATTTGATTACCCCACTGACCGACCAGTTTTGATGTATATCTAGATAAGAGGATTCCTTGACCTTGATCCTTTTTTGACCAATATTTGATAAAGAGGATCTTTATAGTTTACTATAGGATTGCATGGACTTGATCTGCTGTTTGACCGTGACCTATTATCATAGGTCAGTGTGGGTGTGGGAAACATATCAGCTGCTTATCAGATAAGTTTATCTTTGACCCCCTGACCTAGATTTTTGATCCCCTTTTGACCGATATTTGAAAAAGGTGATCACCATACTTTACTATGGGGTTGTTGGGCGTTGGCTGTCTGTATTTTACACTACTGCTGTTATTACATCAGTAAGTATATGAGGAACAAAGCATTAATTGCCATTTATAACTATGAATCAAATAAGAGATGAACGCCGTTTTCAATGTGCTCATGCGATTTTGACCGCGAGAAACATTCAACAAACTGCATGAACTGGTCTATCCGCCGTTGTTCATGTGATTTACAATGTATTTTATGCTTATGCTTTATGCCACAGTTTCCAACCCCGATATGGGCGAAAATCCGGATTTTTATCGATGTTACCTGTCAATTTCATTAATAAATGAAGATTATTTAAAAAAAAATTATCTACAGAAAAGCTAAATGTAATATAATTTTTTTTAAATCAAACAGGTATCTTCAATGAACAATCAATTCACAACCAAAAACATCTTCAATTGAACAATTAGCAAACAGTTCAGGTCCGAATATGAACATCTCAGCCTAAATATTCCAAATCTGATATTGAATAACCAAGCCCAATTGAGTGATAATCTTGACGCCATATATAATGTATCGGTTGAGACAAAGGCTCCATCCTCCAACACTACTGACAAAGTAACTCCAAACAGAGATTTAATTCCAAATACGAGCACACCAAAAAAATCTTCTCTGACTATACCATTAACATCAGAACAATCAATCATTGATACTAGTCAATCTTGTTTGAACAGTGCAATACATGGCAATTCACCCCAGCATGTGGACACAAGCTCCAATGTGTCGTCATATATTCCATTAAATGGCAACATAAGTGATATATGTGATATATGTCAAATCCCAACAACAAACATCTTTATTACGTTACTCAAGCGTTAATTCTGAAGACAGGTTATTGTCCCTCAGACTTTCCAGTTCAGAGACTGAAATGGGCACCTCTCTGACAAACACCAACGTACATCTTTCTGATTCTTTGTCATATCATTCAGATATGGCGCCAAACGAGCCAGCTGGCAGAAAAACGGTTAATTTGACTTTTGGTCAGAAATCCGGAAATGAGACACAGTATCATTATGGCAGTTCGCGTGATGCATCGGGGGAACTCCCATCACTGAACCCACTTAAATGTTCTGAAATCTCAACCGATTCGGTTATACAAATAACTACGACGCTATGATCAATAAAAGTTTCGGATCTCCGTCACCATAAGAGGTGCGTTTATACGACACCGACTAAAATCAAGAATAAAAATGACAGATTGTGAAACACATGCAAGGGTATTTTCCCCATCCGGAAAAGAGTGGGTTTATGGGATCATTTCATATCGAAATGAAGATCTAGTCAAAGAAATATTACGAGGAGAAAACCAGAATTTCACATACCTGAGAAAGCTAGGTGACGACAAACACAACAGAACATGCAAATAGAAGGGAAAGGGGAAATTATTCTCGCGAGAAGACCGAATGACAATATTTTCAATGTGAATAAGTTTGGACCATATCCAAATTGCAGAGAATGGGTTTACCTTAAAGGAATCAAGTACCATTACAAGGAGTGTACCAAATACAACGTGGCCATTTCAAAGGTGAAAAAGGACTTTGTAATCAGATCACAGGTGTTGGCAGGACATATAAAAGGAAAGCCATCAGCATTGGTGATGAAAGGGGTGTTGCCAATCATGACGCCTGATTATGCAAGTCAAAGATCGTAGCCAACAAAGTACACACTGAAATTAAATCTATAACTTAATCGATCAATATTCAGCGGTTCCCCTTTAAATCGAGTCTTAACCACAATTTAAAAAGGCAAACTCAAAGGCCCGATTCGTCATCTCATGTTTAAACCTGGTTTACGTAAACATCTAGGTTTAAACCACAGTGAGTCAGCAAAATCCGTGGTTTAAACCCGCGGCCGCAGGTATCAGTGATGTATTCGTCATCTCTGGTTTAAACCTGGTCTAGCCAGACCAATGGTTTAGCAGTAGTGTCTCTGTATCGTCGAGATAATTTATCGTACTTTCCTAATGCGGACCGCCTCGTTTTATTGACTGAAAATCAATAATTACGACAGCGACCATATTTTGATTGGAAATTGATAAGCGTGAAGCAATCACACCTATAAAGCGTGTGGGGATAAGTTTTTGTCAACTTCGATATTGTTTTTATGTTTTATATAGCTTAAACCAGCAACTAAACCATACAATTCGGCGGTCCAGCTAAACAATCTTTACCGAGGCTAAACATGAGATGACGAATCCGTCTTTTCTTCATCGCGGTTTAGAATTATCAAACAATCAGTCAAATGGTGGAGCTGTAAATAATCTCGAGTGAGGGCGTATCTAAGTGGCGACTGCAGAATGGTGTTAGTAACAGTTGATTCATTAATTCACACGTGATAATGGAGGACGTGGCAGTAAGCATTACACCAGCCTGCCTTTTGTTCCGCTTGGTAACAGGGTAGTTTGACTACATGGTCATATCACCGACTGGAGTTGTCAATCAGGTTTAAACTCGGAGGTTTAAACCGGAAATGACAAATCGGGCAAAAAGATTGTTCCATATTTCGAGGTTATTACTTGGTTGGGTTGATATCAGTCCGCGGTATTGTAACTCCATTACATAATATAATAATCTATTTGTGTAATTTGCAGACCACAACTGATCCTGCAGGAAACGGTGATAGTTATGTTGAAGTCCTACCAAGCCTATTACCTCGAGTTAGTTATTTTTTTCTATTTACTTACTATCCAGATTACCTTCGTTAATTATGTGTCTCACAAAAAGTGTTTAGATGGATCCTTTCAGGAAAGAAATCGCCTCAATATTCATACTTGGATTGAAAATAGAGCAATGCTGATGATTTAACTCTATATTAAACAAGAGATTGACCACCAGTGCTAGAATACCCACACGATGTTAAATGGGAACAGACACATTATGGTTGAGATATCTGCTCCGACAGAAAATAGATAAAGCGCCAGACAGAATCCCCCGATGAAGTGTATTCATTTGGAGCGGAGGCTCTATATAAGTATATTATATGGAATAAATGCTTGTGCATTGTCATAAAACTGAGCTGCATACAAAGAACCAAATCTGAAAACAATTCTAAATATAATCTCAAATTGGCACAATGTCAACATAATTCAAAGAATACAGAATCGGACAAAGATGCATACCATGATGTACGATTCTATATCGAGAGTGGGGGTATTATTATTTTTTATATATTTATATATTATTACTTGGTTAGCTTATATTGATATTCAGGGCAGATCAACCAATCAGACCAGTCAACAGTTTAAATCAAGATATCCATTAGACAGCCACATAGTCAAATATATATTATATACAGGGAATAAGAACATAAAACTATTAAATAAGAACAAAATGCATGAGTTAATATAAAACAATCATTATGCATGTTTCCTTTGAATGAATGTCACGGGAATGGTTAACTCCGATACTATTTAAAATTTGAGAAGCCAAAAGTACACAATTATAATTAATCAACCCCACAGAGGACTTTCAGCCTGCAGCATGGTAAGGGAAGGAACTGACAGATCTGCACCTTAAACAAATATTTCATAATAAATATGGTAACATCACAAATCAACTGAAGTTAAAGAAAGAAATGGTATTTACAAGGCTGCAAACAATCTCATATGTTCAGGTTAGTTTTGGGCAAAATATAGCACTCAGAGCTAACGCAGAGATATGCACCTAAAACCGAGATATGAACCGGAGGAAAGGACCGAGATATGCACCTAAAACAAATATTTCATTATAAAGTGATAAACGTATAGTTTAAATTTGTTTTGGGGATATTAGCAAACTAGTTATTGCTGGCCAAACCATAATGTATTAAATAAATCGTGTAGAACATTCAATATCAAATAAGATGTCTCTCGTGTGTGCATTTGGCACTTCCGGTGTCAAGATTGTTATGGTATGGAGTGAAATCTTAATAGGGAGTAAAATAGGCTTCATATAATTTGTCTTGGAACGTTTTAGCCGTTAAGCCAGATCACGACGAGCAAAAACGGAATCAAAAGAAAAGGGAAACACGTCAGGACAACGATTCCACTTTGCTAGGTTTTACATCCCTTTGTGCTATACTTTTGGACGGGAAGCACAGCCTAGTACCAAAATATTTTAACTCTGATTTGATAGAGAATAGTTTTGGTCAACAAGGTGGAATTCGTAATGGTTTAAAGACAAACCCAACCTTGAACTCCCTTGAACATGCCTTCACACTTTTTTCCTATTTCCAGATTTATATTTGTTGATGTCGGAGCCCCTGGCAGGTGTTACCCGTTCTGTTTCATATAACTTAATCGGAGATGAACTTGGCGAGTCATCAATCTTACGCGCAAGCAAAATATTGACAACTAGCCCAGCAGCTGGTCGGGCCGAAGAATGGTACATAGCTGAAGCGGTGACCCGTTTAGCCACTGCATATAGCAGCCTCCCGGTACCTCCCCACAATGAGACAGGCGTGTACAATACTGGAATCAACACTGAACAATCAGAACGAACACAACAGAGACCAGAGAGAACAGAAACATACACGAAAACACAGGCGACAATACTTCAAACATCAGCCGAGCAAGACAACATAACAAAATCTAGTATATATTATAAAAGAGGCATATATCATGCACAGATCTATACCATTTCCATGGTCATAAAAGGGATCTTGGGGTTACTGGGGGATTGTTTCCCTCATATGATTGGCCTATATAAACTTTAGTGAGGTGTTTAGGCCTGTGCCATTTTTTATTAATTCAGGGGGAATCAATGCATATAAATTTTTATTTGAGCTTAAGCTTATTTGCAAATTATGTCACGCCTACATTAAGGGGGAGGACAAGTGAACAAATTTGAATGGGGATTTCCATGCAACTCTGCGGAGCAAAAGTTACAGAGTTGCATATATTTATGAGTGTGACTTGATGTGGTATTGGAAACAATGGGTATTTATCTGACGGGTACACTTGGTAAATAATAAAATATACCAACATTATAATGAACAATTTCCAAGCGCACCCGCCAGATAAATACCTGTTGTTTTCTATACCACATCAAGCCATACTCATAAGTATGTGCAACACTGTAACTTTTGCTCCGCAGATTTGCATGGAAATCCCCAATCAAAATTGGTCACTTGACCCTTAAGACTTATTTAGGAAGCGATTGATGCGCATGTGCAGTTCAAACTTTCCCGCGCATCCGCTTGTGAAGGTTGTCACGCTGCTAAAATGGCGGAGAGGTTACCTCCGTAAGTGTGCTTTATTTTCCAATAATATGCCGTCACGCAGACCATGTGAGGCGGTTGGATTCATTTTATCTATTTGCTATGTTTGTTCCAAGGAATGTGTGGGTCACTGCGCCCGTAGTCGAATTGAATTTGAAAGAGAATAAATAGCACAGCGCACTCGATACGTCACAACTCATGAATATTGATGAGATGTGTTTGCGATAGCCGGAAGTCGACCATGCTGTCTTTTGACCGAGTTTCATTGTTTGCAATTCTTTGTCATAAAACATGTCTGAATTTACGTGTATAAACCTTTCCGAAGAAGTGCTTGGTGCCAAACTGAAAGGAGATTTCAGCCAATACACCAACGTCCAATTGAAGCGATGGTTGGCATGTAGAGGATTGAAATTAAGTGGAAACCGATCGGAACTTATCAAACGGTGAGTTTGTTTACTTCCTCGTTCTGTTGTTGTACACTCGAACGGTATAAACTGTTTTAAAATCACATATTACCAAGTTTGCAAATAGTTAACTAATATTCGACAATGAATGAATTGATTATAATTTAAATACTGCTCCGATCGTGTATCTATTAACCCATTATGTGGCATATTTTCTTCTGTTTTTGTTATTTGCTTTGTAAGTTTGTAAACACTGGCAAAGTTTTTTGTTTATTGTTGTTTAGCTTTAGCCTTTCGAGATGGAATCATACCATTATTGTCAAAAGTTTCTGGAGTATTACAATGTTTGTGTTTCCTATGATGGTAATATCGTGACATTTATCAATATTATTACATGTAGTCCAGACTTATTTAGGAAGCGATTGATGTGCATGTGCAGTTCAAACTTTCCCGCGCATCCGCTTGTCACGCTGCTAAAATGGCGGAGAGGTTACCTCCAAGTAAGTGTGCTTTGTTTTCAAATAATATGCCGCCACGCAGACCATGTGAGGCGGTTGGCCATAAATGACCACAATTATTGATTAATACAAATTGCTTGTTTTCATTCACAGACTTCTTGAAATACGACACTGTAGTTTCAAACATTTGATTATTAATTCAATCTTTTCTTGTTTTTTTCCCGTTGTAATTTTAGTTCAAGGCAGCATGGATTTTTCTGTAGATTTTCCATTTGGATTTCTTGATTTCCATTCAGACTTCGACTTTTCACAAATTGATGCTTTTTGTTCTGACTATAATTTTGACGTTTCCGAGTTAACTGTCAATGGTTTCGCATTTTTCGCTTTTTACTGCCCTTCTGAATTTTTTGATGCCTTGAATTTCTGTATTTTGAATAATTTTCATTTTGAATACTACATATGTCAAATGTGGATTTGAACAAGAATATCAAGGTGAGGAAATACACCGTTGTTATAAGTTCACTTTTACTTTCATCTTGGTCTTTATTATTTTATCAATTTGCTGTTCCGTATTATTTTTTCTCTCCTTGATTTCATTGTCTTATTTGAAATTGATATGATTAGGCCACATAAAAAGTAGTTTGTTTCTCAGTGGCCGCCGTGTCCCAAAAATATGTGCGCGTCAATGCTTTTTATTCTCATTTTGTAATAAATAAATAAAAACAATTATCCCACATTGATATTTATAAAATTCACCCAACATGGTACAGACAAGAATGCTAGACGTTTCGGCACCTGGACGTTTCGGCACCTGGGGTTGCCGTTCGGCACCTGGACGTTTCGGCACCTGACTTTTCGGCACTTGCTAATTTTCAGACCAACGAAATTACGAGTGAAGACTAAATTAGTTTTTTGTATTCTTTATTTCAATAAAATGTGATAAAACATGTAACATGGTAACACAAATAAACACTTGGTGGAACGAATGGTAACAATGGTGAACGTTGTTGGTACGGACGCTACACATATAAACACTCCCAAACAAATAGCAATGGGCACGGCATGGACCAGAAAAGAGCGTTCCATGTTAGTCTATTCCTGATATGGTAGATATAAATAGCGTTTATTATATATATTATATAGTATTTATAAAAAACTTAATTGTGTTTTTTATTTAAATTAAATAACCTTCCTGAACACGGCTTGTGACCAATGGAAAGCACAACCACGAATCGGGTACCTCGGAAAATGTTGTCGAATGGCCTGCCACATTCCAGCCTCGAAGTCTTAAGACGAATCGTTGAAGTTGAAGTTTGCGCTCCGTGTAGAACACACGATGTCGTCTGCTGGTCTCGGTGCAGTGAACGTCGATCTGATCGAATTCAGGGGCTTTGGCCTCTATAAAGGCTTGATTCGTCTGCAAAAACAACAAAGTCTAATTAGAGTGCGAATTAACCAGATTACAATAACATTCATCTGATTACGACGGTATTTAACATAAGAGTGTTGGTGAATGTTTGAAGGTTTTTACAGTTATTCTGATTAAGGTAATTAACATATGATTATTGGTGAATGTTTGAAGGTTTTTACAGTTATTCAGTTCTTTATATTGTTGAAATAAAGTGTAGTAATTTAGTAAACGTATATATTACCTCTTCATGACATGTGGCAGGGTCATCTGGTCGTTGTGCTTGTCGCAAGCGGTTGATGTTTCGAACAACGTTGGGTGGTTTGGGACGACTGTCAGGAGGGGCGTCGATATATACTGGACAACTGTTGCTGGACAGGATTTGTCAGGTTGGGTGGTGTGACGGAACATCAAACGGGAACCACCATTGTTTGTAATAAAACAACACACGGCGAACATCTGCATTCAATGTCGCATATACTGGACTGTGTAAACACGCTTTATTATGTACTATACAGAATCATAATAAACGGCGAATATAAATTCAACATCAAAGACAATATTATATATGAAAAGAAAAGAAAATGAAATAAGTGCCGAAACGTCCAAGTACCTGGGCCGAAACAACCAAGAGCCGAAAACCCAGGCGCCGAAACGTCTCGAAACCCAGGTACCGAAACGTCCATCTGCCGAAACGTCCTGCACCCACAGACAATGGACTTAATTGCGATTGCAAGTGTAAGATTCAAACACTAACAAATGGCGAATAAACAATTTGTCGAGCGACAAACCACAAGCAACCGGACCCGAGTTGCATTTTTTGTGTGAGCATTTAAATATAGGGTCTATGTAGAAATATTTGTCCTTTTAATATACATGTACAATCATTTATGCTTAAGAGCAAATATATGTCTATCAATTTATTTGCACTTAAGCACAATAATTTGCGCTTAATGCGCAAATACCTCTCACCCCCTTACATCCTTCTTGATATGTTATAATTATATCTGAGGAGACATTTTGTTTAGATTGTAATTTAAAATCAGGAATATGATTGATAGAATTAAAGTGTCCTATACAACTTGAACATTTGTCTGATTCAAATAGTATATTCCAGATTGTCCTGCTCAGCACCACGGAGTACGGCACCGAAGAAACCCACATTGCAATAGAGGCATTTTGCAATGGCATTCCGCAGAAAATTCCCCAACTGTTGGAGATGACAGAGTGGCCAGTCAAAGTAACCGTCGAGGGTTTTATCTCCTCTGTACGTACACGTTTACTGCCATACTTGAAAAATCAACAAATATATTTCCATCGAAATACTATCTGCACAATTGCTTATATTGATAGGTTCCCTATTAGTAGATAAGTTTAATAGGCAAAACATCCTTATAAGGACAGTATGCAAACATATTAATATATAGTTGTACATTGAACAATACAATAAATGATATAATAATAGATGGTAATATATAACCATTTAAGTACAGCTGAATGTGCATAGGGTCGTCTCGTCTTCATTTATTCATTGCTTATGAGGCGAAGCTCATCGCGTGCGGAAAATAATTTTCGGATTATATGACATATTGAAGTGCATGAATTTGAAATATTGTTGGATAGGATTTTGACAAGCTGTTCAGTTTGTGTCATGTTTTCAAAGTCTGGGAACTGTGTCTTCATAAGAGTTATTAGTTCGAGTCGCGGTGTGCGGTAAGCACTACATTCCAAAAGAAAGTGTTTTTCATCTTCTATAGCATCATCGGAACAAAATATACATAGTCTTTGTTCCAATGCCGTCGGTGGTTGGGTGTGGCGTCCCTTTTCAATAGCCAGTTTATGATTACTTATACGCAGTCTAGTAAAAACGATTCTATTTTCTATCGATGGTGTGTGAAGAAGATAAGGTTCTATTTCGTACTTAAGTTTGAAAAGTCGGTATGTTCGTAATTTATTACTTCCCGTTTTTGAGCATTCATCAGTGAGACTCTGTCTGAAATATATATAATAATCTTCAATAAGATTTCTTTTGAATTGACTCAGAACTGGACCCGGATTGTTTAGGTCTGCAATATTCCACCCCAGTGATTCTGCCGTTTTGAAGATTGATTTCTTAACCGATGCCACTTGTTGTTCCAACGCGGCATTACGGAGCAGATTACAGTCCGACCGTGAAATTATCTTAATTACATAAGATGAAAGTCTGCATGCCACGTCAATAAATAATGGGTGGCTCCCTAACTCGGCGCCAACCGCGTTGTTCGAAGAAAATCTGCCGACTCCGAGTAACCGCTTACAATATTTTATGTGTACCTTCTCACATGGAAGGCGGTCGTGATTTTTAGTGGTTATTTCCACACCCCATATTTCGCTACCATATAACAATATCGGCTTAATTAATCTATCGAAGAGTTTTACAGAAGTCACTAGTGGAATCGGTGCGTCGTTTATACACGCGTTAAATAAAGAATGCATTGCTTTGAGTCCTTGAGCACTCAATTCTTCCATTGCATGTGAGAATCTACCCGTATTACTAAATTTAATTCCAAGATAATTGTATTCATTAACAATTTCCAACTTTTGATTTCCAATGTGAAAGTCTGGTAAAGTTTTTGTTTTCCTACTTCTAAACACCACACATTTAGTTTTATCAGTGTTCACGGTGAGTTTATTGTTCTCAGTGTATCTATTTAGTCTGTTTAGACAGCACTGTAGCCCACTTGGAGTATCAGAAAGTAAAACCAGGTCGTCAGCGAATAAAATGTGATTAAGTGTATCATTGCCTAAATGGACAGCCTCGCAAGGACTGTCAAACTCTTTTTTAATGTCGTCAATAAAGATTTTGAACAGGTTTGGGGACAATATGCATCCCTGCCTAACACCTATCGTGGATAAGCATGGAGGCCCCAACCCTTTGTTTGTTTTGGTGATATAGTAGCTATTGTCATATAGTGACTGTATTATCCGTAGTATGAGTCCCTTAATGCCCGCGCATTTTAATTTTTTAAAAAGTAATTGTCTGTTTACTGTATCGAACGCTTTTCTGAAATCTATGAATGCAGCATATAGGGGCTTTCCCAATCGTTTGTATTTTTGAATGGCCGCGTGCAGAACAAATGCTCCATCAATGGTGCTCTTCCCTTTCGAAAAACCAAATTGGTTTTCGCTGATAATATTGTTTACATGTAAGAAATCGATTAACCGACGATTAATTATTTTGTTAAACAATTTACCGACCGCCGATGATATTGCTATTGCCCTGTAGTTATTGGGATCACTTTTGTCTCCTTTTTTGTGAATTAAAGTGAGGGTAGATTCGCTCCAATCACTCGGATAATGTCCTGTCTCCAGAATTAAGTTAAACAATTTTACAATTTCATCAATTATCAATGGAACGAGTGACTTTAGCAATTCGTTCGAAATTTGGTCGGGTCCAATCGCCTTTCCGTTTTTTAGTTCTCTTGTAGCGCCAAGAACTTCCTCTGTCGTGATATCATCATTATTGATAGCTTGATTACAAGTTTGATATGTGTCCGAAGATAATCCACAATCTGGATTATCAGGTTTCGGACAATAAAGCTCAGTGAAAAGATCAACTGATCGATCAGCATCAAGTTCATTTTGTGAGAGCGGTCTCTGCCGCATTTTTGTTATGATTTCCCAATATTGTTTTGGGTTGGTTGTTTCTAAAGTATCTAGTTTACAATATATATCTGCGTAGAATGCTCGTCGTTTAGACTTCAGTGCCTTTTTGTACGCTTTTCGTTTCACATGGTATCGCGTTCTTAGGTTTGGGTCAAATGGGTTATTCCTCATATCATTAATGATTTTTCCGAGATCGCGCTTAAATTCCCTACATTGTCCGTCAAACCATTTTCTTTTACGCGGAGTTTTCTTCCTATTAACTACCCTTCGTACATGTTTACGTCTTTTACTATTTGCATAAGGTCTTTAGTCGCATTTTTGGCACCATAAACATCATGCTGGTAGTGATACGTTTTATAATCAGCTAAGCGTCCGCGAATGGACGTATTATGCATGGCGTTGCGTAATTTCTCCTCACTATGCTCTGCCCATTTAAGATGTGTTCTAAGTTGGGTATATTTATATTTGTTTTGTGATTGGAGTATTTATTTATATCGAGCTATGTCCGTCAATTGTCCGCGGCGAAACGGTTTGTAAACGTTTAGATATACGCTTCTATTGTCATTATGTTAATGCATGCTTCAGTCAGTAATTGTAATATGAAATATATTCTGTAGATAATTATGATACATACATAGCCCATGCTGGTATGATTTACCACTCACGAATACATGTAATAGTACTGGTTGCAGTCCGTACTTCTAGCCAGTCGCATAACATTATCTAAGCGAGCGCACTTATATTGTCCATATATATATTATCCCATGTTATTTGAATTTGTTTCTCATAACGGTTGTTCTATTGTCACGTCTAACTACAATTTTCCAGGTCGCGATTCAGGGTGGAACGAGGAAACAAATAATGCTGACATCTGAACTTGAACCTTAGTTTCATAAAAGTGATATTGTGGCTAAGCCAGGATATACCAACCTATACCTACCTAGTAAGATATTGTCTAATGTATTCACTGAAATGTTTAATTTATGATAAAACTTTTTAATTCTATTGATATCACACAAACCCTATATACCCGTAAAGCCATTACATATGTCCGTATATCAGTCAATAGTGAATAATAAGCGCGTCCTTCCCGCCAAGTTGGCTGCTCGCCAATAAAAATACTAAGCATTGATTAGGCGGATTAATACTATTTTGTAAAGCCACACATGACAACAAAAACAAGACCATACAAACTGATTGATTTGTTTATCAAAGTAAAATTCTTCGAAATAGACACAAAAGCGGGCAAATTGCTCTATTTGTCTTTGCAATCCCAAACGAGGGCGTAAATCATGTCATGATTTTCTAGATTGAACCCCCGTTTTCACGATTGTATTGCCCCGGCGTAACATTACGTTGCAAATTGTTGTACACGTGGCAGTCTACTGTATATGACCACGTGTACTTTTTAAAAGTTCAGATAAGTTGTCAAAATGGCACCACGAGCACCACCACATTTTTGGACCAGGAGAATGAACCCACAGGCCTACCAGTGGCTATTAATACAAGACCTGATCGGACCCGCCAGCCAGTGGTCTTATGAAATCAGACGTCTTTTTTGGACACGGAATTTGGGGCATTTTGATACTGATTTTATCGGCATTTGTGTGGGTCAATGGACTTGACCCTACTATATTCTTACACTGGGTGTACATGAACTTTTTGTGCGCCACTGCACAATAGTTCGCGCATTTAAGCAGAGTTTCAGTATTATGGTCAAGGGATGACATATAGACTGTATGCATGGAACACTATATCCCGCCGCTATGAGTATTTGGACGGTACACCGAGATGTTATCGCCAGAATGCATGAATAATAATGTATTATTATTATGGTATATTAATATGGTTTAAACAACATTTTTTACAGCTTATATTCTTAGCACATTCACTCAATGAGAGTGACTTCGGTCCCTTTAAGAGCACCACAGGTCCCCAGAAAAAAATTTACCCCACCCTCAATCAAACTTAATCCTATAACATAAAGTTTTATTGGGTGGGGTAAAGTTTTTTTCTGGAGACCTGTGAATAGCACTGTGTATTTCAGGAACCAGTTAGCTGTGCTGCACCACAATGGCAATTGTAAGAGAAGTCAATCAATGACAGCAGCAGGAAATCTCAGGTGGTCAATTGCCCACAGAAAATTTAAAGATGAGCCAACGTTGCGAAGAGTTATGAAATTACCCACATTTGGTGAGTTGTTGAATTCGCAATCTGTCCATTACATAAATATATCTGAAAATGTGTCATAAAACTGTCATATAAATGTTTCAGTGAAAAAATACAATATGAGCAATAGTCTGTCCTGATTATTCATAGGAATAGGACAAATATTACATTGCTACTGACTGTTATTTCAGATTATGTTGAAAAATGCCTGAAAGCAGTGATGCAATCTATCAAGAACAAACCAAAGAAACTCGCTGTATCTCTGTAGTAACAGAGAAAGAATTCCACTAGAAACCCTCATTACAAAACACAGAACAAGATTCAGGAAAAAGCCTGTTAAAACGAGCAGATAGCTTCATAATGTCTAAGATCACAACCGATTGCACCAGACATTGGTGAATAATGAATTGTTGTCACATGTGTATACCGACAAAAGTGTTCAGCTGTTTCATTATATAAGGTTATATTACTAGTACAGCAGTATGTTAAATTTGAAGCCAGAAGATTTTATGGAATATTATTGGGGCCACAACCTTATATCCCTTGATGAAAGTGACAACACATGCAACAAACTGGACATCATGTCTCATGTTCCATGGCAAGACATGTTTTGTTAGAAGAGGCATTAGGAAGTGGCCCCAGGCAGGCGGGCGGACCTAAAGAATGCCTTACAACTTTGACATTTGTGAACGGATTCAAAACATTTGGTATGCGAGTTGCTCCCAATGACTATTTATGGCCTGTAGAAAATGGGTCATGTCCGAACTTTTTGAATAACCAAACAGGAGACGGAGTTGTTAAAAACAATATTCAAAGCCAACATCACTATGTGCAGAGAATTGAAGAAATCCGAATGTGAGAGTGCTATAGCTACAAACAAACAATTGAAAAGATTCAATTGGATGAAAATTAAAAACACTATTCACAACCTGATCATGAACCAAAGGAAGAAAATTTATTTTCCAATATGCCGTCACGTGAGGCGGTTGGATTTATTTTATCTACTTGCTATGATTGGTCCAAGGAATGTGTGGGTTAGTCCGTCCGTAAACAAATTGAATTTGAAAGAGAATTGAGATGCCCTAATTCTTATTCAGCCTCAGGACGGGAATATCGAGTTTATGTTTTTTTGTGGGAGGATTTTAGGAGGTAGGAGATCAGCAAGAATCACTCCTTGAGGATTATTTGTTACTAAGTAACAGAGTGAACATACATCGCTGTTCAGATTATTGTCTGAGAAAGCCCAGAAAAGGTTATCAAAGAGAAAAAATATGCAGAATGGAGTTTGGGTCAGCTTCAAAACCCGGTAAGGAATTGAGAGACAAACCAGCTCTTGTTAAAGATAGAAATGGATGTTTGCGATTAGAGATGACACGTGGTCACCCACTCCTGGTGCAGAACTCAAGGTTTCATACACAAGGCTGGCGTGCTAATGGAGACATGTCACTGCTGGTTACAAAAACTGACCCCTCTGATAATGACATAATTGGTGTTGAAAGGTATGTTTGTGGTTATGCTTGTAAAGGCAATGAAGGTACCGGTGCATTAGTAAATTTATTCCAGGACATGGCACATTCAGTTGATGATCCAAGTTCATCAGCAAATTCCCTATGTACTTCATTTCTGATGTCCACTGTTAAGAGAGACGTTTCAGCAGTTGAAGCTTCCTTCGAACTAAGCTCCATGCCGTTATACAAATGCAGCCACTAATGTATTACATTAAGTCTGTCAGGTTCCAGACAACTTGAGAAAAGAGCACCCCTCTTGATAAATATCTAGGTAGGTCTGATCATGACCACGGCTCCTTCTATCAATTCACTTCAAGATCTGATAAAATTCCTGTTGTTGTTGGTGCAAATACAAGAGCTACATGGCCTCTTTAGATGGAATTAGATGTTTTAGTTGCCGGTTTAAGCTTATAAAACGCAAAAACAATATTGAAATTGAACAACTTATCCCCATATGCTTTATATGTATGACTGCTTCTCGCTTATAAATTTCCGATCAAAATATGACCGCCGTCATAATTATTGATTTTCGCAATCAATAAAACGAGGCGGTCCGCATTTGGAAAGTACGTTTAATTATCTCGACGATACAGAGACACTACTGCTAAACCACTGGTCTGGCTGGACCAGGTTTAAACCCGAGATGACGAATGCGTCACTTAGACCTGCGGTCTCGGGTTTAAACCACGGATTTTGCTGACTCACGTAGAGGTTTACGTAGACCAGGTTTAAACCCGAGATGACGAATCCATGAAATGTTCAATCAGACATGGTCCCATGCAATACAAGTGCGTATAAACCAGCTCCATACTAAGTCATTACCTCAAATAAATCTGATATAGACTTTATTCTAGTAGTTGAAATTACACAAATTATAGTCAGGACTATTATATTTGATTGATTCTTGGTAAAATTTAGCAAATTCATGTATAATTACCATTACATGCTTCATTGCCTAACTATCAGAAAATTTAACAACAGATTGTTGAGAATGTTTACAAAACAATCAATTGTCATATACGTATGTCCAAAGCCTGTTGATTTCTATTAACCAACACCCCATAACATATAAAATTGAGTTATTAAATAAACATATTCCATACCCATCAGTGAAAAAAACTTTGGGTTAGAGCTGCCTATTTTCGAGGAATCGTGTTTTTGGATGTTTGTTAGCCAACTAACCCTGGATCAGTATCAGTTGTGAGCATGATTAGGCTAATGACACGTTGAATTAAAATCAGCAACTAAAGCTAATAGTAACTCGAAGAATAAAGTCAAATTAGGAGATGAGATTGGTAATTTTCAGACTGTAAATTGGGAACTTTGAAATTATTTGTATTTATTTTTCGGGGGTGGATCTGGCGAACAGGGGGAGGGTTACTGAAGACGAATTTTTTTAATTTTTTTTTTAATACCTAAATAGGGTTTCCACTAGGACAGTACCGGGTTCGTCAACCAAACCCATTCCCCTCACGCTAAAAGGCGTTGTCATCTACCTTAAACCCCCTCGTTTCATGTTCATCAACATGTTAATGATCATTGATATTTTCATTTTCAGTTGAGAATGGATACCAGTACATTAACAAGTCAGGACCATTATGCTGGGTTGATTCAGTTTGATTCATTAAATAATAGAATTGTTGCTTTGGATATTATTCGTCAATTTTTTTACTCTTTTGATTTTCTCGATATGAGTTCTGTTATATATTTCGAGAATATTATTGAGTTGATAACTGTACACAATTTTCTCTGGGAACATAATCACTGTCGTGCCTTATCAGACACATCACTCCACCAATTACAGAAAGATGATTTGATGAAGACATTTAGCAATTCCTGGAAATGTTTAAAGCAATTCCTGGAAATGTACACCATTCCAAAGAAGCAGTACGCGACATTTCCAGTGAAAATGGAAGTCAATATTCCGGAGAAGTTTCGAGCAAAGATAGCGGAACATGCGTATGTACAACACAAGGAACAGCACCCACATGCAGCGCCTCCTCCAGTTACGAGGCAGTTAACTACATGTTGTATGCGCACAACGTTAACCAGGGGGGATACCAATACCTGGATGGAACGCGGGTGCGGTATGGGTCCTATCGACACTAATCTGGTGAGTTATTATTGAAATGTTTCATTCGCCACGTTTTCATCACATTTGGTGTCGTACATGTATAGTTTTCACTAAATCGTCGTGCAAAGATCTGAACAAAATCACTTAGTCAATAACCCGACGGTCCCCTTTAAGAATATGATTTTTTCCGAGTAAAACATAAGAGGAACAACTCTACATGTTCTAAAGCTCCGAACATACTATTTTGGGTTATCTTTCTTGCTATATGTGGATATAATATTTTGCCAGCCGCTGTTCAAATGGGATGATCTTTGAAATAACGGTTTCGTCCACAATTTTAAGACTATATATATATCATATTGACATATATCAACTAAAACATGTCAGAAGAGAATTTAAAGATATTCCACCATCTAAATCTTTTAAGTTCCAAAAATTAAGCTTCGGCATCGTTATTATTGTCCAAATCTATTTCTCTTCATATTGAAACCCGTCGATGTATTAAGACAATCCTGCGCGAGTCCAAATGCGCCCAAAACATTACGCGTTCGTCTTTCCAAACCCAATGACGTATCGATGTTATGAGCCGTTGCGCATTCACCGATAAATAACTGCAACTAGCCACGTGGCCGACCAATCAGAATGCTGGATTTAGTGATGACAACACTTAGTATGTAAATATATATAAATAACCCATGCTGGTATGATTTACAAGTCACGATTACTGGTTGCAGTCCGTATTTCTAACCGCGAGCATAACATTATCAAAGCGAGCGCACTTGTATTGTCCATATATATTATCTCAATATTTTACTTGAATGCGTTTCTCATAACGGCTGTTCTATTGTCACTTCTAAGTACAATTTTCGTTATTTTCCAGGTCACGGTACAGGCTGGAAGTAGGAAACTAATAGTCATCTCCTCCGAACCTGAGGGGGCAAGATCCTTGCACCTTGTGTGGTGGATCACCGAGGACATTCCAACATACACCTAGTAAGATATTGCTTAACTCTTTCACTGCCATGCAGCACCACATACATATCTGCCACTGCCAAGCATACTATACATGTACATGTAGCATATTGCTGCTAAATACATATGGATTGGGTATTTCTCAATAACATTTGTATCTGCTGAGCTATTTTCATGAAACTTGGTATGCATGTAGGTATTGGTCTGGGGAATCGAAAATACACCCTAGTCCACAATTGTCACGTGACCACGATCACATGACCGCAAACAAGATGGCCGCCACCCCAATATATAAGAAAATTTCAGTATTTCTCAATAACTTGTATTTGTAGAGATATTTTCATGAAAGTTAACTTAAATTGGTATGTAAGTAGGTATCAGTATTGAGAATAGAAAATATGTTCTAGTCCGCCAGTGTCACATTTCACGTGACCACGATCATGTGACCACAAAACAAGATGGACGCCATCCCGAAATATAAGATAATGTAAGTATATTGCTGCTAAATACATATTGATTGGGTATTTCTCAATAACTTTTGTATCTGTAAAGGTATGTTCGTGGAACTTGGTGCACAGTAAGATATTGGACTTGTGATTCAACACTTCCCAGTCTGCCAGTGTCACGAGACCGTGACCACATGAGGGTCACAAGACCATGATCACAAAACAAGATGGCCGCTACACCGAAATATAAGGAAAATGCATTATATCTCAATAACTTTTGTATCTGCAGAGAAATTTGACGAACTTTGGTATGTAAGTTGGTGTTAGTATTGAGAACCGAAAACAAGTTAGTATATTTCTGCTAAATACATATATTATTGGGTATTTCGCAATAACTATTGTATATGCAGAGGTATATTCCTGAAACTTGGTATGCAGGTAGGTATTGGTCTCTGTGGAATGGAAAACACTTCCCATACCAGGATGGTCACGTGACCGCGACCACTTAATCACAAAACAAGATGGCCGACATCCCGAAATATAAAAAAAATAAACCGGGAGTTTCTCGTTACAAAATTGATTACATCACGTACAGTGTTTTCACAGAATAATATAAAGTTACTTCCCATGGATTGATGTTACGGGACGAAGGTGTCAGGATTCGACTCAAGTCGCGATCGGCAGTGTATGGGTAATTCGACTCAAGTCGCGATCGGCAGTGAAAGAGTTAAAACATTCAATTCATTGAAGCGTTTAATTTCTGTAAAACTATGGAATTGTAATTATATCACACAAACTCTATATATCCTTAAAGCCATTACATATGTCCGTATATCGGCGTATTGGTCACTAGTGAATATTAAAGCGCCCTTCTCGCCAATTTGCCTGTTCGCCAATATAAATACTAAACATTAATGAGGCTGTTTTAATATTTTGAATAGCCACAAATGACAACAATAACATACAATACAAACTCGTTAATTTTTTCATCTAAGTAAAAATTTTGTCCAACATGGTTTCACTTACGAAAATAGACACAGAACAGTCAAATTGCTATATTCTTCTTTGCAACTCTAAACGCGCAGTACTGTTGTATACGAATGTGCAGCTTCTCTGCCAACTATCTATATGTAGGCATTTGTAAGCTTTAACCATTTTTTTGTCAAAACTGCATAAAGCTCCGGTTTTTTCATGTGATATAAAATATCTCAAAACTCGTTGTTCGAGATAAGATTTTATGAAACTAGTTAGCTAAAATTGATTCACAACTCATCTAACAATCGCTGTGAATCGATGTATAGCTGCGAATCGATGTATATAACTCGTTTTAACAGCTTATATCCAACATAACGAGTTGGCGATCCTCTTATACTATGGCGCTAAAATTGAACTACTGTATATTCAGACACTGGAAATTATGCACGAATATTTCATGTTGACAGAATATGCCGATGTTTTACAGATTGTTCCTCCAGAATCCTATTCGGCGGTTTCATGACAAAATAGGAGAAAATACCCGTACGAAATGATATTTAAAAATGTGAACCATTCAGAGTCCATTCGAAATGGTATACGTTGGCGATCGAATTACAAATTAATGTCACCCTTAACCACAACAGAGCTAATCATCTCAATATTCCATACTCCGTGCTGAACTTGGTTTTGAACACCGATCAGTCTACATCACATTAGCAATCATGGGGCAAAGTGAATCAGAATGTTCCACACGGACGTAAACATGTGACTTGCCACCCTATATATGGTCTCTGTTCATTCAAATACAACTGGAAATATGTCAAAGCCACAATTCGATCGATAATCTTTCCAAAAGAGACAGAAGGAGTTCAAAGTAAGATTATTTAGCTTCATACACGCTTGGGTTATTTGTTTTCATTGGACAAAAGTGCAATAGTTTTCTTTGAACTAAATGTCAAAAAAGCAAATAATAGATTATTGTTTCGAAATCGTACCTCAAACTAGAGATACAGAACGAATGGATTCCGTTGCGTTTCGTATTGCTGACTTACCGGTAAAAAATTCTCAACTGGCAGTTACACAACCAACACGATTAACTCGGCCATCAATTTCTTTTAAAAATCTTTGTTCACTCCCCATCACATATACTGTTTATCTAATACATCTTCATCAGTGAAAAATAATAAATTCTTTAATCTCAATAATAAATGTTTACTTATAATATCGTTTATAAATAACATTTGTAATAAGATTCCAGGGGTATTGGAGAACAGTTGCGAACAGGCAAACGGACATACAGATAGACCGCTCCTATACCCTTTAATATATACAGATATACATGTAAATACAAAACAAATTGTCTTGCGGGTGAAGCATCTTGCAGACATCTATCACAAAGTGATGAACAGATCGTGAAACTCGTGTTGAGAGACATGCCGTTTGTTAAATTAATTTAAACACAGAATGAGATCGGATTAATAGTCAATGAGCGATACGTGTTTCTCAATGAATAAATCCATTGAGCGTGCACACGGTCACGATAATTTATGACTTGTCAATAACCATTATATCGGCCTATCTTTTGGTCAAATTGGTAAGAGGTTAGTTTGATTGCATAATCATATAACCGAATCCAGTTGTCAATTAGCGGGCAACTGAACGACAAAAAAACGCCCCTTAGACCCCGTTTGGCTGGACCACCAATGTAGGTTTAAACTCGGTTTAAACCGGAGAAGGTTTAAACCGGAGATGACGAATCCGGCCACTATGTTAACACTTCTTGTAGACATTCACCAACTTCAACAGGATGGGGCTATGTATGAGTCTTTCTGCATCCATGGAAATGCTGAGCAGGTTGAAGGATGAGGACCACACGCGCATGTCAGCAACTAAAAGCTAGCGGGAGGTAAATTACTAAATGGATATTGTAAAATCACGTTCGACATTAATGGCCTGTAAACTGGCGCACAAAGAAACACCACTTCCAGTAAAACAAATTTTAAAATTGAGAGGATAATGCGGCCATCGTACTATAATTTGTTATAGCCGAAATTAATATAATCTACCTCAATTATGAGAATTATCGCAAGAATATACTAACATAATTTGACTTTAGTTTACATAAGCCTATAAGAACTTGACAATTCCATACTGTTTACGCACTATATACGACTGGTATAACAACAAAGTATGTCTATTTTTTAATATAAGTTGTTACTGAGGTCCGATCGGACCCCACTATAACCAAATTACTAATCCGATTTTGAGCTTTGTATTTATTTCTTTATATCCATTCGAAAATTACGTATGTTTTTCAAATAGAAATGGAGAATAATCTGGTTCATTTACAGGGCCAATATGGAGGAGAATGCCTAAGTGAACTGCTCAGAAATCACTAAAACGGAAACACTAAGGCCCAAGAAAACTCGAGCTTACCCGAAAATCCATGTGAAGTTTTGTGACAATCGGATTAGGAATGCCAAAGTATTTAGTCATACAAAGAGTAAGTTAAAAGATGGTCAATGGTGGCGTGTTTTTCAACGAAAATCGTTCAAATTTGATGCAAATAATAGGGATGTGTGAAAACATTCCGCACATACACGGGCGAAAACAATTCAGAATTATATTCAGTTGGGGTTAATTACATAATCATGTTGTCAATTTGTTTCAGAGTGATAAAACACGTGGAATGGTCCATACAGCCGACACCAACTATTATTCGGCACCACTACCACGAACATCATTAAGGTCTATTGGATGTGGTGACAATAGGTGACAAAAAAAAATAGGCAACCTGATAATTGGACAGACATGGACATAACAGGAACCCCAAAATAAGCCACTGGGGTTTATGACACATACTATAATCAGCCCTGAAGTGAAAAAACGGACTGCTCATGTCGAAAGTAACCTTTGAAAGGCATTTATAAATCTTGAACAAATATATTTCAAAAAATAACTAAAAATAGAAACCTACTTGATGCACAGACAAAAAATTATTGCTGTATACATGAACATGTGACGCAGGGCAAGTGCTTGTTTTTCCAGTCTGACCATGATCAGGTAATAAGAACGAAAAATATCAATGTTGACGCCAGTCGCCGTGCCCCGTTGAAAAATGGCGTCCGACAAGAGGTAACACGAATACGAGGTAACATGAAGGTATAATTATGGATTTCAGCATGACAAACATAACGATCGGAATAGAAAAGATAATTTTTGTTAGGACAGAAACACGGACTACAGTTGTATGGCGATTAAATAATGCGATCGAGATGTTCTTCTTGCGTTACTGAAAATGTATCATTTGACATTTTTGACTGATGTCAACAAGATGCGGAAGAACACGAATCGAAACATCAGGAACGCGCTAAAAACTAGAAGTTTATCGATTGTGTGAAAAGAATATTGACATAATGAAAAACTAGTTACAATTTAGAAATGATAGACAATTATGGCATTTGAATAAAGTCCAGCATTATTTGGAACTTACTAAATTTTTTCGGACGTAAAATGTCCAAATTTTTATAACCAATGAAAATCACTTCCGGTTTCAACAAACTACTTCTGCAAAAATTGTAAACTTGTCGTAAAAATGTCTTTAAATTGTGTTGAATCACTCGATTACTCATCCGATCTCATGGTATATATTGGAAAGTAACATATTTAACACGAAGAAGGCATAGTCGAAGCTGATGCCTGATTGAAGTTGCCGATCGAGGAAAGAGAATAGACGACCACGGCGTACATTATACTACATGCTCTCAAGTGTTTTGAATTGTCAGCAAAAAGGTATATCTCCGATATCGAGAATTTCATAACAGCAAGAACTCAACCGATTCAAGCTATTCCCGGCTCATCAGTATATTTGATGGTTTTAGTTTAAGTTTATTTTCATAATTTGAGTAATGATATGTCTTTGCTAGCTCAATGTCACTAAGTTATCAGGTTCTATCACATGTAGAAAGCTGTATGCATTGGCTGGGATGCATCATTTTCCGTAAAAATGTATGGAATGGCAGGTGTGACAAAATCAAGAAGGGAGCACCTGTCATGAAAACTGTGGACTTTTGGTTTTCCATTAGAATTGGAATTATGTATGTCTCAAACGTAAAATAAAAAAAAATTTAAAAGAATTGTCAGTATATATCTATGCATTAAATAAGTCTGTTGAATAAATGTGTCTCAATTAAAAATAAAATATGAGCTGAAAATGACAAATGGTATTTCTTCTTGACCAATCAAAGGCATGGAATACCTTACTCTAGCCAATGAAATACATGTTTGGCACATTGACCCTTTCCATGTGCTTAAACTGCCAGAATCAGTGTGTTTACAAAATCTCCATTGATTGATGTCGGAAAATAGAAATAATAATAATTTAAATTTACCTGCTGTAATTCTTCGTGGATACTAGTACCAAATGTTGCTACTGATTGATAAATAATTATAATTGTTGCTGTATATATACCATATAAATTCCTCTGATTATGTTATAATATAGATTTGCCGTATTTACAAATGTCTTTGAGTAAAATAAACAAATCTGTTTCAAAGTTGAGTGATGCTGCTAAGAATTTCGAATTAAGTTGTAAATATAAAGTGTTTGTTGTGTCAGATAGTAAGGGTCGATATCTGAAAAATGAGGTGCAAGAAATTGACATTGTTAAGATAAAGTTTGTTTTCGAAACTGGAGCCAAGGTTGATAATAATTATAAAGGACTGGCATCAAGGATTGTTGATAACATTTTGAACTGTCCACCATCTTGTATTCCGATTGTATTTATTTGGTTAGGCACTTGTGACCTTTCGCTGATTACAAGACCGGACAATCATCTATTCCTTCCACAAAATAGTGACAAGAAAATAGAGAAGAGCATAATCAAACAAATTCAATTGAAAGAGAGACTGAAAGAATGTAACCCTCATTGTAAAGTTGTGTTTTTGGAATGTCCGTATATTTCTGCTGATACTTGGAATGCATCTAGGACACGGCATCTGAATTCTAACATTGATGGTGATTTGGTTACCATTGTTGACAAATTTAACTCCGATTTACATACATTGAATTTAACTCCTGTGCCGAAATTTAATGCCGATTTAATGTATACAGCTATTGTCTCTGGAAATCGGGCTACAAAAGTGAATTATAGTTTTTTAACAGACGGTGTTCATCCTTGCACTGTGCTTTCAAGACTGTGGTTATTGAGAATCTATGCATTATGCCACAGACTAACACAATAATGAAACAGACACCAGGTTTAAGGGATTGCTCTGTCGCCAGGTGTGAGTATCTGTGTAAGTCTGCTGGTTGATTTATCTCATTATTTACATGTATTTGGATTGATGTGACTTGCATATTCACTTTTGACTTGTTGATTGTTTGATTAATCCTTGAATAGATATCATGGGTAGCAAGAAAAAAGTTAGTAAAATTTTCAATAAGCCTCGTCGTCTTAAACGGTTGAAGAAGTTGCAATGTTCGTATGTATTTGAATCAGAATGTCAAGTTTTTGATCCAACCAAAAAATTTGAAATAATATCCAATGACCTGTCGGATGAAAGCTGCACACTGACAATTAAATTGAAACCCCCAATTGAAAAGCCTTCTGGATATAGAATAATTGATTTAGATTGTCTTGAGGATCATATCACCCTGTTGTTAAATCACTGAAAAGAGTGCTTCGCACAAAACAATAACCCGTGTGTCAACATTATTGAAGAATGTCAGAAACATGGTCTCGCGAGTGTTTTAAAATTTCAGTGTGGTGGTTGTGGAGATGTGTTTCTGTTCAGGACTTCAAAAAAGGTTGAAATTCCTGGCCCTGAATCTACATGTAAGGCAAAAACATTTTATGATGTGAATGTCAGAGGTGTGTGGGGCACCTTGTCAACTGGTGGTGGTGCGATTGAGCAGAGTGAACGGATGGGCATATTAAATATGCCTGGATTATCCAGTAAGGCTTTTGGTAGAATTGAAAATGCTCTTCAACAACAATGGCATGAGGTCCTCCTTGAAGACATCCTCCAAAATGGCATTGAAGAGAGAAATTTAGCAAAAGAGCGGGGAGAGTTCCATCAAGGTGTACCAGCTATTACAGTCATTTGTGATGGTGGCTGGTCCAAACGGTCGCACAAGCATTCATACAATGCATCGGGTGGTGTAGCAATAATAATTGGTGCAGCCACTCGTAAACTTTTGTATGTTGGTGTCCGCAATAAATATTGCTGTGTGTGCAGCTGCAGCAAAAAATAACATTGAACCAGCTGATCATACGTGTTTTAAGAATTGGACAAAGTCCAGTCAAGCCATGGAATCTGATATAATTGTTGAGGGCTTTTTGTGTGCTGAGAAAATGCATGGTGTGAGGTATTTAAGAATTATTGGTGATGGTGATAGTAGTGCTTTTGCGAGAATTAGAGAGGAAGTTAAAGATTGGGGTAAAGACGTACAAAAGTTGGAATGTGCCAATCATGCCTGTAAATGTTTACGTGGAAAACTTGAAAATCTTGTGGCAGACAACCCATCTTATAAAGGTCAAAATAATTTGACAAAATTGATGAGAATGAAAATTGTTGCTAGTGTGCGAAAAACAATAAAGAAATGGTCAGAGATGTATCTTGAGAGCAATAAGAAGGATTGTGTCCAGTCATTAGGGAAAGCTATCAGGAATGCTGCTAAACATGTGTTTGGGGATCATTCCAACTGTTCTGATGTGAGTTGCACTCGAAAATCCCAATCTGATAGACCTGCTAGTACTGGTACATGTACTACTAGCAATGATACTAGTACAGGAAATATAAAGGATGTTTCATCAGATGATCCATGTCAGGCTGTTGTTGCTGCTCAAGTTGAATTCTGGAATCAGATAGATGTTGTATCAGATGATGGGGTGGAATATGATGGTTATGCAGCCCTTAAAAATAAAAACCTAATGAATGACCTCCATAAACTTCTTGATCATTTGGCCTCAAAATCTGCAGCCCTTATCCAGAATAGCACCACCAACCTTGCTGAAAACTGGATGATGATTAGAACAAAGTTTGATGGAGGAAAGATGTTCAACAGGACTAATCGGGGTTCTTGGCATACGAGATGCTATGGTGCTGGCTTGAGGAAGAATTTGGGTGTTAAATGGGGCCCAGTCACATGGGAAAAATTTTTGGAACAGATGCTGGTTTCCATTTTGACAAAGAATATGAAAAGCGAGAAAAACATCTAAAACGCAGGTTTAAGAGCCAGAACCAGCCCAAGGTGCAGGAAAACAGGAGAAAAAGGAAATTTGCTGCTGCCAAAGATGGTACCACGAAGAAAGCGAGATTGGAGTATGGGCCTGAGGCATTGGAGGTTTTGGATGATATTGAAGAGGTTGAACTTTCTCAGTGTTGTGAAGATTTTGTGAAAAAACATATTAATATCTCTCCTGAATCTATGTCATCAATTGAGAGGAATACTAAGGCTCAGTCTGCTAGTGGTCTTTGGGCAGAAGAACGTCGGATAAGGTTGACTTCATCAAATTTTGGAGAAATTGCCAAGAGAAATACATCATTGAAGGTTGAGCTTTTTGCAAAGAGGTTGCTTTATTCAACATTTCATGGCAACAGGATTACTCGAAAAGGTCTAATTTTGGAGAAGTCAGCAACACAAGAATACATTAACCAACACAAATTACTTAATGACATTTGCTCAGTTGAATCAATGGGTCTTTCTATTTCTTCTGCTTTTCCACACTTGGCAGCAAGTACAGATGGTCTTGTAGTTAGTTCCTCTAGAGGCAAAGGACTCTTAGAGATCAAGCATGTTTTGTTGACCAAGCAGAAAAGTTTTCAGGAAGCATGTTCTTCAGTCAGCAATTTCCCTCTTGAATTTATTGATGGTAAATTCAATCTGAAAATAAATCACAATTTTTTTTATCAAATTCAAGGGCAGTTAAACATTTTTAATATTCCATGGCTTGATCTTGTTGTTAGGAGGATAAATCCTTATGAAATATTTATAGAACATATTCAGAGGGATGGGGAATTTTGGCTTAATAAAATGGTTCCAAAATTGAATGCATTCTATCAAAAAGTTATTTTGCCTGAACTCTCAAATCCAAGGTATGGCAAAGTACCTGGAATCAGGGAACCAGGAAGTTGGGTATAAAACATTAATAATACTATTAAGAGGTAGATGCTTCATGACAAAAACTGTAGATGGAATTAACATTTTGAACATTCATTCTGGAATTCATAAATAAAATTAAAAAAAAATATTCATGAGTCACAGCAGAATACAACTTTACTAGTATTTATATGATTTGAATTCCATTTACATATATGGGCAGCAGGTAGCTTTAACACTATAGCACATGCTATGGGATTATACTTGTAGATACCGATATTGTGTCTTTGGTTTAATTTAACATCAATTATTTTTATTCTCCGTGATTTAGTGAAACTGTCATGCAATTTGACATGAAGCCTCTTCCTTTCTTTCAATAGAATGTTTTTATAAATGTTAATTTATGGATTCTCTTCCGGAACTGAATACGAATAGTTCAAAACATTTCATTGAATTCTTCCGCTTACATGTAGTAGTAGCACTCATTATGGTTTGATAATGTATTTATATATCCATCGAGGAACGTCCACTGTTGATCTAAATGTTTTACTTCAAGTTGGTTTTATCGTACACCAAATATCAGATAAATACTTTTAACTATCAGCTGGTACATGTATTTAGTCAGTTCAGACACTGTTATATTTTTCATTATGATATATCATTACTGTCTCAATAAATGGATATGGTTATGAATTTGCAAAGACACATGTAGCTATCAAACCTTGTGCTATACATTGTGATTGTTAATTTAACAGCTGATAACCAACATGTGTTATAATATACTTACGATTCATATATATTTCACTTTGAAGATAACAAAGTGAAAGTCCCCATTCTCAGACGAAGATCATCAAGAAGGCCTGATCAATCACCTGAACCAGAGGCATCTCCTGCACCCACTGTCTCCACTCTGTCATCTTGTTCCAATCAAGCAAGTACTTCATCTGGAAGAACTAGAATCCAGCACTTTCTTAATCGTAATATATCACACGAGTGGGTTGATGACACTGGTGCATTGACATGGTATCAGGACAGAGTATTGTCGCTAGTCAGTGGTGTGGATGGCCGGGAAGGAGCTATCTATGAGATATATTATGATGAGCATGAAGACGTGTTTGAGGTAGACCATCTTGTGGAAGACTACAGGTCCAACTCTGTCAGATTTATTGATCTTTAAAGGTGAGATTGTGTTCTTTCTTCTTAGCATCTTAGTTTAACCTTTATTTTTTATTTATGCAACATGAATCCTTGCTGATTCATCATTACCTTCTTACCATCAGATAGACTGTTGTCTTTAATTATCTTGTTTGAACTTAACTTGTCACTTTATGGATATTATTTGATTTAATTATCCAATAATAATAATTAATCTGCACTTCACCTTTCTGCTATATAGTGATACTGGCAGAATTATTGTTGAGATATCAGCATGTTCATCTCAATTAGAACAACACTATATCTTTATATAACGGTATATCATAATTTTTTATGTTTTTTTCCATTTGGCTTATATGTAATTATAACATTTATATTTCATTCTGATTTTTTCAGATCTGCTGCTGATGCTGCATGCTTATTTATTTAAATTATTTATTAACACATCATGGTGTTTAAAATTACTGCCAAAGCTACTGATGTCACAGTGCCACAGATACCATTATACCAGGTAACTATTAATATTCATTTTAAGCCCACGTTGCTAAAAAAAAGAAGTGTGTCAACTGTTAGTTGGCATGTGTATTGTCCATATTTCATCTTCAATAAGTCCCTAGCATAGCCAGATCACCAGTCGAGTCAGATGGTATATTATCTACATACAGTTCATTTGTTCATCATCAGTTCCTTTAATGCCAGAGTGGCATGCACTCTTGCCAGAGTGGCATGCACTCTATCATTAAACTCATAATTAACATTCAAATGAATAATTTCAGGTAATTATGACACACTTGCTGCTAATCCAGTGCAACTGCTTTGAAGAATCATTACTATATTGTGCTTCCATACTTTCTACATGCTCATGTAGTTCCAGCAATGTGAATTTTGCTAAAAGTAAACAATGATAAACATCATATTTCAGCCTGTTTCATTATATTTTGTCTGCTGTACTATAGCGCATGCCCTGATATAGATTCAGCCTTTTATAATGGTACTTTCCTTCTCAAATTCCAGGATTCTACCAATTAGAAATCTGTCTGAATATTTGTTGCATATTTTCGGACACATTCACATCAAAAGTCACCAAAGTGGAAAATAAGGTTAGTTGTTCAGTCATACTATGTCCAATTGTTGTATACACTTGCTGCTGTTAGAAATATGTGCCAAAAATACCCCTAGTGGTCCTATATTGCATGTACTAATTTTTTTTTGTCACCTATTGTCACCACATCCAATAGACCTTAACGAGCATTGTTTTTGGAGCTACCCCGCCCACGTGCTTCACATGTGTCAACGAGACACCACGTGTGTGACATCCGAATGGTAATATGTCTCTGTCAGTACCATTTAGTCGCGAAGAGTCACTATGTTGGTAATTAGCTTCAAAAGAAAATCGCCATAGACCATTTGTTATTCAGATTAAGAAATATGTATCCACGTTAAGTGTGTTTTTAGCCGACTATGTAATCATGACCGCCATTGTTAAGTGACAAACGAAAAGTTTGAGTAACAGAAAAGAGCGTTCCATGTTATTTTATACCTGATATGCTAGTAATAAAGAGCGTTTATTTCACTTTGACGCACCAACAATTGAAAAAGCCTGTGACCGTGGAAAGTATTTGTAGATGCATACGAAGCCGGCAGATCAATATTGTGTATCGATCAGCCTATCGTATACAGTGGCATGAATCGTGTAAACGCTCCAGTCGGAGGAGAAATATACAGGATATTAAAACCGGACTTTGGTCAGGAATATCACATCTCCAAGTGTCGTGATGAGATCAAATTTACCCCAGCTCGATTCAGAAGAAGCAACCAATAGAAAATGATAGGTCTCATAGTACACCCGTGATGGAATATGTACACTATGTAACAACGGACAAATCGGTGACGAAATTCACTATATTTTTTACTGTCAATCATTAACAGAGTGAAAAATGCTGTTGCACAAGTCATATTGGAATTGCCCAAGTCCAATGAAACTAACAAATCTTGTTCTCCACAAAAAAACCATCGATTGCTAGGAGACTGTAAATTTGTCAAGATTATGGAGGATCGACTAGTTACTTGATGGGGTCGGACAGATACCGCATACTATGCCTTATCCCGGTTGTGCCTTAGTGTAGTATGGTGTGGGGACCAAGTTGGTATTATCAAGTGACTGGTTGACCCTGCCCCTGATATACATATGTAAACATGTTCTCTTTCAACCATTGATGTATGGTATAAGATATAAATATATTTACCCCGAAATCAACAAGTTTATTGTGATGAGCTTTTAGACGCATATCATTGCGTTAGGTTTAATAAGTAAATTCCACAGCAATACAATATAATGATCCGACAACTGTTTGGCAACAGGTTCTTCTACCTCACATTAGCAGTCTATGTATAGGAAAGTGTATGTACCGGTATGTGTGTGCGTATATGTAAAGTGATATCGTGTGACAATCGTATACGAGGAATATACAGTCGTTATTCCGAGTAAGCGATGGACTCCCATGACATAACCTACTTATAGCACACAATCTCGAAATTGTTATCTACCAAATGTTATTTACTGCCCAATTTTGTTTTGACATGCATGAATGAGCAGTATAGTCACGCATGCATACACGATAGCTTGTTACCACTACCTGGATAATGGGATTGAAAGTCTCGTCGGTCACTTGGCAAGATACGACACACAAGACCATTGCTAATTGTGAACCTAATTATTTAACTTTTCCCCTAATTCTCAGTTATTCTGGTGTTATGTCACAGTTTATTCATTCGCATGCGAGCTTTGCTCAGATATGGACATGTTCATTCAATACGACTTTTCCAACGAAATTGTGTGTTTTTTTGGCTTGTGGAAATCACAAATTCTGGTGTTTTCTACGAATTCATTTGAAGGGTTCAACGTTTTAATTTTGACACCAAAACGATGCTACTACATGACCACAAACCTCTACTCTGGCTCCGCCCATAAATTTCCATAATGTTCCACCAGTTCAAAACCTGGGAACTTTTTGAAAGGGTGATCAAATAGAAATAAAGAATAGTCTTGTTCAGAGTAGTTATTTAAAAAATATATTATATCCAAAGTGACAACACACGCCGTCATTCTTATATATTAATTCAGTGCAGGGACTCTCGATGGCGAAATCGTTTTCGTTAGTTTATCGCCAATATATGCGGCCCGAATCAAGTAGTAAATATTTACAATTCAGCGTAGTTCAGGCGATGTTTTTCATGGAGTGGTACTGTAGATTTGCCTCTTTGGCACTTCATTCTGCATAGTGACAGTTATGTGCTTAAAGGGGTACTGCGCGCCATTTTCAATACATTTCCGGTGATAACAACGATCTAATATCGATAATATATGGAAACATAAGTAATTTGAGTCGAAGATGTATTCTGTAGACGCTCAGGTTAATAGACTATCTTAAAATCAAAGTTAATAATTTGATATAAATTCATTTATGACTGGAGCCATAAAATGGCGTAAAGTAAATTACGAATTCCGTGTGCAAGACGTAATCAAATTAATTGAGGGATACTGGATTGGTAAACGGATGGCACACGCGATCGTTTAAATAGGTATGATGATACGGAGAGAAATCCCAAGCCACTCACTGACTAGTGACGATACAATAACTTAAATGAGTATGTGGGACTAATATGCATATAATATAACTTTTAGTTGATACATTTGGTTGAAAAACTGTACAAACATTACTCGACAACGACAATTTGTATTTTTGCATTCCGGTAAATTTGTCATCCGTAACATTACTTCGTACTCAACAGACTTTCAAATAATGGAAAAATTGTTACCTTATTCTCCGACTCGGAGACTATAGAAACCAACAACAACATTTGGGGTACAGTATCCCTTTAATGTATGATTTCGGTATATCCAATATTTTATGACTATCTTGCTAGCACGGTCAAAATCTAAAATGTGTACGATCGATCTGAACAGCAACTTACCATCATCGGATATGAGGATAACACTGACACTCAAACTAGTCAAACAGCCAGGAATTTACCAAGCAACTCATTTGATGACACTGAAATATTTAATTATAATAAAAGGAAATATGTTAGTGAAATAAATGTTGCACTGATTACAAAACACAAACAACCAAAAACAGACACAATGTCGTGCAGCTAAATCAGATGGAAGCCTGACACCAGCAATGCAAACATTCATGAACAAAATCAAATGTGGCCCAACATACATGTGAGTCATGTGATAAACTGTTTGACAGGAACTGTGAAGGAAAGAGCGATGACTGAATAGTGTCCATGACTACTTGAACATGGTTATCCTCCATTATTGCCAAAAGGCCATAAACGGACAGGTCATAAACTTTCCTTATGACGTTGAATGAGGTATCGCGTTTCAGTACTGACGGTTTAGTCATTGTAAAGGTTGAAAGGGGCGAGATTAACAACTTACCATGTAGTTTGATGTTTTCTAGGATAATATTTCTAGTTATATATATATTTTTTACCGAATCATCTTTCAGTTCAAATAATGTTCTTATCCATATGGTCCATTCTTGTTTCGGTGTCAAACATATTTCCTTTAAATTCTTCATTAACATTTTCTACTTTTTTTCCAGTCAATTTTCATTTTTCCCAACGTCTTGTCCAGATACGCAGTCTTCACTAAAGGCATTAATTGTTGATTCAGGTAATATTTCGTTACCAATGATTCCAATTTTGTGTTCATTGTTTATTTCCGCTAGTATTTGGTCAAGTTTCCATTTTTCAGGACCGAATTGTATTGTTTGCTGAGTTTGACCACTTACATTTGCTACTTTTGCAGGAACACTCGCAAGTGTTTTGGTTTTAGAAGGGACCCTATCTTGTTTCGATGGCAATCTGTCATCCGCACTCGAGGTAGAGCTCATTGGAGTATTGCGTTTTTCTGACATGTTGAATCGACAATGGGTAATATAAATTTTGTAGAAGAAAATTTTACAATTGCTTCTTTTCTGTCAATGCAAACAATCACTATTCTTATTTCTTCAAGCCACCATGTTGGATATTGTTGGTATTATTTTGTTTTTCACTGGGTTGATAAAATTTTCCAACATATCATTAACAGGAGTTTCATGTTATTTCAATGTTTACGATAAAATAGTATTGTCGAAGAAAAACAAGTGACAACCAAATCTAAAAAGTACAGGTACAATACTATATTTTATTATTGATTTCAGAATATATCGATTTACTTACTGGAATAATTCAAGTTTTAAAAGGAAAATGGAACTAAAGCAATTTAAAAAAAGTGCGTCTGATCCGGAATCGATTCCCGATTGGTATGTACTCTGCACTCTCAGCAATCATGGACTAATGACAGAACGAGAGAGAGAGAGAGAGAGGGGGGAGAGCGATTGATAGATACAGAAGAGAGAGAGAGAGAGAGAGAGAGAGAGAGAGAGAGACATGTACATATGACTAAGTTCCAAACTACCTGATAAAATGAGTTATTTAGAGAAAGGGGTTCGTCCAGATGGCAATAAACAAGAGATTCACAGCGCTTCCGAAAGGCACACATATAGAGAAAATGCAAGGCACCTCCGTTCAAGCATCTGACTACTGCAAGAAGATGACTAAAGAAGACCCATGGATGCCCTGTAATTATATAGAACTGGGGCATCTGACAGAAGAGAGGGTGGCGAATCTGGACGCCATAGTAGAAGACATGGTGGACGGTTCTAAATCAATAGAAGAACTCACAAAAGAACATGGTGACGCTTCATAATTAATGAAGAAAAGTGCCGCAGAATTGCTGACAAGATCACATATAACGAAATAAAAAGAAGTTGTTAAAGACCAAAGAGAGATGAAGCTACTGTCGTGGCAAAAAGAAATTATAACACTCATTGACACAGAACAGGACAAGCATGCGGTGAATTGGTTCCACGACAGAACAGGAGGAATCGGCAAAACAACCCTTGTTAACTACATCGCCACCAAATACAGGGACATCCTAGTGCTGGAAAATTGCAAGACTGCAGACGCAGCTTACGTGTACAAGGGTCAGAGTGTCGTGCTTTTCGACATCTGCCGTTCTGTAGAGGATAAGATCAACTATGGGCTTATAGGAAAAATAAAGAATGGGCGGATCTTCTCTACAAAGTATGAGCCAAACGCAAATAAAATGTTTGCGCCACCTGTCATCGTTATCTTCGCCAACGCACCTCCAGATGAATCCAAGATGAGCGGAGATATATGGAATATTCATAATCTGGACTTAGAAGAGAATCGACGAAACAATGCCGAAACTCCTCCAGCCATAACCAGATTGAAGGAGTGGATGCCTCCAAGTTGGTTCAGAATAATTGATATTAAACCAGACGACAGAAGCTGGTCTGAAATTTCCTTGAAACTGATGCTTGTCCCAACTTTGCAGTAGCTGATGTCGAAAGAGCAAAACACAACATGTGAAGATACAGAAGAGGATGTTGACAATCACATAGACACTAACATTGAGCATGATTTGGGTGGCAATGGTTCAACCTGATACTCTGTATGAAGACACAACAGGAATTTGATTATAATGATGGTGGACCAAGTCATAATTGGTCTACTCATCAAAATGAGTATCCACCAGACTTAGGTGTTTCCCGGATGGATACTCTCATTCAGCAATGTTCAATTGTATCTGAAAATGGGGAAATGATAATTCCACAGGTTAATCTTGTGCCACTCAATAGTGACCATCAATTTGCATACAACATCATACTGCAAAACTCTGATTGAGAAATGTGATTTAAATTACAGGTTCAGCAGGTTATGGCAAATCATATTATTAAATGTTTAATGAAGGCAATAGAAAGGTTGCTGTACAAGTTCTTTGTCCCACAGGAAGCATCGAGAAACTTATTGCAGGTGTTACTCTGCATTCATTCTTCAAAATCCCCACATCAAACAAAGTTAAGGAAATGAAACCACCCGATGGTGTGCCTTTGTATGATAACTGCAAAGGTCTGGATGCTGCTTCGGTACCATTTAGCCGCGAAGAGTCACTCGGTTGGTAATTAGCTTCAAAAGAAAAACATCATAGACCATTTGTTGTTCATTCAGGTATATATATACACATCAAGTGTGTTCTTGGACGACTATGTAATCGTGACCGCCGTTGTTAACTGACAAACTGAAAGTTTGAGTGACACAGAACAGAGCGTTCCATGTTATTTTATTCCTGATATGGTAGTAATAATGAGCATTTATTAAGGATGAAGAATTGTAGAGGTTTCGCAGATTATACTCTTACGGTATACATGTCTAGCATGTAGCATCCATTGTCATCAACACGATCATACACAATAAAACCCAAATTGCGAACTGTAACAGTAGTGTTATATTGAATGAGACTCCTAAATAATTTACAGAGCTGAGAAATTTGTCATCTGATGTACTTCATGATTCGCAGACTGTCCAAATGATGTGATTTAATTAAATGGTTTGAAGAACCCGTGTGTCTATACATCCATATACCACCGGTTACAATGTGATAATATTTTATAATATAGATGTTATATAAGTTATACAAGTAAAGTACAATACAAATTCATTTAAAATTATACGTTGTACATAGGTGGATATAAACTATGTTAGAACCATTGCCAGACAATTCGTGTAACAAAACTACTTGTTTAGCAGGCGTGTATTTACAGGTTACACTGGTGTAAATACTATAGGCAGCCCCCCCCCCCCCCCCCCCACCCTGCGGTTGCGGGAGGAGTAAAAAGTTTCAAAGTTAAAACACTCTGGGCTGTGATTGGTTGCATGAATTAAAAGTGAACTGTTGATAAAAATTTAAGGAATCATTATCCCACAAACTTCATTTGCTAAGAGAGACCCCTTCATTAAAGGTGAAGTCTGTTGTGTGTTTTTAGAAAATTTAAGTGTGATTGGAAAAATGACAATATTTTTGTAGTGCGGAACTGACCCAAGTTATGAAAAAACGAAAATTTGAAGGATTCCCTGCCTGACAGTATTTTTGTCAAAGTGACTGAAAAAAAAATTTAGTCGTCGGCCACTTTGCAAACGCTGTGAAATTTAGTTGAAATTTACTTTTCCCGATAAATCCCACGGGCCCCGAATGTCAAGCTCATAAAGCGGATAAAGCTGTGTGTCATCCAGGACACGTATTCAAAAAATAAGGAATAATTTAGAATCTAGCACATTGGACAATGAAAATATTCCTGGACGATACCTGGTCCTTAATAACAAACCAATAATTTGGGAGAACTGGAAAGGGGCATTCAACTACAATTTCCAAAATGGTTTCAGAATACAGAGAAAGCTCACTCCAGAACACAAATTTAAATTCATTCTTGAAAATGAGAAATCACTTGGCTACTGACGTTTTGTCAGCAGACATGTTATATATCATGGAGCAGTATCAGTTTATCATGCAAAATCTGAAGGAAAAAAACATCGAAACATATCGTCATATTTTTGAATTTCAGACCAACAAGTTCGAAAACGGACCGCTAGAAAAGAGTATCAATGCGCCCAGACCTGCCATGCTGGATTGTCTGAATCAAGCGATGTAATTTCTATATTATTGGGAGCTTTACCAATTGTACCAGAGTATATGACCGAGCAAAGTCTGCAATTTCCATAACAAACACAAAACTCACTGTATATCGAAAAAGTGCAGAGACAAAAAGTATGTAATAAAAGTTTATATAGTCATTATACCTGTCGATATATTCTGTAAATATATAACTCTCTGTTCCTCTATTAACATATAACTCATATTTGGATTAGATTTATCGAATTATAATCCAATAATTTGAAGACGTGCTCTACAAGAGGCATGGCCGTTCTACTTTCCAATCTACATTAGTTCAATTGCAGAAGCATTTTAGCAAACAACTAGAACTCGGGGGAAACATCTTCTCTAGATGTGTAGATTAATTTCAACAACCCAACAACGTTAACAAATTGTTATAGAGTAATTTCCAAAACAATCTGAACTATTTTCTTTATATTTACAATGAGCCGCGCTATTGGACGAGAGCTATATATCCAAATGGCATCAAAGCTGCCAGAACAGAACAAATTCAACCAGCGATCCCTGGGGTATTTCAATGCAGTCGGAAAAGGCCACCGGGGACCATATTGTTGATTAATTTGGCAAAGTTGGCAGTCGAATCAGAGTTCTGATAGCGACGGTGGCGTGCGGTTTGGGAATGGATGTTCCCGACGTACGTATTAATTATGGCACACCGAGCACGGTGATGACATACTGGCAAGAAGTAGGAAGGGCAGGTCGGGACGGACATCCCTCTGTTAATATTTTAATTCCGTATAGAGGGTAATTACACCCTGTATACACATCACAGGACTTCATATCCTATGCACAAAATGCAGAACAGTGTCATCGCTCCACAATACTTAGCTATTTTCTGTTATAAAATATGACTCTCTGTGACATAGAGAAAACTAGTGGTTGAAGTCAAGAGTGTACATCATCATATGACAGTGATCTCTGTAGATGTTGTACAATCTGTAAAGATAAATGCCAATGTCCTACTCGCGGGCTGAGACTGATTTCCCTATGTCACCCAGACACATCAATCATGTCGTTGACGACGATATTGAAGTTGAACCGGTAAACAGGCGCTATAGCACCGGTAGCGACAAAGACATTGATGAAGTGGAAAATGACGATGACCACAACAGTGACGACAGCACTGACTCTAACGACGTTGATGATAACTGTTAAAAGCGCGTTAAATACCCACTTAATTTTCGAATCCCCAGATGAGATTAATGACATTATATTTAACATATTCCATATTATATACCGTTTGAAAGATGAAATTCCAAAAGATTTACTTATCGACTTACTCTGTTGAATAAACTGTTGCCAAGGTACCGACGTGTGGTCTGTGTATAAATTCGATCTGGCATGTACAGCAAGTATATTAAATTCGAATGGTAGGGGAATAACTGATTATGGTGAATTATGATCCGGGGAGTCTTGGTGTACATCTGAGAATATGTCACTTGTTGGAACACTGCTAGGCCATAGCTGTTCCGTATTCGGGTAGAATACAAATGTTTCGTTCCTCTTCCAAATGGTATATATGAAATATAATGTGGCCTGGGTATTCGAAAATTAAGTGGGCCTTTAAAGAAGTAGGACCAGCTGCAAGACCAAATACAGCCCCTGGCTACGCTGATGGGACAGAAGCTGCTGCCATAAAGTATATAATTCGTCCTGAAATCTAACATTTTATATTTAAGTGTTTTGTAAGTTACATGCAATTCACCATGGCTTGATCTAGCCAATTTTAAACGAACACGAACCTAAATTATTATTAATATTTCAAATTGAAATTTATGCCTTTCGACGAATCCAATGAATAAGTTATATATATATTTATAGGCATACAGTTCTAAGTATTTATGTAGGGTCTTCAAGAGAATTCACTGGAGCTTTTACACTGTTCATAGTTGTGCATGATATGTTAACTCCTGCCATGAATCTCTACCGAGTCCATACCCTGGCTTACATATGTAAAAAATTATATTTCACCAGTTGAATGAGTGGAAACTTCTGATGTTTTTGACTTCTTCTAATGGGGAGTTTACATTTAACCAGCAACGTCGGGAATATAATTTTGTTAACAATTGTTCGTGAATAATATATTTCACATTAGTGGGCAGTGGTAGATTAGATTGCATGCTTTATAACTACACGGCTGTTGCGAACCGACATATAAATTTATATTGAATTGATTACCGGGAAGAAACAGGATTGTAAATATTTTTCGGGCGTATCTCATCTGGATATTCATGGCATGATGCGTCTGATGTGCATGAGTTCCGTACAGGGCTGACAATACACATGTCGTCTAACTAGTTGGAACCCACCCACTTTTCTTATACTAGTATATTTTTTACAATTCTTTTTACAGTTTACCGTTTCCAATGAAATTAGGCTATTATAATTTTTGTCTAAATAATAATGTACAGACAAATCTTTCAAAGATAGACTGGATTATCACGCAAGTCAGTCTGTACGAAAAACGTTATACTTGTTACTCGGTTAGAGTAATTTTTACTGCGGATCTGCGCCAAAAACCCAAATATTATGCATATCTGATTATCAGTTTAATTTACAATCCTTTTCTTTTAAGAATTCATCTATTGTATTGCAGATAATGATCAGAGACAAATTCATATCTCCAGTGACGGAGCAGTATCTCAACCCATTACTGGCGTCCAACGAAACCAAAATGGAGGAAAGTCATTATTATATCTACAATGCAAAATTATCTGAACAAATCTAAGTCTGAGGGGTTGTTCGGCTGTCGCGTGTGGACAGGTCGGACGAGAAAGGACGGCTATGGGTATCTATATGTCAAGTTTGTACCCGACAGAAATAATAACAATTATGGGCCCGGTGAGCCGAGGAAGGATTGGGGAGTCCACCGTATAGCGTTCATCATACGACACAGACTAGCCATGTCTCCACCCGTATATTACCTGAATTGAGTCACATATGCCATAGTGAGACGTGTGTGAATGCTGAACACATTATGATGGATAACCATGTAACAAATGTTGAACGACGCCATTGCGAGGGACAGAAATGCTGCACTAGGGCATACACCCTTTTGCCTGATTTGAGTTAAAGAGAAAGGTACATTTCACATCATAGCCAAGTTATATGTAACACGCGCCTATTCATCACTAGTGACAGATAAGGGTTTATTTTGCTAATGATATAGTAGGGGTTTAATGTGATATATGTATACATTAATAAGCCTCTCTTCCAATTTATTCACATGCATGGACGAGCACAACTGCGTTAACTGTGGACTGCAGTGCTCTCGTCGAAAGGATGGCATGGGCTATGTGCGCCATTCTGTGGAAAATAATAATTGTCCGACAGGAATTGCACATTTGACTAGATGTTATGACAATGACCATTTGGGTAGCTATGACTTGATGTTTCTAAACAGTCCCTACAACCCTTTACTCGGCCAAATATCTAATCGGGGATCGAGTTACGTAACTTATTTGAAATGTTGATAAATGCTAAAATATGTCAATTCACCAACACGAGACTGACTGGAACAGCACACACTAACTTGCTGATTGACAGACATTCAACAGTAATTAACTACAGTTAAGATACTAAATCACATTCGAAAATACATCAAATGTTCCATTCACCAAGAAATGAAAGATCAACATTAAATTTAAATGACACTATCTAATGTATGTACCTCTCAAACAAGGAATCACCCTTGTGGCAATTTATACAAGCTCAACGTCTTTGTGCAAGTTGCGATGAATCAAGCAACTGTAGCAAACTAGATTGTGACAGCTCAGAGATACATCATCATTGCCAACTAAGCCCAATCTTTCCGTATAGAGTTATCCGCCGTGCCAACAAAAAAGAGCTCCGAGCATGCGCTGAGAATTTCCCACTTCCGTCCATTCCAACTCCGACTCACACAGAGATGAGACATATTTTTTCTCAATCCGCTCCAATCGTCGTTCTACATACAACGCGCAAAACCACACAATAAAAAAGGTTGAAACAAAAACAACACCACATCAGATCGCGAATATGAAGAAAATAGGTAGTCTATAATAACTTGTTTCTCCTATTTTGTATCTGCATCGCACTCATAGTAACAATTCTTAAGATGCTCACTATTATCGAACTTCATTATACATTGAACATTTCAGTTGGCATTGAAATTTGCTGGATTTTATATAAGGATTAACTGTCATGTGGACTGTTTTTATGGAGATGTAACCGTGAGGTAAGTGGACATAACTTGTGTAAAACCCGAAGAGGGTTTTTACATACAAGTTATGTCCACTTACCTCACGGTTACATCTCCATAAAAACAGTCAACATGACAGTTAATCCTTATATTTATATACATTTAGCGAAAAAGCCACTTTTGTAAATGTATTTAAATCGAAAAGTGTATCGGGACAAAAACAGCCCAAAATACCCAATAGCACCCTTGGCAAAAGTTAATATGAACAATTTATCTTCATATTGAAACCCGATGATGTATTAAGTCAATCCTGCGCGAGTCCAAATGCGCCCAAAACATTACGCGTTCGTCTTTCCAAACCCAATGACGTATCGATGGTGTTATGAGCTTGGTGTTATGAGGCGTTGCGCATTCACCGAGAAATAACTGCAACTAGCCACGTGGGCGCCGACCAATCAGAATGCTGAATTTGTGATGACAACACTTAGTATGTAAATATACACCAATATATGTTATGCTGACGTTGGAGTATGATTCTTCGTGTGTTGTGAGTCACACTATACGTTTTGTGGAATCACATATGACCGTCACTGTGGTCACGGACATTACATCAGAGCTGGGAGCCTCACTCTCGATACCGGACTATCTATAAATGGATCATCAGATGTCTTATACTCTTATTTAGATAGAAGACTAGTTGATTGGAGGTCAATGGTACCTTATTCCATGCTACTAACGCCAAGTATAGAGATGGGTGAGTAGTTCTTATGAATTTTGTACATATACACACTGCATTCCCTGATGAGTATTAAAGTAGCATATACCAGTCATTCAAGCAAGGGAAAACACTGCCATCGCGTATCTATTCTAAAACAACTCAAATGTGTTTGTTTGCCTGTTTATCGGCCAAACAATGACTCAGCCCTTGGAGCTGAAAAGGGCACTAATAATTATATTTTATATTCTTGGTTAGTAGGGACCAAGAGGCTGGAGCTGAACATGTTTATGTATGTGCAATTTTACCAGGGTAATCTTATTATATATATCCCATTGACCTCACGTGTTAAAAGGGGCACTACAACTTAATTAACTGAATAATTATTCATATACCCAAATGGTTGCAATTAGGTCGGTGAAAATTGGAACACAGGATAAGATATGCCGTTGGCCTGTTGGCGACTTAAATGGGCAAATATGAGCATGATAGCATTTCTTATCAACAAAGAAGATAAATCCTACTGGTGTTCCCGTTACCGAGCCTATTCATTCAAGATATTTTCTATTAGATACAGTTATCAAGAGATGGAAATGTATAGAAAGAAGGCATGGTAAAACAAAATAGTGGTCACAGCATGCAGTTAAGAGGTCAAGTAACCAAAATTTTAATGGGAATTTCATGCAAATCTGCGGAACAAAAGTTAAAGAGTTGCACATACTTTTGAGTGTGACTTGATGTCGTATTGGAAACAGCAAAAAGACATGGAGTAGCTTGCTTGTTGTATAATAATGTTGGTTCACCGAACATTTGATATTCATGTTTAAATGGCATGCAAATTGTCGACATAAAAACTGTTGCCAAACAGCGATATAAGCTCATCCCACCATTTAATATATGCGGAGAACTCCATTATGTTCAAGTACCGTAACGATCACTACTAATAATCTTATGCTGTGGAGTTTTAGCAACGCATTTTGCCTGAAATTGCAATTGTATTGCTTGTATGAAGACATTTTTTCAGCTCTATGATCGCATGTGCATACACTTTATACAAATACTTAGTTTTGTTCCAGATCATGAAAACGCCGCTGACCCAGATGCAGCAGTGACTGCGCTTGTATTGAAATAGGTGGAGAGTTTGAGAGCGTGAGGGGGAGAAACCATGGAAGAGTGAGATGTATAGTAGAGGATGTCGAGCTGGCAAGCGTACTCCGAAGTTCAGCCACATGGAACAGTGACTGTTATGCTTCTGTGCAAATGAATTCCACCGACCATGATCCAGCAGATAAATTACGTTATATTGTTCATGATCGCTGTTATGCTTCTGTGCAAATGAATTTCATCGATCATGGTAACTTCTATGATTCATCAGATAAATTACATCATATCTACGAAGATGTCACATTTACCTCTACCTTTGACGATGAAAACACTGCGGTGGAATACCCAAGTAAAGGGTGAAGAGATGATATACCATGCGACGCGTACATCTAATTGTCTACGACACAACAAAGAACCAATAAACGAAAAATTTACCCCAGACTTGTCAAGGAGTTTTACATCCTGGGGATATATCAAAGCCAATGCCTTCAAAGAGATTCGCAACTTAAGCGGGAATTTCCATCGTTTGATATTCGGTTTTCAAGGTCTGTCGCTCTAAGAACCAGGAATGTGCGCCTGCTGAACGCTACACATAGAGAATACTGAACATGTGTATAGTGTATGAATTTCCGATACCAGGTGATTGCTCTAGAGTTTATGTGCGAACAAAGACATGAACAAAAACAATGAACGGAATCTCTTGAATATTAATATATGCGGAAATCAGACGACAAACGATTTAACAACGACTGTGTCAGAGAAAAGTGTGCATATAGTTCCCATCTATATGTCGTCCTGAGGCTAAATATGAAGTTTGGTGAAGATCGGATGTGGGATACATGCATCGTGTGCCGATGGAAATTATTGACGGACGCCAACCCATGGCAATGGCTCGTTATTTACGTTGTAAAGTTAAGCTAGAACACTATTTATGCCTTAGGCTACCATGCCAATAACCTGCACGGATGGGTGAAAACATTGATTTAGTTGGATTAGTTACATAATCATATTGTCAATTTGTTTCAAGGAATTTTATCCTGCTTTATACACTGATAAAACATGTGGAACTATTATTCGGTCCCACTACCTGGTAAATCATTCACCAAGCTAATCATCCACGTGCTTCACTTGTATCAATGAGACACCACGTGTGACATCAAAATGTTAATGTAGCTTCCCGTACCATTTAATCGCGAAGTCACTCTGTTGGTATTTAGCTTCAAAAGAATAATAGAAACAGAGACGCATACACAATGGTCAATAATTCAAGAAATAATAGGTCCGGCTAACCTTTGGCCTCACCATATGAGACGACTTTTTTGGGTTGTCAACCCAAATTATTGGGACCGCACCAAGTTGAGTGCGTTTGTGTGGGTAAACGGGATAGATCCCATACTCTTTTTTGACTGGGCCGACCACACGCGGCTCTATAACGCAAGGAATCGCGCCCATATGCAGCGGCTACTGCACAGCTACGAGACAGTGAACTATCGGTTGTATGCCTACAACGTTAGCCAGGGGGAATATCAGTACCTGGATGGAACGCGGATCCGTTACGGATCCTATCGTAACTAATTTGGCGAGTTTTTATTTAAATGTTTCATTCGCCATACCCATACGTCTTCATCACATTTGTGTCGTATACTTTTCACTTAATCGTCGTGCAAAGATCTGAACAAAATCGCTTTGTCATTAACCCGACGGTCCCCTTTAAGCATATGATTTTTCTGAGTAAAACATAAGAGGAACAACTCTGTATGTTCTAAAGCTCCGAACAGACTCTTTTGGGTTATATTTCTTGTAAATAGGTGGATGGAATATTTTGCCAGCCGCTGTTCAAATGGGATGATCTTTGAAATAACGATTTCGTTCAAAATTTGAACACTTTATAAATAAAGAATTGAGTGGCAGATTCACTGGGGTTATTGCATTTTGACCATCAAAAACAGGGTTATTGCATTTTGACCATCAAAAACATTCAACAAAGAGTGTGAATATACTAATAATAACACATTTTATTAGGAATTAGATGGCACAATCAACATCTAATCAGTGTTGACCACCATATAATTATGTTCATGGCTTGTGCTTCCTGTTCATATTTGACAAGGTCAGACAAGTGCACTTACGTTATTTGCGCATAAACCTTTCTCTGATGGTATATTTCTACAAAATTAGAATGAATACCTCACCAATAAACAATATTGTTATAATATTTTGCCTTTGTACATCGGAGCATTGCTAGGTTAGTATGACACAAATCTGGGTCAGCGTGTCCATTCTGTTTCCAATAGATAATAGCGCACTGATTGACCATTGCGTAAAATATAAAATGACTCTCAATTTCAATGCAAATGTTTGTGTAAACGTTGGTATCAATTGCATACAGAGTGTAAATACACATAGGTTTGTAATAATTCTGATATATCTATCGAATCAGCCTACTATATTCACAAGCGCTTTCAGATTATCAGAGCATCATAATAAAAGTTGTCTGGTGTTCAAGAAAAAATATTATAGTATAACAATGAACTTGTTACAGGACTATGTTCCCAACAAGGAAATGAAAGGAGCTCTGGTGAAGGCGGGCTAAGGCGAGAGGCGGATAACGTTCAGGTAATGTACACATTAAGTGCAATGCCATCGCGATGCATCCACCTGGCCAGAGACATGGCAGATGGTGTTTTTTTTAGCTCAACTTGGACAGTCAAGGTCAGCTATTGCCATCAGTTGTCTGTCGTCTGTGCATCCATCTGTCAACAATTGCCTTTGGCACACCCCTCATCCATGCATCACCGAACTTATTATGGAGCTTCAGGATGACCTCTAAATGGGAGCTAATCATTTGATTTTGTTCTTTGCATCACATCCTAGAAAATCATCCATAAAATCAGTCAAATATGTATTCAAATATGTATACAAGGGATATGACGAAACAAGCTACAATTGCACAAGACCACGCTACATATCTGGACGCAAGATATGTCACAGCACCAGCAGCAATATGGATACTACTAGAAAACAAAATGCATGACCACTCACATGACGGTATCCGTTAAGCTGTTCATCTTGAACTTGACCAGTTAGTTTACTTTCAAGGGGGGGGGGGAACAAGCGGCATTTGACCGAGCTCCAATTGATTGAATTTCCTTACGCATTCCTCCAAGAAACCTCGAAATGCTCTTTTGAATTTAATACATTTATATGTATATGGTTAAAATCAGCGGAGTGTGTTGGAATATGAATATTAAAGTATGCATGTCAATATGGCGTATAGACCACGTGGAAAACAAACCACCAATGGTCTTCCTGTAACTTGACCGACGTGGAAAATTAATTATTCAAACAATAAATAAGGTCTGAGGGTTGATTAGAGGGGATATCATGTCATTATTTGCTAGTTTGAACCAGCGTTTTCACAACTGCCCGGCATAATGTGACGTTGCAAAATGGTGTACACGTGGCAGTGTACTGTATACGACCACGTATACTTTTAACAAGCTGAATTATAAAAAAAGGTTGTTAGAGTATTCGTAAAATTGATTTAAATTTCCTTACCTAAGCTGGATTTCCGACACTGCACATAAGATCTGACGTAACACAGAACTATTTTTGCAAAAGACCCATATAAAACAAATATGTATCGATTTGTTTAACAGCTGTTTTAACCACCTACCAAAATTATAATTGCCAATTTGATTTTTTTTTTAAAAGACCTTCAACAACAGTCATAAACTAATGCAGTAAATTTTATTACATTAGGAACATGTGGTTGAAAAACCACGAGAAAAATATGAACTACTGAAGAAGTATATGGTTAATTATTCCATGAGCGGCAAAGGAGCACATCTGACTTGTCTATTGATCCCGAAATCCGTATTGAAGACAATCATCCTGATCAACGATGAGATCTCCAGAGATGTAGCTGGAGTTCACCCGCATAATATTTATCTATTTCCGAATACCGAGGGGTCACTCGATTGTCTCATCGGTTATAAGGTAACCTTACTTGTACATGCAAGATGAGATCTTGAGAATCAAAGATTTTAATCTAATCAAATTGGAATAAACCGAAATCGATTTCAAACCGAATTCTAAATTTGTGTCAATCTCAATAGAAACAAGTTTTGTCAAGGATTTTCTGTATGGTAAGTAAATACCGTTTTTATTTTTCAATTATTACAAATAAATGTAAAAAGATATCAATTATGAGAACACCACGGAATTGCCCGTCAAAAATGACAGATGATATGCAAGAAAATATCACCGCTGCAAAGCTCATTATGATATAAACAATGCTGGGAAACGGTGTGCGGAGTTTGTCCGGAATTTGGCATTGGCGTTTTATAATTATGGATGCCGCTGAAAAACAGTGACGATTGGATGCGGGATGTGGCATGTAGGGTGTTCCGAAATAATTAGTCATGCAAAGAGCAAAATCCAAGTTGACCGTTGGCAGCCATATTTTTCAATGAAATTTTATGGCTCCCATCTAGTGGTCATCCAGTATATCCATATGAAGTTTCATGACAATCGGATGTGGTCTGTAGGGTGTGCCAATATGATTTAGTCATATATATCGTAAAATCCAAAATGACCACTGGCAGCTATATTTTTCAAAGCAATTTGGAACAAGAGCATCCGATAGGATGTGGCAAAATATGGCCTTTAGCCATTTTGAATTGTACTACGGCAAAATAAATAATATTTTGAGCTTACAAAGAATATCTGATATCCCCCAAATTTCACTGCCAAAATGCTGCGAAATTTTAAGTTGGATAATGGCCGTAACTCATCTGAAAATAATTGGACAGAACCTATGGTCTGTAGTTTTAGGTGGAAAACACACATACCAGCTTTGTTCAGAGAAAATAATCCAAACCTCATTCTGATAAGGCCCTCAACTGCTATGGAAGACCTATACTAAGATTGAAGTTCCCAGTTGAAGTTGGTGATGTGAACGTAACTGTATACGTTTTAATGTTTTTTTTCTGTTTACGGTTTTTGAAAAAAAATACATGAATATTTTTAACAACTAAGGCCTCCCGTGCCTTTAATTATAATTGCCATGTTGTATGTATAAGTAACGTTTAGGGCAATCTGATCACCACAGTTGACGGTGGTTAGCATTATTTTCATGTGATTAATATATTCTGATAACTGAAGGGTATTTTCAAGAAATGTTATTGTTTCATATGTAGTTGATATGGGGACCATCTGGTCCAATTGAGTACTTTTGATATTTATATCTTTCTCTCTTTCAGGACAATCAAGAAGATGTGACATTATATGTTCTTGAGAAAGAAGTCAGAACACCTTTAAGTGTATCACCGTTTACCCACGTCGTGGTTGTTCTACACGACGAAACCAAAGACAACTATGAATATTACTAAATTAATTCTAACTTCAAATTTCACCAATTAACAGAAAGTAAATTCTACAGCCTGAAAGGCGTGGTTGTCGACAAGAAGTCGAAAACAATTAAAATGAACCAAGATACGAAAGTAAGATATATGAGGTTATTAAATTAATCTGGCAACTACTTTTCGGACATGAATAAACTTCAATATTTGCCATAGTTACATCCATCGTGATAAAACCGTTCTTATATAGACCTCTCTCAAAAATGTGATCGAAGTGATCTCTCACCCAAACCAAAATCGGATATCTACAGATATCTTTATTATCACACCACTCGACCAATGAAATTGCGCATATTCATGGACAATATTTCTTTTATGAATCTGAATTTCAACTGCATGGCCCAAAATACTTGAGCTGAATATCAGACATTGACGACATTAATTGGATAGTAAGCTAAAAAAAAAAAAAAAGAGAGATCGGAATTTGTTTTGGTTTATCGGGAGTGGCGGTGATTGGAAGTAACTGAACGAGACCCAAACCTCTTTCGAATTTATAATCCACAATAATCACGTAATGGTCTTTCAAATAATACATTGAGATAGTTTCACAAACTGTTCACATATAGTTGTACGCGCAAAATACAGGCACTATACACAGGTATGCTTATCTCGTTTGTTGTGAATGTCAGTGATCTTCTATCATAAAAACTAAATACAATGTGGAAATATTTCACTTCGGAGTCCGACACTACCGGCACATCGTCTTCTGTGTTCCCAAATGTAGCAATGACTTGTCATGATCCTCCAATACTGGCATCCGACCACGTGTGACATCCGAATGGTAGTATGGCTTCCAGTACCATTTAATCACGAATAGTCACTATGTTGGTAATTAGATTCAAAAGAAAATCGCCATACATATCCACGTAAATGTGTTCTTGACCGACTATGTAATCACGGTCGCCATTGTTAACTGACAAACATGAAGTTTGAGTGACACAGAAAAAGAGCGTTCCGTGTTAGTATATTCCCGATATGGTAGTAATAAAGAGCGTTTATTTCACTTTGATGCGCCAACAATTGCAAGAAAAACAGCTGAAAAAGCCTGTGGCTGTGGAAAGTATACCACGGCATACGAAGCCGGCATATCAATATTTTGTGTATTGATCAGCTGATCGTATACATCCTCCCAATACGCAGACAGGTCCGCTAAAAGAAGCAGTATGAGTGTGACCAGGACAAATTCCTTACGCTAAAATTAACGTATATCACGCCAATATTTTCTTGTGTAAATAGGTTTATATTGGACCTATTTGATTATTAATTTTGTTTCTTTTATGGCGGGGACCACAGTACCTTTAATTCAGATATGATATATATGGTAAACTCGGTACCCAAATTTTGCATGTGGGTTTACTGACACAAAATACAGGTCAAGTTCGAATTTAGGTTCTGCTCGCCAATTTGTACATGAATTACGTCTCTTTTTGTTGGATTTTGCACTTAATTTTCGTTTCCGGATGATAACTTTAGTAAGTGAGGCACTGGTGGACATCACTTTTGAAAACTCTACAGTAAGCCCACAAACTATCTGCATAATTTGTGAAGAGCAAATATAATTTGAAACAGCATCTTGTTATCAATAAATCCACCGATTCTATGTGCGGAATGTTGCATTCAATCACATAAATATATGTTGTGGCATCGACCACAAGTATGGAAGATAATTGTACTTGGCAAAAATAAAATATAGCCTGCTTTGCGAAGATCTGTGTTAAAAAACAGTAGATGCAGGAGGGGCTCGAAACATGAATGTGACCGATCTGGGAGAGGACTGACAAAAAAAGACACAAATAGGCTTATTGTCTCATCCCATTCCAATGACCCATAATCATCCACTGGCAGTCGACCAAAACAAAAATTAAATCATCGCCATAATTCGTTCCAAGGAACTTTTGGCGTCCAAATTTCACAACATCGATAAATGGTGACATATTTAAGTCACTTGAACAATTATATCTTCTCAACTGTCATAACGATATGGGACCGGAATAAATCAGGGCATTCATATAGTGAGCTAGCAAAAGCAGATACATAAAAGAAAGCATTAAAAGTATATTTATCATTCTGTGCAAGAGATATATTCTTGCACAAAGAGCAAGAGGGAGAGTGAACCATCAGAGTATCGCATGTTAGAATGGCTCATGTACTATAACACAAAATAAAACAGTCGGTAGAAAATGACTTTTCATGATCCTCCAATACTGACATCCGACCACGTGACATCCGAATGGTAGTATGGCTTTCAGTACCATTTAGTCGCGAAGAGTCACACTGTTTGTAATTAGATTCAAAAGAAAATCGTCACAGACCACTTGTTCAGCATCAGGTGTATATATCCACGTTAAGTGTGTTCTTGACCGACTATGTAATCATGATCGCCATTGTTACCTGACAAACGTGAAGTTTGAGTGACACAGAAAAAGAGCGTTCCATGTTAGTTTATTCCTGATATGGTAGTAATAAAGAGAGTTTCTTTCACTTTGGTGCGCCAACAATTGCAAGAAAAACAACTTAAAAAGCCTGTCGCCGTGGAAAGTATGTCACGGCATACGAAGCCGGCATATCAATATTTTGTGTATTGATCAGCCTATCGTATACATCCTCCCAATACGCAGACAGGTCCGCTAAAAGAAGCCATACGAGTGTGACCAGGACAAATTCCTTACGCTAAAATTAACATATATCACGCCAATATTGTACTGTGCAAATAGGTTCATATTGGACCTATTTGATTACTAATTTTTTTTCTTTTATGGCGCGGACCACAGTACCTGTAATTCAGGTATGATATATATGGTAAACTCGGTACCCAAATTTTGCATGTGGGTTTACTGACACAAGATACAGGTAAAGTTCGAATTTAGGTTCTGCTCGCCAATTTTTACATGAATTACGTATCTTTTTGTTGGATTTTGCACTTAATGTTCGTTTCCGGATGATAACTGTAGTAAGTCTGAATTAGATTAAATGGAACGAAATTTGGTATGTTATTTTACTAGCACAACAAAAGGTAAAATTCGAATTTGGGTTCCACCACCAATTTTCACCTGAGTTTGTAGAAATGACCACAGCAATAATTTTGAAATTTGGCAAAAATTAATTTCATTTGGCAAAAATTTTGGTAAGAGAAAATTTTGGCCCAGCACCAACTCTGCATGCTATGTAGATGGGAACAATATGCATTGGTGTGAATCGGTCAAATAACTTGGCTGCTGTCAGCCATCTTGACTTTCAGTATTAAACAATGTAAATCCATTAGCACAGGCTACAGTCCATACTGTTGGTCTGATCATTGTCACAATTGTAATGGGTGTTGACATTGACATTTTGGGGTATTTCAGCAAAAAGACATTGCAACCAGTGGCTATATGATGTAGATTAAATTAGAACCATGGATCACAGCCATGGTAGTGGCTATACTGACAATGACATTGTTTGTTCATTAATTGAAGTAAGAAATCTTTGATGTAGAATACGTTAGTGTATATCTGTGAATTTAATGTATTGTTTTAAATGTCATTGTACACGTCATCTTCTTGTTTTTAGCATTTAAAAAGAAGGTTCTCACTATCTTAGAAGAATTGAAAACCGATGTGTCAGCTTGTAGAAAAAGGACTGATTTCATCGCACAAATGCAGTGAGCTTCAACTTCAAAAGAAAGAGTCAAACCATGCCAAGAGTTCCCCAGTTTTTCCATTGCCGTTAGAATCGTCTGAGATACTTCAACAATTTGAAGGCCGACTGGCAGAGGACAAACATATGGGGAAGCTTTTGTAAGTTTTAGTCCACTAACGATCACAAACCATTCTATCTAAGACGTCTTACTAAAATATTAAAAGTTTTTCCGATTAAACTCGGGCCAGCGGAATTGCCCAGTTTCACTTGAATCGAATCTAAGTCTACCAATGTACATATTATATTGTATATTGTTTTCTTAGCTGTTCCTGTTCATGACAAAATAAGTGCATCTCTAGGTCGTGCCAAAATACGCTCTTTGGACATTTCGAATTGCACTACCGCAATAATTTGAGCTTGCAAAGAATATCCGATATATTCGAATTAGGCCAGTGTTTTTTAATGTGTACGGACTTACGGACGCCCCGAGATATGTCGGACAGACTGATTACATAATACTACCGTTTTTCTTTTCAAACGGGCGGGAGGGGGTCTGAATATTTTTTTGATTAAAAAGAATATAGATAAATTTACCAATATTTAAAAAGAATCTAGATAAAATTACAAACATGTTTATTTAAATTGTTTTTTGTTTTAGATTCAACTCATTGCTCAAAGCAAACTATTTCTCTAACAGCCGTTCCCGTGGAGTTTATTGTGAATAAATTAGGAGACATGACCATTACATATATGTCAACTTGTGGTATAAAGTAAGCCATAGTTGACAATTCGTAAGATACGGAAGATGCTGTAGAAGATCAAGGAAGAACAAAGTGCTGGGGTTGTAATTGCAGCTGATGCACATAGCTGCAAGCTACGGTACATAGCTGCTATTACAATTTCACGGTACATAGCTGCTATTACAGTTACTCTACAATTGGTCTATCTTTCAGCATTTTATGGGTGGCGTCCAGAGCGTCTAAGAGATATGGTTTGGAAAAGAACCGTAACCTTGAGTGGAGGTGAATACAATAATCTAGAGATGATTTATTATTTTAATTTTTAAATGGGTTATTCCTATCATCGCTCTTGGTACATGTCATATGTCAGCCCTGATCCAAAAAAAAAACATAGGTGGATAAATGTGTTGAATATTCTTAGACTAAATAGGACATACAACCGTTGAAGAGTTTACCAAAACAAAACTGGTCATGATTGCCATGACAACAAAGAGCATTATATGTTTATATATTTCTCAGTGCTCGGTTTTACTCATAGAAATTCAGTCATACCATATCAGACACAACATCAGTCCACCAAATACAGAAAGAGCATTGATGAAAACATTAAGCAATTCCTGGAAATGTTTAAAAGCGACCAACTCTTATACCATTCCAGAAAGGCAGGATTTGCAATGAAAACGAAGTCAACATTCCGGAGAAGTTACGAACATAGATAAACTCTATGATAAGGCTCGATGTGGGAGTTGCCTGCAAAGACGACACCAATTCTAACGAGGTGTTAATCTTTCCAGAATGTCCATATATATATAATATTTCAACGATATATACCTTTAAATGTGAATGCTTGCGTATCGAAGATGCTTCTGGTCTGATGTTTGATAAAAATAAACTCAAATTATTTTCTAGGGAGTCGCATAGGAACATATTTCTTGATGATTTTTGAGTTTTTCTTAGTGAAGACAAGCATTAATATTCTTTGCTTCTGGCGGTTTTACCAGATGTGACTGACGGTTTTTATCAGATGTGACTATTTAACTGCAATAACCCACGAAGGCCATCCATGCCTTTAAAACATGGCCGCCTTAATCGATCATGTAGATAACATTGGAATTCATCACACCTTCCATTGACTCCCACATTTATTCGATATTTGTAAAATGTACACGGATGTTTAGCTTCGCATGTTGATGAATGTAATCGAATAATAATGATTTTAAATGAAGACCATGGCAGGAACCATGTGTGTTACTCGTTGATTGCATGGCTACATCATTCTTCGGCATTCAAAATAACAGTTCTTTCATTAATATATTTAACTAGCTAATTATTATTAATTAAGTATTAATAATTTCATTGATTTCGTTTCTAAATCGTTTCAGATCCTTATTTTCGGTTTCAGTTGGAATTCCCTCATTAGCATATCATTATGCAGCTCATTTGCATTTCTCAGATCTATATAAATTCGAGTCGACGGAGATGCGACGTTTGTTTCAAACACGGGTCTCAGATGCATTAGTGATTAGATTCGAGTTGCCCATACGCATTCTTCGTCGGTAATGAGTCGACTCGCATTTATTTCAAACAAACGTCGCACTTTCGTCGACTCGAATTCAAATAATTAAAGTTGAGTCGTCGGTAGTGCGACGTTTGTTCCGAGGGTTAGGGTCTGCGTTAAAAAATTGGGTGGGTAGATTGAATAAAATATGTATTTCCTCAATCATAGAATTCGCTAGGTGTGCACGATCTGACAATGAGACTATGATTTGTTTTCAGTCTAATATATAAAGAATGACAACTCTAGCAACAGTGCAGCAGGCTATATAAAAAAATTTAAGTTTAAATGATTTCCGTTTATTTGCCTGATTAGTTTGAATGTGATTTGAAATTTAATTTCTTCTTTCGGCATGAATTTCGTGTTTTTTTTCTTTTTGTCGACAATATGGTCTTGAATTTAGATCACATTTATTTTTGAATAGCTGGAGTACCGAGTGATGATTTTTTTCAATCCAACATTGGAAAGTCTGAAATCACACTCTATTAGAATTGTCTACAAGCATTGTTTAAACCTATTAATTTCGATTTTCAACCTCCAATAATAATTTTTTTAGCTTTCACACATTCTTGTTCATTCATTTTGTCTTTAACAGTACAAGGGATAGAAATACTTCACAGACTACCTAGTAACATTTACAATCTTTTCGATACCATTTCATACATTATTTGCCTAAATAATGCTAATGCATGTACTTATTCATTCCATCCAAGCACTGGCATCAACACAATCATCCTTGATGCCTTTAACACTGTTATTTTGTTCGTGCTGCTTTAATATCCACTGGTCAATAACATGTGTGATGTACTCTTGGAAGAGTTAACATCATCTGGCTCCAGGACTAACTTCTGAACGATGACAAGTTGAAATGTAACCTCCATTGTTGGGGGGCAATGTACCAAGTACTGGCGTGTGACAAATTCCCATGGATGCTTCCACTTAACACTCAATAATATCTTGCATGGAACTTCATTCAAATGTCATATTCTGGTACATGTACATGTATATCTTTTTTCGAGAAATCTTATTTTTCAAGAATCTTCGCAGATGCCTTTAACACTGTTATTTTGTTCTTGCAGCTTTAATATCCATGTGTCAATAACATATGTGGTGTACTCTTGGAAGTGTTAGCATATACCTTCATCTGGCTCCAGGACCAACTTCTGAATGAGGGCAAGTTGAAATATTGCAACCTCTGTTGTTGGGGGCAATGTACCAAGCCACATTGTCAACATGTCACCTTTTGTTGGTAAATCTGGTTTCTTCGGAGGGTGGTAAATTTGTCCAGCTCTACTTACTCCTGAAAGGTTTCTCTTTCATATCCATCAGCAGTCAAATGCTTGTCATATAATCGCCTCACATTTATGGTTCGCACACCATTCATCAAGTGGGAAGTATTATGCAATTTCATGAATATGGTTGGGGCATTTTTGTAGGTGAGCTAAATAAATAATGTAGTGGTATGGCTATAAATATCTGCTTCTATTTTTATCTCAGTAAAAGAAACAGAAATTTCAGGTGTATAACCTCCGTCGTTGGAGGCATTCAAATGTTCCAACCACATTGTGAAAATGTCTCCTGTCGGGTTTTACATACAAGTTATGACCACATACCTCACGGTTACATCTCCATAAAAACAGTCCACATGACAGTTGATCCTTATATTTATATACATTGAGCGAAAAAGCCACTTTTGTAAATGTATTTAAATCGAAAAGTGTATCATGACAAAACCAGCCCAAAATATACCATAGCACCCTTGGCAAAAGTTAACAGGAACAATTTATCTTTATATTGAAACCGATGATTTTTTAAGTAAATCCTGCGCGAGTCCAAATGCGCCCAAAACATTACGTGTTCGTCTTTATAAAACCAATGACGTGTCAATGTAATTATGAGGCTGCAGTTATGACTTTTTGCGCATTTACCGAGAAATAATTGCAACTAGCCACGTGGGCGCCGACCAATCAGAATGCAGGATTGAGTGATAATCACATTTAGTATGTAAATATATTAGAATGAAATTGTCTTATATTGAATATAAGACTGGTTTGAAACTAATATATTGATTTACATTTCCCCGACCAAACGGCTGCTCATATAATACCCTTGACAAAATATACGGAAGAAGTTTGTGGGGTAATAATATGGTGCACTATGCTAAACTCATTTATTATGCGATGACTATGTCAACCAGAATTTGTGGTGTATGTTTTTTAATGATTTTTGTTTACTTTCAGATTACAAATGCTTGCCGTGCCACATAAACTGTTTAAGCTTGCCCTGCCACATAAACTTTTTAAGTGGCAGGAAATCGACACATGGCCATTATCACTGTCCACTGCGTTTAGAAGTAAAATCCAGAAAAAATGACTTCAGGACGCATGTGTTAAAAACATGCAAGGCAAAAAAGAAACCAGACACCTCCGCATTAATTCTACCTATGGATAAACCAGACACATCCACCTTAATTATTCCAGATAATAAACCAGAATAAAATGACACCTGTACAGAAATAAATAGAGACATATCGACAGATGAGACGGATTGGCCATTTCCAAAAATAAGAAAGCATTCATATCGATTGGAAAGTTGTCTTGTGTGTTCAGAGGAAATGTTAAAAAATGTTAAACGCCATATCAATCACAAACATAAGGATGCAACAGAAGACATCAATGCCAACCATTATTTGAGGGGAATCTGTGTCGACGAAGAGCATGGTATTTTTATGGTCAAGACAGCATTCTAAGGGTTTCCTCAACCATTGCATGTCCAATTTGATCGAAAACAGAATGTCCTATTCTGTGAGGATAAGTCATGTGAGGCAATTGGTGAAATATATCTGCGATCCGGCGAGCGGTATTTCCAGTGCAAGCATCTTCGGTCAATCCACTATGCTCAGCATCAATCAAATTCAAGCAACATAACTGAAGAGGATTTAAAAAGATCCCACGATCTAAATCTTTTAAGTTCCGAAAATTATGCTTAGGCATCGTCATTATTGTCCAAATCAGCATCAATTGGAGCACCTTTGATTGTGACTTCCGAAGCAGACTATCCAGACCGTGATAATATAGTGTTTTTCTCAGTGTTCCATGACGACGAGACACGGTACTGGGTCGGGTTGTTGTCAAGTTAAATCTTGATGACAATAGCTTAAAATGTGACTGCAAGCCATGGCACGGTTCTTGCATTCATCGAAGGCTAGTGAGATGCTTGGTCACCAACAAGACACTAAAGGAGCCAAGAAAAGACCCAGAAATGGCAAGTGCCTACCCCGGGGCACACGTGCAAAATGTTCTTGAATATATCTCCTCTTCCAAAGGAATTCCGATCGATGTACAAGAAAGAAATGTATGTGGAGTTAGCGATGTGACGCCATCAGAGACCACTTGCTCTGAATGTGGGTCAGTCACTAACAAAAAAGTTATATCAAAGAAGGGAATCATATATTGCTTGGATGGGATTGTTGAAACTATACATTGAACATTTCAGTTGGCATTGGAATTTTACTTTTTATTTTCTCTCTATTAAATTAAGATGGAATATCTCTTCCTACAAACAGTTTTAAATAGCTTTCTGATTATCATGATTAGTTACTTTCCATGATCGAACTTGGGCAGTGGCCACTATGGAAATACACTCAAAACACGTCCATGCAATGCTCACAATATATACATGTATGAAGGCACTTTTCTAAATTACTAGTAGGAGAGACACCTGTATGCAAATGCATAATTGTATTTACAAATCCAATTATATATTTTATATCTAGATCTTTGTTGTCCAGCAAGATAGCAACAAATCGCAAAACGTGACTGACATTACATAATTCAATTCTTGCTAGCGGTCAACTAGCGTTTATTTTGAACACATACATTCCAGCCCAAGTATATTGAGTGCATCTAATATATGTTTGTTATAGTGTCATGCATTACAATTTTATAATAACAATGATGGTATTTTCGTGACTGACATTACATCTAGTATGGAGATTTCTGAAAACCGATTTTTCACAAATTGACATCAGAGACAGGATTATCAACATGACATGTGTTATAGCATGAATCTACATATTTAAATACTAAAATAGTACGAGCCAATCTCTAGTAGTAATTGTTATTATTTGCTCATTTATTTAAAAACCACTTTGGTCATATATATTAACTAGAAGGTGACCCGACTTCGTCCGGGCTTTGACCTTGAATTGTCCATTTTGAATGTCAAGGGGGTCACGATTTGACCAGTCCAAAAACACTGCCCGGACAAAAGTACCCGACAAACGTGCCCGTCGAAATCCATCCGGTTTTACCCGATTTGACCTTGAATTGATCATTTTGAAGGTCAAGGTTTGGTCGGGGTCACGATTGGACCCGTCCAAAACAATCAGTGGACAAAAGTAACCCACGTATCAAATTTCGTCGAAATCCCATCAAAATTGGCGATTTGACCTTGAAGTTACCCGATTTCAAGGTCACGTCGCACGGGCAAATGAATATGCTTATGAGACTCGCCATAAGAAAGTACCCCCACATACCAAGGTTCATCGAAATCCCGTGATATTCGGGCGTTTGACCTTCAAATTACCCGATTTCAAGGTCAAGGTCACGTCGCACGGACAAATTAATAGGCCCATGCCACCCGCCGGCCGAAAATACCCCCACTTACCAAGTTTCATCGAAATCGGCTTGGCCGTTTCGAGTTCATCGCGAACACATAGACAGACAAACACACACAAACAGATCTTCCAAAATATATAATAGATAGCGCAAGTGGGGTTAACTTGTTGTCAACCGGGGAGCTCCATAATCCCCAGTTGAGTTCTGGCAGCAGGCTGGGAGGTGTGCCCGGGATGGAAATTCTGGGTTATGTATCACATATGTTTACCCAAACAGCATCCCCCCCTCTGATAGTACCATGAAATACATCGGCGATGGGGGCACATGCGTCAGGAGACGAATTATATCACATTTCATATTACCTGGGTAACCTGAAATAAGTATATATAATGCAACCGCTTGTCCGGGGTGTGTTGCCGACGGACATGCGCGTGCCATAAAACCAGCCGACATTTCTTGCAGTGAAATACGCTATGGAAAATTGAACATGCAATAGCACACGTCACAATCTTTCAGACGATTCAGTGACCAATTTCACGATTCAGTGCCACTGTTGATGCCCTCTTGTAGCCCAATGAAAAGCTTTTTGTGATCGGGTCTTGGTTTCATCTGACGATCTTGTCGAATGTGACTCATTTTATGCAAATCTTATTCATGGATAAGTATGCGGGTCAACCAATGTACTCGCAAAGTCTATAATATATATAATGAACCAAAGAAGAAAGCCACTTTTCCAATTCAGTAAAAAGTCCTGTATCTAAGTTTGTCTGAACATGTATTAAGTAGAATATGGTTGTTGGATCGTGTGATTGCCACTGGATCGTTAAGTTGGTCGCTGAATCGTCTGAACGATTGCGCCGTATGCTATTTGCATGTTCAATTCGGTGAAAATATAACCAACATCATCTAATATAAATATATAGGATGTTTCCAAAAACCACATTAGTTAGTTTTATAAAATTATATATAATGAGTGCGGGTTCAGACATATCCCTGACTAGTATTGAATATTCACAGAACCATGCATATGGACGATATGATTATCTAGTCGCATGCGTGCCGACTTGAGATATAGGATGACTCCTTTTGTGTAACTTGTTGCTCCACGGATTTCTGTGGAAATTGCCATTAAAATTGACCACTTGACCTCGTGATGTTGAAACGTATATTAAACATTTCGAAACGAATACCATTATAAATGCACAGCGTTTTAAATTGAGTAATTTGAGTTACTGTTCCTAGAACTTTTAATCAATTAACGTGTTGATTAAATCAGATACAGATTTCCAGACTTGTCATTGTTGAGTACTCGTTACCCAACCGATGAATACAAACCGCTCAACAAATTCTAACTCAACGTGCCGAGTAGACATACAAGTATATTAGTCAACAAGATTTTCGGTGTAATATTTTGGAATATCGCAGTATTTAGCTAGCCTTCGGGATATTGGAAATTCGCAGTATTGATCCCTCGGAATATATACCGGATATTCGTAGTTTCGGAACATGGGATCTTCGGATTATTGGTCTTCAGAATAAAGCTACGTAACCCTAGCCCGACAGACAAAAAAATGAGTTTTACATTGTATTAGTATTATTATGTTGTATTGTTTTGTAGCGTACTGCGCCTTTATTGATGTTTATGAAAATAAATCGTGTCGTATCATATCGTATTGGGTCCATACAAAACTATTATTTTTTTTTACATTCCGGTACGAATTATGATATCATGGAACCGGACCGGGCTCTATAACAAACGGGAACGTAATTCGAGATTCCAAACTGCCATGGGACTTGTGTTTTTGTAAGGTTGTTGTTGTTGGTGGATGATGTTGTTTGTGCACGGAAATATCTACAATAATTATTACTGGAATCACGTTCGGAAAGGACGTCTTACTTGTCGTACATCCATTTGAGCAATGCATATTCATATAGCGTAAATCGCTTTTAAAAGTGACAATTATGGTCTTCCATATATGCCGATACCTGCACTCGCCGCAGTTGACCTTTGTACTTTGGCGGATAACGAATACATCGATACAATGGATTTCGTCACCACGTGTTTTGTGGGTTTGGTGAATTTGTTCGTATGGGTAATCCAGGTGGGAAACATTAAATGTTTTCAAATGGAATTGTAGTCGAGACACGTGGTCACATGTCACTAAGTTATTTTCGGGGTGAAATGTGGTTTCGCGATGTTTGCGTACGAATGCCAAAGGCTATTTTCAAAAACATTGTTCATGCCACTTAGCATACATTCATGCAGAAAGCGGCACTGGTTTCCGATACTCCAAACCTAGACCTACATTTTGATATATCACTTTAGTCTGTGCTCGCCGTTATCGTCAAAATCGAGCCTCCGATCCTAGCCCACCTTCATCGACAGTGCGTATTCCCAACCGGGAGGGTTATCCCACCTTAAAGGCACGTCGAAAATATTCATATTTGTTCCAAACACCGTAAACAGAAAAACATTAAAACGCATACAGTTCCGTTCATATATACCATGACCATCGCGTAAACAGTATGTTATCATAGAGACCTACTATATTTTACCTAAGCAAGAGCCTGATTGTGTTACAGAAGACAGCACAATGCTACTGGCTAATCACACACAAATGGCATAAACGCTCTTTATTAGTTCCATATCAGGTATTCACCAACAAAGAACGCTCTTTATGTTTACCGTCATAATATAAACAAACACCAGAAAAGTAACTTTTTATGCTTTTGTTTACATAACAATGGTCAAATATATGACCATAACATACTGTTTATGCGATATTTCTTATTTGTATACGGACAAAGTCTATCTACATTTTGATGTTCTTTCTGTTTGTGGCGGTTTTTGACGGGTGTAGATATTTTCACAGTATACCCACCGCCAAGGCCAACCGTGTCTTTAATTGTTAGTATTGTCAGGCAGAATATCTGACATTCAAACAACAAGTAACATTTAAAATATGTTCACTGGGACAATGGTATCATGTTTCAGGTGTAATGCCATCTACTATGGACAACTCGGGTGACCAATAATGATTTACTGTCATCTATTTGTGTGAGCAAATATTAAGATTCAGAATATGATTTGTAATGAGACTAAGCATGTAGGATAAAAGAGGGTGGAATATGTATGATATTTGGAATTATAAAATGTCCATAGGCAGTTAAAAAAGTCATTAGAGAACCGATAATATAGTAGATTTCATTGACGTGCTGGTCCTCAAGCAGAATAGTCTCAGTGGCACCGGACAACTGCCTTCACCAAGCCATGAGTCGGTAGATCATATCCTATAATAATCTTGCAACTATAACCGACAAGCTTTGCTTTGGTCCCAACAGTGATAACAGTTGGAGCAAGTCGAGAATGTCATCAAATATTCAGTTGTTTGTTTCATATTATATCTCATATAATTATGTTGGCAGCATCAATGCTGAACTGAGAAACATGCTGTTACAAATAGGGGAATAAATGTCGAATGATCTCTATCACTACTGAAGAGCAATGGCAAACCAACAGGACTTGTCAAAATGTTAGACATCATTATGATAGAGTTCAAGGAACTTTTTGTAGTCATTTTGTTTTGTTTAAAAAAAAAACCCTGTTTCGTGGAGTTTACAAGGCAAATCGCCAATAGATTGATATACAAGTTTAATTGGCAATGTTAACATCCTTGTACGTATAGTATACATACAATGCACATAATAACATATAAGTTGAGTGTGTAATGAACAGTATAATAATAAATGATATTTCGGGAAGTTAGTGTACAATTTCAGAGAAGCTGCATGTGCAAAGGATCGATCCGTCTGCATGTATCCATTGCCTAATTATAGGATCCTAATCGGTGCAAAGGATCGATCCGTCTGCAAGTATTCATTGACTAATTATAGGATCCTAATCGCGTGCGGAGAGTAATCTTCGGATTCGGATCATGATGAGAAATTGAAGCGCATGTATTTGGAATATTGTTGGATAATATTTTGAGAAGTTGAAATTTCCATTCATTAGTTGTCTAGCGTTCATTTTAAATATGTGCGTATGTGTAGGTGACATATAATAGGACCTATAATACAGTGTCTGCCGTACCACTGGCTACCGGTCTTATGCAGTTAATGAAGATCGATAGCTTGCGTACACAGAACCAGAACAATCATGTTGTAACAAACAGCCACCAGAGGGCATATGAGGCTTTCGTGCAGCATATGAATGATAGTTTTATTAATCCTTTCAATGTGTGTCAGCACAATATTCATTTGCCTTTACATATAACTTTGAGTCTTGAGCGCACGGAGAACGGTGATGATGCATAAATGGATCACAAGCAATATGTTCAAGGTCTTTTCTGTTAGACCATGCGCGAGAGCGAAATGAGGACCAATGACAGACCAACAATGGTGTCGTTCTGGGCTTACAACATGCTCACGTCATTCAATAACAAGAAGCACCCTAAGTATTGTATCCATGGACACCATCTACTTGCATGTTAGTATCAAGTGTTAAACTGTGCAATCCAGCTCCCCTGTGTAAAGGAATGTTTAGTCTTCAAATAGAAATTGGCTATACGCCTACATATTATCCCAGTCTTCAGAGTCGGAAACACAATCTGGTAATAGCGATGAATCGGCCCAATATTTTCCATGTACTTGTTGATGACAGTAGTTCTGAAAAAGTGGTTCAAATTGTTGAGAATATTTTAAAACGTGCATTGTAAGATGGTTTGTGTCCCACCTGTTGACCTGGTAAAACAGCAAGAGGCACTTATGTCAAGGGGAATATTGCTGATTCCAACAGTCTCATATACATAATAGTATGATCATTATTGTGTTACCTTTTCTAACTATCAGTTTCTTGTATATAGTACTGTACTGTAGCATACATTGGGCACCTTCCTAAGTTCTGTAACATTTTTAGGACAAAGGGACAGCTGACACGCGAGACGGCGCGTTAGTTGGAGATGTCAGCGAACAGCTGAGTAAACTATTTAACGATTTCGCTGATGCACAGGGCAAGTACCATGCCAAAAAGAAACATGATCACAAAGATGTTGTCGTGATGGCAAAAGGACTTATCACAGAGTGCTTGTTTTGTCAGCAGGAAGGACGTGTGCTTTGGGGATACATTAGAAGGTATGACCAAGTATGCATATGTCTGAATACAGACGAGCTGGTCTATTTCGTGCACGGCTTATGTACAATACTAGATTTCAAAGAATTTATTCATTATCAATGAAATTCACCCATGAAATCCAGCAGCATTGTGAGTTCGCCATATATTTACTCATCTCGTTTTAATAACATGCCATAAAATATGATTAATATACTGTATTTCATCACTATTTGTGTCTTAGAAGTTGCCCACATAAAATAGAAAACTGCTGAAGACTTCCACCGTCTGGCACTCAGAATGCAACAATTCAAACTTTTTAGACGAAAGGGGAAGAAGTCTATTTCTAATAATACTTTTGCAAAGTTATCCTGCTTTCAAAAACAAAGAATGGTCAAAAAAGGATTCGCTGGGGTATGTCACACAGGGTGGAAACAAGAGCTACGCTGGGCGTGCAATATACGCCCTCTCTTGGGTCGGCGGAAACTGATAAAAAAAAGGGGCGTATAAACATTCCAAAATCGAGTTATCATCCGGAAACCAAAAAACATAAGAAAAACTGAATTTTCCGAGTCGAAAAAGGGGCATAACTCTGCCAAAAATGTTCGAACTTGCCCTGTGTTTTGGTGGGAGAAAGTAATTTACCAAATTTGGATTCATTCCGATATACTATACTAAAGTTATCATCCGGACAACAAATTTCAAGGATTTTCTAAGTCAAAAAACGTTAAATAAGGGGCATAACTCCGGTGAAAACCCAAATTCGAACTTGAACTTACTTTTCGGCTAATAAACCCACATACCAAATTTTACTAATTTTGGTTCACTCTAACTAAAGTTATCGTCCGGACAACAGGTTAACGGACGGACGGACGCCCCCTGCCCGCCCGGACAGACCAATACTATAATACGGCCTTTTTTTCAAAAGGGCGTATAAAAACTGTTTTCTTCGGTTTGGGTACCCCCCCCCCCCCCCAAAACAGCAAAAACTGCAGTTTTTTTCCACTGACCATTGCCCCCCCCCCCCCCCCCAAGAAAAATCAAATCTACCCCAGTCGGACAACAACTCGGTTTGACCGGAAACCGAAAAAAACACCGGAGCATACAATTCACGAGAAGGTGCTTGGTAACTTAGTTTAGATTATTGCGACTACCAGTAGAACGCAGATTTGTACCTCGTGATGTCATGACATGTACAAACATGTATATTGGTGATCGCAACGCTTTGTATGCACTTTAAAAAATGACAACTAGTTATTACCTCTACTTGGAAAAAGATGCAAATGAGGTGAGTGAGATACCAGCATATAACTGTTTTCTGATACCATTGGAGGAGAAATTGTTTAATACATGGGATAGTTCTGCAGTAAAACTTTGCCAGATAAGCGATCGCAGGGTAGAATTCTGCATTCGACTGGTAGACACTGACATAGTCGGCATTATTAAGAGGGTTAATGGGGTCAATATCACATGTAAACCAAGACAGTGGTTACCCAAAATTATTTTAGGTGGATTGTACTACTCATGTGTATATGATTTTGATATTAAGATTAATCCATATTCTATAAAATGAGAGAAAATTGTAGTTATGAGTCTGAAAATACATATTTGGAAAAAAATTGTTTTCCGACAACCCCCCCCCCCCCCCCCCCCCTAAATGAATAAGGAAAAATTTACGTGTAACGTTTTGACGCCTATGTACCCCCACCACCGGTACGTTGTGTCCCGCAGTTTTTTCCGCCGCCCCCCCCCCCTGTGTTGCTTGGAAGGAAACATAGAGTGTCTTATTGTATTGTATTTTTTTCGAATTTATGCATGCAAACTTGTGGGTAACGGTTCCATACATATATTAACCAAGAGAATTACTTATGTCCAACCAGCTGTTGAGGATGCTGCTTTACATGAAAATATAACATGGAATAAAATATATGGCAACAATCCAAATTATTGGCTCTTTCAGGCTTGCTGAGGAATACAAACGACTGACAGGGGACGAGTTGAGCAGTAGTCTCACCAGCGGCATGCATACATATGCATCGAGACTCCTGGATCATATCCCGAAAAAAGACACATATTCTGATTGAAGCAAAGTATATCGTCGACAACGCAATATCCGACAGAAGTTGTATGTATGCATGACTCGATCAATTAGACAAAATACATATAATCGACAAAGTAGATCATTTGGTAGTTAGGCAGAGGTAAAAACTCGGAATTCGCAAGTTCCCCCGACATACCTTGTTAAAAGGGCCTCTGACTGAAAATTTCCAAATTTGTTTAAATTAACTGAAAATTTCCAAATTTGTTTAAATTATATTGTAATGCTTTTGATACCAACATGTACAGCAATACGCCAAATGCATGCGGTGGATCAATACCATTTGTGTGTTACAAACATGTATATGTATGTATTCTGACCCTCTGGGGATATACATACATTTTGGAATTCTTGTCCAATACCGGTACGTTATTTCAATTTTCAAGGCCTATGAGAACATGTTAACATCTGTGAAAAGATTTGGGATTTCAATCAATTTAGGAATATAACTTGATTTCTGTCATTCTTTCCCCAATATATGTATTTTCAAGACCAACTAGAACATGTGAAACATCTGTGTTAAAACTTTTTTTAAAATAAAATTCAACCCTCGCAACAAACATTCCACTTGCTGATATTTGATATACATGTGAGTATGCGTTTAAGTAAAATAGATAAATGCATGTTATGTTATACATCCTTATTTTTCGCTAGTCGCAGAAAGTGCTTCTGCATTTGTGTTATTACCACACTGTTCAAGAAGATTGGATATATTCTAACAAAAGCATCAGTGGTTGGTCTAGTGTTTTCATTAGGTTACTTTATAACTTTCTAATAGTTTAATTGAAAATCTTGACAGAACTTTTTTAAAAGGGGGACCATATTGTTCATGAATTTGGCAAAGTTGGCAGTCGAATCAGAGTTCTGATAGCGACGGTGGCGTACGGTTTGGGAATGCTGTTCCCGACGTACGTATTAATTATGGCGCACCGAGTACGGTGATAACATACTGGCAAGAAGTAGGAAGGGCAGGTCGGGGCAGAGAAAACTAGTGGTTGCAGTCAAGAGTGTACATTATCATGTGACTGTGATCTCTGTAGATGTTGTACAATATGAATAGATAAATGACAATGTCCTGCTCGCAGGCTACATTGGTCTATCTGATACTGATTCCCCTATGTCACCCACAGACACATCAATCATTGTCAGTTTCAGATAACACTCGATATCGAAGATGAACCGCCAAATAGGCGCTACAGCACCCTTGGCGACAAAGACATTGATGAAGTGGAAAATGACGACCATGACGATGCCGACGACGACGATCACAACAGTGACAACAGCACTGACTCTGACGACGTTGATGATAACTGTTAAAAGCTTAAATATAACTGTTAAAAGCTTAAATATATATATAGATATATAACATGTTGTAGCCTACCAAATACCTTAATACTTACTGCATGCATCCATTTACATATATTAATATAAATTGAATTAACGATTACCTGTTAATATATAAATGAAAACGACAACCTATCACATATATACTTGTAAATGATGTTTAGATCCAGTAACTTTAAAATGTTCAAACCTCAACTTTGTATGCAAGGTGCATATAAAACCCATATATTAAATTACACAGATCTTAAATACAACAACATCCGGTATGTTTCTAGTCAATTCAACAGTATAGTAGTGGACCAACTGTGTAACCCACAACAAAATATAATTGACTCTTGGGTCAAAAATATATCCTAGGCATAATGACTAACATGTAATTTACTGAGAATTCTTCTCAATCACAGGTTGAAGAATTTGGATCCCAAAACGAACTTCTCTGAATTTGCTAATAAAATATCTGAGTTTGAACAAATTGTACAAACTTTGCATAGTAAGACGAGTGGAGATAATGGGAACATAGGCTATGTAGAAAGTAAACATGCCAAGAAACTTAAAAAATTGCTTATTTATTCCCACTGTATGTCATAATGTTGGGTACAGAATACAATACAAGATAGTGGATATGTACTCGCTCGCAATTATTAAGGATTTAAAATGCCTTAATTCCTGATCATTTGGATGAATGTGATATGGAAAATATCGCTGCAACCATTGAGTATCAATCACTTCTTTTTTGTATTGTATGCCGTCGTGGCTGAAATTACTATTATTTTTTTTTAATTTTCCTTTTTTGCTGTCCTTATTTTTATCCACTTTTCTCGGGAACGTGTTGAGCAGTAGTCTCACCAGCGGCATGCAGACATGTGCATAAAGAGTCCTGGATCATATCCCGAAAAAGACGCCTGTTCTGCTTGAAGCAAATTATATCGTCGACAACGCACGTATCCAACAGAAGTTGTAAGTATAATGTATGCATGACTCGATCAATTAGACTAAATACAAATAATCGATAAAGTATATCGTTTGGTAAAGTTAGACAGAGTTAAAAACTTAACTCAGAATTCGCGAGTTCCCCCGACATACCTTGTTAAAAAGCCTCTGACTGAAAATTTGTTCAAATTAACTATTATGTAATGCTTTTGTTACCAACATGTACAGCAATATGCCAAATGGATGCGGTGGATCAATACCATGTGTGTGTTACAAACATGTCTATGTGTGTATTCTGACCTTCTGGGGATATAAATACATTAGGATTTCTTGTCAAATACCGGTACGTTATTTCAATTTTCAAGGCCTTTGAGAACATGTTAACATCTGTGAACAGATTTGGAATTTCAATCAATTTAGGAATATAACTTCTGTTTTCTGTCCATTCTTTCCCAATATATGTATTTTCAAGACCTACTAGAACATGTGAAACATCTGTGTTGAAGTTTTTTTTTAAATTAAAATTCAACCCTTGCAACAAACATTCCACTTGCCTAGTGGTCAGGCAATTTAATACATTTTCCTTTTTTCTCCTACAGGAAACGCACGTCGACCCGGTCAGGGTCTAAATTGTAAATTTGATTGTAAAGGATTTTGGTCATTCGGTACCACCCACTCATGCGGCGCGGCGATTTTAATTCGGAATCTCTGACTTTCAGTGTTGTGCGCTCCTTTTCGGCCACTTCGTAGGTATCGATGTCGACATCTCTGGAGGGGCCTTCCGTTTCCTTTCACGGACCGCAACATTTTGACAAAGATAGCTAATTAATTTTTCAAACTTTACTACCTCATCTCGTTACTAGTCGGACAATTATTTTAGACGACGATTTTTATTTTATCTTTGATTCTCGATATGATGTTGGTGGACAGAATCATATCCCCACTTTTGTTAAAGACTGGCATCAAAAACTTATAAATATCGGTCTTGTGGATTTTTATCAACATAGTCACCCTGGCGTTACGCGCTTAGATCGCTTTTATATATCACGCTCTTTATTAACTGACCCCCCTAAATATTCCTCCCAAACCTTTCCCTATTCCGACCATGATGTCATTAGTTTGTACTTGCATAATACCCCTCGATCTTCTATTAGAATGCCGGCCGATACGGACCCTGGCTCATACGGACCTCCGGTTGATACGGACCCTGGCTCATACGGACTTCAATTAAAATATGCAATTTTATGTGTTGTTTATTTAAATGAATTCAAATACTGACAACATACATCATGAGATAACAAAAACATGATCATAACAAAAATGGAACGTTACATCAGACGAACTCGCCTGTGTCACAAACCTGATGTGTCAAATGGGAACATTCTGGTTCAATGCAGCCAATAACCTCCTGACGAAGCCTAATGGTATCTCCACATGAAACACAGACATTGTGGAATTATGCCAGTCAACAATAAATCAGTTGAATATATACCAGTTGTGTTTGTACTAACATGTTTTCATAACAACTCAAACTCAGTGGATTCATCCTGATCACCATTCATCAACGTGTGTCTGTTTATAAAACTATATCAAGGGATCACACAAAAATCGGTTAAATTCATAAATATAAGTTTGAAAATTACATATTTTAATTGAGGTCCGTATGAGCCGGGGTTCGTATAAGCCAGGGTCCGCATCAACCGGCGGTCAGTAAGAGCCAGGGTCCGTTAAGCCGCATATCTTCTATTGGCCTTGGTTATTGGAAAGCCAACACTTCATTGTTTAAGGACCCCGAACGGAACGGACTGAATTATATTTAGTTATGGTTAATTAATGAATTATATTTAGTTATGATTAATTACAGAATCCTATTGCCAATTTGTTTCACATAACTTTTTCATACTTTATCCACTGATAAGACACGTGGAAGCGCCGACACTATTTTTCGGCCCCACAACCTCAAAAATCATTAACGACCATTATGTTGTTGTGATTCATATGTAGAAAAGAGACGCGTGACATCAAGGAGGTAATGTCTCGTTCAGTACCATTTGGGATAAACCACGTGTGGCATCCACATGCTACTATATCTCGTCCAGTACCATTTAGTCGTGACACGTAGCTATGTTGGTAATTTCATCGACACGATGTGACATCGAAATGGTAACTTGTCTCTGTCAGTACAATTTAGTTATTAGCTTCAAAAGAAACAATACGCAAATCAGTTGTGGTTCAGCATTGGGCATACATGTATATATCCACGTTAAGTGTGTCCTTGGACGACTGTGAAATCATGGCCGCCGTTGTTAACTGACAAACTGGAAGTTTGAGTGACACAGAAAAGAGCGTTCCATGTTGTTTTATTCCTGATATGGTAGTAATAAAGAGCGTTTATTTCACACATGTGCGCAAACAATTGAAAAACATCGGTGACCAGACTGAAAATTATTTGTCACAGCAGAAAAGAAAGGAGGTAGAAAGCTGAAAAATTTTGCGCGAGGCACTGGTAGACATCGCTTTTGAAAACTGCACAGTAAGCCCACACACTATCTGCCGAATTTGCGAAAAGCAAATATAATTTTGAAACAGCATCTTGTTATCAATGCAATCCACAGAATGTTCTATGTGTGTAATGTTGCATTCAATCACATAAATATATGTTGTGGCATCGACCACAAGTATGGAAGATAATTATACTTGGCAACAACAATAAAATATAGCTTGCTGAGTTGAAAAACAGTAGATTCAGGAGGGGATCGAAACATGAATGTGAGCGATCTGGGAGAGGACTGACAAAAAGGCACAAATAGGCTTGTTTTCTCATCCCATTCCAATCACCAATAATCATCCACTGGCAGTCTGCTAAAATATTGTTTTAATTTGTGGTCGGAATAAATAGTTTACACCAAATAAAAATGTGTTCAAAAACATAAGGAACAACTTAGAATCTAGCACATTGGACAATGAACATGTTCCTGGACGATACCTGGTCCTTAATAACAAACCTATTTCGGAGTACTGGAAAGGGGCATTCAACAATTTCCAAAATGGTTTCAGAATACACAGAAAGCTCACTCCAGACCACATAAATTTAAATTCATTCTTGAAAATGAAATCAATTGGCTTTGTCAGCAGACATGTTATATATCATGGAGCAGTATCAGTTTACCATGCAAAATCAGTCATGTTTGAATTCAACGGTCGCCCTTCTGAAAAAACATCGAAATTTATCGCCATATTTTTGGATTTCAGACGAATAAGTTCGCAAACGGAACGAACCCCCGCCTCGTCGATATTGGAATAAGTGCTAAATTTTTCATCGACTGGTAAAGAACAAGTCAAGAACAAGGTTGAATTTTCCATCAAGAAAAATATATTCACTGAGGAAACGAGAGACGACATAATATCTGCTCTGAAAGGATTTGCTTCGCTGTCTGAATTAGTGTTAAACGAAAAGAATAGCATAGTGCCTGTATTAATTAATTCGATGCAGTAGAAAATCATTTCTGCCAACAGAGAGGAGTTTTCAACGGATTAAACACAAATCCTACTCTTGTCAAATATGGCCCAGCGAACAATTCAATAATTCTTACACAATGAATAATGTCAAATCGGGTGTGATACCGCAGTTGTTTCTGTGGAAAGGGGAATATCAAAACGCTTCAAATCGCATTCGACAACACCGAATGTATGGATATATTGACAGTACTGGGAAATGATTGGCAATTTTCCGAATCAGTTTTGTACGCCCAGGAGAATTTTGTTTTATTTTATATAATTAATTTTTTTTTTATATAAATTTTATAACATTTGAAAAACAAACACCATTATAACTTCCATTCTGTAGGAAGTCACTTGACCATTTTCATATAGGTTTATATCATTCTTGTTAACAACAAAGCCATATCAAGACGAGAAGAAACAGATCATCAACATCGAGTGAAAATTTCTGACAGCTGGAAATCAACCATGGAAAGTATTTTTCAGTGCATGTGAAGCAGATATACCAATATATCGCTATGTATCTTACACCTACTTCCAAATTACGTGGACACAATTTGGAAGCTCGAATCAGCCATGTCCGTTTAAATATATGTGTAAGGGATCACGGCAAATGGAGATGTGGACCCATGTTCAACCAAATTTCAGAACTTCACCAAGAACAGTGCAACTATTGAAGTACATGCACATATAATCAAATTGCCAGTTTAGACATAGACCTATGTACGGTACATCACTATCAAATATGTTAACATAAACATTCTTTATACATTTCCTATCAAGTCAATAACCTGCAGGGACGGGTGAAAACATTCCTCGCGTATACATGGGCTAGAAATTGAAGGAATTACATTTGGTCGGGATTGATTACGAAATCCTATTGTCAGAGTGGTGTTTAAAATAATTTATCCTGCTTTAACCACCGATAAAACAAGTGGAAGCGCCCTTAAGAGCCGATACCAACTATTATTCGGCCCCACTACCTCGACAATCACAAACGAGCATTAAGTTGTTGGACTCTGGATTTACAAGGCGGAGCTACTTCTCCACATACTTTATAGGCAGCATCGAGACACCACGTGTGTGACATCCAAATGGTCATATGTCTCTTTCAGTACCATTTAGTCGAGAAGAGTCACGCAGTCGGCACACATGGCAAAGCAAATAATTCCTCAATTTTACTTGTTCACTCTGCTGTTAATTAGCTTGAAAAAAAAACATCATAGACAATTCGTTCTTCGCATCAGGAATGCACATTAAGTGTTGACTGGCTATGTAATCGTGACAGACGTCGTTATCTGGTTAAACTTGTGGGGAAATGGCCTACAATTATAAGTCGGATTTCTTATGTTGAAAAATATGTTCGCATAATTTCTTAATGTTAAAATCGCTGTGAACGTTTTCAATGATATGTTCATCAGTCGATTAACACGATAGTTTATCGGGCCCGGTGCGTTTATCACATACTAAAGGAACAACTTTGTGAACACGACAAACCATTCTCAATTCATTGGCCATGAGAATCAAAATGGATTAGAGACGAGAATCAAAATGGATTAGAGTATAACTTGGCAAGACATATCTGGAAACGTCTAAGATAAGTCATTTAAAAGAAGCCATACGAGCATGACAAGAATAAACTTCAAACATATTAGACTTAACTGATATCACGCATCGCGATCTGCTAGGAATGATCGATCATGACGTTATTGAAGTTAATCTAGATGCGAGTAAATAATGTCAATCACACGCACAGCAGAACGACACATATATACCACAAATATTTGCCGTCTATGGCCGATGATCCTGGGGGTGTCTCGATAGTGTAACGATGCCTCAAATTTGTCATCAAGGAGAAAATGTACCTCTCTGTTCAAGAACTTCTGGACCAGAATAGTCTACTGGCAGTTGCGATGTGATCACAATTGATGCAAGCGTCTGCCACGGCATACCTTGTGAAACCAAGGGTTTCAATATTTGGAGTAATGTTCACTACACATGCACATAGTCTACGAACTATACATCAAAACTCTCGAATGTAAAGATGTCAATGCATACATAGTCCCAAACAGTATCAATACAGTACTCCAGATATTGCAGCTTATCCACAATAGTGTAGTCAACAAGAGCAATTCATTACCTGGTCAAATGTCTTCGTACAAATAGGTTCATATTTGACCTAAGTATTCACATAGTTTCATATTGGACTTATTTGATTTTGAAATTAGCTCATAGTGAGGTTATATACCCCGTTATTCCATTGAATTTTGGCAGATTTCGACGTCAAATCACAATATATCCGGCTTAGTTGACCGAGGTCAAGTCATCAAAATAGCATAAATCAGTATGTAAGCTTGTAGGCAATTAAAGTACCAACAAAATAAGCCTATTTACAGACCCCGATGTCAACAACATAATCAAATACTCATTCTTGCTGTTAAAAATACTGTCTAAATATAGCATTTTTTTCGTGGATGGCCGATGACCCCCTAGGCGCGAATAAAAGAGTGTAACGACAAATACGAGCATTATATGTCCCAGAAAGACGCATTGATGTCCACTTGATTGGGTCGAAAACACAAAACAGCAATGAAACAGAAAAGAGCGTTCAGTGGTAGTTTATTCCTTATATGGTCGAAATAAAGAGCGTTTCTTTCACTTCTGTAGGGAAAATGTAAGACAGCTGGAAATCAACCATGGACAGTATTTTTCAGTGCATATGAAGCAGATATACCAATATATCGTTATGTATCTTACACCTACTTCCAAATTACGTGGACACAATTTGGAAGCTCGAATCAGCCATGTCCGTTTAAATATATGTTTAAGGGATCACGGCAAATGGAGATGTGGACCCATGTTCAACCAAATTTCAGAACTTCACCAAGAACAGTGCAACTATTGAAGTACATGCACATATAATGAAATTGCCAGTTTAGACATAGACCTATGTACGGTACATCACTATCAAATATTTTAACATAAACATTCTTTATACATTTCCTATCAAGTCAATAACCTGCAGGGACGGGTGAAAACATTCCTCGCGTATACATGGGCTAGAAATTGAAGGAATTACATTTGGTCGGGATTGATTACGAAATCCTATTGTCAGAGTGGTGTTTAAAATAATTTTATCCTGCTTTAACCACCGATAAAACAAGTGGAAGCGCCCTTAAGAGCCGATACCAACTATTATTCGGCCCCACTAGCTCGACAATCACAAACGAGCATTAAGTTGTTGGACTCTGGATTTACAAGGCGGAGCTACTCCTCCACATACTTTATAGGCAGCATCGAGACACCACGTGTGTGACATCCAAATGGTCATATGTCTCTTTCAGTACCATTTAGTCGAGAAGAGTCACGCAGTCGGCACACATGGCAAAGCAAATAATTCCTCAATTTTACTTGTTCACTCTGCTGTTAATTAGCTTGAAAAAAAACATCATAGACAATTCGTTCTTCACATCAGGAATGCACATTAAGTGTTGACTGGCTATGTAATCGTGACAGACGTCGTTATCTGGTTAAACTTGTGGGAAATGGCCTACAATTATAATTCGGATTTCTTATGTTGAAAAATATGTTCGCATATTTCTTAATGTTAAAATCGCTGTGAACGTTTTCAATGATATGTTCATCAGTCGATTAACACGATAGTTTATCGGGCCCGGTGCGTTTATCACATACTAAAGGAACAACTTTGTGAACACGACAAACCATTCTCAATTCATTGGCCATGAGAATCAAAATGGATTAGAGACGAGAATCAAAATGGATTAGAGTATAACTTGGCAAGACATATCTGGAAACGTCTAAGATAAGTCATTTAAAAGAAGCCGTACGAGCATGACAAGAATAAACTTCAAACATATTAGACTTAACTGATATCACGCATCGCGATCTGCTAGGAATGATCGATCATGACGTTATTGAAGTTAATCTAGATGCGAGTAAATAATGTCAATCACACGCACAGCAGAACGATACATATATACCACAAATATTTGCCGTCTATGGCCGATGATCCTGGGGGTATCTCGATAGTGTAACGATGCCTCAAATTTGTCATCAAGGAGAACATGTACCTCTCTGTTCAAGAACTTCTGGACCAGAATAGTCTACTGGCAGTTGCGATGTGATCACAATTGATGCAAGCGTCTGCCACGGCATACCTTGTGAAACCAAGGGTTTCAATATTTGGAGTAATGTTCACTACACATGCACATAGTCTACGAACTATACATCAAAACTCTCGAATGTAAAGATGTCAATGCATACATAGTCCCAAACAGTATCAATACAGTACTCCCAGATATTGCAGCTTATCCACAATAGTATAGTCAACAAGAGCAATTCATTACCTGGTCAAATGTCTTCGTACAAATAGGTTCATATTGGACTTATTTGATTTTGAAATTAGCTCATAGTGAGGTTATATACCCCATTATTCCATTGAATTTTGGCAGATTTCGACGTCGAATCACAATATATCCGGCTTAGTTGACCGATGTCAAGTCATCAAAATAGCATAAATCAGTATGTAAGTTTGTAGGCAATTAAAGTACCAACAAAATAAGCCTATTTACAGACCCCGATGTCAACAACATAATCAAATACTCATTCTTGCTGTTAAAAATACTGTCTAAATATAGCATTTTTCGTGGATGGCCGATGACCCCCTAGGCGCGAATAAAGAGTGTAACGACAAATACGAGCATTATATGTTCCAGAAAGACGCATTGAAGTCCACGTTGATTGGGTCGAAAACACAAAACAGCAATGAAACAGAAAAGAGCGTTCAGTGGTAGTTTATTCCTTATATGGTCGCAATAAAGAGCGTTTCTTTCACTTCTGTAGGGAAAATGTAAGACAGCTGGAAATCAACCATGGAAAGTATTCAGTGCATATGAAGCAGATATACCAATATATCGCTGTGTATCTTACACCTACTTCCAAATTACGTGGACACAATTTGGAAGCTCGAATCAGCCATGTCCGTTTAAATATATGTGTAAGGGATCACGGCAAATGGAGATGTGGACCCATGTTCAACCAAATTTCAGAACTTCACCAAGAACAGTGCAACTATTGAAGTACATGCACATATAATCAAATTGCCAGTTTAGACATAGACCTATGTACGGTACATCACTATCAAATATTTTAACATAAACATTCTTTATACATTTCCTATCAAGTCAATAACCTGCAGGGACGGGTGAAAACATTCCTCGCGTATACATGGGCTAGAAATTGAAGGAATTACATTTGGTCGGGATTGATTACGAAATCCTATTGTCAGAGTGGTGTTTAAAATAATTTTATCCTGCTTTAACCACCGATAAAACAAGTGGAAGCGCCCTTAAGAGCCGATACCAACTATTATTCGGCCCCACTACCTCGACAATCACAAACGAGCATTAAGTTGTTGGACTCTGGATTTACAAGGCGGAGCTACTCCTCCTCATACTTTATAGGCAGCATCGAGACACAACGTGTGTGACATCCAAATGGTCATATGTCTCTTTCAGTACCATTTAGTCGAGAAGAGTCACGCAGTCGGCACACATGGCAAAGCAAATAATTCCTCAATTTTACTTGTTCACTCTGCTGTTAATTAGCTTGAAAAAAAAACATCATAGACAATTCGTTCTTCACATCAGGAATGCACATTAAGTGTTGACTGGCTATGTAATCGTGACAGACGTCGTTATCTGGTTAAACTTGTGGGAAATGGCCTACAATTATAAGTCGGATTTCTCATGTTGAAAAATATGTTCGCATAATTTCTTAATGTTAAAATCGCTGTGAACGTTTTCAATGATATGTTCATCAGTCGATTAACACGATAGTTTATCGGGCCCGGTGCGTTTATCACATACTAAAGGAACAACTTTGTGAACACGACAAACCATTCTCAATTCATTGGCCATGAGAATCAAAATGGATTAGAGACGAGAATCAAAATGGATTAGAGTATAACTTGGCAAGACATATCTGGAAACGTCTAAGATAAGTCATTTAAAAGAAGCCATACGAGCATGACAAGAATAAACTTCAAACATATTAGACTCAACTGATATCACGCATCGCGATCTGCTAGGAATGATCGATCATGACGTTATTGAAGTTAATCTAGATGCGAGTAAATAATGTCAATCACACGCACAGCAGAACGATACATATATACCACGAAATATTTGCCGTCTATGGCCGATGATCCTGGGGGTGTCTCGATAGTGTAACGATGCCTCAAATTTATCATCAAGGAGAAAATGTACCTCTCTGTTCAAGAACTTCTGGACCAGAATAGTCTACTGGCAGTTGCGATGTGATCACAATTGATGCAAGCGTCTGCCACGGCATACCTTGTGAAACCAAGGGTTTCAATATTTGGAGTAATGTTCACTACACATGCACATAGTCTACGAACTATACATCAAAACTCTCGAATGTAAAGATGTCAATGCATACATAGTCCCAAACAGTATCAATACAGTACTCTCAGATATTGCAGCTTATCCACAATAGTATAGTCAACAAGCGCAATTCATTACCTGGTCAAATGTCTTCGTACAAATAGGTTCATATTTGACCTAAGTATTCACATAGTTTCATATTGGACTTGTTTGATTTTGAAATTAGCTCATAGTGAGGTTATATACCCCATTATTCCGTTGAATTTTGGCAGATTTCGACGTCGAATCACAATATATCCGGCTTAGTTGACCGAGGTCAAGTCATCGAAATAGCATAAATCAGTATGCAAGCTTGTAGGCAATTAAAAGTACCAACAAAATAAGCCTATTTACAGACCCCGATGTCAACAACATAATCAAATACTCATTCTTGCTGTTAAAAATACTGTCTAAACATAGCATTTTTCGTGGATGGCCGATGACCCCCTAGGCGCGAATAAAGAGTGTAACGACAAACACGAGCATTATATGTCCCAGAAAGACGCATTGCAGTCCACTTGATTGGGTCGAAAACACAAAACAGCAATGAAACAGAAAAGAGCGTTCAGTGGTAGTTTATTCCTTATATGGTTGAAATAAAGAGCGTTTCTTTCACTTCTGTAGGGAAAATTTATGACAGCTGGAAATCAACCATGGAAAGTATTCAGTGCATATGAAGCAGATATACCAATATATCGCTATGTATCTTACACCTACTTCCAAATTACGTGGACACAATTTGGAAGCTCGAATCAGCCATGTCCGTTTAAATATATGTGTAAGGGATCACGGCAAATGGAGATGTGGACCCATGTTCAACCAAATTTCAGAACTTCACCAAGAACAGTGCAACTATTGAAGTACATGCACATATAATCAAATTGCCAGTTTAGACATAGACCTATGTACGGTACATCACTATCAAATATTTTAACATAAACATTCTTTATACATTTCCTATCAAGTCAATAACCTGCAGGGACGGGTGAAAACATTCCTCGAGTATACATGGGCTAGAAATTGAAGGAATTACATTTGGTCGGGATTGATTACGAAATCCTATTGTCAGAGTGGTGTTTAAAATAATTTTATCCTGCTTTAACCACCGATAAAACAAGTGGAAGCGCCCTTAAGAGCCGATACCAACTATTATTCGGCCCCACTACCTCGACAATCACAAACGAGCATTAAGGTGCTGGACTCTGGATTTACAAGGCGGAGCTACTCCTCCACATACTTTATAGGCAGCATCGAGACACCACGTGTGTGACATCCAAATGGTCATATGTCTCTTTCAGTACCATTTAGTCGAGAAGAGTCACGCAGTCGGCACACATGGCAAAGCAAATCATTCCTCAATTTTACTTGTTCACTCTGCTGTTAATTAGCTTGAAAAAAAAACATCATAGACAATTCGTTCTTCACATCAGGAATGCACATTAAGTGTTGACTGGCTATGTAATCGTGACAGACGTCGTTATCTGGTTAAACTTGTGGGAAATGGCCTACAATTATAAGTCGGATTTCTTATGTTGAAAAATATGTTCGCATAATTTCTTAATGTTAAAATCGCTGTGAACGTTTTCAATGATATGTTCATCAGTCGATTAACACGATAGTTTATCGGGCCCGGTGCGTTTATCACATACTAAAGGAACAACTTTGTGAACACGACAAACCATTCTCAATTCATTGGCCATGAGAATCAAAATGGATTAGAGACGAGAATCAAAATGGATTAGAGTATAACTTGGCAAGACATATCTGGAAACGTCTAAGATAAGTCATTTAAAAGAAGCCATACGAGCATGACAAGAATAAACTTCAAACATATTAGACTTAACTGATATCACGCATCGCGATCTGCTAGGAATGATCGATCATGACGTTATTGAAGTTAATCTAGATGCGAGTAAATAATGTCAATCACACGCACAGCAGAACGACACATATATACCACAAATATTTGCCGTCTATGGCCGATGATCCTGGGGGTGTCTCGATAGTGTAACGATGCCTCAAATTTGTCATCAAGGAGAAAATGTACCTCTCTGTTCAAGAACTTCTGGACCAGAATAGTCTACTGGCAGTTGCGATGTGATCACAATTGATGCAAGCGTCTGCCACGGCATACCTTGTGAAACCAAGGGTTTCAATATTTGGAGTAATGTTCACTACACATGCACATAGTCTACGAACTATACATCAAAACTCTCGCATGTAAAGATGTCAATGCATACATAGTCCCAAACAGTATCAATACAGTACTCCCAGATATTGCAGCTTATCCACAATAGTATAGTCAACAAGAGCAATTCATTACCTGGTCAAATGTCTTCGTACAAATAGGTTCATATTTGACCTAAGTATTCACATAGTTTCATATTGGACTTATTTGATTTTGAAATTAGCTCATAGTGAGGTTATATACCCCGTTATTCCGTTGAATTTTGGCAGATTTCGACGTCGAATCACAATATATCCGGCTTAGTTGACCGAGGTCAAGTCATCAAAATAGCATAAATCAGTATGTAAGCTTGTAGGCAATTAAAGTACCAACAAAATAAGCCTATTTACAGACCCCGATGTCAACAACATTATAAGTTATTGTGGTTGATTGACGGTAACATGGTGTGACATTGACGGCTTGGAGCCTATGTTCAACCGAGTCGCGCTAGCGACGAGGTTGAACATAGGCTCCAAGCCGTCAATGTCACACCATGTTACCGTCAATCAACCACAATAACGTATATGTTCCATTGACAGCCCTTTAATTTTGTGGTGACAGCTAGAATCAGTTTCATACTGGAACCGATGCGTCATATTATAGCATTCTCATGTTTACGCTATAAACCCGTTGCGCCCCCCAGTGAATGACGTCACGAAAAAATCAATAATGTAGTTTTATAAATAGAACAAGAAAATCACAGGAAGTTTTGAATGATCGTAGCACAATTTGTAAGTGGATTTCTCTTGATTTCTCATCAATTATGTGGAGGACTGCCGAAGTGAATGTTGTGAATGGTACATCCACTAAACATTGGAGCTCCCATGTAATGTCCAGTGCTGTCGAGGGACATTTGGACGTTTTCAATGGATAGGCCTACTTTGTCCAAAACACCACCGCCATTTCCTGCAATTTTTTCAATTTGTTGTGTTGTTGTTGAACATTTTTGCTGTATTTGCCGAGTTATTTGGGTTCCCGACATTACTGGTCGAACTTGAGGAATGTTCATGTCATCATGAGGCGGACACGCAGATCTCGGATTTACGGGCGGATTGTATGGCACAAGTGAGTCACGTGAAACACTACCACCGATGGCCTCACCCATCGCCATTTTCTCCCTGTCAGAAACTCGTTGATACACAGAGAGAGACGAGACTGACTTATGCCCTGTTACAGCCATAATTTGTGATGGGCTGAAATTTACCCTGGCCAGAATTGTAACTCCTGTAACACGGATACTGTGATTTGTGTAACGTTTGGATATGAGGATTTTTTCGCTCAGGTTTGGCATGAAAAGACTGAGTTTATCACGCCCTACTGGCTTATTTTGGTACCATATTTCACCAGGATAATCCTCGAAACTGTCTTTAGGATACTGCCAGAGACGTATTTTGTTACTAAATGCAGACGACGTAATTTGTTTACATCACCTATACACAGGTGCGAATACTAACACCCCCCAAGAGTGAGTAGAACCACCCAACTTGACAAACGATGAACACTACAATTTGGATTAATCCATTAAAGTTAGGGACCGCTTAGTATAAGAAAAAACGTTCATTTCTATAATCAATGATTTTATAGTGAACATATTACAGTCCACAGATCGATCGCCGTCAATTGTTATCTGAATTGTCAAACAAATTATTTGCAACACGGTCTTACACGTTTACGTGCCGGTAACGTTATTCCCCCAGATGGAGCCTCTTGCTCTATGCAAATTAGATGACGTCACCCGCCAACATAAGAACCTTTGCACGCGCGAAAGCCGTAAACATGGGATATGTTGCACGAGCGTTAACCAATTGAATGCCGAGGATTTAGCTGGAAATGGAACATAATCAAATACTCATTCTTGCTGTTAAAAATACTGTCTAAATATAGCATTTTTCGTGGATGGCCGATGACCCCCTAGGCGCGAATAAAGAGCGTAACGACAAGTACGAGCATTATATGTCCCAGAAAGACGCATTGAAGTCCACGTTGATTGGGTCGAAAACACAAAACAGCAATGAAACAGAAAAGAGCGTTCAGTGGTAGTTTATTCCTTATATGGTTGAAATAAAGAGCGTTTATTTCACTTTTGTAGGGAAAATTTATGACAGCTGGAAATCAACCATGGAAAGTATTCAGTGCATATGAAGCAGATATACCAATATATCGCTATGTATCTTACACCTACTTCCAAACTACGTGGACACAATTTGGAAGCTCGAATCAGCCATGTCCGTTTAAATATATGTGTAAGGGATCACGGCAAATGGAGATGTGGACCCATGTTCAACCAAATTTCAGAACTTCACCAAGAACAGTGCAACTATTGAAGTACATGCACATATAATCAAATTGCCAGTTTAGACATAGACCTATGTACGGTACATCACTATCAAATATTTTAACATAAACATTCTTTATACATTTCCTATCAAGTCAATAACCTGCAGGGACGGGTGAAAACATTCCTCGAGTATACATGGGCTAGAAATTGAAGGAATTACATTTGGTCGGGATTGATTACGAAATCCTATTGTCAGAGTGGTGTTTAAAATAATTTTATCCTGCTTTAACCACCGATAAAACAAGTGGAAGCGCCCTTAAGAGCCGATACCAACTATTATTCGGCCCCACTACCTCGACAATCACAAACGAGCATTAAGGTGTTGGACTCTGGATTTACAAGGCGGAGCTACTCCTCCACATACTTTATAGGCAGCATCGAGACACCACGTGTGTGACATCCAAATGGTCATATGTCTCTTTCAGTACCATTTAGTCGAGAAGAGTCACGCAGTCGGCACACATGGCAAAGCAAATCATTCCTCAATTTTACTTGTTCACTCTGCTGTTAATTAGCTTGAAAAAAAAACATCATAGACAATTCGTTCTTCACATCAGGAATGCACATTAAGTGTTGACTGGCTATGTAATCGTGACAGACGTCGTTATCTGGTTAACCTTGTGGGAAATGGCCTACAATTATAAGTCGGATTTCTTATGTTGAAAAATATGTTCGCATAATTTCTTAATGTTAAAATCGCTGTGAACGTTTTCAATGATATGTTCATCAGTCGATTAACACGATAGTTTATCGGGCCCGGTGCGTTTATCACATACTAAAGGAACAACTTTGTGAACACGACAAACCATTCTCAATTCATTGGCCATGAGAATCAAAATGGATTAGAGACGAGAATCAAAGTGGATTAGAGTATAACTTGGCAAGACATATCTGGAAACGTCTAAGATAAGTCATTTAAAAGAAGCCATACGAGCATGACAAGAATAAACTTCAAACATATTAGACTTAACTGATATCACGCATCGCGATCTGCTAGGAATGATCGAGCATGACGTTATTGAAGTTAATCTAGATGCGAGTAAATAATGTCAATCACACGCACAGCAGAACGATACATATATACCACAAATATTTGCCGTCTATGGCCGATGATCCTGGGGGTATCTCGATAGTGTAACGATGTCTCAAATTTGTCATCAAGGAGAACATGTACCTCTCTGTTCAAGAACTTCTGGACCAGAATAGTCTACTGGCAGTTGCGATGTGATCACAATTGATGCAAGCGTCTGCCACGGCATACCTTGTGAAACCAAGGGTTTCAATATTTGGAGTAATGTTCACTACACATGCACATAGTCTACGAACTATACATCAAAACTCTCGAATGTAAAGATGTAAATGCATACATAGTCCCAAACAGTATAAATACAGTACTCCCAGATATTGCAGCTTATCCACAATAGTATAGTCAACAAGAGCAATTCATTACCTGGTCAAATGTCTTCGTACAAATAGGTTCATATTGGACTTATTTGATTTTGAAATTAGCTCATAGTGAGGTTATATACCCCATTATTCCATTGAATTTTGGCAGATTTCGACGTCGAATCACAATATATCCGGCTTAGTTGACCGATGTCAAGTCATCAAAATAGCATAAATCAGTATGTAAGCTTGTAGGCAATTAAAGTACCAACAAAATAAGCCTATTTACAGACCCCGATGTCAACAACATAATCAAATACTCATTCTTGCTGTTAAAAATACTGTCTAAATATAGCATTTTTCGTGGATGGCCGATGACCCCCTAGGCGCGAATAAAGAGTGTAACGACAAATACGAGCATTATATGTCCCAGAAAGGCGCATTGAAGTCCACGTTGATTGGGTCGAAAACACAAAACAGCAATGAAACAGAAAAGAGCGTTCAGTGGTAGTTTATTCATTATATGGTTGAAATAAAGAGCGTTTATTTCACTTCTGTAGGGAAAATTTATGACAGCTGGAAATCAACCATGGAAAGTATTCAGTGCATATGAAGCAGATATACCAATATATCGCTATGTATCTTACACCTACTTCCAAATTACGTGGACACAATTTGGAAGCTCGAATCAGCCATGTCCGTTTAAATATATGTGTAAGGGATCACGGCAAATGGAGATGTGGACCCATGTTCAACCAAATTTCAGAACTTCACCAAGAACAGTGCAACTATTGAAGTACATGCACATATAATCAAATTGCCAGTTTAGACATAGACCTATGTACGGTACATCACTGTCAAATATTTTAACATAAACATTCTTTATACATTTCCTATCAAGTCAATAACCTGCAGGGACGGGTGAAAACATTCCTCGCGTATACATGGGCTAGAAATTGAAGGAATTACATTTGGTCGGGATTGATTACGAAATCCTATTGTCAGAGTGGTGTTTAAAATAATTTTATCCTGCTTTAACCACCGATAAAACAAGTGGAAGCGCCCTTAAGAGCCGATACCAACTATTATTCGGCCCCACTACCTCGAAAATCACAAACGAGCATTAAGTTGTTGGACTCTGGATTTACAAGGCGGAGCTACTCCTCCACATACTTTATAGGCAGCATCGAGACACCACGTGTGTGACATCCAAATGGTCATATGTCTCTTTCAGTACCATTTAGTCGAGAAGAGTCACGCAGTCGGCACACATGGCAAAGCAAATACTTCCTCAATTTTACTTGTTCACTCTGCTGTTAATTAGCTTGAAAAAAAAAACATCATAGACAATTCGTTCTTCACATCAGGAATGCACATTAAGTGTTGACTGGCTATGTAATCGTGACAGACGTCGTTATCTGGTTAAACTTGTGGGAAATGGCCTACAATTATATGTCGGATTTCTTATGTTGAAAAATATGTTCGCATAATTTCTTAATGTTAAAATCGCTGTGAACGTTTTCAATGATATGTTCATCAGTCGATTAACACGATAGTTTATCGGGCCCGGTGCGTTTATCACATACTAAAGGAACAACTTTGTGAACACGACAAACCATTCTCAATTCATTGGCCATGAGAATCAAAATGGATTAGAGACGAGAATCAAAATGGATTAGAGTATAACTTGGCAAGACATAGTTTCATATTGGACTTATTTGATTTTGAAATTAGTTCATAGTGAGGTTATATACCCCGTTATTCCGTTGAATTTTGGCAGATTTCGACGTCGAATCACAATATATCCGGCTTAGTTGACCGAGGTCAAGTCATCAAAATAGCATAAATCAGTATGTAAGCTTGTAGGCAATTAAAGTACCAACAAAATATCACGCATCGCGATCTGCTAGGAATGATCGATCATGACGTTATTGAAGTTAATCTAGATGCGAGTAAATAATGTCAATCACACGCACAGCAGAACGATACATATATACCACAAATATTTGCCGTCTATGGCCGATGATCCTGGGGGTATCTCGATAGTGTAACGATGCCTCAAATTTGTCATCAAGGAGAACATGTACCTCTCTGTTCAAGAACTTCTGGACCAGAATAGTCTACTGGCAGTTGCGATGTGATCACAATTGATGCAAGCGTCTGCCACGGCATACCTTGTGAAACCAAGGGTTTCAATATTTGGAGTAATGTTCACTACACATGCACATAGTCTACGAACTATACATCAAAACTCTCGAATGTAAAGATGTAAATGCATACATAGTCCCAAACAGTATAAATACAGTACTCCCAGATATTGCAGCTTATCCACAATAGTATAGTCAACAAGAGCAATTCATTACCTGGTCAAATGTCTTCGTACAAATAGGTTCATATTGGACTTATTTGATTTTGAAATTAGCTCATAGTGAGGTTATATACCCCATTATTCCATTGAATTTTGGCAGATTTCGACGTCGAATCACAATATATCCGGCTTAGTTGACCGATGTCAAGTCATCAAAATAGCATAAATCAGTATGTAAGCTTGTAGGCAATTAAAGTACCAACAAAATAAGCCTAATTACAGACCCCGATGTCAACAACATAATCATATCAAATACTCATTCTTGCTGTTAAAAATACTGTCTAAATATAGCATTTTTCGTGGATGGCCGATGACCCCCTAGGCGCGAACAACGAGTGTAACGACAAATACGAGCATTATATGTCCCAGAAAGACGCATTGAAGTCCACGTTGATTGGGTCGAAAACACAAAACAGCAATGAAACAGAAAAGAGCGTTCAGTGGTAGTTTATTCCTTATATGGTTGAAATAAAGAGCGTTTATTTCACTTCTGTAGGGAAAATTTATGACAGCTGGAAATCAACCATGGAAAGTATTCAGTGCATATGAAGCAGATATACCAATATATCGCTATGTATCTTACACCTACTTCCAAATTACGTGGACACAATTTGGAAGCTCGAATCAGCCATGTCCGTTTAAATATATGTGTAAGGGATCACGGCAAATGGAGATGTGGACCCATGTTCAACCAAATTTCAGAACTTCACCAAGAACAGTGCAACTATTGAAGTACATGCACATATAATCAAATTGCCAGTTTAGACAATAGACCTATGTACGGTACATCACTATCAAATATTTTAACATAAACATTCTTTATACATTTCCTATCAAGTCAATAACCTGCAGGGACGGGTGAAAACATTCCTCGCGTATACATGGGCTAGAAATTGAAGGAATTACATTTGGTCGGGATTGATTACGAAATCCTATTGTCAGAGTGGTGTTTAAAATAATTTTATCCTGCTTTAACCACCGATAAAACAAGTGGAAGCGCCCTTAAGAGCCGATACCAACTATTATTCGGCCCCACTACCTCGAAAATCACAAACGATCATTAAGTTGTTGGACTCTGGATTTACAAGGCGGAGCTACTCCTCCACATACTTTATAGGCAGCATCGAGACACCACGTGTGTGACATCCAAATGGTCATATGTCTCTTTCAGTACCATTTAGTCGAGAAGAGTCACGCAGTCGGCACACATGGCAAAGCAAATACTTCCTCAATTTTACTTGTTCACTCTGCTGTTAATTAGCTTGAAAAAAAAACATCATAGACAATTCGTTCTTCACATCAGGAATGCACATTAAGTGTTGACTGGCTATGTAATCGTGACAGACGTCGTTATCTGGTTAAACTTGTGGGAAATGGCCTACAATTATAAGTCGGATTTCTTATGTTGAAAAATATGTTCGCATAATTTCTTAATGTTAAAATCGCTGTGAACGTTTTCAATGATATGTTCATCAGTCGATTAACACGATAGTTTATCGGGCCCGGTGCGTTTATCACATACTAAAGGAACAACTTTGTGAACACGACAAACCATTCTCAATTCATTGGCCATGAGAATCAAAATGGATTAGAGACGAGAATCAAAATGGATTAGAGTATAACTTGGCAAGACATATCTGGAAACGTCTAAGATAAGTCATTTAAAAGAAGCCATACGAGCATGACAAGAATAAACTTCAAACATATTAGACTTAACTGATATCACGCATCGCGATCTGCTAGGAATGATCGAGCATGGCGTTATTGAAGTTAATCTAGATGCGAGTAAATAATGTCAATCACACGCACAGCAGAACGATACATATATACCACAAATATTTGCCGTCTATGGCCGATGATCCTGGGGGTATCTCGATAGTGTAACGATGTCTCAAATTTGTCATCAAGGAGAACATGTACCTCTCTGTTCAAGAACTTCTGGACCAGAATAGTCTACTGGCAGTTGCGATGTGATCACAATTGATGCAAGCGTCTGCCACGGCATACCTTGTGAAACCAAGGGTTTCAATATTTGGAGTAATGTTCACTACACATGCACATAGTCTACGAACTATACATCAAAACTCTCGAATGTAAAGATGTAAATGCATACATAGTCCCAAACAGTATAAATACAGTACTCCCAGATATTGCAGCTTATCCACAATAGTATAGTCAACAAGAGCAATTCATTACCTGGTCAAATGTCTTCGTACAAATAGGTTCATATTGGACTTATTTGATTTTGAAATTAGCTCATAGTGAGGTTATATACCCCATTATTCCATTGAATTTTGGCAGATTTCGACGTCGAATCACAATATATCCGGCTTAGTTGACCGATGTCAAGTCATCAAAATAGCATAAATCAGTATGTAAGCTTGTAGGCAATTAAAGTACCAACAAAATAAGCCTATTTACAGACCCCGATGTCAACAACATAATCAAATACTCATTCTTGCTGTTAAAAATACTGTCTAAATATAGCATTTTTCGTGGATGGCCGATGACCCCCTAGGCGCGAATAAAGAGTGTAACGACAAATACGAGCATTATATGTCCCAGAAAGGCGCATTGAAGTCCACGTTGATTGGGTCGAAAACACAAAACAGCAATGAAACAGAAAAGAGCGTTCAGTGGTAGTTTATTCATTATATGGTTGAAATAAAGAGCGTTTATTTCACTTCTGTAGGGAAAATTTATGACAGCTGGAAATCAACCATGGAAAGTATTCAGTGCATATGAAGCAGATATACCAATATATCGCTATGTATCTTACACCTACTTCCAAATTACGTGGACACAATTTGGAAGCTCGAATCAGCCATGTCCGTTTAAATATATGTGTAAGGGATCACGGCAAATGGAGATGTGGACCCATGTTCAACCAAATTTCATAACTTCACCAAGAACAGTGCAACTATTAAAGTACATGCACATATAATCAAATTGCCAGTTTAGACATAGACCTATGTACGGTACATCACTGTCAAATATTTTAACATAAACATTCTTTATACATTTCCTATCAAGTCAATAACCTGCAGGGACGGGTGAAAACATTCCTCGCGTATACATGGGCTAGAAATTGAAGGAATTACATTTGGTCGGGATTGATTACGAAATCCTATTGTCAGAGTGGTGTTTAAAATAATTTTATCCTGCTTTAACCACCGATAAAACAAGTGGAAGCGCCCTTAAGAGCCGATACCAACTATTATTCGGCCCCACTACCTCGAAAATCACAAACGATCATTAAGTTGTTGGACTCTGGATTTACAAGGCGGAGCTACTCCTCCACATACTTTATAGGCAGCATCGAGACACCACGTGTGTGACATCCAAATGGTCATATGTCTCTTTCAGTACCATTTAGTCGAGAAGAGTCACGCAGTCGGCACACATGGCAAAGCAAATACTTCCTCAATTTTACTTGTTCACTCTGCTGTTAATTAGCTTGAAAAAAAAACATCATAGACAATTCGTTCTTCACATCAGGAATGCACATTAAGTGTTGACTGGCTATGTAATCGTGACAGACGTCGTTATCTGGTTAAACTTGTGGGAAATGGCCTACAATTATAAGTCGGATTTCTTATGTTGAAAAATATGTTCGCATAATTTCTTAATGTTAAAATCGCTGTGAACGTTTTCAATGATATGTTCATCAGTCGATTAACACGATAGTTTATCGGGCCCGGTGCGTTTATCACATACTAAAGGAACAACTTTGTGAACACGACAAACCATTCTCAATTCATTGGCCATGAGAATCAAAATGGATTAGAGACGAGAATCAAAATGGATTAGAGTATAACTTGGCAAGACATATCTGGAAACGTCTAAGATAAGTCATTTAAAAGAAGCCATACGAGCATGACAAGAATAAACTTCAAACATATTAGACTTAACTGATATCACGCATCGCGATCTGCTAGGAATGATCGAGCATGACGTTATTGAAGTTAATCTAGATGCGAGTAAATAATGTCAATCACACGCACAGCAGAACGATACATATATACCACAAATATTTGCCGTCTATGGCCGATGATCCTGGGGGTATCTCGATAGTGTAACGATGTCTCAAATTTGTCATCAAGGAGAACATGTACCTCTCTGTTCAAGAACTTCTGGACCAGAATAGTCTACTGGCAGTTGCGATGTGATCACAATTGATGCAAGCGTCTGCCACGGCATACCTTGTGAAACCAAGGGTTTCAATATTTGGAGTAATGTTCACTACACATGCACATAGTCTACGAACTATACATCAAAACTCTCGAATGTAAAGATGTCAATGCATACATAGTCCCAAACAGTATCAATACAGTACTCCCAGATATTGCAGCTTATCCACAATAGTATAGTCAACAAGAGCAATTCATTACCTGGTCAAATGTCTTCGTACAAATAGGTTCATATTTGACCTAAGTATTCACATAGTTTCATATTGGACTTATTTGATTTTGAAATTAGCTCATAGTGAGGTTATATACCCCGTTATTCCGTTGAATTTTGGCAGATTTCGAACGTCGAATCACAATATATCCGGCTTAGTTGACCGAGGTCAAGTCATCAAAATAGCATAAATCAGTATGTAAGCTTGTAGGCAATTAAAGTACCAACAAAATAAGCCTATTTACAGACCCCGATGTCAACAACATAATCAAATACTCATTCTTGCTGTTAAAAATACTGTCTAAATATAGCATTTTTCGTGGATGGCCGATGACCCCCTAGGCGCGAATAAAGAGTGTAACGACAAATACGAGCATTATATGTCCCAGAAAGACGCATTGAAGTCCACGTTGATTGGGTCGAAAACACAAAACAGCAATGAAACAGAAAAGAGCGTTCAGTGGTAGTTTATTCCTTATATGGTTGAAATAAAGAGCGTTTATTTCACTTCTGTAGGGAAAATTTATGACAGCTGGAAATCAACCATGGAAAGTATTCAGTGCATATGAAGCAGATATACCAATATATCGCTATGTATCTTACACCTACTTCCAAATTACGTGGACACAATTTGGAAGCTCGAATCAGCCATGTCCGTTTAAATATATGTGTAAGAGATCACGGCAAATGGAGATGTGGACCCATGTTCAACCAAATTTCAGAACTTCACCAAGAACAGTGCAACTATTGAAGTACATGCACATATAATCAAATTGCCAGTTTAGACATAGACCTATGTACGGTACATCACTGTCAAATATTTTAACATAAACATTCTTTATACATTTCCTATCAAGTCAATAACCTGCAGGGACGGGTGAAAACATTCCTCGCGTATACATGGGCTAGAAATTGAAGGAATTACATTTGGTCGGGATTGATTACGAAATCCTATTGTCAGAGTGGTGTTTAAAATAATTTTATCCTGCTTTAACCACCGATAAAACAAGTGGAAGCGCCCTTAAGAGCCGATACCAACTATTATTCGGCCCCACTACCTCGACAATCACAAACGAGCATTAAGGTGTTGGACTCTGGATTTACAAGGCGGAGCTACTCCTCCACATACTTTATAGGCAGCATCGAGACACCACGTGTGTGACATCCAAATGGTCATATGTCTCTTTCAGTACCATTTAGTCGAGAAGAGTCACGCAGTCGGCACACATGGCAAAGCAAATAATTCCTCAATTTTACTTGTTCACTCTGCTGTTAATTAGCTTGAAAAAAAAACATCATAGACAATTCGTTCTTCACATCAGGAATGCACATTAAGTGTTGACTGGCTATGTAATCGTGACAGACGTCGTTATCTGGTTAAACTTGTGGGAAATGGCCTACAATTATAATTCGGATTTCTTATGTTGAAAAATATGTTCGCATATTTCTTAATGTTAAAATCGCTGTGAACGTTTTCATTGATATGTTCATCAGTCGATTAACACGATAGTTTATCGGGCCCGGTGCGTTTATCACATACTAAATGAACAACTTTGTGAACACGACAAACCATTCTCAATTCATTGGCCATGAGAATCAAAATGGATTAGAGACGAGAATCAAAATGGATTAGAGTATAACTTGGCAAGACATATCTGGAAACGTCTAAGATAAGTCATTTAAAAGAAGCCATACGAGCATGACAAGAATAAACTTCAAACATATTAGACTTAACTGATATCACGCATCGCGATCTGCTAGGAATGATCGATCATGACGTTATTGAAGTTAATCTAGATGCGAGTAAATAATGTCAATCACACGCACAGCAGAACGATACATATATACCACAAATATTTGCCGTCTATGGCCGATGATCCTGGGGGTATCTCGATAGTGTAACGATGCCTCAAATTTGTCATCAAGGAGAACATGTACCTCTCTGTTCAAGAACTTCTGGACCAGAATAGTCTACTGGCAGTTGCGATGTGATCACAATTGATGCAAGCGTCTGCCACGGCATACCTTGTGAAACCAAGGGTTTCAATATTTGGAGTAATGTTCACTACACATGCACATAGTCTACGAACTATACATCAAAACTCTCGAATGTAAAGATGTCAATGCATACATAGTCCCAAACAGTATCAATACAGTACTCCCAGATATTGCAGCTTATCCACAATAGTATAGTCAACAAGAGCAATTCATTACCTGGTCAAATGTCTTCGTACAAATAGGTTCATATTGGACTTATTTGATTTTGAAATTAGCTCATAGTGAGGTTATATACCCCATTATTCCATTGAATTTTGGCAGATTTCGACGTCGAATCACAATATATCCGGCTTAGTTGACCGATGTCAAGTCATCAAAATAGCATAAATCAGTATGTAAGCTTGTAGGCAATTAAAGTACCAACAAAATAAGCCTATTTACAGACCCCGATGTCAACAACATAATCAAATACTCATTCTTGCTGTTAAAAATACTGTCTAAATATAGCATTTTTCGTGGATGGCCGATGACCCCCTAGGCGCGAATAAAGAGTGTAACGACAAATACGAGCATTATATGTCCCAGAAAGACGCATTGAAGTCCACGTTGATTGGGTCGAAAACACAAAACAGCAATGAAACAGAAAAGAGCGTTCAGTGGTAGTTTATTCATTATATGGTTGAAATAAAGAGCGTTTATTTCACTTCTGTAGGGAAAATTTATGACAGCTGGAAATCAACCATGGAAAGTATTCAGTGCATATGAAGCAGATATACCAATATATCGCTATGTATCTTACACCTACTTCCAAATTACGTGGACACAATTTGGAAGCTCGAATCAGCCATGTCCGTTTAAATATATGTGTAAGGGATCACGGCAAATGGAGATGTGGACCCATGTTCAACCAAATTTCAGAACTTCACCAAGAACAGTGCAACTATTAAAGTACATGCACATATAATCAAATTGCCAGTTTAGACATAGACCTATGTACGGTACATCACTATCAAATATTTTAACATAAACATTCTTTATACATTTCCTATCAAGTCAATAACCTGCAGGGACGGGTGAAAACATTCCTCGCGTATACATGGGCTAGAAATTGAAGGAATTACATTTGGTCGGGATTGATTACGAAATCCTATTGTCAGAGTGGTGTTTAAAATAATTTTATCCTGCTTTAACCACCGATAAAACAAGTGGAAGCGCCCTTAAGAGCCGATACCAACTATTATTCGGCCCCACTACCTCGACAATCACAAACGAGCATTAAGTTGTTGGACTCTGGATTTACAAGGCGGAGCTACTCCTCCACATACTTTATAGGCAGCATCGAGACACCACGTGTGTGCCATCCAAATGGTCATATGTCTCTTTCAGTACCATTTAGTCGAGAAGAGTCACGCAGTCGGCACACATGGCAAAGCAAATAATTCCTCAATTTTACTTGTTCACTCTGCTGTTAATTAGCTTGAAAAAAAACATCATAGACAATTCGTTCTTCACATCAGGAATGCACATTAAGTGTTGACTGGCTATGTAATCGTGACAGACGTCGTTATCTGGTTAAACTTGTGGGAAATGGCCTACAATTATAAGTCGGATTTCTTATGTTGAAAAATATGTTCGCATAATTTCTTAATGTTAAAATCGCTGTGAACGTTTTCAATGATATGTTCATCAGTCGATTAACACGATAGTTTATCGGGCCCGGTGCGTTTATCACATACTAAAGGAACAACTTTGTGAACACGACAAACCATTATCAATTCATTGGCCATGAGAATCAAAATGGATTAGAGACGAGAATCAAAATGGATTAGAGTATAACTTGGCAAGACATATCTGGAAACGTCTAAGATAAGTCATTTAAAAGAAGCCATACGAGCATGACAAGAATAAACTTCAAACATATTAGACTTAACTGATATCACGCATCGCGATCTGCTAGGAATGATCGATCATGACGTTATTGAAGTTAATCTAGATGCGAGTAAATAATGTCAATCACACGCACAGCAGAACGACACATATATACCACAAATATTTGCCGTCTATGGCCGATGATCCTGGGGGTGTCTCGATAGTGTAACGATGCCTCAAATTTGTCATCAAGGAGAAAATGTACCTCTCTGTTCAAGAACTTCTGGACCAGAATAGTCTACTGGCAGTTGCGATGTGATCACAATTGATGCAAGCGTCTGCCACGGCATACCTTGTGAAACCAAGGGTTTCAATATTTGGAGTAATGTTCACTACACATGCACATAGTCTACGAACTATACATCAAAACTCTCGAATGTAAAGATGTCAATGCATACATAGTCCCAAACAGTATCAATACAGTACTCCAGATATTGCAGCTTATCCACAATAGTGTAGTCAACAAGAGCAATTCATTACCTGGTCAAATGTCTTCGTACAAATAGGTTCATATTTGACCTAAGTATTCACATAGTTTCATATTGGACTTATTTGATTTTGAAATTAGCTCATAGTGAGGTTATATACCCCGTTATTCCATTGAATTTTGGCAGATTTCGACGTCAAATCACAATATATCCGGCTTAGTTGACCGAGGTCAAGTCATCAAAATAGCATAAATCAGTATGTAAGCTTGTAGGCAATTAAAGTACCAACAAAATAAGCCTATTTACAGACCCCGATGTCAACAACATAATCAAATACTCATTCTTGCTGTTAAAAATACTGTCTAAATATAGCATTTTTTTTCGTGGATGGCCGATGACCCCCTAGGGGCGAATAAAAGAGTGTAACGACAAATACGAGCATTATATGTCCCAGAAAGACGCATTGATGTCCACTTGATTGGGTCGAAAACACAAAACAGCAATGAAACAGAAAAGAGCGTTCAGTGGTAGTTTATTCCTTATATGGTCGAAATAAAGAGCGTTTCTTTCACTTCTGTAGGGAAAATGTAAGACAGCTGGAAATCAACCATGGACAGTATTTTTCAGTGCATATGAAGCAGATATACCAATATATCGTTATGTATCTTACACCTACTTCCAAATTACGTGGACACAATTTGGAAGCTCGAATCAGCCATGTCCGTTTAAATATATGTGTAAGGGATCACGGCAAATGGAGATGTGGACCTATGTTCAACCAAATTTCAGAACTTCACCAAGAACAGTGCAACTATTGAAGTACATGCACATATAATGAAATTGCCAGTTTAGACATAGACCTATGTACGGTACATCACTATCAAATATTTTAACATAAACATTCTTTATACATTTCCTATCAAGTCAATAACCTGCAGGGACGGGCGAAAACATTCCTCGCGTATACATGGGCTAGAAATTGAAGGAATCACATTTGGTCGGGATTGATTACGAAATCCTATTGTCAGAGTTGTGTTTAAAATAATTTTATCCTGCTTTAACCACCGATAAAACAAGTGGAAGCGCCCTTAAGAGCCGATACCAACTATTATTCGGCCCCACTACCTCGACAATCACAAACGAGCATTAAGGTGTTGGACTCTGGATTTACAAGGCGGGGCTACTCCTCCACATACTTTATAGGCAGCATCGAGACACCACGTGTGTGACATCCAAATGGTCATATGTCTCGTTCAGTACCATTTAGTCGAGAAGAGTCACGCAGTCGGCACACATGGCAAAGCAAATAATTCCTCAATTTTACTTGTTCACTCTGCTGTTAATTAGCTTGAAAAAAAACATCATAGACAATTCGTTCTTCACATCAGGAATGCACATTAAGTGTTGACTGGCTATGTAATCGTGACAGACGTCGTTATCTGGTTAAACTTGTGGGAAATGGCCTATAATTATAAGTCGGATTTCTTATGTTGAAAAATATGTTCGCATAATTTCTTAATGTTAAAATCGCTGTGAACGTTTTCAATGATATGTTCATCAGTCGATTAACACGATAGTTTATCGGGCCCGGTGCGTTTATCACATACTAAAGGAACAACTTTGTGAACACGACAAACCATTCTCAATTCATTGGCCATGAGAATCAAAATGGATTAGAGACGAGAATCAAAATGGATTAGAGTATAACTTGGCAAGACATATCTGGAAACGTCTAAGATAAGTCATTTAAAAGAAGCCATACGAGCATGACAAGAATAAACTTCAAACATATTATACTTAACTGATATCACGCATCGCGATCTGCTAGGAATGATCGATCATGACGTTATTGAAGTTAATCTAGATGCGAGTAAATAATGTCAATCACACGCACAGCAGAACGATACATATATACCACAAATATTTGCCGTCTATGGCCGATGATCCTGGGGGTGTCTCGATAGTGTAACGATGCCTCAAATTTGTCATCAAGGAGAAAATGTACCTCTCTGTTCAAGAACTTCTGGGCCAGAATAGTCTACTGGCAGTTGCGATGTGATCATAATTGATGCAAGCGTCTGCCACGGCATACCTTGTGAAACCAAGGGTTTCAATATTTGGAGTGATGTTCACTACACATGCACATAGTCTACGAACTATACATCAAAACTCTCGAATGTAAAGATGTCAATGCATACATAGTCCCAAACAGTATCAATACAGTACTCCCAGATATTGCAGCTTATCCACAATAGTATAGTCAACAAAAGCAATTCATTACCTGGTCAAATGTCTTCGTACAAATAGGTTCATATTGGACTTATTTGATTTTGAAATTAGCTCATAGTGAGGTTATATACCCCATTATTCCATTGAATTTTGGCAGATTTCGACGTCGAATCACAATATATCCGGCTTAGTTGACCGAGGTCAAGTCATCAAAATAGCATAAATCAGTATGTAAGCTTGTATGGAATTTTAAAGTACCAACAAAATAAGCCTATTTACAGACCCCGATGTCAACAACATAATCAAATACTCATTCTTGCTGTTAAAAATACTGTCTAAATATAGCATTTTTCGTGGATGGCCGATGACCCCCTAGGCGCGAATAAAGAGTGTAACGACAAATACGAGCATTATGTGTCCCAGAAAGACGCATTGAAGTCCACGTTGATTGGGTCGAAAACACAAAACAGCAATGAAACAGAAAAGAGCGTTCAGTGGTAGTTTATTCATTATATGGTTGAAATAAAGAGCGTTTATTTCACTTCTGTAGGGAAAATTTATGACAGCTGGAAATCAACCATGGAAAGTATTCAGTGCATATGAAGCAGATATACCAATATATCGCTATGTATCTTACACCTACTTCCAAATTACGTGGACACAATTTGGAAGCTCGAATCAGCCATGTCCGTTTAAATATATGTGTAAGGGATCACGGCAAATGGAGATGTGGACCCATGTTCAACCAAATTTCAGAACTTCACCAAGAACAGTGCAACTATTGAAGTACATGCACATATAATCAAATTGCCAGTTTAGACATAGACCTATGTACGGTACATCACTATCAAATATTTTAACATAAACATTCTTTATACATTTCCTATCAAGTCAATAACCTGCAGGGACGGGTGAAAACATTCCTCGCGTATACATGGGCTAGAAATTGAAGGAATTACATTTGGTCGGGATTGATTACGAAATCCTATTGTCAGAGTGGTGTTTAAAATAATTTTATCCTGCTTTAACCACCGATAAAACAAGTGGAAGCGCCCTTAAGAGCCGATACCAACTATTATTCGGCCCCACTACCTCGACAATCACAAACGAGCATTAAGGTGTTGGACTCTGGATTTACAAGGCGGAGCTACTCCTCCACATACTTTATAGGCAGCATCGAGACACCACGTGTGTGACATCCAAATGGTCATATGTCTCTTTCAGTACTATTTAGTCGAGAAGAGTCACGCAGTCGGCACACATGGCAAAGCAAATAATTCCTCAATTTTACTTGTTCACTCTGCTGTTAATTAGCTTGAGAAAAAAACATCATAGACAATTCGTTCTTCACATCAGGAATGCACATTAAGTGTTGACTGGCTATGTAATCGTGACAGACGTCGTTATCTGGTTAAACTTGTGGGAAATGGCCTACAATTATAATTCGGATTTCTTATGTTGAAAAATATGTTCGCATATTTCTTAATGTTAAAATCGCTGTGAACGTTTTCAATGATATGTTCATCAGTCGATTAACACGATAGTTTATCGGGCCCGGTGCGTTTATCACATACTAAAGGAACAACTTTGTGAACACGACAAACCATTCTCAATTCATTGGCCATGAGAATCAAAATGGATTAGAGACGAGAATCAAAATGGATTAGAGTATAACTTGGCAAGACATATCTGGAAACGTCTAAGATAAGTCATTTAAAAGAAGCCATACGAGCATGACAAGAATAAACTTCAAACATATTAGACTTAACTGATATCACGCATCGCGATCTGCTAGGAATGATCGATCATGACGTTATTGAAGTTAATCTAGATGCGAGTAAATAATGTCAACCACACGCACAGCAGAACGATACATATATACCACAAATATTTGCCGTCTATGGCCGATGATCCTGGGGGTGTCTCGATAGTGTAACGATGCCTCAAATTTGTCATCAAGGAGAAAATGTACCTCTCTGTTCAAGAACTTCTGGACCAGAATAGTCTACTGGCAGTTGCGATGTGATCACAATTGTTGCAAGCGTCTGCCACGGCATACCTTGCGAAACCAAGGGTTTCAATATTTGGAGTAATGTTCACTACACATGCACATAGTCTACGAACTATACATCAAAACTCTCGAATGTAAAGATGTCAATGCATACATAGTCCCAAACAGTATCAATACAGTACTCCCAGATAGTGCAGCTTATCCACAATAGTATAGTCAACAAGAGCAATTCATTACCTGGTCAAATGTCTTCGTACAAATAGGTTCATATTTGACCTAACTATTCACATAGTTTCATATTGGACTTATTTGATTTTGAAATTAGCTCATAGTGAGGTTATATACCCCATTATTCCATTGAATTTTGGCAGATTTCGACGTCGAATCACAATATATCCGGCTTAGTTGACCGAGGTCAAGTCATCAAAATAGCATACATCAGTATGTAAGCTTGTAGGCAATTAAAGTACCAACAAAATAAGCCTATTTACAGACCCCGATGTCAACAACATAATCAAATACTCATTCTTGCTGTTAAAAATACTGTCTAAATATAGCATTTTTCGTGGATGGCCGATGACCCCCTAGGCGCGAATAAAGAGTGTAACGACAAATACGAGCATTATATGTCCCAGAAAGACGCATTGAAGTCCACGTTGATTGGGTCGAAAACACAAAACAGCAATGAAACAGATAAGAGCGTTCAGTGGTAGTTTATTCCTTATATGGTTGAAATAAAGAGCGTTTCTTTCACTTCAGTAGGGAAAATTTAAGACAGCTGGAAATCAACCATGGACAGTATTTTTCAGTGCATATGAAGCAGATATACCAATATATCGTTATGTATCTTACACCTACTTCCAAATTACGTGGACACAATTTGGAAGCTCGAATCAGCCATGTCCGTTTAAATATATGTGTAAGGGATCACGGCAAATGGAGATGTGGACCTATGTTCAACCAAATTTCAGAACTTCACCAAGAACAGTGCAACTATTGAAGTACATGCACATATAATGAAATTGCCAGTTTAGACATAGACCTATGTACGGTACATCACTATCAAATATTTTAACATAAACATTCTTTATACATTTCCTATCAAGTCAATAACCTGCAGGGACGGGTGAAAACATTCCTCGCGTATACATGGGCTAGAAATTGAAGGAATTACATTTGGTCGGGATTGATTACGAAATCCTATTGTCAGAGTGGTGTTTAAAATAATTTTATCCTGCTTTAACCACCGATAAAACAAGTGGAAGCGCCCTTAAGAGCCGATACCAACTATTATTCGGCCCCACTACCTCGACAATCACAAACGAGCATTAAGTTGTTGGACTCTGGATTTACAAGGCGGAGCTACTCCTCCACATGCTTTATAGGCAGCATCGAGACACCACGTGTGTGACATCCAAATGGTCATATGTCTCTTTCAGTACCATTTAGTCGAGAAGAGTCACGCAGTCGGCACACATGGCAAAGCAAATAATTCCTCAATTTTACTTGTTCACTCTGCTGTTAATTAGCTTGAAAAAAAAACATCATAGACAATTCGTTCTTCACATCAGGAATGCACATTAAGTGTTGACTGGCTATGTAATCGTGACAGACGTCGTTATCTGGTTAAACTTGTGGGAAATGGCCTACAATTATAAGTCGGATTTCTTATGTTGAAAAATATGTTCGCATAATTTCTTAATGTTAAAATCGCTGTGAACGTTTTCAATGATATGTTCATCAGTCGATTAACACGATAGTTTATCGGGCCCGGTGCGTTTATCACATACTAAAGGAACAACTTTGTGAACACGACAAACCATTCTCAATTCATTGGCCATGAGAATCAAAATGGATTAGAGACGAGAATCAAAATGGATTAGAGTATAACTTGGCAAGACATATCTGGAAACGTCTAAGATAAGTCATTTAAAAGAAGCCATACGAGCATGACAAGAATAAACTTCAAACATATTAGACTTAACTGATATCACGCATCGCGATCTGCTAGGAATGATCGATCATGACGTTATTGAAGTTAATCTAGATGCGAGTAAATAATGTCAACCACACGCACAGCAGAACGATACATATATACCACAAATATTTGCCGTCTATGGCCGATGATCCTGGGGGTGTCTCGATAGTGTAACGATGCCTCAAATTTGTCATCAAGGAGAAAATGTACCTCTCTGTTCAAGAACTTCTGGACCAGAATAGTCTACTGGCAGTTGCGATGTGATCACAATTGTTGCAAGCGTCTGCCACGGCATACCTTGCGAAACCAAGGGTTTCAATATTTGGAGTAATGTTCACTACACATGCACATAGTCTACGAACTATACATCAAAACTCTCGAATGTAAAGATGTCAATGCATACATAATCCCAAGGGATCACGGCAAATGGAGATGTGGACCTATGTTCAACCAAATTTCAGAACTTCACCAAGAACAGTGCAACTATTGAAGTACATGCCCATATAATGAAATTGCCAGTTTAGACATAGACCTATGTACGGTACATCACTATCAAATATTTTAACATAAACATTCTTTATACATTTCCTATCAAGTCAATAACCTGCAGGGACCTCGACAATCACAAACGAGCATTAAGTTGTTGGACTCTGGATTTACAAGGCGGAGCTACTCCTCCACATACTTTATATGCAGCATCGAGACACCACGTGTGTGACATCCAAATGGTCATATGTCTCTTTCAGTACAATTTAGTCGAGAAGAGTCACGTAGTCGGCACACATGGCAAAGCAAATAATTCCTCAATTTTTCTTGTTCACTCTGCTGTTAATTAGCTTGGGAAAAAAACATAGACAATTCGTTCTTCACATCAGGAATCGCACATTAAGTGTTGACTGGCTATGTAACCGTGACAGACGTCGTTATCTGGTTTAACTTGTGGGAAATGGCCTACAATTATAAGTCGGATTCCTTATGTTGAAAAATATGTTCGCATAATTTCTTAATGTTAAAATCGCTGTGAACGTTTTCAATGATATGTTTATCCGTCGATGAACACGATAGTTTATCGGGCCCGGTGCGTGTATCACATACTAAAGGAACAACTTTGTGAACACGACAAACCATTCTCAATTCATTGGCCATGAGAATCAAAATGGATTAGAGACGAGAATCAAAATGGATTAGAGTTTAACTTGGCAAGAAATATCTCTTTCTACGAGCATCCTGTAACCCAAAAAGACGCATTGAAGTAAAGAAAAATACAAACGTGAACAATGTGTTTGGGTCCCAAACAAAAAACAGCCACGTACACGACATGGAACAGAAAAGAGCGATACGTGTTATTCTATTCCTGATATGGTAGCAATAAAGAGCGTTTACTGAATTCGGGCGAAAAATTTAATACGACTGGAAAATGTTTGTGACTTGGGAATTGTTTTTCAAAGCATATTAAGCCGGCATACCAATATTTTGTGTAGTTATCGTGTATCCTATCCGTCCCTCCAAGTTACGTAGACAAAATTTGGAGGCTCGAATGAGCCATGTCCGTTTCACACAAACTGTAGATAATTATGCGCGATCTCAATTATTACCCTTTGTACTCGTTTGAAACGTAAAACTGATGGATGATTTCGTGGATTTTCGCTACGACTGCCATGCGAATGGGGATGATTGAAAGTAGTTTTCAATTTAACTTGCTTGGTAAGATGAAAATTGGCTCATGAACTTTTGACTAATTTTGTTAACGTGCATCCTTAATCCTTTACCCAACAACACGGCCAAAAACGCCCAAATAAAGCTTCAACAGCCTATAATATCTTCGGTCTGTCTCAATAACACCATACAAATATGGATATCATTGGAACCGGTTCATTGACCACATTGTGATGGTTACGGTTATGCCCTGTGCCAATGCATTCTCTTATATATGCGAGTCGACCATAGGTCGCCTCGCATATATAAGAGCATGCATTGGCCTAAAAAAAAATATTTTTTAACACTTTTTACCATTTTTTCTTACATTCTTTAACAATTTTATAATTTTTTCTTACATTTTTTAACAATTTTTATAATATTTTTCTGCATTCTTTGACAATTTTATCATTTTTAATATGTGTTAAGCCAATGCATTCTCTTATATATGCGAGGCGACCTATGGTCGACTCGCATATATAAGAGAATGCATTGGCACAGGGCCGTTCTGTTGGGTAAAGGGTTAAGTGACTTTACACTGTAGATTGTGTATTCGTGGTGTAATTGTACGTTCCGTTTACCGAACCACTACACGTATATATGTCAGAACGTTTCCATAAGACACTTCGATGGAAGCAGACCGTCATCTCAACGAGTTCCTTTCTGAATTTCGACCCAGTTATACAATACAGATAGAAGTTAGCTGCGTTGTTACATGTGACCAGCACACTCGCTATTGGTCTTGCTAATTTAATGCCGTAAGACTGTATCTGCAAACCGAACACAAAGACGTCGAATATGGTTATAGGCAGGGTCCACGCAAGGTACGTTATGCTAAGAGTCAGCAATAACTTGGTGAGCTCTCGAGATCCCTGTCTTACTCTTGGTGTTGCCATATTATTCGCAACAGCATTTAAATTATTCCTGGTGCGGCGAGCTTCCAGAATTATAACGGAATTTCCGGCCACAATGAGTAGGAATGGAATAAGAGAAAATGCTGCCATGTTAATCCAGATCCAGTAATTTTCGAAGAAGTGTTTGTAATATGTAGATATGATTGGTCTGCATTTACCTATGTCCAATAACCGAAATCCATATAGCACGTGTGAATTCAGTATGATGAGACAGATTCCAATTACCACCAGTGTTGCTGCTGCACTCTTCTTGGTATATTTCCTTGAATGTGGAAATCGAATGGAGATGGCTCTCTCCGCAGTGATTGCAACGAGTGTCCACCCAGAATAATCAGTGAAGAAATACAACATGAATTGGAGTGTTTTACAAGCTAGGTCTGAGGTCTCCCGAATATCAAAGTCGAATACAACAATTAGCCAATCGCAAGCGAGTATGACTATCAGCGATAATGAGTCCACTATTGCTAGAGTGATCAAATAAACTGGCATTGTTCCGTTTCTCATCTTTTCCCGACTAAACACAAGTGTCGAGAGAATGTTTCCTGTAAGTCCAACTATTAAGATAATAGGAGGGAATATTATCGATATCCATTTTCCAGCCGTATTTAGAGCCGAACTATCCGTTGATTCGGAATTATTACCAAGAACATCCATTTCCGTAGTAGATATAATACCTGTCATATTACCGATATGCGTCGAAATGTTCTCCATATTCGGAGCGTATATATGTTCTTAATTTCGCGATCCGAATGGTGGTTATATGTACATAACATGCATTACAACGTTCGATTCCACTCAACCAAAGTAGACTCCAATCCGGATACATGAATAGCAACGTTTTATTCATAAAGGATTGATTGTGATGTCGCCAGTTGCTCCTAATGGATTTTCTTCTATAATGGTGTTTTATACAGCAAACTGAATGTTGATTGTTTAAACGTCTAACGCATTGTAGCGGTCGATTCCACTAAACCGTGCAACACGGACTTCAGTTCGCATGTAACTACGCTTTATTCATAGTTTGATGCATTTAACCCTTTACCCAACAAAACGGTCAAAAACGCCCAAAGAAAGCTTCAACAGCCTAAAATATCTTTGGTCTGTCTCAATAACACCATACAAATATGGATATCATTGGAACCGGTTCATTGACCACATTGTGATGGTTACAGTTATGCCCTGTGCCAATGCATTCTCTTATATATGCGAGTCGACCATAGGTCGCCTCGCATATATAAGAGAATGCATTGGCATTGACCATTTTTTCTTACATTCTTTAACAATTTTATAATTTTTTCTTACATTTTTTAACAATTTTTATAATATTTTTCTACATTCTTTTACAATTTTATCATTTTTAATATGTGTTAAGCCAATGCATTCTCTTATATATGGTCGACTCGCATATATAAGAGAATGCATTGGCACAGGGCCGTTCTGTTGGGTAAAGGGTTAATAGGCCAGCCTGTTCTCCTGAAAATAAGCTCATGTTAAAGTTTCTTTCACAAATAAGTCCATATCGGCATTATTTGAATCTGAATTACGATCTACATGAACCTAAATCGACTTACCAGATGTACGATCTTTATAATGTGTTTTCACTGTGATCAGCACCATAAAACGGACTAATGGGTATCATCAGCCCACTATAGAATTTCAGAACCAAAATATGTCTAATGTGAACCTAAACGCACGAAGATATGTTGAATAGACATGCTTTCAAGGCTAACAGTCAAATTGAAGCGTGCAGCGGACTCACAATAATTAAAAGATAAGCGATTCATTTTTCATTTTTCCACGATTTTCAATTACGCTCGCGAACTTCTGAACTCTGAACACATTTCCACGTAAAAAGGTTTTTAACGATCCCATTGTTAATGTATCTGAACCGATTGCTGCATTATGGACTATGTATATGCTGGCCCGAACATAAATCGACTCCAAGCCTATATAAATGATTCAGTTGTGAAGATTATACCTTTGCTAAGAACCATATATAATCCGATCACGAACACCATCGATATCTGTTATAGCAATACTAAACACTGTGAACCCATTCCGGATATCGTAGGGTGAGACATTCTTACCCCCTTACAATAAAGTCGCAATTAAATGTCTAGTTTGGTTGCTTTTATGCAGCGGGTTTAAGGCAGTCTTTTTAGTGGCCTTGACTTTTATTTCCGGGTGGAGGTAACCCGGAAGTAAGAGTCCTAATCTAGTTTGTCATTCACCATTCTATAGTCAGATATACTTTGTCCCGCCTCCTCCCCATAGCACCTTGGTTTTAGATTAATAGTATATTGTGGAATTGTTGGTAGGTTTCCCATTGGGTTTCCTCACATTCAGAACGAGTAATCACTTATTGCCCATGGAAGATGGAACGATATCGATTTACGGGACAGAGCATGCACATTATGTAAGAGCGGTCGACTTCGAGATAAATTTCGTTACCTCTTAGAGTGTTATACATTTAGACACACAAGGAACAATCTCCTACCAATTATGAAGTGCAAATAAAATCAACACAGAAACCATGTGCGAAATCCGAACACGATAGACCTTGCACTATTGAGAAAGTTGTCTAATTTTATTAGATTAGTCCTAAAAGAGTTTGAAGATAACCAATCATAACCCCAGCTGCTCAATTTGATAACAATAACTATAAATGAATTTACTTTGTCCACAATGACCCATTAACCCTACCGGTTGAGGAGTAGAACGACATATATGTCGTTTCAGGAAGTGTTATTTTATGTAGACATAACTTCAATAAATCATCTGATTAATAAATGATTTGTATAGGAGTTATTTTGATTTTAATATTAAAATATAATGTCCCAAATGTATAAGTGCAATTGGTTATGATAACACACGTTAACAAAAAATGCAAATAATTAAAACGAATTATTGGACCCTTTTGACCCGAACTTGTTAATAATTATTGCTATGACGTTACAGATACTCTCCAAATGGTTAAAGATACATAATCCGATTAAGCGCCCCTCAATTACTACTTATTTGGGTTAGGGGGCAAACAATATTTGATTCGAGTCGAGGAACCGACCTATCAAGTTTCAGAGTTATTAGATATCGATTTTTGAAATCTATTATTTTTTCCCATCGAGACTTATTAGTGGCCCAGTAAAATGTCGACGAGCCAACGGTCTCGGACCAAATTGCAGATGAAGAGGGATAAAAATCAAGAGGCTTTGTGTTGATAATAAGGCCAAATTTCGTCGAACAACATGTTCATAAATAACACGTTTCGGCTAATTTAGTGGTTGGCATTATTTTGGGCAATTGATCGATTCAGATAACTGAAGTGGCATTTCTAAAAATGTTGTTTTGTTGGCATCTGATTATATGGGGACCATCGAATTGGATTGAGTACATTTAAGTTCGATGACTGGGATATATACCCATTGAAGCTTATCAAATTAGATTGAAGTAAGGTAGATATATCGAAATGGTATATTATTATTATTTGATATGAACGTGGTTATTTGCTCTAGGGTTCTTTTTGTCTGTGTCTCGTATGATCTAGATCCCGAACCTGATTGATACGCGTGTCGTGTAATAATTATGCATCTACCTATATCCATTATATACATTCAGACGACTATATTTTTACTGTATGCACGTACTACTATAAATTAGCCCAGACCGACTCTGGAGCTTACTATCAAAGTAACTTGTAACGCGGTTTTTGATAGCAGTGAGTGGACAAGCCGTGTATAATTCTTAGTAATTTATACTGCTCCGGTTCACACACTAAAGCATGTGACACGCCATATCAAATCCAGTCGTAAGTCGGGATTTTTTTACCCTGTGCCAATGCATTCTCTTATATGCGAGTCGACCATAGGTCGCCTCGCATATATAAGAGAATGCATTGGCCTAACAATTTTTTACAATTTTAATAATTTTTTCTTGTATTCTTTAACAATTTTATAATTTCACCCATACAGAGCCCCAGACAAACATGAGCAGACGACACTCTTATATATGCTTCTATGTATGTGTGGGGCTCCCTGCAGAGTAATGTATGTTTTTTATTTTATGTCCTAAAAATTGTAAGAAACATTTATTTTAAAAAAATGATAAAAAATTGTTAGGCCAATGCATTCTCTTATATATGCGAGGCGACCTATGGTCGAATCGCATATATAAGAGAATGCATTGGCACAGGGTAAAAAAATCCCGACTTACGACTGGATTTGATATGGCGGGTCACATATAGGCTTATGCGAAGATATGTTAAGACGGAAAATCAGTGGGTAGTGTAGAGGCTCCTTGTGCGGATGTTTGATGATAAACCATGCGATTCATTTGTAGCTGCTATGGACGTAAACCAACAACGTACAGGCCGGATTCGTCATCTCCGATTTAAACCTTCGAGTTTAAACCGGGTTTAAACCTACATTGGCGGTCCAACCAAACCGGGTCTAAGGGGGTGTTTTTGTCGTTCAGTTACCAACTAATTGACAACTCGATTTGGTTATATGCGCATACATTCAAACTACCCTCTTACCAATCGGGCCAAAAGACAAGCCGATATAATAGTTGTTGACATTTCATAAATTATCGGGAACGCGTTCACGATTTATTCATTGAGAAATTAGTATCGCTCATGGACCATTAATCCGATCTCTTTGTGTGTATAAATCAATCTGACAAAACGCATGTCTCTCAATACGAGTTTCACGCGCTGATTATCACTTTGTTTGTGATTGATATTCTGCAAGATGCTTTACCCGCAAAGACAAAATTTGGTGTATTTACATGTACATCTGTATATATTAAAGGGTATAGGAGCTGTATGTATGTATGTCCGTTTGTCCGTTCGCAACTGTTCTAAAACTGATTTAAAAATAAGAAAATTTTAATTTAAAACAAATTTAAAAATTGTGTTGTTAAATTGAGTAAGGAGTTGTATCTAACAAGAAACAATATTTAGAATATATATTAATATTTGTTTGTTTTAAATTTAATTAAATTTTTCTTAAATTAAAATGATCAAAATGTACGCAAATGAGACGCAGGCTCCTGTCGCACGAAGGGGCCTCTGACGCTGAATAAAGGCTCCGTAATCGAGTCAATCCTCGACCAAGAGGTCAGTCAAGTAAAAGCAATTTGCTTATCAGTACACACCAGAAGCGGCATCTGAACTGTTTCAAGTGGGCAACCATACTGAGGCACAGCTTTTAATAAAGAAATATATTACATACGTTGCTTTTTTCAATGTAATAAATTTTCCGTCATGCAGAAAACCAAAACGTTCCCAGTTTTGAACTGGTGGAATTTATGGGCGGAGCCAGAGTAGAGCTTTGTGGCATGATCTACATCAAAATAAGTTTTCAAATTTGACTCATATAGCAATATAAGTTTACGATTGCCAACTATGTGTATAGCATATCTGGTCATACAGTAGCATCGTTTTTGGTGTCAAAATTAAACCGTTGAACCATTCAAATGAATTTGTAGATAGTTGTAAAAATCATATTGAAGGAACATGTCCATATCTGAGCAAAGCTCGCGTGCGAATGAATCAACTGTGACATGACAACACCAGTCGGCAGCCGCCACTTAGACACGCCCTCACTCGAGATTGTTTACAGCTCCACAATTGGATTGATTGTTTGACAATTCTAAACCGCGATGAAGAAAAGACGGATTCGTCATCTAAAGTTTAGCCTCGGTAAAGCTGGTTTAGCTGGACCGCCGAATTAGATGGTTTAGTTGCCTGTTTAAGATATTGACAAAAGCTTATCCCCACACGCTTTATAGGTGTGAGTGCTTCTCGCTTATAAATTTCCAATCAAAATATGGTCGCTGTCGTAATTATTGATTTTCGCAATCAATAAAACGAGGCGGTCCGCATTAGGAAAGTACGATTGATTATCTCGTCGATATAGAGACACTACTGCTAAAACACTGGTTTGGCTGGACCAGGTTTAAACCAGAGATGACGAATGCGTCACTTAGACCTGCGGTCGCGGGTTTAATCCACGGATTGTGCTGACTCACGGCGGTTTTAACCTAGATGTTTACGCAGACCAGGTTTAAACATGAGATGACGAATCGGGCCACAATTTCTGATGTAAGATTTGTTTCGTAGTGTTAAATATAAGCAATATGCAGACTATAATTTCTATCCTATGGACCATGGCTTCATCAAGTGGAAACTCAGTGTCCCCATAAACGGTTGTAGTTCAAAATCCGCCTATTATCTGCTTATTATAGAACTTGTTTTTTGTAGATAATCTGCTTAGAATCGCCTCATTTTGATTAATAATGTGCTGAAATGAGTGCGTGTAATCACATTATTAAATCATAATGAAGATATTCTAGGCAATTTATGTGCGCACAAAGAAGCCATTCAGGACTTTTCAGGTGAACGCTCTTTAACAAGTGTTTTCACTGTGGTCCGCGCCGTGAAATGAAATAACTGGTATGAGTCCATTCAGCTGCTTATTTCAGAATAAAATAATCACATTTGTACCTATTTCACATTTAGATCGATTATGTGCGTATATGTTGGATATGTTGGGTTGCTTGTTTCAACAGACAGTCACATTAATCCGTTCAGCTATGTTGGTTATAGGATGTTCACGTCTGATTCAGCAGCCACATAGACCTCATATGGCAACAAATGACATGGATATCCACATCATATATTGTTATATATTGCTATGCACAAAAAGAACAGCATATACTCGCGCCAATACGCACATAATGACATATAATGTGAAATAGGTACATAATGTGATTATTTTGTTCTGAAATAAGAAGATAATGGACTAATATCGCATATAATCTACCTAGAGTCGCCTCATTATGAGTCGATAATATGACTAAAATGCTCTCATTTTCAGCATATTATCGACTTAAAATGAAGCTTTAAGCAGATTATCTACCTAAATTTATCTATATTATTAGCAGATAATGTGCGGGTTTTAGGGAAAACAGGCTGAAAAGAATGATGCCGTTCGCAAACGCACTCGGGTTATAGCATAACTTGGCTCACATCGATGGACGAGGCTCTCATATTGAGCCACATTTGATAGCCCCGATTCAGACTCACTCGGCTCACATCGATGGATGAGGCTTTCACATTGAGCCACCTTTGATAGCTCCGATTCAGACTCAATGTGCAGATATATATGGTTTTTACTTGATGATCTTGCCATGATACTAAACTATTTGCTGGCCATATGTATCTCTGACTGACAAATACCCATTTATGCCAATAGGATTCCATATACCGGCACTGAATGTTTTACTTAAAGCTAGTCTGTCTGATTTGGCACCAACTTGGAACAAAATCGTTAGTAAATTTTCAGCAAAAGAAAAATGAAAAATGCTTGCAATCACTATACTTCGTATGACAAACGCAAAGTGAAATTATATAAAAGAATCTATCACTTTTAGGTTGAAAACGAGTACAAAAGCACATTATTCATAACGCTCTGTGTTATCACAGCCTGCCCTCGCAAAAACCCGCACATTATCTGCTTTAAACAGAACATGTTTTAGGTAGATAATGTGCTTAGAAATGTCTCACTTTTGAGTCGATAATGTATTGAAAATGAGCATTTTAGTCACATGATCGACTCATAATGAGGCGATTCTAAGCAGATTATGCTCGGTCAATGACACAAATAAGCCAACTCACGACTTTTCAGGTGAACGCTCTTTAACGCGTATTTTCACTCAGGCCCGCGCCATAAAACGAAATAGGTATGAGTCCATTATCTGCTTTTTTCAGAATAAATATTCACATTATGTACCCATTTCACATTAAATGTGGATTACGTGCGTAATTGCGCGAGGATATGTTGGTTATCAACCGCTTTTGTGTGACGCACTTATAAAAGGCGATCAGTGGAATATTTGCTTAGCCGACAAAAATATTAATACGTGTTAAAATTCCTCTTTTGAGAGTCAATATCTGGCCCCAAAAACCTCATTAATTGGATCATGGGTAATTATTCTCGGGTATAGAACACGTACATATGGTGTTTTTATGATGTCAGATCGGACCGGGTATTTATAGTTTATTCTCATATCTGTTATTTAAGAAATAACTATTTTTTCGATTAAAGTTATGCAGTTACATGTATTACCGAAAAGTTTGAATATAATTTCTAGCGCAGTTATAGAAAATTTATCTTCAAACTGTTCGGTTATAACTCATAACATTAATCGAAACAATAGTTATTTCTCATGATTTAATCCGTCAATCCACAAGAGAACCACCATAAGTAGAAGCTGTAAGTATAAAAGGCGCGTAAACCTTTTTAGATTATTGCCGACGACAAAGTTGAAATTGACATAAATGCTGTCACTGAATCAAACATCCAATTCTCGAGCGATCACATGTTGCCGTGAATTAGTCGCTTTTGATTGTCTAGCGAACAACTGCTCTATCCACTGTGAAGCAGGTGTTCCAGAAATAGAGTTGTTAGTTTATGAAACTTCAGTTCTTTGAAAATGTTAGCTGGATTGCTCGATCGAGTCTTGTGCTGATGGGTAATTCGTAGTAAATTTAATGGCAGAGCACTACAACCTGAATGATTTTTGATGCAGCATCGGAATCCCCGTTTATATCGCAGAAAGTATCGAGTAGATTGCATCTACGTTTTAGGCACGCGGTATACAGGCGTGATAAAAAAGCACGATACTGCCATGAATGTTGTCATTTCAATAGCAGAAGTAATCAAGAAATTTAGGCTATTTAGAGATAACTTTAATAGCTAAATGTGTGACAACCAATGGCGTTATAGTATTATATGGATTCACAGCTTATGATTAAATTATAACAGTATACACTGAAATGTCTATTATTTATTTATGTGTATAATAATACAAAAGGGATCGGGGCACAAGTTTTATCAACTTATGACGCCCCTCTCCCAATACAAACGATCAAGCACACAACTGTTAACACGGTGACAGCTGAACACATTTACATGCATGATTTGTGATGTTGTGTTACTTTGTGTGGGATATTGTATTGCCTTCCATATCTTATTGATATCGGTTATGGTTGATTTGCTAGCCATGAATTGATGGAATTTGTGTGGTGGTTCGTTTGGTTTCAACTGACGTCACAGCAGGCTTCCAAAAATGCCGGGAGTTTGTGGAGAGGGATTATTTTCATCATATATGTTAGCCAATTATTTAGCCTGTTCTCCCAAAAATCTGCACATTATCTGCTTATCATAGAACTTGTTTTAGGTTGATCAACTGCTTAGAATCGCCTCATTTTGAGTCGATAATGTGATGAAAATGAGAGCATTTTAGTCACATTGACGATTCTAAGCATATTATGTGCGGACAATGATACAAATAAGCCAACTCACGAGTTTTCAGGTGTTCGCTCTTAATATGTGTTTTCATTGTGGTTCGCGCCATAAAACAAAATGGCGGACATGACTACATTATGCGTATTTCAGAATCAAATAATCACATTATGAACCTATTTCACATTATAGGTCGATTATGTGCGTATTTGCGTTAGGATGTGTTGAATTGTTAGCCTGCTTTTACTTTGGAAGTACATACATACGGGAGGTCTTTAACAAATTACCCGTGGTTGATATGGGTAGTAAATCCATACGTCGGAGTCGGTAGATTATTAAACTGAGTAGTTTATACACTAAAGAAATTTGCAGTCCCTACTTGCGAACTATTTTTTTAAAAGTCAGTTATCGAAACGTTTAGTTACTACAGAATATTGCTGAATTATGTCGAATAGTTTTTTATTTCTTTGGTACGAAATATATGGTATTCCGAAAAGAACGTCGTTGTTGTTGGGTATGTGTAGGCTTTCGTCAATTTACCAGCGAAGACGCCACGCTCAGACTGATACAAGGGGTAGCTAATGGACAAATTGATAGGCATCTTCTGATGCATTTCCAGTTATTATTATTCTTTGGATGGGGTGTTCAGGAAATGTTAGAAGGCGACAGACAACCCAAAATGCAGGATTCATCTTAATTGGTGGGAATTGTTCAGATACTACATTCAGCTGTTTAGTGAACTTATTATCTGAACGTTTCCTAAGGGAACTACTCATCAACGAGTATTTAGTGAAGATGTGCTACACAATAATGGCGGTGGATCTTTTGTGAGAGCCCACAAAAGTCATGGGAAGAGGATGACAAGATATATATGCATGATATGGTTTTATTGGCGTATATATGTACAGTTGAGGTTCATTAATGTCCGTTGAATGTATCTGGCTCAAGTGTCACATGGCATCAATCTGCAATAAATAATATTAAATATTATACGACATTAACAGACAAAGCGTCAAGCATACTTCCAAACTCTCTGCAGTTCCATTACCGTCTGGTGACAAGGTTTCTATCATTCACATTAACCCTTTCATGACGAGATCTGCGCTGGCGCAACATTAAAGACCCTGTGCCAATGCATTGGCTTAACAATGTTCTATAATTGTTTCTTACATTATTTGACAATTATTATCATTGTTTATCATTATTTAAAGACATGTTATGGACTGTTTTTGGGTGCATGGTATTGATAAGTTAGTACTCAGTTAGTGCTATGCCAACCTGGGGAATGTAGCATTATACTAACATCGCCGAAAGATTCAAAGCAATCAACCATACCACTCCATAGAAAACATCGTCTGAATTAAGCCCAATTGTAAATATTTACATCTCGATTCGGGACGCAACTATCGGCAACAATCTAACACAAATTATTTCGCCATCAACAGTCATTGCATTTAATTTAGGGGATAACGGTGTGGTGTTTTGTGATTTCGGAAAGGTACAGGGCGAATATACTGTGGCAAATTTAGTTAATGGGCGACGCCGGAGCACATTAACGGGTATTTGCCACAGTATATTCGCCCTGTACCTTTCCGAAATCACAAAACACCACACTGTTATCCCCATTCTAATGCTCTAGACAAACAAATACCTCGTAATTATCAACGAAATGTGCGGCCATAGAAAACACTCAGCCAATTCACGACTTTTTATTTTAAATTTAATGCGCTAGATAAAATATAGTCCCCCAATTAACATCGCTCTTATCGTTAAAAATGCTGATAAAGAAGAAAAATTGCCACCTCGAATAGAAATAAATATGCACAACAATTAGTTTCTGCATGTAGTTGATGTCTTTTTCAGAATTTTATCAGTTACAAATTGCGGTTTTGATTTTACCGCGAACTTGAAGTTGAATTGAAACAATGGGAAATTGTTTACTCAATGCCATGTATTTCACGCCTTGTCTGTCCCGGTTTCATGTCAAGAAATTTGGTCAAATGATATCGAGACACTGACATTGATGGGATAAAACGGTGTAGTGTTTTGTGTGTTCTGAAAGTACATGTATACAGGGCGAATGTACTGACTGTCAAATTTCGACAAAAGCGACGCCGCTGGTTTGTTTATATAGCAACGAGCTAGTAACGGAAGTCAGTAGCAAGGGCGCCAACTCTATACATCTACTCCGTAACGTCGCCGGCATGTACTGCGTAAGGGTGACGTAATGGAGAGAAACGGAACAGTGAGCGGGGCTGGATTGGGCATGGTGGACGATATTAGGAATTCAGCTGACGGCAATATTAGCGCGTAGGAATATATAACATTGAAGCGGTGAGCCGGACTATACTTTGCGACAGGTGTGTATCGTCAATTTGGATTACTATTCTCAATTTCTATTTGATCTCCCTACCGGAGTGTTTCACATCACTTTAACAATTTTTATAGTTTGTTCTTACATTCTATAACAATTGTCATTTGTACCACAATATCACACCCCGTAGTACGATGCGAATCTTTACCTCATTTGGCTTTGTAAGCGATGACTGATTCACTTCTGATCTTTCGACGCTGGACCTTTTGATTTGGGCTCACTCGCTTTGTCCTGTCGGCAATACTAGGTCGGATGAAAGGACGGGATGGTTGGATATGGATTGGAGTTTCGACCGGGGCATTAGTATAGCAGTCGTTCCCGCATACACCAGTATAGTCATTGTTGTCGCAGAAGACGATGTCGCATTTGATGGAGATTGAGTCACCGTAATGAGTGAAGTGGAAGACGACGAAATTGAACCGGAACTCGTCATTTGTTGTCTTGGTAACGTTGGTTGTGCCTTCCGCGGGACAGCTGAAATGAAGTAAAATGTGTGCAGGTTAATGTAATGCCCACAGCGCCTTGGTTAATCGTAACGGTCCGGTTGTGGGACTTCTTTCGATTCTCGAACCGTGTGTAATTATGTTTCTCTTATATTGCCATAGGTAATACTACAAGTTATCCACCGTTTTGTACATAAAGCCTGCCTAATACATGTTACGATTATTACGTCAATGTAGCTTTTTTCGGTCAACGTAGCTTTATTAGGTTAGTACTACTTTCGTGTCGTAATTGTATATACAAATTGCGCAGGACATCAACCGACCTAAATGACGTCATTGTGATTTTGGGATGTTTTTATCGTCCATAATTAACCCTAATTTATACAAATTTGTAAACGGATATGTGTTTCGCTCTAAAACGTCTATACACCAACAGAACAAGACGAGCTTAGAATAACTATACAAACGGAACTCCGTTTTTGTCCACGTCATGAATGCTAATTAGTTTGCTTGACATAATACATGTAAGGGCGTCATCGAAGTAACGAATGTAAAACTGACATATTTACCTCACAAAAGTGTTATGCGATGGATAAATAATATATGTAGCTAATGTCGCTTAAACTGTTTATGTCCCTCCGGGGATTTGGCATCTACTGGACTCGGCAGATGCTCAAATCCGGACATAAACAGTTTAAGCGACGACACTAGCAACCTGTTATATATGCGTTATATTATCACAATTATTCTCGCACATAAGTATTATGGAAGTATAGCCAAGGACGCGCGGGATCCGCCTCGAAAGTAATTTTTAATTTGAATATGCGAGAAGTGCACACAATGTACGTAACGTCGTTAAACCACATATACATGCATAGCATACATGTTATGTATACATGCCGACATAATGGAGTAACATGTACATTACATCTAAACGGACTAAATGCCTTCTATGCGGGTTCATGCGAAATAACAAAAACATTTGTAAAAACAACTACCATTAGATCTAATTTGGATCGTAAATTGCCACGTGACTTTAAATGCTTATCCGTAGTGGCTGCAAATGGAATATCCTTGTTTCTTAGTTGGAAATAATTAATTTGGTCTGGACAGAATGAGGTCCACAGAGGGTGAGTTTGGTGATACCAGCCCGCTATGCGGAATAGCGTCACTAAATTCACCATCTGGGGCCTCATTCTGCAAATGACAGGCACATTAAACTCAGACTTGGTCTGGACCAGGGTTGAGTAATATTGGAAAGTTGACGATGGGCACCCCTCCATAATCATCTCTATATATACTAGATCCGGTGGGTGCATATTAGCAGCTTACCCGTTCAATATGAGCAGATATTCTTGTGGGTGGTCTATGAAGTCGGGAACAGCGTAGCATTTCTTAACGACCATTTTCGTGTTGTCAAGAGGAGCGATGGAGATCTTGACATAGACGGGCTGACCAATCTTAGCGGCGAGCGGGTTACCAGACAGGCGGTTCGTGTATGCCATATCTTTATAGAACTCGATTATTGGGTCAAGCTTTCCGGGTTTAATGACGTTGTGCTGTTCGCCTTCCTGTGGGTTCACATGAACCAATGGGTGCTCTTCAGATGGGACCTCACATTGGATGTAGAGCTTCCACACATCACCTCTTTGTACAATGTCAATCCTTGGACCTTCCTTGTAGCTAATAAAGTTGTTGAATCGGAGAATTTTCCCAGTTAGCTGCAAAGAAAGATGGTGTATAGCTGGTGTCACATTTGAGTAAATCCCACCAATCAGAGAATATATTTAACTGCATAACTATAGTATAACTATTAGTCGTAGAAGAATTTCTTAAATATTGTTCTCCATGAAGTGGGACAATAAGGCTATTTACTTTAAAACACTGCACTGTTCATCTGTGCTGTTTTATTTGTTTCCACTGAAAATACTTCTCTCTTCTAAAATGCGTCAATTAACTGAATTATGTGTGGCAACTGGTGTGCTTGTTATTGGTGGGGAGAATAGGGTCTCGTGAAGAGTTCATTTATATTTCGTATGAATAAATATTGATATAAACACTTGACATTGTGTTCCTCTGATAAAGTTAGTTCGTGAAATGTCTGCTCATTTACAGGTCTCAAAATATGGTGCTGGTCATTTGCTGAATGAGGTCGCCAGAGGGTGCATTTAGTGACACTACCCCAATCTGCGGACTAGCAACACTAATTTATGTGGGCCTCATTCTACACATATCCAGCACCATATTTTGAGGCCTGCATATATATTTGAGTTATTTCCTAAAATTACTGGACATTTTAGTCATTCACGAAATGAATGGTTTCACTATCTGAGTGTAACTAGAATTGTTCTACTCTCTTGACTACTGTAGACTAATAGAGCATTATTTGCAGCCATTGTCGCAGAGCTGCTAAGAAATTTAGTGATGAGATATTAATTAGATCAAGATGGCGCGTATAGTTGTCTGTTCACAGTAAACACCTGTAATTCATCCACAGTTACAATCTGGAGGTTTAGAATGAAAACTTCCAACGTCGCCGGTCACCAAAAATCAGACTGTGCCATTTATCCCGGCGTGGCGTGAGATCGTGGTCAATGGTAAAACTAGCTATTATGGTATAGTCTAGAGTTGATAATCTCCACATTAAACAAATTGCCAATTTTACGCACAAGTAGTATTAGTATTAGTAGTACACTTAATTACTATCTCAAACTATATGCTTGAATATGCCAGAGAAGCAATGACTTTTCTTCCAGTCATTTGGATATGCATAATTAACCCTACCGTGACTGGAGCTTCTTGATTTTTTTCGAAAAATCCTGCGACAATGCATTAACTTATTTATACGAAACTCGCATACTGTATATAAGAGAATGTATTAGCCTAACATTATTTACTCCGAATACCAGTGCATTCTCGTATATATGTGATGCGCCCCATGGGAGACTCGCATATATACATGTAAGAGGATACTCTGGCGCAGGATCTTTAATGTTGCACCAGCGCAGCCCCCGCCACGAAAGGGTTAAATCAAAGCTGTCGTGACGCCATACACACCTCTCTAGTTGAATAGCAGCAAGAGTAGCAGAAATCGAAGACGAGGAAATTTCCTTCCATGGTGCCGGTACACTCGTCTCCAGCTAAAGCGTTTTGTGGCATACTGTTCGGGAAGATGTCGTTGATCATGGTCATGTTGATAGACGTGTGGAATCCGTCCCAATAACACTTGGTTTCCACAGCTTTCTCTAATGACTCCGTGGCTGCATGGGGTAATTCAGACAGTTAGGGACGTAAATAAAAAATATATAATGCAATAGATAATCCATCCCAAAGTGACTTCATGTTGATCCCGCAAATAACAACGTAACACTCTTATTGGAAATTTTCCGCCACATGGCCTTCCTCCGCCAAAAACAAGCTATACGGGTACAATCAATATCAATGTTGACTCCAATTAAACAAGTCCGTTCAATAGTCACACCTTTGCTTCGACGTCGATTCCTGTATCAGCGGCATAATGATGATGATTGCAGTACCAGGTAATTATTCATGTATTACCGGCATAATGATGATAGTTCCGATACCAGGTAATTAATTACTCCCGTATCACCCAACACAATGGTGATTCTTATGCTGCCATGCAATGATTCATGTATTGCCCGATATAAGAATTATAATAACAGTACCAGGTAATGATTCATATATCCCCAGACATAAGTATGATACTTTACGGTACCAGGTAATTAATCATGTATCGCTCGACATAAAGATGATACTTACGGTACCATGTAATGATTTCTTAATCGCCCGGCATAAGTATGATACTTACGGTATAATTACGGTATGATACCTGAATCAGCCGGAATAACGAATTAACGATAATGCATTTCTTAATCGCCCGACATAAAGATGATACTTTACGGTACCAGGTAATTAATCATATATCGCTCTACATAATTATGATACTTACAGTACCAGGTACTTATTCGTGTATCGCCCGGCATAACGATGATACGTACGGTACCAGGTAATGATTCTTGAATCGCCCGGAATAAGTATCATACTTATGTTATCGGGTAATGATTGATGTATCGCCGTCGTATTGATGATACTTACGGTACCAGGTAATGTTGAATCCCCGTCTCGCAACCGAGTAATCGGAGTGGAATTGCAGGAAGAATTGTTTTCCGGTGATTGTTGTGTTCGGTCTGACGTATCCGGTATAGTGGGCCAAGAGTGTGCCGTTTACAGGGCTATCATACACCTGTCAAGTGTGAGATGAAAAATATTTTAACGATAATAGAGATGTTCAGTCCTATATAGTCGTACGCGTAACTTTTACCATTTGTTACTATGGTATGGCGATTGAGCTGCACTTGGCGGTAAATATCAAACTATTTTATGACGCCAACTCAGGGCACTTTTATAGATATCGGCCAAACTTGTAAGGAATTGGTCGATGGCGAAGAATCAAGAACACTACAAGCGATACATTTAATCGGCTCTAATCCTAATAAGATAACTCCGCTCCGGCGAGTCCAATTCGCGTATTGGTAGTTTGTAGCTTATTCCGTTTTCAGGAAATTGGATAATTTATCTTTATTACAAATTCAGCATGCTACACTTGAACAAACAACTTATAAATGGAATGACCGTGTAAACGCATGCGAAATGGTCGAGTGACCATGGTATGGTGACTTTCGTTGTCAACGGCAACATACGTTAAATGATACAAGTGAGTCTGAACCTGAATTATACTACATGTATTACGAATCATTTTTAAGAGCCAAATCTCCAGCATCATCATTATATATTTCAAATTGCACACCAGTCTCTTTAAAGATACTCAATCCGATCAGACGGTCCCAATATCATCAAGTTAATTACAACAACGACATTTCTTCAAAATACGCTTTGGTTTTCAGAATCGATTAATTACAACAATATAATGCTAACCACGGTCAACTATGGTATTAACTTTCCCAAAAACGTGTTATTTGTCAACTGTTCTTCAACGAAATATAGCCGTATGTATCATTTGAGTATCACGAAATTTGGCCGTATTATCACTTGATTTTAAAGTTATCCATCTTCATTAGCCATTTTGTGGGGAAATCCGTCGGTTTGACGACTTTTTTCCAGGCCACAAATAAGAACACATTTCGAGAAATAACAAATTTCAAAAATCGATATCTGATCACTCTGAGCTTTGATGGGTGGGTTCCTCGACTCGAATCAAATATTTTTTTACCACCCGAAGCCAAAGAAATAGTAATTTTGGAGAGCTAATTCGGATTATGCATCTTTAAATCTTATCAGATGTATGTCAGTGAAACTGTGATAAAGACGTCTTTATATGACGACGGGGCTTTCCCAAGATGACGTAATAATTGTGTCCAAATATGGAGCGAATGTCTGGTGCAGAAAATGTGTGTGCGAATCGTAGTATTTAGTAGTATTTATAACATAAATCAACATGATGCGAACGAATAATGAGTACTTCATAGTCAACAAGTCACTGACCTCCGATCTCGTCGTTTAAAGACATATTATGGACTTGTTCGGGTGGGTGAAATTGATAAGTTAGTACTCAGGCGCTATGCCAACCTTGGGAATGTAAAATTATACTACAATCCCCGAAAATTTCATAGAAATCGACCGTACCACTCCATAGAAAACATCGTCTGAACTACGCTCAATTGTAAATATTTACCTCTCGTTTCGGGACGCAACTATTGACGATAAACTAACTCAAGTGATTTTGCCATCGAGACTCATTGCATTTAATTAATATATAAGAATGACGGTGTATGTTGTCAATTTGGATTAATATTCATAACAAATAACTACTTTGAGCAAGATTATTCTCAATTTCTTTTTATCACCCTACCGGAGTGTTTCACATCACTTTAAGCTGTGTTTGTATTTGTTATCGGCTATTCAAAATACTGGATACCGTCTTGCGAAAACTATTACGTACACAACCACTGATAAGACAAATGTAATTAAGGGAATACCGTCAACACAAAATCGGACACAAAATACTAGCCTGTATATATCTGTGAAACAAAGGGATCAATACATGTGAATACTATAATGGTTGTGTATTCACGTGTTGAAGAAATGGCCTCTATAATAAGCCTATCTTACTCCGGATCCAATTCTCGTGGTTGTGTTTTTGTGCGTAATTGATAACAACTTTCTATACCAACATGCGTGTATGCTTAAATCGGATGCTTTTCGACTCATATAATTGTGAGTTGGAACCTGGTATAAGAAATAGTAAACTATATATCAATCTGTCAGACTCGGTATGTTGATACATATATACATTTGTTGATGTAAGATGGGCGGACTTACGTTGACCCAGTCATAGTACCCCTCGGTGTAGAAGTAGTTTACTCTGAGTGCGAATACTGCTCCGGTCGGGTGGATCCAGTAGTCCTTCCTTATGAAGTTATTGTAATTACGTCCCTCGTTGTATCCTGGAGACTGTACTGACCCCGACTTCGCGGTGTACTCCTCGTATCGGTTATCTGGTTTATAACAAAACAAAGAGTAGTGTTCGATCATATCTACGTACATGTATATATATGTGCACATTTACCTATACATTGACAAAATAGGATTATCTTGTTTTGAGAGAAACAAAAACCTTAAATAAATAAGAAATATTTTCTGGGGAGTATACCTAGACAATTTCCCAGATCATGCATTCTAACTATAAGGGAATTAATAAGAAACATATTCTTAATGAAAGTTCATTGTCAATTTTTTAGATTATTTTCTTGAGAAATTCAAAAAAAATTAATCTTAGCATGGCATTACCAGATGAAACTTTTTGTAGTACCGAGAAATATTATGTTGAAACAAATTTTTTTCTTAATTCAATAAAACTGTTAAAAATTTAGGAGAATACATAGAAAATTAATTTACAATTTTTAGAGAATATTTCTCATTCCTTACGAAACATTATTCTTACATTTCTCACATAGTCGTCATGTTGACTTTCAAAATTATTTATATTTTGTTTCAAAACTAGAACATTCTTTTTATATGAACAATATTTGTTTTCTTAAAACTAGATGACGAAGTTGACGTAGCTTGTCCCCTCAGTTATCTAGTTTGTAACATTCAATATATTTCAGTGCATACTAAGAAATAATTGTAGTGATCATCTAAATTTCGATAAATTCCGTAATTGTATTCACCCATCTCCTCGCTGGATACCTTGACGAATATCATTTAATTTCCATCTTCACACTGTACTTGGTTTATAGAAATGTTTTTGCTTGACCTTTTTGATAGTCTTTGTGTAAGAGTCCAAAACAACAGAAAAATTTGATCGACCTGTCCTATTATATTAATGTTGAATTATTCAAAATCATGCATCTCGGTTTTGTTCCTAAAATGTACTTACACATTGGTGTAGTCGGGGCAGGAGTTGTCGTGAATGGCATGATAACGTGACCTGAAAGCATAAGTACTATCGGTTATGACTTGTCTTGGAAACGTCCAATTAGAATGAAACACATGTCGTATTCTGTTATGATGAATTCTGATTATCTGCTTACAGTCTCTTTGAAAAACCGACGAAAATCCAATGGGACGTATGTAAATCCGATATCATTTTCGTTGGCTTTTCAAAGAGACTAATCTGCACGTAAACTTGCGGTAGCATTCATAAACATTGTTTTGTATAGCTGTGGTTTATCATAGAATATGCGAAAGTTTTATGCAAGTATTAGCATAGCAGGGAACTCGTGGATATTTTACTAAATCACATATCTGATATTGCACAGTTTTGAGTTAAACATATTTTAATAGTATAATAATATACAGAAACTGGTGGTTGGAGGACAAGTTCTTGGAACTTAGATGGACCTCCGCTTCCCACAATATAGAATTTGTACAACAATGAATAACTTTTTGAGCTTATTTCAGAATTAAATAAGTTCCACATGAACGAAGTATTTAGTTTTTTCTGCAAATAAAATCTGAAGTGTGATAGCCAGTTAAGAGAAACGTTGGTATTCAATATGTACTTTTGGACTTCTTTGGCGATGACATAAATGGATACTTGACTCACCACATTGTACTCCAGCGTCTTCCCAATGACTGCAGTCATGTAGACCCCATCCATTGCTCGGGCAGGCGGACAGTGATACCTCGTCACCTCGACAGTTAACCTGATCCAGCCATATGTGAATATCTCGATGTACCAACGGGAACGAATGGAAGAACGATGAGAAGTGAGTCGCGTTTCTGGAAAAGAAAATTATGAAATCAGATTCGTAATATACGTGTATTTTATATCCGGCGTGGTACCCCTATAGAATGTCTCATTTGAAGACAAAGCGTACCATGCATATTCAGGGACCTTTCCAGCTGTCCAACTGTTGGAAATATCCAACCTACCATCCCTATATAATTTGTCCACGTAAAGTGACCGCTGTGAGATAGACATGAAAATGTGTGCTGCTCTTAATCGCACGGCATATTCTCTGCGTAACGTAACAGTTAAATTACAATAATAATACCGAACGATATCACTCTTTAAATATAGCATTCTGTGTTGATTTGTATAAAACAATTCGATTAGGATTGGCAAAAAATCCCGCCACTGCATCTGGGCATACACCCCGACATAGAGAGATATATACATGATGCTTCAACGTAAAGCAATATCTGTCCCTGTCGACTTCACTGGCTGCTTTACGTCGCAGGAATCTTGGATTTATCTATATCTGGTAATACGCACTGTTCACTGAAGCCCAGCTCTCTGCACACGACTTGTGCGTCCAATGCATCCCATGCGTCGTCACACACCGTTCCCCAGTATCCGTCATGGAACACCTCAATTCGCCCGATGTTGTAGCCAGTGCCGTCGACCAATCTGATCTGGAAATCAGCTGCAATGAGAGAATGACGTTAGTGGAACGAAAAGGGGCAGTCCGTGTGTGTGAGTGTACATATCCGTTACTATACTACACATGGTATAATAGTTACATAATGGGGCAATGCAACCGCAACATGTCTCTGGAAAGACAACGGGTTTTCAATTAATGGCCATTAAAATATTTCACATACTCGTAAAGAATGTTATGCTTTAATGCTCGCGAATATAGTAATGGCAATGTAACGCCCGTAAAAGTCTACACATTAACTTGGCATATTAGTGTTTTTAATGGGAAATAATTTTTTTGTCATTGAATTTTGATTGCATTTCTTTAAGAGATTTTAATAGACATTTAAATAGTACTGCACATGGCAGTGATATCAAAAGCTTTGCCGGTATAGTATACATTTGTTATAAGTATTCTTTGTACGATACACTGATTATGTAGGCTTTATTTATTGAGTGTATATTTATTTATATTTGCCAAATTTTGAAGTTTACAAATTTACACAACTGCTGACGGCACTAATTTGACTAAAGTAGTACACTCATACACTCAACGCATAAAGCCTACATAATCAGTGTATCGTACAAAGAATAATTATAACAAAGGTATACTATACCGGCAAAGCTATCCACGACGTCTTGCCCCATTTTACTTTCCAATCAACGTTGTGTAAACTTTCCAATCAACAAATGTCATCTAACTCTACCCAACACACAACAGTTCAATAAACGTAGATAGGTGCTGTGGGCAATTAACGTTGATTGAGTATTGTGTGAAATTTCATCCAACACGTTGTATAATTAACATACAACCGTTGATAGTAAATATATATGCAACGTTGTGTAAAAGTGTATCCAACAAAATTGTGATGCAACTTTTCACACAACGTAGATAGGTGATGTGGACATACAACGGATTCAACTGATGATGATCTTATTAAAAACATTTTGGCATCGTTTTAGCTCATTGGGAGTAATTTCCAAAAATGACTAAATTCTACCTTTGGCATAAAATGAAATCTTGTTTTTGTGGGGTACGTTTTAAAACTATTTTCAAAATTCCAATAAACTGCTCCAGGATCCAGCTTCCGCCTCAAAATTCATGTCATCGGAACGAGGAGCAATGTGTCTGCGATAAATTGGGATCTTCGTCATCATATTTAGCATCGAAACTTCTTTAATATGCCTAGCAATCAACCTCCCCTTTCTTTTGACATACATACATTTATGTACCACCTTCATTATGTGGGGAAATGGAAACGAGAAAGGCCGTCAGCCAGTGCTCCATTTTGACTTGTTATTGTCATTCCGGAGGGCTAGGTGTGATTTTCGTTGACCCGGGAAGATGTGCTACCTTGTCAGGCAACCACTTACCTGTATTGGTTAACCTTTAATACTGTACATGTTAACGCGCTTAGAACCTGATTTAAAAACTATCCATTAAGTTAACTCACCAATATTGAATGGGGTCGTGTTATCAGGATCAACTGTAAGAGAAGAAATGGGTATATAACATAAACACGACTTCTGTTTTAGTTTTGTAACTTACATTATGGATTTTTTAAAAGACTTTTACATGTGCATTTAGGCCATTACAGACTAAAACCGCTGGCATGACACATAGAGGAAATCCAATCTGTGTCTTTATCTAGAGAGGGGGAGTTGGTCATTCAAACCAAAACAGTTGATATTTTTCTCAATGGTGACGAATGAATTTGAAGATTAATCGAAAAATTCTGCAAAAATAACAGCGTCACAATTCATCACAAAACTTAACCAGCCATGATGCTGTGGGTACTGCTGAATACCGATGTTTTATAAAGTAGTCATCTTCGCGTTGCTTGGTTAATCCGAGGGATTTGAGAAAACATTGAAGAACAACATAATGTACGACTACTGATTAAAATTTACGAATAGGGTACTACGACACTATAAATTGTGTTTTTTTTCTATCAGTTGTCGTATTGCCATATCCGTAGTTACGACTACAGTTTCAGGAAAATATCATGTGCATGTACCTGGGAGCTTTGCATGCAATCACCCGGACTAGCGCTGACTATGACATCAGACAGCTACATACCAAGCCTGAGATTAGTGTGCCTGTCATTTGCAGAATGAGGTCCCCAGACTGTGAATTTAGTGACGCTATCCCACTTAGCGGGCTAGCATCAATAAATTCACCCTATGGGGACCCCAATCTGCATGGCATCATCTGCTATTGGAGACATAGACTCAGATGAAGTTCCCAAATGTTGAATATTGTGATGTACGCCCATTGGGAACCTCGATTATGCAATGTGTCGTCTACCAAATTGGGGATATAGAGAAACTAGACTAAAACAGAAATAGAATCAATGCAAAGAAGTTTCTATAAAAAATTGATAATAAAGAAACCTTCCAGAGAAGATGACGACAGCAGAATGAGGTCCCCAGAGGGTGAATTTAGTGATGCTAGCCCGCTATGCGGGATAGCATCACTAAATTCACCTTCTGGGGACCTCATTATGCAAGTGCCAGGAAGTTTTAACGACACTATCTTCTCACAAATGGACTCCTCAATTCTGCGAAAATGTTTTTAAACCGTACGAAAAATTTACGACCACAATAAAAACAAATTCTAGTGACGTAGTACCCTATTTTTAATTCTTATCAGTAGTAGTTCATTGCGCGAAAGATGCCAATTGGTTGTACAGTAATGCCCTAAATAATCGACCCATTAACCACAGCAGAATTATGGGTAATTATTCAGGATTTAGTCGGAAATATGGCTTGTTGCCCTTCATCGGAAAGCTCTCAGTGAGAGGTTTCCGATGAATGGCAACAAGCCATATTTCCGACTAAATCCTGAAAAGTTACACATAATTCTGCTGTGGTTAGTGGGTCGATTATTTAGGGCATTACTGTATTTACCGCATCTCACCCATTGGTTGTATTTACTTACCGCATATCACCCATCGGTTGTATTTACTCACCGCATCTCACCCCAGCGTCTTCTGAGTGTTGACAGTTATGGGTACCGAAACCGTTATGTCTGCACTCATCCAGACTGGTCTCGTTTCCAAGGCAGTGAATGTTGTCCATCCAGATTGTGGTTAGATTCGTGTGTTCAAAGAAGTCCCATGGAACGGCATACCCGCCACTACAATATGTGACACAAATTAACGAAACGGACTTTCCGCCACTACACAGAATCAGTGACACCAATTAACGAAACGACACTAATTAAACAAACGGCATACCCAGCACTATAACATGAGCCAAAATTATTTATAGCTGTGTGGTTTGGCAAATGTCCATAAACTGTGTAATTATATTTGGAAACAAAATTATAGTCCTGAAATAACGGTTTCTCATTTGAAAAATGTCACACTCGTTGTGTAGTTATCTACCAAACCTCTTCGAAAAATAGTGTGATGACTCAGTACTTACGTAAATCCCATTTGTCGACAAACCACCTGCGCATCGAGGTTATCCCAGTAATCATCACACACGGTTCCCCACTCCCCATTGTGGAACACCTCAACTCTACCGCTGGCTAGAGTGTTTCCATCTACCAGTCTGATATCGAAGGACGCTGGAAGGATGCAAAAGCTCAACGGTTAGGGCACTGACGTTTAGCATTCATGTTGCAAGTAAAGGTCGATTAGTTGGTGTTCATACGTATAGTACGGGGCGGGTTAACGAATTGCATCTGATCAACATGTTATTGGCTTTGTTATTTCCTTCTCTGGTGATATCAATTATAAATTTAAAATTTTTACATTTGGGTTTTGTTCTTTGAGATATTTTGGTGCGTACGTGCGAGTTTTTTTTCCAAATTTTGTAAAACCGTTCGGGCCACTGCTCTCCACCCTAAATGCATGACATGTGAACGATCAATAGGTATCTGCACATAACTGGGTAACTGTTCCTTTATTTTCCCCCTATTTTCGCATGCTATGCAGATTCCCTCTCTTTCTCTTGACTTGACCATCTTCACTTTGTGATAAAATGTTATATGACTAATTGGTTTCAGGCCATTTTTCTTTCAACTTATCCTAATTTTACATATCAAAAAGCTTTCGAGCCGTCATCCAGCATTTCATTTTGACTTTTTACTGTCCTTCCGGAAGCTGGTGTGATTTTTCGCTAACCTACATGATGTGTTACCTGGTCAGACACCACTTACCACTTATTGGTTACCTACATGTATACAACGCTGGTAGGATGCAAAGGCAGAGGGCATTGACGTTCAGTATTCATTTTAGTTAGTTTTCGCTGCAATAGTTGCGCTGTCTAACAACAAAATAAAAAACAAGGATAATATACTGTCCAAAATCCATACAAATATTATAATAGATTAAAGAGCATTCGTTTCGAAGTTTTGCGGCCACAAATTGTCCCAGAATACTATAAAACTCATGAACACGTGTAATTTACAAAACGGTAAAATGTAGCGTACTATAATCGGAATGAAATACGGGCGCATAAGATTTCTTACATTTACCTTCGTGAAGTAACGGCCAATGATCACCAGCCATTTACTTTCATTAACGTAAACTTGTAATTTACACATATAGACGTGTTTTCGCAGAGACAGAGTCATGGCCTTCTGACCGGTACATTTTATATTAATTTATACATGATGAGATGTATGCATTTACGCTTTGAGCTATTAGCGAAGGTACATTCTTCGGACGTCACTAATAAATTACCGATTCGTGAATGACATTGTTTTCGGAAGGTATCGCAGAATACGATATACTGTACATACACTATACGGACACGACGAAGGTTGTTCGCCATATAAATTATTTGTGCTGGCCCGTAAATAATCAACAATCTTCGATAAAGCATAGGTATATATTCAGAAAACGGAAGAGCGTCGTGAAATATTGCTTGATACCATTCATCTGAAAGCTCTCAATGAGAGCTTTCCGATGAATGGCAACAAGCCATATTTCCGACTAAATCCTGAAAAATGACCCATAGTGCTACTGTGGTTAAAGAGTCTATTAGTTAGGGCATTATATGTTGGTGAAAATACTTACGAGCTGGAGTGGTGTACGTGTTGGTGTCGTCTGCAAAAGATATATAAATATTTAGTTCAATTCGACAAACACAGCCACGTAAACGTCATAGTATTGTAATGCGCTGACGAGTATTTTCACCGTACAACAACTCATAATATTCTCAACCTAATATATTTAATGCATTATGTTTTGATAAAAATGGGTTGATAGGTGCACAAAGTACTTATATACCGAATATTAATACCCAACAAAAAATAAAAAGATATGAAGCTCAGGGACAGTGTAAAGTGTCTACACAAACGTTCAACCAATACAATGTTTTGTATCATTTGAATTGGCCAAAGCAATAACAAATTACCATTTTTGGAAACATAATTTAATTTAATTTTAAACATATTCTGTTCGTTGTACCAACATCAGTCCTGAGTTCGCGGGATACGCCAACGCTGCAAATAGATAACAAGTTGTAAATGCTTGACAATACTCACTGCATCGTACGGCCGCAGATTCGTATGGCGAACAGTTGTGAACACCCCAGCCTTTGTTACTACACCAGTAGATGCTGATTTCAGTTCCTTGGCATCTGACGTCATCAACCCACATGACCTGGTCGATGTAGCCGTAGTTTCTGATAGGTGCTACCCATCCGTTCCTACAACAATTTGCTGTTCATGTGAGATATATTGCAATACAGCGTAGGGTACCACGTAATTTGTATGTAGCATGCCACTAGCGTTACTAGAGTATGGTGACCATTTCATTTTCGCATTTAAATTGATATGGGCCCTTCTTTTCCCTCCACCTGTTGCCGCCCCTGATATTAGTTCAAAGTTACATTCTCTCACTGGGAAGGTGCTTGTGTGTTCAATTATCAGTTTAGTTCGCTACAATAAGCACACGTGTTGGAGCAAAATAGACGGATATCTATATATGTGCATTACCAGCCTCCTGTTGGTGCCTGTGTTGGATAGTCTACTAGAAGTACCACTTCTTATTCGTGTTGCATACGTTTCTGTGTGCTTATTATTTGCAGAAAATACACACATTTACTCCAAAAGGAAGCTCGAGCAGAGACCTATAGCTCAGAGGTATCATGTGTTGTGGGAGTCTCCTCATAATTTCCACACTTATCACGTTTGGTGCGATCTTTACACATTACTGTAACACTATTCAATTACAGCTGGTCAGCCGTGAGTATGTTAAATCTCATTTATTTCGTAATTCCCGGAACCTTTATCTCTCCTTATTAAAGTGTACAAAAGAAGATTGTATTTATGTTGTAAATTGATCCTCTGTGACTCATTGTCTGTAAAGCACGTGTATGGTAATAATATTCCTATAAGGGGAAATTGGAACCATTAAACTTGTTAGACGCCAGTGTCTCAGCGTGAGTTATACTGAATCATCACACATCTGGGCGCAGGTACGTTGTCTCATGGCTTGACCAATCTGTGTCTGAACATTGAGACAAAGGAAATCACCTTAGAGTACTTCCATATTCCCAACAGATATATTCATTCTCTTCCACCCAGACATCCAGAGAAGTTGTAACGCAAATAGCTACGTGACTGCTCGTGTACATGCTCGGGGTCTTGGCAAGCTGGTAATATTACTGTACCCAGAATTTTTTTCCAAATTAATTTAACAAAGACAAAATAAATATCATAGATTTATACAAACGAGGGCTTCTTGGCCTCAGATATGACTTTTTGATAATATAATTTTTTTTTTTTTTTTTGTGCACAGTATGGCAATATGCTGTACAAGTCTGGGATGAAAAAAGTTCATTGATATATTGGAATGATAATATATATATATATATTAATTATCAACATTCGGTACTAGTACAGGTACATGTACATGTATCTTATCAACTATTAGTATTACTGACAATTATTGTAGGGTGAAAAAGTTGTATTCGATTGATAATATTGACAAGTGTAGGGTGAAAAAGTTGTATTCGATTGATAATATTTCATATTTGATATTGGTTATCAACGTACGTGGTACTAGTATCTCATATCAACTATTATTTTTAAGTTGTTAATATTAATCTTTTACTCAGCAGCCAGCACCCGCCCCCTCTGAGAACCATACACATATACATGTATGTAACTAAAACATCTACAGAATCTAATTTTAAGAATGAAGACTTATGATTTAAATCATGTATTTGTATGATTAACTCATACAGTATAATAATGACCTATGAATTATTAAAGAGCCTAATAAATGTTTTATGAACATGGTAGTAGGCCGGTGGTGGGCGGGGTCAAAGTGGCATCTCGATTGTGGGGATGTCATTTTGTCCAAGTGTGTTGCCGTACTATGTGCCTGTGTGTCATGTAATAAAGTACATACATGTAATGGTAACAAATATCAAACTTGTACCCTGAATAACAAACATTTTTTACTTATTCCATTGTGATAGAAATTCTATCATTTGTGGAGTGCACCATCTCACTTTTTAAGTATTAATTTCTTTCTGACATATTAATTTAGAAAGACAGTAGAGGTAGAAATCATTGAAGTGCACCGGGTGTTGAAATAATAATAACATTTTTAATTAAACCATTTCCAGATAGAGATTACATGTACATGTATATTGTCTGAGTGGTGCACGTCTCACTTTCAGTCATTCACTTTCAGTCATTCATAATGTTAATTTAGATATAGAGTTTATTTATAGTCAGTTATACTATACTATACATATATAATTCACAGGCATCTGGATTTGTTTTTCTTTCTAAGAGTGCTGTACCATTAATGGTTCAGTACTGTTGGGTGGAGGAACTTTCCAGATGCCTGTGTTATAATTAGCATACTTCACTGTTGGCTGAATTCTGGGTTGGAGTAAAAGGATTTATGGTGCGTTTTACGCAACATACATGTATGGTGGGTTACCAAATGTTGTTTTTTTCTATTATATTCTATGTTGATTTTCTGACTCTGGGCTCATTTGAAATGTTTATTAATTATTATGATATTGCTATTAACTCTCTTACCATTAAACAGATCATAACTGCTGCCTTTTCATATGATCTGCATTTACTAGTACTCACTTTTTTGTATTTTTGTATTTTGTATTTTTTCAATAATGGCTGAACAGGTTATTAGGCTTGATGAGATAGCAACAAGTGTAAAATTTGACTTTAAAGAAGTATATAAGACACAAACCAATGATCAACAAGTAGAATTTAATGATAACCCTATAAATGGATTGCCTCAAACTAAATATTACTCGCCAGATGACTACTATGGTATTTTCTCTAAAATCAAAAGTCAAGTCTCTTTATTTAACTTGAACTGTCAAAGCTTAAATTCTAATTGGGATGCTTTCAGTACACTTATGTATGAACTACAAAATAACACAAATAAATTTGGTCTTATAGGATTAACAGAAATATTTAGAACACCTGACAACATTAGTTTCCCACTAGATGGATATCATCCACTTCTGAGGAAATGTAGACCTGATGATGATGACCCAAGGGGTGGAATTGGAATTTATATTAGGTCTGATTTGAATTATAAAATTAGGGATGACTTGTCAGTATTTCTTCCGCATATTTTCGAATCATTATTTGTTGAAATTATTGAACCACATAAAAAATCGTATATTGTAGGCATCATATACAGACCTAATACTCAACCGAAGGCTGATATAGATCAATGTATCATAACAATCAAAGAACTCATGGGCAAAATTAACTCTGAACACAAAAAAGCTTTTTTAATGGGAGAATACAACATAGACCTCTTGAAATTTGGTCAACATAGTAAAACAAATGAATTCATTGATGCCATATTTGCTGATGGCTTTATGCCAACCATTCTTAGACCTACAAGAGTCACATCATACTCGGCAACTCTGATTGACCAAATATTTGCCAATGACCCTAATGGTGAATTTCAAACAGGAATAATTTTAACTGATGTTAGCGATCATTTTGGAACATTCTTTCGAGAAGTTTCAACATCCGTGAAACAAAAAAATAAAACAAAATTACAACGTAGTTTTGGAGATGATAACATGTCATGCTTCAAACGAATTTTATCATCTGAAAATTATGAAGCAGTAATGCAGTCCACTAACTCTGAAAACTCATATCAAGCATTTATGGAAATCTATATGAATGCTTATGAGGTAGCATTTCCATTGAGAGAAATCCAAATCCAAATGAAATATAAAAAAAACAACCTTGGATGACACCGGCACTTTTGACATCGTCATTAGAAAAAGGGAAATTGTACCGAAAAAAATTAAAAGATCCCTCTGATATCAACATAGAAAATTATAAAAGTTATTGCAGACATTTTAATCGTGTTAAAAGATATATTAAACGGGACTACTATGATAACATTCTAAATACCCATAAAAACAATATGAAGAAAACTTGGGAGATTTTGAAGGAAGTAATCCAGCACAAGAATAGCAAATCTCAGTTTCCTCAGAGCTTTAATATTGATAACAGACAAGTAAATAATAGAAGCCAAATAGCTGAAGCTTTTAATGAATACTTTTCTAATATTGGCACTCGCGAGTCAGATAAAATTGAAACAAATTCAATTCCTGATTTTACTAGCTATTTAAAGGAACCTTCTACAAATAGTATGTTTTTGAGACCAACAACACCAGAGGAATTGAATGGGGTCATAGGCAAAATGAAAAATAAAACAAGCAAGGACAGTAATGAAATAACTGCAAATCTATTAAAGAAAACTGTCAATGAGATAGCTGTACCATTATGTCACATCATTAATTTATCCATGGAGGAAGGTGTAGTTCCCACTGGAATGAAAGTAGCAAGAGTTATTCCTTTGTTTAAATCCAATGAAAACAATGCTATAGAAAATTACAGGCCAATTAGCATACTTCCAATTTTTTCAAAAATCCTAGAGAAGGTAGTTTGTGGGCGATTGACAGAGTATTTCAATGATAAATTTTATCAAGATCAATACGGTTTCCGTAAAAATCGTTCTACTACTCATCCCATCATTAGACTTCTAAATGATGTAGCATCACACAATGATAAGAAAACTAAAGATTGTACACTAGCAACATTCATTGATTTCTCTAAAGCTTTTGATACCATTAATCATGATATACTTTTAACAAAATTAGAATATTATGGAGTCAGAGGCAACGTTAAAAGATGGTTTCAAAGCTATTTAGAAAACAGAATGCAATATGTAGATTTAGATGGGATAGTGTCATCAAAGACTCAATTAAATACCGGGGTTCCTCAAGGATAAGTGCTTGGACCCATACTGTTTTTAATATATGTGAATGATATGTATAGAAGTACCAAACTGTCTCTGCTTTCATTCGCAGATGACACAACCGTTTACTCTTCTCATTCTGATATTCAGCGTCTTTTCAGATATACTAACATTCAGTTGAATCAACTAAGTAACTGGTGTAAGGCTAATAAACTTTCATTGAACGCAAAGAAAACAAAATATATACTATTTCAGCCAGCTGGTGGTAAATATAACTGTAACAACCATCATCTTATAATAGATAACCATCCAATAGACAGAATTGGCAACAACTGTGCAGACAAATCATTCAAATTTCTTGGTATCAATATTGATGAACATTTATCATTTAAACATCATGTGGCAGTGGTCTCAACAAGAATATCGAGAGCTTTATATGCAATGAACAGAGTAAAGAAAATTCTTCCACTAAAAAGTATGCGTATGCTGTACCATTCTCTTATTCAGAGCCACTTAATGTATGGAATTGAAATATGGGGTAATTCACATTTGTTCAATAAGTTAATAGTGCTACAGAAAAGAGCAATCCGAGTTATTAATAATGCTAGATACAACAGTCACACTGAACCACTTTTTAAGCAAAGTAATATACTAAAAGCTATTGATTTGTACAAATTAAGGATTTATCAGTATATGCACGATTGGTCAAATAATATTTTACCCTTTCCGCTTCTGGACACTTATCATATAATCAATAACCCAAACACAATAACTAGGCAAAGTGGTACTATATATGAAACTATGTCTAGAACTGCATTCAGTGATAGTCTTCCGCTACACAATTTTCCAAAACGGTGGAGAATCGTTGATGTGTCCTTGAGATCCCTTTTACCACGTTCTAATTTCAAAAGACATATTATGCAGGAACAACTTGAATCATATCTAGATAAGGTCCAATGTAAAAATTTGTATTGTCAGGATTGTTATCCAGGTGTCATGGATTAACCTTAAGGCTTAACTTTGATTAACATTGAATAACATTAATCTCAACATTAATCTTAATGTAGATTAACAATCTCCATTGCCATTAAAGCATATTTATTGATTTATTGAAGCATATTTATTAAAGCATATTTATTAAATTTATTTATTTATTTATTGTAAATGATGTCTATCTCATCAGTCAATATACTAGTCAATATATTAGCCAATACACCATAAATATAAAACTATATTTAATAGTATGTGTAAATGCAGAATCTTTACCTTTTACTTCTACATACATTATAGTATAAGATTATGAAATATCTCCAACAAATATATAATAGATTGTATGGTCAAGGAGCTGGAGTCAGAAAAGAATTTATAATTTCCATGGGAGGTAGCAGGAAGACGACCGTATGGTCATGCAACCTCCCTGTAATGTATATTGTTATTTGTTATAAAATATGTTGTTTACATTAATTAATTATATACATTGCTGAATAAAGTATATTCTATTCTATTCTATTCTATTCTGAATAAATAGTTATGTATAAGAGTTCTTACTTAGTGAAAAGGAAACCTGGGAAATCTTATATTGCATCAATTCCATTTCCGTCGTCACCTTGACTAGATACTTTCAAAAAGTAAAATACGAATGCATCACATGTTTTTTTTTGTGCAAAAAAAAAATATCAAACAGTTTGTTTCTCTTTTCCCAAAAAAGGTGAATAAAATCAAAGATGTAACTATTAGTTATATGAAATCGCGAAATTAGTCTTAAATGTGCATGGAAATGGTTATCCGAATAAATATATGATATATTTGATGCTTTAAAGTCCAAATTTCGTGATTCAGAATATCTTATTTCCAACGTTTGGAAATTCATAACCGGGCGAAAGCACCCCCAAGGCCCAAACCCCATGTCGATACGTCCCTACGAATGGCTGTGATGTGGGCGGGTTACTCACGGATATCCGAGCATTCTGCACACCACGTCAGCATCGACGTTGTTCCAGTAGTCATCACACACAGATCCCCAGGTTCCGTTGTAGAGGACTTCAACTCGGCCTTCTGATGGATGTTCGCCGCCGATCAGTCTCACCTGGATGGAGTCTGTAACAAAAGGCATGTGTCGTGCAACCATGGTTACGTTCCTGATGTGATACGATGTTGATGGGTTCTGCTTTAGCTGTGATGTTGGTGGGGCAAAATTATGTTGCAAAGACACAGTACCGATATTTTTAGAGATGTTTGTCTAATACGAACGATTCGAAGAAAAGTAGATATCTCTATAAAACATTCAAGAACTCTGATCTATATTGTATGGTATACATGTAAATCAACGTATGATAATGTATAAGTGGTCATTTAACATTATTATACCTCATTTTAAAAGCCTATGTTAATTTCCCATAGGGTGTGATTTTACAATTTGCAATGTTTCCCGCCCACATTGCCGGTCACCATTTTTTGCAATGTTTACCGCTCCGACCGAAAGAGCCCGAACATGTTCACGGAAGCACCCGAACGAAATTTTATGACCTATTTTGACCGTGACATTCAAACCGGAAACCCCAAATCGTCACGATTCAGACGACTTCCGCATTCTTCAAAGTAAACATTATGGATGCCGTTTATATTTTCAGAACTGCTGACATGGTTAATCGGTACAATACAAACAATGGTGACCTGGCTCGAGGGCAACATTGCGGATAGTCTCCCATTGGAATCAATGTCTCCATCGACTCCGCCTCAGGAGACATTGGTTCCTAGGGGAGACAATCCGAAATGTTGCCCTCGAGCCAGGTCACCATTTGTATAATGGTGCATGTTTTACAGGTCTAGGCTGGTGAAGTGGGTCCATCTCGGCTGTCGTAAAGTGGGGCCATCTCGGCTGTCGTATGACCAATGAGTAACTACAGTAATGGTCTAAGTAATCAACTCCTTAACCACAGCAGAATTATGGGTAACTTTTCAGGATTTAGTCGGAAATATGGCTTGTTGCCATTCATCGGAAAGCTCCCCCCCCCCCGAGAGCTTTCCGATGAATGGCAACAAGCCGTATTTCCGACTAAATCCTGAAAAGTTACCCATAATTCTGCTGTGGTTAAGGAGTCGATTACTTAGAGTATTACTGTAAGTTCGTTTCTACTGAACTGTTCTTTTTTTCTGTATGTTTCTGCTATGTCAGTCATGTAACTCTTCGTATGATGGAGGATGGAAGTAAATATATATTAATATGGCGCTTTCTGTCCTTGTTTTTGAGATGAAAATAAGCAGATGTAATCACCTGTTTTGCTGCAAAAGTCATTCATGAGTTACCATTTGTGTTACATATTGACTCACCTGCAAGATCTTGGTCTGGTCTTGGACCTGAAAAAAGATAACAGATAATTTTCCCAATATCACATTATATAAAATATATGCCATGTTATATACCATTTGAAGGAGGAATCTCCAAAACATTGTATTATCAACTAACAAACTGTGAACATGCTGTTCTGTTGAGGCAATAATGTGTTTTCTGCGCTTATGTTTATCTGGTCTTTATTGCAAACTCTATTATATTCAATGGAAGGGGAATAACTCATTTGTTAGTTTGGATTTGAATTTGAAGTTGGATTTTTGTTGCATTCTGGGAGCCATAACGGGGGTAATGATTTTAGGATTTCAGCTATTTGCTATTACTCTATGAGCACTTTCTGTGATACAGCCGTTCCTAATGGTGATGCATTATAGCATTTTAATCACATTTTATGTCATAAATTGTTATTAAAACTGTATAGCAAGGCGCTATAAACAAATTATCGGTACTTGAAAATTAAATTGGCATTTAAAAATCTATGGGCATGAGATATCGCTATACTGACACAAGTACGACTATCACAACATTTATGTTCATTCTTTCTCTAGATGATAAAGTATTCGAGCGTCAATCCAACGGAGACATTCAAATAGTATCTTCCCATTAGCAGACTCCATGCTCCGCCTGCTAAACTGGCAACATTATTCTGAACTGGCCGAGTGCGCATACTTACCTAATCATGATTTTATAATTTCAAAATAAGTTTTAATGTAAATCCGACACTCACTGATCACGACAATAATTTGTCGCCGGCAAACCAAACCATACTGATAGGGGTGGAACAAACGGACGATTACACAGTCAGTAGTAGGGTTGGACATAGATGTTGCTATTTGCGGTTGCTGTCTGTTCAAATACATTAACTGGTTTTATGGCTTATGATGATCTACACACACAGTTACCATATACAAACTAACAAATGCCGCCCGAAATTAAATAAAATGTGATAGTCATGGATAAATTACGAACATCGGTGTTGCAAGTTCAATACATTATGATTTGACATAAAAAAAAATAATACTTAACAATAGTCGATTTAACACACAATATATCAGTCTTAGTAAACTTAGCGTACATTTGATCCCAGAGTCGCGCACGGTACGAGCGCGACTAGCAATTGTACTTCGAAATTCATTTACGACTGACAATATATGTACATACATTTAAATTCATTTACGACAGACAATATATGTACATACATTTAAAATAAGATGAATAAAGATAGCAGAAGAACAGTTCAGTCGCTGATTAGCAGAATATTATAATTATTTGATTGACAGCTTTGGAAAGGTCCACATTCCAGGGAGTTGATGAGTTGTTGACAACTTTGTTTCGGTCTTGTTTTAAATTGGCACTCTGTGGGTACAGGTTATGACCCAATTGTGTGTGTAATTCATACGATGCCTCCGATTTCTACGCATCTCTTATATACATGTACATACCACAACGCACACCAGCAGTCTCGGTTCTTCCACAGTTGTTGCTGCCCATGCTACCATGGCGACAATGAATCAGAGAATCTTCATCTCCGTTGCATACGACGTCATCAAGCCAGTAAGTTAGGTTAGTGAAGCCGAAATATCTGTGTGCCATAGACACCTGAACACCTCCGCTGTAGAGTGAGGAAAACTACATTCATTATCGCGCCCACAGTCCCACACACGCTGAAGCCACAAGTGATTTGCAGTAACCTAAGCTCTGATATGTTTCAAAATTACATCTATGATAGCCCGCGATGTCATTGTGGAAATTCATGCGAAGATACTTACCACTACTTCTGGACGTGTCCCCTATTCCACACCAAACGAACGGAAATGTGCCCAAACAAAAATAAAGAAGGACTTATTATTATACATAAAACGATCCACATTTCGGAATTTGCATCACATCGACTATAAGAATATAATTCTCTTTAAGATGCGAGAAAATAAACCATATATCATGGATTGAAATACTATACACGCAGCGTTGATAAATATATTTAAAGGTACTCAATCCGATCAGACGGTCCCATACCATCAAGATACAACAATAGCATTTCTTCAAAATACGCTTTAGTTATCAGAATCGATTTGTTGCAACAAAATCATGCTAACCGCTGTCAACTATGGTATCAAATTTCCCCAAAACTTGTTATTTATCAACATTTTGTTCAACCTCATATGGCCGTATAATCATCAAAGTATCACGAAATTTCTCCATAATACCACTTGATCGTAGAGTTATCCATCTTTATCCGCAATTTTGGCCGAGACTCTCTGTTTGACCACGTTTTTCTGGGCCACATATTACTACACATCTCGAGAAATAACAAACTTAAAAAAATCGATATCTGATCACCCTGAGCTTAGATGGGTGGGTTCCTCGACTCGAATAAAATATTTTTTACCCCCGAAGCCAAAGAAATAGTAATTTAGGAGCGTCTGATCCGATTGAGTACCTTTAACTTATCGCTTATAAATTTCCAATCAAAATATGCTCGCTGTCGTAATTATCTATTTTAGCTGTCGGTAGGGCCCGGCGGTCAGCATTATGCAAGTACGATTAATTATCTCGACGATACAGATGAACTACTGCTAAACCACTTGTCTGGCTGGACCAGGTTTAAACCAGAGATTACGAATGCGTCATTTAGACATGCGGCCGCGGGTTTAAACCACGGATTTATCCGTCAAACAGCGGTTTAAACATAAAGGTTTACGTAGACCACGTTTAAACCGGAGATGACGAATCCGGCTTGAATGTGTGTACTATTATACAGATTGATGTATAGTGAGTTCCCATTAGGTTCGCTACCAAGACACATTCACAGATTCAGAGCATATGGACAGGATTTGTTATGACTAATATGACTTCTGCTGTAGCCTTTATGTGGATGTTCATATCACCAGTACATGAACATGTGCTTAACCCATTCACGACGGGAGCTGCGTTGGTGCAGCATCAAAGACCACGTGCCAGTGCATTCGCTTATACATGCGAGTCTCACGTTGGGAGCCTCACATATATAAAAGTATGCACTGGCTTACAAGATCAAGGTACATATTGTTAGGCCAATGCATGCTCTTATTGCCATATTGGCGACTCGCATATATAAGATAATGCATTCGCACAGGGTTTTCGCAAGTTCCAGTCATGAACGGGTTACAATTTGGATATGTTCTTGGTGTTTACTCACGTGAACCCCAGACCAGCGCAGACAACTCTTGCGTCCAAAACGCTCCACAGATCGTCACAGACCGTTCCCCATTCGTTAGCATACAGCAACTCGACAAGCCCCTCCGTTTCACTGGAACCGCCCCTCAGTCGAATGGTGGAATCTGTGTGTAGCAAAAACAGAAACAGATATCACCGACACACAGTGCATAACATATCACCACGTTGATATATACATTTATATCCCATTTAATTTTCGAGTCGCCGATCATTTTGTTTATAGTGCTTTGATATACGGTTTTAATAACAATCTATGACATAAAATATGATTAACCCTTTACCCAACAAAACGGCCAAAAACGCCCAAATAAAGCTTCAACAGCCTAAAATATCTTTCTCAATAACACCATATGGATATCATTGGAACCGGTTCATTGACCACATTGTGATGGTTACAGTTATGCCCTGTGCCAATGCATTCTCTTATATATGCGAGTCGACCATAGGTCGCCTCGCATATATAAGAGAATGCATTGGCCTAAAAAACCTTTTTTTACCATTTTTTCTTACAACAATTTTAGAATTTTTTCCTACATTTTTATCATTTTTAATATGTTAAGCCAATGCATTCTCTTATATATGCGAGGCGACCTATGGTCGACTCGCATATATAAGAGAATGCATTGGCACAGGGCCGTTATGTTGGGTAAAGGGTTAAAATACTATAATTCAGGAAGCTCTAGCCTTGGAAGGGTTAACATAATATTTTGATGGCAGATATCGGTTATCAAAAGCGGAAGTTTTAACACGTTTTGATATTTTATCAGCACAGCAAAAATTCCAATAAAGGCATGTTATAAAGAGCGTCAATGCTTTCGTCACACAAAGGCGGCAGCTAATAACGAGCGTTTCCAATTATGAAATTTTTTGATCGTTTAGACGCATTACATTGGAAAATTTTGTTGATTTTTGTCCCCCGACATTCCGCCAGAGGACTAGAGTAATTGCCCGTCCGGAACTTTGTACGAGGCTGTATTCTGTCATTGTCTGGTCAATTTGTTTATAAACTTGGCACATATAGCAACAACCAGCATGGGAACCTGCGCACCCGCGATCTTGAGTTTGGTCGGATTCATTTTGGCGAAGTTATTGCAATTTTTTGACATATAGTTATATATCCTGGGACGCATCTTTTGTCCCAGCCTGCATTCCGTCATTTGGCAGTCATTTGTTTTAAACATGGCACAGATGCCAACCAACATGGGACCCTGCGCGCCTGCGTTTATCATTTCACGTCTGAGTCATTTTGGCGGCGTTACTGACCAAACGGTGTCCGCGCGGACATGACTTAATTCCTCAAGTACCAATTAAGACACCAGGAGGTCGGATGACTTTATAGTCACAATATCAAAATCGAAGAATAGTTGATTATAAATATATTGCTGAAATAATTACTGCAAGACAAGATGTTAAGACATCCATGTATTGTTCAGACCGCGCATAATTCGTAAATGAAGCGGACGCATTGTCCGAATAGCTGCTTCTCGTCGCAGATGAGGTGAATTTCTGCGCTGATGCATCCACCGAAGCAATAGGCTAAGAGTACCAGAATGTGTTCCGCGTTATCAAAGCGAATTCAGACAAGTATTCTCTATACATATGAAACAATTGATTCGAATAATTTAGTTTGCAATGATAACATACAGACGCATTATCATATGCTGTTCTGTTCAGAGTGTGTGCCATGATAACACAGTTGGCGAAAAAGGCTGGTTAGTCTCGACATGTAACCCAGAGTTTCCAAATGGAAATTGGATCAGGTTTGACTTTAAAGAAGAATAGTATATCCCCTTGTGCATAATAACTAGTTTCACGACAATAGTGAGCAGTGAGGCGTTCCTTTATAGTCATTTTCCACATTGATATAGTCGGAAATATATTTCTATAAAGCCTCCGCTCCAAATGAGTCCACCGTGTCGGGGACTCTGTGGCCGAGCGGCCTTTTGTTTATTTTATTTTTTGCGACGCCTGCGCGATACGAATGAGGGTGAGCAAGTATTTTTATTTTATTTTCATGTCTGAAAGTTGGCGAATCGGACCGGGCATTGTGCGATGTGATCTGGGGGCATTCGGAATCGCGTAATTGGGCGTAACAGTGTGAGGAACTATAGCGCACGTATCACTTCAAGGGTATGTAATAAATTACGTACCGCATCTAACGCCAGCATCCTCATGGTGACCGCAATTGTGTTGGCCCCACTCGCTCCCAGGACAATCCTGGACCTTGGTCTCATTTCCGATACAACCAACATCGTCCAGCCAGATTTGACCGCTTCCTTCTCGAAAGTACGCTGTTCCGATACCCTCTCCTCCTCTACAAAACGAACATTATACGGGCTGTAAAATATGCTGATAATTTCTTGCTATATTGTCATCTATAAGTGCCTTTCGAACTAAAACCGTAGGTACACTCCCTCTAACCACAACTGTTTGTTTGTATTTACCGACAGTGGAGATATAACTTTTTGCAACTCAGAGTAAACGGCATTACAAATTGTACTTGAATAAACTACCGAAATAATTTCAATTAGCTCCCTACAAGTTCTCAAATGGTATAGGGTTCGGGTATGGTAATGTCGCTATTAAGCGACGCGTTGTTATCTACCCCATATATGTACATATTCATGACGTACCATACGCCATTACGGAATATGGTTCTGATCTGTTAATTATGACATCATTTGGCACCATATGATGTTCTCTGTTAACCCTAAACACTCATTGATGAGACCTGTACATGTAATATTCAGATTTATAAGTTCAACAAACGTCTGTTAAAATAATTATCTACACATTTCCCACAATGAATATGAATTATTATGCACTTGTATGACCATTTTGTCTGGCTGTAATCTTCCCATCCCTTCAACTGAATAAAGTAGCAACAAATAATTGCAGTGTTTGAACGGGTGGAATATCATATTGACGGTCGTATCCAGAGTAGATATTCATTGCATGATTTAACATTGCATGTGCGCCTGTATGTGTCTACTTACACGTAGCCGAGCTCCCGACACACCACCTGAGCATCGGAGTGGTCCCACGCATCGTCACACACTGATCCCCATCGACCGTCGTGGAAAACTTCTACCCTCCCCTCAAACGGCCCCAAGATTCCGTCGACCAATCTCACATTGGCTGGAATATAACAATAAGATGTTACACACAAAAACGTCACGGCAGATTTCAGTCCCCTCCCTATACACTGGTATGAACACTGCCCATCACGTCTGCAGAATGTAAGGAAACCTTACTTATTTTTATTTAAACGGACATGGCTCATTCGCACCTCCAAATTTTGGCGACGTAATTTGGAGGGATGGATACGATATGTCACAAAGTCAAAGTCACAATCATTTTCTATTTTTTTCTTCTATTTTTCGCCCAAAGTCAGACAAACGATTTTTATTGCTACCATATCAGGAATAGAATAACACGAAACGCTCTTTTCTGTTCCATGTCGTGCAAATAGCTATTTTCTGTTTGGTACCCAAACACCTTGTTCATAGTTGCATTTTTCATTACTTCAATGCGTCTTTTGGGTTGCAGAATGCTCGTAGAAAGGTAGTTAAGATATGTATCCACCTCTTTCGATACCGGGACAAATTCAAAAGCGAATAATATTATTTGTATTTTGAGCGCGCAAACCGCCATGTGTCTTTAAGACATTTGTCGGTTAAAATACATTCTGCATTATTCTGAGAAACTAAACTGTCAATAATCATTTGGAAATTGGCTAGATGAATCCAGAATGAATTGTAACCCAAAAAAGTCTTAAATAAAAATATATTATATTTTATACATTTCAGTATATGTGATTGCAGTGGTCTAGTGTGGCGAGGGGATTGTACTCAGAAGCATAATGTTGGTGGTTGTTAATTATGACTTGATGTGTTGTACTACTTAGTTCAAAAACATATTTTCAATTTAGTAGATATAGTCGTAGTAAAATTATTGGCGACTTCCACCCACCCGCTTTATACAAATACATTTACAACTTAAAAGTCAATAACGACCTACACTGTAGCTTTCTGTCAGTCTTAACTGGTTGCATTGAATTTTAGCTTAACAAGTATTTATTCCACGGGTGATACATACGATATATGGACAACAATAATAATATATAACCCCAATGACCGGATTCGACATCAAGCGATATGAGTGTGTGTCCATTCATGTCATCGCGTTGTACCCATCCCACCTCGCCAGACCGTGATTAATATTTATAAAAAAAAATATTTACAAAATAGGGCTTATTTTGGACTTGTATAGTTAAAACATCAGGTAATATTAACAGAAGATGCAATTTGATTATTAAAATTATACAACACAAACTCTTTTATTTACGTACATGGGCAATAACGGAAAACTAGAAATCACGGAATGGCAGTAAACATATAACGGAAATAACTTCGATTTGTAACGAGAATGTGTTGACTTTGTATACATGTGTTTTAAAGTACAGTTTTCTCTACCGTTTTTCTGTTTCGTCGTTACTCGTGTTGTTTTTGACGAATACAATTGTTTTAACCCTTTCATGACGGGAGCTTTCTGAATGTTTGCGAAAATCCTGTGCCAGTGCATTCTCTTAAAAATGTAAGAAGAAAAAAAATATTGTTTTAAAAAATGATAACAGTTGTTAAAGAATGTAAGAACAAATGATAAAACAAATGATAAAAATTGTTCAAGAATGTAAGAAAAAATTATAAATAATGATAAAAACTGATAAAATTGTTCAAGAATGTAAAAAAAAAAATGATAAAAAATTGTTAAGCCAATGCATTCTCTTATATATGCGAGGCGACCTATGGTCGACTCACATATATAAGAGAAAGCATTGGCACAGGGCCTTTAATGTTGCGCCAGCGCATCTCCCGTCATGAAAGGGTTATATATTTACTCACTGCATCTGACTCCAGCATCTTCTGTGTGTCGACAGTTTCCTTCTCCGACTGGTCGAGCTGGACACTGCAGAATATCAGTTTCGTTACCGGTGCACTGGACGTCATCAAGCCAGATTGGTCCCGTTCCTCGACCGAAGTACGCTTCCTTCGTCGCAACGCCACCGCTGTAATGGTAAGGAAAATTAATTAGAAACAGTCGGCCATTAAAGGCCCACTTAATTTTCGAACACCCAGATAATTATATATAAAATATACGCTATATTATATACCATTTGAAAGAGGAAGCTCCAGAACATTGTATTATCAACATATTCGGTTTAATAAACATTGAACATGTATGTCTTTTTATTGATATACCGACTTGAAGTTCTGTGCCCAAGTTTTACTAAACTGGCTAAGTGGCACTGGGTATAGAATTTGATGAATAGTTTCAATGCAGTAGTATTTTCATTTTCAACAATGAAACAGGATTTAGACATCGTAAATGCCAATAGCTCTTTCCATTATGACCTGTACCTCCAGCTTCCCTGCTTCCTTCGTGTAAGATTACTATTTTATCCGTTTGATTGCAAGTTTTAGAAATATACAAAGACGTTTCGGTATTGCCACGTTAAATACAGTGAGTAAATCGTGGTTCTCTCTAACTGGATATCTCCAATATATTGTGGGATGAATTTCTCTCTGAGGTCAATAATTACGTCACATTTTAAAACAGAATGGAAGTCATTCCATAAAACACCACATATTTTGAAATTGTTTTCACTATTGTTAGATATCCATAAACACATTTCGATTGGTAACCTATGATTAGATGTTCGGATTTTCGTCAAATGTTCTGACAAATAAAATGGTATGTGAAATAAGATATATACTCGCCGAGAGCTTTCCGATTAATGGCAACAAGCCATATTTCCGACTAAATCCTGAACAGTTACCCATAATTCTGCTGTGGTTAAGAGGTCGATTAATTAGAGCATTACTGTACATACCCGTGACCCAACATTTCGCAGATGACTTCAGCGTCTTCGCGTCCCCAGTAGTCGTCACAAATCGTACCCCACTGTCCTCGGGCGTACACCTCCACTCGGCCCGAGAATTCATTAGGTCCACCCACCAATCGAACGTTTATTGCATCTGTAATGACACAAATGTGAATGGATGAGTGAAGCTAACAGTTCGCAGTCCTGTGAAATTCATTATTCAAATAATGGACATACTGCAATTGCCAAGGCAACAACAGCACCTTCCACAAGCTTAAAGTTTGTTTTCGAATCCCGTTCATATATTAATCATCAATGTTAATACTTGTTTTGTATTTTGTAAATAATGACTAATATGGAATAAATACTGGTAAAACCAACAACATCGCCCATGTCGAGCTGGTTTTATGTTATTGTTCCTACCTGTACCTTGGTTTTTGAAATTGATTTAACACCGCATACTTGATATTTGAGCGTCTTCTCCCATCATAATAATAGGGCCAGCCACACGTACTTGTACACTGTAACATGTAACGTCTCTTTCCATAACCAAGGGAGGTCACCTGACTCACGTGACTTGGTCTACACGTACAGCCGTTTAGAAGTTTTGTATCGAACGCGTAGCATATGAAACTTGTAGCGAAGAGGAATAAATAAATATTCTGATAACAGATTGAGCGATGAGCGCTGTGCATGCAGAGATTAGTCTGCGGGAAGAGATTTTAATTTGATTAAAGGCAATTGAGCGCATCGCTGGTCGCATTGTGGACGATTGGTCTCGCCACCCGACTATTATTTATAAGTTTCCCTAGAAGTTGCATGGTCGATATCTAAAATATGTAGGTTTGGCGCCGTAAATCATCTGACTCTTCCCGCCACGTGCATCTCCATAGCAATACCATAGTAACACGCGTTATAAGTTGCAAGTGTGTGTGGCTGAACCTGTCTAAGCACGTGTGACGTGTAGTCTTGCCGACAATATATAGTACTCAAAATATAACCGTCTTGTAAATTGCACGTAGAACGTTTTGTAGAACGTACAGTATTGACCCATGTCACAGCGGCATTTTCAAGCTACGTGTATCTCGAATCATCTCAGTTATGGCATGTTGATTTCAGACCGTGCATGCGGTGTGTATACGTAACAACTTACTTCTCCATGTGACACGGAAACCACGTGATGTCCCGTTGCCATCGGATACGAAATTGAGATAGAATTCCGAGCCTGTGACGTCGATGGGGAGAATGAGGCCAGAATAGTTACCAAGAAGATCTCCACCATTTCCTTCAAAAATCTGCGGAATATAAAGAGAATATTGTTTAACCATTTGATTATCCTGTGCCAGTGCATTCTCTTATATATGAAAATCTCGCATATATAAGAGAATGCACTGGTTTACAAGGTCAAGATAAATATTGTTAGGCCAATGCATTCTCTTATATATGCGAGACTCCCCATGGGAGACTCACATATATAAGAGCATGCATTGGCACAGGGTTTTCGCAAATCTCCAGGAAGCTCCAACAATGAAAGGGTTAACAACATTGACATTTGGGTGCACAGTTTGATTCAGTGATTTTTCCCAGAACCTAATTTTGGAAAAATGCGAAAGCGAATATTATTAGGTGTATTTTTGGAGTGCAAGCTTCCATGTGACTTTAATTAGCTCGAGGTAATACCCTTCTCCTATCGCGAGGTTTGGAGTCTTGAGCAGGCATGATATCAACGGTGTCATTTAATACTGACTATTTATGGTATTTCATTGATGGTTACACACCTCCATGTATCTACGATTCGGAGTACGAAAGATTTCCACGCGGAGCGATTTCCAATCACACGAGAGACGGTCTCATTTAATACTGACTATATTATGGTATCTTAATGAGGATTGAGAACAACTGAGAATAATTTACTAACCTCCAGGTAATCTCCGTCACCTAACGAGAAGTCTACGATTCGGAGTACGAATGATCTCCCTCGCGGAGCGATTTCAAATCTCTCGTTGCTGTCCACGTTATAATCATTCGGGTAATTCGTCGATTCCAGTTCACCATATTCCACGGTGTAATGTTCCAGTCTCTGGCATAGAGTTCCTAAATGAGCAAAACAGAAACGGCGTGAGCAATACTTGGAGAGGTACATGTGCAACATATCCTCGTGAAAATAGGTTCATATAGGACCTAAATATTCCCGTATGTTCAAATGAAACTTATTTGATTCTGAAATAAGCTCATATAGGAATTATGTACGTTGTTTCGTTGATTGGCGCGTGTCGCAGTGAAAATACATTATAAAGAGCGTTCCTCCGGGTCGTCGTGTTCATGAAAAATTAGATTAGTGCCTATATGAGTTTATTTTGTATTGAAATCTGCTCATATACGACTGTTTTGATCGTGTCCCATTTAGGTTCATATACATGTAGAGATTATTCAGATTCAAATAATCCCTATGTGGGCTTATTTCGTGTGTTTTAAATAAGTACTATATGAGCTTATTTACGGAGAACAGGCTGATAAGTAATGTGCGACTACAAAGTAATTTTCCAGAGTTGTGGATTTTTGCCAGATACCGTGTTACACGTGTAAATAGAAATAGTTCTTGACCTGAATATTTTCATGAATCCACAACCGTCAATTCGGAAGACAAATTATCTGATGCATCAAATGTGATGACCAGTTATAAGATTTGTTGTTACTCACTAAAGACTTGTCACGTGCTTGTATCACTACCTCAATATGATATTATACTTTTCGGCCATTCTATCTGTTTAGTTATTAAACTATTGCCAAAAACTTCAACCCGGCGGTTGAGAGTACGTTCATACACTGGCAAGTTTGCACAACTTTTTTGAATGTATTTTATCACAGAAAAATATGGTGTCAGAATATGAACTGCATATATAAAATGCATAGTTACCAACGCTAACGACAAGGTATTTCGATAGTTCCACTTGTAACGGTGCTACTAACACATTGCTTTAAAATACCTTATTATTTATTGTTGGAAAATAATTGCATGCTATTTCCAGGCAAATTTCAATGTGTAACTGCATAGTTTTGACTTTTCATGTGGTATAGATGCATTTTATAACTATGTTTGCATTCGATTCCAGGCATATTGTAGCTTTCTATACCGAAATACCTGCAATAGAATACCTGGCCTCATGTGCGAGTGTATGCACGTACTCTAAATACGATATCTCAAGTACGCAAACATGTAGTTAATCCTTCATTCGGCCACAATTAATCATTCACTGATTATAATAGGAATGGTGATGATTCCACCAAAGAGGCCTAAAACACATTACGTATATGATCATGGTAGAATAAAGTTGAGACCTACAAACGTTGTTGTAAAATTTATGAACCGAATTACACTGATCAGAGGTACACACATTGAATTCGACGGTCCCCATATCATCATATTCCATTACAACAACAAAATCTGTTCTTGAAATGAGGCTTCGGTTATCGGAATCGATTATTTGCCATAAATAATACTAACCACTGTAAACTATAGTATAAGATTGCCCCAAAAGTGGTATATATCAACATTTTGTTAAACACAATTTGGTATCGAGAGTATGTCGGTCGGCATTCGTCGAATATTTGCCAGGCCGCTAAATATTCCAGGTGGTGAAACATAATAGATTTACATAATCGATGTGTGATAAATCTGAGCTTTAATGGATGAGTTGCTGGACTCGAATCAAATATTGTTTACCCCCGAAGCCAAAGAAATAGTAACTTAGGAGCGTTAATTCGGATTATGCATCTTTATAGGCCAGACGCGAAGAATTTCTCTGGAGCTATCCGGCAAAAAAATCTTGAATTTCACATATCCTCAACTTCATTAAGAGTACACTAAAACAATGGATGTTAATACATTTGAGATATTGCAAATAAATATGTACCCCTTTAAGTACCAAGAACTTCTAGAATATTTAGTAATATCACACAGAAATCCAAATATCTTATTGCCTTGGCTCTACGAGAGGAATGTTGAGCTGATTTTTAATTGCATGATATAACAGCATGCATCTCTTATATTACGGTGAAGAATAAAACAGTCACAAATACATGTATGTGAGCCCAATGAGAACAAATATTTATATGCAGGGACCAATCAACTGGAAATATACCACATTATTTGAGATAACTTGTCAGCTGGGGATTTGGCTATGGGCCATTGACATTAAACTCATCACAGTCGTCCCATGTTTTATGTCAATGGCCCATAGCCAAATCCCCAGCTGACAAGTTATCTAAAATAATGTGGTATATTTCCAGTTGATTGGTCCCTGCATATAAATATTTGTTCTCATTGGGCTGACATACATGTATTTGTGGCTGCTTTAGTCTTGGTCAGCAGGCATGACATTTTCAAATATAGAGCATTAGTTATGGGTGGTTGGCGTTTGAAATGAAACTTATGAAATTAATTTAAATCAAGAAAACGTATGTTTAATCAAGTTCTATTGTACAGAAGTTGTTCGTGAATAAAGAACTTTCGGACAGATTTTGAGAAAATTAATTTTGAAATATCAGGCTTTTTTTTTTTTAAAGTGGGTCTGATATTTAAGTTTATACACTATGCACGTTTGAATTTCCAACAAAAGTGATGCATGGACCATTTGACATCCAAATTATGTTTACGAAATTTTGGAAAGAGGGATGAATGAAAATATTCTTTGATGATCTTGTTGATGGTTCTCACAATTCGTTCAAACATTATATAACGATTGTATGATGTTCAATGTAATTGCTATCATATACCAACATTAGCATGTATATGCCTAATTCTATACCAACGCTTTGCCAAATTTACCTGACCTTTTCCAGGCAAGTTTCGACGAAATTATTCGTTAGCAAACTGCATGGCATATCAATAATACTTCATGGGAGATTGTCCAATTTCAAACTTGTCAAATTAGAAGGCACGGTCAATAGCGATGAACAGACACACGTACGTGTAACTTGTAACGTGTGTTGCCACTGCCAACGAAAGTCACCTGACCCACGTGACCATGGCGCCCATAATTACACGGTCAAGCCGTTCAGAAGTTTTGTGTCAGCGTCTGGATTTACGAAACGTGTAGCGAAGAGGAATAATCCAATATTTGCTTGTCGAGTAACCGATCAGCACTGTGCAGACAGAGATTTGCCGGCGCGCAATCATTTTAATTTGGTTGAAGCTAATTGTGGCGTCTTGTACCCGCATGTCGTGGTTGGAGCAGCACGGAAATCAAAATGCATATATCATTTACCTTTATTCTGGTATCAGTTATGAATGATTGATAAAACAATAGAGTTGTCTCGCGTTCTCTCTATCTGACTACTATCTATAAGTTTCACCAGACGCTGGCTGCTACCACAACATATCCTCGTGAAATAGGTTCATATATTCACATATTTCACATTTTTATTCATGAATTTATTTGATTCTGAAATAAGTCCACAGAGGACTTATACTCGTTATGCCGTTGAATGGCGCGTGTCGCAGTGAAAACACATTATAAATAGCGTTCATCTGGTAAGTCGTGTCGATGAAAAAGTAGACTATATCAGCTTATTTAGAATTCAAATTAATACGACGGTTTTGATCGTGTACTATTTAGGTTCATATAGAGCGTAATTCAGATTATTATAATGCCTATATCGGCTTAGTTGTGTGGTTTGAAATACGTTCTATATGAGCTTATTTTCGGGAGAACAGGCTGGTTGCCAATAGCGTTTAGGCTTAGTGTCGTAACACCACGTGACCTTCCACACCAGGTGCATATCCATAGCAATACCATAGTAACACACGTTACATGTTACGCGTACATGAGGTTGATCCTGGCTAATGTTAAAACAGTCGCAAGCACAATGCCCTGTGAATTGAACCTAACCGGAAGTTATCAAATGCCAAACTGGTTAAATAAGAATACATAGAGAGGACGAACACATTTTGTTATAAAACTTCAATCTGAATCAGTCCTAACTCCATGTTTTTTTAACTAGCGAAATCCGGTCTAAATCGATTCTTTCCTAAGGCGATTCAGCTTCAAAAGTCTAAACTGATGAGAATGCTTAGTGGCGGTGAAAATATTCGTCAGCAAAATTCCCTCTGAATGGGATCAAACCGGGGGTTCACCAATTTCAAACGCTGCGAACTGAGAATAACTATATTGATGTTGATAATATTCGCTAGACAATTCCCTCTGAATAGGATCTAACCGGACGTTGTCCAATTGCAAACGTGTGCAATAAAAAGAATAATTCTCAGTGGAGGTGTTGCACATTCGTTGGCAAAATGCCACATGAATCGGACCTAACAAACTCAATTCAAATTTATTTTCAATTTTTCTAATCGTCACAATTTAGACAGTACAGAACATCAATATGGGCAGTGTTTAAATACGGATACAATGCAAATAATATAAATTGTATGTAAACGTAGTCGAGGTTGTTAGTTCGTGGATACATTCATCGTAATCTGGGCCAGACGAGATTGGCGCGAGTTCTAACCCCGACTTGGGTGAAAATCGGGACAGATTTTCAAGCTTGATCTGAGCTGAGGGGCATCTCAATGTGCCATTCCGATCGATACATGGTCATTTCGATAAGAACTGGGAATGTATTAACGTACAATGAAGCAAGCACATGTATAGCAATGAACACTCACACTGAATCCATGCTTACATACATTTGAAATATATATACATGTATACATAACATATTAGCGGACAACTAATTTGAGTCAAAACACCAAAAGAGCGGAGAGGGGGTGACCGACAGTTTAAAAATATTTAACTTCATCATAATTGTCTGAAGTCAAGCCTGCATGGTGGAACCTAACTAGTGTGGGTGTTGTCCAATCAGGGATGTGGCGATATGCGAGGGGGTTGGGTGTCTAATCACCACAACTTTGGTCAAAATTTCCAACAGTTGGAAATTTCATGCCTCGCACAACATTTGATGCGAATTTAACACCACATATAAGTTGTAATTGTTGTAACTGCTTGAATATCAACACAATAATTAGTGGGGGATTTATTTTTTTAGACCAACCAATAATTTTTCACTATTTAGTCCAAATTGTGGATCAGTTGAAATGTTCCAACATTTGGGTTGTCAATTTGAGTTGGAAATTTCCAACAGCTGGAAATTTTGTGGTACCACTTGGATAATGCCATCCCGGTGTGAGCTGGAAAAAGTTATTTCGCAAACATGGGAGTTTGATCTGGTTCATAACTATGGCTAACGCCCGAAAAGATCATATTCCACCAGTACAAAACCTTGGAACTTTTTGAATTTTTGACAGGGAACCCTATAAAGTCGAAAATACAGCGCGGGGAATATGTTTCTTAGTTATTATCTGTTCCTTAATAATGTATAGGTGAATGTCCTAACTCAAAATTGCATGCTTTTCTCTTACTTTTGTGAGCCGATATCGCAATAAACATCAGTTTAATTACCTATGAAAAATGCCATAATTGCATGCGACGCGAAGCAAAATCCCTCACAAATTCACTTAAATCGTGAAATTTCGAGTTAGGACCTTCACCTACAATGAAGTACACTATTAAAGTCATTAGCTTCACTCCCGGTGGGTATATATTTCATGTCAGACAGAACTGTATCCGATATACCATAAGAAAGGTCATAAAAAACTAGAAATAAAACCCCAAGGTTGCATATTATTGATGCGGTATTCGCCCCGTATTAAATTGTTGAAAACTGCGCTCAGAGTAAGAAATCTTCTCAGATACAACCACATTTTCGGCGCGAATCATCGCGTGGAGGTCATGGAATTATATTCGGAAGAAATCGGAACCGCCCGAAAAACGACGATCGGCTGGCACGCACGGTTGAGAGAACAGCCAAAACAAAAGCCGGCATGTCGATAACCGAAAGTAGATTCAACAAAACACAAACTAGATAATGTGATTATGTCTTGATTTTTGCATCGATATCTCATGTTTTCTAATTGAAATGTCGATAATTAATTGGCAACTAACAAAGTGTACACACTGTGTATATGTTATATATGGATTGTTTGCAAATTTAGGCGTGAATGGGTATTCACAGCATGCAAAATACGATTGGCACACCTCCGAACCGATCAGCTGATCCAGGTCGTCATGCTTCTCATCGATTGAAAATAAACAAATCGGGGAATTCCTGCCCTTCTTATCAAACGTCAACACATTTGGTCGAATTTAAGATGAAGTTACATGTATCTGCAATGGCATTATTGACTTCTGTAAATGGAAATTATTAGCAATATTTCAAACGCAGAGAGTGCATGAACCACCGATCGATCTATAAATTATAATAGCCCAATCGGGCTGAACTAGATCGATTGGTCTTCCTGGCATAGTGGTTGCTGCTGTAAGAGAGGGAACTCTAAATTTCTTAAATATTAAAAAAAAAATTGTTTTCAGATTTGTACAAGTTTATAATGAATATTACTAGTAAAAAAATATACCATTGTCTTTCATTAGTTTCAAAATAAATGAGAATTTTTTCTAATTGGTAGAAACAGCTGGTCGAAAGAACAATTTAGAGTACTCCCCTTATCCCAGATTCACTTTATAGTAGCTAATTACACTTAAGCATAAATTATTTATGCTTAAGCATAATTAACTTACGATAAGCGTAATACATTTGAATTACGCTTAAGTGTAATTGGGTTCATCAGCTATCTCACCTCTATGGGAGGAAGCCAAATTAACATTTAATAAATAATTGAGCTAAAGCCCCCCCCCCCCAATCAAGGAATCTCTAATTACACTTAAGTGCAATAAGAATATTTCTTATCGCGCTTAAGTGCAATAAGAAGATTCCTTATTGCGCTTAGAGATTCCTTATTGCGCTTAAGTGCAATACGATATTCCTTTTTGTGCTTAAGTGCAATAAGATATTCCTTATTGTGCTAAGCGCAATTAGATATTTCCTTATTGAACTTAATCGCAATTATATCTTCCCTTATTATATCGCTTAAGCTCAATTATATCGCTTAAGCTCAATTATTTATTAAATGTTAATTTGGCTCCCCATATACCTCATGTATATTGGTATAACCTGATGTAGGTTACTGGCATTAGTAATGCGGTTGCATCCATTTCAGCTTGAGGGGAGTTCAATGAGAGTGTATATGAATTACGTTTAAGCGTACTTCATTTAGGCTTAAGCGCGGAACTCATTTACACTTAAGCATAATTAATATGAATAATGCTTAAGCAAATACCTAACTCCAACTGATTTCCTCTGTCTGAATAATTGAGTCCATCTCATAGTATATGGGGGAGTCTAAACCGATGTTTGATTGATGTCTTATTGCCAGAGTAAATTTGAGTTTAGAGGAAATCGCATGGGAGACAGCCTTTTCAAATATATTATTTATTAGTGTAAATCAATTGCGCTCAAGCGCAAAAAATATGTGTCTAATAATATATTTGCGCTTTAGCATAAAATTGCCATAAATGTGATCTATTATATGGGAGGCCCTTTTCACATTTATTATTTATTTACGCTTAAGCGCAAATAACCTCTATCATTTGCAATTAAGCAAATAGATCATATTTGCGCTTAAGCGAAAATAAAAATCAATATGCATTGATCCCCCCTGAATTAATTTTACATGGCACAGGCCTAAACACATCACTAAGGTTGATATAGCCCCACCATATGAGGGAAACAATCCCCCAGAAACCCCAAGATCTGTTTTATGACCATGGAAATGATATAGATCTGTGTAGGATATGTCTCTTTTATAAAATATACTATATCTCTGGGATGGCGACACAAATTCTTGGGGACAGGGATGCTGATATTATGAAAATAGGGGTTTTCCCCAACTTCAAGTCAATGAGTACACCATATGAGGGAAGCAAACACCAGTAACCCCGAATTCCCTATTTATGGCCATGGAAATGGTATATATCTGTGCAGGAGATAATAAAATATGCATGAGCTCTGGGAGTGAGGCACCAAATCTTGGGACACCAGGGACAGAGATGCTGATATGCATATGGAAATATGTTTTTACTTCAACTTCGAGTCTGTATGGGGCTATTACTATGGGCCCATGCTAATATAATATGAGATGGACTCAATCATTCACATCAGATGGATGTAATGGAGTGTTAGGTATTTGCGCTTAAGCGCAAATAAATTGATAGACACATATTTGTGCTTAAGCGCCAATGATTTACGCTTAAGCACAAATATTTGCGCTTAATGATTTATGCTTAAGCACAAATATTTGCGCTTAAGTGCAAATAAATAATAAATGTGAAAAGGGCCTCCCATACTATTTCCGCAGCGCATATGATTTGTATTTAAGTATAAATGATTTGCTCTTAAGTGCAAATGATTTACACTTAAGCGTAAATGATTTGCGATTAAGCAGAATCAGAATAAATGTGAAAACGGCTTCTCGTATAATCGCTTAAGCATAATTCATTTATGATTAAGTGTAATTAATCTATCAATGAAAATAAATGACCAGTGAGCTTAAGTGTAAATCAATTACGCTTAAGCACACTTTAATCAATTACGCTTAAGCACACTAGTCATAATTCTATTACTCATAGGAGTAATGCTTTATCTACAACATAAGGTTAAGCGTAAGTGAAGTACGCTTTATATGTGTGCATTACACATGAGTGTAATACATTACGCTTAATTGTAATTCACTTACGCTAAAGTGCAATTAGCTAATACATGTGAAAAAGGCTTTCCATTATAGTTATCATCAGGGATGTGGCTAGAGGGGGGTGTGGGGGGTGTCTCACCCCCCCCCCCCCCCCCCAGCAGAGAGCTATATTTTCAATAGTTGGAAATTTCATACCTGCCACAACGAAATTTCACACCAACAATAGGTTGAAAATGTTCTTGTAGTTTGATTATAATACAATTTATTGGGGGAATTTATTGTTTTTCGACCAATATTTGCATATGTTCCTATTTTTGGTCAATTTTTTTTACAGAAATGGTCATCAGTTGGAAATTTTCCAACCTTAGGGGGGTGACAGGTTGGAAATTTCCAACACTTGGAAAGCTTGTGTCCTGGTCTCTCCCCCGTGGCCAGTCAAAAACTTCTAGTTAATTTAAGAAAACAATATTGTCATACAATTGGTCAACATTGTCATTGGAATTGTCATCAGTTGGAAAATTTCCAACCTAAGTGGGGGTGTAGGGTTTGAAATTTCCAACAGTAGGAAGGCTTGAGGCTAGTCTAGATGTTAGGATTTTGCGATTTTCTTGTTCAGATTTCAAAATTTTCGCACACCGGGCCGAACCATGGTCGGCCCGGTGTGTCATTGCCCCATCCACATGGCCAATACAAAACTGCTAATTAGTTTAGCAAAACAATATTTTACTACATTTGGTCAAACTTGTAGACATAAATGGTCATCAGTTGAAGAATTTTCCAACCTGAGGGGGAGTATGAGGTTTGAAATTTCCAACACTAGGAAAGCTTCAGTTGAGGCCAGTCTAGATGCTAGGATTTGCGATTTTCTTGTATAGTTTTCAAAATTTTCTCACACCGGGCCGAACAACCATGATCGGCCCGGTGTTTCCTGGTCTGTTGTCGGTAGCTGTGTGCATTTGTCTGGAATTAGATCACTAGTTGTTTTTTTGGGGCAATTTTCAGGTTAAAATATCTTAATGTTCTCATACTGGGAAAATAGAAGCATGGCTTATGAATATATAGGAAATTAGGCCTGAGCATGAGGTACAAGGGGGGGATGGAAATGGAATTATGCAAAAAGTTGTGTTGTACGATTCCGACTTAAGGGGGGGGGGGTGCAAATGGAATTATGCAAAAAGTTGTGTTGGTGTGATTCCAACTCAAGGGGGGGGGTGCAAATGGAATTATGCAAAAAGTTGTGTTGGTGTGGTGTGATTCCGATCAAGGGGGGGGGTGCAAATGGAATTATAAGTTGTGTTGGTGTGATTCCGACTCAAGGGGGGGGGTGCAGTTGGAAATTCCCAAGGTGGACACCCCCCCCCCCCCCCAGCGGAGACCCTCTAGCCACATCCCTGGTTATCATCCATCAGAATGAATAGTGCTTACTAAAGCTTGACAACAGAATTTGCCATTAAAAACATTTCATGGCCAATGAGCTAACAAATGTTCTGTACTGGCATATTGAATACAAATTATTTGTACTATTGTACAGGTGTAATGTAATTAAACAGTTTTGAGTTACAAAAGTAAGACAACTCTTTCTGCACGGTACTGTGCTTGCGGCCAGATTGATGTAAAAATTCGGTCAATGCGCTTACAATTTTCTATAAATAGTAACATTTTGGAATTATTACCTCTCGATCACTGTTCGATTATAATCTTTGCCACTAACTCGGCCAATGTTCTTCCGTTTGTGATTTCACGCAACAATTCCCTTTCTATTCCTTCCCTGTCGAATTGACTACCGATTGCGATGTCAATTTGTTTTTCGCTTTAATATTCTGATGTGCATGACGCTATTCCAGCGAACGGTCATCCTCCCTAGAAGCCATTTCTGAGAACGAAACCCGATTCAATCCCAATCGAGTCGGAAGTGCTCGGGCATTTCCGTGACTGCACAAGACAACGTATCGGTTTGTTTTTTCGTGTTATTATGGTGAGATTAATCGGGACGATTGATGAATATAAATAGTTAGCCGAATGGCCGTATAATGTGTACAAACTGACTTCAGGATGGGGGATTTCGTGTATCTGAGTTATTTTATTCACTCTTCCGACAGAATGACGCAGGGAACTCAATTGTGAGGTTCAATTTACGTTTCACATCACTTTAAGAAACAGACAACTAAGAAATATATCCCCCGCAATATGTTTTCGACTTTATAGGGTTCCAAGGTTTTACACTGGTGGAACTCAACCATGCGTTAGCCAGAGTAGAGATTCATGGCACGATCTAGTTTAAAGGGGTGCTGTTGGAAATTGCAAGGTAAACACCAAATCTAGTCACGTCCCTGTACAATTGGCTAGAGTTTGAGCTAAAAAGATAATCAGTAAACTTACCTGCGATGAACGCGGATAGTAGAAGTATGGTGTACGTTCCCATCATGCTGGGCCTGTCTTGTGCGACGAATCTTCTCTCCGTGGAGAACAAACTCAACCCTGCTCTTTTATACGCCACTTACAACTCTGATCTACTCGGTAACAGAGTTGTTTGTCTTTCTCTTATTCCGTAAGGATCACTGGCGGGCCACCTCTTATATATGGTTTGGAATCGGAAACGAATATCTGGGTCACCGTGCCTTTGTTTGATTTGTCTGCAGACACAATTCGCTTGTAGTGGTTTAGGATTATCCAAGAGGATTACCAACACAGGATAACAAGCGTTCACCGGAACTCATACGTAGTCAGCAATGTACTTATATTAGGTGTATAACCATGTTGAAGACGTTCATGGTCGCCGGACGCTATGCCAGCAGGGGCAAAACTTCGAGCAAACTAAATGATTTACAATTCATTACATTCATAGAGGTTCAAGATACACAAAACACCCAAATATAACCTGGTAATGTTTAGCTTTTCGTGATATTCCGAAAACGCTCTTTATTGTTGCCGTAACGGGAAAAGACTGAAATGCATTCCATTCAACATAACCTCACAAAAATACGCACATAATCGACCTATAATGTGAAATAGGTACATACTTATTTCTGAAATAAGCAGATAATGGACTCTTACCCGCTATTTAGTTTTATGGCGTGGGGCCACATTGAAAACATCTGTTAAAGAGCGTACACCTGAAAATTCGTGAGTTGGCATATTGGTATCATTGTGCACACATAATCTGCTTAGAATCGCCTCATTATGAGTCGATAATGCTACATAATATTCTCGTTTTCAGCACATTATCGACTCAAAATGAGGCGATTCTAATCAGATTTATCTAACTCAAACAAGTTCTATTATAAGCAGATAATGTGCTGGTTTTCGGGAGAACAGGTTGTTCCATTACAGTGTGGAAAGTTGGCTTTAACAATATGGGGGCCAAGTTCGGTATCGAAGATTGTCATCCTCCAGCAGATGCTCGAGTAGTTACCAAGCATCAATATAGATCGAGTAATGTATTGGTTCTGTTACAGTCTTACTAACAAAATGAGCCGAATAATACTTTACAATACTAATGCACTTCTTATTGGTTAAAAAAACGTCCATCTCCGTCTGTCCGTTCGCTTTTGGTTTCTGGACGATGACTAGATAGTCTCACCTGAATTTAAGTTATAACTCGGGTCCGCCGGCCTATTTTCACCAGAGTTATGGCGATTTATGTTGGACTTTGGTCGTTTCCGGATGAGAACTTTAGTCAGTCTCAACTGAATGGAATAGAATTTGGTATGTGAGTTTACTTGCCCAAAATACATTTCTAGTTTGAATTTTCCAATTTTCAACATATTTATGGCCCTTTGCTGAGGTGTAAGCAGAATGAGGTCCCCAGAGGGTGAATTTGGTGATGCTAGCCCGCTATGCGGGGTAGCATCACTAAATTCACCCTCTGGGGACCTCATTCTGCAAATGACAGACACACTATTTCAAGGCTTGGCCAAAAGCATTGTTATCTGAACAGTGGAATCTATTTCTATATTTGCGAATGTCTGCCTGTCTGTCTGTCTGTCTGTCTGTCTGTGTTCTATAGAAATTCACAGGGGACCATCTAGACGATGCCAAAGGGGTCAACTAGCAGTAGCTTTTTACGAGAAAGATAATGGTCGGGGTTAGAAATTTCTAAAGTGACGCGGTTGTTGTCAGGGGCAGAAAGGGGGGAGAGGCAGAAAAAAATTTGTCGCCGATTGCCACCAAACTTATATATAATCATTCCCATAATATGAGGAATCTAATGGCGTGGTTTAAATATGTCAAAAGTGGCGTCGTTTGAGTCAGGGATGAACGGAAGGGGAGAGGGACACCACAATTGATAAAACTAATTTTAGCGCAGATTTCCACCAAATTTATATATATTCTTCTTCATGATACAATGAATCTAATTGTGCGATTTAACAACACCAAATTGTTGTTTTTGGATGAGAGATTGGGAGGGGGTGGGCACTAAATTTGATAATAAGCGCCGATTGCCACCACACTTATACAAAATAATCCCCATGGTATGAGGAGTCTAATGGTGTGGCTGTTATCTGTCAGATGTGTCCTCATTCGAGTCAGGGTTGCATTGAAAGGGACAAGGGGACCAAAATTGATGCACAGTTCTTTTAACGCCAATTTCCACCAAATTGATACACGTTCTTATCCATGATATGAGGAATCTAATCGTGATTTAAAGACGCCATAGTGGTGCTGTTTGGGTGAGAGATGGAGAGGGGAGGGATTGGCACCAAAGTTGATAAAAAAATAGTTTAGTCGCCGATTATCACCAAACTTATAAACAATCATCTCCATGATATCAGGAGTGTAATCGTGTGGTTTAAGGATGTCACAAGTGGGGCCATTCGATTCAGTGGTGTATAGAGATAAGAGGGACACAAAATATTATATCTATATGTTTAGTGCCGATTTCCACCAGATTGATACATATTCTTCTCCGTGATACGAGGAATCTTGTCGTGTGGTTTAGATACACCAAATTGGTGCCCTATGGGTGAGAGATATGGGGACCTAAAATTTTATACGAATTTGTATATTCGGCAATTTTCACCAATTTTATATATATGCATCTCTAATCTCTAATGAGTCTTAGTGTGTGCAGCTTGAGTCCGAAATAGGGACGGGAGGGTCACCAAAACTGATACAAAATATTTTTAGTACCAATTACCATCAAATTCAGACACGTTCTTCTCAAATGATACAAGAAATAAAATCGTGCTGTCTGTCTGACTTTTTGTCTGTCTGTGTGCGTTCTATATATAACTTCACGCGGTACAATCGAGATGGCACCAAGGCGTTCTAAGAGGGGTAACTTTTTACAAGGAAGATAATGGTGCGGGTTAAAATTTTCTAAAATGACGCTGTTGGTGGGAGGGGAAATTTTAAAAATTGTTTTGTCGCTGATTTCCACCAAACAAATACATAATCACCTTCGCAATATGGCGTTGTTCGTGTCGGCGTTGCATCAACAATTTATTTAATAAACCAAATTCCACCAAATTCATACATGTTTTTCTCTAATTATATACCATGAATTAAATCACATTTGGTGTCGTTTGCGTCACGGATGGCGAGCGCATATGCACTATCATTGATAAGATTGCTATTCGCCGATATCCACATGTAAGTTACATACAGTCACCAGGCCATCTCCATATCACTTTAAGTAGTTGGGCGTTCACATTTCACAATCCCGACATATGGTGACCCACATAAGTCACTCGAACAATTATATCTTCTTAACCGTCATATTTATATGGGAATGGCAATCAAGGCATTCACACACTGAGCTAGCAAAAAGAGATAACTAGAAGAAGCATTAAACGTATATTTATCATTCTATTGAAGAGATACATATATTCGTGCAAACTGAGAGACCTCGAACCGTCAGAGGATTGCATATATATAATAACAAAATATAGTCTGTTCCATTCAATAGTTTCCACAAAAAGTTACAATTTTCAAGAGATATGGAAGGCCTGTACAAAAATAGTGGTCACAGTGTGCAGTCAAATATAGTTTCTTCTGATATACCAGAAAATGCAGTTAGTAGCACAAGACTTTTCAGGATACTACCAATACTGACATCTGACAAGGGTTTTAGAACAGACTCATTGACTGACATAAACAACTCGAAATATCGCTCTGTGCCTGGCACATGTAGCTGATATACATGCGCAGCAACAATTCGTTTAAACTACGAATATTTAGTCAATATATAGCACCATGAACAGAGGAGCACCTGGAAATTTCTTTGAAACATCTGTATCTTCATGGAGATATGATAGCCAGGTGTCCTCGAGATCTTAGTCCAACCCACTAGATTGATTGATACATCTCAATATGTAAAACCCAATTATCATCTTTTATCGAACTAATGTGTTTATGATGTGCATGTATCATATTATAACGTCTAATGTATACGCAGTTGTAAATAAATAAATACTTCATTATTGGTGGAACGGATTAATCGCGATAAACAGAATGACAATTGACAAGGTGAGCCACTACTTATATTCCATGACTGTAATAATCATGTTTTGTGATGCTATTTGAATATACAATTTATTTATTAACACTTTAAGCAAGAGCATTCTCTATTCCCAAAAAATCCACAGCATACATTAACCTGGGCAACGCCGGATAACCCTGCTAGTTACCGATAAAAGTCAAATTAGTCCAATAAGATACCAAAGTTTAACCAACAATAAAGACGACAAGGCATTGAAAAATAATCTGAAAATCATAGTCAAAATACAATATTGGAACTTACTAAACGATTAGCGATGTTTGTTGACAAATTACTGTAACAGATTTGTTTACATAACACAGGTTTCAACAAGCGATATTTAGTTATTTGAGAAATATCAATAATATCAATCACGTATATATTTTTTGCACATTTACCCACTGCGAGTGCACTGGTGCCTTTAATTTTCTATCGCTTTGTTGAAACTAATGCACAGACAGGACCACATATGTTTCGTATATTGAAGGAAATTATAGTTTTGCCCCTGTGTGAAGAGCATTCGATTACAGTGTGGACATTTGGCGAAACAATATGGGGGCATGTTGAATATCGAAAGTTACAATGGTGTAACTGTTTTCCACAAGCTTCAGTGCAAGCGTTTTAGTGTATACTGTTAACATTATAATGCCCATGTCCATAATTATCTTTAAATCTGAAAGGGTGGCAATCGCATATAAATGCCTATACATCGCAACTAACATCAGAACCGCACTCACAAAATAATCAGATCAGATCTGATAACACCACGAAATTCAAACTTCACTACAAAGGGTTAATGCCTGTGTCAATGGCAATTTTACTCATGGAATGTATAGGAAAGAGGTGTTATTATTTTTTGTGCTATAAAAAGCACAAGGCTATTGACCAATCAGGGCCCAATTTCTATTTTATTCGCTCCTATAGTTTCTCCCGAATCCGTTGGAGATCGCTCCGATGGAAATACCGCATTCCGTGATTAAAACATTATTTGGTCCGTTAAGTATGTAATAACTATCAGAATAGCATATTTAGTTCCATAGATCAGATAAATTATATATTATATATCTTCTGTTTTCTTATTAAAAATACATTGTTGCACACCTGGCGTATCGTAAGCATATTGATCGTCTCTGTCGAAAGTGAAAAAGTCGTTGTTCATAGTTCAGCTATTGTATTCTACTTTTTCGACATTTGGCTGCCGAGTAAATGTGTGGTTTGATAAACATATTTCTAGACTGGGCAATTGTTCATTTTTGAGAATTAAATTTGTCGCCTATCTGGTTTGCACGTAGAAGGTGCGATGACCATGCGTGTGTCCCACTTAAGGTCTGTCTAAGTGCCGTGTATCAGTCGGACAACAGCACCCGTCGGGAGTGACATTCGAGTGTGTAACGTTTGTGAAATGTGTGCACAGTATCGCTTCTCAAGAAAGAAAATTGGGTCGTCGCTGAATATGGTCAAACATATCGCGAAAACAATGCACTTAATATAGGATGGTTCGTATACTCATGAGTGGTTATGGGAAGGCATCAGGGACGTCAGTGTCGACAGGGGGTGTTGGGGTGGCTACCCTATGTTCATCAGTCGGAGAGTTGTTTGAAAACGGCTGTAGAATGGTTGTGACTTTGGAAAGTTTTTTCAAATCATATGAAGCCGGCATATCAATAATTCGTATATTTATGGACCTATCGTATCCTTCCCAAATTACGTAGACAAAATTGGAGGTTCGAATGAGTCATGTCCGTTAAATACAAGAATACATTATGGCAAATAAATAAAATAACATTCTCAAGGTTGCACATCGAAATATGTATATACACAAAACTACACATGTGTTAATGGGTTTGTTGATACGACCTACGTTCTAGCGCGGAAGGATAGAACGAGAGGCGTAACCTAGAGTCCTGTACTTCCATGAAGGCGCAAGTGCCGTATCAACAAACCCATTAACACACGTGTCGTTGTGTTTATTACGCACCACCCGTACAAGATTCCGTGCATTACAGGCTTACAAGGTTTATTTAGGCTTGTTTTGTCATGTGCGCTAATGCTTTTATTTTATAGTTCCGGTTTCATGGTTGAACGTCAGGTTTGTCATTTGACATCGACGAGGTACGTATGGAGCGTAAATATGGAACAGCAATCTGTATCTGTATCTGTAGTGGGTTCAGTGCAGTAACCAATTCTGTATTTAGGCGCAATGGGTGGAGGACGATGTTGGTTCCGTCGAGGACTCTGATGGTGCTGTGTCCTCAGGTTCAGTGATTCCATCGTTGCGGAGTGCCCGTAAGAATAACTCTGGATCACTGTTGCACACGATCCGGTCTTCCAGTTGGTTCCAATCCAGGATCGTCTTGTTAAAGAAAGAATGTATTAATTGATTACAGCTGGTACGCCGTGGCTCGAAGGCTCTTACATTTTTACATTCTTCTTTTTCGACGATGTTTGTTGTCACACAGTCAACAAATGTTTGGCTGTGATCTTCCTGCCTGATTTCTTAGGTGTCATGTAGTTGTTTGCACTTAATGCTGGCACCATCCCCTCATCTATCTTATGGAACTGGATGAGACGCTGTTCTCTACGTCGCTCGTCTAGAGGTTTTAGATCTAGTTCCTCAAGCATGGTGGTGACTGATGTTCCTTGGCGACTATAATTATTCTTTATGAATCTCGCGCTCCTTCGCTGTACTTTTTCAAGGTGGTCAACGTCTGTCTTTAAGTGGGGGTTCCATACCACTGCTCCATATTCCATGCAATAACACTGTACTTCTGGGAACAAGCGTGTTATAAAGTAGTTCCTAACATCGGGTTTTGCGTTGACAAGGTATTTATAATATTTGATGAATCGCACAAGAACAGCTTCAATCCACAAATAATGTTTGGTGTCTTCTAGAGTTAACTTTTTCTCATCAAGCATCTGGTCTAACTTTGAAAGCTCACAAAGCTCTTTCTGGAAGTCGAAACGATAGAGTGACTTTGACGATTTTTGTTTTGAAGCAACATGCTATGTTTGTTGTGCAGCAATAGCATCAACACGAATATACTGTGTTGTGGTAACTGGCTCAACTTGGGTGGATTGTTTTGGAGCATCGGTGCATCTTGAGGGGAGTGATACATGAGTTATATCGCTTAAGTTGTGTTGCTTGTTGTATACACACGGTGTTGGTCTGACCTCTGTCTGAGTACTGTCACCAGCACCCTCTTGTAGAAACTACAGCAGAGAATGTGACTGGTTAAATTGATGGTCGAGCACCAACTATTTTCTTTGCATCGAAATATGATAGATATTTCTCAGCATTACACCGTTGAATTTTGAAGTCATAATCCCATATGTGGCATGAACGATCCATTGCATCATGTGAACCTTGACATTTTGAATACTGTTTCGGTTTAGTACAGTCATTATGATCATGACCAGAAGCAGAACAGCGTGCACATATGGTTTCTTTACTTTTACAATTTTCCTGGCCATGACCATACCCCTGTCACTTAAAGATCGTAAAGGATTTGGGGCACATGTAGACAAATCTATCTTCATATATCCAATCTGCAATGTCTACGGAAGGTCAAAAGATAAATATACAAAGGAACGTTTAGTCCACTAACTGTCTTAGAACATCTGTGAACATCAGTAACTCCATGTGGTCCCAACTTTCTTTGAGCATTCAATCGGGAAACAGCCCGTCACTGGCCCGGTCCTGATCGGTTTGACAGATTGCAATTGTCCAGCAATACTTTGACAATAATCAGAAGGTCTTTTAAGTACTGAGAGAATATCATTGGAACTTAATGAGTCATCATTCTTACGACCAGGTCGTGGATTTATTGGTCTGAGTTGTCATATAAAAAGAAAAAACATTAGAAAACTAGCCCAACACCCGCCGCGGTCTAACCTTCGAATTATTGTCGGGCCAAAGACAGCTACATACAAATGTAGTGGTGACCCATTTAGCCACTGCATGTATCAGTCTATCGGTACCTCCCCACAGTAAGACAGGCATGAACAACACAAGATTCAACATTCAACAATCACCGGGACTAAAGCCACAGAGACAGGAGAGAACAGAAACATCATACGTGAAAACGGTACTTTAAACAGTACTTTAAACATCAGAGAAATAATACAACAGAAACAAAATTTGAGTATGCAGATGCGTGACTAAATTGGTTGAGCCCGGTCAACTCAACCACCCGTCTTGAATAGATGTAGGACCAACATGGTCCATGAGCCGAGCTGTATCCTCATGTCGATGCATCGAGTAGTACAGCCACCCTAGTATCATCTGGACTCCTAGACCACTCATCATGGGAGGCAACCATGGTGCCATATATGGTGGGATTCTTACCCCTCGCAATGGGACAGTAGGCCTATTCTACCCCGGGCCCACACGGGGTCATGTAGTCACATGTTTCTACCCGCCGCAAAGTCAAATCATGGCAAAACTGCCAGTTTTCGAAACTCGAAACATGACAAGCTCAAAATCATATACACGGGTTAGATCTTTGTACCACGACAAATACGAATTTCGCCAAATTTCCGTGGTAGTAGTCCAATGCATTATGGATTACCCGGAACTAATTGCAACATATTGTTTATTGCAGGAATATGTACACAAACCCTTTTTATACCATAATTGCCCATGCTAGTGTGTGTATAATACACCACCCTGCTGCGGGTATAAATTTCTACTGTGGTGTAAATTTTCAAACACCATTACATGGGTTAAACATGTATCCCCATAGTACAACTACATCACAGTTAGCAAAATAGTTGTTTAGTTCATTAGTCAACAATGAAGGGCTTTTCACTGTTTTAGTGATTTTATCATTATATTATACAGAAAAGTTATTGTTAATTTATGCAACTATGATTAAGAAAACATAATTATTATCATACAAAATGTGTGTTCCATTTTGTGGACTTAGCCAAATTGGCATCTGACACCGAATTCGTGTGATGAAATGCCTTATTTGAGGCTATGACTTTCCACATACATTACCGAAGAAAATTAAGTTATTGCTCAAAGAATCCTTTAGTCTAGACTTATTTCCGAAAATACTTTAGTGATGCGTTTCTTGTCGATTTGTAATGTGTTTTGTGTATAAAAAGAAAAAAGGTCGAATGCTTATTGTGTAAAATTATTTTATCTGTTCTATTAACACAACTATTGTTGAGAAAATAGCATTTCAATGATTGGATTCCAAGCATCTTTCAGGAAACTTACTCCAAATATGAACAGCAGAAAAATGGATGGGAAAATCATACATGTATTAACAAAAAATTTGAAAACATACACATTTTTCTCAAGTTTTAAAAATATTTTACCATAAAATATGGAATTTGGCTCATTCTGTGAAATTGAGCCCCGGCAATCAGAGAATATCCCGTTGTTTGAAACCACATAACTCGAAAAATACTTAACGAATCTGGGAACGGGCTTCTGTTCTGTAATCTACAAACTAGCCAGGAAACTGAAAAGACCCAAAACCCGGACTCAATTAATTTTTTCTCGGAAGAAGTTAATTTCTCTCCGTTTCATGACTATAATTATAAAGCAAAGTAAGCAATACAATCATAGGATGATTTGTTTTGTCATGTAGTTGCAGTGCGTGGGGGAGATTCAGGCTGGACATCCCCGAACCTCGATCCGAACTACTTTTTCTCGCCGTTTCATGTCCATATGAAGCAAAATAATCAATCAAACCTTAAGGGATTTTTTGGTCATACGTTATGTATGTAGTCTCGTCAGTGGGGTTAAAAAAATGGACTAATTTCATAAGAAGTGAAAATATTTGTATGTCATGGGTGGGTGGTGAGATATCTAGGTAAGGATACATCCTGGGGAGATGACGCGCAATCTTTTATTTTGAAATAAGGGGAACAACTCTATCCACCAAGTCTCTCTGATAACTTTGAAACTTTCCCAAATGTATAGTGCGCCAGTATCACAATGGAATATGTTTATTCAAAGGCGATAGACCCTTGAATAAATTTAGTTTAACAATCACAGTTGTTGGGACTGGCTGATATCGGATAATCATTGGTACCACTCGAAAATCCCAAGAATGACAGTAGCAGAGACTCCCGATGTCAAGAGGCACCCTCCAATAAAACAATCGGGTTACAACTCGAGTAAAGCCGTGGCAGCTACGAGATAATCCAAAACACCGCGTTGTCCAAGCAAACGTGCGGCTCTATGTAAATTACTAGAGGTCTGTTCATTCATGTTTTTGTTTTTGGAATGGTGTCCCTGTTCAGACTGCGCGGGGTTACTCTGGCTCACGTGATCAATTGCAGTTTACGTTGAAAACGAGTGCATAAATGTCATAATTGATAACGCTCTGTATTATCTACCGATTTTGTGAAACGAAAACATAGACACACTTTATCAGAGACTCACCTGGTAAATAGTAAAATCGTGCTTAAACATCATGTTTTGAAAGACGTATGTGCCCATTAAAACATATTAATGGGTTCATATGCGTGATATCATTAATTTGTGCCCAATATATTCATCAGAAAGTCCGTCCATCCGTTTGTTCGGGTTGTCATTTGAAAGGACGCAGATTAAGATTGAATTTGGTCACGGCAAGATTATTTTGACGGAGTTAGATGTACTTAGAAATAATAATAAAGTACTTGCAATAAACAAGATTGTGACTTTGCAACACATCCTTGCGGAAATACGCACATGATCGCACATAATAATGTGAAATAGGTGCATATGATTATATCATTCTGCAATAAGCAGATAATGAACTCTTACCCGTCATTTCGGTTTATGGCGCGGGCCACAGTGAAAACTCCTGTTAAAGTGCGTCCACCCGAGCAGTCGTGAGTTGGCTTATCTGTGTCACTGTCCCCACATACTCTGCTTATAATCGCCTCATTATGAGTCGATAATGTGACTAAAACGCTCTCATTTTCAGCACATTATCGCCTCAAATCGCGCCGATTCTAAGCAGATTTTCTACCTAAAACACGTTCTATTATAAGCAGATGATGTGCTGATATTCGGGAGAATAGGCTGGACTTAGACATGAATCATCATCTGTTTAAGTGCCTTTTTAGAAGCTCAAGGCATCAATTATAATTTCAAGATTTGACACCAAATTATTCAAACTGTTCACAATTGACAGGCTAAATAATAAATACTTGAAACCACGGGCACAGGCATTGCGAAAATCTACAAAAGCAACCATCAGTTTTGCGTTGAAAACATACAAGTGGTCAAAAATGAGAACGCTCTTTATTAACCACATATTTTTTGCATAGACGCTCTTTATCAGAGCAAATCGTTGGTATTTTTTGCCTGATAAAAGATTAAAAACTTCTATCATCTAAACATCTATACTTAACAAGCAAACACTCATAATAAACTGTTTTAGTAAAGAAAACTTTATCGGCCGAATTCTGGTCCCTGGTCTAGACCATGGTTTCATGTAAACTATAGTCTAGACCAGACCGAAACCACAGTGATCGCGATGTGTTACCCAGCTTCGAGGCGAGTAAGCTGGGATTATTGGTCAGCACTGGTCCGTATTCTCGTCTGTTTGAAACTCAGGTTTACGCAAACCAAGGTTTGCCTTCATATTGTCATTCAAGCCGTTGTCGGTCTGTTCATAATTCGAACCATGTGGTAACGTACAAGTTCTGGTAACAGAAACATAAGTATTTTTTGGAAGCATTTATCTTTATGTTAACCAAATTGTAATTGTGTTATATTTGTATGTCGTGTAGAGTAAAGATTATAATCATATATGAACTGGACAAGATTTAATATAATCCATAATTATGTGTGTCATATGTAATAGTCTGCAACTGAGACCTAGTCCCCCCCCCCTGGTCTGAGATTTTTGTATAAACCGAGACTTGATCCTAAGACGAGAATAGCGAAGTCTGGTTTCGAGAATATATTTATGGTGCAGAACTCTAATACGGATTATTAGTTTGATTGTAAGCCAGTCATCCGCACGATGGTGAATAGTTTGAGCAATCACAAGCTGGCTTTTAACTGGACATTAGAAATGATCTTGTGTAACTGTGTTTTATATAATGTCACATATCATAACTGTAACAAGCATGCGTGCGTGTACCCCGGCGATTTGCTGTGGATGAGCATGGGCGGCCCGGCATAACAGTGAATGGCACATCGGATTTTCATTTTCGTCTTACATCGCATGGGCGGGATGCTGGGCTTTCCCGGCGTATTCATAAAATTGACGATGGAATGCTTCTTAATGGGGATTACTCGTACCGCCCATTAACGTAGATTATTCCAGTATTTTGAACAAGAATAATACTGATGTTTTAAGTAATTTTATTTTAAACGTAAAGCAAACAAAAAACAGTAAAGACGAAAACAAAATTACAAACAAAAAACAGAACCAGAAAAAAAAATTACAAAAACAAAACAAACAAAAAAACAAAAGATTTTTTTTTTTCAAAACCTTAAAATAAAATGAAAACAAAACAAAAATAGAAGAAAAAAAATCAAAATATATAAATTTATGATTCTTTTATTTAAACGCATTTGCTGAAAAAGAAATACAAGAATGGAGTTTACTATCTTGTGTCCCTAGAAATCTCGGGGGCCCCGGTGGTTCAGTCGGTAGGGTGCCAGGTGCATTACACCGTCACATGTCGTCCAGCGCTGACGAAGCTGGTTCTAACCCCGTCATATATAGGGTGGCCGTAATCTTGTATCTGGGCAAGTTTGATGGCAACTGAAATGATGGGCGCAATTGTTTTTAGCCCATTATATGTTTGGGTCGAGATTTAAAAGGGCGGTCTCTGAGATGATTATTCGGTGCATGGGGAGGTGGTATAAACAATATATAGCCACGTATATATATATATATATATATATATATATATATATATATATATATATATATAGGCCATGGGTGGTTCCATCGGCCGTGAAACAAGTTTTTTTTACTCAACTAAAACATTTACTCAAACCGCTGACAACAAAATTGGTTATCATAATAAATAATCATAAAGGTAGGGTCGTGGCGACATGGGAACTTCGGGTGTCTCACCCCTCCACAAACTTAGGATGGAGTGGATTGGAAATATGGACAACACCCCCACCATCCACGTGGAGACACTCTAATCACATGCCTGTAAAGACGACACACCACACGTGTTCGGTGATAACCCGTTACATTAATGCTCAACTATTCGCGATGTGAACGCAATCATATTGTTCGAGCACCAAACGTGCCTTTGTCCGTCGATACACCGATCGTCGTTGATTGAATAATAATCCGCCTAATCTAATCGAGACCAGGTGGTTTCGCGAGACCAGGTCCAGACATGGAACACCGTGATTATTAGGGTGGTCTAGACCAGGGACCAGAATTCGGCCGTATAGGTTTGATGCAATAAAACTTCCATTTGTAATTTTAGTAAAACGCGAAATTCCCAATGACCGTCTCTTATAAAGAGAGTTAATGCTTCGTTCACCCGCAAAGCATTTTGATGCGAATGATCATGATGGTTATTGTCAGAATTTTAAATTATTTCGTTGCCTGATACATGTACGTGTAAATGGAATATTGGCTTAGAAAATTCCGACTTAGTTGGTGTCAAACGCTGAACATCTGTCATATATTAACACAAGTCATATAGACGATAAACTGAAGGTATTGCATGAGTTATCGCCTCATGTATGTACTGGAATGTGACTGCTAATTCAGAATCCGCTGGCCAAATCTCTGAACACACAATGTTCACAGTAACGTATCACTTCAACCATAAATTTACTTCACACAACACACAACATGTGGACAACTATTTGATAAAAAAAATGATTGCGTCGTTTCCGGTTAACCCGCCCCGAAAGTTTCTATAGTCAAATGTTGGTCAAACCGAACCTTAAACAAATGTAAAATTTTGGCAATCTTAAATTTCTCTTCAACTCAAGATATAGCTCAAGTTTTACTCCCACAATATTACTGTGTGTATCGTGTTCTCGAGAAAACATATCAAGTTGGTAGGATCCATTCAACATTCGGATCAAACAGAAATAAGACCCAAGTTTCAAGTGGAATAAAATCTAACTTCTCCACCTAATTCCATCATGGTCAAGGTAGAGATATCTCCCGCTCCTAACTTGTTTGAGGTACCTGTCAAAAATCCGGTCACCAAACTAGTGCAGCGTCATCTAACCCGGGTAGCTATAGCGTGAGCCTCTGTTGTTGTGTGACCTGGTTCCGGCTGGGCTCGGCTGTTTGTTCTCCGAGATATATCAACCCGATAACTTGATCCTTTCTCGTCACTCGACTGTTACTCGTAGCCGGCGGTCCCCCTCAGACCTCAGCAGCATGGGCAGGCTTACTATACTCGGACTCTTGTCGCTCATGACAGGTAAGAGTTAGAATTAAAGGTACTCAATCCGATCAGAGGGTCCCCATATCATCAAGATACAACAACATTTCTTCGAAATACGCTTTAGTTATCAGAATCGATTAATTGCAACAAAAATAATTCTAACCACTGTCAACTTCCCAAAATGTGTTATTTATCAACATTTTGATCAACGAAATATGGCCGCATTATCACTTGATTATCACGAAATTTTGCCGTATTACCACTTGTGTTTAGAGTTATCCATCTTCATCCGCAATTTTGACCGCGACCATCCTTTTGACGGCGTGTTTCTGGGATACAAACAATTGAAATAACAAACTTCAAAAATCGATATCTGATCACTCTGAGCTTTGATGGGTAGGTTCCTCGACTCTAATCAAATATTGTTTACCCCCGAAGCCAAAGAAAACGTAGTTTAGATGTGTTTAATCGGATCGAGTGCATTTAAAGATATCCGGTCCGATTTAACACCAAATTGGTCCCAATTTAACCATCCCATACTCAGAGTTGACACCAAATGAGTTCCAAAGCAAATTGAAGATACCTGATATTACCATTCTTTAAAATAACTTCTTCGAAAGAAAAAAAACGCTCTTAAAACAACGCTCTTTATTTTTGTATATACATTTGTTTTAGTTCTGAATATCTCCCGTTATTTAGTCTATAAGAATTCTTCGGGAAAAACGATATGTAAGAGAAACGTTTTTATATGTTTATAATTTGTGTTCAATTTCTGAATATCTCCATTTTATTTCGTAAATATAATCATCATGTTCTGCCCGTGGTCAGTTCGGAATTAATGTTTATGTAACAAGATGGTGGGCTCGATGGTCGTATATGGTATACAATCAAGTATCTAGAGATGGTAAATATTATCAGCAATAAAGTATCTATATCGGATAGTGCCATCACCCGTATTGCACAGGCATCGCAAATATACACAAAATTATTCTCAGGCCCGTTCATGAGTCCGAGCTAATTATGTTCGGGTACAGAAAACGTGTAGATGGTGAATTGGTCAACTCGATCGGGACATCTTTAAAGTCTCGTGGAAGGCTGAAAGTTTCGTGGTTCGAAATCTGTCAATAAATAAAATGTTACCAGTTGATAGAATGTAACAAATTGATAGAATGTTACAATCTCCTATATTGAGAAATCATTGGTTAAAGTGTTGACTGAAATTATCAAAAAATTCAAAACGTGTTGAAACTCCTCTTTTGAAAGTCGATACTACATGTTAATGGGTCCATGAGCAAGTCTTAGTTTAGTGTGTCTGTCATTTGCAGAATGAGGTCCCCAGATGGTGAATTTATTGCTGCTATCCTGCACAATGGGCTAGCATCACCAAGTTCATTCTCTTGTGACCTCTTTCTGCTAGGCCTCATCTGTTATGGGAGACATAGACTCAGATTGAATTCCCAGATGGTGAATACTGTGATGTACACTCATTGGTAATCTCAATTATCCAATGTGTTGTTTGCCAATTTAGGGAATAGAGAAACTAAACTAAAAAAAAAAGAAATAGAATCTATGTAAAGAAGTTTCTATAAAAAATTGATAATAAAGACACTTTCCAGAGAAGATGAGGCCTAAGCCGAATGAGGTCGCATTAGGGTGAATTTACTGATGCTAGTCACTAAATTAACCCTTTTGGGACCTCATTCTGCAAATGGCAGACACCTTGTCATCAGGCCTGTTCGTGGGTCCGAGCTAATTATTTTCGGGTATAGAACACGTGTAGATGGTGGATTGGTCAACTCCAGCCGGGGATACCTATATGGTCGAAGGCCGAAAGTTTCCTACGTGGACTTATTTGACACCTCGAGTATATTTGTTTTGCAGTAATACACGTTTATGCAACATATTTTCGTGCAAACAGGTTCATATTGGACCTAAATATTTACATAGGTTCATATGGACCGCAGTGAATGCCGCTATGGGCTTATTTTTTTTATTTTTTTTTAAATAAGTTCAATATGAGCTTAATTCTCAAGAAAACTAAGAAGGCTGGTGTATATCACTAGAAGTGGATTATCCCTATTAACCCTTTACCCAACAGAACGACCCTGTGCCAATGCATTATCTTATATATGCGAGTCGACCATGGGTCGCCTCGCATATATAAGAGAATGCATTGGCTTAACACATTAAAAATTATAAAATTGTTAAAGAATGTAAGAAAAAATGGTAAAAAGATATCATTGGAACCGGCTCCTTGACCACATTGTGATAGCTACAGTGATGCCCTGTGCCAATGCATTCTCTTATATATGCGATGCGACATATGGTCGACTCGCATATATAAGAGAATGCATTGGCACAGGGCATAACTGTAACTATCACAATGTGGTCAAGGAGCCGGTTCCAATGATATCCATATTTGTATGGTTCTATTGAGACAGACCGAAGATATTTTAGGCTGTTGAAGCTTTATTTGGCCGGTTTTGGCCGGTTTGTTGGGTAAAGGGTTAAATACACATTTGGATGTTTAAACTATCAGTTTCATATCACCTAAATCAGCTCAAACGTGAACTTTATAAGCGGTTTGAGTAACATTGACTATTATGATCCTACTTATCACAACCATGAATATATAAATTTAGCTTTAAATATTTATGTAAATATCTTCTATAAGAAAACAAATGAAAACAAACCCAGTGACACATTGGAAGGCTATGCCATTTACAGGTATTATCGAAAATTATTTGAAATAGGGGTTACAGATCCAGTGCCAGTGCATTGTCCTGTATATGCGAGACTCCCATACGTCAGTGTAAATATTGTTAGGTCAATGTATTATCTAATATATGCGAGGCTCCTTGGGTGATCCGCATATATAACAGCATGCATTTGCGCATTGTTTTCGACATATTTCAGCAAGCTCCAGTCGGAAGGGTTAAGGCCAGATTTGCTTTGAATTGATTACCAAAGACATTTAGAATGTCGAACTTAATACCGTCGACATGTACTGTCAATGTCCCCTTATATTTCGGATGGGATGGGTTTACTCCTGTGGAATGGAATAACATCAGTAAATGAAAAATTTCAAAGCATTTAAATTTCACTCAAATTTATAAAATAAGTATTGAACACCTAAAATTTCAGCCTGTTCTCTTGTAAATAAGCTATATGGAACTTATTTCAAACACACGAAATATGCCCATATAGCAAATAGTTGTACTGAATTAATATCTCTATGAACCTAAAGACGTTCAAAACAGTCGTATATGACAGATCCGGATTGATGTTTTATAACGAAATGTGTTCGTCCTCTCTAGGTATTCTTATCCACACGTTTGAAATTTGATATATTCCGGTTAGGTTCAGTTCAGACAGGACCAACCACACGTACGCGTAACATGTAACGTGTGTTATTATGGTATAGCTATGGATATGCACTTGGCGGGAAAGGTCATGTGCTTTACGGCACTAAGACTAAACGTTATTGGCACCCACCGGTTCTCCCGAAAATAAGCACATATACAACGTTTTTCAAACCACACAAATGAGCCCATACATGCATTATTTAATTCCGAATTGCGCACTATATGAAACTAAATGGGACACGATCAAAACATTCGTATATGAGCTTACTTTAATTCGAAATAAGCTCATATAGGCACTATTCAATCTACTTTTTTCATTGACACGACTTATCACGGCCCGTGCCATTCAACGGAATTACGGGTATCAGACCTATATCAGCTTATTTCAGAGTCAAATAAGTTCCATATGAACCCATGTGAATATTTAGGTGCTATATAAACCTATTTCCAAATAAGTTCCATGTGAACCCAGGTGAATATTTAGGTCCTATATGAACCTATCTCCATGAGAATATATTGAACTCTCAGTTAAAAGGCTTCCTTTTAAAAAACGTGGTGAGGTCGCGGATATCATCACGGCCGTCTCTGTATATGAGTTTAAACCCCGAGTCGGGGTCCCCGACATGGCGAAAATCGACCCACGAGAATCAAGCTTGATATGAGTTTAAAGACATCTCAGTGCCACGTTGATTGATACATAACTATTGTGATAAGAACTGATAATTTGATAACACACGTTGAAGCAATGAACACTCATATACTGAGTCAGTGCCTCCATAACTATATAACACATGAATAATATCATATCCGCTGACTGCATGCATGGCGACTGTTTCAGGTGCACTATGCCAGGTCGGCGAGATCGTCTACACATTGGAGACGGGGTCTGTAACTAGTACTAACTGGCCGGACAACTACAGAAACGATGCCCGGATGCAGTACACTATCCGCCCAAACGGCAACTCCTTCATTCTCAGGATAGCTGAGTTCAACACGGAACTTAACAATGACTACGCTGAGGTATGTTCATTAGTTGGACGATAAATCGTGTATGTTGTAGCCTTAAAGATACGGGCGGTGTTGGCGGTGGGTATGCTGTTAAAATATTCACCTCCGTCAAAAACCGCCATAAACAGAAAAAATAGTAAAATATATACAGACCTTGTTCTTATACCAATCAGAAATATGGCATACACAGTATGTTATTGTCAATTTGTTTTCCTTTGTTATATAAACAAAAGCAAAAAACGTTACCTTTCCTGGCTTTTGTTTAGATCCGGATATGGTAAACATAAAGAGCGTTGTTTGTTAGTGTTTCCTGATATGGAAATAATAAAGAGTGTTTATATAATATGTGTGTGATTAGCCAATAGAATTGCACTCTGTTATGTAAACAGAAGCACAACTGCTGTTAATATGTGTGTGATTAGCCAATAGAATTGCACTCTGTTATGTAAACAGAAGCACAACTTCTGTAACACGAGCAGGCTCTTGTTTACGTACACCATTGTACGTCTTGACGACAATATACTATTTACGCGCTGATTATGTTTGTCATATGAACAGAACTATATATATTTCAAATCTCCTTCTGTTGATGGCGATTTGATCAAATATAAATATTTCTGCAACGAACGCGCCCGTGCCTTTAATGTGCCACGGTGAGTTGATCATTCGGCAATTCAGACACTTTATGAACAGTCTTGCATTTTGAATATATCTAGTACGTTGCTTCCGACAATCATCGTGCACCCATGAGTCGCGTAATCGATCGCAACCACAAGTGGTTTGTTATACTGTTATTACACACTTAGCCGTGATTTATATGGATTTCTCGGTGAATTAAAAGTAATAATGTCACACCTGTGAATTACGTACCCGGTAGGCGCACGCGATCAGCGAATTTTTTTTCACATATTATCTTTATAATTAGCGCTTTTAAGTTGTGAAAAGTATGTAATAAACAGAACAATCAATTTGTTTCAATTATTACGTGACATAATTCACTGGGGGAGCCGGTCCTATATATTGGTAAGACCATTGTTCGCTCCGTTCACTCGGGTTTTACAAGGCCCGACTCCACTCTGAATTATTTCACGTAATCATCGAAACCAATTAATTGCTCTCTATATGTGACCCGCCATATCCAATCCAGTCGTAAGTCGGGATTTGTTTACCCTGTGCCAATGCATTCTCTTATATATGCGAGTCGACCATAGGTCACCTCGCATATATAAGAGAATGCATTGGCCTAACAATTTGTTATCATATTTTGTAAATAAATGTTTCTTACAATTTTTAGGACATAAAATAAAAAACACCCATTACCCTGCAGGGAGCCCCACACATATATAGAAGCATATAGAAGAGTGTCGTCTGCTCATGTTTGTCTGGGGCTCTGTATGGGTGAAATTATAAAATTGTTAAAGAATACAAGAAAAAATTATTAAAATTGTAAAAAAAATTGTTAGGCCAATGCATTCTCTTATATATGCGAGGCGACCTATGGTCGACTCGCATATATAAGAGAATGCATTGGCACAGGGTAAAACAAATCCCGACTTACGACTGGATTTGATATGGCGGGTCACATATAGTCGTCATCGGTTAACAGACAGTTGTTCGAATGTTTTTTCCGAGTACCCACATCGGACGTTATAATATATCTTGCTTCGATGGATATGGAAGTTTTCTCCGGGTATGAAACTCAACAGAGTAAGTTTATCGCGTTCATGTACAACGTAACGGTGTGCGTTTATCTCCATTGAAATACCATCTACATGTTTCGACTTAGTTATAGCGTAGTCGAAACTGTATGAAAAACAACGTTCATAACCATTCTATGTCAAGAACTGACCTTTTTCGAAAAGTTCGCTGCATCAAAGTCTAAGTTACGATAAATTCGTTTACGCAGAACAGTTGCAGATGGCGATTGTAATTATATACAACAACGTTAGATTTCACTCGATTGCCAGGCCCCTAGTAGTCCAGTACATTCATGGTTTTGTCCAGAACTAATTGCACCATATTTTTTTTGAAACATCCACAAAATGGAAATGGTGAATTTCGTGAAATAAATTTCGGGAAATATGGTAAAATCATCAATTTATGGATTTTCAGGGATGTATATGAAAAAATTATTCAAGAGTCGTTCCGATTTCATGTCTATATTGACGACCTAACTTTCCTGATTCCAGTAAAGAAAATCATTCCCAGATTCGTTAAGTATTTTAACTATTTTTCGAGTTGTGTGCCTCAGAAAACGGGAATTTACCTGATTTCTGAGCCTCAATTTATCAGTATGAGCAAAATTCGTTTTTTATGGTCAATTATTTACAACAAACTGGAGCAAAATGAAGGGCTTTTTCACTGTTGTAGTAATTTCCTCACTAGATTATACACAAAGAAGAGTAATTTAAGCATCTATGATTCTGTATGATTATGAAAAAAAATATATCCTCTAACAAACTGTGTGTTGCCTCTGATACATAACTCCCCCAATTTCCCCTTTTCCGATGTTTGTTGATTTTTAGTTTGTTGTTTATGGAGAGTTTATAAAATACTTATTTCAGCAAAACAAAATTATGTTGCAATTAGTTCCGGGTTTTGGCATCTTTCTCTCTCACAAATGCACACATTTTTAGAATAATTTAATCATTGTTGCTCAGATGTTTGGAAAAGGACGGGAATGGTCTTGATTGTGGTGGGTGTGCAATAATGGCTTTCCTCAATCCGTTCAGATTAGCCAAAGACCGGGAAAATGATAAATATACAGCAATACCATAAATAATCGACTCCTTAACCACAGCAGAGTTATGGGTATTTTTTCAGGATTTAGTCGGAAATATGGATTGTTGCCATTCATCGGAAAGCTCTCAGTGATAAGAGCATAAATATGCTACACCCGCTTCATAGCAATCCATTAGGACCCACCAATATCATATCAGATTAACAGGAACACTTAACCAGGGGTGAAACGGTCATCAACAGAAGTTAAGCATGGACACGTTTTGTAAGACAACGATGACAGTGGGTCATGCTGAGTTCGATCCGATGTATATCAACACATGGATAATGGTTTTAATAACAATCTATGACATAAAATATGATTAAAATACTATAGTTCATCAAAATTTGGAACGCCTGTGTCTCAGAAGGTGCCCATATAGCAATAGAAAATAGTCGAAATCATAGAAACATTTCCCCCGTTTGGCTCCTATGATGCAACAAAATTCAAACTAATATATAGAGTTATTCCACTTCCATTGAAAATAATATGACTTTGTAGAATAATCCAGATGAAACTGTCGGAATCTCCACAAAACAACTGTTTTTGGACTGTCCGAACAAATTACGATATCTAAAAGCTATTCGTAATTCTTTGCAGTATTAGCTCCTTAAGCGAAAGGTGTCAATTACATAATTTCGATATTTCAGGTATGGGAGGGACGAGGCGGTCGGTTGCTTGGCAACTACACAGGAACCGTTCTTCCGATTGACATTGAGGGCTCCGAGTTCTACATCCTATTTGTTACTGACTCGCAAAATACTGATTCAGGATTCAGGATGAGGTGGCGAAGTGAGCATAATAATATACATTATTTATTGCATATATAGAGGATCTACAACGAGTCCCCAGTTTATAGCGGAATTTACAGAACAAGTCCAGTAAATTGGGTCTGGACCGAGCTTTTGGCGAGGTCCTGACCTTATTTACTGGACGAGTTTTGTAAATTTCGCTATTAGCTAGGGACCAGTTGTAGATTCTATTTATTACATGATCCAAAATCTCGATAAAACATACTTAAATCAACAAAAGGTGCGTGAAACTAACATCGGCTTATGTAAGGCATGTGACAACATTTCACGTAACTATGCGTTGTTTGCCCACGTAAAGAAATACTCCCAGATAAAACTTAAGATTTATTGCCATGTTTAATGGTGTATATTTAATGAAATAACTGTTCAAGCTCTTCATTCATTATAGTTTGTTGGAAAAATATTGGAAGCCATAGTATTTTGAGACGTAGCGTACGGAATGTAAACAGACGACAAACCGGAAGTCAAAGGTCACCTGGGACTATTTCCTGTTATGCAACGATCGTATCATATAACAATTCATAGAATGTGTTTATTGATAAGGGTAAGGGTAGGGTCATGTGATAAATTATTTTGCCACATCATAGTGGTTTATAAAATGAGTGGGCATAAGGACCGTTAATAACGACAGTGTCGACAGGTCCGGAATTGCATGCAAAATTACCCTTAACCCTTTCATGACGGGAGCTGCGTTGTCGCAACATTAAATACCTTGTGGCAGTGCATTCTATTATATATGCGAGTCGACCATAGGTCGCCTCGCATAAATAAGAGAATTCATTGGCCTAACAATTTTTCACCATTTTTTTTATCAATTTTTCTTACATTCTTTATCAATTTTTATCATGTTTTATCATTTTTTATCATATTTTCTTACATTCTATAACAATTTTTTTTATCATTTTGTCTTATATTCGTTAACAATTTTATCTTTTTTTCTTTCACCCTTTAACAAAGTGTGATCATTTTCGATCATTTAAAAAAAAATTATCATGTTTTTATCATTATTTCTTACATTCTGTAACAGTTTTTTTTAAAGTTTTTTTCTTACATTTTTTAACAATTATAAAAAAATAATATAAAATATGTTAGACCAATGTATTATCTTATATGTGCGAGGCAACCTATGGTCGACTCGCATAGATAAGATAATGCATTGGCACAAGATACTACATTATGCTACTACACTATAATATCAGGAACTGTCCCAACCTCTCATCGGCGCGCACACACACTGGAGGTTGTCACCACACCTTTATATTAACATAGCCCGTCTTTGTTACAGTAAATCATGTTCGGTGATTCGTCATTGTCATCCGTTTCATATCCCAATAACACACAGACCGTAACACGAACACGACTGGAAAAATTGTTGACCTAATCTGACCTAATCACTAAAAGCTGACAGCAGAATAATCGGTTCAGCCGAATTACGCCAGTTATTTATATCGACCACGTCATCGTTGTTAAGTGCTTGAAAATTATATATTGGGCTGACTTAATGGGCTAGTCTCAAATTCTCGACAGATCTTGTGAAAATAAATAAGAATACACTCTGCTTTTTTATGATAATAAATCATCAAAAAGCTATATAATTATAAGCCAGCTTGATACCAGTTGAGGTCCCCTGACTCTCAACACCATTTATTCTTCAATACAGATGCCATAAACATTAGACTGATGAACGGACCAAGCCCATTCGAGGGACGAGTGGAGATCTTCGCTCGAGGGCAGTGGGGTACCATCTGTGACGATTACTGGGACCGTAACGACGCCGAAGTTGTATGCAGGATGTTGGCTCATGGGTGAGTATAGAGATCAGCCTGTTCTTCAGTAAATAAGCTCATATAGAACTTATTTAAACACACGAAATAAGCCCATGCAGGGATTATTTGAATCAGAATTAAGCTATGTATGAACCAAAATGAGATACGATCAAAACAGTCGTATATGAGCTTATTTTTATTAGATATAATAGCCACTATTGAATCTACAGTACTTTTTTTCATCGACACGACGTGCACGATGAACGCTATTTATAATGTGGTTACACTGCGGCCCGCGCCATTCAACTAAATAACAGCTATAAGTCCTATATGAGCTTATTTCAGAATCAAATAAGTTCCATATGAACCTTTGTGAATATTTCTGTCATATATGAACCTATTTGCAGGAGGATGTGTTGTAGAGTTACATGTAGTACAAAAGCCTCAAGCCCGATTTTCCGTCTCGTTGTTAGGCCCAAGTCGTCTTCCCGCCCCAAGTTTGACAATAATGATCTGTCTGTGACCTAAATGCATCCGTTGGGTGATAGAACTGTGTCATCTGAGCATTGATCATACCCCTTTAACCTATAGTTTCTTGTGTGTGCATGGAATAATAACGAGAGCTCGTTGTTAGTCGTTATGGTGACAATACAGAACGCTTATTTCACGTATGTGTATGAATTGGAAACAGTTAATATATAGAAAATAGTTTACTGTCATCAGCGACGAACGAAGTTTCTCCTCGAGTGAGATGCGGAGGATTATTTTTCACGAGGCGCTAGCCGAGTGAAAAATAATCCTCGCATCTCACGAGAGGAGAAACTTCGTTCGTCGCTGATGACAGTTAACTATTATGTTTATTATATTTTCCACAACAGTTTGTCACGACAAAACTCTAATAAAATGCATTGATGAGATGTTTCCGATTCCGAACATTGACCTAAATGTTTCCGTTAAAATTACGCGCAATGATAACATAACAACCAAAATAAGGTAAATAGATAACGTCATTCAATCATGATTTTTTACTATTGCCGCGCGCGCAATAGTAGTTTACCCCATATAAGGAAAGTGACGTAATTGCATTGACTGATTTATCCTATTGCCACCAACTTCAAAGGGGATTGTTTCGGACGGATTTTTCAAACAAACAACAAACTTTATTGATTAAATTAGTAACTGTTTAGAATGTCATTGTGTTGATAAGCCTTCGGAGTTCTATGAGATGTCACTGATCACTGTCATTTCGAATCTGGACCCGAATATCCGCGGAACTTGAAGTTGAACTGCTTGAAGATTACGTAACTCGGAACGTTCTTGCGAATTTGGGATAAATAGTCCGTTATCGCTGGGAGTAGGATAAACCTCTAGGAGTATGATAACATCGTGGCGCTTCCGGGAGTGGGGATACGATTATTATTTTGGCAGAAAAAGTTACTGAAAATATAATAAATGTCCATACCTCGTTTGCCCGTGGTATAGTGTATAATATAAACATTCCCTCAATAAATAGAGCTCATAAGGTACATTTATTTACCTGTCCTCTGCTTCTATCACATTAGCGTCTCTCCAAATGAATAATAGATCATTCCAATGTAGTATCAAAGCCTCAAACCCGGTTGTTTCGCCTCGTTGTAAAGCTCAAATCGTGTTTGCGCACCGAGTTTGACACGCATGTCCTCAGGTGTGACAACACTACCATGCGTATATACCTTAATACAAGGTTTATATTTATCGGACCTGTATTGAGCATGGCACTCATGGTATTGTTGCCGCACAAGGGGACATGCGGTTTGATAAAGATGGGAAATGTATGTGACCTAAATGTATCCATCGAGTGATAGAAATTAAGCATTTATCACCCCCCCCCCCCCCCATTAACCTATAGTTTGTGTGCGCATGGAACAATAACGCCAGATCGGTGACAGTCGTCACGTGATATGGTGACAATAGGTTACACTGGTGTAAATATGTTTCGGAGTGACAATGTCAATAACCTTGTGGGTTTTTTTTTGCATAAAAATGATCACACCTCTTCCCTGCCATTACCCATAGATAAATAACCGTTGGCGCAGGAATTAACCCTTTGTAGTGAAGTTTGAATTTTGTGATGTGGTCTAAAATATGACATTATTTTTTTAGTGCGGTTCTAACACTGTTACTAAAACACAAGATTTAAAGGCGAATTCCCTGCTAGATGGACATCAGTTTTTTTCCATCAAAAGTTTCCGCAAATGTCAATCTTTCAATGTTGGACCTAGGATTTATATTGTAAACAGTATACGTTAAACCGTTTGCACTGAGGCTAATGGAAAACATTTACACCAGTGTAGCCAATACTGAGCGCACATTCCACTGTTAGGAATGAATTAAAAAATGTTGATATATTTATATAGCTCGTTTGCCCGTGGTATAGTGTGTACATGTATTAAACACGTTTTAAACACATTGGGTATTTTATCACATATTTCGTATCGCCTCCGGATCATTCATCTCCAGGTTCGACATAGTTTAGTGAAAATGTCGCTGTATAGGCAATGAGCTATACGCGCTATATAGAAATGTATGTATCTCTCGGAAAAATGCATTTAAGTCACATATAAATCCCCCCTATTATATAACCAAGGATCCATTTTACCTTCGTCGTGCATGGAACATTAACGAGTGTCCCGTGTTGATATTTCCCTGATATAGTACATGCTGGATTGTGCGCAGTATAATGAAAACGGTCGACAAAGTGCCATGATATCTGATGACATTGACAAACCTACTCAAAAAATTAATTCTGTATATTATAATAATCGTGTATTTATCGACCAATTTCGATCACCTGTTATGACAGAAATGATACATGACTACCTCAATAAATAGGACGCATTCTGCACTTGTATCTACATGTCGTCTGCTTTTATCACCTTAACATCCATCCAAAATGAATAAAAGATCATTCCAGTTGGAGAGTCATTTATACATAAAGGGTAGATCATGCCATGGATCTCTTCTCTGGCTAACGCCCGTAGAGATCATATTCCACCAGTGCAAAACCCTGGAGCTTTTTGAAGTTTTGACAGGGAACCTTATAAAGTCGAAAAAATAACGCGGGAAATATATTTCTGTTCCTTAATAATGTACTACACTGTATGTGAATTCCCCAACTCAAAATTTCATTCTTTTCTATGACTTTTGTGAGCCGATATCGCAAAAAAACATCGAATTAGTTACCCATGAGAAATTCCATAATTGTAAGCGACGAAAGCCAACTCGCTCACAAATTCATTTAAATCGCGAAATTTCGAGCTGGGGCACTTCACCAACAATAAAGTACATTATTAAGAAACAGATAGTAACAAAGACAAATATTCCCCTCGTTATTATTTCGATTTTATAAGATTCCCTGTCAAAACTTCAAAAAGTTCCCCTGTTTTGTACTGGTGGAATACGATCTCTATGGGCGTTAGTCAGAGTAGAAATTCATGGCATCATCTACATAAAGGGTTAAATGTCACTTGGCTTTTCGATAATCTTTCCAGAGGGGGTGTGGCGACGACGAGGGCGTATTTCGGACAGGGCTCGGGGCCAATCTGGTTTGACGATATGCGATGTACAGGAAACGAGACAGATATCCTTCAATGCTCACATCGTCCGATCAGTCAGACTAACTGTCGACACAGCGAGGATGCCGGTGTTCGATGCAGTAAGTTCAGTGTCTCATTTATCATGCAGGTGCATGTAGTTAGAGATTCGTCATCAGAGTGACGACAAACATTCAATGTCAAGTTTCTGCTTTTAATTGATTCACAAGGGGAATCGAATACACTGTCACAATTTAACCGTTTACCCAACAAACCGGCCAAAAACGGCCAAATAAAGCTGCAACAGCCTAAATTATCTTGGGTCTGTCTCAATAAAACCATACAAATACCGGCTCATTGACCACATTGTGATGGTTACAGTTATGCCCTGTGCCAATGCATTCTCTTATATATGCGAGTCGACCATAGGTCGCCTCGCATATATAAGAGAATGCATTTCTTACATTCTTTAACAATTTTATAATTTTTAATGTGTTAAGCAAATGCATTCTCTTATATATGCGAGGCGACCTATGGTCGACTCGCATATATAAGAGAATGCATTTCTTACATTCTTTAACAATTTTATAATTTTTAATGTGTTAAGCAAATGCATTCTCTTATATATGCGAGGCGACCTATGTTCGACTCGCATATATAAGAGAATGCATTGGCACAGGGCCGTTCTGTTGGGTAAAGGGTTAACTTAATCTGATCTCGTAATGCAAACAAGGGTAGGTTACAATCAACTAAATATTTCCCATATGCGACAGTGTTAGGGTTAAGCCATGCCCACGATGCAGTACCGTACTGAGCCAAACTTTAAATATAAACTCCACGTCGGACATAAGTTGTCAAAAAAGAAATGGTGCCTTACCATACATATTCCTGGAAATAAATGGGAATTTTCACAACTACCCCCTTTTGTGCAAACAAATTTAGTATAGAAAATACCCACACCTCTACCAAATTTGGCGACCAATGTAGCCGCTTGACGAACAATCCCACACAAATGGCCGAGGAATTAACATAGCCTATGAATTCCTTTTTTCTTTCACATTAAACAGCCGAAGATATTCAGCTGCCGGTATTGTTTTAATGCTGACTCGAGTTTCCCTACACAAATGCCAAGGGGCATAATTTCAATTATTTAGTTGCTTATAGCCCTTAAGGATATACTACGAATACGACGGCTGGTTCAATAGGAACAAGGACCAATCTAATGCGCGAAATTCAGCAACAACTCTCTAATTGTATACGTTACGGTAGAAAAAGTTCATTTCAATAATATATTTTCATCTCGGAGTGGATACTATAAAGTTATTATAAAAGGATGGGTAAAGTATGTGTTTTTCATACACGCGTCCAGGTTGTGTTGAAAAGTCATATCGGACGAGACACGCAGTGTTGAGTCCAATATGACTTTTCACCACAACCTGGACGAGTACATGAAAAACACTACTGTACACAACAGTGTAAAATGACATTTTTATTATCCATTTGTATGTTTATCCAAATTTTATGGTAATAAATCTTTTGTGGTTATTTTTTGTAAATCTGCACAACCAACCAGAGTATTGCGCGCGCATTACAATTTCACCGATTCATTTGGCAATATAGTTACTTCGTGACGTCACCGAGTCCCGATAACAAAATCATATTGGACCCGATTGAGTCCAATATGACTTTCGGGAGTCCAATATGTCGCTTTCCTGGATTATCATGTGACGGCTTTTGCCCAATCAGAAATAGTGTTAGTTAAGGGATGGATAATAAAAATGATTAGTGAATTAACATTGCTAACTAAGTCTCTCGTCTGTCGTAGTTGTGTGACTCGTATGTATGTATATTGGCTCGCACTCAATATCTCTTGGTGAATAGACTGGTTCCTGGTCCAAAACTGCAAAACTACGAAAATGTACATGCAGTAACCTGAACCAGTTAGCCTAGCAATCACTTATACATGTATTGTCCGATAAGATGGACATAGATCAACACTTTGAAGCTGTAAAACGTATCTAGCAATAACTAGCGTTCCTTGACATCCTTTGTGCCGAGCGAAACAAACAAAGAGCGCGTGTCTCATTGTGTTCGGAACAGTGTACATGCTGTCGGTGTCCAAATTGGCAAATGGCCATTTTTTTTTTCGAAATTGGCCAATAAAAATTTGACCAAGCTTTTGGCAAAACTTTTTTTTAACCCCAAATTGAGACGGAAAGCTAATTCAAAAGCGCTGAGATCGACGAAGTTAGGCGACGAATGTATACGCGGGTTTCGTACTGAAATATTGTACCATGAAAACCTAAATTTGTTATGTAACGGGAGTGTTGATTGAATTGTGACGACTGTACACATGGGAAAATGTAAACACGAACATTTAACCAGCCATTTTAAATAATATTGGATTTAAAACACTAATATTTCAGAGACCTGTTTAATCCCTATTCAATGAGATAACAATTAACAATGATAACAGCCAGGTAGTCTGGATATTAAATGTCAATTTAAAGCGATGTATGTTGATTGGGTTCATCGTCGCCATTATCGCTAGGGCCGCTTGTGTATTATCGGATGTAGAGTTGCTTCCCGTGACTTCGTTTTCGTTTTGGTGGTTCGCCGATTATATGCGAATGTCTGTTCGAATGTGTTACCTTCCTTAACATGTAAATATTCACGCTCTTTCTCCAGCCAACGTGCGCCTTGTTGAAGGCATCAGAGGACCATTCGAAGGGAGAATTGAGGTTTTCCACGGTGAGGAATGGGGAACTGTATGCGATTCTAACTGGAACCACGAAGACGCCCAGGTCGTCTGCCGTGAGTTGGGATATAGGTCAGTGTCTTATCTTATCTTCATTATCTGTCCGGCCACACTGGCCAACCTCTATCGATTGAGACATTACCACATCCATATCTGAAATGTACTTTGATAAATCAACACCACCACCACCACCACCAACACATATACCCAATATACATACCACAGTGTGTGTACTCCACCACCATGGTCACTGATGAGAGATAACACTATAATGAGCCCCTAAACCCGGCCTCACATTTGTTAGTAAGGCACACCTGTTTTATCGGCACTCGTTATTATGATGTTAATTACAATATAATTATGATATTAAAATTGTATTGGGTTATTTAGTGTTGACTTGAGATAAACATGGGAGTTACGGGTGGTTGAACAATTTTGTCAACACGAAAAGACACATTTAAAATGGAACTATAGTTTTTCTTGATGGTGTCTTTACTTTCTCGTTGGCTGTAATAAGGAAATCAATATAATTTTTTCGAGATCGTTTTGCTTGCAAAAATGTGATTATGTGATAAAAAGAATATGAAATTCCTTCAAATTCGCCGCAGTTCTATACGATATTTATTAACGATGTTCCCTAAATTTTAATTCGAGCCTCGCTAAACTCGACTCGAATCAAATGTAGTGCACTTGGTCAGTCTTAATCATCTTACATCCCAAGATGAGTAATTTAGACAGAATATTTGGAAATTAACCCGTGGATCGTAGCCCAGAATAAGGGTATCACATATGTCATGTAATAGAGAGTGTTTTAAAATATATATTTACAATAAAATTGTTCAATGTTCTAATAATGATCTTTTATTCTACTAGTTCGTGGACCAATACTGTTTCCTTGAGACAACAGCTTCTTTTGACTGGTTCGCCTCGTTTGTACCTCTCAATAGAATATATGTACGTTCGTGGAAGAAACACGAACTATTTCATAATGTATAGCAGATATGGCTCAGTATAGCATGTTATATATGCGTCTCCGAAACATGCCGAGCGTTGCTCTTTGAACATGTCTGGGACTATATATAACACACAAGGCGCCTAAATTTTAGAAGTAAATGTAAGTTTTGAGACAGTGCAAATTTTTTTTGGGATTGGGTGGGATTCGAACCCCGTCCCGTGTTCAATATGTTCGCGATACTGTATATAACCGCGGTATGACTTACATTGTCCATTCCACAGCGGAGGTGAGGCATTAGACAGAGCATTTTTCCACGAAGGTTCTGATCGTATTTGGCTGGCGAACGTGGGATGTAACGGCAGTGAGTTCCATGTTCAAGAATGTCCCAATGTTAACTGGGGAGAGCATTCATGCAACCATTCCCAGGATGCTGGCGTGAGGTGTGGTATGTATGAGAAAAGGCATAAATAGTATTACAGTCTGTATTAAACCTATATATTCTAACCCATTCTATACTAAATACTCATTGATATTGTATTTCCCTTAGGACATGTTCAGATCATAAGTTCAACAAACGACCATAGGCCATTTGTTGAACTTATTATCTGAACATTTCCCTCCAACTAATAGTGGTTCTTCTGCATTTGTATTATAGTTTCGTCTTCTACTCATTTACTGGACACTCCTCCAAAATGACATTAATTAGACCATTCCAATGTAAAGTTTTATGGGACATAACATTTAGTATATAGAAGGGGTTATTGTTGTAAAATGTCCTTAACTCGAACATATTCAATTATGTGAAGCAACTGTGTGTACATAGGATGTAATTAAATTTAAAACCGATTGTGGGATTTGTTTAAATGACTTGTTTGCGTCGTTGGCCAAAGCTACCTTTTATAACGAACGTTTTTAACTCGGTTGCATAACCGATAAATATATATAAAAATTATAGTAAAAGCAACCACCAAGGGTGCTTATACTCAAGGCAGGTGAATGACGTCATATAATTTTTTCTATATCCATCAGTGATTTTTCAAGATCGCGGGTATAGATTTTGGAGAAATTGTCACGTGACTTCCGGTTAGCAACCGTGTGGAGATTGCAAAAAAAACGCGGAATTGGAAATGAAGCATCGCGATAAAAATGAAAGTGACTACTTCACAACTTACGAAGAATTCACATGTGATTTAAGTCTATTAATTTCATTTAGACCAATTTCGTTGGTTAGCTCAATGAAAACTAAAAAGGAAGAAGTCATGACGATAATCCAGACAAGATTTTGTCTTGTCAATTTGGCATGTCGTCTCCGTCGTGACCACTGCATGATGTTACATAAATTATTCTTAGCGTTATGTCGCCGAAAAAAGGCAAATTTGAGGCACATCATGTGTAGTTGCTCCACTACGTGTCACGCACGATTCATATTAGAGTATATCTTCAAATGTTTTGATCATAACTGCATAACCTGAATCGAAACAAGAGTTATTTCTTAATTCACCACCGTTATTGTTGCCGATTTCATCACGTGTTCCCCGACAGAAGCCGATCGCTCAATGTCAGGCGGCCGCTGGTCAGCTCTATCCTTTCGCGTCTCCCTTTTCGTGATTCACTCAGTTCTTGACGGGTGCCAAACCCACGTGTAGGTATATATAATGTTTATTATCTGATCAAATACATATATTGAGACGTACGGGGAGAAACTATATACAAAAGAATGAGAATGTAACATCATATGTATAGTATATACGCGAACTTCGTGGTGTATATATAGTCAAATTCTTCCTTATGTAGCAATATATTCATCATCATCATCATCATCGTCATCATAATCATCATCACCATAATCATCATCATCATCTTCGTCATCATCATCGTAACATATCATCATTATAACACCATCATTATCGTCATTATCATCATCATCATTATCATCATCATCATCATTATTATCATCATCATCATCGTCATCATTACCATCGAAACAAATCATCATTATAGCATCATCATCATTATCATCATCACCACCGTCGTCGACCTCTGTGGCTACTACACAACAACACTGCATATCGAATGTAATTATACATGAGCAAACTTTTCAACTTCACCATGTTCCCCTTTGTAGACTCCATCGTGCGCCTCACGGGGGCCGGTAACCCACTGGAGGGGCGTGTCGAGATCCTATACAGCGATGAGTGGGGCAGTGTCTGTGATGACCTGTGGAACGCGAATGCTGCTCGAGTCGTCTGCCGACAACTGGGTTTCAGGTATGTCTCCAGATAACTCGGCCTCAGGTATGTCACCAGACAACTCGGCCTCAGGTATGTCGACAGACAACTCGGTCTCATGTATGTCGCCAGACTACTCGGTCTCATGTATGTCACCAGACAACTCGGCCGGCCTCAGGTATGTCACCAGACAACTCGGTATCAGGTATGTCTCCAGACAACTCGGCCTCAAGTATATCACCAGACAACTCGGTCAGGTTGTTACCAATACACGAAATGAAATGCAGAAAAAAATCCAAACAACATGGCGGCTCTCGTTGTGTTTGTCTGCGCGAACGTTCCTGATAAAAATCAGTTCACATTATAATAAAATCAGTTCGCGTTATGATAAAATCAGTTCACGTTATGATAAAATCAGTTCACGTTATGATAAAATCAGTTCGCGTTATGATAAAATCAGTTCGCGTTATGATAAAATCAGTTCACGTTATGATAAAATCAGTTCACATTATAATAAAATCAGTTCGCGTTATGATAACATCAGTTCACGTTCGATGTAGAGAGTTCTTGCATGTATCAGGAATCTACGTCACTAATGTAATCGTCAAACCGTCACTTCAGACGTTCGGATAGCTGCTATCTAGAACTCAAACGTTTATATGTGTTTTAAACGGACATGGCTCATTCGAACCTCGAAATGTTGTCTTCGTAATTTGGAGGGACGGATAGGATAGATCGATAAATACACGAAATATTGGTATGCCGGCTCTATATGCTTTGAAAAGCACTTGCTAAAGTTACAACAATTTTCCAACCGTTTTAAATTTTCGCCCGAAGTCAGACAAACGCTCTCTGTTGCTACCATATCAGGAATCGAATAACACGGAACGCTCTGTTCTGTTCCATGTCTTGCAAATGGTTGTTTTTGTTTGGGACCCAAACACGTTGATCATAGTTGCATTTTTCGTTACTTCAATGCGCCTTTTTGGGTTATAGAATGCTCGTAGAAAGGTAGTTAATTTATCGACCTATTTCGATACCGGAAAAATTTAAAAGCGAATAAAATTATTCGTATTTTGGAGCGCAAACCGCCATTAGGCTTTAAACAAATTAAAAATCAAAATCGTTAGGGACTTGATTGGTGACGTATGCTCCGGTGATGGTTACAGTTATGCCCTGTGCCAATGCATTCTCTTATATATGCGAGTCGACCATAGGTCGCCTCACATATATAACAGAATGCATTGGCCTAAAAAAAATCTTTTAGAAACTTTTCTTACATTTTTAACAATTTTTATAATATTTATCTACATTCTTTGACAATTTTATCATTTTTAAAATGTGTTAAGCCAATGCATTCTCTTATATATGCGAGGCGACCTATGGTCGACTCGCATATATAAGAGAATGCATTAGCACAAGGCCGTTCTGTTGGGTAAAGGGTTAAACAAATTAAAAATCAAAATCGCTTTGGGTTAGAGACTTGATTGGTGACGTATATTCCTGTGCATGCGCATCCTATACACGACTCAGCAAGTTTGACTGGCTACTACATGTGTAGGATGTCCTGCTTATTTGCAATATGATTATGGTGGGTCTTTTTGAATTGCTTTGATTATGGTAGGGCAAACTGATGCTGTTAAGAAACTGCACCGTTTTATATTATTGTCATGTTCATGGTCTTTGAATAACCTGAACGATTGGAGGAAAAGACAATATGAGGAGATAGCTCAACAAAAAAGGATATCTGCTTGCTGCTAGATACTCGCGTTCTTCTCATTGTTTTCATGGTCAAAATGTTCATCATAATTGTAATATTAACTGGGGCAAAACATATTATTTAAATCAAAAGACAGTATGTTTATAAAAAACATATATATTGTATAACATATTTAGATAATGATACTTTTGATTCTTTCAAACCGCCCATATTCAAAATTGCTCTTCCTGTCGTTTTGCATGCACCATTATTTAAAAAATGTTAAATATATACATGTATGTTCATGATTGTTTCATTGCATACACTACGTTTTTTTTATCAAATCGCTCGTATTAGCACAAATACCGCAGAATGACAACTTAAGAAGAAAATAGCAGTACATTAGTTTGCCCTACCAGCATCATAACAATTAAGCACGACCCACCAACATCATAGCTAATTAAATAGACCATATAACCACGGGTAGTATATATGTATTGTCCATATCATAGTTCGATGTTACTATATGTAAATTGATAGTAATGATATTCATCTACGTTGCAGTGCCGGGACTCCTTTACAGAGGGCAGGGCGGGATTATGGCCCATCAAACGCTACCATGTGGCTAGATGATGTGGTTTGTCAAGGTGACGAGGAGTCCTTGGTATTCTGCCGTCATAGAAACTTCGGGTCTAATAACTGTGACAATACCGAGCTGGCCGGAGTGAGATGTGGTATGTACTTTTGCAGTAGATCATGCCATGAATATCTACTCTGGCTAAAGCCCTTAGAGATCATATTTCACCAGTACAAAATATTGGAACTTTTTGATGTTTTAACAGGGAACCTTATAAAGTCGAAAACATAACGCGGGGAATATAGTGTACTTCACTGTAGTTGTAGGATCGAACTCGAAAATTCACGATTTAAATGAATTTGTGAGCGATTTTGCTGCATCGATTACAATTATGGAATGTTTTGCGCTCGTTGCAATCATGAAACAAAATAAAAGCATCACAATAGATGCCAAAAGAAGCCATGTATGTGCCTGAATAAACCTTGTAAGTCTGTTTTTTTAATTCATGGATTCTCGGACGGGAGATGTGTAATAAACACCGTACGATACGTGTGTTAATTGGTTTGTTGATACGACACTTGTTCCATCGCGGAAGGATATAACTCCAGGCTGCCCCTCTCGTTCTATGTACGCGATCGTATTAATAAACCAGTTAACACACTAGTGTCGTTCTGTGTATGTATGTTACGTTTCGCGTTGTTCTGTGTATGTATGTTACGTTTCGCGTTGTAGCTATTCGTGTACATGATTGTCCATCTTTTCAATATTGTCCTATTTGTTTTTAGGACCAAGACCAGATCAAACACTAGCAGGTATGTATGTTACTAGTATCACTTCAGATAATGAAGAGTGGTATACATGTACGGTATAACCGTTAACTAACTATGGCTTCCACCATGCACGTGACCAGAATCTCCACGGGTTGGGTTGTTAAACGAAACTTTCCCACAATTGAAAACCACAGGCACGAACTCCGAGATAAGGATTAATATTTCAGTATGAACGTTTATGATCAAATTTGATAATTTTTCAACTTCAAATATAAATTAAAACAAACATGGGTCTTGACTAAATTTTATTTTATCATCCGAGTGGTCTGAAACCAGAACATATTTACGATCAACACCAGTTCTGGTTGAAACACAGACTCAACAGGTATCCTGTATTGAGTCTGGAGACCTTGGTGGGATCCCCATTACCGCCGGCAAGCATTACGTCAATATCAACCAATGACCACGTCTAAATTGGACCACGTCTAGGTTATGCTGATCGCTTCTTGGCCTTTTGGCTCGAGCCCGTGCTGTGAGATACGTCCCCGACGATGGTCACCCCATCGGACGGGACTTCCACGGTGTGGGTTCGCAGCCTGAGGAGGACGAGTGGTCCTGACTGACTGGCTGACTTCCGCTTCTAGCGGGGACTGACCCCGACAGGCAATTTGACCATCTCGTAAGGGTGGTTCACCTCTTTCGGGGTGCTCCAGTCGATAAGAGTGGAGCGCAATAGCCCCGGGCCAAAAAAACAAAACAATCACAAAATCTTATCAGCAAAGCGATGCAGCCATTCATGTGTTGGTCGGAATGCATATACAGCTGAGATTCGTTACACAGCTAATAATATGCTCTAAACATTGTCTGCAATATATATTTTGTGCGCTGTGGTGTCACCCTCCATGTATTCAATGTAGAAGTTATGTATAGCGACACGGAGCTAATTGCTGCTGGTAGTAATAGATACCCCCGAATGTCTCCAGACCCAATACAGGATACCCGTTGAGTCTGTGTTTTAACCAGAACTGGATCAACAAATTAATGCAGTCAAAATTGTGTGAAAATGGATTGTTTTTATCAATCACATATAGGTGTGTAATAAATATGCATATAGCTTCTTTCGTTGAAAAATTTCCTTGATTCTCCAGATTCCATCCGAGTAAGATTGGAGGATGGCGAGAGGCCGTCAGAGGGCAGAGTTCATGTGTGGTATAACGGTACATGGGGTGTAATCTGCAATGACTATTTCGATGATGTCGATGCTTCAGTAATCTGCAGGATTCTCGGCTACCCGTAAGTAATATTAGTTCCCGTTAGGGGTCGGCAACATGCGGATCCTCAGAACGTTGACCCTTTCATGACGGGAGCTGCGCTGGTGCAGCATTAAATATCCTGTACCAGTGCATTCTCTTATATATGCGAGTCTCACATAGGGAGCCTCGCATATATAAGAGAATGCAATGGCTTACAAATGTCAATGTAAATATTGTTAGGCCAATGTATTCTCTAATATATGCGAGGCTCCCTATAGGAGACTCGCATATATAATAGAATGCATTGGCACAGAGTTTTCGCAATATTTCAGGAAGCTCCAGTCATGGAAGGGTTAAGCAAAGTGTACAATATATAGCCAGCTATGAAGAATTTCATAACAGTTTGGCAGGAAATTTGCCAGCTTTGTGAACATACACTAAACCTATTTTCCAGTAAGAAATTTCGAATTCTCATTATTGCAAACATGTACAACACAACATTTGTCAAACTCTGCCGTCCCGTCATGGTGTCGGCATATATTAATAGTGCGATTTAATTTTTAAATGGAAATGGCTCATTCAAACATCCAAATTTTGTCTACGTAATTTGGAGGGACGGATACGAAACGTCGATAAATACACGAAATATTGATATGCCGGCTTCATATGCTTTGAAAAACACTTGCCAAAGTCAGATATCTCCGAGCCGGTTAAATTTTTTCGCCTGAAGCCAGACAAACGCTCTTTATTGCTACCATATCATGAATAGAATAACACGAAACGCTCATTCCTGTTCCATGATGTCATGCAAATGGCTGTTATTGTTTTGGACCCAAACACATTGCTCATAGTTGCATTTTTTATTACTTCAATGGGTCTTTTTGGGTTACAGAATGCCCGTAGAAAGGTAGTTAAGATATTTATCAAACTATTTCGATACCGGGAAAAATTCAAAAGGTAATAATATTATTTGTATTTTCGAGCGCAAACCGCCATGTGGCTTTAATAAATCAAGAGAGAGGTATATGTTTTCAGGAACGGCTGGGCGACTGACATCAGCAGATTCGGATTCTACGACAATGACCCGATCTTACTGGATGATTTGCGATGCGACGGAGACGAGACGTCCCTGTATTACTGCAGCAACAAGGGGTGGGGCCACCACAACTGTGATCCAAGTCAAACAGCAGCTGTTCAGTGCAGTAGGTGTTATGTAAAACAACATATTTGTATATAATGTTTTGTTTAACTCCCAAAATAACCGTCCCATGCCACAGGCCCCTGGGGGAAAATAGCAGTGAAACCAATATATACTATACCAGTGACAAGGTTCACAAATCCGAATTTGGGAAAAACACACCATCTATCATATTCCTCATAAATTCTCAAAATTGTTTAACTCAGTCACAATATATTTCTGTGGCCATAAACTTTCCTCTCTTTTGGTGGATAATTCCATAGAATCAAACGAAGGGAAGTCGAGACATTGTACCGAAAACTTGCAATATCTACTGGAAATTTGGGAGTAAAACGGGTCGTCAGTCTACCTGTCCGCCTAATATCCTCATTAGTTATAAAACATAGTAAATTCAGCCAAAATATGCCCCAGTGTTTGTTATAGAGCATACCATTTTCTTTCGTTTCATATATAACTTGACGAATTCAATTTAAGCGAAGTGGACATATCGTACGAGGAATTCGCAAGTTCGGCAATTGCGATCGTAATAATTGAATTGATTTATCCGTGTATAATCACTACTTACCGGACAGGGAAACTGACGACCGCTTTTCGTCGGTTGGTGTTGCTAGTTTTATATACGATATCTCGACTTCCCTTCGTTTGATACTATCGTATACATTATACACAAAAAGAAAAGAAATTTCATGGCCAATAAGACACAATGAAACATATTATGACCGAGAAGAAAGATTTTGAGAATATATGAGGAATATGATAGATGGTGTGTTTTCCCCCAAAATCTGACTTGTGAACCTTGTCACTGTTACAGTATATATTGGTATATCTGATAATTCCCCCAGAGGCCTGATCCGTGACTTGATTGGAATTTTTTAAATATATTCTATTCGTTTCTTTGACTAAGAAATAATCCCATTCGGAAATATTGGCAGGAATTGACTGTGGAATACTCTTCCTAAAGAAATATGCGGAGAGTTCCCTTGAAACACTTCGACTGTCAATAAAAACAGGCACATAGTAGCTCACCAAAATATAATGACGAGTGCCATTAGCGTACCATGTACATTACCGTTTATCTCAAGTTGAAGTCATGGCATCACTCGACCAATAAACCCCATGCACATCCATACTGTTGATCTGCCCATTTAACAGTTTACACGAAGTTGATATTAATATAATTCAGAGGACAGTTTGGCTATATTCAGAGACTCGGGCTGGGGTTGAACACTCAGTGGTTATTTGCCTGGGCGATGTCAGACGACACAGGAGGCCATGTCTCTCTGTTCGCGAATTGTCTCCTAGAACCCTGGACCGATGTAAACCAAATTTGGTACGGTAACTCGGGGTACAGCGGCGGGTGTGATAACGGTGTTTTTGTTTTTAAAAATTGTTATTAAAAAAACGTAATTAAAAACAAATTGTTTTGTTAAATTGAGCAAGGAGTTCAATCAAAAAATCATAATTAAATCAATTAAATAAAAAAAAAAATCGGTCTACGACTTAAAAGACGATAAATAAATGATCCATGAGAGAGCCTGTTTCAGCTGGTATACAATAATTATAATGTTTTTTCTTCCAGATGACACTAACTCACACACTACACCAGATGGTAAGTTATATGTTAATCCTTCATGCATGGAATAATACGAAACCAGAGCGGCTTCGCATTTCTCACTGATAGGGTTACAACTACGTGTAGTGTACCGCGTCATCAAATTATAGAACAATTTGGTAATTTTTTCTTACAATTCTTTAACAATTTTTATCATTTTTTCTTACATTCTTTATCAATTTTTTATAATTTGTTCTTACAGTCTTTAACAATTTTTATCAGTTTTTATCAATATGTCTTACATTCTATAACAATTTGTTATCATTTTTGTTTCATTTGTTCTCACATTTTTTAACAATTATAAAAAATTATATAAAATTTGTTAGGCCTATGGTCGACTCGCATATATAAGAGAATGCATTGGCACAGGGTATTCGCAAACATTCAGGAAGCTTCAGTCATCAAATTATGCAAACGTGCTGCGTGTATAGCCGTGATGTCCTAACTATCACATGGGAGAGTATACACATCTGTTTTACATCTGACTACAAATAGCTTCGTGTAAACGTAGCCGAAACTATATCCTTAAGATGCGAAACTATATCCTTAAGATGCGAAACTTATGTTTACTTAAACAACATATATCTCTCTGTCCCGAAACAGACACAAAAAACTGCAATGAAAAGCCTGACCAAGGCACGTTTCACCTTTAGTGTTACTAACAATACACAAGTGAAACAAACATCCGGTGTTGCAAATATTTAATTTTTTTAAAGTGTTTAAAAGTCACATTTCTGTCCCGGATTATGACAACCAATTGGAAAAACAAAAAAATTCCTACGGACAGAACCTATGTATCATTTCCGTACAAAAAAAAAATAGCAGGAACATGGCCATGACATTGGAAATTTTTTCCTTTCTATTAGAGTATACTACAAGTTATACGGCTTGTTGAGGGGGGATTCGGTGTGGTATGCCCCGGTGGAGGCTCGTATCCCGCGAGGCGATAGCCGAGGGAGATACGAGAGTCGACCGGGTCATAACACCGTATACCCCATTAACAAGCCGTGTAATGTATTTATCCTCGGTCTCTATTAACAAGATACTCTATTAACAAGATATCCCCACAGACATAAAGCGCGGAAACGAGCCAAGAAAAGTAACTCTATTTTGTTAGACTGCTTGTGATGAATATGTGCTGTTCCCACAATTTGTCGATAAATACTTGCTGATATCGCTTACTTTTGGAAACTATCTGTTGGTGGATATAAAATGGAGCAACATATTTCACAAAAGTGATAACAAATGAGTCGTACATCCTAAGTAAATGAGGCAAGAGTATCACGATAACCAACACACGAGGAATTAACGTGGCTTTGCACGATGTACTTTCGATTTTCTTAGGGTAATATTAGTTTTCCATCGGGCATACGAGATTGTTATTACCCTTGTAAAATCGGTCGACATTTTTTTGCAAGGTAATATCAGTTTTGCAAGGTGGATACCAGATTGTTATTACCCTTGTAAAACTGCCTTCTCTATATAGCGACCTTTTTTGTTGCAGGGTGATACCAGTTTTACACGGTGGATACCACATTGTTATTACCCTTGTAAAACTGTCTTCTCTATATAGCGACGACATTTTTTTGCAGGGTAATATCAGTTTTACAAGGTGGTTATCAGATTGTTGTTACCCTTGTAAAACCTGTTCTCTATATAGCGACGACAATTTTTGCAAAGTGATATCATTTTTACAAGGTGGATACCACATTGTTATTACCCTCGAAAAACTGTATTCTCTATATAGCGACGACAGTTTTTGCAGGGTAATATCAGTTTTACAAGGTGAATACCAGATTGTTATTACCATTGTAAAACTGTCGTCTCTATAAAGCGACGACATTTTTTGCAGGGTAATATCAGTTTTACAAGAGGATACCAGATTATTATTTCCCTTGTAAAACTGTCTTCTCTATATAGCGACGACATTTTTTTGCAGGGTAATATCAGTTTTACAAGGTGGATACCACATTATTATTACCCTTGTAAAACTGTCTCCGCTATGTAGCGACGACATTTTTTGCAGGGTAATATCTGTTTCACAAGGTGGATACGAGATTGCTATTACCCTTGTAAAGCCTCTCTTTATATAGTGACGACATTTTTTGCAAAGTATTATCAGTTTTACAAGGTGGATACCAGATTGTTATTACGCTTGTAAAACTGTCTTCCATTTATAGCGACGACATTTTTTGCAGGGTAATATCCTTTTTACAATATGGATAACTGATTGTTATTACCTTTGTAAAGCCTCTATTCTCTATATTGAGGTGGTAATTTTAGCAGGGTAATATCAATGTTACAAGGGGTTACGAGATTGGTATTACCCTTGTAAAACCTGTCTTCTCTATATATTGACGACATTTGTTGCAGGATAATATCAATTTTACAAGGGGGATACCAGATTGTTATTACCCTTGTAAAACCTGTCTTCACTGTATAGCGACGACTTTTTTGCAGTGTAATATCAGTTTTACAAGGTGGATACCTGATTAGTATTTCCCTTGTAAAACCTGTCTTCTCTATATATCGACAACATTTTTTGCGGGCTAATACGAAATAATTGTTTCCTGTTTGGTTCACATATATCGAACAATTTAGAACACCGGGATACGGATTGATATGGCCCTAGAGGAACAATGCTGCCAAAGAAGTCTTAAAATTATGCAGGTGGGGATAAACAGTGATATAAATACTATATATTGGTATTCCGTTTTTTGACTGGACTAACTTGCTTCCAAATATATTAAACATAACATGGGGGTTCAAATAATATAAGTCTGTTTACATTATGTCCCTGTTTCTTCCAGCGCGGTTTGACATAAGACTGGTCGACGGAAATACGCATTCTTCTGGGCGTGTTGAAGTCTACCATGACGGGCAGTGGGGAACGATTTGCGACGATTTCTGGGATTCGAATGACGCACAAGTCGTGTGTCGAGAACTTGGATTCGCGTGAGTTTAAGGCTCGGGTATACAACAGTATTTAACACCGAGCTAGACCTACACGTGAAAGTCGCAACCATCGGAATAATTAGTAGTTAATTCCTCAACCATGGTTTGCATATATGTTTGTGGTTATGTGGACAATGTTATGCTTGGAACATTTGAGCTAAGCCATTAGACTCCTCGTATATTATGAAGATGCCTACATTGTGTATATATACATGCATACGTTTAATGGAAATCGGCGACAATGTTTTTTGTTAAAATGTCAACATTTATAACACAATGTCCTACCATCAACATATTTTATTTGTGCTGAGTTGACGAGCGACAGGTGGTCTGAATCGTCATGATTTCGTGATGCAGCATAGTCTGTAGCTCTCGACCAATCAGAATGCGAGTTTTATTAGCCACGCATATTCAACTTCAATTACAATCATACAAACTTATGCCATTCGTAACTGCCAACAATTCTGGTAAAGCCAAGGTCTATATTCTGACTTATACAGATAACTTCAAAAATAAAACCGATTGCGGGTAGATATATATCTAAAAAAAAACGAAGCGTTTCCGTCAACGGCGCCGTAAATATACACATGTAAATATAGCTCTGAGACTTAAATCTACGGCGTAACGTCACCTTATTGCGTCCGACAAAATATATAGTTTTGATTTGATTGCCATGCATTCAGCGACACGCTCTCATTTAATCCAGTCGCCCCAGTTTAGTTTTTATTCACCCCACAAATAATTGAATATGTGTGTATGTTTAATGATAATCCGCTCATATAAAGTGGACATCAAAGGATATCAATTTTGTTCACTTCATAATTGAAGGTCTACACTGAGAAAAGTTCGTTATAATAATATAATCGTTTACTTGGGTATGACGTAATAAAAATATGTGGAATGCCGTAGCGTAGTATAATTAAGTGCCAGGTCTATGGAGACACGGCCTAGTTCTTGTTTATTTGGCGGCTCCGCTAAGTTCTTTCTCTATCCGACAGTGGTGGGTATGCTCATCAGCGGAATTTCTTCGGACATACTAACTTGACAACGATATGGATGGATAACGTTCATTGTACTGGAAATGAGGCCACATTGGAAAACTGTACTCATAACGGATTCGGTACACACAACTGTCAACACACCGAAGATGCGGGAGTCAGATGCGGTAAGTAGTGTGGTGTCCACACAAAAAAAAACTGTCGACACGGCGATATTTGTATTACGTATAGTAGGTACTACTTTCATGACGTAATTAGATATGCAAATTTCGCATTTAAGTAAGGACGTCAACAGACCTAAATGACGTCATTGTGATTTGTTTCCGTTTTTACGTATTAATTCACCGTAATTAATAAAAAATCGTGTTTGCTCTAAAACTTGTAAACCAACAGAACAAGGTTTTCATGACCAGTTTAGAATAATTATCCTCAAAAATCAACGAAATATTCCGCTCTACGCTGAACTCCGCATGACCTCATAACTGTATATGGTCATCGGCCACTACATGTAGCTACATGTGCTATATATGCGCAATTCTATCATTTTCAGTTGACCCAGATAACACAACGCCGTTTGAGCTGGGTGAGTATGATTTAGATAATTGGACGGTGCACTATATATGATTCTTCCGAGATTCGAAAATTGGAAAATATTATCCGCCTACACCGTAGTATATATCTTCCAATTGCTATTTCCAGTTGATTCCTGCCTGCTTGGGTGGACTAGTGGACTAGTGGACTATATTTCACATTTAATAGGGTTGAATATTCGTGGTAGTTTATCCTTCACTGTAATGTGAAGCTATCGTCCTCTGTAACATGTAATTGCAAATTGATATTTACATAGATATTTATCATAGAGCCAAGGCAATCCGATTCAATGATCCTCATATCATCAGATTCCAACAACAACATATTTTTTAAAATGCCGCTCCAGTTATTAGAATCGATTAATTGCCCAAAATTAATGCTAACCACAGTCAACTATAGTATAAAATTGCCAACAACCTGTTATTTATCAACATGTTGTTCAAAGAAATCTTGCCGGTTTGTCAAATATCTGACACAAAAAAGCCACTTGATTTTAGAGTTATCAATTTTCATCCGCAATATGATCACTCTGATCTTTGATGGGTGGGTTCCTCGACTCGAATGAAAATATTTTTTACCCCCGAAGCCAAGGAAATAGTAATTTACGAATGTTAATTCGGATTATGAATCTTTAATTTTGTATTCATGTGTTATATGCGATGGAGATGATGCTCTGTGAATTTCGATATATTTGACTGAATACTTCCAGAGATATTCGTTAGTAAAATGTATTACAGTTTTGCTTGACGTAACCCTTTATATACTATTCTATACTAAAAGGATTCCCCCAGTCTGTTAAAAGGTGTTCATCGGAATGGTTTATTATTAATTTACAGGGATGTACAGGTAATATGAGCAGACGACAGATAAATTAAAGTACAGAAGGGGTCCTATTTATTGATGGAACTGTTTTGATAATATGGTCAAATTATGGTCGTTTGTTGAATTTATGATCTGAACATTCCCTGTGGGATAACTACTCGTCAATGATGCATTAGTGTAGAAATGGTTAATGTCCAGAATCACGCCGTACATGTATCGTCTACACCCAAAATCGAGACAGGTATGTTGGTCTCAACAACATTACTTATAACTTTCTGATGTTTCAGTGTTGTATATGACTATATATTCAAGGTGAGTTCGAGATTAGATTGGTTGACGGTTTGGGGTACAATCACGGGCGTGTCGAGGTGTTCCACAATGGAATCTGGGGAACTGTCTGTGATGACGCGTTTGGCCCACAAGAAGCTCGAGTTATCTGCCGTGAGCTTGGCTTCGGTGAACAGTAAGTAAATACGCACATGTATAATACACACACTAAACTCCGTGCAGTGATTATATCCCAAAGTCGGTCCACAAAATATAAAATACAATATGTACGATGTCATACCTTAAGTGATAAACAAGCTGATATATTCCGAGCATTATTTCACACAATGGCGTGATCCGGTTTAAATTCAATTCAGTTCGTTTAATCTCATCGATCCGTACACTGAAGAAACAAAGTTAGTCAAATTGACTAACTTAGGTTAGTCAACTGTTTGTCTAAATGTTTACTAACTTAGCTTAGTCATAATGACTACGGCAGACCATTAGGGACAATGACTAGGGTGATGTTAGTCATAACGACTAAGAAAGTGTTAGTCGAAGCTAATAATAGGCCACTTGACAACAATTGTGTTAGTTCAAATGACCAAACTTTTCACTGTCACTGGGAATACGAACATGTAATTTGATGGAAATTTTGCGCAAATAATTTTAATACTCAACCAGATGATATATTATCCAGAATCAGAGACCGGTCTTGAAGACAGGGAAACTTTCAATGCATTCTCTAAACACAGATTTCAATACTGTTGAGAGGCATAACACTAGTTTGTGGTTCAGTTCTGTTTAACTATTTAATTTTTCCGAGTTGTCTTTGGTGTTTTCGAATAAGTACCTTTTAGCCAAATCGTGTAACCTTTGACGTGGGAATGAAACATTTCTGATATATATATATGCCATTATATCCTCCCATCACATTCGTTCAATTATAGATCCATAGAACTGCGATGCAATGAATATTAAGCATTATTTAAGGCATAGTTGCAATTAGAGTTATTCTTGTAACTTAGTCACTATGACTAACATCAGTGTTAGTCCTAGTGGATCGCTGAAAGGTGTGGGTTAGTCAAACTGGCATAAATTGCTTATGACTAGCCATAAGCTAGTCATCTTGACCCGATTGTTTTCTCAGTGAATGTAATACATATACCGGATGCAGAACGGCTCTTCTGTCTAAATGACGATCGATATTCCTCCGTATTTAAAAATATATGACTCGAATTAAAATATCCTAACATTCTGAAAGGCATTCAACAAACTCACTTTTATAGGCCATTCCAAAATATAGAGAGGATCGCCAACGCGTTATGTTGGGATATAATATTTTATGAAACGAGTTTGATCAATTTGATTCACAACGAGTCGTAGACGAGTTGCGAATAAACTTTATGAAACGATTTTCATAAAATCTTATATTCCAACATAACGAGTTGAAGTTCTTGTATATCACATGAAAAAAACTAGAGCTTTATGCCTTTTTAACAAATCAAAATCTTTAAAAGAAGCTGAAAAATACATGTAAGATGCATACATGCTCGGCGTTTGGCTGAGACGCTTCACAACCGTATACGACCGTATTTCGCGCTCTGCCTTGCGACGAAACATATAGTCCCCCAAATTGCCTCTTTGTTTGTGTGCCTATTTTCGTTAGTGACAATAATTGAGCTTTAATGAACAAAGCAATCATTTTGCAATGTATGGTATTGGCGTCAAGCGCGGCTAAATCGTATTGATCCGCGCGGTATCCCGGGAAGCACACGGCGATTACACACTAGTGAGAGATATAGAGGATATGAAATGAGTGTTTCTCTCATATGATATTTATGAAACGAGTCTAAGAATTTTCAGTTTTCTCGAGCCTCCGGCGAGAGAAAACTAAAAATTCGTGTCGAGTTTCATAAATATCATTTGAGAGAAACACGAATTACATATTCTATTTATCATATGACACCTATAAATTGATTATGATGTCCAAAACGCACACAAATCACTAAATAGCTATATGACATCGGCATCAAAGGGTTAATGTGACGTCACTTCATTGTACCGGAAGCCCAATTACACCTGGTGAACTAGCAGAAATAATATGCACCCGAAGATATAGTGCGCTATTCTGTTCTCAGTTTGTGACATTATATCGTATGTTTATTAGATAAATTTATGATCTATTTATCGTATAACGATGTCCAAAACTATATATTTCAAGATTATAATTGCGAGAATTTCGGCATCGCGTTGATTGACGCGCACGAATTTGACCTGCATTTAGTCAGAGATGCGGCTCGGCCTCCGGCTGCCATTCAGCCAACCAGAACACACTTTTTGTCAACAAACCAATCAAATTATCGGAAGGTGATATGAATTAGTAATTGATATGAAATTGATTTATGACATAGTTTTCAACGTAAATAATGATTGAGTCATATGATAAAAGAATATATCTAATGGATTTTTCAATGATATTATAAGGGTTTCATCTGATATATCTGCATCATAGCTGACTGTTCAGGCTAAACTATCTTATGTTATATATACTTCTATATGTTATATTATACTTCTATAACTCGTGGGATAATCCATCTACTAATAGAACGGTTATATAAAATATATTATTGAATTTGGCTCTCGGCGCATCGAATCTAAATTTGTTTTTCACAGCAATGCAAGTCACCATTCAGCATTTTCTACCGCATTCCCAATGGGTGGTAGGGATCTGCGTATCTGGTTGGATCAGCTTGGTTGCCGTGGTGACGAGGTGTCTCTGTCTGCCTGTCAGAACAACGGCTGGGGTAATCATGACTGCAGCCACTACGAGGACGCAGGAGTACGTTGTGGTGAGTAACTTCCTGATTTTTCACGGCATTCTCTTATATATGCGAATCGACCATAGGTCGCCTCGCATATATAAGAGAATGCATTGGCCTAACAAATTATTTTTTATAATTGTTAAAAAACGTAAGAAAAATTAAAAAAAAAATTTATTAAAGAATGTAAGAAATAATCATGATAATAAATGATACAAATTGTTAAAGAGTGTGAGAAAAAATGATAAAATTGTTTAAGAATGTAAGAAAAAATGATTAAAAAAAGAAGATAAATTGTTAGAGAATATAAGAAAAATAACAGATTTAAAAAATCGATATATGATAACTCTGAGATTTTATGGGTGTGTTCATCGACTCGAATCAAATATTTTTACCACCCCCCCCAATCCAAAGAAATAGTAACTCAGGAGCGTTAATTCGGATTACATATCTTTAATCGTTATATGAAACTAGCAATTACTATTATTAATGTATATATACATGTACATGGGATACGCTCTAACTTCCAGGTCACGAGATTATGCCGTTCACCACGCTACCGCCACCCACAACACCGATGTGTAAGTATCACTTAAAAGAAAGTTGCTTAATCTAAAATTAAACTGAAAATCGATACAAATGAAAATGACTGGGTTGCGACTCAAATGTGACACCATATGCAAGGTATTGAGCCAGTTAGGCCATGGCAAAATTTAACCCTTTACCCAACAGAACGGCCCTGTGCCAATGCATTCTCTTATATATGCGAGTCGACCATAGGTCGCCTCGCATATATAAGAGAATGCATTGGCTTAACACATTAAAAATTATAAAATTGTTAAAGAATGTAAGAAAAAATGGTAAAAAGATTTTATTTAGGCCAATTGCATTCTCGTATATATGCGAGGCGACATATGGTCGACTCGCATATATAAGAGAATGCATTGGCACAGGGCATAACTGTAACTATCACAATGTGGTCAAGGAGCCGGTTCCAATGATATCCATATGTGTATGGTTCTATTGAGACAGACCGAAGATATTTTAGGCTGTTGAAGCTTTATTTGGCCGGTTTGTTGGGTAAAGGGTTAAACAAGAGTTGATTGCTGCAGAAAAATAGATATCAATATAGTTATCTAGTTATATGTTTATGTGCAGTATTATATATATAAGTATGTAACTTTCTTGTAAGTAAATAGACATAATGAAATGATACATTTCCATTGTGGGGAATTTATATCAAAATAACAAATTACCGCTATGCTGATAGAGTACACTATATCTGTCATGGCCATGGAATCTAAATATCAGGACTTCTACCCTGCCCAAATTACATTGAAAGCAAACTAGACCCGAATTAACCCATGACTTGAAATGACTCTCAATACCGAAAACATACAAAGTGGTAAACTTCATGAGCGTAACAAAAATCTTAGAACAAATGTGTCTAAATTCTACACAATATTTTTAAATTTTGATCTTAAATAAAATTTTGTAGAACAGACACATGACATATGTGTCGGTGAAATTTCCTCAACATTGAATATGAGTTAATATGTGAGTGTATCATAGTTATTAGATGATATGTGTTCTATTTGATATACAAAACTCACAAATGCTACCAAAATGAACAAAACATTGGCAGCAGTTGTAAATTTGTCACACACTGTGTTTGTGTCAAAACTGAACAGCACATAATTGTGTAGCACAGAGTTATAAATCGGCTGCCAGATTTTTAATATGGTAGTTTTCACGAGGTTTGTGTCTCAAATAGAACATATCACATCTACTTACTATAATATATTCTCATATTCACTCATATTCAATGTTGAGAAAATTGCACTGACAAATATATCATATTTCATTTCTACACATTTTTGTTTAAGATAAAAATTTAAACATTTTGTGTAGAATTTGTATACATTTGTTCAAAGCGTGAACAGCATAACGTACTACCAAATAATCTACGTTTTTTAGATAATAGATACGAGGAATACACCACCAAGACCGGGGAAATCCGATCACCAAGTGACCCTAATGGATTTGGCTACCCAGACCGTGTGAGGAAGAACTATTACATCCATCCATCCGCAGGAGTATTCTCTCTCAATATAAACTATTTCTACACCGAATATTATTGGGACTGGGTAGAGGTAAGTTTATGTATATATAGGCACGGGTTTGGTTTGGGTTATGGGGGTGGCCTGGCGTTTTCCGCTGCAACTAACCACGGCGTCAATTATCTGATTTTGACATGTTATTGCTATCGTCATAGGAAAACGAAGATAACAAAATATACGAAGCTGCATAGAAACATAAAACATGTACACTGGAGTAAAACAAAGTATTAAGATTTTACACCAATTTTGCGTGTCAAAATTTTTCCTCAGCTATAGGAATGTGGTTACTCAGTAAGTCGTGTAGTGCTGTGAACGACTAAAAGTAACCAAATCGAAGACATTCAAAATAACTTGACGCTGGTGAAGGCATTATGCGTGTACATTGTTAAGGCTGGACATTATGAGTTTCAAATCTGAATTATGAAAGTCACATAATAATGGAAATGGCGACAGGGGATGTCGGAACACTTACAACTTCCGTCAAAATGTTCAAAGAATAGATATTTCTCGGAGTTTCATTCATACCAATCATAGAACATTCGAAGTCATATTTTTTTAACCATATAGTTGGCCCAAAGTTGGGGTGGAGCAAGGCTAGAATATTTTCAGCAGTTGGAAAGCTCAATGTAAAAGTTGGAAAATTTCAACTGAAGGGTGAATGTCCAAGTGAATGTCCGTCTAGTTCAAAAGGATGCAGGTTAAAGGTGGGCAATGGGCACCCCAAATGGAAACTCTCTTGCTACATCACTGTATTTGTTTGGTCTGGGCGTCAGCTTCATTTATCATGGCATTGTCGTCTCCTGAAAGCGACGACCCGACACCTTTTAGACCGGGGCTATTGTCCACACTGCATGTCGAATGGCAACAGTGGGGCTTCATGTTTTTATGCTATATACTCCACACGGGGAAGGAAGTTGGGGATGTCCCACTCCAATTGTGTTCAAATGTTTGACAGTCTGAATGTTGATGCCCGAATCAACATCCGTTGAATATCTTTAGAAACTAGAAATTAGTTTGAAATTGTTCCCAGTTTGAGTTTCCAACAATAGTTAATTTACAATTTTACAGTATGCCTTCAGACAGATTTCCAAATATTTTCCCGCGCTCTGTGAAATTGTTAGACCGGAATGGCCATCAATTGAAAATATACCAACTATAGGGTTGTCATTTGGAAAAGTTCAGCTGAAGTCGGTGGAGGGTGGTGGTACACCAATTGGGGTTTCAAAGGGGAGGGTGTATTCGAACATTATTTTCTATGATTTAAATGTTTCACAATTTATATTTAACTCTTACATGACAGGAGATGCGCTGCAGCATTAAAATTCCGTGTCGGTACATTCTCTTATATATGATAGTCTCGCATAGGGAGCCTCGCATATACAAGATAATTCACTGGCTTACAATGTCAAAGAAAGTAAGGTACAATGTCAGGCACTTGCTTACAAGGTCAATGCAAATTAAGACTCCCCATGGGAGACTCGAATATATAAGAATGCATTGGCACAGGGTTTTTCGCAGAAATTCAAGAAGCTCCAGTCATGGAATGGTTAAACACCACGCCCACCACATACCCCCTAACCACGTGACACATACCTCATAACCACGTGACACATACCTCCTAACCACGTGACACATACATCCTAACCACGTAATTTCTGGTTAAACACCACTCCCACCACATACCTCCTAACCACGTGATTTCTGGTCTCCCACCACATACCTCCTAACCACGTGATTTCGGGTGCCATTTATATTTAATTTTCCCGCTCCTCTTTCCGTGTTTAGGTAAAACATTAAAAACACATTAAAATCAAAATTAAATTCTGTGTATTATCAATCCCAAAGTACCCTGCCAAAACCTGTTCCGATTGGAAGGCACACTATAATTAACAATAACAACAGTAATTTCATTGAGCTATATACATTCATATACATCGAATTGTACATTTTAGTTTTGTCTGTTTGAAACGGTTACCATTCAATATTTTATATGTGTAGGAGATGGCTTAAGATAAGCACTATGCTTACTACCAAATCCCGTTATAACCATCAATATCTTCCAGCATCATACGGTGAACTTTGTACATTATTTTGGTTAAACGGACATGGCTCATTCGAAGTTATAAATTTTGTCTACGTAATTTGCAGGGACGGATACGATAGGTAGATAAATACACGAAATATTGATATGCCGGTTTCACATGCTTTGAAAAACACTTGCCAAAGTCACATAATTTTCAAGCCGTTTTCGATTTTTCGCCCGAAGTCAGAGAAACGCTCTTTATTGCTACCGTATCAGGAATAGATTACCACGGAACGCTCTTTTCTGTTGCATGTCGTGCAAATGGCTGTTTTGGTGGTTGGGACCAAAACACCGTATTTACAGTTGTATTTTTCATTGCTTCATAGTCCAAGTCTTCTCGTACTAAAACCAGCTAAGATATTGGGATGGAGATGCTGGTATTTAGTCCGAGAGCGTCCGGTATGCTCTCTTATGACACGACTTAAGCGTTAGTGACCCGCTCAAATAAAACCACAATTATATGAAATAAAATATCACAATTACGACAATAAACGGATATTTTCCGCAGAAGACATGCTATTTGATCTGAAACCCACACCAGTTGTGAATTGAAAGCGGTAATTTAATGCGAAAAGAGACATTTACCGCAATGTTTACAATTTTTTTAAAGTATGCGAACTCAGTTGACCTCGCGAACTGTGTTCGGCATTTTCCGTTGAAAATATTCCGTAGATTTTGGACTAACAACGCAAATTACGATGAATTCTCCATTGTAATCGTAATTATGTGTGTCAATAAATAAAAAATAAATAGATTAATTAAACATTGGAGATATAAATGTAATACATTAAATAAATTACGGGAATTACAACCCTCTCAAAGTTTAAAACAGTGTAAACACAACGAGCATTAGAATAAATAATATGCCTTATATGGTGCCACATTTGGTGGACTTCCGCGAAATTAAGATATATACTAAGCGAACAGGGCAATATACTGCTCTTGTACACAAAAAATCAAACAAAATTTGTATAAATTTTGAACCTTAAGTTTGAAAAGTCCCACTAAAACGGAAGAACTATATTTCGAAACTGTGTGATTCGGTTCTCCGATTATTTTATCAACACAAAAGTCAAAATTCACATCACACGCATGGAAAGTCAGCCATAAGAGTTCTAATTTGCTCCAATTTTGACAAGTTGCTTGCGAAAATTGTCAACAAAACTACCGTTCTGATCCTCCATTATGTCATTAAGTTTTTAGTGCGGGAATTGTTCTCAAAGCACATAGGAAACTGGACTTTGGGGCGATCGGTTTTTCCCATTTTGTTCGGAAAACCCCGCGCTATATATAGAAACGGAAACTAGAATACCCAGCGGATTATGCCGAAGTTATTCGGACCACTTCGGCTTTCAGTTAAAACGTAAACAAACAGAGAAACAAAGCGATGTTTGTGGCAATCAACCGGAATATTCTATGTGTAATTTAACATTAAAGTTAGATTATTATACACCATTATGACCATAAGATGTCACCCTTTCCGATGTATATAGCATCACGTATTGATTTGCTAGGTTAATCGAGTAAAATACACCACAAATTCCCGCCACAGTTCCTGGGAGTAAGTCGTGTTATAAGAAGCCTATGCAGGCGGGCTTGGACTAAATCCAGCATCTCGCCATACCAATATCTTAGGTGGTTTAGTACGAGAAGACTTGGACTAATTGCTTCAGTGCGTCTTTTGGGGTTACATAATGCTCATAGAAAGGTAGTTCAGATATTTATCGATCTATTTCGATACTGAGAACAATTCAAAAGCGAATAATATTATGTGTAGTTTGGAGCGCAAACCGCCATGTGGCTTTAATTTTCCCGCTCCTATTTCCGTGTAGGTAAGAGACGGTCCGAACGGCACGCTGCTTAGACGTTACACTGGATTCGTATATAATCGCCAACAACAGCCCCTGATCGGTCGCCAGTTCTACGTCACGTTCTACACCGACAGCTCCGTCCACAACTTCATCGGTTTCCGCATGACTTGGTTTCGTGAGTATTCTTTGTGATTCTGTGTCAACACCACTAGTAAAGTGGGTCCTAATAATTTGCTACAGTGCCAGTCATAAGAAGTGGTATATTAAGCGCGCTATTTTCGTGCCCAATATCGCAATAATATTGCAAGTGGAAACGCTTATAAGCGCGCCGCTTGCGGATATTATTGAAATATTTGCGCTTAATATCGCAATATTTCGCGCTTATTATTGTGATATCGCGCGCTTAATATTACGACATCTTGCGCTCAAAACTGTGACATTTAAAGCAATTTATTGCTTCTGGTTTATTGTTTGGAATAAATAGAGACAATGTTTTAGATTTATATATAAATATAGTTGTAAATGCTATATGTACACTATATGCACAGTATTTGTCTAATATAAAGATAACACTATCGGGTCTGTATGAAATTTTGGAGCGCTCAATATTGCGACAATGCGCGCTTAATATCGTAATATTCTGCGCTCAATATCGCAATAATAAGCGCGACAGATTTTTGGTATTGCGCTATAATCTCGCCTTTTTCGAAAGTAAGCGCGCTCAATATCGCAATAAAGGCGCGCCTCAATATACCACTTCTTCTGACTGGCACCACATGTATGATGTTGGAGGGTCATGTTGATTTGCCAATATGGTGGTGGGCAAAACCGATGCTGGTGCGAATAGTACCACTATTTTAATCAAGTTATATGTCTAGAACTATTATTTTCTATGACAATATATTGAGCATTATGTCGTAATAAGTATTAATTTATTACTGTTCTGTCTCTTCTCGACAACACTTTCAACAACACAAACTTATTTGAAACTATCTTTGAAGACATAGAGAATACCTACAGTTTTCGTTTGAATACCGAAATATCTCATGCGTGTCTGGATAGAAATATCGAATTTTCACGAGCGGCTGCAAGCCGCGAGTGAAAATTCGATAATTCTTTCCAGACACGGATGTTATGTTTCAGGTATTCCAACAACAACACTGTATTTTAATTATTGCTCCAAGTTGCTAAATTAATTATTAGTTAGCTAATTTATTAATTCTACTTAATTAAAGAGAGCGTGTCAGTGTTATAAACAGGGATGCCCGGTATGAATTGGGTGTATTGATTCGCGCTCGCGTAAACCACCGGCAAGCTGCAGTGAAATAACCAAATCGTATTTCACTGTGGCCTCTAAGCGATATAAACGACGATCTACGTTTCGGTAATTTTCAGCTATTTTATAAACAAGCATTTAATAAACGTAGGACACCTGGTATTACTCAAAATACTCTTGAAGATATGGGAGGCGTTGGCGGTGGTTATGCTGTTAAAATATTCACCTCCGTCAAAAACCGCCACAAACAGAAAGAATAGTAAAATATAGACAGACCTTGTTCGTATACCAATCAGAAATATGACCTAAACAGTATGTTATTTTCAAAATGTTTTTCATTTGTTATGTAAACAAAAGCAAAAAACGTTACAGAACCTAGCTTTTGTTTAGATCCGGATATGGTAAACATAAAGAGCGTTATTTGTTACTGTTTTCCTGATATGGAAATAATAAAGAGCGTTTATATAATTTGTGTTTGATTAACCAATAGAATTGAGCTGTGTTATGTAAACAGAAGCAAAACTTCTGTAACACGATCATGATATAGGATCTTGTTTACGTACACCATTGTACGTCTTGACGACAATATACTATTTACGCTCTGATTATGTTTGGCATATGAACAAAACTATATATATTTTAATATTCCTTCTGTTGATGGCGAATTGAACAAATATGAATATTTCTGCAACGAACACCGCCCGTGCCTTTAATACTCAGTGTCTAAACGATAAAATAACATACGAAAATATTTATTGGTCGTTATTATGAAGATGAACGCTTAACAAATGCAATTTATTTCCATAGCCATCGAATCTATCGACAAAGCAGTGAATGCAGAATGTTTCTGGGACGGATTCCAAGTGACAGTTAACACCACAATGATCGAAGATGTCTTCCCAAACACGCTCATCCCGAACATCATGGCTGGCGATCAATGCACCGGGACGGTAGAAGGCGAGATGCTCGTATTCGATTTTTGTTACAGCTGTTGCTACTCCACCAGAGATGTGAGTAAAGAAATACCGATGCATTGCCTTTGCGATGGGTAATGTAGTTAAAATAGTCCCATCTGTTAAACACACCATAAACAGAAAGAATATTAAAATATAGGCAGGTTATACCAATAATGAATATTGCATAAATATAAATAAAGTGTTAGTAAACAAAAGCCATGTTAGGTTACAGTACCATGAATACAGAGTGTGTGATACGGAAAACGGGGAGATCCCACTATGAGAACTTTGGTTAAAACTGTACCACTTTGTTTACAGCTTACCGCTACAGCTCTAGCTAATCCTCGCCACTCAATATTTTGATGTTGGATGGATCACATTGAATCAATCTTCCAAAAAATATCACCACGGTGTTGAGAGTATTGCGTATCGCACACTCTTTATGTGATGTATATAAACAAACGATCGGCTTGCACAAGTGTGTTGTTGTGGACAATATGGTATTCATAATATCATTATACTTTACTATTATATTTTTGAGGAAATGTTTGGTAACTTTTATTCTAAATTACTACCTACAACCTTTAAAGACCCAAAGTCCCATTTGACGCCACATATATATTAACCCTGTCATGACGGGAGCTGCGTTGGCGCAAAATTAAAGACCCTGTGCATTCTCTTATATATGCGAGTCAACCATATGTCGCCTCCCATTTATAAGAGAGTGCATAAGCCTAACGATTTTGTTTTTACATTCTTTAACAATTTTTATCATATTTTATCATTTGTTCTTACATTCTTAAAAAAAAATGCCAACGCATAGTCTTATATATATGCGAGGCGACCTATGGTCGACTCGCTTATATAAGAGAATGCATTGGCACAGGGTTTTTGCCAAATTTCAGGAAGCTCCAGTCATGGAAGGGTTAAGCCCGCTTACCAGGCACAACAAAATGACAAAGAATTGCAATCGCCATCATTGGCATCAGACAGACATCACGCAAAATTATCCGTCGAAAAACTATCGCAAAATATCATAATTGAGAACGCTCTTTTTTATATATCGATTAATGTCGACGAAAACATGGACTCTCTTTATAAGAGATGATCATTGTAGTTTTTCTCGGCTGACAATACTCTAACACTCTTTTTTTAAATAGTTACCTGGTAATCACAGCCTGTCATTATATGGCTCAGCCTCATGGGTCCGATATAATTATTTCTTTGAAAACGTATCGTGGTTTTATGTAGTTAAGTCGGACAGGGCATCTTTAATTATACCATTCGGTTATAAATAAAAAGAAAACACCGATTAGTCTATTATTTGTTAAGAGGATATTTTGATAATAAGACGGCAAAATATTGAATGTTCAGAGAGTGTGTGTATTTACTTTGTTAACCATGTCTTTAATACATACGCATAGGCCATTGACGTTAGTGGCAATCAACTAATTCGCCCATTATGATATATAATACACAAAAACGACGCCGATAGGCATAAAATTATTATTATTATTTAGTTTTTTAAATAATTTTTGTTTCCAAAATATATAGTCACATATAATATCATAACATCATATTAACATGTAAATCGTTTCATAATAGGTCACATTATTAATAAAATAGAGATGATACGAGTAATATACTTAGGTTTTTCAGTTTATGATAAACATAAAATTATATCTCTGTTCGCAGTTAGATGAGCAGAAGCTGCGGTTCCATAATTTCATCAGTTATCACGAAGGCGATCGGAACGATTACGTAATGAGGGGAGATCTCTGGAAAGTCTACTTCCAATGTGAGGTACCGGCCGCTGAGCATCCACTGGTCCATGTGAATCCCGTCGAGGGCGAGCAGCATAACGTGGTTAACCCGGGCAAACTTGATCCCATCATCGAGTTCTTCAAAGACCCTCAATATACGAGCTATTTATCTGGGAATCCAGTTGCCGCGAAAATAGGCGAAACCGTCTATGTCAAGATTTCAATAGCGCCACTTGACAACACTAAGATGGTAGTGAAGAAATGTTATGCTACCCCCGACTTCGTTGACAATGCAAGACCATACGGTTTGATCTATTACGGGTTAGTATGCAATGTGCATATAATTATCTCAGCAATAACTCAATTATGTTATGCAGCTATAACCGAAAATATTAAAGACATATTCTATAACGCCCGTATCTTCAAAACGTTCAGTTTTAACTCACGAAATTAATCTAAACACTAATTCTATCTTACTATTTAATTCCAGTATTGGTCAAAACTTTTAGATTCCCCATTAAATTTCCATAGTATTTGATCAGTTCAGTGCGAACAACAAGTATGTCTTGGGGGGAAAAACACCATTGAATGTATCAAGTTGCAGATAATCTTCCTTTTCATTGATATCCCATTGAAATAAACTAGGCTGACAGGTGTGGGGTAGTTATCCAGAAACTATAGTTCGTGCATCTGGGCTTTGTGGAAGAGTGACATACACCAATTAAGTGTATCGACGTATAATTTAATTTGTGTACGTAATTTTAAAGGAGTCATAAATTAGAATGAGTAATACACGAAATATTGATACTGATTTTATGGAAATATTTGTGTTACGTCTAGACGTTGTTGATCAGTACTTGGGATTAAATTATAAGAAATAACTCTGGATAACTCTAGAGTATGATCAACTACGCGCGTTATAGAATTTGCCTTCCTGCTTGCCGGTTATAACTTCATAACCTTAATAGAAACAAGAGTTATTGTTCAATAACTTTCACGACTAGACACCTGTCGCATAATTAACGACGACAGATAATTGTCACGATTAGCTAGTTTTATCTACCATTTCCTATGGCATTCGCTAATAAAATTGGTTATGAAAACATCTGTATCATCACTGCAGTTGCGGTACAAGGCGCGTATGACGCCATCGACTGGTCAAAATCATGAATGAACTGACGTCACATCAATCGCGTGAAAAATTTAAACATTCCAACGTATATTATTGCGCACTATACACAGATATTTCCTAGATTTTAACATTATTTTGTTGCCACCCCATTGTGGGTATTATGATATAACATATCAAAAAGTAACTAATGCATATCTGTTGAGTATCCATGACTGCAAGGATAATATGTTTGTTTTCGTAAGTGCACATCGTTGTGTGTTTTATAGAACACTAAATTAAGTATCAAACTCATAATCTTACAATAACGGCATGTATCAATAATTTGCTTGAATTCAGTCAATGACTATACACATATGACGAGGTATGATATAATCCACGTAATGTAGCTACACATCAGCGACTATCCCGTGTCCGAAGTCAATGTCAAATGTATTATGATTGGCCTGATGTATGTGGGATTCACTTTTTAAAGTGATATGAAACACTCCGGTAGGGTGATCAAATAGAAATGGAGAATAATCTTGTTCAAAGTAGTAATTTTTTACAAATATTATATCCAAAGTGACAAGACACACCGTCATTCTTATATATTAATGCAATGCAGTGACTCTCGATGGCGAAATCGTTTTCGTTAGTTAATCGCCGATAGATGCGTCCCGAATCGAGTAGTAAATATTTACATTTGAGAGTAGTTCAGACGATGTTTTCTATGGAATGGTACGGTCGATTTCCTTCAGATATTCGGCTATGTTTCTAGAATTCTACGTTCCCCCAGTTGGCATGGCGCCTGAATACTAACTTACAAGTGTTACGTATATACCCGAACAAGTACATAATATGTCTTTAAATATCTGATTCAGCGTTTATTTGACTCAACAGATGTCCACAAGAATCGACCGTTCGCGTTACCAGAACACGCAACGATGAGTTCAGATTCGAATTCGTAGTTTTCCACTTCACCCATTACGGGGATTCCATTTCCATACAGTGTGACATCAATTTCTGTGACATAAATAACTACAGCGGACCTTGTGGCAACCTGTGCTACTACAACCAACCAGATAGGCTTGACTCAACAGGCTTGATAGGCAGGAAGAAGCGGGAAGCAGGCGACAATGATGGCGTAGTTACCATAGATGCCGCAGCATCGGAAAGGAGTGATATGGCTGTCGAATATACCAGCAACGGTGTCAGTACTAAGATGCAGAGTGTCACTGTTACCGGTAAACTACAAGTACAGCAGTGATTGGCAAGTCACAGAAGAATTGCAGTTGATTATACATGTAGGTATCTGGATATCATACAATAACACGCAGTAATTTAAGACATGGTGTGCATACGCAGTTAATTTTGAGGTCTTAATTTGGCACATTTACCTATTGCCAGGGACTTGGGTCCCTCTAAAATTATAGTGTGAACATACATGGGACGAGATATGGAGAAAGACACTTTATAATATACATGTTCGATATCATAATGTGTATTAAATGTAATTATATCTTACATATATGTTTTATGTTTCAACAAAAACTCTCGCTTGGAAATGGGGTCATATCTGCTTTGGCATTTATGATGATTTAAAGGAATAAATTAATGCATACAAGTGGAATAAAATAGTAATATAGCTACATATACGATGAATGGTGATTAAATGTCCCTAATGGGAATAAATGTTAGCATTCACTTTTCTTTTCCCGTGCAAAATTTACAATGTGCAATTTTCTCAGAATTTGCATGGTTATTTTCAATCTAGTGAATTATGTACTGTAATAGTTTGAGACTGCTTTTTATTTTAGAACATTGACAATTGATTGAAAGAATTTCAGTTTCGATTTCTGAACATGGATGGATATTCAATCAGGACTTATATCCTGTTTATTGCTGACAAATCCACCTCATCACATGTACTGTAACTGTGTATTCATGTGTAACGGGCTTTACTCTTTGCAATTACCAAAATGTAGGTTGTATTTGTCTCAAAACTGACATAAATTTGGGATATTTTGACCAAAATGATAATATCCGTCGATATAATATAAATACAACAATAGCATAGTGTGTTTTGAGATGTGTTTTATCTCAACTCGTTAGAAGTATGGAATTATTAAAAATCATACTTCTAACTCATTGAGATAAACCACATCTCAAAAACAAATCGTATCTTTATTGCCCCATTGGTTTATACTTACGAAATACATAGATAGAACAATACAAGTGTGTGAACTCGTTAACTTTATTTAACGAGTTTCTTGTGGCGCGATGGTAAAACGAGAACCATAAACTCCTTTGTTTTTACCTCCCGGCACGCCAAACGAGTGCATTTGCAATTTATGTTATTATATTTAATTGAACAAGCGTGTGCTTTATGGCGACTATACCTCATAACATAGTGAAGATATATTATGTTAAAGTTGACGTCGCCAATGGCGTTGACGCAATCGATTTGTATTGTTCTAGGGCAATAAAATTGTTTTTATTGAACGTTTTGAATTCTTCTGTATTTCGCAAAAATAGACGATTGGGTGTTCAATACATAGATAGAACGACACAAGTGTGTGAACTGGTTAACGTTATTGCACGAGTTTGTTGTGACGCGATGGTAAAACGAGAACCGTAGGTTCGAGTTTTACCTCGCGGCACGACAATCAAGTGCAATAACGTTAACATGTTCACACAACTGTGTTGTTCTATGTTTATTGCACACTCTGAAGATTGCAGCTTGTAACATACTAACATTTGGGTCGATATTGTTGTATTTAATTGAACATACGTGTGCTTAATGTAGACTATACCCCATAATTTAGCGAAGACATTTTTATGTTAAAGTTGACGTCGCCAGTGACGTTGTTGACGTAATAGGTTTGTATTGTTCAAGAACAATACACCTTTTTTATTGAACGTTTCAATTCTTCTGTATTTTGCTGTATTTCGCACAAATAAGCCATTGGGTGTGCAATAAAGCACAATATAGAAGATTTCATTACGTTCAATATAAAATGTTTTCTTGTCCTTGGACAATACAAACCGATAATGTTGACAACGTCATTGGCGACGTCAACTGTAGCAGAACATGTCTTCACCAAATTTTGAGGTCAAGTCTACATAAATCACACATTTGTTCAATTAAATAAAACAATATCGATTTAAATTCCAGTATACTACAAACTACATTTTTCAGAATGTGCAATAAACATAGCACAACACAGTTGTGTGGACATGTTAACGCTCTTGGACTAGTTGGTCGTGTCGTGAGATAAAACTCGTGCAATATACAACGTTAACCAGTTCGCATTCCAGTGTCGTTCTATCTATGTCTTGCTTTATATTGATTTAATGTCCATTCCATTTTATATATACGGCAAATAATTACTTTCCAATAACAGGATGATATTATTTTGTGTATACAAGTCTAGATTATATGCCATAATTGGTTTTCAACATCTTTTCAGCGTAGACAAATCAAACTATGTATTATACTCGATTGTGTGAAATTTTGTTGTAACAGTATGTACGAATTTATCTCTAATATATCGTTTTATTTTATTTTGCAGTGTAATGTGCATGGGTGATCCTGCTTAAGATGATGAATAGCGCCGCCATCACGCATGTTCGTGTTCGCACCATTTATAATACAATCCATCTGGACATATACATGTCTTTTCGTTTTTACCCTCTCCCCGATGTATTTGGTATTATCAGACTATAACGCGTATCTTAGTTACGTTCACACACATGTCTTTTCGTTTTTACCCTCTCCCCGATGTATTTAGGATTATCAGACAACAACGCGTATCGTAGTTACGTTCACACTTGCACATTTGCAGACATTTCGAAATAGAAAACCATAAGGTCCCAGAATATGAACGGCAAAATGCGCATATAATGCACCTTGACCAAGGCTAACTATATGAAAAGTAAAATTTCTGTAATTCCCCATGCAAATAGTGGAGCTACTGTTGTTTGCCTTCAAATATAATTGATTTTTACGAGGTATAATTGCATGCTATTTCCAGGCAACTGTCTGTAGCGTTGCTCCAGGTAGAACTATACAGAGTTTTTCACAACTCACATTGTTGGAAGTGGTACATGTGTGTACAAAATCCATTGTATAAGCAGTTTTATGTTCGTTTTCTGAACATTTAGTGCCTACAAAACAATGTCAGGTAGTATTTCAGCCTGTTCTCCCGAAAATAGGCACTGTATCTGCTTACAGTAGAACTTATTTTAGGTTGATAATCTGCTTAGAATTGCCTCATTTTGAGTCGATAATGTACTGACAATGAGAGCGATTTAGTCACATTATGGACACATATTGAGGCGATTCTAAGCAGATTATGTGCGCACAATGACACATGTGAACCAACTCATGACTTTTCAGGTGTACGCTCTTTAACATGTGTTTTCACTATGGCCCGCGTTATAAAACGAAATAACGGACAGGACTCCTTTATCTGCTTATTTCAGAAATCAAATAATCACATTATGTACCTATTTCACTTTATATGTCGATTATGTGCGTATTTGCGCGAGGATATGTTGAATATTTCTAGTCTTAACCCTTTACCCAACAGAACGGCCCTGTGCCAATGGATTCCCTTATATATGCAACTCGACCATAGGTCGCCTCGCATATATAAGAGAATGCATTGGCTTAACACATTCAAAATTATAAAATTGTTAAAGAATTAGGCCAATGCATTCTCTTATATATGCGAGGCGACCTATGGTCGACTCGCATATATAAGAGAATGCATTGGCACGGGGCATAACTGTAACTATCACAATGTGGTCAAGGAGCCGGTTCCATATTTGTATGGTTCTATTGAGACAGACCGAAGATATTTTAGGCTGTTGAAGCTTTATTTGGCCGATTTGTTGGGTAAAGGGTTAATGGACCGTCTGTCACCGAATGTGTTGCATGGCGCAATGACAAATTGGCGTGTCGTTACAACGAGTAAAACATATAAATAAAAAACGAGCGCACCACTTTAACAACTGCATCGTTGTTGGTAGAATATGTTACAAGTGAGTTCACATAATGAATACGTCCTCACTTCTACACTGAAAATCTCGTGGACTAAAATTGTACTCAACACCAGTATACCACCAAGCAATGTTGACTACAAAGTGTCGAGTAAACTATTTCTCCTCATCTGTATCGAGTGGCTGCAAAACAATCCCAGGTAGTATCGCGAGTGTGTGGATGCGGTCTTAATTAGATATGTCGATACATTTAGTTGTGTAAACATGGTGTATCGATAATTATTGAGTTTGAAATAAACAGTTTTTTCTGCTGTAGTAAAACGTGGCCATCGATCCGGTACTCAGCATTAATATCGTCTGTGTTATCAGCAGTCTTATAAAAACTAGACCTAATTTTCATTACTTTCAACTTACGGTCTTGAGACGTTCATGGAAAAATTTATTTCAAATGGGAGAAATCCAACCAATACGCACCAGGCAATGCATAGCTCGACCAATCAATAACTGCCTGCAAATCCCATTACCTATTCATATTCTGCCCTCATAGTAATTATTCATACAAGCACCGCCCAATAGATCTAAAAATATGTATTACCGAAGGCGGAAATGCTAGATGAAAGCGAGGCTACGCTAAAACAATGGTAGACTTACGAAATACAAATTCTCGAAATTGTAATTAAGAACGTTTTGAAGAAAATTGGTATTGATTCACTGAAGCAAGAACAGGAGCTTATTCTGAGGAGTTTATTAATAACCAGAAAAAGGTGTGTTAGCTATTCTTCCTACCGGTTACGGGAAAGGTCTGCCGCATCACATAATCAAAAAGATAAACAGTGCTATATTTTGAAAGATGAATATTAATGAGCTGTCGCCAGAAGGGAATTTCCCGTTCATTGCGAAAATGAATTTTAATACCGGTGTCTCTAGACTGAGAGTTGACTGTAAGGAAACCTTGGTCTAGTTATTACTAGACTGTGTTATTAGTTGTCGAACAGTTTTTCCTAGAATTGTGTACCCGATTTGTAAGATAGCCTTTACTCGATCGATTGTAATCGGTGCTCACGCATGTGAATTGTGGACTTTATCACTCGATGAGCAGAAATAGTTTTCTCAACACTTTTGTCTTTGCTTGGTGGTATACGTACACTGGTGTTGAGTAATTGTTGAGTAGCATTGTAGTTTACCAGATTTTCAGTGTAGAAGTGAGGACGTATTCATTTTGTGAACTCCCTTGAAAAATATTCTATCAACAGTGATGCGTTTGTTAAAGTGGCGCCCTCGTTTTATTTATTTATATTTTTTTAATTTATATATTTTACTTGTATTTAACGACACGCAACATATTCGGTGACAGACTTCCAAATAAATAACACCAACAACACAAAGGGTTCTGTTCGTTTATACTGCGTATTGGACAATATGATATATCACTCTGCTTATGCATCAAATGCATTAACAACACTTCGTTGTTAATGCATCAGACACACAATCCGATTCGATGGTCCCATATCATCAGATTCTAACAACATTTCTTAAAATGCCGCCTCAGTTATCCGAATCGATTAACACATTATTATATCCATTGTCAACTATAGTATAACATTGCCTAAACAGTGCAAAATGTGTCGGTCGGTCGGCATTCGTCGAATATTTGCCAGACCGCCAAATTTTCAAAAATCGATATCTGATAACTTTGAGCTTTGATGTGTGGGTTCCTCGACTCGAATCAACAATTTGTTACCCCCCCCCCATAAGCCAAAGGAATAGTAATTTAGGAACGTTAGTTATGATTATCCATCTTTAATTCATTTGAACTGTATAAATGCTCTCCTAAACGAGTTGGCAGTAATTTTCAGTGTGCGTGTGGATCTTTGTGGCGTACTATAAGAACTGGAATTTTGGCATGATGGACGATGTAATCACTAACGCTGCCCATCACTGTCCTTCGTATCGCCCCCATGCCCCTAGTGCCTGCAACAATTAGCGATGCGCCTATATCACTAGCAAATTCGACGATTGCTGATCCTGGAGATTCGTGGTTTTCTGCAAGGGTTCTAAGAATGTGGATGTCGCCCTTCAACTGTAGGAAAGATAGTAATGTATTAACAAGAAAACCACCCGCAGAGTTGGCTAGTGAGAATATATATGCTCTTTGTGACGAGCAGGTGCTACCAAATTAGGCAATACCAATATCCGTAGCCCATTTACTCAGATGTTGTCATTTTCGCACGGTGTCATCTTTACACTACCCATGCTCTGACTAATGTGAAAAAAGTCACCCATCATCTCAAAATCTGCACATTTGGGAGCCCATGCGTAAACATATCCTCGTGCAAATACGCACATAAACGACCTGTAATGTGAAATAGGTACATAATGTGATTATTTCATTATGAAATAAGCATATAATGGACTCTTACCCGTGATTTCGTTTTATGGCGCTGGCCAGTGAGCACACCTGTTAAAGAGCATACACCTGAACAATCGTGAATTGGCTTATCTGTGTCATTGTCCGCACATAATCTGGTTAGAATCGGCTCATTATGAGTCGACGTGACTACATTTTCACATTTTGAGCCTATTATCGACTCAAATTGAGGCGATTCTAAGCAGATTATCTACCTAAAACAAGTTCATTATAAGCAGATAACGTGCTGGTTTTCGGGAGAATAGAATGAACTATCATCTGCTGCATGCGTGACTTTGTGTATGTCTGGGAGATCATGACTAGCTTTTTGCACGAAATCATGCGACAATGACAAATTCAGCCCAATTTACCAGGCGAATAGAAGATGACCATTGATTAAAATAAAGAGAAAAGGCTCTTTTTAACCTCAGCTGCCATAGAAGCGAACACTTCTAGGTTTATTTGACACTTACCATGATTGTGTTATCTTTTTTAACTTTGTGAGTGCAGACCAAAACCAAGCAAGAGCTGGGTTGTCACCCGATCCACACCCCACGTGGTATACAGCCTAGCGTGGGCATATCGATAAACCATGGCTGATATACTCAGGCAGACAGACAAAATCAGCATTTCCAGACAATCAAAGACGAATAAACCCCGAACGGAAAACCAAAATAAAACGACGGAACAGCCCCCCCCCCCATAGTAGTGAACATCCAATCAAATTTCATTGAAATCCGAAAACCTGTGGAAGAGATATATCTGCTCGGACGGACAAAAAAAATCATTTCAAGATAATACAGATTAATAACTATACAATGGAAAACCTACACAAAAACAACTATACAATGGAAAACCTACACAAAACGATTGAACACCCCAGTGCATGTCATTATATGTAGTAGTGAACATCCATGCCAAAGTTCGTTGAGATTCGATAACCGGTGGTTGAGATATCTGCTCGCACTGTTGGACGACGGACGTACGCCCTGGTAGACGGAGTATGTAATCCAGCATACCCACCTTCCTATTCTGGACATATGTGCTATATATGGACAGAACACAACACGCATCTTAATTGAAAATATGTTATTGAATGAGTGGAGGATGGCGCAAGGATATATTTCGTGAGAGAAATGTAACTACGCCGTCCGCAACGAGTTCGATAACATATTTGAGATTATGATGCAAGTTGTGTTTGTATTTATTCTACATCGTTTTGTCAGATATGTTCATTTCATAACTGGCACCTTCATTGAGAGTATATGAGCTACCTTTATTGTGAATTAAGTCTGAAGGAATAACCAGTAATGATCGTGGCATCATCAGAAGCGGATCTTTGACGTACTGTAATCTTTCTTGGCGACAACGTCAACAAGAATAGTTCCGGCTTGCATTCCACTAGAGATATACACTAATACGACTGAAGGGGTTACTATCATCACGCGACGTGCGGTTGCGTACCCAGCTTAATATTTCGTGCGGTCGAGTACCTCGCTTAACGAATCATGGCGGTTGAGTACCTCGCTTTGCGAAATCTAACAGCTAATTGAGATTTCAGACATCGTCTGCTAATTGCTTTTATTTTAGGAGAATTCCAGTGTCCAAAAAAAATTGATAATGCCAGCTGGTTTGATATGAAGTCTAAAACGCACCGTATCCTCACCATTCAGCATGTTCTCAAGATAACCAGCACATTAACTGATTATAGTGAACTTGTTTTAGGTAGATAATATGCTTAGAATCGCCTCATTTTGAGTCGATAATGTGCTGAAAATGAGAACTTTTAGTCACATCATCGACTCATAGTGAGGCGATTCTAACAGATTATGCGCAGATAATGACAAGATAAGCCAACTCACGACTTTTAATTGTTCGATATTTAACATGTGTTTTCTCCTTAAACATGTGTTTTCACTGCGACCCTCGCCATAAAACGAAGTTTCTGGTTCGAGACCATTGTCTGCTTATTTCAGAATCAAATAATCACATTATATACCTATTTCACATTATAAGTCGATTATATGTGCGTATTTCCGCGAGGATATGTTGCACAATTTAATCGTTCGATGATATCAAATATCCTAGTATATATATCGCTTCGAAATCAAATAAAATCGTAAAGCTAGGTTTACTCAACCGCACTGATTCGTTAAGCGAGGAACACGACCGTATGAAATCGAGATCAAGGCTCTATATAGTTACCACACCAGGAACACACTGCTCATGAACGCTCTTTGTTGTCTCGAAACGGGGAAAACCGTTTGTTGGAGTTCAATGTCATATTATTCTGCTAACCCGTATCACGATTATAAATAATGGGATCAGAGAAATGCAGATTGAAGAACAAATTGTGGAAGAGAATAACATTTGACAGCTGCACATGTATATACATATCAAAGACAGACATACACGAAGAGGAATTGGGGTCCGTTTGTTCTTTAGCGACTTCTTTTGATCTCCGTAAACGGACACGGATGTCAGAAAAGTGTACATTACTAAGTGTAATGTCAGTGCTTGATAATTAAACCGGCAACTTACCGACTTTCCCTCCATCAGACCTTTATACTTTTCAGAAACCATGTTTGATGTTTCAGTAGACTGCCGCCTGAGTTCGTCGACTCGTCCTGGTGCTGAAAAATGTACAAGAAACACACATGAAGACAGTTAACCCTGTATATATTAAATACTCACTGACGAGTAGTTACCTTAGGGAATATGCAGATAATATTATCTAAACATTTCCCTTCAATGCATATGAATCCCCCGAACTTATGTTATCTCCCTTCGAAATTTAACAGTGTCTACAGATTGATTGAGGATTTAACGTCGTTTTAGACGCTAGGTCATAATACGACCAAAAACAGAATCAGGGATCAACAAAGATCTTAGCGAAACAACTGTGTAGATAAATCAGTGACAGTGGATTAGATTAAAACAATGCAATAATGAGCTATGTTCAAATAAAAGCACACAAGTGGAATATCTCCACTTGGAGTCAGGAACATAAATTCAAGAACCGACTATACTGTGCAATCATACTATAAAACGTATAAAAGTAGTAAAAGAATAGATAATTAAAAGCAAATAAATAACACAAAATTACCAAGGAGCCGCATCGGAATATGTAAAGTAGTTTTTAAAATAAGATTTTGCAGTGATACGATAGTTATAATATTTGATGAATCGCGCCCGAACCTTTATCAACGCGTCAAGCTGAAGGTCGGGTGAGTGAGACAGAATGGCATTCTTCATTACACAATTACTGTTTTTTTTGTCTTTGAGAGTTAGCCGTTTCTCATTTATGATTTGGTCAACTTTTGAAAGCTCAAAGATGTACCTCTCTTTCTGAGAGTCGAAACGTTTGAGTAACTTTGGCGATCTCTGTTTCGAAGTAACGGGCGATTTTTCGTTTGAAACAATATGATCAACTTGCATTGACTGTTTCGGAGGAAATGTCTTGACGGCAGAACCTGTATCCATAACCTGCGGTACAGGTTCTGGAACAGGAATAATATCAGTCTCCTTGTGTTGCTACATGTAGTGACGAGTTTGGTTTGACTCTCGTGTCTTAGCACACACACACACACACACACATATATATATATATATATATATATATATATATATATATATGAATCCCAAATGGGACATGAACGATCAATTGTAGCATGTGATCTCGGACAGATTGAACATTTCTTAAGATTCGTACAATCATTATGATCATGACCAGAAATGGAACATCGTGCACATATGGTTTCTTTACTTTTACAATGTTCCTGGCCATGGCCAAACCCGATATTTAAAACATTGCAATGGGGTTGGAACATATGTGCTTAAATCCATCTTCATATATCAAACCTTCAATGTCAGAGGATATTCAAAGGTTGTTGTCCAACTGTTTTTGTAAATCTGCGGACTTTTGTAACTCAATGTGGTGCTAACTCAGCAGAGATCTCTGACTCAGAAGGATCAGCTATATCACGAGTTCTCAACACAGCTCTGCTACTGTTCAATGTCTTTAGAGGAGTATTGAACACTGGTGTATGCGCAATAGATGTTAATTGCACACGAGCGTTAGCTTGAATTTTTCTTGAACAATCGATCAGAAGAGAGCCACTTAGTGGCCCAGTCCTGGTCGGTTTGACAAATTTTAATTGTCCGGTAAGCTTTGTAGCGTTTTATCACTCACAAACACAGGTCTCTTGACATTCGGATCAAAATCAAGTACTGAGGATAGACCTCAGCATCAGTGGAACTTGACGGGAAGTAATTCTTTGTTTGTCATGAGTTGTCATATGAAAATCAAATAATCTACAACTAGCCCAGCAGCCGCCTCGGACTACCATTCGAATTATATTCCGACCAAAGACTGCATAAAACAGCCTCCCGATACCTCGCCACAATGAGACAGGCGAGAACAGTACACAATTGAAACATTTAACAGTGATGAGGACGAAATGCAAACAGACATGACATGAAAGAAACATACATGAAATACCAGAAATATAATAGAACAGATGGCATAAATGTAATCTGAAACACGGTGGAGAGGCGTGACTAGAAATTGATTGAATCGGGTCAACTCAACCACCCATCTTGGAGAGATGTAGGACCAAAGAGGACCATGAGCTAAGCCGCATCCACAGGTCGATGTCTCCCGTGATACGGCCGCCCTAGTACCCCCGTGACTCCTACACCACACATCGCGGGATGAACCACACGGCAAACTTGGTGCCACATTAGGTGATTCTTACCCCTCGCTATGGGGCGGTAGGCCTATTATACTCCGGGCCCACACGGGGTGTCAACAGTTCATAAATGATATCAAAGAAAGTATTTATTAAGGAAAATCAGTGGCATCAAATCTCTTGAGTTCCAACGCATCGGTGAATAATTCAGATGTCAACAAACTGGTCTCATCAGCACCACCTTAACAGTTTCTATACTACATGTAAATGGATTCTCCCACTCAGTTATAGACGTATACATTGGAATGGTCCATTATTCATTTTGTGGGGTTTCAGGAAAAATAAGCAGACGACAGACAGATTAAAGATAATACAAGTGCAGAAGGATTTATATTAATTCAAACAACCATATGTTGAACTTATTATCTAAACATTTCCCTTCGATGAATATGAATCCTTCTGAACTTATATTATCTTTTTGTTTGCATGTCATCTGCTCATCGATCGTTCACTAGATCGTTCCAGTTGATAATTTTATAACAGAGTGGGAAATTCAATTTGATATAGAACGGTTTAAAGCCAGTTGATAAATGTACATTACAATTGAACATGACTGTTTTATACGTGAACCTATAGTATATAGGTATTACAATATCTATTACATCCATCATTATCGTGTCGTTAAATATTCCGATTTAGCTGCGATACGTATACTTTACAGCAATACGTGTGTACATAAATTGTACCACTGATTAATCCGAATACACAACGCTCTGGTGAATGAAATAAAAGTATGTGGCTGGATTCGTCATCTCCATTTTAAACTTGCATTGACGATCCAACCAAACCGGGTCTGAGGGGCGATTGTGGTGGTTCGTTGGCTAGCTGATTCGATGAGATCAGCATGAAATCAAACTACCTCGTTACCAGGCGGACTACAAGCAGGTCGGTAGAATGATTATTGATACGCCCTCAATTAACGTGAGCAAGCGCACGCACGCTCGTGTGAGGATGAATCAAATGTGACAAGACAATACCAAGCTGCCACTCTCACCTTATAGACACGCAGTCAATCGATATTATGTACATCTCCACCCATGTAAACCGCGGTCCAGAAAATACGGATTCGTCATCTTAGGTCTAGACTCCATAAACCGGGTTTGGTGGGATCATTGGATTATATGGTTTAGTTGCCTTTTTAAGGTTAGAAAACGCAAACAAAAAATCGCTATTGAAAAAAACACACACTTTATAGGTATGACGGCTTCTCGCTTATACATTTCCTATCAAAATATGCCCGTTGGCGTAATTATCGGTTTTGTCCACAGAACGCGGTGGTCCGCATTAGGCAAGTAATATTAATTAGTTCGATGATACAGACCTCGGCTGTAAACCATGGGTCTGGCTGAACCAGGTTTAAACCAGAGATGACGATTGTACCTGTGGTATCGGGCTTAAGCCACGGATTTAGATGTCAAGCTCGAAAAATAAAATAACATGAATAAATCAACTTACGGATAACCAGATGTACGCTCTTTATGTTTTCATTGTGGCCCGCGCAATCTAACGGAATAACGGGTATAAGTCCACTAAGGGCTTATTTCAGAATCAAATAAGTCATGTATGAACCTATGTAAAGATTTAAGCCAAATGTGAATCTATTTGCGCAAGGATATGTTGGTTTCTAATTCTATCAACAATTTAGCTGACTACTCCAAATGTAGCACAACTCCATCACAACGTTGTGATTACCAACTGACAACCCTGATCAAGAATGATACATGCAACTCACTCATCGATATTTTAAGTAAACGTCAATTTCCAATCAAAATAGCACAAATCGACGGCGGTTAGATCACCTGTTGTTTGCAAAAACCGAAAATCCCAGAGAACATTTCTCCAAATTATTTTAATAAATAGAAAATTGCGCACAATTTGAAAATACCGTGTTTGCTATATGCTATATACAAGTAAGTTATAAAGTAAAACATTAGAAATGGCCGTCGACATGGACAATAAATCCTGCTACATCATACATGTATGTAAACATATGTGATTGAAGGAAGAAGTGACGCATTTATACTTAGATGTTCGTCTTTAAATGAATAGCAATTGTTTGATTTGGACACATTTGAATGTGTCTAAGACACTATAATATGGACTATGACATAAATTATGATATTTTATGTTGAAGTTTAACTTGACCGGATCTCAAACGAGGCGCAATTCTATACGAAATTGATTAACCGAGTGCACTACATTAGATTCGAGCAGAGTTTTAGTGAGGCTCGAATCGAATTTAGTGGACGAGGTTAATAAATTTCGTATAGAATTGCGACGAATTTGAGATCCGTTTTATCAAGGGCAAACGATCTCGCAACTACTAGGGTTAACAACATTAGTATTGAATTCCTTCTCACATCCAACGTGGAAGTAAAGACACATTGAGGACAAAATATAGTAGTTCCATTTTAACTGTCTTCTCCTGTTGACCAAATTGTTCGAGCACCCATATTTATCATAGCCAACACAAAATAACACATCACAAACTGAATATCATACGTGTAGTGTAACTAACATATTAATACAGTTCCGGAATCGATATCGATAACATTGAGCTAAGCTCATTCGCCAATGCGCGTGTTCCACAGGGAAGATTGCTAGGTACTATTTTATTTATATTTATAAACGATTTGCCAGATCAGCTGAAAATGTGTGCGGAATAGTTGCTGACAGACGCGATAATCATTGCAAATCCTTATTCTATAAACTTACAGGATGATATAAACGAAGTTTGCAGATGATCCTTAAAATGGCAGCTTCTATTCAATTACTCTAATATACACGTCATGCATAACCCACGAACAAACTAAAACAGATGGGCCTGAAACACCAAACATACTTCCACGTGCCTGAGGAAATGGCATCGAAAGAACATTAATGATAAACTTAAATTCGATATCCACATACATTCGGTGTATAAAGTATTATTCAATACTGGGAGTCATACGTCGGACATTCACATAGCTAATTCCAGATACGGTTCCGAAAACTTTATGCCAGTATGGCCCGAGCTGCTATTAATGCTTGCGGCCCCTATTTAAAATACCAGAGTGTGAATCCATGACAGGTGCAGCGCAGGGCAACAAATTAAAGATGACTCCACCAATAAACAAATAAGCTACCGTGAACGGATGATAAAACTTAACTTGAAGTATACAGTTGCCAGCATTTCCAGAGGGTACTTTATGACTTGAGGCCATGATCACAAACTGCAAATGACCCCCATCAGAGAAGAATGAGGGAATTTTTTTTTTCAAGCAGCGGGTAACCAAGCACTGGAACAATTTACCGGATTTCGTTGTCGGAATCGAATACATAGACGAGATTAAAACATTAGCTGACTCATCTATCACGATTTGAGATACAACTTTGATTATTCAAACTAAAAACAAAAACCAAACAAATGTGATTGAGGGTTTAGCGTCGTTTTAGCCGCTAGGCCAGATCACGACCAAAAATAGGATCAGAAGTTCATATTGAATCAACTGTGTAGATATACCAGGCAGTGGCTTAGGTTAAAACAATGCAATGATAAACTATGTTCAAATAAAAGCATCCAAGAGGAATGTTTCCACTTAGAGTAAGGAATATAAAGTCAGGTTCTGAAACAGGAATATCAGTCGACCCAACTTGTGTTGCTAGTGATATACTGACGAGTTTGGTTTGACTCTGTCCGAGTGCTGAGATCAACATTTTGTGTAGACACGATTGCTGAGTATGTCACATGTGGAATGGATGACCGAGGAACAACTATTTTCTTAGCAACTATTAATGGCAGATGCTTCTCATCTTTACATCGTTGAATTCAGTCGCAAATGCGACATGGGCGATCCATTGCAGCATGCGAACTTTGACAGTTTGAATTTTAGTTAAGATTCGTACAATCCTTATGATCATGACCAGAAATATAATATCGTGCACATAAGGTTTCTTTACTTTTAAAATGTTCCTGGCCATGGCTATACCCATGACATTTAAAAAGCAATCGGTTTGGAACAAATGTGTTTAAATCCATCTGCATACAACCAACAATCAATGTCGGTGGATGTTCGCAACCGGTTGAGGTCAGAAGATAACTATTGAGAGGAACTTTTAGTCCATCAACAAATCTACGGACTTCCGTAATTCCATGTGGTGCCAACTCCGCCAATATAACTTATTCGAAGTATCCGCTATATCGTAAGGTCTCAACACAGCTCTGCTACTATTAAATGTCTTGTGAGGAATGACCAACACTGGTGTCTGCAATAGTTGTTAACTGCAGCAGAGTCTTAGGTCTTTTCATATCTGGATCAATGCCAAGAACCAAGTACTCAGGGAATACCACAGAATCATTGGAACTTGGTGAGTGATCATTCGTATGAGCAATAATTTTTTTTTTTATTAGAGTTGCGGTGACCCGTTTAACCGCCGCATACAGCAGATACCACATATGTGATCCACCATATCAAATCCAGTCGTAAGTCGGGATTTATTTCACCCTCTGTCAATGCATCCTCTTATATATGCGAGTCGACCATAGGTCGCCTCGCATATATATAAGAGAATGCATTGGCCTAACAATTTTTTTTATCATTCTTTTTAAATAAATGTTTCTTACAATTTTTTAGAACATAAAATAAAAAACATCCATTACCCTGCAGGGAGCCCCACACATATATAGAAGCATATAGAAGAGTGTCGTCTGCTCATGTTTGTCTGGGGCTCTGTATGGGTGAAATTATAAAATTGTTAAAGAATACAAGAAAAAATTATTAAAATTGTTAGGCCAATGCATTCTCTTATATATGCGAGGCGACCTATGGTCGACTCGCATATATAAGAGAATGCATTGGCACAGGGTAAAAAAATCCCGACTTACGACTTGATTGGATTTGATATGGCGGGTCACATATAACAACAATTGAATCGGAAACACTATGGAGAGGGTTGACTAGCCGATTAATGGAGCCGGGTCAACTCAATCACCCGTCTTGAAGAGACGTAGGACCACAGAGGACCGTGAGCAAAGTCGCATCCACATGTCGATGCCTCATGTGATACGACCGCCCTAGTAGTACCCCCATGACTCCTACATCACACCTCACGGGAAGGACCCCATGGCAAATAGGGTGCCACATTAGGAGATGTGTATCCCTCGTAGAAGGGCGGTAGGCCTATTCTACCCTGGGCACATTATATGTGAAAGTTTATGTCATGTAAAAGTGACGGAACTAAGTCAATGGACTTGTTCCGGAATAAATGATATGCATATTGAATACAGGTGTGTCTTGCTAAAAATATAAGACCGGGTGTTTAGGGGGTAGTTGTGTGATAAAATATTTTACTAAATAACGGAGATATTTTGTGGGAATAATGATGTGTCACGAATACCTCCATTGCAGAGTGCATGCGAGTTACAATATAATTTTTTGCAGGTGTACGCATACGTCACGTGACATGTCATTACGTAATACAATTATGTATAAACAAACCAAAACACCAACATTCTTTCTACGGAAGCAAGCTAATTAAAACGACGTCGTGTCAAATAAGGCAGGCAACTGGAATTACTAATTGTAAAAGTGATCATTCTATTGGTCAGATGTGGAAGTTTATTATGCCAATCGGAAATTAAATCACAAAAAGGTCAACAACTCCCCACCCGTTTGCCTCCCCCATATGCTATATTCATTTATAACTTCTACACTACAATGCAAGGTTCAGAGATTTAAATAGACTACAGCCATTTCCGAAAATGACCTGCATACTTCTCTATCCAATGGAATTTTAGTCATTTCCCATGATCAGTATTGTTATTGCATGGCTTATAAATAGTGGCGTCATTACAAGTTATATGGATTCTGAAATTAGTAATTGCCCGTGCAAGTTACAGCAACGTTAAAAATGCACCTCAATGTTTGCAGGTGCAAGAAAAAACAGGAACCATGAAATTTCTATGAATAAATCTTCTTTATTCTCCAAAACAAAATTACCATTACAAGATGTTTTCGTTTTAGTTAAATGTTATATTTGGAAACGGCTCACTTAGTTTGTCGTCTAAAATGGCAGGGGGTGCATTACACAAGTACCGCAATTAATTGGGCATCATGTGTCAGGGAGATATTCTGCGAGTTTGTCTACAGAGACCAGGAACATAATATTTACGAGCGACGTACAAATACATGTTAATGAAAGGGAAAAAACATGATGCAGCTGTGGATCTTAAGACTAATTGAAGTGAAATCACAGAAACTCTTAATTTTCCCAGTCCTGCAAAGGGGTGCCGAAACGTTGCTAGGTATCATTAAGTACTATATTTTGCAGGGTTCCCGATTATTTAATGATGGCTGGTTACCATATAATACCTTGAAATAATTGGAGTATGAACATTTCAATGTCCTGCATAAATGCTAATTACGGACGATTATCTGAATAAGGAAAATCTAAATGTCCATACAAAAACAATATAACGGGCATGAGGCACTGCAAATATTATTTCCAACAGAAGTCTTGATGTACACTGACAACACAACTCATCTGCTATTTAGAAATCACCAAAGAGGTTCAAATTTGTATGCCGCGTTCTTCGACTGGATTAAAAAGTTTACCCTTCGGATTCACCCACAACTTAAAATATAAGAGCCCTCTATTTGCGACTTGGCCGGAGTGGTTTAATCCTTAGTATGGGTATAGAGAATGTGGGAATATAAAACGACGTACAAATCAGCACCGACTCTCCATATTTCCGAATCTGATCACGAAAAACCTTTGATAATTTTGGATACGTGCGATACTGATAGTTCCATGCCACAACTATAGAGTTGTCGAAAGATGACCATGCAATGGCAGAATCCTAATAGTGACAATAATCCAGTTCATAATCCTCCAGTTATCCCTCCGGTTGAACGCAGTAAGAAACTTGCAACCAAAGGAAAGAAAACGGATGTCATGCCATATAAAGAAGGCAATTGGAATTATTAATTGTAAAAGTGATCAATCTATTGGTCAGATGTGGACGTTTATTATAATGCCAATAGGAAATTAAATCACAAAAGGCCCCCCAACTCCACCACCCGTTTGCCTCCCCATATGCTATATTCATTTCTAACTTTGACACAATAATGGAAGGTTCAGAGACTAAAACAGACTACGGACATTTCCGCAAAAGATCTTCGTGATGTTGAACATGCAGACTTCTCTAATCCATGGAATTTTACGGAGTCATTTCCCACCGTCAATATTTTATTATTACATATGGTTTAAATATAATGGCTTCACTACAAGTTCTATGGATTGTGAAATTTGTAATTGCCCGTGCAAGTTACAGAAACGTTCAAAAATGCTACTCAATATGTTTGGATGTGCAAGAAAAACAGGAACCATGGAATTGCTATTAAGAAAAAATCTTTAGTCTCCAGAACAAAATTAACATTAAAAGATGTTTTCGTTACTTAGAAACGGCTCACCTTAGTGTGTGGTCTAAAATATCAGGGGTGCAGCACACACGAACCGCAATTAATCGGGCGTCGTATGCCAGAGAGATATTCTGCGACTTTGTCCAGATATTTACGAGAGACGAACAAATAGATGAAAGTTTATTCGGAAGAATATCCAAGGAAAGGGGAAAATTATAATTTAGCTGTGGACCTTAAAAGAAACGCAACAAACCACAATAGCACCTGACCCCTAAAGCGACAACAATTTCAATTAAAATAATACAAACACATGCAATCAAGAAACGGAGCAGCTCATTTATTAACCGAAATGACCAGTTCGTAGTTAGATTTCGCCAAACCGACAAAGAGATTAGGGAAGAACATCTAATTAGGTTGTATATATTATGTATGTACTGTAAATAGGTCGGGTTGTATAAATCTTAATTTGCATAATAGATCAGATAAATGTATACACTTAATAATTTAGTTACATAACCATAACCCCCAGTTGTCTCTAATCATGGAATATTCGATAAAATTAGTGAGCTTGTAATACATCTGACCAATTAGCAGGTTTTTTTACAAAGTTACATGAAATAACATTTAGGTTTCACATGGCATAGTTTACCGGCCGAGAAATCCGGTATGTGTTTACCCGATAAAAGATCTCCATGATATATGGCAATGCCTATTTGTGTCAATTTGCGAGTGGTTTAGTCGATATATAAATGGTACATATATGTGACCAGTTTCCAATATTTGGGTTATTTTGTCCGCATCCAGTTGCCCACGGTGCAAATAAATTCCATCAGTAGGGCCTGGAATACTTGTTACAATGTTGAGATGTTTTATCCGATGTTTTATTGTGGCATATGGGGAATTTAATGTACGCACATGACACCCCACCCCAACATATTCCCCCATGACTGTCAGCTTGCGCCTTTGTAATTGCTACTAAACAAGCACTGAGTCTCCGTCTCCTTTCGCATGTGAGCAAAACGTGGCTTATTCGTCAGACGAGGAATTGGAATTATTTCTTCTTGATCGAAATGCTCACCGAGAACGTCTCTTTAGGGAACGTCGCTTCAATGTACGAGAGGAATACGAATGCCGCGATATATACAGATTTCCAGAAAACATGCATGGTTGACTATTTAATGGAAAGAATAGGTGGCCGCGTAGCTTCTAACACGAACAGCAAGCCGTTAACTCAAAAGGGAGAAAATCCTGAATGCTCCACATTTCCTTGGAACAAATGCAGTTTACCTTGTAATACAATATTGCCATGGCGTTGGCAGAGATAACGTCAAGCAAATTATCCACAAGGGATCCCCTCTTGTCGTTGGCTTAGCACCAGAGATTATAAGATGGCCAGATGACACCATTTCTGTGGAAGATATGTCATTGGGTAATGAGTGGGATACCCAGCATCTGTAGAATCATCGATGCTCGCACGTCAGAGTAATCCATGTCAGTGTTGACGAAGCTGCGTATGTCAATCGACACCATGTACATAGCGTCAACGTTTGTGGACCCGATCTCCATATATATTTCGCGACTACTCGGGCACCAGGAATGATTCCCGTGTTGCTCGAAATTCGGAATCGTGGCGTGAATTTGATGTGACCGTTTTCGAGTGCTGTCATTTGCAGATTGTCTAAATTGTCGGAATGGAGATTTTTCAAGAATGGAGGTGTCATCGTCCCGTCGATAAAAACACTACTTTTACCAGCAGAAAACAAGTGCAAACTTCTATTTTACTATTTAGTATATATTAGACTAACATTTTCTGCAATAATTCGTCACCCAAACATGAAAATGTAAACGAAATATGACTTTTAGTGTTTAGATTATCGTCCCAGAAGTGATAAATTTCCCTAATTTCGACGCTTCGTTATTCGAACGCCCATCGTTCAGCATACGCTCAATTTTATCGGGAAAACATCACATTCGTATAGAGTAGATACCAATAAACAAGTTGAGACCATGTTTGTGCCTCTATACTCTTTCATTTCCGAATAAAATGACTTTTAAATATTCGTTCCGTTCCGTCCCGTCTTTTAGACAAATCGTTCCGTCCCGTTCCGGAAAATCGTTCCGTCCCGTCTTTTAGTAGATCCCCCAATCATGCGAGTGAGACACACCAAGAGCATCAGACTTATTTTCGTGCGCTTACGTCCTACTTAATTGATCAGTTGAAAATATTCGAACCATAATTATCTAGGGTGGTATTATTATGTTCAATTTATCAGCGAATTACAACCCAATGGTGTGGGCAGATTGCATTTCCCGGAAGGTTATGATTGAATAAGTGAAACAATCTGTTGCAACATTTTCGGCTACATAGACATCTATTTCACATTTGTTAATTAAGAAAAAAAATTGTTCTCCAGAACAAAATTAGCGGTACAATATTTTATCGTTTTAGTTAAATCTTATCAGTTTGTCATCTAAAATGGCAGGGGTGCATCACAGAAGTACCGCAGTTAATTGGGCATGATTTGTCAGGGAGGTATTCTGCGAGTTTGTCAACATAGCGACCAGGAACTTAAGATTTACGAGCGACGTACAAAAACATGTAGCTGAAAGATTGTTCGGAAGAATATTAAAATACGAAAAGGGTAAAAACAATTAGGATGCAGTTGTGGATCTTAGGACTAACTGAAGTGATATCACAAAAAGACTTAGTTGATCTGTTTCATGTATAAAGTATCAAACTGATATGGGGTATAACACCCATTTGGTAATTATCTCCGCCTGGAGAATTCATCGATGTAGGGTATCTGCAGAATTCATCGATGTATGATTTCTGGAGAATTCATCGATGTAAGATGTCTGGCGATTTCATCGATGTATGGTGCTTTAATTATGTTCGCAGCTCGTATATATTTTTTATTTCATCGCTAGCATTATCATTTTTAAAGTAAATCTTTTAGCTTCACTCAGTTATGAGCAACTGCATCTTCAATCGACTTTGAATTTACCTCAAGTTATCTCCAAATTACATTAATCATGTCTTAAGTCGGTCATCAAAATGCCGGCACAAATTTATCTGCGCCAAACGTAACTGTATATAACTGTATAAATGACTCTTGACTTCCCAATGGCCAAGGGAATAATAATCCATTTATCTCTTTACAAAAACAACACCTATGTGATTCATGCATGATTGTATCAATGTCGCCAGTGAGAGAGTAGCCCAAATGAAATTCACTTTACCCCAAGTGAAATTCACGAATATACATGTGCTATACGTATGTCTACCTGTCTCATTTTATTTTATCTACTTCAATGAAAAATTAAATTAAAAAGTTAACATCCGGAAAACAATGTTGACAGACGATCAGACTGGTTACATAATAAGGACTTATGCACCATGAGAAAAGTACAAAATTCACAATGTGATTTGAAGAAAAGGAGGGCGGCAAAGATTGTTTGCTATAAGCTAAAGAAATTACCATTGCGATGTGATACTACTGATTATGCCAGAGTGAGCACGGCTTAATGAGGCATGGGGAAAAAACAACTATAACAGGACATAAAGCACACATGGCCCATCTGCGATTCAGAAACATCATTGCCAAAGGTATACACTTTTTCAGAAAAAAATGACACAAATAAACTGAAGGAAACTTTGCTACCACTGATACAGTACAAGTTATAGGATATAGCAAACATTTTGATAAAGGCACACCACATGAAAGGTTATATATGTGGTACCCCGATTCCCACATTGGTACAGCGTCATACAAGACAATGAGAAAACTGTTTTGCATATGCATACAATCCACAACTTTGTCATGTACAAAAAGACGAGGGTGTACGTCTTCTAACATAAGTTCCTGTTGGCAGAGGCTAATTAGTTATCCAGCCTTTTAAATGATGCACGTCAGTGTCCATTACTTTTCGTTACTTTGTGTTTTGTGTAACATGAAACTCGTTCAGATCAACAGTCGTATTCAAAGTCATAACATGTATAGCATTATATATAGGCATATATGAAACTGATGTGGATTAAAATAGTATAGCCATTTTTAATATATATATCAAAGTACGTCACATGTACATTCAAAGAATGCGAAATTTTATTTACTACCTAATTTCATTCTAAAAAAATTCTTCCGTACTATTATGCGTTTTTCTTCTAGCTACTAACCACATGTTTTCAGGTCTTCAAACACATATTTGCATAACTGATTTTATTGATCAAAGAATTAATAAGATTATTTTGATTGATTTGATATTTATTCATATAAACCAAATCATATAAGTTTATCAATGATTACAATGTTGAAGGTGAGTTAATTATGACGAATCAATGAGAATCATTCTTTTGAATAAAAAAATCCTTTGATTATAGTATTTAAAACACAGCTTAAACGGACATGGCGCATTCGACCTTCCAAATGATGTCTACGTAATTTGGAAGGAGGTATACGATGGGTTGACAATGACAAGTACACTAAATATTGGTATACCGGCTTCATGTGCTCCAAAAAGTTTCTTTACATAGTCATAGCCATTTTCCAGCTATTTTACATTTTTCGTATAGAAGTTAGACAAAATATTTCTATCTAATCAGGAATAGACTAACTCTTTTTGGTGCAAAAGGCTGTTTTTTTTAGACCCAAACATCGTGTTCAAAGTTGTACTTTTTTATGTTTTTTTTCTGCGACCATAGTATGCTCGTGGAAAGGTAGTTCAAGTATGTATCAACCTATTGCGATACCGAGAAAAACATTCAAAAGTGAATATTATTAGGTGTTTGATCATATCTTATTGATGATAGAAATGGTGTCGGTAGGTCCAGCTATACATAATTTAAATATGCTAACATGACATATATGGATATCTTTCCATATCAAAATGTTTCTTTTTTTGGATGATATTGAGTGGCCCCAAATTTGAATTCCATACAAAAGACGGCTTTGCATGAAGGCATAATATAGAGTTCGAAGAGCATCTCATAGGGAAAAAATACTCATCTTGTTCATACTATAGGCTCTTGCCATTTTTGGAACATATCGCCTAGGTATGGTCTTTGAAGGCAAGGTTTTCATTGATTTTTATTCTGAGAAATTTGAATGACGTTTCATCACTTTTGTTACCAACACGATTGAGTTATGTGTCGTTTATCTATATTTTTAGAAGATTCCATTTGTCGCCGTAGGAAGATATCATGACACGTTCACATATTTACAGTTTAAGACTGGCTGGAAGTTAGTAACTTTGTCATTCAAGGCTCGGTATGGTTTTATATTGTCATTGCCGAAGGTACGTGTATGTTCTGCGCTTCTTGGTGACGGCTATTATACCAGATTTACTGTCAGAGGTCGCATTGTTCGTATATATATATATGGTCTATAAGGGTTACCGAATGTTCGGTAATTCGTGTTGGCTTAGTGATACTGGGTAAAAAACCAAAGGTAACTGCAGCTGTCTCGTGGGTTTCAAATTTCAGTAAATCAATATTAAAGTCGCCTATTAGATATGCATTAAGATTAGTTTATTTCACCCATGATATATTTAATGTCCTTCATAAATGTATCAATCAGAAGTCAGCGCGTGCTGCAGTGTTTGGCATACATATACACAACCAACTAGGTATGAATTTGTGCATCCTGGATTTATCTCGAAAAATATAGTTTCTATGACGTGTGGTTTAAATATACGATACGGGCGGCGTTGGCGGTGGGTATGCTGATAAAATATTCAGATCCGTCAAAAACCGCCATAAGCAGAAATAATAGTAAAATATAGACCTACTTTGTTCTTATACCAATACGAAATATGGCATAAGCAGTATGTTATTGTCAAATGTTTTTCCTTTATGTAAACAAAAGCAAAAAACGTTACATAACCTGGCTTTTGTTTAGATCCGGATATGGTAAACATGAAGAGTGTTATTATTTGTCACTGATATGGAAAAATAATAAAGAGCGTTTATATCATTTGTGTGTGAATAAACAATAGAATTGCGCTGTTATGTAAACAGTAGCAAAAACTTATGTAACACGAGCATGTTCTTAATGTCACCATCGTACGTCTTGACGACAATATACTATTTACACGTTGATTATGTTTGGCATATGAGCAAAACTATATATATTTTAATATTCCTTCTGTTGATGGAGATTTGAACAAATATGAATATTTCTGCAACGAACACCGCCCGTGCCTTTAAAGATGGACATAGCTGTCCTCAGTGCATACTATAGACCACCTCGGATGAATAGACCCAACTCCTCTCGCATCATTCCATTCTGGTCGAGTTTTGAATTCGAATGGATGGTAACCATTTACCTCCAAGTCTGTTCCACGAACCCTGAATATTTCTGTTAGAGCAATAATATCAAATTAATTTTGGCTGCTTTGAATATTTAGTAGTAGACTATTAGGTTTATCCCAGTTTGCATTGAGGCGACAATTCGACCCCAAAAATGATTTATCATATTTTCTACCTATAATGTTGTTTTTAAGTTGTTCAGGCGAGTAATATTTAGTTCTTATTCATACATAATATCGGCCTAATTCCTCGAGCTTGTAAGCTAGGTCATAATCAGTTGAACCCTGAATCTTGCCCAGACTCAGATTACCCGTATTCCACATATGTCAATGGTAAGTTAACAATTGAGTAAAATTCCGTGCACAAACAAGCCGTATCGCCGATTATGTATAAGTGATATATTTTTTGTGTGTGATGAGTAAATCAGTTTTGTAGAATTTCTTCGTGGCCGTTATATCAAGACAATTTAGTTTTGTAAGCCAAAATATCACCAGTGTAATTGTTTTTTCAACTTTAGAACAATTAACATATTATACAATTTGTGTAATGTAATAAAACGTTATACCCCAGAACAATCACATCGTATCATAACAAGAACACATCTATGCATTGTTTTATAATCATATACTCGAAGTTAAGACTAGACTAGACAATACGATTGTTCTGTGGTCTAACATTTTGTAGAAGTAAATTGGGTTAGGTAGTACTAGTTAGGCAAACCAGCCCCACACGGACTGGAAGACGGGCCTAGCTATCAAATGCATCAAAACCGAGGTCAACGTTCGACTCTGTATTGCCATAACGTACTATAAACCATACATATTGGTAACACTTTTTTCCTCTCTAAAACACCATCATACAATGTACAGGGACAGATAATGTCAGTCATATTAAATATGCGAGAATTTATCAGTTTTTATTTTACGATGTGCTATACAAAAACATCAAACCTTCGAAAGTGAAAATAAATATATGCTGCATCGGACACACACGAGAGTTTTGATTCATTTGTTTTTGCAATCATGTTGTCTTAATAACTTGTAAAGAAGGAGCTCCGTTGTCCAGTGGTTAGCGCGTCGGAGCACTGTGGACACACCGAGACGAGTTCGCAGCCCGGCGCTGGTAAAATCCGAGTGGGTTGTCTGAATCGATCAGCGTGCAATTATGAGATCGTACGCTGTTCGAATTTCGCGCCAAGTTGTGACCATTGAGAGCAAGGTCGCTCGTACTGTGTCTGCTTCGCCCTACACATGCGTTAAAAACCTGATTATGACCAGTGAAATACATGTATCTTGTCCCCTAGGAGCAGTAGAGTGTTCAAGATCATAAGAGGAATAATTGTCCCACGCATTGAAACTAATTCGCTGTCGAATGTGTGTAATTATTATTATATTATTATTATATAAATGGATTGATAATTATTATTATTATTATATCAGTCAAGTACAAGAGAGTATATATCGGTGAATGAGTTCTAATTGCCAGTTAAAATTTATGGTTCAAAGTTTAATTGTTCGATTACAATTAGTTAAAATAATTTGTTCAGAGTTTTCTTGCTTGCCTTCCTGTAATCAATAACCTGCTCAATTAGTCATAATTTTCAGACGGCAATTTCCTTCTCCTTAGTACAACCTTACAAACAACGCAGTAAACCGGATCCGACACTCACCCATAAAGAACACGCCTGGTATTTATATAGGGGACGTGTGTACTAAAAGGGGCGATATCGCAGTATGGTGAACTAAGTGGGGGACTATCCACTGCCGAACAATGGTAATTAATCGATTATTGTATTAATCGCTATATAATCGCACCAAACACCACAGCCTTGCGCGACAAGTGATTACACAATAATAGTTGTCAGGTGACCACATATTTAAATTTGGGTAACACCTATTACACTGGCCTAATTGTGAACATATCCCGGTTATATATCTAATAAATATATTGAAAGAACATATCAAATGCGTGCTTAACTGTTATGTGTCCAATAGACACAAATGGTCATCAAACCCATGCTTAACTGTTATATGTACTATGTACATATTTTAGCATGAAACTGAAAGAGCGAATTCGTCACAAAACGTTCTATTTGAAAACATAAAAGTGCAAAAGCGAATGGTTTTCAGCTTTGATATTCGACATTTACTTCACATGATTGACCTAAAAAGTGTTTTTAACATTTCACCTATTATATCTAGGAATACACGCATTTGGTGTCAAAAATAAGTATTATGGTAGTATCGAATTAGTGTTTGTTTTTAAATATATTAATTACATCGAATCTTGTTTTTGAAATGTGGTGTCATGATGGCATCAAATGTTGCTAGTCAAAATTTAAGACAGCTATTATTCTCGTAAGGGGTCATTTAGTTGAATATATAACTATGGTCCCTGTATTGACGATCAAGTATCCAGTACTGATAGAAATCATTAGCCGACTGATGGTATACCTTATAGATACCACGAATATACATACACGAACAACTTAAGATGGCGCCATCGAAAATAAAATCATTCTTTGAACCTGAAGTAAAGAAGCAGAAAACAAGCGAATGTGACAAAGGTCGAACTATTACCGACTATGAACCACCCACATGTGCTGAACAATGCGGAGTCAACGGACGACTTCTGGCCTGGATTCAAAATTATTTATCTAACAGGACACAAATTGTTGGACAAACATTTTTCGAGTCCCCTGCAATGCAGGAGTGCCCCAAGGATATTTATTGGCCCTTTTTTCTTCCTAGTTTTTATAAATGATATACATGAGAATTTAGTATCTTTCACGCGCATGTACGCCGACGACACGTGTTTTACATCATTCGAAGACACTAGTACCTCATGTGAGCAGAACCTGCAAACAGACGCAGAAAGTATATTTGTGTGGTCCAAACAATGGCTGGTACAATTCAACTCTTCTAAGACAAAAATAATGAATTTTTCCTTTTTCATCTAATTACAATACTTTAAGTGTCGCAATGGACGGTCAGTTAATCGAGCAGATCGAAACAAGCTAACGAGTAACTGCAGCGATTTAAATTTTGATAAACTTGGAAACTATATTTCCATAACAGCACACTGTCAATGCGGGTTTTATATTGAAGACGCTTTGCATTTTTTCTTCCAGTGCCCATTATTTGAAGAAAGTCGCTTACTATTCCTCCAACGCCTTTGGCTGAATGGAATTTTCGTTGATAGGGTTGAAGATATCCTCTTTGGTTAAAGCAACGTATCCAATACTCTAAATGATAAATTATTTAGCAATACGCAAACGTTCATTGCATCGTCAGGTAGATTCCATTGACGGAAAATCTTCAAAATCCCAATAAGTCTATATCTTCATGTATTTGCCCATATTGCTATCAAAAGTCTCGGCTCAGCTCGCCAGAGGACCTACTTCCCCTCCTTGATATATGTCTACTCACTTTAGACCTCACCCTCAATCTCGACCCCCCGTTTTAGGTACATGTATTACATTCCAACTAAGCTAACTTTGAGTCCTACATAATACAATATATAAATATTATGAGTCTCAATATTGTTAAGGGAGAGGAGCAATATTCTAAGTTGAATAACTTGTGCTCCCATCCCTTTTTGATTAATTCATATCATATTTTCAGATTATATTTGTCAATGTATAAAATGTATTATGTAAAGTGGGTTCAAATAAAATATGTTCAAACCCACATGTGCTGACGCTAGGCATGCGAATACTTGTTTGGTTTCATATTATGATATATGGGAATGTGTTGACATTAATGACACCAAAATAAAAATCATTAATTGAAGGATCCCTCAATCAAACTTCAAATTTCCCCATAGAGCTTACAAAGACAAGCGGAAGAAAGAGGAGTTAATGAAGCGATATTGCTCACTCGATTGATTTACTATATATCCCTTCCTGTGGTATTCCAAAACAAAAGGAAAGTGTCTACTGCACTTAGTGTGTACTGTCCCAATCCAAGGTCCATCCGGGTTCACTTGCTTCTCTAATAGTCAACGTTGCATATACCAAATAGAAGGATGTTATAGCAGACTTTTCCAACCACGCGGTATTAGAACACCATATAGATTATGTTACCAAATATGAATCATTTGTCCAAGATTTTACTCCAGCCTGTTATCTGAAAATCCGCCGCACATATCTGCTTACAATATAACTTGTTTTAGGTTGATAATCTGCTGAGAATTGCCTCATTTGAGTCGATAATATGCTGAAAATGAGAGCGGTTTAGTCACATTATCGACTCACAATGATGCGATTCTAAGCAGAGTATACGGTGACACATATAAGCTAACTCTCGACTTTTTACACTGTGGCCCGCGCCATAAAACTAAATAACTGACATGGCACCAGTATCTGCTTATTTCATAATCAAATAATCCCATTATGTACCTATGTCACTGTATAGGTTGATTATGTTCGTATTTGCGCGAGGATATGTTGTTTACTCACCCTAGTAGAACAATAATGGCCATCATAGATGATGGGACTGATCAACGTATTAAGCACAACTGACACATTCTTGAAACCGTAGTAAAATGTATTTTTATTTATGTGGGCGCGAAGCCATAGTACTTAGAGGGTAGCAGGATGACGGGAGCCCCGATCCCGAAAATTTCCACAAAGCTGGGAACTTCAAATCGCGGTTACAGCTTGTTGCTGAACTGAACCTCGATATGAGGGACCACATTGATAACAGCAAGGCAAAAGGCCCAGTATATGTCAAAAACTGTACAGAATCATATTCTAGTTTACATTTTAGAATATATCACCGATGTGACTATCCGTGAGATCAAGGCACAACCTGTGGGAACATATTTCGGACTTATACTTGAGGAAGTGACAGACTCAAGACATTGGGAGCAGATAGATGGGCATACGTTATCAAAAAGGCGGGAAAGCAGTTGAGCGATTGATGCAGTTTGTTTACTCAAAGCAGCCGGAGACCTCATGTCAACTGATATATTCAGAGATTCGGGACAACTCGATATCGACCCATCATTCTGTAGAAGCCAGTGACATGAAGGAGCTAGAGCTACATTGGGCTAGCGAGTCACACCCAAGTTATAAAGCTTCCAGGTCCAAAGTAAAACCACGTTGTGAAACTCGATGGGTGGAACGGTATACAACATTAGAAGATTTCGTTGCTCTGTTTGAACCAATATCGAACACCCTGGGTATCATAGGATACAGTGACATGCTATAATAGTTGAAGGAAGCCCATCTGACCCACACCAGCCTCCCCTCTCGCCACCGGGGTGATTCTTCGCATCATATGGCCATTTGGCGTCCTCCCTATTCTTAATTCCTAGATCCTCCACCGGATTTATGATGACCATGATTGGTTTAGTGTAAACAATATTTTATTTCTCAAGTAGGCACATAAATACAAATATAACATACACAGACATAAGAGATAAAGGAATCTGACAGTAAGCCTAGGCTTATTCGTGGCCATTTCCGCGATATAAAATTGCTTCATCATTTTTGGTCTCGAGTGATGAATTGCCCGCTCCACAAACACCCGAGAGCATATACGTGGCTGATCGCTGCAGGTCCGACACCCCCCCCCCCCTCCCCGCATTTCATAATTTTGCCGTGAGAGCGCTCTTATTTATTTTCAGTACTCTTTAGATGAGATATGCTTATCAGTTACTGATGGTACTCAGTTAAATCGTTTGGTTCAATCTATGAATTTTTGGAGTGACATGAAAATGGCTGTATTTTCACTGTACGGTAAATTAACCGACCCATTAAGTAAAGTGTTCACATTTAATGTCATAATATGACCCACAAAACAGCTATCTCTCTCTCTCTCTCTCTCTCTCTCTCTCTCTCTCTCTCTTTTGTATGATTGATTTGAGGATGTGTAAAAACAATTTCAAAACTTTCACATAACATGAGCACTATCACACAATACAATCAAATTGTGCAGTCAATATTATTGATATCTGGATCATGTCCTGATCATTGGCAGGACAATTGTTAATCTCGATCCACACGAAGTCATGACTGACAGCCAAATAGAAATTACCCCCCCCCCCCCAAACGCAATTCCATGCTCTCTGGAGATCTCACCGATTTCTCAGCGTTGACCTTTATTTTGATGCATGTTGGTCATCTATACAAGTAATAAGATTGGGCGATATACGGGTTATATATATAGGCTAGTAAATGTAACTGGTGCATCTATTCAAAGACAGAGTGCCATATAGCTTAAGAAGTTTGAACCTATGGATTGACCATATTATATCTATCATTTTTGGTCCGATATTTATTTTCAATCAATCGTGAAAATACTTTCAACGGCATAGACACGTTAAAGCCACATGGCGGTTTGCGCTCCAAAATACAAATAATATTATTAGCTTTTGAATTGTTCCCGGTATCGAAATAGTTCGATAATTATCTTAACTAGCTTTCTTTGAGCATTATGTAACCCAAAAAGATGCATTGAAGTAATGAAAAATGCAACTAAGAACAAGTTGTTTGGGTCCCACAGCCATTTGCACGATATGGAACAGAACAGAGCGTTCCATTTCATTCCTGATATGGTAGCAATAAAGAGCGTTTGTCTGACTTCGGACAAAAATTGAAAACGGCTGTTACTTTGGCCAAGCATAATTATGAAGCCAGCATATTAATATTTCGTGTATTTACCGACCTATTGTATCCGTCCCTCCAAATTACATAGACAAATTTAGAGGTTCGAATGGGCATTGTCCGCTAAAACAGACGCGCTTCCAAATGTTGTCTACGTAATTAGAAGGAGGTATAAAATAGGTTGATAAACACTCGAAATATTGACTCGCCGGCTTCATATCATCTGAACGTAGTTATCATGGTCACAACAATTTTCCAGCTGTTCTGGCCGTTTTCAAATTTTCGCCCATAAGTTAAATAAACGCTCTTTATTATTACCATATCAGGAATAGACTAACACAAAACGCTCTTTTCTGTTCCTTGACGCGCACAGAGCTGTTTGTTTCTGACTCAAACACAGTCTTCAAGGTTGTGTTTTATAACTTCAATGGGTCGTTCTGGGGCATATATATTGCCAGTTGGAAAGGTATTAAAAGTATTTATCGACCTATTTCGACAACGGGAAGAATTCAAAAGCGAGTATTTTGGAGTGCATACCGCCATGTGGCTTTTAATGATTTGTTTCAATTGATATACATGCAGAGAGCGATGTGGGAATATTATAAAGGTTACAGATACTTTCTGTGTTTTCCATTTGCAAACCCGGTGTACAATACACTCATAAATCCGCACATGCATGCATTTCCGCATGATTACACCAATTTATCTGTATAATAAACTGAACACAACGCTGCTCGTCTAAATATTACTTACACATAACATGCTCTACATGCACGTAAACATGTGGATAGTATAGGACGTGCAGCGTATCTTGTGCACGGTGCATGTTGTCCACATACCCTGAAAATGAGGACAGTTGTGATTAGAAACCTGTTCCTGACAGCAGATTGTGATGTGAATAATTATATACCATTACAGTTTTCTTTCACATGAATTGTATTGGACTTTCCTGATCTTGGCATCCTTTTTCCAACTGCACTTATTAGAGAACTACTAGACACAACAAACACGTATGCGTCTATATATATACTAGAAGGTGACCCGACTTCGTCCGGGCTTTGACCTTGAATTGTCCATTTTGAAGGTCAAGGTCAAGTGGGGTAACGATTTGACCAGTCCAAAACACTGCTCGGACAAAAGTACCCGTCAAACGTGCCCGTCGAAATCCATCCGGTTTTACCCGATTTGACCTTGAATTGATCATTTTGAAGGTCAAGGTCAGGTCGGGGTCACGACTCGACCTGTCCAAAACACTCAGTGGACAAAAGTAACCCCACGTATCAAATTTCGTCGAAATCCCATCAAAATTGGCGATATGACCTTGAATTGACCCGATTTCAAGGTCAAGTCGCACGGGCAAATGAATATGCTTATGAGACTCCCCATACGAAAGTACCCCCACATACCAAGTTTCATCGAAATCCCGTGATATTCGGGCGTTTGACCTTGAAATGACCCGATTTCAAGGTCACGTCGCACGGGCAAATTAATATGCTTAAGAGACTCGCCATAAGAAAGTACCCCCACATACCAAGTTTCATCGAAATCCCGTGATATTCGGGCGTTTGACCTTGAAATTACCCGATGTCAAGGTCACGTCGCACGGACAAATTAATAGGCCCATGCCAGTTCTCGGCCGAAAATACCCCCCACATACCAAGTTTCATCGAAATCGGTTCGGCCGTTTTCCATCGCGAACACACAGACAGACAGATCTTCCAAAATATATAATAGACGAACGAAACTATGCCGTATATATATACATACAACCAACACGTTTTAGACGCATTTGGTCGCTGTTGATTTTGCGGCTCATGGCGCTATACGACAATTATACCTAATTATGCAAATACTCATTGCTCAGATAATATGTTCAAGAATTCGATGAGTTGAACTTATATTCTGAACATTTCAAGCCTGTTCTAGCGGAAATAAGCTCACATTGAACTTATTTCATTGGACTGAACTAAGCTCATATTGGCATTATATTATGTGTTGTAAGACCTATATGAGCCTGAACATGGTTATTAAAGCAGCCATATATGTGGCCATTTCAATATGAAATAAGCTCACACTGTGCTTATCTTCGCGAGAATCGGCTGGAAAATAACACGAATAAACCTGAATAAACCAAACCCAACTCACGACTTCCCAGATGTACGCTCTATACAATGTCTTTTCACCGTGGCCCGCGCCATCCAACGGAATAACGAGTAATAAATATTTATGTCCTATATGAATATATTTTCACGCGTATACTATATTTTCGTCATACTGTCGTCGGGTCATCATTGTATCTTAACATTCCTCCAAATCAATAATGGACTATTCCGATGAATACTTAATAAGATTAGTAAAGAAACGTACTGGAATAAAAACATGCACTGAATGGAACCTCAGAGATTGGTAAAAAAGGATTCGGTAACAATTATTTTCGCCACAACTGGGGCGAGACAACGCCGTATACAAAATTGTTACATGTTCCATGATTTCCTGTTACTGACATTTCATTCCGCATTTTCTCGAAAAACCGAAGTTGACCATATCCAATCGAAAGTGGCCCATATACAGACAATTAAGATGATACATGACATGTCTGATATCAAAATTCTGTACTGATTTCTAACCAGTGGCGCGCAACTGGATTTCGATCGCAGTGGTCCTTTGTAACTTTGGTCCGATATCGGGAAGTTATAAAATGTGCACCGCACCCCCACTCCGAATTCGGTCCCTTTATGAAAATAGCCAACATATCATCGTGCAAATAGGTTCATATTGGGCTTAACTATTCAGATAGGTTTATATTGGGCTTAACTATTCAGATAGGTTTATATTGGGCTTAACTATTCAGATAGGTTTATATTGGGCTTAACTATGCAGATAGGTTCATATTTTATTTATTTGATTCAGAAATAAGCCCATAGTGAACTTATATGCACGTTATTCCGTTGAATGTCGCGGTCGCAGCGAGGATATGTTGTAATACATCATGAAGAGCGTGAATCATTAGATTAAATAATGCCAATATGAAAATAGTCCGATATTGGACTGCTTTAAAACCCCGCTTTAGGTCCACATATAACGTATATTGATGTTAAAGACATATTATGGACTTGTTTAAGTGCGTTAAACTGTTAAGTTATTATTTAGGCAATATGTCAACTGGAGGAATGTTGCATTGTACTACATCGCCGAAAATATCAAGCAAATCGACCGTACCACTCCACAGAAAACATTTGAACTACACTCAATTGTAAATATTTACTCTCGATTCGGGATTCAACAATCGGCGATAAAGTAAGGAAAACGATTTCGCCATCTAGAGTTACTGAATTTAATTAGTATATAATAATGACGGTGTGTGTTGTCAGTTTGGATTTAATATTTGTAAAAATAAATACTTTGAGCAAGATTATCCTCCATTTCTATTTGTTCACCCTACCGGGGTGTTTCACATCACTTTAAATACGGCCAATAGGAGATTATTTCGTTCACTAAAATGCCGTTATGTGCTTATTTTCACGAGAACAAACTGAAATAAAATGGCATACATTTAAGTGGACCACTCCATTTAATTGGATCCATTGATTGATTTATTGCAAAGTCACATAACAGTGAAACAACCGAAACATATATCTATATCTTTAGAAGAGTAGAATTTACATGTCCATCTGTTCACGATTTCCCCCCCCCCCCAAGACCCCCTGGATATGTTTCAACCAAATTTGGTGTGGTCACTCGGGAGTACCCAGCTGGATGTTATAATGGCGTTAGTTTTTTTAATGTTGATTTAGAGAATATTATTTGTTTTTAATTAAAATGTTTAAAAGATCAAAATGTGCGAGAAGCCCCAACACCGCTGAATAAAGGCTCTCAAATGGGAGCCTGTATTTGTTTCAGCCAGTAAACTATATGTGTCAACAAGTCGAATATCACGTTCATCAGTAATCATTATATGTGCAGCCTGCCAGCCAAATATGCATGAGTATATTCATCAGTAATTAAATTAGATTACACATTAGGCGACAAACTTAACAATTATAGGATAATTTACATGCGTTGTCCCATAACAATAAAAATAAGTTTATGATTTCACTCATATATAATAGGACACATAAAGAGGTACACCTTAGGAATAGTCTTTTTGTAATGCTTATATTTTGAAGGAAAACAAGACCATGGAATGTATCTCTCGTATAGTGCTTCCGAAAGATATTCGGGGATACATAGTTTGAGGTTTTCATCCAAATGACTGCAGATACTAAAAAAATGATATCGGTCTCCTAAACATTCTCCACAAATGTTGTTTTTACTCACAGTTGAATGCGTGTAGAGCATTTTCACTTTCGTCAATCCCAAGAATTACAACCTTCTCATCGTCGGCCATCTTAAACAAGGGACCTTGTATGTATCGAATGTGGCAGATTGTCGACGTGAATGCGATACTGTGAGACACCGGGCGTTGTGACTATCCATATTAAGTGTGCCGCATTCCATAATGTACATACACAAAACAATGGTGGTGTACGCGAAACTATGACTTGATGACCTATCTATTTACACTGTGAGATATTCCATGAGCTTGATCATCGGTTATGCAGGCATAAACGCAATCGAGAATAGGATAATTTGCCCAGCCATGCATAGCTTCTTCGCAAGAAAAACATTGACTATGATATGCCGACAGCACTTTTAACCTTGTTTATTAAAGGTCCATATACATGTAACTTTTGACATTGAATTCCGGCCTAGATTTTTTTTGTCTGGGATATCTGCAGATTGGCGATATATTGAACAAAATATCAACCGATTTTTGTTTATATGTGAAACTCTCTCAACAATGTCTTGATAATATTCGAAAACCGGCCAGGTCTGCCAATGTACGCCCTTCATTAGTTAATTTTCGTAAAGTTTGATCAATATAGCGCGACAACTTTAACAAATATCAACTGATTTGCATATATTCGGTATATGAGACTTGCCCAACAATGATATATTTTCCCCATGCAGCCAATTTAATATTCTGTAAATATTTAAGAAAGCACTAAAAGGAGAGATGAAAACTTAGGAGAACCATGTATGTTTCCAAAGCTCTCAATTTAAATGGACACAACTCATGCGAACACCCACTTAATTGGACGGATGTATAAGACATGTCGATTAGTCTTGATGTATATTATTTATATTCTATTGGATAAAATGGCGAACGTTAAAGAAATTTTCCAACTGTTTTCACTTTTAGCACAGCAGGGATTGTAACGCTCTTTTCTTTATATATTTTTTTTACCGTATTAGGCAGGGGGGGGGGGTGAAAAAATTTCTTCCGGCACGTATGCCGGGGTGGGTGGGTGGTCAAAGCCACCAACAAGCAATTTTTTCCGCAACTAAACAAAAAAAATCCTGCTTGTTTTTAGTGTTTTGGCAATGAGTTGGGCTTCAAAACCACTTTGAATCAGTTTGAATGAGAGAAATAATGTAATTCTAACTGGTAAACTGACTGCAGGCAGTTATCGTGTTGTATTTTGTTGCAAATTTTGAAATCCAAGATGGCCGCTGGCAGCCATGTTTTTTTGGCCGAATGACCTCAAAATTACTCATTCCTATTTACATCTCCATGTTAACATCCATGATAAATAGTATGCACAGAAATTCATATACAGCTGTTTACAGTGAATTTCCCCCCGCAAATATCTGTTTTAGTGTTAAAGGGGGGGTGGGTGTCAAAAAATGGTCGGAAAAAACTGCCGAAAACGGAAAAAAATTTGGCGGTGGGGGTGGGTGGGTACAAAAAATGATCGAAAGGGAAAAAATGCCATACGTGCCTGAAATGTTTTTCCGACCCCCCCCCCCCTGTATTAGGGATATAAATACAAGGAACGCTCTGTATTGTTCCATGACGAGGAAACTGACTCATTTCGTTTTTTTTTCTGTGGGTTATAACGCCTGTATAAAAGTATTTAACGTATTAATTGAGCTATGAACATTGTAACAAAAGCGAGCACAATTTCAGGCCTAAGCCGCCACATGGATTTTATTTATACTGTCAGAGTAGTATATTAGAGTAAACATTCCGAAACTGGCATGTAAATTATTTTCAGGTGCAGCACGAGAGTGATAACGCCAACTGGCAGTCAAAATTGGCAAACTCTTGTACATGTATATCTGTCAACTCTTCCGCTTCTCCATTCTAATTAAAATGTAAATTCGCATTAACTTTAAATGCATAGGTGTGCATAGATCATGCCATGAATCTCTAATCTGGCTAACGCCCGTAGAGCTCATATTCTACAAGTACAAAGCATGGGAACTTCTTGATGTTCTGACAGGGGACATTATAACATTGAACAAACACGTCAGGGAATAAATTTCTTTGCGAGCACTTGTTCCTCAATAATATACCTCACATTAAGGGGGTGGTCCCAGCTTGAGATTGCATGCTTTTCGGAGCCGATATCGCAATAAACATTTAATTATTTACCCAGGAGAAAATCTATAATTGCAAGCAACGCAAAGCAAAATCGCTCACAGTCACTGAAAACGTGAAATTACGAGTTTCGACCTATAACTAATAAATATATTCACCGCGTAGTTTTTTCGACTCTATAATGGTCCCTGTCAAAACTTCAAAAAGATCAAAGGTTTTGTACTGGTGGAATATGATCTCTACTGGTGTTAGCTAGAGTAGATATTCATGGCATGATCTAAGGTGTGCAGAAATATTTGTGACACATTTTCTCAATATATCTGCAATTTGATTGCTATTTGGTATCATCAGGAAAAAAACGAAAGTATTCACAACTTTCACACCATGGAACAATACAGAGCGTTCCTTGTATCTGCATTCCTGATACGATAAAAGGCCGTCCGGCCAGTTTCCCCCAAAAAAGTGGCTTCATTTGGGGCATCAGCTTTTCTGAAGAAAATAACAAGGACCTTAAATCCGAAGCAACCAGACAAAAATGGGTGGATCGTACCCATATTCGAACTTGATCTGTATATCGAGCTGATAAACTCATATACCAAATTTGATTCAGATATGATCACACAAACTAAAGTTATCATCCGGAAACCAGAAACTGACAGGATTCTAAGTCGTAAAAGGGTCATAACTCTCACAAAAATGGGCAGAGCAAACCCATATTCGAACCTGACCTGTATTCTGGGCTGATAAACTATCATACTAAATTTGATTAAGATATGATCACACAAACTAAAGTTATCATCCGGAAACCAGCAATTGACAGGATTCTAAGTCGAATACGGGCTATAACTCTAGCAAAAATGGGCGAATTGTACCCATATTCGAACTTGACCTGTATTTCGAAATTCCAAATTTGGTTAAGATATGATCACACAAACTAAAGTTATCATCCGGAAACCATTTCCGGACGGACCCACGGGGACAACAATATAAAGAAAAGAGCGATACGATAAAATGCCTTCAACTTAGCTATTTTACCCAAGAGAAGGTTGGTACTGTCCGACAATGCGATATATTTCTCCGATGATAGAATAGAAAAGAGCGTTCCGTGTTAGTCTATTCCTGATATGGTAGAAATAAAGAGCGCTTATTTTATTTTCATGCGAACAATTGAAAACAGCTGGGAAATGTATGTGACCATGGTAAATATTTTCCAGAGCACATGAAGCCGGTATATCAATATTTTATCTATATATGCGTCAACATATCTATACCTCCTTCCGAACTACGTAGACGAAATTTGGAAGCTCGAATGAACCACGTCCGTTTAATCATTGGAACAGAGATGGCTGGACCATTGGTGGAAAGTGGTTATACTGAGTCTAGTTCAAACGGGGGTGGGGGTGGGGTAGACTCAGTCCTGGTCATCAGGCCCCACGGGTTTCAGCCAAGACCACGGGGACGTACCAACATGGGGTGGCTCACCGCCACCCAATAAAGACCATATTTTTCAATAGTTGGAAATTTCATGACTCAAATTCCAATAGTTGTACTTATAAATTTAGTTGCTATCATAGCAGTATATTAATCAGTTTATTTAAATTTGTTCTACAAGGTAGCAATGTAATGTCAATATGACAGTTAATAGACAGTCATTTGAGTAAATACATTCCAGTAATGCTCATTACCTGAACATATATATGTAATTGAAAGCAAAGCATTTCCTTCAAGTTCCGACTGGTAGGTTTTAACTAAACATAGATTCATGCTCACTAGTCGATTAGTAATGTCAAACCTCCACATCTTTTCGAGGACAGCTTTAACAATATAACAATCACTCACCATGCATACTTTGTTACCATTATGTGAGTATGACATGTGACTCATTGGAAGTTCAATACATGTAACTCGTATTCGTTCTTCAAACATATTCTGATTAATAGCATGCATAATGTACTGTGCAGTGTACTCAATACATAAAACATGGATCAATTCTATGTCATTCGTGTTACTAGTGTCTTTATTTACACAGCCCGTACTCTTAAAAAGAACAGAGAAACCCAAATTATTAAGCCAGTATTGGAATTTGCATTACTCAAAACCAAATCCTAGTTATTAGACCAAATACTATATAGTTGGAATTATTTATGGTCTCATCCGTCCCCCATTGGAACCCCCTAGCAACGTCCCTGCAAGACCCGAAGGGTCCTGACGCTTACTGACTGAGCGGGCTTACGCCAGACGGCAGTTTCATGAATCAAATCATCAATGTAATAAATTAGTATGAACATAATGCATATAATGATAAGGAACCGTAACTACCGATAACAAAGTACGCATATGGAAATAAATTACATAACTGAAAATTAAATCAGAACTATCACATTAAGTGAAAGAAAAAAGTACTGGATAAAAATAGCCGAAAGAGGCAGGGGGGGGTCGGAAAAATTTTTCAGGCACGTATGGCATTTTTTCCCTTTCGATCATTTTGTGTACCCACCCACCCCCACCGCCAATTTTTTTTCCTTTTTCGGCAGTTTTTTCCGACCATTTTTTGACACCCACCCCCCTTTTTAAACTAAAACAGAGATTTGCGGGGGGAAATTCACTGTAAACAGCTGTATATGAATTTCTGTGCATACTATTTATCATGGATGTTAACATGGACATGTAAATAGGAATGAGTAATTTTGAGGTCATTCGGCCAAAAAAACATGGCTGCCAGCGGCCATCTTGGATTTCAAAATTTGCAACAAAATACAACACGATAACTGCCTGCAGTCAGTTTACCAGTTAGAATTACATTATTTCTCTCATTCAAACTGATTCAAAGTGGTTTTGAAGCCCAACTCATTGCCAAAACACTAAAAACAAGCAGGAATTTTTTTGTTTAGTTGCGGAAAAAATTGCTTGTTGGTGGCTTTGACCACCCACCCACCCCGGCATACGTGCCGGAATAAATTTGTTCACCCCCCCCCCCTGAAAGAAGCGCGTAGAAGACGCAAAGTAATACAAATTGACGTTAAGTCGTCAAAAGTAGGACACCAGCGAGATAGCGTGGGCGTCGGCGAAACAGTCAGAAATGTCAGTTAACATTTTTGGTTTCCGATCGATAACTCCAGTTTGGATTATTTGATCGGAGCCAAAGTTGGTATGTGTATTTCCCCAGCTAATAATATGGGCCAAGTTCGAGTATGGGTTCCGTCCAATTATATTTACATGAGTTACGGCCCTTTTTCGACTTAGAATTTGACCGATTTCGTAACATTTCGGTTTCCGACCGATAACTCCAGTTTGGGTTATTTTATCTGAACCAAAGCTGGTATGGGTATTTCCCAGCTGAAACTACAGGCCAAGTTCTAATATAGGTTCTGTTCAATTATTTTTACATTAGTTTCGCTCAATGTTTCGACTGAATTTGACCACTTTTTTGGCATTAGGGGTACATCAGATATTCTTTGTAAGCTCAAATTATTTTATTTTGCGGTAGTACAATTCGAAATGGATAAAGGGCGTATTTTGTCACGCCCTAGCGATGCTCTTGTTAAACATGTCTCATATAGCATTAGTCTGAAGCCAGAGGTCTTCAAATGAATAAAGGGGCATGCGAGATTTTGTCCACGAGTACGTGAGTGCGGATCCGTGATAAAAAGCGCAGAATAAGTGCGTTTGGCCGCGTTTGAAGAAACCTTTGAGTATGGTGGATATGATTACGAAAGAGCCAAATAGTGGCCACGACTTCTAAAATAAGAATGAGCGCAAATGTTCTTTGGTTAGAACCCAGTGCTCTTGACTAATAGAAAGCGGATAAAACCAAGATGTGTGCGATCACGTTAATCCAACCAAAGACGATGTCTCAAAGTGCTTGAACCACTGAACAATTAACTAAAAGATAAGCTACGTCCTCCGGGAGTTGAAGGCATAAAGGGCAGGTTTTATGGCACATGGTTCTCACACACTTTCAGGAATCTCCAGTCATGGAAGTGTTAAATGCAGAGGCAATTTTACCTTGTCGCGGTAAGCCAGTAACATCAGTCAAGATAGCCTCTTGGAGTGTTTTTCTTTGGTTCTCTGAATTTTTCCGGTCAACCACCAAATCCTGATGGTATCTTCCACACCTCTGAAAACACCAGCAAATTGTGTCACATTGAAACATGTAAAATTAACTGGTTATACATGTATGTATTTTCTAATATATTTTCGTATTGACTCGTTGCTTCCGCCATTGTCCTATTACAGCCTATTTTGGACAATTTGGCTCATCGCATTCGTGATATATGGATATTGTAACTATGCCATGTCAATTAGAGGCAGTGGCTGTCAGTTATGAATATTATTCGCGAGTGTAATTTTGCTAGTCGATCTCTCGTCGGAAGAACACCACGGATTAATCGATACATGATCCCCTTCACAAGGGGATCAATGACGGGGTTATGAAGATTGATCCGTACCAAATGCAAAGGCATTTTGGGTTATTGAAGCCGCAATTGAGGGAGAGAAATCACCGATTTCAAAAGATGAAGGTAAATATCATTAGAGGTAAAACGTTAAGTAATCCGAGGGAGGTTTTTCTCTCTCCAAAAGTCGCAAGGACTGTAAATATTATCCAAAAAAATGGACACGGGCGACAGGCTGGGTTGTCTCTCGAGGAAATAAATTATCACAAAAAGAAGCCAGGGTGCCAGATTGGTTGTTATGTGTGACTCCGTTGGAAACAACTGAAGTGATAATTTTCCTAACACCACGCCGACGCCGATGTTCGAGTTGGCGGATGTTATCAAGAGAAGCGTCATGGGAATTTAATATTGTGACCCGAGCACCCCGAGCAACGTTAATCATCTGAGACTGAATACTCTCCTTAAGCGGATGATTTGATCCTTATATTGACCAGGGTATAGTTTTTCCGCCCTTAGTAAACTATGATATTGTCTTTAAACGACGTAATTGTAAACGTTCCGCAGCAGCACGATCACGGGAGAAATCTATTAGAAAACCCTTGATACCAATTTTTACCTGATCCCACGATTCCGGTGTAACGTCATCGTCTAGCACGGAAGAAGTGGTATCCCGACAACAACTAGCCAAGTTTCAAGGTAATTGAATAATACACTGTTCGCTTTCCAATAGACGGGCCCAAGAGAAATATGAGGAGAATTTTGAAAAGAAATCGTAATAACATGATATGAATGCGGAAAGGAATGTTGGGAAAATGTTGGTGGGGACATCATGAGCATTTTAGAAATGTTCTAAGCGATCCAGTCGCGTATGAGTAGTGGGAGAATGGCATGTGGTCTGTGCCTGTAGTCTGTATAACTTACGGAATATTTAACGTCTATCAGGTTGTGATTAGAAATAATTTTAGCCCAAGTTTTGGCATAAGGGGTAGTCCTAAGCGCGCCCCCCCCCCCGATTTTATCAAGTTGATGGTTCATAATAAAAATCACCACCTAACATTTTGGAACAAGAAATCAGTCGGAGGAGCATCCGGCGATGTCTAAATCGACACCAACGAAGTACCATCCAACTCAGAATAAGTACGTTTGACAGTGTAATTCAAAGATTGCTTGACTAAGATTGCGGTCCCGATAGATTTTGAATTGCCGGTGCCCAAAAGCCGCTGCACCCTAAAGTGTGGGAGAAGTATTCTCCATACCGATAGTCGTCGTCATGTTTCCTGAAGGATAAGCATGTCGACGCCACCAGCAATGAACAGATGTTTCAACCCACACATCGTGTCGTCATTCTTCAGCCCCAAGCATTCAGGGAAGATATTTTAATTCCGTCCATGGTGGTGTAAATAAGGAAGGAACTGAACAAAACATTAACACTAAACATATCATAAATAAGGAGAATATAAGAGAAATAGAGAAAACTGACCTAAATTGATAACACGTAATTATCGCGGGCGTATGTGAAACCATGTAAAAACTAAAAATGAAACGATACACCGTTTACTTGATAGACAGCCAATCATATAACAGACGGTTGGCGATATCATGAAATAAGGATACATGTAGGTCAATGGTCGAGTTCCGGTGTTGAAGAAAAGCCGTAAGTTGGGGGCGTTTACATCACGATGCACGCTCGCTCACATTACATGCATGATTATACATGATTGGACTTCCCTGATACACTCGTTAATCTCTTTGATGTGATGACAACAAATAAAAACAATGAGCGTACGGGGGAAATAACCTTCCTCATTCAAATGCAAACCGCCAATGTAATGTTCATACAAGTGACGATGAGGACGACCACTTCTCCAATTATTGATGCCCTTGTTCTGATGAACGTGATGTGACGTTTGTGAGGCAATTTCCTAATAATCATGTTACAGTCAATGAGATATGGATGTGATAAATTAAAATCCACTGGTCGTGGCAAAATACAATTCAGAGTCAGTTTGCATGTAGACACTTTCTTGATGCATGGAATAAAGTTGTTATATGCGGCTTCCATTTCTGGAAGTTCATACCGCCAACTGACATTTGTACCAACAAATAGTATTAGAAAGTCACAGTTTAAATCCACTTTCATGTTTGTTAGCATACGGGTGAGTATGGTGATTGTCAACCCAGACACCGACTGCACATCCGTCCGGTGAATCCCCGTTATACCTTTTAAAGATTGAATCTCTTAATATTCTCAATGATTTAGGGCTTCCCTTATCTGAAGTTCCAAATACCACATTAATTTATTTTAGTTTGGAACAGGCTGCCGCTCAACATTCGACGTGCGAGAACTAAAAATACACCTTTTCTGTCTGTGCTTCAAATTGCAACAGATAAATAAAAAACAGATTATGCATCCAATTCTTAGCTTCAAACCAGATACTTAAGTGCAATGACTTTTATTTGAGTTTTAATTATTTTTTACCGCTGTGTACAGTTTAACAACTCACTTTTTAAATCTCCTACTCCGTATTTTAAATTCTTAGTTGTTGACCAATTGTTTTTTTATTATGAACTTTTGTGTACCTTTTTTATGTAAAGCGCATTGAAACTAATTGATGTCTAATGCGTTTTAAATGTATATATAATAATAATAATAAATAATATAATTTGTCATTAAAGCCCCTGTCACACTCAGACCGGCGCTCTTATTGCGCTGCAAAAGTATCAAAGCGCCCACCTAAACGCACTAAGGTCTCCAAGAACCGATTGGCGACGCAGTGGACACTGGCTACAACGGGCGAGGATCTCCATGGTCGCCCATAGGTGCCAGAGCGCCGCGCTTGTTTTATGCATGCACAAAACAAGCGCAGAGGCTCGGCGTTCTGACCAGGACGTAGTACTGTCGCCGTGACAGCGCAAAGCAAAGCGCCAAGCGAGCGACGTGAGCGTTATGTGGACGTAGCAAAAGCGCATATTAGCTTCTCGTGGTCGCAGCAAGGAATTAATCTTGTCTTTTGCGACTACAGTAAGCTTAATCAAATTCTCACTACGTGCCTTTCCCGCCCTTAATACGCTCAATGAGGCTCTGTCCAAAACTTATTGCGCTCTTTCTGCGCTGTCATGGGGTGTTATGGACTGGTTCCCGCTCATAGAACGTCCACATTGTGCTGCCACTGCGACTCTGGTGCTCGCTCTACGCCCAAGCGTTATACATGGCGTTCTTCCGGCGTTTACAGCAGGTTTACAGTACGATCCCACTTTGAAATGCGGTCTGCTCACATCAACTGTTGTATTGCGTGTGTCTTTGGTAGGTGTCTGTTATGTCTGAGTTATATAGTTGTATTGCGTGTGTCTTTGGTAGGTATCTGTTATGTCTGAATTATATATTTGTATTGTGTGTGTCTTTGGTAGGTATCTGTTATGTCTGAATTATATAGTTGTATTGCGTGTGTCTTTGGGAGATATATGTTATGTCTGAATTATATAGTTGTATTGCGTGTGTCTTTGCGATCAGGCTGGCGTTTGATTTGAGTTGAAAAAGTATCAAAATACGAGTAACGCACAGTGGAAGCGCGGAAAATTGTCAGACATTTTCAATCTGTTAAAACAAGGGAACCAATGTCAGAAATGGTAACGCGCTCAAGATCATATATTATAAACCCAAGAATGTAATTGTAGAATATAAAATATATTGGTTTTGCGAATGACCAACTCAGAATTCCGTTAAATAACAATAACAACCAGCACCTAATTAACGAACCGGTGGCCGACTCGACCGATTCCGACCACAACCCCCAGTGGGCTGCAGAAATTTATTTTATTTGTAATTGACATATAGTTTATCACAAACCAAAAATCAACATTAATCAACGTTGATTAACACAATAAACGAAAGTGAATTTCCCCAACTACATGCACCTTTTACGGGACTCGGCCTCCAGCTTGCAGTTTGACTTTTAATCATCCCAAAAATTCCCATTCTATAAATAAAACTAATAAAATACCCATTGATAATGTCAGCCCGCACGCGAAACAAGAAACTCCCCCACCAGTTATACATGCGGCGCGCGTGACAAGCTATGCTCCTATCCCGCTTATCACGTTTTCGTCGCGCTCTTTGTACTACCCATTGCGTTCCTGCTTTGTCACGTCAATTCTCACGCTCTCACGCGCTCTCATTGCGTTTCCTCCACGCCGTAAACGCTCTTAATGCGTTTAAGTCGTTGTCGTTGCGTTGTTAGTACGCTTTGCGTTGTCATGGCGACGGTACTACGCCTGGTCAGAACGCCGAACCTCTGCGCTTGTTTTGTGCATGCACAAAACAAACGCGGCGCTCTGGCGCTCTGGGGCGATCACGGAGACCCTCTCCCGTCCTAGCCAGTGTCCACTGCGTCACCAATACGTTCTTGGATACCTTACTGCGCTTTGCTTGCCGCTTTGATTATTTTTCAGCGCAATGCAAGCGCCGGCCTGATCGCAGCGGAGTGTGACAGTAGTTTAATCGGACAGCTAATCTATTGCGGAGTGTTGGGTATTTTCCCCGCAACATAAAAACTGACTATGACTGGAGAACGCAGGAGGCGCTATCTATACTCTCCGCGCCAGCGCAGAGAACGTTTTGCGAACTTATTGTGAACGTACTAGCATCACAATGACAGCGACTTGAACGCACTAAGAGCGTGAGACTTGACAAAGTAGGAACGCAATAGGAGCATACTTTGTTTTAAAAGTTTGACAATTTTCGACAGTTTTCGGCGCTCCTCCTTCGTGTTACTCATATGTTGGTACTTTTGCAGCGCAGTGAGAGCGCCGGCCTGAGTGTGACAGGGGTTTAATGTATATCAATGTAAAACTCAGTCATATACAAGCATATTCGACCACATTGTCACACCACCCTATGTACTGACGATGTGTTCATAATTCACCATTTAATATGCCATCTCGAACTGGACGACTGAATTTAATGTGATTCCATGGTAATTATAAATCAATTTTGTAACATTCGCTCCCCCAATCACCGTGTAATATGATGATTTATGATGGATGTGTGCCGACTATTACCAAGCCAACTAGGGTTACAGAATATACAGCTACTATCATTGACCACATAAATGTGAAAAGTGCGTCCAACTTCTCCAGTGGTATCATAGTAACAGACTTATCTCACCATTTTGGTATTTTTTATTGTGAGTATGGCGATAAAGTAAAATTGAGAGATAAGGAGCCGTTTAAAAGACGAATTTTTTCTTGTGAAAATTTGGGGAAATTAAAAACTTTACTTCCAAACTGCACATTTAACAGTATATACTCTTCAAATAATCCAAATGATGCTAATGGAAAATTCTCTGAATTAGTCCGAGCTGCATATGAAACCTCATTCCCCATAAAACTAATACAAGCGAATAATAACAAAACCAAGAAAAATCCTTGGATGACCAGAGGCTTATTAATTTCATCAGAAAAGAAAAATAAACTCATGAGAAAGAAAATCAATAATCCTACAGCACTAAATAGATCAAAGTACTCAAAGTACGCCAACATATTCCAAACAATTAGAAGATTAAGTCAAAAACTATATTACGATGAAATACTAGAGGAAAACAAACAAAATATGAAAGGTACATGGAACATAATGAATAATACAAGGTTTATAACCTCCGAAGGAAATGAACTATACAACCCCCAAGATATAGCAGATGAGTTCAACTCTCCAATGTGGCAACTGAATTACTAAAACCTTGCGAATCAACCACTACCTCTTTTGATAAGTACCTGAGATATCCTAATCCTGATTCATTGTCCTTTCACCCAACTGATGCATATGCAATCATGAACATCACCAAGACTATGTTAAATAAAGTGAGCACAGACCATAATGGGTATTCGATGAAAACCATGAAATGTGTCATGCCGTTACTCTCAGAACTGATGGCTTACATTATTAATCTTTGCCTTTGTCGGGGAATATTTCCAGATGAGATGAAAATAGCCAAGGTTATTCCGGTGTATAAATCTGGTGACAAAACAAATGTAAAATATTATAGACCAATTAGCCTGCTGCCCATATTTTCTAAACTTGTCGAGAAAATAGATCTACATCTCAACCAATAATGAAACTAATGAACGCGATTGGCAATAGTAATGACAAAAAGACTAAAGCTAGTACACTAGCCATGTTTTTTAGATTTTTCCAAGGCATTTGATACGATAGACCACGACACGCTCTTTATAAAATTAGAACATTATGGATTTCGAGGAGTCACCAATAGATTCTTGAAAAGCTACCTTGAGAATAGGAAACAATATGTACATTATTGTGGAAAAAATTCAACGCCATCGATAATTCAAACAGGGATCAATACTTGGACCTATTTTATTTTTACTCTATGTGAACGATATGCCAAATTCTACACATGAGAACATGTTAGCATTTGCTGACGATACTACTGTTTATATCTCAGATAAAAATATAACTCAACTCTATAACAAATCAAACAAAGCTTTACAGTCTATTCAAGAATGGTGTAGAGCCAATAAATTAATACTGAATACTTCTAAAACCAAATACATGATTTTTAACGCAGCAAAGAAATCCCATAACGATGATTATAGAAGCATTATTCTTAATGGAAACAAAATGGAACATGTAACTAAAACATCTGAAAGTCCCATCTTTAAACTTTTAGGGATAGTACTGAACGAAATGTTAACCTTTAAAGATCACATAAACTACGTTAGTTCCAAACTACGGAAAACGTTATACACAATCAATAAAGTCAAACATTTTCTGCCACGATCTGCACTAAGAAAACTATATCTTGCTCTGATAGAAAGTCCCTTAACTTATGGTATAGAAGTATGGGGGAATTCATCATACGCAAGTAAACTCTTTAAAGTACCAAAGAGAGCGATTAGAATTATTGAAGGGGCCAAATATAATTTTCATACTGATCCACTGTTTAGCGCAACAAGAACTCTCAAACTATATGATATACACGTGCTTCGAACAGCCCTCTTCATTTATGACTGGAAACACGAGCTCATACCAACTTCCATATCTGACTTTCTTGACAAGGATATTCGTGTTAGTGCTAGGAGGGCTTATGATATAGGTCACAAGAAACCGCGAGTAGATTTTACTGCAAAACTCCCACTGCATCGCTACCCCAACCTATGGAACATACTCCCTAAAGATATACGCGGAGAATTTCCTCGAAATGCATTCAAACGTAGACTAATAAACCATTTCCAAACCATGTATTGTCTGAACACTAAATGTGATGACCCTTTTTGCTCTGACTGCAAAATGAAATAATAGATACCTAACTACTCCCATAATTACAAAACCCCTACATAAATTATATATCCCTTATAGAAACCATGGCACCATTTAAAATCATTTTATCACTAAAACCCCTTATACTCTATTTTATGTCTTGATCCATCCTTCACAAAAAAAACAATTTCAGCCACACATCTATTCACCAACACAAATCCTACTTAATGTTAACATAGTAAACATAGAGGACTATATGACTAGGTGCAGGGACTCGGGCTGGGTTTGACAATTCGGTGGTTATTGGCCTGGGCGTTGCCATGAAGACGCCATGGCATCGCCCGGATAACACTTATGTATAACAAGTATTCATTTATATTACACGTGTGTATGTTTTATTTGTTATCCATTGAACAATTAGTTAGTTAGTCCACATCTGAATGCAAATGTTCAACCACCTCTGCGAAAACATTTGAGTATTGTGTTTAGGCGTCTAAACATGTTGCACATTATTTAAAAATAATTGAAATATGCTGTAAGTTAAAGTATTGCATTGTTTCCCCCATTTTAAAACAAATGCGGGTTCAGATGAACTGAGTGGAAAAGGGCGATACATTAATGTCCGCTAGCCGCGGACACAAACGTGGCATGGGAATGGCAACGATCGGAATATGTAATTATATTTTACCGAACTCATTAGTTTTACTCCACGAAAATATTATCTCCCACTGCTCTGGGAAAACAAGAATATCGCCCCTGCAGAGTTGCTTTTTGTCAAACTTAGCTGCGGTAGATGGCATGAACTTAGATTTACGACCAAATGTATAAAAATTAATAAAAAATACACACAAATAGGTGGCCTCATTTGCGTCGTTGTGATTTAAATTTTGAAAGACCCTTATCTGGAGTGATGGTGCAGCTCGTTTTGACATATGCTGTTGCGTGCGTTTGATATCTTGAATTGCCATATAAAATCTTTTTTCCGGTATCGGAAAAAATGTAAGCGGTAATTTCAAGCAAAGTTTTGACTCCAGCTATGTAATTCTGAATCGAATTAACTGACTTCAGTGATCGACTAAGAAACTGGGCATACCATGTGATTATATCATTCGTAGTTTGCAAGAATTTCAACTTGAAGTATGAACAGAACGATAAATAGGATTCACAATGTGTTCACATGTGTCAAAGTGTCTTCTGTCAAGGCGGGTCTCGTGGATTTCACAACGTCATTCTTTTGTAGTTTTAGTTCGTCTGAAATAAACATTGTATGTTCGTTCTACTGGGAGTGCGAAAATTTGAAATATTCGTCTGACATGACTACTCGAGAGTCATATTGTCAGTTGCAAAGTGTTTAAATAAAAACATATACAGACGCTTCATGAGACCAGCGGCTTAATAAATCAGCCGCACGATTCTCATGACTTTGCTAATATACAGCTCTGATAAGAAACCCTAATGTAGCTGCTATGTACATTATTTCACGTAACCACTTCGCAGAAAAACATCTCTGCTTTTACCGAAATTCAGAACAATTACTGAAACCATGTTATCACTAACAAAAAATCAATATCTTACAACCTTTGTAAGACTAACCCCACGTCTTAAGATACATATCGTCAATAATTATAAACAATTAATGTGAAGCGACATGCGTTTAATGAAATCTGGAAAGGGTGAGTGCATATACTCATTTCCACTTAACCCTCCACATGCGGTTAATGTTGATCACAATACATGAACTGGTCAGGAACAGACCACTCTTCAAAGTCCGTCATAGATATTCCATTATATGTATATATGAATTCTTTCCACCAAAACATGTCGTCTTTATATACTGGGGAACGTTGTGTTTTAAAATGCCAGACATTGGAAGAGAAGTAAACGAGATACAAAAATTCTACCCGGTTTTACACATGATGCGATAAATTGCAATTTTTCAAGCAGATCCAATTCGTTTCCAGAGGCTTTACGTTTGTGCATCCAAGTGTCTAATCCTGATATTTCCTTTAAACGTTCTGAACTGATGGACACACTTAAACTTTCGTTATCAAATAGTATTCCTACAAAGAGCATGTTTGTTGATAGTTTGCACTCCCTGGATACCGATTCTTCTAAACAACATAAACATAATATTATTCCTAAATAATTGAAGCTATTTTTGGCTAATTCAAGATGTCCACCCCGTCATTAATTCAGCATTCTATATCCCTCACGTTTCATAATGAATGGTATCGCATTCGGGACTCGCTGATATGCACGCTGCCGCTCTCAAATCCATGCTGAGAACCATGCCAAAATATATAAAACCACGCCATTCAAATTATAATACATCTATATCACCGGGATCCGTACAAATTTGGCGAAACGATTTCTTTAGATCCCGTTTATACATTTTGCCAAAACTTCCATGCTTTTTTATCAATTCGACCATGACGTCCACTGTGGGGTTATTTAAATTTGTGGGATTTCCCAGATAACTATCCTTCAAAATATTGTTCACAGAGCTATTTTCTGGTAAACTGAAATCTAAAATAAACAGTCCAGTTCGTTCCATGGAATCCCTTTTCCCAACGGTGTTCAGAGGCGACAAAAAACATTGTACTGAAAGGGATTTGTTCAAATGGTCCATATATCCTATTGTGTACATATTCTTTGTGTAAATACTCATCCATTTGCTTAGGAACAGTTCTCGCACCTTTGTGGTTATATACACTTGACGTCGGCCTCATGCTTACTCATGTACCGGATCACTGGTATGGATGTAATATATCCGTGCGACGTTACAATGCATCTCAGGAAACATGAAATTTCAAGGTCTTAAAATTGGGATACGTTGGTAGTTTTTGTTTTTGTTTTTTAGAAATTTCCGAAATTTGATACTCCATATTCCTTAAAAGCTGAATCTGAATATTTTCGGCTTATTTGAAATTCGTGCCCAGTACTCAGGTACTGAAGAATGACGATGTTTCTTCTCTCAGACGTGCTGAAAGGCTTTGAAATGTTGACTGCAATCAACAGTCGTGGACTTATTTTTGTGTATAAATGTGTGTATTACTCTGGGAAGTTTAAGAAATATAAATATAAATGGTCTATTTAACTAATGCAGATTTCAATTTCTTTCAGTTTTATAGAAAACGAGGTTGATAAATACATTTGTTTACCGCACATTTATCAGGTCTGGCAAATGTGAGAATACAACTACAATAGCTGTATTCAGCTGAATTCAGCTATATATTCTATTTGCAAACCGGCCGTTCGTTCATAAACAAGACGCGCTTATTTGCGCATCGAAATTAGGTGACCCTATTTTCCGGTCACTTTCAACCAAATCAAATCCGTGATTTGTTTTGTGACAAAATGTTACGTTTTGTCGACACGGCGATGCTGATTTTGTCTAAAAACTTACTATGGCAATCAATAACTCTCTTAGTAACGCGGAATTCCTTTAAATCCATATAAATACAACTTGCATCACCGAAAATGGAATGTCTTGCTATTTCCGGAAGTAGCAATCAGATGCTTCGAAAAAACGCATAGGTCGCCTCGCATATATAAGAGAATGCATTGGCTTAACACATTAAAAATTATAAAATTGTTAAAGAATGTAAGAAAAAATGGTAAAAAGTGTTAAAAAAAGTTAGGCCAATGCATTCTCTTATATATGCGAGGCGACCTATGGTCGACTCGCATATATAAGAGAATGCATTGGCACAGGGCATAACTGTAACCACCACAATGTGGTCAATGAGCCGGTTCCAATGATATCCATATTTGTATGGTTTTATTGAGACAGACCCAAGATAATTTAGGCTGTTGCAGCTTTATTTGGGCGGTTTTGGCCGGTTTGTTGGGTAAAGGGTTAAAGGAACATTTGTGTTCTTGTGTGTTCACACAACTGCAAATGCGAAATGTTACTCAGGACGAATCTGAGTGGGCTTAAATGGGCTAAATAGTGTGCATGCATGGTTAGAATGTCGCTCATATAGTCGATACACCCACACTATCAATCATCTTAATCAGATTCAGTTCATGGTTTTGATAGTTAATGGCATGCTTCCTCTCAATTGTCATTGCACAAAAACAAGACGCAGAGAAGAAAGATTACGACAATGTTATGTTAAGTTTAAATATTGTATTATATTGTTTGATTATCCTTGATGTTTTGATACTTCAAAATTGATACCCAAAGTGCAGAGAAAGTAATGATAATTGTATAGATATATATCCATCAAAATGGTAACTCAATATTCGTTCTATAATAAGCGGGTATATACATGTACTAACCAAAAGTCCAATGAACAATATTTCACAAACGACCCCAGTTATACCCCAGTGTTGGCATTCTGTTCAGTTATTACATTTTCAGCGTTATTATCTCCATTCCCGATTATTTCTGAATAGATCATATTCTCATTAAATAATAACTTCCAGATTAGAAGTAAATATAGTGTCTTATATCTCAGTTTAAGCGAAACTGTGATGATATGCAGCTTTATGACAGTAAAAAAAGTCAAAGAAGACGAACCCAGGGAATAATGTAAAGGGACAGACAATCCGTGAAAAAACACAGACCAGTGGTCCCCGAAAATAGAGTACAACAATAACAGCTCGAGGCGGGCGCAATGGCTTAGTAGGCACATAAAAGCTCGTTTTAAAAACGTAAGTGTATACATTCATGCCAACGACCGACGTTTAATATAAGATAAGCTACCATGTAATTATGAGATAAGAAGATACATACCATTTAACCATATTCATGTATGTATGACTACATATACCGTAACCACGAGCCATGTATGATGTGATTGTGGCAAAGTGGATCGAACTGAAACTTACCAGCGTTACTTGACTCACGATCAGCAGCAAGTGTATTCATCAACTGTATCTTCTATTTCGATCAGCAATTTGACTAGAACTTCCTGACTAGAACTTCCTTCTTGATGCGTTTAGCTTAGCTGATGCAAATGTTGTGGGGAACTGTTGATGGTGGTTTTCTGCGCCACTTAACTTCAACAAGTCCAATTTTTCTTTAATTGTGCAGATAACGTCCGCTTTTGTTTTGGTCTGCACACTTTCAGACTTCATCCTGTCTTCCTCTGTCTCTAATGTCTTTTTGATCGAACGACTCCGTCTAGAACAGATGTCGTCACCCCGATGGCATGAACTGGTCGTGTTATCTACGAGAATAAACATATCATGGACGTAAAAGGGACAATGATAAAGAAAATATTGGTTTCAAAATGGCCATCCAATAATAGGACAGTTTGTTCGAGTCAAGACCATGTTCAAATTCTAGTCAAATTTTGGGAAATGATGCTAACTTATATCCACAAACCTGTGAATCGGTCACATAACTTTCTCTGCTCAGGATCTGTCGCCAGTGCAATATTTAATTTGTGAAGATCGGTTTTATTCGAACATTGCCTTCAAACGTAAGACGTGTCAATCAGTCTATAGCTATGTGCCAGGGTGAATGGCGAGACATCACAAACTAAAATAGTCCATTTGCGACGCTTTTACATCATGGTTACAGACTCATAACCATTTGGGTTCTCAAAAATAGGCTCACCGACTACAGCTGTGGACGGCGAACTCGGTTGGCAACAGTCAACAAAAGAATAGTGATCTGAATTATTGTCATTATTTAGTTTTGTTCAACATATGATTGGAATTTCATTCAAAAAAGTTGATAAATTTAGAGCGTTCAGTGCGAAACAGCTTCATCGTTGTCATATAGGGTCGTTAGCGAATTAAACAAATGGTTTCGATCGTCGGGTTTAACAACATTCAAGTTTCGTGGAGATAGTTCCTCGTTCATCTGAAGTTTTGAAAGAGGTCGTGGAATTAAATGCAAAACGTTGTTATGATATTTAACTCCGGCTTGGAATCGTCCTCAACACGCCATCTTTTTCTGATATCCTGCTTATTGTCAACAAATGTGGGAACAACATTAAGTATATTACCATTATCAGCTATCCATTTTCGAATACTTGTGTGGGAACTGGAAGGTCTAAGGATTCCATTCAACGCGCATATTGTTTTGCTTCCAGTCAGATAGTGGGTTAATAAGTTAATGGTGAACGAAAAGGGACCAACAGTTTCAATTCCTCGCATATAAAACATGTTCCATTGCCAAGTACAAGGAGTTTTATTTTCTTTGGATTACTTTCCGAATAAGATATTCCAAGAAAAATTTAGTCATCACCTGATTTTGCGATGTAAACCACACGGAAGTATGGAAATTCTTTAAATAGTCAACATTGTAATGGAAATAACACCATTCTTTGTCGCATCAAAAACTTCAGCACATTGACTCTCCTAATTCAAAGGGTAACATTTCAAGTTCATCATTTGTACGCCTCCCATCCCTGGTAGCACACAATACTTCCCTGAATGCACACTGTCACTAATAGTAGCTTGGCTAAACGTCGCCCCATGCTGCGAGAATTACAATCATGCAGTGCAGAACCATTGGAATAGATCGGGTAACAGCCCTTGATAAACCAGACCATCAGTTTCCGATATTTAGTTCAACCACAACAAGTGTGTGTTGTGAACTATTGTCATCGCTGGGAATACGCAATTTTTCTAAAGATTTTTGACGGACTTTTCAGAGGTAATATGAGGCATTTCCAGGCGAATATCGCACTCGAACATGCGAAATTAAGTTAACGTACGAGGTTTTTTTAACATTAGTAGCGGTTAATCCTGGTGAATTTTACATACTTTAATTTGGAGATGTGTTTTGCAGTAGATATTATCATTCGTTTGTTTTTTCCGACTTTATAATCGATTAATGCCTTTGAGGTTAGAACATAACGTGGTCGCTTCTAAATCCAGGTTTCTGACAGAAAAGAGATGTTTGACCGTTGAAACTATACTTTAAGGTTGGAAGTCTTAATTTATCGCTATTATGTTCCTGATTTCTAATGATATATTGAATAAGTATTCAAATCAGCATGACAAGTTGAACACCTAGTCGAAAATCTAAGGGATAAAGATATACATTCAATGTACATGTTGAATAGTCAATTTGGACCATTCCTAACCATACTTACAGGGTGCTTAGAGTGTGTACATAGTTTAGGCCACAAACACCTGTGTTAATGCATCTTGCATATAACAAAACCTACCGTATATAAAAACAAAATTGATTGCTGTTAATCTGTCATGGTCCAACATATATTAATATACCCCCACTCTCAAAGAGAATGGGGGTATACTGGAATGACCTCGTCCTTTCGGACTTTATCCCTGTGTTTCGTCCTTCCGGGCATATATCTCAACACCGGTTGTCGGATCTGAATGAAATTTGGTATGAATGTTCACTACTATGACGGCATTCAACGGAGTGTTCAATTGTTTTGTTCATTCTAGAGTTATTCATCTTTGCTTATCTGGAAATGTTGTTTATTTTTTCTCCGTGCGAGCAGATATTTCATACACTAGTTTTAAGGATCTGAATGAAATTTGGTACGGATTTTCACTACTATTCGGGCATTCAACGGAGTGTTCAATCGTTTTTTTCTGGATTGTCCGTTCTAGGGTTATTCATCTTTGTTTATCTGATAATGTTGGGTTTTGTGTCGTCCGAGCAGTTATCTCCACCACCGGTATCATTTTTTTAGGTTATTCATCTGTTTATTCGGAAGTGCTGGTGTTTTGTCAGTATCTCTAGAGCCACTAAACTCGGTCAGGTGATTTATCTGGGACAATGAAGTCATACAACTTCCCCAACTTTACTCCGCTGTTTCGATACAACACTTGCATTTGATACCCATGTACGTGTACGAAACTGATTAAAAGACAACTATTTGATCATACTGATACCGTTTGAACGCATATCACCGAAGGAATCTTCACGTAATTTGAACAAATATCAGTGGTATTTGAGAAGTAGTTTAAAACTAGAGCAGCCAGGGAGACTGGGATGCTCATCTGAATTCTGATACTAAGAACCGAAGTACCAATGTTTAATATATATATTGTGACATATTTCTGACCAATCTTCATTGGAATTGGTTTTAGTAATGTGTTTATCTGTATAAAAGTATTCTCATAGGGTTCAACGCTACATTAAAAATAGAGTTACCAGCACATAATAGGCCACCCTACCATATGACCCCAATAACAGAGAACCTTCGCGCAAAACTTGAACAAGTCGTTCGAAGAAATTGCTAACACAAGACAAGTACGTAGCCATACGAACAAACGTACAAAATGTGACGAGTATAGCACTCATGCTACTTTCTATCGGTGAGCTAAAAATGTTGATTGATACTGTATTTAGGGTTTGCAGATAACAATGTCATTGTATAAACATGTCGGTGAATCAGCCAATTCCAGCTTCCAGTTATGATCATTGGTCCATCACTAATAATATTGATTTAGACAAAATATGTATTTATCCAATTATAATTAAACATGTATATGGTCCTATTTCCATGGTAACTATCTCTTCCAAATATTTTAGTTCCATATAATAAACTTAGATATACCAACTGCTTGAAACATGCGAAATTGTCGATAATGCGTTGGATTGAATGACTTATTTATGATAGTGACATGCATGAATTTGCAAATAATTGACAATATAAATATCCAACAATTGGATCACCCCGGCCCATATGACCTACATGTCACTTCATCCATAATAAATATAAATCATATAATGTATATATATGAATGACATTTACATTCTGCTTGTAGGGTACATATCTACTCTCTTTGTATGAAAGTCTCGGAGAGCAAATTGTTAAAGTGACTAATCCATCTGTTGCTTAAGCTCTTCAATAATTATGGTGATTATATTCTTCATCTCCTAACTTCATGAACGAACTCTGCAACATCCTATACCTAAACCCGCCGCGTTTAGCAGCTGATGACTTTGGGGTATTGTCCTTATTGTGATGACTTTGTACTCAATCATGAATTAACATGACATTAGAGATGAAGGGGATTCATATATACACTATTTACAACATGGTCAACTTCATCTTCAGTGTGTCCTCGTGGTCGTCGACTTCATTACCATAATCGTAATCTTTATTATGATAATCTTGATCATCATCCGTTATCATAATCATCGTCTGCGTTGTCATCACCACCAACATCACTGGCGAATACTGCCACTAAGCTTGTCACATAATGTGCCCTAAACAAAATAATTAAACATATATAGACACATGGCTTATGTAGTGGATAGCACAAATTCTGAAACAAAGTATCAATGTGATCAATATAACCATAGAAGACTACTTGCTCATCTAGTTCAGCTATGTGGCAATACGTCATTGCCCAATGGCCCTCATATTTGAATAATGTTCGTCATGGAAGTGGTGATTCAAGAGAACATACCGATAATAATATAATGCATTATAATGTATATGCGAGAATGCACTGGCTTACACGGTCAATGTAAATAGTGGCTCCCTATGGGAGACTCGCATATATACTAGCATGCATTGGCACAGACTTTTCGCAAACTTTCAGGAAGGTCCAGTCATGCACTGTCATGGAAGGGTTAAAAATCGAGATGGATGTTCTCGACAAACAGGCTAATACCATGACGCGCATTGTGGGGCTCACACATAAACTGCGTACCTGGCTTGGTGCTGAAATTGCTCGACCGGAAGCTCCTACTAGGCTGGCATGTCGATCCATGGGTAATAATAGACAAGCAAAGAGCCACCTGGGATAGGCGCAAAATAAAATCATACATCAATCTAACTTTGGTTTGGAGTTTGTATCACATGCAAAACGTGGAAGTGTGACGTGTCCATGTATCTGCATTCTTACACTATCATAATAATATACCTAAATACAACGTTAAATTCGTGAAACTTAACCATGGAGAATTACCAGTTGCCATCCTATTTTCGGTATAGTTGCTCCCCGACTTGGTGGTATTCTTCACTTGTTATAGGTCATACATGAACATATAGGTTGCTGCCTCCTCGATTGGATAACTGAAACATTCCAGTATATTTGTATGATCAGTTTTCTTTCTCAATACTGCCTCTTGTCCTGCAGAAAATCTTGGAATTGGCAGAGTTAATTTTCCTGTAAAAATATATTTATATATAGTCAAACCTCAATATCTTGAATCGCAGAGCAACGTTGACTTAAAGGGGTACCGTACACTAAATCCTGACCACAATAAATCGAACCAAAAGAGTAAATTAATTAATTTGAGCCATGGATTAGTTCAAAATACACTCGTGTGCTCCATGAACAATGTAAAAAAAACATGGCAATATAACGAAAATGAATTTATGACTGGAGTCATCAATTCACTTTCATTATAATTACCAATAGAGCACGAGTGTATTTTTGCACTAATTCATGACATAAATTCATTAATTTGTTGCATATATTCTGTTCAATATAAAAGGAGATGGTCCCATGAATGGTCGGATTTAGCACAATGAGATGTTCGAGAGATAATTAGTGAACACATTTCTATACATTACTAAGTTAGGAATAATGCAAACATTATGTATAAAATACAAATAGTAACCCTAACATGATACCAAACTTAATTCACCATACTGATAGCATGAATTATGATTTATGATTTAAATGAAGATAGAATGGAACATCAAACAAATTGATGGATGTGGATGATGCTACATACTCATGCAGGGCAAAATCTTTCGGTTCGATTTGTTGTGGTCAGGATTCCTTTTGAAATAGCATTAAGAATGTGGCTTCTCCTTTATTTATCAGATTTCATTTTCAGTATTTTGCGATATGCATCAGATGGTGACAACTTTGTTTTGTCGTACTATTGAATTTGACTGTTTATGATGTAAGATTAAATCCTTTAATTCTAATTGAAACCCTACTTAGATATTTTGAGAAATCCTCCTGGGTCATCGGCGAAATTTCTGAATGATGTCCTTCATTTTTGCAAATGGCAATTATGATTTTATGTAACTGCAACAAAATTTGTCGTTGCTGGGTTCTAATGTAAAAACATGCTAAGCGGTGTGTTCTGTGATTCCTGACCATTCTGGGTCAAATGTAATAAAAACATTTATAACAAAGGCTTGAAGCCAACACTTTAAGTCGCAGTAAGACACTTGTTTTGCGGCCGATGGACCACCCCTCGCATGTATCTGTAAAACAATGTTTGACCCCCCCCCCCCTCGTAATACTTACTAAAATTATTGTAAATAAGAACGGACTCTACACACAACAACCTTACTGAGGAGTGTTGCTGTAATTCGTTACCTTATTGGAATATTGACCAAAGAATAGTAGAACGTTCTCAGTCTGTTTCTTAACAAATGGAATTATTAGGTACACAGAAATTAAATCGTTTAAATATCAGTTTCACTAACCGGGACTCGGATAGTGGAAAGATATAGATATATAAGAAACATTGTCCTTTTGTCGTATCACTTCGACATACAGTTCGAATGAGCTTTCCAACGGTGAATAATATGAATATAGCCAACCTTCAGCATTCAAATTGGGCCTACCCATTTAAGCTATATCTGTGTATTGTACTACATGTAGTAACATAAAAGTGATCTTTACAAATTTTATATTGAAAAAAACCTCCTAAAACGCTGAGAACATTTCAATTCTGGCATATATACATAAACTGAAATGGGATTTGCATGGTCCGCCCTATTGTCGCTTAATTGCCTTATGAAGGTGTTAACTTCACCCACAAACGGCGAGTGCAACACATGGGTACATCATGATTCAGACAAATGAATACATAGCAAATTATTGTGAGCAGCTGAATACTATGCTAGAAATAGATGAACATAAATTGTTTAAGCCATAATATATGTAGCAACCTTGTGTAGCGCCTCACAGACCACTGGGAGAAACGGTAAAAAAATCAGCAATGATTCCAATTACAAACTTCAGAAATAACTGTAGTACGGACATGTACCATGTACCAGAAGTAATAAGCAGTACCCCTGCAAAGGTGAGCAAAGTTTGGGATGAGCATTTTCAAATATGCCAAAAATGAATTGACAAAAGGACTAACTCCGGTAAAAATGTCCGGCGAACCTAGATTGCATACCACTTTCAGACACTCCTCTTGTAAATTCATGTATCAAATATATTTTAAATACATTTATAATTGTTCGAAATAACCCCCGGACAACTTTTGCTGGGTGCTAAATGCCAATAAAAGGGTCGTAACACTGGTGCAAGTGTCCAACCGGACTTAAGTTTGCGAGCTCGTTTAAGATATTCCCATAATGAACTCGCATACCAAACCGATTTGAAATCCGATCCGATGAAATGTTCGAAATAACACCCGGACAACTTTTTCGGGAAGGACATAGGCCTAGACGGACATGCGGATGGACATTCCCCATCTCTATATCCCCCGGTGGTTAATAAGAAGCCCACACTATCCAACAATGCTTGGTTCAATTTTGGTGGATGCCAAACACATCATTGAAATATGTTACGCCATTTCCATTCTCACAAAGTAATCTATACCTTACATGTATAACTTATACTAAAAATAAAGGTACCTGTATATTGATGAGGTGCCTTCATACTAGAGTCGTACATATAGTATTGATTTCGACAGGTAACGATCAAGTTTCAAGGTTTCTTTCATTATATTAAAACCATTATGAAGTTAAAATAAAGTGTAATTGGCATAATTGTTCAGGTTACGGTCCTGAATTTTGTTTAAACATTCAAGCCCAGTATATTTTGTGCATTTACCAACTTTTAGTTAGACTATACCTTACCAAATTCAGGTCCTATAGCAACAGCAAACTTGGATGCAGATTACAGTAGCCATAACTGACGATGTCTCACATACCCAATAGCAGAACAAACTGATATGTTAACAACGTAAATAACCAATAATAAAGTTCCGTCAATCCGCCACATACTTCAAATATGAACAATATCAGTTGATATTTATTCACGTTGTATGGATTGTGCCAACGCGATTTGAATGCACGGACACAAACCAATTAAAACACAATCGGAAACAAACCAAATATAACATAATCGGTTAATATTTATTCATGTTATGAGCCAATGATTTACAATTTACACAAGAAATAACTAATTAATTGAACGCAGCCCAATAGTAGACGGCCGAGCTGTTTTAAGGGCTCGAGCACGTTGGGCAAGTATAATGTATACATATATTGATAATCACAACGAGCATATAAAACATAATTGATTTAATCAATGCCGATGCCTTTCATGACTTCATTATCAATCGACGGGGCTCGATGTTTGTTAGCAATGCTCCATTCGTCACTGGTTTTTGCTGCTTTCTTTCCTGTGACGTTCAACTTTGCTGGGAATGGGGTTCCACATAAAGTCTCTGAGCCATGCCATCGTGTGCCATTTTATAAAATGGGAAAATAGAGAAGTTTCCTCTCCCACAAACATAAGATGTTCACCTCGTTCACCTTCTTTGACTTGCAATTCATGTCTGCATTAAGATTTATGGTCCTGCCATTTTTAAGTTTCGAACTTGTGTGCAATTATTAGCAGGTTTTTGCAGCTTTTGTTGGAACACTTTGTTACTTTATAGTCTTTTTCTTGAGATCAAACCTACATAGAGTATGTAGGCAATTTTTTTTAAGTTTAGTATTTATTGAAGATGGTCTATGAAACTCCTTTGTGTTTTGATAATTGGCGTCCATAGTGTACCACCATGCATGATAAAAGCTAAATATGCGGATTTCATAACTTGATCGTAACTCGTCTTTCGTTACTTGATCGTAACTATGGTTATTATTTTGAGACACGGACAACAGGACCTGCACATTTTGCCCAATATGATATGTATATCTACCATACTGTTTTATAGCAGTGCATTTTGAAAGGTTTCATGTTGTAGATACCAAAATAAATGCTTATTAGTCACATTCGTGAGACTGCTCTAAGTACACATATTGCTGCTTCTAGAAAATGTGACAGAATCAATAAATCCATATTAAATCCCATTTAAGTGTTTAATTGCACATATATCACACGATTTAAGATAAACAGTTAATATAAAACTGCCTTATTTTTTCGTTTCTGGGAGCCCAAACAAATCAGGATTTTACCTATGTATGAAACCCTGCTCTCTTGTAAGATACATTAGAGATAATTCGTATATCTCCGATCAAAAGTTTCTCTTATACTCAGCAATTATTTTCTTCGCATAATTCGAGCGTTTGTTCACTCGTATAATGGTCAGCTATTCAATTTTGCACAAAATGTAAATTTCATTCGATTTTGGAATAGACATTCTATATATATGGTTTACGACAAAGCATTGTTTCTGTATATTTCAATTTTTTTTTTACGAATTTGGCATTAATTGTGCACATGTCACAGAAATATTGCTTTTCCAGACACGAACTGCCATTTTGGACGCCATGTTGAATTGGGAACTTTTCCGAAAGCGGATTTTGTATATATTAATGCGCAAACCAGTCCGCACATTTTGAGACCAAAACTGCTTCTTTACAGATTTTTTCCGATTGACTGCTGTTCTTTTTGAACGAATATGCATATATTCGATTTTTCTTCACGCATATCACATGTGTACATAATTTTTATGTGCATTTAATGGAATGGAATAAAAAGATACGCATTCAGTAGATATATCTTAACCGCGTTGTCGCTATATGCTCAAGCAAGCCCTGTGAAAATAGCTACATTGTGGAGGGTTGCGTTTTTGGACGCCGTTCGAGTAATATGTTACATATCGTCTTCATTGTTGAATCATTTGATGGGATATTGTATTTTCTAATGATACCAAACATGTTCAAATTTGATTATGTGGATGTTGAAAAGAGACAATTTTACTGAATCGATGAATAATTTCATGATACGTCTCAATGCGTGCAGACACACGGGTCAAACCTTATCGAAGGCCTTGCTGATATAACAAAAAAGACATATAATTTCTTTACCACTATCAAGAGAAGATAATATGTACTGATATATGTCAGTTAACTGAAATACTGTTGTGTTCTGGTGAGTGCATCAGGTTGAAGATTATATTGTTATCTCTGAAATGTTCATTCAAGTGCATGAAGTTAGATACAGTTTTTAAAAATTTGGACAAACAACAGTAACGAGACTTGTCGATGGTTCGCTGTGGTCGTCTTTATATATTGGGCACACGTTAGCCATTTTCAATTTTAATATATTTTGGACTTATTCCACCAGGACCACAAGCTTTTTCTGGTTCAATTGTCCCGAGTGATTTCGTCCGGTATTATCTTGAAGTTGAAGCAGCGTGAGACTTAGTTGATTTTTCATGCGTTACGTCTTTCTGAGAAATATGTTGAATTTCATCATTAAAACCACCAGACTCATTATGTAATAGAAGTTTGTTGAATTGGGAATCCACTTTATTGGCCAAACTCTCACCCTTGCTCAAATCATCCAATTTCGTCTTTTGTTTTAATCTCACCTCGAACGCTATCGAAATCAGCCTGTATTATGCGAAGCTCACCCCTCAACCGATTGATTTCCAATTGGTCTTCTCATCCGATAATGCGAGCTTATCTCGTACCACAGAGCGCAATCTTGCTATTTCGGCATCGTCATCCAATTAGTCACCGTCGCACCGACAAAACTCTCTAACCCATCTTATGTCGTTTAAAATTTGAAGCCTCCCACGACTAAATTGCACTGAAGCATGGAATCCGTTCCGTTTTCGTTACCCATAACTTTATTTGGATTCTTGTCTTTACTGAGTGCATCGAAATCGACGACTTTTGTTTCCCTTCTGGGTCGAGACCGTGGTGGTGATTCTGACATGTTGTTAGACCAGACAACTATTTTGGTTACTCTACAATTGCGACAACGCTGCTTCGCTGCTCTATCCGACACAATTCGGTTATTTCAATCAAATCATTATGCAACTTGCCCTGTTATGATCTCAAATTAGTGGACTTTGCTAGGTTGGAGTCAAAGTGAAGACCCTTGAAACAGGAATTGTCCTGATTCGGATTCGTGCTGTCGAATAGGATCCTGATCTCAGGGAAGAGTTTCCCTCCGAGATCGGTTCCTGGCTCCGTTTTTGAAGGAGGTCGTTCCATCTATGCGAGTTCTTGAGGGACTACGGCCTTTGCGGTTTTGTCTGCGAAAAGAATGACTATCTGGTCCATTTGTAGTTAGTTTACGTTGTTGTATAAGAACTGACCTTTAGGTTCCCAATCTTTTACATATTTGATTTCCTGTGCAGGAACTTCTTTCGTCCATATTTCTTTAAATTTTTCGGCAACTCTGTATGAGCATATTATGTCAATCTCGATGGGTATTCTTTTGTCACATGTATTGTAGTTTGAATGATATCGATCTTCTTTTTTTTTTGGTGAGTTGTATCTCGGTCAGGAATGTCCCAACAGCCAAATTGAATCGAATCGTTGTCTCTTCTGGTTCTCCCTGGATTTCTTTGACTAGCAATCGATTGGGCATGATGGGTTGTTCGCGATTAATCCATCGTTTTAAAGCGTATTGTTCACACTTGAGTGGGCGTGGGGTATAATAGGCCTACCGCCCCACTACGAGGGGTAAAAATCCCCTAAGGCCAATATAAATAAATTGCTAGATTTACATCCAACTTTTTCAGAAAGCTGGGGCGGGAGGGCGAATTTTATTTTTTATATTTTATTCTTCCTAACATAAATGGTCATGGAGAGTTATATATATTGAAGCAGTGTCCTATCTAATAAAATACAAGGTGATTTAGATTGTCCTTATTTGAACAAAATAGACTGATAAATGGATCATTGAAATGTAATTTGATGATTAACCCTTCCATGACGGGAGCTTCCTGATTATTTCGACAACCCTAATAGGGCGCCTCGCATATATAAGAGAATGCATTGGCCTAACAATATTTACCTTGATATTGTAAGCCAGTGCATTCTCTTATATATACGAGGCTCCCTTTGGGAGACTCGCATATATAAGATAATGCACTGGCACAGGGTCTTTAATGCTGCACCAGCACAGCTCCCATCATGAAAGAGTTAAGGCATGAGAACAAAATTTGCATGAAAGATATGCAAATAAAAACAATTGAGGAGGGGACTAACAATAGGGTCGGGAGGGGATGTAAATCTAGCAATATTTTTATATTGCCTAATGTGGCACCCTGTTTGCCGTGGGTTGCATTCCTGGATGTACAAGGGCGGTTGTATCACGTATCACGTGAATGGTAGTCCACGGCGGCTGCTGGGCTAGTTGTCATTTTTTTGCTTTTCATATGGCAACTCAAAACAAAAAACAACGTATTGCGTGTAAGAATGATGACTCACCAAGTTCCAATGATGCTGTGGTATTCCCTCATTACTTGGTTCTTGGCTTTGATCAAATGTGAAACGACCTTCTATATTTGTCATTGATAAAACACTAGAAAGCATTGCTGGACAATTGAAATGTGTTAAACCAATCAGGACTGGGCCAATAAGTGGCTCTCTCTTGATTGAATGCTCAAAGAAAGTTCAATCTGATGCTCTGCTACAGTTAACAACTATTGCACAAACACCAGTATTGGTTACTCCTCACAAGACATTAAATAGTAGCAGAGCTGTGTTGTGGACCCGCGATATTTCTGATTCTTCGGAATCAGATATATTGGCGGAGTTGGCACCACAGGGAGTTACAGAAGTCCGTCGATTCACAAAAACTGTTGATGGTATACGAATTCCTCTGAATAGTTATCTTCTGACCTTCAATCGGTGCGAACATCAACCGACATTGAAGGTTGGGTACATGGAGGTAGATATAAGTACCTATGTTCCAAACCATTACGATGTTTTAAATGCCAGGGCTATGGCCATGAACAATGTAAAAGTAAAGAAACCATGTGTGCACACTGTTCTGGTCATGGTCATAAGGATTGTACAAATCCTAAACAATGTTCGAACTGTCAAGGTTCACATGCTGCAATGGATCGTTCATGTCCCAGATGGGACTATGAATTCAAGTTAGAAAGATGTAAGGCTGAGAACCATTTATCGTTCATGGATGCTAAGAAATTAGTTGGTGCCAGACCATCAATTTCTCAAGTCACATACTCGGCTACCGTTTCTAGGAAAAAGTATGTTGATGCCAGCACTCAGCCAGAGAGTCAAACAAAATCTCCAAGGTCTGTCAAGTCTTTTGACTCTCAGAGGCAGAGGTTGGGCTTTGAGTTTTCAAAGTTTGATACGATGCTACGAGAGAAAGGGTCATCTTTGTATGGGGACACCATTGCATTTTGGAATCAAGGTGGCTTTTGGACGAGGGATCACCAGCCGCCGATTGTCAACTTGTCGAATTAATTAAGACTCACGCCAGATTCATCAGATATAATAAATATCTAATCAATCATCCCGCAAGCGAGTGTGTCAAACTTACTCAGCTACTTCAAATATTTTAATATACGAAAGTATTAATACATGTTTGCTGTTTTCAAAACAGTATTGCTATGTGTTTTGATATTCTGTTTTATATGTGTTTGCACAATGGTCAGTTTCTTAATGGTTCTGGTCCCAACCGAGCACTCACGCTCTGATTTGGGTGTTTTTGTTTGTATAAGTTTTGTTTCGTTTTAGTCTTAATTCACTGTCATTTCTAATCACAGTTGCTTCACTCGATTTTGATAATCTGTTTCTTCTCGTCGTGATATGGCTTTGTTTCTAAAACGACGTTAAACCCCAATCATTCAATCACACTTGAATGCACTAAAACGTTCTGCTTATATTTGTTCAGCGTTTGCGACCAAACTTTGCTTACGCTTTTCTTCTTTTGGTAGGCTTCTTTTTCTAGATTTATTTTATTCAGTTCACTCCAGGTCCAGATTCTATGTCTGGTAATTGTCTGTGATGAGTGTAGGTGTGCGAGAATCTGGCATGCATTCAATAGCTTGTTTTATTTCACCTTACACTAACCTGTGATCTTCTTGATAGGCTTCCGGATTGTTAAGCAATCCGACCGAACTGTTTGATTCAATGTTCTGAAATAATATATGTTTTAAATTGTTCGCATCCGGAGTACGGCCCGGGATATAATTGGCCTACCGCCCCACTGCGAGGGGTGAGAGTCCAATAATGTGACATCCAGTTATCTATCGGGTGCATGCCACGAGGTGTGTTCACAGTGTTGTAGTAGTCCAACTGATAGTACGCCGCTCGGCATCGATCTGTGGGTACGACTAAGCTCATAGTCCACTTTAGTCCTCTTCAAAGCGGGTGGTTGTGTTGACCTGGCTCAATCAATTGGCTGGTCACGCCTATCTACAATGTTTCATATTATGTTTTTGTTATCTGCTGTACTGTTCGTCTGATGTTTGAAGTATTGTTTTCTGTTTTGTATGTTTCTGTCCAGTGGTCAACAATAAACGCTCTTACGTTGATCTTCGTCAAAAAGAGTCTTCGTTTTTTGAGGCAATACATTCTCCGAATACGGTGAATTTTGTCTGCACACGGACTGAGAAAATCAGTATTTCAAGAAATTATCATAAAATGAATAACACAGAATGCTCTTAAATTGTACTTCGTCTCTAAGGAAAAGGATCTTTGTTGTCTTGAGGCATTACATTCTACAAATACAGTGTTTGGTCTCAACATAGACTGTCCCTAAATCCAGCCATTTATGGGACCATCTCCTGCTTCATGTATAATAAAAAAAAGTCAAATAAAAGAATTAATTTCTCAAGAATGAGAGTTAAATACACTCACGTACACACAGAATCATGTAAAACAACCTGATAATTATAAGGCTTAAGTCATTTACTAATTTTCATTATACATGCACATATAATTACCATTTTGTTTTACATCATACATAGAGTACAGTTGTGTATTTTGCACTCATCATTTACTCATATTGATTCATTTGTTGCATAGTTTATGTTGAATGGAGTAGGATATGGCTTATAGAATGTACAATGATTGCATTCAGGTACAGTATCTCTTTAACTATTTCTATACTAAATTGACATTGAAGAGTACAGTTCCCTTACCAAAGGATCATTCTGCTATTGTATTCGTAGTGTCTGTCGTCTGATTGTATTACATGAACACCCCTCCAAATGAATAATACAACAGTTCCGGTGTATACGTTTATAACTGGTGTGAGAATGCATACCGAATAGGACAGGTTAATATGAATACCGAGTTTAAGAGTTGCTTTAAATCATTAAGTCCAGACACAAATATCACTTGGGTAGTTTTACTATTTTAGTGTTTTTAATATAGTTTCTTTAAAAAGAACTTGTTTAATCACCAACTAATATGCGGATTGTCGTAATTATAAGCAATCAACGTCGTTTTCGATGCATCTGTCGGCGTATAGAAGTGTCGGATGCCGAACTACATACTTTGTATAATTTCGATTAGTATGTAGATTAGAGTGAGTGGTTTGGGTGGCTAGCCCGGGATTCTCGAAAGGGCCGAGAGGCACCTCTCCTTAATCCCTCATTTTTTGCCTTTATTATCAACACAAGGAAAACAAAAGAAAAAAGATAGCATTTTTCTGTTTGGATTAGTGTTTCTTTTTTCTCTTCTTCTTAGAGTTAGGCGTTTCTGTCGAAGATTGTGGAGATTTCAATTGTTGTTGTTGGTGTTATCTGCAATTCTTTGTTCTTGTTCTTTTAGAATTCGTTCTTGTTCTCTTTTTTGCTTTTGTTCTTCTCTCAGGCGTTCTTCATCTTTTTCTCTCAATTTCTTTTCTAGTTCTTCTTTCCAATCTTCGACATGGTTGTTGTTGGTAGTGGTGGAGCTGGGGGACGTGATGTGATGGTAATCCGGTGTCCGGGGTGTAAAGCTATCCAGTTCCACGTCGAAGCTGGCGGCAGGAACATCTGGGGTGGTATCCACGTCCCTGTCTCTGCAAGCCTCGTCGACGACAGCAGGGACCTCCGGCAGATCCACGGAGTCCCTGCTAGCTGGTACTATGTCGTCAGTCTTCATGTAGGTCGAGTCGTCTGGGCGTCTCTCAGACAACTTCGACCTTTTTAGTATGTAATTCGGCATCCGACACTTCTATACGCCGACAGATGCATCGAAAACGACGTTGATTGCATATATAATGGTTCAATATATGCCGCGTCCAATTATTACAATTAATCGCTGTCTACTCAAACATTATTCTGACCGATTCTTAAAACACTGTTCATTTAACACTTTATATATATAAATGTTCATTTAAGAATATATACAGTTCCCTTATCAAAGTATCTTTCTGCTCGTGTATTTTATTTTGTTTGTCTGTCGTCTGCTTGTATTAGCTGAATACCCCTCCAAATGAATATAGACCGTTCCCGTGTATACTCGTATCACTGGATTTGAGAATCAACATATCCTCGTGCTAATAGGTTCATATAAGCCTAAATATTCACATAAGTTCACACATATTTGATTCTTAAATAAGCTCATATAGGACTTTTATTCGTTGAGTGAAAAACAAAACAAAACATAAAAAGCGTTCATCAAGTATGGCGTGTCGATGAAAACAGTAGATTAAATAGTGCCTATATGAGCTTATTTCGATTTGAAATAAGTTCATATACGACTGTTTTGATCGTATCATATTTAGGTTCATATGGAGCTTAACTCAGATTCAAATAATCCCTATATTTCGTGTTTGAAATAAGTTTCGCTATATTAGCTTATTTACGGGAGAACGCGCTGGGATATTACATACAGTATAGAAATGACCAATATGAACACCGACGTTTAAGAGGCGGTTTAAACCATTACCGGTTGTAGTAGGAATGTTGTTTCTGGTAAGTGTACCCATCATTTACGATAATCATATAATGGTTCAACACGCGCTGTGGCCAATTATCACAATTAATCGCTGTCTCTTCAAACATTACTCTGACTGATTCTTAAATCGCAGTGTACATTTAACACTTTCTATACTAAATGTTCATTGAACAGTATATACAGTTCACTTACCAATGAATCATTCTGCTCTCGTATTTTATTCTGTCTGTCGTCGTCTGCTTTTAATAGTTGAATACCACTCCCAATGAATAAAGAACGTACCCGCGTATACTCGTACAACTGGGTTCACTCCGACCAATCGTTTCTGCGCTGTGGCGGGTGTATGTCTGCTGTGATGAAGTGTACGGATGCTGTGGCGGTCAAATCGCGATTTTTTCGAGCGACCGAGACGCAAACAGTCACTAATATCTACATGGACAGGTAATTATCATATGTATTACAATAAACGGTCCACATCTCTGTAGCGTGATATTTGTGCCAACAGATACATCCTTCTTCGCCCCTCCCTTAGTTTCTATTGCTGAGAAAAACGCTACACAAAATGCCTGGGTATGGTTTCTGAACATTGTCTCACTGCAGTCTGATTTTAACACAATGATAACACGTTAACACCCTATACTGATGAACCTCATGTGAGCAACAATAATTGATGAACGTATCCATATTGGCCAACTGTCATAAGAGCCAATAATAGTCGAGAAAACAGCGATCTAAGGGGGCCACTAGTCACATAAAAGTGCAAACGCCGCCGTAAAGTAGATGACAACAATGCTGTGTAAGACCCAGTTATACAATTAGATGAGACCATATGGAATTATTGTGTTGTTTCAGTGCTGATGCAATTTTCTGCTGGCTTGTTTACATTGTGGTGCCTAAGTGAGAGAGGCGTGACCATTTTAAAGCGATTCTACATGTGCATGCTTAACATTGCCATTCCAATCATAACCTACATATCCCCATATTTGTCCTTATATTTACTGTATCATGACTATATCGAGGCTGTGCGAAGTGGCAAGTGACTGCTCGGGAGATTGCGTATTAATATATATGGATACCCACCCTCTTATATATATAAATTGTTTGGTACTTGAACTTTGCATGCTGTGATTTTGTCTACTCTCTAATAGTTTCTTCCGTTATAGGCTGATTGAATTTCTTTGACCCACTCATTAGAAGTATAACTTTATTCCCAAGAAGGATATATCCAGTTTCCCAGAACTTCACGGTCATATTCGAATACCGCATCTGCGTTGTGGTGTCCAGCGAATACCCTCTTATAGTCTCTATGAAAAGTCTGAAGAAAGATTGCTCAACGGAAACTTGTGTTCGTCGACGAGCCTGAAGAAAGTCTTCATATCTTCAAGAACATTGTCCTCTTGTAGAATGTTGTCAACGGTTGGGGATATAACAGACGATTTTGTTTGCTGTAATTTCTGTCGGAACAATTCTTTCCTGGCGTGAGTTCTGTGTGACAAATATGACGATTTTTGTGGAGCTTGGGTCAACACCAATCGATTGACCAGCATACTGAGTATATATCTGTTCAGATGTTTGGGCAATCCGTCTCCTTTTGGCAGGCCACCAAAAAGAGCCTCACTTTCTCTTCCTGAAATACAAAAAATATGTGCAGATAATATTTTTGAATTATCAGAACAGAGTAGACAAAATCACAGCTTGCAAAATTCAAGTACCAAACAATGTATATATAGAAGAGGGTGGGTACCCATATATATATTAATACGCAATCTCCTGAACAGTCACTTACTACTTCGCACAGCCTCGATATAGTCATGATACGGTAAATATAAGGACAAGATATGGGGATATGTAGGTTGTGGTTGTAATGGCAATGTTAAGCATACACATGTAGAAATCGCTCAGAAATTGTCACGCCTCTCTCACTTAGGCACCACAATATAAACAAGCTAGCAGAAATGTGCGTCAGCACTGAAACAACACAAGAATTCCATATGGTCTCATATAATTGTATAACTGTGTTTTCCACAGCATTGTTGTCATCTACTTTACGGCGGCGTTTGTACATGTATGCATTTTTGTGGACTAGTGGTCCCTTTAGATCGCTGTTTTCTCGAATATTAGTGGCTCTTATGACAGTTGGCCAATATGGATACGTTCATGTATAATTGTAGCTCACATGAGGCTCATCAGTAGGGTGTTATGTTCAAATCAGACCCAGGCATTTTGTGTAGCGTTTTTCTCAGACATAGAAACTAAGGGAGGGGCGAAGAAGCGTGCATCTGTTGGCACTAATATCACCCTACAGGGCTGTGGACCGTTTATTGTAATAAATATGATAATTACCTGTCCATGTAGATATTAGTGACTGTTTGCGTCTCTGTCGCTAGAAAAAATCGCCATTTGACCACCACAGCATCCGTACACTCCATCACAGCGGACATACACCCGCCACAGCGCAGAAACGATTGGTCGGGGTGGGTTGGAGAATCAATATATTTTCGTGCAAATAGGGTTCACATAGGACCTAAATATTCATATAGGTTCGCACTTGTCTGATTCTGAAATAAAATCATAGAGGGTTGTTTAACTATCTGTACCCGTTGGTTCGTTGAATGGCGCGGGCCGCAGCAAAAACACATTATAAAGAGCGTTAATCTGGTACGTCGTCTCGATGAAAAAGTAGATTAAACGGACATTGCTCATTCGAACCTCCAAATTTTGTCTACGCAATTTGTACGGACGGATACGATAGGTCGAGCAATACACGGAAATATTGATATGCCGACTTCTTATGCTTTGAAAAAACACTTGGCAAAGTTACATCCATTTTCCATTTTCCACCTGAAGTCAGATAAACGCTCTTTATTGCTACCGTATTATGAATAGAATAACGCGGAACGCTCGTTTCTATTCCATGTTGCTCAAATGGTTGTGTTTTGTTTGGGACCCAAGCACCTTGTTCACAGTTGCATTTGTCATTACTTCATTGAGTCTTTTTTGGGTTACAGAATGCTCGTATAGAAAGGCAGTTAAGATATTTATCGACCTATTGCCGGGAAAAATTCAAAAGCTAATAATATTATTTGTATTTTGGAGCGCAAACCGCCATGTGGCTTTAAATTGAAATAAGCTCATATACGACTATTTTACCATGTCCCATTTAGGTTCATATAGAACTTAATTCAGATCCAAATAAACTCTATGTGGGCCTTTTCGTGTTTGAAATAAGTTTGCATGAGCTTATTTATGGGAGAACAGACTGGAGAATATATACAGTATAGGAATGGTTAATACGAACAGCAACGACGTTTGGGGGTCGCTTTAAACCATTAGCTATAGCGGTGGGGATGTTGTTTCTGGAACGTGGACGCATCATCAATGCTATCGTATAATAGTTCAAAGCGTGCTGCGGCCTATTGCCACAATTAAACGCTGTCTATTATAACATTATTTTGACTGATATATCAATCGCAGTGTACCTTTAACACTTTCTATAATAAATACTCATTGGAGAGTATAGTTCCCGTACCAATGAATCATTCTGCTCCTGTATTTTATTTTGTCTGTCCTCTGCCTTTATTAGTTGAACACCCCTCCAAATGGATCAAGACCGTGCCAGTGTATACTCTTATAACTGTGTTGGAGAATCAATATAATCTCGTGCAAATAGGTTCATATAGGACCTAACTATACCCGTTATCTCATTGAATGGCGCGGGCCGCAGCGAAAACATTACAAAGAGTGTTCACCGGGTCGTGTCGATAAAAAATAGATTACATAGTGTAAATATGAGCTTATTTCGAATTTAAATAAGCTCATATACGACTGTTTTCACAGTGTTCCATACAGGTTCATATAGAGCTTAATTCATATTAAAATAAACTCTATACTTCGTATTTGAAATAAGTTCTATATGAACTTATTTACGGGTATACAGGCTGGGAGAATACATAAAGTATAGGAATGGTTAATACGAACACCGACGACGTTTAAGAGTCACTTTAAACCATTAGCGGTTGTAGTAGGGATGTTGTTTCTGGGAAGTGGACGCATCATCAACGATAATCGTATAATAGTTCAATACGTGCAGCGGCCAATTATCGCAATTAACCGCTGTCTATTCTAACATTATTTTTGAATGATTATTAAAACACTGTACATTTTACCCTTACTATACTAAATACTCATTAAATAGTATAGTTCCCTTACAAAAACATAATTCTACTCCTGTATTTTATTTTGTCTCTCTGCTTTTATTAGATGAGCACTCCTCCAAATGAATAATAGACCGTTCCAGTGCATTCTTTTATAACTGGATGGGAGAATTAATTCAGTATAGGAAGGGTATATATGAGCACCGATGTTTAAGAGTCGCTTTAAACCATTACCGGTTGCAGTAGGCATGTTGTTTCTGGAAAGTGGAACCATCGTCAACGATAATCATATAATAGTTCAATACGTGCTGTGGCCAATTATCGCAATTAGTCGCTATCTATTCAAACATTATTTTTGAATGATTCTTAAAATGCAGTGTACACGACCACGCCGACATGATGGATTTTCCGTCAATACAGGGCAATTTGTATGCAGAACATAACCACGGACAACCCTTCACAACAGCCATCACAAAATGTTACAAACAATACATCTGAATTGTTCTATCTCTTGTATAATATAGACCGATTATCCCTTTTAAGACTATTATTCGGAGAATAATTTGAGTTATATTCTCTATCGTGACCAATTCCGAACAGGAAGTTCACGAGAAAGTTCACCCTCAGAAAGTATTGAATGGATACTTAACATGACAATACTTCCAGTTGGAATAGTGGGTGCGTTATCATTATGTACTGTGTGATCCACGTGCATACACCAGTCAGACAGAAACCGCGATGGATTACGGACGAACTGTCTGTGTCTCTCTTATCTGGGTTTGTCTTGGTGAGTATCTAGTGTCGTGTCTTTTAAAACACCATTCGTAATACGTTTATTTTGTGTGTCCACTTTAAAATTTCCACCTTGAAAGGTTCGCGGAATCCCCGTTGAGTTGAACTTACCAACTGGCACATCAAGCTTTCTGACTGCTGGACATTTACAACCTGACACCCACCTAAAGTGGGATATATCCAACTGATGGCTATTTCATACCAAAATATTTAAAGACATATTATGGACTTGTTCGGTGCATGAAACTGTTAACCGTTTACCCAACAGAACGGCCCTGTGCCAATGCATTCTCTTATATATGCGAGTCGACCATTAGGCCAATGCATTCTCTTATATATGCGAGGCGACCTATGGTCGACTCGCATATATAAGAGAATGCATTGGCACAGGGCATAACTGTAACCATCACAACGTGGTCAATGACCCGGTTCCAATGATATCCATATTTGTATGGTTTTATTGAGACAGACCCAAGATAATTTAGGCTGTTGCAGCTTTATTTGGCCGGTTTGTTGGGTAAAGGGTTAAGTTAGTACTCAGCTGCGGGAGTGTAGCATTCTACTAACATCGCCGAAGATATCTTTAGAAATCGACCATACAACTCCATATATATCACCGTCTGAACTACGCTCAATTGTAAATATTTATATCTCGATTCGGGACGCAACAATCGGCGATAAATTAAGTCAAATGGTTTCGCCATCGAGACTCATTGCATTGAATTAATATATAAGAATAACGATGTGTGCACTGTAAATTTCGATTAATATTCATAAAAATAACTACTTTGAGCAAGATTATTCTCCATTTCTATTTGATCACCCAACCTGAGTGTTTCATATCACTTAAAATTAAGTAGATAGATATGCTACTGTTGATCTAAAAACAACAAATTCCCCACTAACTACTGGTTGGAAAATCAAACACCCAGAACAATTTCAACCTGTATGTCGTTAAATTTTCAACTAATGTAGTGTCAGGAATGAAATTTCCAACTGTTGAAAACTGTAGCAACGCTATCATGATTATCAACGCCCATCAAGTTTACTGTATCATGACTATACACGATTAATTTAAACGGACAAGGCTCATTCGAATATCAACATTTTATCTACGTAATTTGGAGGGACGGATACGATTGGTCGATAAATACACGAAATATTGATATACCGGCTTCATATGCTTTGAACAAAAAACACTTGCCAAAGTCCTAGCCATTTTCCAGCCGTTTTACATTTTTCGCCCGAAGTCAGACAAACGCTCTTTTCTGTTCCATGTCGTGCAAGTGGCTGTTTTTTTTTTGTTTGGGAGCCAAACACATTGTTCATAGTTGCATTTTCATTACTTCAATGCGTCTATTTGGGTTACAGAATGCTCGTAGAAAGGCAGTTAAGATATTTATCGACCTATTTGGATACCGGGAGAAATTATTTTTATTTTGGAGCGCAATTCAAAATGCAAACCGCCATGTGGGTTTATGATACCAGAGCAAGACTATCAGACCATGTGGTTGTGATAGATGTTTCATTCACATAATAGTTAAATGGTCTATCTCTTCCTGGCACAACTTTAGACAACGACATTTATAGGAAACTCGTTTTGATTGCACCTTAGCACTTCTGTTCCCAAACACAAAAATAGTGTTACAAATATTTCACATAAAAGTGTTTTAAAAGATCAATTTTCAATCAAAATATAGTAATAGCGATTCACAGAAAACAAAGACCCCGTTGTAGTTTCCCCGACTCATAATTATTATTTTACCTCTGAATCTATACAAACAGTTCAGGGAACAGATACACCATCTTTAAGTTTCAACAGCATGAACAAAACAGGTTCCCGTCTATTACCAGAGATGGTCAATTTTTTCCTCAGAGTATATAAATAAGATACATATTTAGTACATTTATCGACCTATGCTATCCATATTACAATTTGTGTTCTTCTCGGAGCTGGAATTATAAGGTAAATATAACGAGCGTTTGGCCACTTCTGTGCGAACATTTTAAAACCAACATATCCTCGGGGAAATACGCACATCGTCTATCTATAATTTCAAATAGGTACCTAATGTGATTATTTGATTCTGAAATAAGCAGATACTCGTTATTTCGTATTATGGCGCGGACCACAATGAAAACACATGTTAAAGAACTTCCACCTAAAATATCGTAAGGGCTTAATTGTCTCATTGTATGCTTAGAACCGCCTCATTGTGAGTCGATAATGTGACTACAAAGCTCCCATTTTCAGCACATTAACGACTCAAAAACGGGGCGATTCTAAGCAGATTATCTACTTAAAATTAGTTCTTTAATAAGCAGATAATGTGCTGGTTTTCGGGAGAACAGGTTGTTTAAAAAATCTGGCTGTGGGGTTGACATGTCTTTTTTCAGATTAACGCAATGTAAATAAAATACACTGTAGATAGGCATTACATATATTTATCGACCTATGTTATCCCTCTTATTAAGAGGTACACATGAGCCATGTCCGTTTCAAGAAATAATAAATAAAAAAGAATTAATAAAGACCGTTGTGGATAGTTTATTCTTGATATGATACTGTCTTGTTGAAACAGTTATTAAACGGACATGGCTAAATCGAACCTCCAAATGTTGTCTACGTAATTTGGAGAGACGGATACGATAGGTCGATAAATACACGAAATATTGATATACCGGCTTCATATGCTTTGAAAAAAAACACTTGCCAAAGTCCTTGCCATTTTTCAGCCGTTTTAAATTTTTTGCCCGAAGTCAGACAAACGCTCTTTATTGCTATCATATCCGGAATAGAATAAAACGGAACGCACTTTTCTGTTCCATGTCGTGCAAATGACCCGAACACCTTGTTCACAGTTGCATTTTTAATTACCTCAATTCGACTTTTTTGGGGTTACACAATGCTCCTAGAAAGGTAGTTAAGATATTTATCGACCTATTTCGATACGGGGGGAAAATGCTACTAAATTTGTATTTTGGGAGCGCAAACCGCCAAGCGGCTTTAAACTGTCAACATATAATCACATCCACTAAATTTTATGATATTTTGCCATTTCGTTTCCAAAATGATAATGTTGAATATGATAATTAAATTAGGACTAGAAGCGAACGATCATTGTAGAAATTTGGTCACATTAACAAGCGACGTCACTATACATATAGATCACTAGTTTCTGTATTTCCAAATCAAAACGCATTTCTATGTTGAATCATTTCTCTGAGCCTCGTTTGTTTATCACGAAGATGATTCAGTTATCCAGGGTGCGCAATTGTAAGACTGAATAGAATCATGAACAATTCGCCATGCAGTCAGACTACAATTCCCATGTCGTGTTGTGGTACATCATTGATTCATCGTATCATGGCGACGTATATTTACTTTGTAGGAGAATCGGCGAGAGTAACTTATCAATGTTGGTGATCCCTCTTCTGATCTCCATTCCTGACTCGAATGGTGCAACCTCGGAAAGTTTAAACTACACAATTGGGTCTCTCATATCACGGAAATGTCTATATATGTTTGTAGGAAATCCACGATAAAATATTGTTTTATCAATATATGTGCCCCTCCTCGGGTCCCCATTTCAGGGGATTGGACGGATCCAATTAGGTAGCTGTTTAACAAACAATTAGTCTCCCTCAATGTCCCTGTATCACGGAGATGACTATATATATGTTGTAGAAATCAACGACAAAACTGTTTTTTTTATTAATTTTGCCGACCCTCACCCAAATCCAATCCCTGACTCTATCGGCACAGTTAGGTATCTTAAAACACTGTAAGATTATCCCTATTACGGAAATAACTACGTTTAAGTTTGGTGGAAAATAATTTCGATATAATTTGGTGTCTCCCATTCCATATCGGACAGACATTCGCAAATATAAATAATATTTAATGTTAGATACATGTATAAGCATATAATATTTTTTGCCTTAACCCATGCAAATAATTTCACGTTGTCGGCTTTGCCGCGAAAAATGTTCCCGGTAACGGAGGGTTTTGCAAAAAAAGTTCCATATGTCTTAGTTTTGTACTGTGCTTACTATTGCATCACTACTTACTATGATTATAGCTCTGCTGGTGACTAAAGAACACTGTATAACCAAGTCGGACACTTATAGTATGCCCGTAGCTGACCTGTTTTTCGATTGAGTTGGATGGGAGCTATACTTGAACACAAAATTGTCTTAGTTTCATCACAGATGCAAATTAATGCACTTATCCACTCCCAAAGACTATTACATGTACTCCAAGCAGTGGATAACAAGGTCTTATCTTTTCTCGCTGTTCCTGTTAGTCGATATTCAAGTCCATATATACTCGCGTAACCCATCGACCACTTACTGTGGTATTTGAGTATACATTAAGCCACTGACCATCCCGCCTACGTACATCCACCCAGTTATACTTTACATTAATTATCTATATAACAGACAGGACGAGTCGGCTTACATAACACCATAACTCATCCACGGTTCACAACACAAGTATATTGTATATATTACATATATACGCATTTTGAATGATGAAATGTTACGTCTGCAAAACTGTAGCAAAATATTTACACCTTGCCATTCCAGCCTTTTACAAAAACCAGTGGTTACCAAAACCATTTTCTATTATTTGAGGTAGTCGCCCACACCTAACCAATCAAGCAACCACAGACATAGTGTCCAGAGTCCATTGAATTCCAGCTGCGTTTCAACAAACAATAATGTAGGCACTATCATGCCATCATATGATATTTCTTGTTGAATAAATTATTCGTAAAATTACTTGGATTTCATTATTTAAACGGACACGGCTCATTCGAACCTTCAAACTTTGTCTACGTAATTTGGAGGTAAGGATACGATAGGTCAATAAATACACGAAATATTCATATGCCGGCTTCATATGCTTTGAAAAACACCTGCAAAAGTCACAGCGATTTTCCAGCCGTTTTCAATTGTTTGCCCAAAGTCAGACAAACGCTATGTATTGATACGATATCAGAAATAGAATACCACGGAACGCTCTTTTCTGTTCCATGTCCTGAAAATGGCTGATTTCTGTTTGGGACCCAAACATCTTGTTCATGGTTGCATTTTTCATTTCTTCAATGCGTCTTTTTGGATTATAGAATGCTCGTAGAAAGGTAGTTAAGTTATTTCTCGACCTATTTCAGTACCTGTACAAATTCAAAAGCGAATAATATTTTTCGTATTTACGAGCGCAAACCGCCATGTGGCTTTAATTAGGACTTTTTCTAAGATCAAATACCTTTAAAAAATGCATGTATAATAACTGAGAAGTATTTCAGGGTTTACCATACGATTGGATGCAGCTAGTCGGCTACCAGTGTTAATTCGCGACAACTGCTTTTATTTTGCCATCGATGATCTTGTTTGTGATCATGTCACTACCATTCCATTGTCTTGAGGTGGTAATACTATATTGCAATATGTCCAAAGACATTAGTTGTAAAGAACCAGACTGATCTGATTAAACAAAAATTATTCCGATTTAGTTTCTCATATCTTAGGGGTGGGTCCAAAATGGTTCGACTGGACATTTGTTTTTAATGAACAGATGTGGCAAGTGGCCAGGTAGCGGATTTAATTTTCGACCCAGGGTCTGCAAATTTTGTCAAGACCCAAATCTCCAGTCTAGCCCGCACAAACACAATCGGTAACTGAAATCTCTTAGCACAACGAATTGACATTCGCTTGAATAACTTGTTGCAAGTTGACTTGTTTTACCCTCGATGACAGGCAACATTCTACGCGCAACGTCAACTGTATGGAACAAGTTGTCGTAAATATTTTATGGCGTTTCCCGGATAATATCACTCATTTTAACTGGTTCAAAACATAGAAAAGCACTATTTTCACAATTGTCGACCTAACTGAGTTGATTCCTTATTACCGTCTGAATGTAGGGAAATGAAGGGTGTCTTCAGGTCAAATTCTACCCGCGATGTTTAGCGAAAATTCCATGTCATCTTGTCGGCTCCATCAAAACAGCTCCTCTGCTAATCACAGGTAAAATATTCGACTTGGATTCCAATATATGTATGGAACGTTGTTTTCTGTAGATGCGATTAACAGGAAGTTATGGGGCTACTACGAGTAATACAATGGAACGTACTCAGAGAGTTGTTCACCGCAAAAAGAATTTATTACTTCAAAGCATGTAATGTCGATAAACAGTGATTTTCATGCAGTTTCTTTAAAACATTTTGATTGATTAAATTACAATGGCGATAAACGTACCCTGTTTCGTTGCATATTCAGGGATTCGAGCATGAAAACAGTTTGTGAACGAGCCGGCTTAAACTGTGTTCATGCTCGAATCCCCGCATATCCAACTCAACATGTATGTTTATCTCTCTAATTGTCATCTCATTCGGTGATTTCTTCCATCTTACGCATTCTTTTGGCAGTCTATGATTTGCCTGCTGAACTTCAGAAGGTATATCCTTAGATTAGATGGCAAATTCTTCAAATAATTCAGATAGCCGTAATCAGTTTTAATAAAACTATAACATTTGGCAATCGACGGGGAAGATGTGTTTATGTCTGTCATCAATGCATCCCAATTACGTATTTAAAGAACCAGATTTATATTTCTAAATTCTATAGGTCACGGGCCCTTGGAGAAAATAGCAGATATACCAATATATATATACTGTACCAGTCAGTCACTGGTGTAGTATATATTGGTATATCGGCTATTTTCCACAGGGGCCTGTGCGTCGGGCATGTCTGTGTGATCCTATTTGATTGCTATTTAAAATCATATAGAGCATTTTTTTTACAAAAGATAACCATTGGGATTTAGTTTTGTTTGCTGAGTTCATCTCTTGAGACTGATAAACTAAGGTGCATACAAATATTCTTGGCTAAGTCGGAGCCGTCACTCGATGCGAGCTGTGACCAATATGTAAAAGCTCGGCGTGTTATTTCTATCGAGATAGGATGTCTTGCGAACTCTACATATACTGCATGGTTGTAAGTGTGGGTACTCAACTTTATAGGCGCAACTATCGTACATGATAATAGATGCTGGGTCTTTATAATTTTAGTTCGCCCATATCTCCCGGCAGGGTTTACCTACCTTGACGAATCGGTAAGACCGCTGCTAGCAGCGATATTTTACCCAATTTTGTGGACTATACCGCGATATTAAGATATATACTAAGCGAACATAGCAACATTCTGCCCTTATTAAGCATACAAAATATCGGACACAATTTGTGTAATTTCGTACCTTAATTTTGGAAAGTCCTACTAGAACCAACGAACTATATTGCGTTGCGAAACATTGTGATTTGGTTCTCCGTTTATTTTATCAACACAAATGTCTAAACGCACATGGACGACATTGTTACGACAACAATTCAATTCAATTCAATTATTTATTCACTCAAATCGTCAAATATGACACAATAGAGCTCGGTGGAATACAGTGCATATAATTTCTGTGCAAATTACAAAAGTGGTGCGCGTTGAAAATTACACATATTATAATAATACAGTTGATTGAGAACAGCCCATGGTTGTGCAAATGTCGGATTTTAATGTATTACGTATATAGTATGCCTCAGGAGTTTTTGAATAAAATCAGGACCCGTCTAATGAAAAGAGATAGGTTTTTCAAGGTTTGATGTCGTTTACAGTTAAAAAGTTCACTTAATTTGATGGTATTTGGTCGACAATAATAATATTTGTGTATGTATTTGACTCGCAGGTCTTTTAAACACGGGCATTGCAATATTACGTGGAATTCGTCCCCTATATTTGTACCGCATAGAGTACATAGTCTATCGGAATAATCTGAGTTAATCCATGAACCAGATTCGATTGGTAAGTGGTTGTTGCGGGTACGAAATTTCAGAAGTATTTGGACGGTGTCGTTTTTCACGAAAGAGAGGAATTTCTCTTTGGTGAAGTCGTGTTTTATAATTCTGTAAAAGGCATACTTATTTGAATTACACATTGTACCTCTCCATTCTTGAATGAATTGGTCTTCCAGCCTACACTTGACCGACTTCTTAAATCTGTCGAGACTAGATAATGTGTGGTTGATCCATATACCCCCCATTCCAAGTTCATTTAACAGTTTATGCACATTTGCAATCCATGGGTTGTTAACGTTAGATGAGTTGTAATAAGTGAGTAATATATAATACAGTATAAATGGTAGCCTATTGCAGTTCATTTGTATAAGTTTTCCCCAGTACGTTAAATTTCTTAATTTGATTTTCATAGTGATGGGGAATATTCCCAGTTCCCCATACACGAATGCTGAAGGTGTAGATTTTTTCAGATTAAGCAAAAATTTTAGAAACCATAGTTCTATTTTCTGGAAGCAGGATTGGTTTTCGAATGACCAAATCTCTGCTCCGTATGTTAGAATCGGGACAATTGATTTTTCGTAAACTTCGAGTGTGCTCTCTACAGTTAAGCTATTGGATCTCTTCTTATTAAGTAATGCGTACATCGCTTTTTTAGCTCTTTCACAGCGCATGTTTCTATCAAGAGAGAAGGAGCCATTTCTATGGAAGGTAGTTCCTAAATATGTATAATCTTTCACTGTTTCAATGTTATTGTTGCCGATTTTAAAAATATTATTATGTTTTTTCTTGCAGTTTCTTCCAAATATTAGTACTTTAGTTTTTGTTACGTTGATATCTAGTTTCCACTGCTTACAGTAGTTAGAGAATTTGTGAAGGGCATAATGGAGATCGTCGGCTGAATGTGCCAGTATCGTCCGCATATATCAGGATAAAGAGCTTTATGTAAAACTCGCTGTCGAAATCTGATATATCTATACCATTATAACCTGATTTTTTCAGTGAGCTTTCGATATCGTTGACGTATAGGGCGTATAGCAGAGGTGATAAGTTGTCTCCCTGTTTTAGGCCCACATTACTGTTGATGAAGCTTGATTCGTGCGTTTTCGTGCGAATACAGAGTTTCAGGTTATTATACAATGCTTTTATAACTGCAAGGATGCATGGCAAAAACCGTAAAAAAAAACTATGGCTTCGATTCTCCATTCTGTCATTAAGATTTTAGTGCGGGCATTGTTCTCAAAGCACATAGGAAATTTGACTTTGGGCGATCGGTTTTCGCTATTTGGCTGGAAAACCCCACGCTAAATAAAGACACCACAGACTAGTAGTACCCAGCCGGTGACAGAGTCAGAAAGGACGTATGACTGGTGCGCTCTGGTATGATTGCCAAAGAACCAGATCTCGCTTTCATGCGCCAGAACATGTGGAATAATTTGTATCGAATATCTCAAGCATTTCATCAAGGGGAGTTTCAGTCTACAACATTACAGTGAACCAACGTACAATAAATATTGTAAACATTCATATTGTTGACCATCCAATTATAGCTGAATACAATCCAATGCATTGATTCTTGGGTCTTACAACTTTATTTCGAATTGTGTTTGTTTTTTGTATCTCGCCGTGGCATGGCCTGGCGATTGAAAGCATATATTGAAAGGGTACTAAACCCAAACTATTGATGCCAGCAATAAAACAGACAACTGCGTATATGACAAACGAATTAGCATGCAAATGTGTCTTATATATCTGCAGTACACAACTGTCAAAACAACTATTGACTCGTTTTTATGCTGACAGTTTGCTATTTGGAGACAATGGTATGTCCATACAGTGGCAAGTCTGCGCGGCATTTTTTGCAGGGATTTTCTACACGATGCGATATTTGTTGCGCGATATTTGTCGCAGACCCCGGCGACGTAAGATCTGTGTGCGCACACGGTACGATTCAGTCGTGCGACTTCTGTTTTGATCAATTATGGTAGACCACCGCCCACGATGCGATCGGATCGTACGACCTGGTTGTTTACCTTCTCGTGAATGCAATGGGTTACCGTATTATTAACGTGGTATATAGGTTATTTGTATAAGTCTTTATTATATGACTACCACTAATCCCTTAAAAATACCACTATTGTTTGGCGATACATTCCGAGCAGTCGGAAAACGCTTGTCTGGTCGTGAGCCGTATCGGTATTCTATGAATTCTGTATCACTATCCTTTGAATTCCGTATCAGTATCCCGTGAAATTAGGTCACCGGAAGTTGGGAACTATTTATCAGGTGTGTTCGTTTGAAGCATAAACGGATTAAATTTGTTCGAAAATTAAACTGTTAAAACTTATTACGAAAGATTTCTTTTGTATTATTACGCGTTTGTGCAAATCACCCCCAAATTCAACATAGTTCCTCGACCTTGGCCTTAAATTGGGAGTTTCGGGTGATGACTGGGAATGTTTAATGGAGTACTTTTGCCTGGGTGATGACATGGGTTGGTGTAACGAAGGAGTTTTGCCCTTTTTGAGATGGGATGAACCAAAAATGTGTCATATAATAAACGCTTTATCAGTACAGTGAAGTGATACTGCAACCCATATCACTTCACTGTACCGACAATGTGTATATATTTGTATTTATCGCAGATATTAAATACTAATTTCCAATTAATATTATAAGTGTTTGTAGTTCTATACCTGATTTAATTCCCCGCACGAATTCACAATCAGATATTATTTTGACCCCAATTTGCTGGTGTCGAGTCCATGTACCTGTTTCAATTGTTGTATTCTAGAGGCATGAATGTATTCCGCCGTCCAAAATATCCCGCTATTCTGACTTTGAAGGACACTGTATGGACGCCATGTTGTGTAAGAAAACGTGATCACATTAATAGTTTAATCTGATTGGCTACTTCGAATAAATACACGTATACCTGAACTACCTTTCTATGTCTGTGTCTCGGAAAGACGCATTGAAGTCATAAAGATACAACTTTGAACACGGCGTTTGAGTCCCAAAAGAAAGCAGCCATGTGGACGCCATCAACAGAAAAGTGCCGTCTTAAATGTGTTAGAAATAAAGAGCATTTGTATCACTTGTTTCAATGCCTGCACGTCTGTGATCCCGGCGACCCCATTCCGGTGGGGTGGGTTTCTACGACACACTCGCAATGTTAGAATCTACTAAAATCACACCTAGACACCAAATGGGCGGGTTGAGCTGTTAGCTTCATCCCCGAAAACATACGGCAATGGCGGCATATCGATGGTTAATTTCCAGGCTTCGTGGGCTATCCGCCCTTATTTATTCGTGAATATACTCGACGGTACATGTGGTTCCCCATCATATATGTGTAGAGTTCTTATCGGTATGAGAGCGACATTGAAATTCTGCCACGTTTGGGGTTAATAGCGGCACTTTTGTGTGGCCTCGACCCCCTCCGTGCGTGAATGGGTGTTCCATGACGCCACCGAACTGTTATGGCCACTAAATTCACCCGTAGACGCCACAAGAGCGGCCAGGGCGGTGTTTAATCGCGGTGTTCTAAAGTGTCTATACGATGCATGTAATGGGGGGCAATAAAGATGTATATGTAAATAAATCTCTTTTCTTTGGCAGGTTTAGTGGCAGGTAACTGGCTATTAATCGAGCAGGATAGAACTCAAGACAACGCGGAGTTTTGTTGTCAGAAATTGGGCCTGACTTTGGTCCAACTGGATAGTGCACCGGAGCTAGACGACATTACCACAATGATCGAGACACTTGTTAATTACGAGGAGGACCAGGACGACAGGTTTGTATTACCTAATTAATAATAGGGAACCAACAAGTTGAATGAGGTGATATTGTTTTAAAACCGATGAGAAAATATGTGTTTAATCCAAGATTATCTGAAAGACCCTCAAAAGATGCCGTTGATTACCCAAATAACCCCTAAAATGCACACGAAACCTGAACCACAGCCTGGTAACAATAACGATCTTTCGCACAATGAACTATTGTCGGTACTGATAAGAATTACGAATAGCTAATAGTAGTCGCAAATTTTCGGACAGTCCAAATACATGTTCGCTGAATTGACGACTATGAGTCCGTTTGTGGTAAAATCGTACCGTTGAAACTTCTTTCCGATCGCAGTAAAGTTCTGTTTAATTGCACTCAAGTCGCCATGTCACACATAATTGAGACACAATGAAAGGGGATGGCATGCTAAATCAACAAATGTCTATTGTAATATAATGGGGTGGGGATTGAGAAGCAGTCACACCACATGGCGGTATCAAGGGTTGAGTGGGTTTAGGTGTGGGTGGTTGTCAAAAGTGGTATATAATTGTGAGATATACCGGTAAGCATCAGGGTGGTTTCCATCATACGCTGGGCTTCGCGCAGGAAGTTTGCAATATCGGTTATGGTGTTTCTATTCTTTGTGTTTAATTTGTGTGTATTTAGCCGAGTATAGTAAAATGTTTCAGATGTTGTTTCTAATGTCAAGATTCTGACATTTCAGTACAATATGATATTCGTCGCCTAGCTCTTGGTTGCATAATGTGCATTTTCTGTCGGAATAGCTTTTATTCAACGGATTGTCTATGATTTCTGGTTCTAAATTTTGTTGCTTGATTTTCTACAGTGAATTAGTTTTCTCTCCCGAAATCGGTTTTAATTATTCTGTAAAAGACCCCTTTGGTCGTTTATGATATACTTCCCCTCCATTATCGGATGTAAGAATCAAATACGCGTCGTTTAATCAAATTATTAAAAGATTTTATCTCGGATACTGACTGATTTATCCATAAGTGATAGACCAAGGTAATTGTGTTGTCAACAGTTCATACATGTACAGATAGATTAAAACTTTGTCATTCGTAAGACTCTCGTGTTTTACGGCGACAAATGATTTGATGGCCAATATGATATATAAATTAAGTTCACATGGGGATTACAATTTTAAGACAATCTCATATTCAACGCCAATATTTATGACCAGAGAAATGACCTCGGACTTATTTCTCAGGGCCACCAATCTCTGTCGCGTAGTTACTATTTTTGGTATACAAATGGCGGACGGAATTATTTCACCTCAAAGTAAGTACTGAGCTTTAGTGTTCTGTTACCCGATAGCAGACCGTCAGAGAGAAGGCGGAAAGATAATAAATTGGTAGGATTTGATAAATTTCCATTAAACAATTCGAGTTCTTCATGATGCCTTCCCAACTAATCTAATTTGCCTCTTGTCGACACATAGCAAATTGCGACTACGATCATACAATTTGACTCTAATATATTTGCGAATGTCTGTCTGTCTGTGTTCTATAGAAATTCACAGGGGACCATCTAGATGATACCAAAGGGTCTACTAGGGGTAACTTTTTACTAGAAAGATAATGGTGCGGGTTAGAATTGTCTAAATTGACGCCGTTGTTGTCAGGGCAAGAAAAGGGGAGGGACACATTTTTTTCTCGCCCATTTCCACGAAACTTACATATAATCATCCCCATGATAAAAAGAATCTTAATGGTGTGGTTTAAATATGTCAAAAGTGGCGTCGTTCGAGTCAGGGATGTGCGGAATGGGAGAGGGGCACAAACATTGATAAAACTAATTTTAGCGCCGATTTCCACCAACTTGATATATATTCTTCTTTATGATACAAGGAATATAATTGTGCGATTTAAAGACGCCAACTTGGTGTCGTTTGGATGAGAAATTGGAGGGAGCACTAAATTTGATAAGAATGAGTTTTAGTGGATTGCCACCACACTTATACAACATCATCCCGTGGCATGTGGAGTCTAATTGTGTGGCTTAAATCTGTCAAAAGTGGCCTTATTCGAGTCAGGGGTCCACTGAAAGGGGGAGGGGCACTAAAATTGATACACAATCGGCTGAATTCTGGTCTCAGGTCTAGACCACCCTAATAGTCTGGTCGATAAAAGGTTTGACCTTGAAAACATTTGGAGTTGGTTTTTATTCCATTTTGAAGAGGAATATTTCCTCTACAACATATCCAAAATCCGCTAAAATCCGCATTGAGCAAACTTTTTTACAGAGATTTAAAAAAATGTTCATTTTTCGACCTTGCGAAGTACGTTTTTCTACAATATCCCTCATCGGCGACACCAGAACTCATTAATCCTCCATCCGATATATAACAGTTTATGTAAAAGAGTATAGGGGGCGAATAGAGTGACAAGGACAGAAAACAATGCAATCGCGGCGATGAAATGGCTGTCAAAATGGCCGCAACTACAATCCATGCTACGATGAAAGCAACATATTGGATAACCCCCTATAAGCGAAAATACACATTTGTAATTTACAAGAATGTTGTTATATATCTTTAAAGGTACACATATAATTAAAACAGATCTATCTGAATGATTTATCGATCACTGCTACGCACGTTAACCCAATGATTTACGTTCGGGTTTTTCTTATTAGAATACATCCAACAGTCGGACCAAAAACAGTTATTTTGGGCATGCAACACACGAAGTAATATTTCGTCACACAGTGCGTGGTAGTTTCCTTTTGGAATGATGATTAATTACTGAATGTAAAGCAGAAACTGAAGTGCCCACCCTATCTGTGTAAATACTAGTTATATTTCCAGAAATTTCAACACTCTCCGTGACAATAAACCATACACGTATGTCATAATGCTGATTATACTGTCAAGAACACTTATCTCTTCAACAGAATAGTACCCTATCTCACTAGATCGAAGAGACTGTACGTCGTACATTTTATTTAGTACTAATTTTCATGGTGCTCCCAAACCGGTTTCTTAGTAGACAATTCTGTTCAAATTACTTCAATCGGCACTTTGCAACATGAATATGTACCACGCAATACACACTATTAGCTGTCAGTATCTTGTTGTTTGAAATGATGGTACCATTGCCACCCACATACTTGCGCTAAATATCAGGTCATCAGCGTTTACAGTTATTAGTTCTGCGTTTAACATTCACTCAATGTTGCTATTTATGGTTTTGTATGCAGCAGATATGTGTAACATTATGGAGAATGGGTAAACGCGGCGATGCGGTTGCAGAAAAGGTCGTACGTTTCGCGTATATGTGGCCTTAGTGCATTTAAGTGCACATAATTTCCAGGTATAAAGACAGTCTCTGTCATAGAGTATGTAGGCAAATTGTGTTATGTTGAGAATTTATTGAAGATAGTCTATTGTAATCCTTTGTATTTTGATAAATTGCGTTCATGGTATACCACCGTGTATTTTTGTGATAAAAATGAAATATTCGTGTTTAATCACTTGACCGGAGGCAACTATGACTACTATTTTAAGACACGGACAATAGGATCTACACATTTTACCTAGTACCATATGAATAGCTCTCATACTGTTCTATAGTAGTGAATTTTGACAGACTGAGTGTTGTAGATTCAAAAATAAATGATTATCGGTCACATTCGTGAAACTGTTTTCATTACATATATTTCTGCTTCTAGAAAAGGTCACACAATGAGTACACCCCTATTAGATCACATTTAACTGTTTTAATACACATATATTACAAGATTCAAGATAAACAGTACAGATAAAACTGCGTTATTCTTCTATTTCTTGGCGCCCAAAAAGTCCACATTCAATCGTTGTATGAGACCTGGCTTTCGGTTGCTCTATCGCGAGATACATTAGAGAGAATTCTTACATACTATTATTAATAGCTCCCCTTATACTCTGAAATCATTCTTCCTCGTATAATTCGACGGCCTGTTCGTTCTTGTATAACCAGCTATTCAATTTTCCGCAAATTGTAAATTTCATTGGATTTTGTCCATTTTGGCGGCCATTTTGGACAGACATTCTACCGATATGGTTTACGACTAAGGATTGTTTGTGTGGATTTTATTTTATTACTAATTTGGTATTTGTTGGCGCACCTACCACCGAAATTCAGGATTTTTCTATACCAACTGCCATCATGGACGCCATCTTGTATTACAGAAAATGCTCAAAGCGGATTTTAGCGGATTTTGGATATGTTATAGAGGATATATTCCTCTTCAAAATGGAATAGAAACAAACTTAGTCCCAATTTTTTCTAGGTTGACCCTAAAATTTTAGTTTATCGACCAGACTATAATAATCACGGTGTTCCATGTCAGGACTTGGTCTCGCGAAACCACCTGGTCGCAAGCTGGGATCGGCGCATTGTTGTACAATCAACGACAATCAATGACAATCTATGGACAAAAGCGTGCTGTGCGCTGCATCGAGATTGGTGTGTTGGTCTCCAAACCTTAGCACGTGAAAGCGACTTATATCCGTGTTGTATAGCGGTATCTGTATGCCGTCGCCGTTCGACAGGGATCACGGGGCATGGTGGTGCGGATTTCCACCCCATATGTGGATGTCATGACATTGTCAGTTTTACGGGTGGAGGAAATTCACCGAGAAACACGCCGCTGTGTGTAGAAATACCGACCCCGGAAAGGGACCGACAAACTTGCCCAGATACACGAATCAGATTATCATCACTTAGAGTGGATCGCGAATCCGCGCTTGTCGGCATTCGAACCAGCTTCGTCACCGCTAGATGGCAAATGGCGGCATAATGCCCATAATGCCCCGAGCATTCTACCGACGGGACTACCGGCGTCCTTTACAATCAATGTATAGTGTACAACATTGTTTGTTCAGATCAAGAACCAACTATATATTGTTCAACTTTGCGTCAAAATATTACACATAAATTACATTCATCTCTTGAAAACATTTCGAACCATTATTATAGGGGATATCAGGTGGGAATTTCCAACAACTGGAAATAGTGAGGTACTTGTTGGAAATTTTCAATAATTCATTGGGGTGAGGGGTGGCATGTGCAATGTAATTTCGCGGACTTGGGAATTTGCAATAAGTTGAAAAATTTTAAAGATTCTAAATAACTATCGCCGTGATTGAAGTTATTGAAAATAATTTTCCAGAAAATATAATGGTCACAACGGGGGGGGGGGGGGGGGGGGGGTGTTAGTGGTATCGGAAAACAAATGGGTGCGTTGTATCACACTCCCGATAACAGATATTTCCATTGCCATGTAAAAAAAATTCAAATCCATGTTTAAAGATAAATTATGACTAATAAACCAATTTGAAATGTCAAGGCTTAAGAAACTGGTCCAAATAAATCATTAATCAAGAGCAGGGGGTCCCATGCATTTAATTTAATTCAATTTAATCGGACATTTCCTTATTTTGAACCACTTTTTTCGTTCTGTCTTAATATAATTTTGAGAGTTTTAGCTGTTATATTGTATATCCAGTCCAGCAATAATGTATTCTCAAATGATGAATTAGTACTATCAAAACTAGCTCCGACCTCAATTCATTTCAGAAACACGGAACGAAAGACACCCGCATCCAATGCGGATTACGTTCCGATTGCAAAACTACTATCATTCCCTATTTATCCGTGTCAACCAAACCCATCGATAACATATTATAAACAAGGGGTACGCATCTAAGATGCTTTTGTCGAGTTTTTTGGCAGTCGAACCAAACTTCTGCCAATAAGGTGCACAACTCCGGGAAAAAAGGCCGGACGGTGGTATATTATTGCAATAGACCTATATACCAAATATCAATTGAATCCATTAATATTTCATTGAGTTATCGCACTAACGGTGATAAAATTGTTATTAAACTAGACAAACTAAGACCCATAACTCCGGAAAAAAAATTCGGACAAACCAGGTTTTCGAACTCGTCCGAGATATTGTTGCAAAAGACTCATATACCAAATATTGTTTTAATCGGTTAATATTTCATTGAGTTATCGCGCTAACGGTGATAACATTGCTAAAAATAGACAAACTAAGACCCATAAATCTGCGAAAACAATTCGGACAAACCTGGTTTTCGAACTCGTCCGAGATATTGTTGCAAGAGACTCATATATCAAATATTGTTGAAATCGGTTAATATTTCATCGAGTTATCGCGCTAACGGTGATACAATTGCTAAAAATAGACAAACTAAGACCCATAACTCCGGGAAAAAAATTCGGACAAACCTGGTTTTCGAACTCGTCCGAGATATTGTTCCAAGAGTCTCATATACCAAATATTGTTGAAATTGGTTAATATTTCATTGAGTTATCGCGCTAACGGTTATAACATTGCTAAAAATGGACAAACTAAGACCCCTAACTCGGTGAACAAAATTCGGACAAACCTGATTGTTGAACTTGTCGGAGATATTGTTGCAGGAGACTCATATACCAAATATTGTTGAAATCGGTTAATTTTCATCGAGTTATCGCGCTAACGGTGATAAAATTGCTAAAAATAGACAAACTAAGACCCATAACTCCGGAAAAAAAATTGGGACAAACCTGGTTTTCGAACATGTCCGAGATATTGTTGCAAGAGTCTCATATAACGAATATTGTTGAAATTGGATAATATTTGCGTGAGTTATCGCGCTAACGGTGAAAAACTAAAAACAAGTTATCAAAGATGGATAACTCATGTCAAAAAGTTCGGACGTGACCCATTTTCTACAGGCAGTAAATAGTCATTGGGAGCAACTCACATACCAATTTTTTTTTTAATCCGTTCACAAATGTCAAACTTATAAGGCATTCTTTAGGTCCGCCCGCCGCCCGCACGCCCACCAACCGTCCCTCGTCAAACCATAAGTCGAGTTTTTGAAAAACTCGACTAATAATAGCACGAAAATCTGACTTAATCCATCTAACGGTAATATGCTTTCAAACACGGCAAGGTTGTTATAAATAAAACTCCACTGTAAAGCCAGATAAACGCACTCATGATTTACAATCAAATTACCAATCTGTATCGTTACTGCGAAAACAGAAAAAGGTATTCTCGTCTCAGGTTCAAGTCTCGGTTTATACAAAAATCTCAGACCAGGGGGGTACTAGGTCTCAGTTGTAGACTATTACCTATAACACACATACTTATCGATTATATTACATTTTGTCCAGTTCATATATAATTATAATCTTTCTTCTACACGGCATATCAATAAAACACAATTCCTATTTGGTTAATATAAAGATAAATGCTTCCAAAACATACATATGTTTCTGTTACCAGAACTTGTACGTTACCACATGGTTCGAATTATTAACAGACCGACACAGGCTTGAATGACAATAAGAAGGCAAACCATGGTTTACGTAAACCTGAGTTTCAAAAAGACGAGAATACGGACCAGCGCTGACCAATAATCTCAGATTACTCGCCTCAAAGCTGGGTAACACATGGCGATCACCGTGGTTTCGGCCTGGTCTAAAGTATAGTTTACATGAAACCCTGGTCTAGACCAGGGACCAGAATTCGGCCGAATATGTTTAGCGCCAATTTCCACCAAATTGATACACGTTCTTATCCACGATACAGGGAATCTAAGACGCCACATTGGTGTTGTTCGGGTGAGATGGGGAGGGGAGGGGTGGGCACCATATTTGATAAAAAAACATTTAGTCACCGATTAGAACCAAACCATGATATAAGGAGTGCGATTGTGTGTTCTAAGGATGTCACAAGCGGGGCCATTCGAGTCAGTGGTGCATAGAGGTGAGAGGGACACAACAATGATAACAATATGTTTAGCGCCGATTTCCTCCAGATTGATACATATTCTTCTCTGTGATACGAGGAATCTAATCGTGTGGGGTTTTTTTTTAGATACACCAAATCGGTGCCCTTTGGGTCAGAGATGTGTGGACCTTAAATTTGATACGAATTTGTATACGAAGCCGTTACATATTTACTTATCTCTTACTAGTTATGAATCGGCGCGTGCTACATATCACTCTTGTCATCGCGCCTTCACATTATTCAGGCGGATTAATCACCAGACAATGCAAACATTGCTTTGTTCATTAAAGTTAAATTCGTTGCACTAAAGAAATTAGACACAAAAACAAAGAGGCAAATTGTGGGAATATAGTTTCCGTCGCCAGCCCCAGAGCACAATACTGTCGTATACGGTTGTGAAGCGTCTCAGCCAACGCCGTGCACGTATGCATTTTACATGCATTTTTCAGCTTCTTTTAAAGATGTTGATTTGTTGACGAGGCATAAAGCTCTAGTTTTTATTTTTCATGTGATATATATAAAAGATCTTCAACTCGTTATGTTGGGATATAAGATTTTATGAAACTCGTTTGATAAATTTGATTCGCAACTCGTCTACGACTCGTTGTGAATCAATGTTATTAAACTCGTTTCATAAAATCTTATATCCCAACATAACTCGTTGGAGATCCTCAAATATATGTGCATCAAAATGTGCTGGTAAAAAAACCGTGCGAAGAAAAGGTAATATTCTCCTTCAAGTTCTGCAATTTTATGTATCTGTCGTCTGCTTTTATCACCTACAAATCAATTATAGGTCTTTCCGATGACCACTTTTTAACTGACTGGGAGAATCAATTTAGTAAAGATGTTTTAAAGATGCCCGATCCGTTTTATTTTAAGTTTGTAAGCTGGAAATTGGTTTCGAAAATGTTGACTAATCTGGTGTCCAATCTACGGAAGCATGGATGAGAATAAAGCATTACTTACTTACTTAACCTATTTTTTTTTAAATCCACGCCCACCATTGGCATACTGACGCCGACCTTCGGTGAACATATAGTTACGCCGACAAGACAATCGGCATATACATATTCAGAGCATCGGCGTAAGTGCGGGTGTAATATGCATGCATGTGTGTACGATCGGCGTAACTTCGCCTATAATCGGCTAGTAACGCCGATGGTCGGCGTAGAATTTGTGTTGTAGGTGGCGGTTCCATGCTTCCGTACACATCCGACCGTGCATCTTTTATTAGAAGGCATAAGAGTAAAAAAATAAATATATATATATATATATATATATATATCTAATCATGACATTAAATCCCATTTCAGCTTTCATCCAATAGAACAGACACCAATTCTAGCCGACGAAGACCAAACCGATTCAATACGCCTAGAACGCGAAAATCATTGGATGGGCGTACTTAAAACATATCTTCCGTTCGGACTTAACATTGACTACAAAGGTGTTTCTCGAAATTTCTTGTGCTTTCCTCTGATCTACAATCGTAGAAATGTTGAAATCGCAAACATTTTCAGAAAAAAACTTTGCATTATTAAACACTAAATTGACCGAGCCTCTCGACAAACGGGTTATTATTGCCTACAAGAAAAATCCCAGTTTGAGAGATATGCTCGTTCGATCTAGACTCAGACCTTGATTAACACGCAGTTCAATTAGCTTTTTGGCAATTTCAACATCATTATCCTTTGTTTGTGCTCAACACAATATTTTATGTCAATTTCCGACACAACCTAACAAAATTTAGCTAGTTCCATAGAAATAATAACATAAGAAATCGGATAACCGACCTGTGCCAGCGCTCTCCACACTTTCCATATAGAGAGAGAGAGAGAGAGAGAGAGAGAGAGAGAGGGGGGAGAGAGGAGAGAGAGAGAGAGAGAGAGAGAGAATATGAAATGAGTGTTTCTCTCATATGATATTTATGAAACGAGTCTAAGAATTTTCAGTTTTCTCTAGCCTCCGGCGAGATAAAACTGAAAATTCGTGACGAGTTTCATAAATATCTTATTAGAGAAACACGAATTACATATTCTATTTATGATATGACACCTATAAATTGATTATGATGTCCAAAACACACACAAATCACTAAATAGCTATATGACATCGGCAGCAAAAGGTTAATGTGACGTCACTTCATTGCACTGGAAGCCCAATTACACCTGGTGAACTAGCAGAAATAATATGCACACGAAGATATAGTGCGCTATTCTGTTCTCAGTTTTTGACATTATATCGTATGTTTATTAGATAAATACGAATTACGTATTATATTTATCATATAACAATGTCCAAAAATATATATTTCAAGATTATAATTGCGAGTTTGATTGACGCGCACGAATTTAACCTGCATTTAGTCAGAGATGCGGCTCGGCCCCCGGCTGCCATTCAGCCAATCAGAACACACTTTTTGTCAACAAACCAATTATCGGAAGGTGATATGAATTAGTAATTGATATGAAATTGATTTATGACATAGTTTCCAACGTAAATAATGATTGAGTCATATGATAAATATATATATGTAATAAATTAGATTGTCGTATCGACTAAGGTCATAACTACTGACATTTTCTCCAATGAAGTAACAGTTTGTGTCCACATTACCAGACTTTCATAACTTTGAAGCTTCAAGTGATTTTGAGACAGAGCACATTTGTTTTTGAATTTTAATTGGTATTCGAACCTCGGTGCGTTACGGCGACTGCGCCTTGCGACTCAACCCGACATGCTTTATTCTCTGATCTAATGTACATAAATTGATTTTGAGAAACTCCAATGTCAATACCACAAGGGTGGCCGTGTGATATTAACATCGGAGTTTGAGTCGCAAGTCGCGCTCACCGTCGCGGGCCAGGGTTCGAATCCCACCCAGTCCAAAAAAATGCATCGTCTCAAAAGCACACGCAGCTTCTAAATATAGTCCCAAGCATGTACACATGGCAACGAGCGGCATGTCTCGGAGACAAGTAAATATAACATGCAAATGTACCAAACATCTACCATATACATATCACCTCTTAGTTCGCTGATCCATTTGCATTGTAGAGAATGGCCATCGCCAATACGGACTGGCCTAACACATAAGACAGCATCGACAAGTTTCGGATTGACTGATTTCACATGGTCAGATGGGACAACCCCTTCGGGTTTCCACTTCAAGTGGACTGATGGGGAGCCACACACTGGACTGAACGACTCAAATACCAACCACTGTCTGGTGCTGAAACACATGAATATAAACGGGAAACATGAATACAGAGGCGCGTTAGCCAAATGCGACAAGCAACATAAAGACTCCACCTATCTCTGTGAAGGTTTGGAACGAATCAATTATTACGCCACAAGGTGGTGTAAGCTGTATTACAGTTTTTCATGTTGAGCGGACGATCGGTAATCCACTGGGCGAATGTATTATGGTTAGGTATTTTTTCGTACTTGAGTAAAAAACGTACCGATAGAGTGACGATAGTCCAACAAAGATTAGCACATGTTTTTACGTCACCGGTGTAATTGTGGGGACATGTTTCTATTATGAAGGTTCGCTATCCCGAAGGTCCACTATTCCGAAGGTTCTCTATTCTGAATACTTGCTATTTCGAAGGTTCACTATTCCGAAGGTTCTCTATTCCGAAGGTCTTTGTTATTTTTAGGTTAATTCTATATTCTAAAGTATTGAGAGGGTTCATTATCACGAAGATTCTTTTTATGGAATGTGCGCTCACTGATCCTGCGCGCATACCGATACAGATACAGGAGGAAATAACTTAGAACATTAAATGTGATTTTGTTTTGTTTTGCTGGTTTTCTTAAGATTTAATGTGATTACGTGGGCCCATACCTTTGAATTATTGGCATATAATATGAATGTTGTGGTATATATGGACCCTCCTGCATTGGGACATGACACAGGTACAGTTGACTTAAGTGCTGTTCTGTGCGGGCTCCAATTTGGGGTTCAATATTTTAAGGGCCAAATTTAGAATTTTATGGGCCCATACCTTTGAACTCTGGGGGGGGGGCATGTCTCTATTCCGTAGGTTCACTATCCCGAAGGTACACTATTCCAAATTTTCTCTGAATGTTCGCTATTCCGAAGGTTCACCAATCCGAAGGTTCGTTATTCCGAAGGTTCTCTATTCCGAAGGTTTTTGTTATTTTAAGGTTAATTCTATATTCTAAAGAATTGAGAGGGTTCATTATCACGAAGATTCTTTTTATGAAGGAAATAACTTAAAACATTAAATGTGATTTTGTTTTGTTTTCGCGGGTTTTCTTGAGTTTAATGCCATTAAGTATGACCTTATTTCTCATTACATATTCACGCCAAGTAGCCCACACAATTGCTATGTTTCCATGCAATTTAATGTCATTACGTGTGACCTAATATCTCAATAATCTGAGGCAAGAGTACGCCTGCTAAAGGCGAATTATAACAGTGGGGCTATAACGCACAATTAATACTGGAGGCTATAACAAACTGCGCAGCAGAATATCGCTGAATAGACGAGTATGAGATGAGCCTAACTGCAATTGTGACTTCGTTTAAAGGCCCACTTAATTTTCGAGTCATTGATTTTTGTTATAGTATATACGGTTTTAATAACAATTTATGCTATAAAATTTGAATAAAATACTATAATTCATCACCATTTGAAATGCAGAATACTTCTATCTCCTAGTTTGAAACACCTTTAAAATACCGCGACAAGTCGTGCGTCGTATATATGGCAATTAGCAACTAACATGTCCACTTCGGCTTTCCATAGATTTCAACGTAATTTTATACTTAGGGGTATTTGTGTCCGGGAAGTGTTTTGGACGGGTCAAATCGTGACCCCGACCTGATATTGATCGTTAACACTGTCAATGCAAGGTCAATTTGGGTAAAACGGACGAATTTCGGCGAAATTTGATACCTAGGGATACTTTTGTCCGGGGAGTGTTTTGAACGGGTCAAATCGTGACCTCGGCGTGATCTTGACCTTCAATGTGGTCAATCAAAGGTCAAATCGGGTAAAACCGATGGATTTCGACGAAATTTGATACCTATGGGTACTTTTTGTCGGGGGAGTGTTTTGGACGGGTCAAATCATGACTCCGACCTTACCTTGACCTTCAAAATTGTTAATTAAAGGTCAAGTGGGGTAAAACGGACGGATTTCGACGAAATGTGTTACCTAGGGGCATTTTTCTACGGGGTGGGGGTGTTTTGGACGGGTCAAATCTTGACCCTGACATGACCTTGACTTTCGAAATAGTCAATTCAAGGTCAAATCGCGCCTTTCGCCGGAAATCAGATGGGAAACGGCCCGGACGAAGTCGGGCCCATCAGCTTGTGTAGTAAAGAAGACAGTTTGAAGAATGTAATGTATAACACGAGAAACGGGAAAACTTGAAATATGAAAGTATGCAAATTTCCCACATAAAATTTGAAAGCTAGTTTATAGTATAATTATATTATAATTTATACTTATGGCTAATAATATGATATTGGTGGCGTTACCATTTCTGACTATGGTTTTCTTGTTCGTCCTGGCTAGTAACGACGTTAACTATCGTGTCAACGACTTTGCAGCATGTTCTTGGTGTCTCACACACCGTTAGATCTTCATACAGTTAGACCGTACTTCTTGCGTTAACCATTTCTTGACGGGAGCAGCAATGGTGCCGCATTAAAGATAATGTACCAGTGCATACTATTATATATGCGTCTCCCATATTGAGCCTCACATATATAAGATAATGCACTGGCTTACAAGGTCGCGGTACATATTGTTGGCCAGCGTACATTAGAGAATGCATTAGCACGGTCTTTTCTTTATTAAATACTCATTGTAGTTCCATCCGAAAATGTTCAGATTACAAGTTCAACAAACTGACATAAGTCGTTTGTTGAACTTATTATACTAAACATTTCCCACCAATGGAAACGAAGCCTTCTGCATGTGGGATATTCTTTCGTGTATATGTCGTATGCTCATATTTCCTGAACAAATAATTTTATAACTGAATAGATTTCTCCTTCGTATCTTGTAAAGATAGGGTTAAAGAAATTTAGATTGAAGTTTTGTTGAATTTTTACTCACAAGGCCCAACTAGAAACTTCCCGCCCCTACATAAGGAGTGCCTCCCTGAACGGATATTGCTATTTGCTATCCAGATTATGTCTACATAAGTTATGAGAAACATAAACTTTCCATAGTTAGAGCAATTCTCCTTAGTGATATAAACGCTCTTTATTGTCACCATGTCAGAAATAGACTAACACGGAACGCTCTTTGTTGTTTAATGACAGCTGATGAGAAGTCAGAAAATGTTTTCTAAATTATACAACTTGAATAAGTTTTTAATGTAGAACCATTAAGGCCACATCATCTCACATCGCGGTTTGCGCTCCAAAATATACCATACCTAACAATATTCACTTTTGAATGTTTCCAGGTATCTAAATAGGTCAATACATACTGTTACTACCTTTCTACGAGCATGATATGTCCAAGAAAGACGCATTGACGATGTTTGGGTTCAAACAAACAAAGCAGCCATTTGCACGGCATTGATCAGACAAGAGCATTCTGTGTTAGTCTATTACTGATATGGTAGCTATAAAGAGCGTTTATTTCACTTTTGTGCGAATGGAAAAAAAGGATTTCTCAGAGCATATGAAGTCGGTATATCAATATTTAGTGTAATTGTCAACATATCTTAAACCTCCTACCAAATTAAGTAGACATAATTTGGAAGCTCGAATGTTCATTTAAGAAATGAATGCAGTTGATCGTGTTTTTTTGAAGGATATATAGCACAGCGACACACCACTCAATAAAACGCACTCAAATTACATTCATTTCTTATATGTATATAGCTTTTTGATGATTAATTTCTATAAACTCAGCTTAGTTTTTCTTCTGAAATATATCTGTAGTTTGGATATTATACATGTACCATACATAACTGTAAGTTAGCCCAATATTCTATCTGTGGCTGATCGATCATTTAGTCTATGGTCGCACACTCAAACATATCCAATTATTCTATCTACCGCATTTAATCATCTGGCTCAACAATATGTCACCTAGGTTTGTGTAAGGGTGTATTTTAGGAAATTAAACTCTTCACCTAATTGGCAGTTGACAAATCACCGAACACGATTCAGTGTAACACACCGACTATCCAAATATATATACGTGAAATACATATATCTGTATTACGAAGTCGTTTATATACTCAATTGTCATTTAACAGAACCTAGTTACCCGGTCGTGCCAATTGCTGATATGGACTACGACTGCAACGACCACATGACGGCTAAACTGATTGAACGAGGGATTGAAAGCAACGGTAAGGGTAAATCAACACCGGGCGCGAGCGTGCTATCTGTATGGCTGTTTTATGTCGTCCGTAGCGGTTCAATGCGCGCGATTTTTATATTCACACCGAAAGCGACTGGATCGCTTTATCGCGCGCGATGGTTTGGGTAGATAATAGTTTGTGTGCATCATTTACAGGCAGGTCACAAATACAATGTATATGGACATTTTAATGAGAATTTGCAAAACATGTGCATGTAAGAGTTTTTCAAAATCATTTAATTGTCAATTATACTATATGTCAAGTGGAATGGTGCACGGGCTTCCTAAATTCTCATAGCCATTTCGGTTAATTGAATTTCATTCTATAATTCCAGTTTGTGAGTTTTTTTATCAGCGGGGGGGGGGGGGGGGACAAATTGAGGGCAAAGTGACCTCACAAGTTTGGAATGGATTGGGACTAAAAATTAACCAGACGATCCTGTTATTACGTCGAGCTCTTGCTATGCATTTTACTCTTCTCATTTGTCCTTGCAGCTCAGTTATCAACATGTCGCTAAAGTCCTCCACCACCTTTGTTATCGCGACGACGAATGAATATGTCGCATTCAAATATAAGAGAAATACGCGCGTATAAATATCCTATTTGACAGCGACCCAATTATCCCGCTGGTTTGCCATAAAGCGAGATATCGACGAAGCATAAAATCACTGCTGTGATCGCCTCGTTGTCAGCGGTTCATTCGCTTGCGGTGTGATTATAAAAATCGCGCGCTTTGAACTGCTACGGACGACAGAAAACGGCCGTTATAATCGCGCGCTCGCGTCCGGTGTGGATTGACCTTAAGTCGTCCACATATTGTAATATGAATCGTACGTGACACCTAGTGGAACAACCACACATGGTGTGCCTCAAATTTGCCTTTTTAAGGCGACATAACGCTAAGAATAATTTATGCAACACCATGCAGTGGTCACTACGGAGACGACATGCAAAATTGACAAGATGTGTCGTGCATTGTAAAATCTTGTCTGGGATTACCGTCATGATTTCTTCATTTTTCGTTTTCATTAAGCTGACAAACGAAATTGGTCTAAATGAAATTAATAGACTTAAATCACATGTGAATTCTTCGTAAGTTGTGAAGTAGTTACTTTCATTTTTATCGCGATTCTTCATTTCCAATTTCGCGTTTTGTGCAATCTCCACACGGTTGCTAACCTGAAGTCACGTGACAATTTCTCCAAAATCTATACCCGCGAACTTGAAAAATCACTGATGAATACTGATGAATATAGAACAAATTATATGACGTCATTCACCTGCCTTAGGTATAAGCACCCTTGGTGTTGCTATTATTACAGAGGAACGTCTTTGTTTGTAACATGAGGCCTCTGTTGCTCAGTTGCTAAGGTGTGTGGTGCATTAGGCAGAGACATAAGGCGCCCAGTGATGGCGATTCTGGTTCAAACCTGATCAATTGTCAGTTTCTTTGGGGGGGGGGGTCCGTGGCAGGGTTCGCGCTGCCACTTGCCAAATTTGCCAATGGCAAAAATAATTCACATTTGGCAAAAATATTTTCATTTGGCAAAAGTTTTGGCAAGTCACTTTTTAATTCCAGTTGACAAATATTGGTCAGTCAATACCATCCATTTCAGGAAACTCTTACAATATAATTATACTAGTGGTGTTTTATTTGGTTTAGGAAAAGTTAGCACCTCTATTAAGATGCACTTAATCTTAAATTGTTATTGTAATCTGTCTCTGTACCATGTATATTGGATGAGAGAATAAACATATATATATATGATAGCTATTAATATCGATGGGTGGAGGGATTACCCGTATTTAGTGTGGTGGTGTTTACATAGCTAATCCTCTTATGATGTGCCCTTCTAATGAAGCAACCCAGCTATAATTGTATTGTTCGGTGATTGGTTTATTGATGTTTGATAAACAGCAAGGGGGGTGCTAGTATAATTTTTAACTGACTGCTTTACTATCAATATCAAAAGTCGTTCAAACCGCGAGTGTCGAAACACTTGATAACACTTAATTTTGCAGAAAATGGTACTATCAGGAATAGCGTTTGGCAAATTCTAAAAGAACTTGGCAAAAAATATTTCATTTGGCAAATTATTTGGCAAAAGTAAATTTCGGTCCAACGCGGACCCTGGTCCGTGGTATCCACGTGTATGGGCACACAAATTAAAATCTGCTCATTTGTTCTCATTGTTTTGTGAGCCCCCCCCCCCCCCCAAATTACATCACCAGATATTACACAGACTGATGCCTCCAAGAATGGAATGTGTTGAAATCTTCACTGTTTCCTTGTGTTTAATTTAATATAAAATGATTTATATACTTATAAGGTGATGTGTAGTTGCTACATTTAGTTAATTGTGTAATCAGTGAATGTGAGTAAGGCTGCATTGTATATAGGACCAAATAAATATTGTTGAACAATCCTTTGTCCAGAGCAATCAAGCGAAACTCGTGGATACCAAACATGCCCGTTAGGGTGGATACACACATGCATGTAATGTCTGTATGTAAAATACATGTATTTTACATGGCCACACCAATAATTGACAAAATTAATCACCTCCGCGCGAGAGGTCAATTTCACCAGTGAGTAGTTATAAGCCATTATCAAACAAACTGCCATCAAGAAATTTCAGGCCAGTCATAAACATGTCTTCTTTCATGGATGTTTCATGGATGCCGAAATGAGTAATTCTTGTCTGATATATGTTGCTGTTTTTCACGAGTTATAATTCATTTCGAAAAGTGGATTAGAGCCGGTCGATTTTATACTTGATTTGTTTCTGTCATTTCTTGGAAACAGGGTCATCCAAAACAAAATAAAATATGCAGAATTCTTTTATAGGATGATACCGGCTTGTTGAGATTTCTCTGATAATTTGAGAGCGAGCTCATGTGATACCATTAATTCAATTGGGATTGCAAATATTCATTATAGCGCCAAAAAATAATGCAGGTCCAGCGTTGAAATTAAAAAGAGTGACACCCCCCCCCCCATTTATATATATGTTTCTCAAGCCAAAGGTTGAACAAGCTCCTAACTGTCACAAGCTTGAATTATAACATTTTCGACCATAATCCATGATTGGGAGAGGGGCTGGTTCTCGAAAGCTTCCAATAACTAAGGGAGTTAATTGAATGTATCAGCCGGGATTATCTGGGCAAGAATTACAATATAATGTTTTACTTAAATATTCCATAGTTGTAAATTTTGCGTATACATGTATAACTGTATAAAACAAGAGAGGAAAGGTGACGTAGTTGGGAACTCGTAGCTAGGCAACCCTTTCGCCGAATAAAGACAAACAGCAACACCATGCATTTAAATTTAAAGCTGTATAATATGTTCATAATTATATGAATAGCATAAATTGCTGCATATTAGATTAATCACTCGTAGAAAACAGACACGACAGACATGACTACGATATTTATAAAGTAGGGTGTCAGGACTCAGGGTGCTGCATGCACACCCCCTGTCGAGGAAATATGCAATGGTGAATTCGGTAGCTTCTGGGATAATATAGCTCCCCGTGCACGTTGGGGGTCATAGACCCCGGCGTTGGGGAAGAGGCCATCACTGGTATTAACATCAATAGAAGACTGACAATGATTTAAACAGAACGTCGACCATTTGAGTTATCGCGCGAATAATTACACATATTACACGGTGTGTATGATCCATGTAAAACGCCAAATACACGATATTTACAGAGATTACATGCATGTGTGTATCCACCCTTAGGGTGGATACACAATTGCATGTAATCTCTCTGTATATCGTGTATTTGGCGTTTTGCATGGATCATTCAGACCATGTAATATGTGTCCGCTGACAACCCAATCATTGTGGCTATGTTTGACCAGAGTGAGCTAAGCTCTGAACGCACAGAGAGCCGTTGACTGAACGAAATCGTCAGGCCGCTTAAAATAATTGTTCGCGCGATAACCCAAATGTTGGACTTCCTATTTAAATCATTGTCAGTCTTCTCTTGATTTATATACCAGTGATGACCCAATGATTTCCCCAACGCAGGGGCTATATTAACCCGGAAGCTACCGGACTGACCATTGCATATTTCCTCGACGGGTGAGGTGGAGGCACGCAGCACCCTGAGTCCTGAACCCCCACACATGAAGCCACGAAGCCACTCCTGACTTATACATATTGTACTTGACGGTCATTTTTGTCGTGTCTGTTTGAGTGATTAATCTAGTATTCAGCTATGCTATTCATATAACTATGAACATTGTATTACAGCTTTAGATTTGAAGGTGGTGTTGCTCAGTGTCTTCATTTTGGGAAAAGGGTTGTCTAGCTCTACGAGTTCCCAAACTACCCCACCTTTCCTCTCTTGTGTTATATATGTATACGCACAATTTACAACTACGTAATATTTAAGTTAAATATATTGTACATTCATGCCCAGATAATCCCGGCTGATACCATTCCACTAAATCCCTTAGTTATTCGAAGCTTTCTAGACCCAGCCCCCTCCCCAATCATGGATTATGGTCCAAAATGTTATAATTCAAGCGTGTACAAGCTAAAATTATGACAGTTAGGAACTTGTTCAACCGTTGGTTTGAGAAACATATGCTGTTATGTAAATTATGGGTGAAGAACTCGTAAAAAACATCCAACAGATATCAGACAGGATTTATTCATTTCGGCATCCATGAAAGAATTTACGACTGGCCTGAAATGTGTTGATAGCAGTTAGTTTGATAATGGCTTATAACTGCTCACTTGTCTCGCCTGTTGAAATTGTCCGATCGCGCGCAGGCGACTAATGTTATCAATGATTGGTGTGACCATGTAAAATACATGGATTTTACATACAAAAATTACATGCATGTGTGTATCCACCCTTAGGGTGGATACACACATGCATGTAATCCCTGTATGTAAAATACATGTATTGTACATGGCCACACCAATAATTGACAACATTAATCACATGCGCGCGAGAGGTTCATTGTTAATAGGCCAGACAAGTGAGTAGTCATAAGCGAAGTCAAACTCTCTGCTATCAGGATATTTAAGGCCAGTCCACAACATGTCTTCTCTTACGGATGCAGAAATTATTTAAGTCTGTGTGATATCTAGTATTTTCTTAATGCACGAACACCAGAAGCGACACAGCTGCATGGTGTATACAGGCTTGGTATAGAACATTTTCGACAATGATGCTTGCTTGGCGTGGGGTTTCGAAAGCTTCAAATCGCCAAGGGACTTAGTTGAATGTATATCAGTCGGAATAATCTGGGCCAGAAGGTACAATATAATATGTTTTACTTAAATAGTTCAGAGTTAGCCACCCCGCCTGATAGCCCCTGCGTAAGGAAATCCTGATAATATCGCCCCCATGTCTGGGATCATAGCCCCTGCGTTGGGGAAATCCTGGGGCCACCACCGGTATAAAAATCAAGAGAAGACTGACAATGATTTAAACAGAAAGTCCAACATTTGGGTTATCGCGCGAACAAATTATTTTAAGCGGCCTGACGACTTCGTTCAGTCAACGGCTATCTGCACGGTCAGAGCTTGGCTCACTGTGGTCAAACATTGTCGCAATGATTGGGTTGTCAACGGACACATATTACATGGTCTGTATGATCCATGTAAAACGCCAAATACACGATAATTACAGAGATTATATGCATGTGTGTATCCACCCTTAGGGTGGATTCACACATGCATGTAATCTCTGTATGTAAAATCCATGTATTTTACATGGTCACACCAATCATTGATAGCACTAATCGCATGCGCGCGATCGGTCCATTTAAACAGGCGAGACCGGTGAGTAGTTTTTAGCCAAACTCAAACTAACTGCTATCAAGAGATTTCAGGCCAGTCATAACCATGTCTTCTTTCATGGGTGCCGAAATGAATAAATCCTGTATTATATCTGTTGCTGTTTTTCACGAGTTTTAATTTATTTCGAAAAGTGGATTTGAGTCCGTCGATTTTATACTTGATTTGTTTCTCGTCATTTCTTGGAAACAGGGTCATCCAAAATAAAAATAAAATGTGCAGACTTTTGAAGCTCTTTTATGACGATTGTGATACATGAGTGTTTAATTTCCCACACACTGACTCCCAATTTGATCTCGTCCAGCAAAACCCGAACGGCTCTATGGCTCCACATTTTGGAAGTGCTATATTAATACACATGGCAATCAACTGACTCAAACATGGTGAATTCCATGCTAAGTGATTTATCCTAATCGGACAACAAAATTAATGCAGGTACAGCGTTGAAAGAAAAAGGTGTCACCCCCCCCCCATTTTTAACCCAGACTTTACAGAACAGTATATGTTACTCAGGCCAAAGGATGAACAGGTTCCTAACTGTCACAATTTTAGCCTGTTCAGTCTTGAATTATAACATTTTGGACTATAATCCATTATTGGGGAGAGGGCTGGTTCTCGAAAGTTTCGAATAACTAAGGGATTTAGTTGGATGTATCGGCCGGGATTATCTGGGCAAGAATGTAGAACATAATGTTTTACTTAAATTTTCCATAGTTGTAAATTATTCGTATATAACATATGAGAGGAAAGGTAACGTAGTTGTGAACTCGTAGCTAGACAACCCTATTCCCAAATGAAGACACACAGCAACACCACCTTCTATAGCTTCAAATTTAAAGCTGTAATAATATGTTCATAATTATATGAATAGCATAAATTGCTGCATATGAGATTACTCACTCATAGCAAACAAACACGACAGATATGACTGTCAACTACAATATTTACAAATCAAGAGTGTCTTCTTGGCCTCAGTGTGGGGTCAGGACTCAGTGTGTTGCATGTCCCCGTCGATGAAATATGTAGTGGTCAGTCCGGTAGCTTCCGGGATAATATAGCCCCCATGTTGGGGATCATAGCCCCTGCATTGGGGAAATCCTGGGACCATCTCTGGTACAAAATCAAGAAAAGACTGACAATGATATCAACAGAACGTCCAACATTTGGGTTATCGCGGGAACAATTATTTTAAGCGGCCTGACGACTTCGTCCAGTCAACGGCTCTATGCACGTTCTGAGCTTGACTCACTGTGGTCAAACATAGCCGCAATGATTGGGTTGTCAGCAGACACATATTACATGGTCTGTATGATCCATGTAAAACGCAAAATACATGATATTTACAGAGATTACATGCATGTGTGTATCCACCCTTAGAGCGGTTTTAAACTATGAATTTTGAAATTCGAAGAATATATGAAGAAAACAATATTTCAAATGATTCATTAAATCAGCGGTGCCGGTGTACATGCATATAAACGGATGATATATAGAGTGACAACAAAACGAAGCGATCACCTCAATTCCGACTTTAAACCATGAGTTTTAAACTGGAGATAAAGTATCGAGAATATATGTTTGGCTCTTGTAATTCATATCAATTTAACCCTTCCATGACTGGAGCTTCCTGAAATTTTGTGTCTGAAACCATGTGCCAATTAATGCATTCTCTTATAAACTCCTGATTTTTAACAATGACCTTGACCTTTATACACGACCTTGACAGTTCAAGGTCACCATGGATATCTGGAAATTATGGACATTGCAAGTGTTTCTATAAACCAATGTAAAATGTAAAATTATTCACGATAGGCAATATTTAATGTAATATTCCCAAATACCAGATTATTAGCCATCGTTGCCATGGAAACACAAATTTGTCCCATTTGGATTTTCCTAAAAAAATTATATTCTAACGAAGTACATATTCAGCTATCCAGTAAACTAAAAGGCATTTGTGTTGCAATTAGTTGGGGGTTGACCCCATTTTTCGGCTAGATCGCCTGTACTAATATGCGAGTCTTCCATGGGGAGCCTCGCATATATAAGAGAATGCATTGACCTAACAATATTTACCTTGCCTTGTAAGTCAGTTCATTCTCTCCAAAATGCGAAGCTCCCCATGGGAGACTCGTATGCATATATAAGAGAATGCACTGACACATGATCTTTAATCCTGCATCAGCGCAGCTCCAGTCATGAAAGGGTTAACTCATTGGGGTATCGTTAGCATGTGATCTGTAAAATTTGTTTTGGACAATACATGTATACCTGTTATTGGTTTAATTATTCCTGGTTCCTGGAGTTCGTGGTCTTTTTAAGGCAGTATGCCGGATGCCGGGGGGGGGGGGTGTCTAAAACATATCAGACCATTATCTATCAGACATTATTGAAGTATATGCCGTATGAGTCTGTGTCAATAATAAATGGGAATAAAATAAAGTAACACCATTTAAGACTCATTTGAGTTTTTAAAAAACATGAGCTTTCGGCAATCTAGTAGCCTTTATCAAGTATGAAGTGAACAAATAGTGAAAAGTTGTTGACGTTGAAAGTGTCCCTCACGATGACGTGCATAACAAGAGTGGCGGAAAGCATCTACGTCGCGGCTGCTCCCGAGTGCCGAGTTCCCCGGAAATCATACAGTACAGCGTAATGTGAGAGAAAACCATAGTCCCGGTTTAACCCTTTCCGGATGGTGTCCATGTAGGTTATCAATTTCAACTCTACTGTTTTCCTTGCTCTCAGTCGTTTCAATCCTGCTCTGAGAACTCTGACCTCGAGATCTTCCTCTGAATGGCGAGAAGAGTTAAAATGTTCTCCCACGGGCACGAATATATTTTCTGATGTTATGTCATGCCGGTGTCCATTCATGTGGCCTCTGAGGGTTTGGCCCGTCTCTCCGATGTAGATAAGCCCGGGACACTGTCTGCACGTCAGAGCATAAACAACACATTCAGAGCTTCACGAGAATAACCCACTCGATGTGATAGATTTCCCGGTACTGTTGGTCAGAGTTCCATTTGTCACAGAAGAGCATGTTGCACAATTCCATATTCCGCACGGGTATGTTCCGTTCTGTTGGTTGTTATGCAAGTTCTGTGCTCTAACTAGACTAAGGGTATGCATTGTTGTTTAGAGTAACTATTTCTTTTAGTTAAATTTACCTCCAATTTTAATAAACTAAATAGCCATACACATTCACAGATCGGAATATAACACACATAAAATATTATCTATCCAAATATCAATTCAGAAGGCCTTCTTGTCGACACTATTTCGATACGGAATTAACGAAAGTATATACGCAATTATACGCACGTAAAGAACTAATAAAAACAGCAACGTCCGGCCACCAAGTTAATCCTTACTATACCAAATGGATTCTCCCACCAATTTATAAACGTATGCATTGGTCTGTTATACAACAATACGGAGGGGTTTTCAGGAAAAATAATCAGATGATAGATAATCCAAGTACAGAAAGAGATTTATTTATTAGAGGGAACTATTCAGATACGGATGCTCTCCAATGAGTTATGTTGGGATATAAGATGTTATGAAACGAGTTTAATAAATATTCAGATACGGATGCTCTCCAATGAGTTATGTTGGGATATAAGATGTTATGAAACGAGTTTAATAAATATTCAGATACAGATGCTATCTGAGTTATGTTGGGATATATAGAGGATCTACAACGAGTCCCCAGTTTATAGCAGAATTTACAAAACGAGTCCAGTAAATTAGGTCTGGACCGAGCCTTTGGCGAGGTCCAGACCTAATTTACTGGACGAGTTTTGTAATTTCCGCTATAAACTGTGGACGAGTTGTAGATTCTATTTATTACATAATCCAAAACCTTGACAAAACATACTTAAATCAACAAATGGGACGCGAAACTAACATCGGCTTCTATAAGGCATTTCACGTAAATATTCGTTGTTTGTCGCGTAAAGAAATAGTCCCAGATAAATAAAGACTTTTTGGCGCATTTGATGGCGTATATTTAATGATATAACTTTTCAAACTCTTCATACATGATAGTTTGTTGGAAAAATATTGGAAGCCATAGTATTTTGAGACGTAACGTATGGAATGTTAACAGACCACAAACTGGAAGTCAAAGGTCACCTGGCACTATTTCCTGTTATTAAACGAACGTTTAATACCACAATTTATCACATAATTTGCCCATAAAAGCAGTTTCATAATTATCGATAAGAGACACGTTTAATATCAGCGCGTGCGATGACGTCACATCGTTCTTCAAATGACTTGCGATCGCTGCGGTTTTTATCGTTGTTTTCGATGGATATTTCGCATTGCTTCGCGTTTATTTGATCATGTGATAAAAAGTATCTCACACTCGTCCTATTTTATACGTAATTTATCAACCTCGTCCACTAAATTCTATTTGAGCCTCGGTAAACCTCGGCTCAAATCGAATTTAGTGAACTCGGTTGATAAATTCCGTATAAAATAGAAACTCATGTGAGATCCTCTGTTTATAGAATGGGTTTATTGAATGGAATAAGGGTAGAATCATGTAATAAAAGATGTTATGAAACGAGTTTAATAAATTTGATTCACAACGAGTCGTTTCATAAAATCATATTACTCATCAGTGAGATATACACTGTGATATATATGGAAATATGTAATGGCTTTTTATAGAATATAATAGGGGTTTCATGTGATAGAATGTGTATAGAAACGGCTAACCCGCAGTTTGATCCATATTATCTTAGTCACATGACCGACCAAACGTAATGGGGGACATATATTATACAAGTATGTACAGTGTTTCGTTTATTTGCAGGGAAACCATATGCCAAATTTGAGAAAGGAACTGGTATTCCTGGTCTAAAGGGAATAGTAGAAATCAAAAACTCAGAACTCTTCGAAGACTGTCTTTATCGTTGCCAGCAGAACACAGAGTGTAACTACGTGTATTTCGTCAGCATGAATGGACCACGGGAATGCAAGATGTATAAGATATGAGTCGTGTATTAGATCATGCCACGAATTGCTACGTTAGCGACGCCCGTAGAGGTCATATTCCACCAGTGCAAAACCTGGGAAATGTTTGATGTTCTGACTGGTTCTGACAGGGAACTTTATAACATTGGACAAACAAGGCAGGGAATATATCTTTCTGTTATTACTTGTTCCTCAATAAAATACTTCACAGTACGGGGTGCTCACATCTCCACATGGCATGTGAGCCGATGTCGTAATAATCATTGAATTAATTACCCGCGAGAAATTCTATAATGCAAGCGACGCAGAACAACATCGCTCACAAGGCCACTTAAATCGTGGACTACCGAGTTGGGACTTTCGCCTACTTTCGCACTGTATTGTCAATGTTATATACACTTCCATGTCATAGCATCAGACAGTTCCCATGTTTTGTATTGGTGGAATACGATCTCTACGGGCGTTAGCCAGGGTAGAGATTCATGGCATGATCAAGATGTATGAGATCTGAGTGATATGCGTGAATTATAGATGTATAAGATCTGAGTGATATGTGTGCATTAAAGATACCTTGTCCGACTGTATACCACAAAAACCACCATGTGTACGTCTTCAATACCAGAAACTAATTTCAAACCAGTAAGAGGAGGTTTTTTTGTGAATAAAATACCGATTTTCAAAAGAGGAAGATATATAACAAGTTTTGAAATTTATATTCCAATGACCGATAATGATGGATTTTTGTTTTCATTTTCTATTATTGAATAACAAAACATGCACGGAATATAACACACATAAATTGAATCAAGTATCTCAGGGGAGGGGAAACTGTCTCACACTCTTCATTCACAGATCGTGTCATCATCTAAGGTGTCGCTGACTTAGATCATATTTATATCAAATACTATGGAAGATTGGGCATGATCCACGACACAACGCTGGGAACAGGTCGCAATACTGGACGTACTCCGCACCGCCGATAATACGATTGATGTAGGCATATAGAACGGAAACGATTGAAGGTGATTGCGACTAATTTCATTTTTTCGCCAAGTAAGCTGAAAACTAACATATAAAATAGACAAATTTAGGGTAAAATCGGACAGGGAATCTTTAAACAAATCAGATTTCATTACTCTGGGAATACTCATACACCAACCGATAATCGTTACCCTGTGAATACTCATACACCAACCGATAAACTGATTACTCTGGAAATACCCATACACCAACCGATAATCGTCACGCTGTGAATACACATACAACAACCCATAATCGTTACCTTGCGAATACCCACACACCAACCAATAATCATTATCATGTGAATACCTACACACCAACCAATAATCGTTACCATGTGAATACATACACACCAACCGATAATCGTTACCATGTGAATACCCATACACCAACTGATAATCGTTGACCTGGTAATTCATATACACCAACCGATAATCTGATTACCATGGGAATAATCGTTACCCTGAGAATACCCATACATCAGCCGATAATCGTTACCCTGAGAATACCCATACGCCAACCGATAATCGTTATCCTGATAATACCCATACACCAACCGATAATCGTTACCCTGGGAATACCAATACACAACCGATAATCGTTACCCTGGGAATAACCATACACCAACCGATAATGTGATTACCTTGGGAATACCCATACACCAACCGATAACCGATTACCCTGGGTATACACATGCAACAATTGATAATAGTTTTAATCAACCGCCTTGAATACCACATTATATATAAGTGCCAAAATATTTACGAGTTGAGACTCAGATATATTCGCCCTTATTTATTTCAAAAACCAAACTCACATAAGTTTATGTAATTATTTAATTCCCGAAATGAAAAAAAACACAGGAACTTATCGATTTTCTTAGACTTGTTCAAGTCATCTTGAGGCTGAGTAGTATTAATCACATAAACCCCACTAACTTGACCACATATAACACATATATTATTATTACCATCCATGAAAGTAACAAGCATAACAAATACTATATTGTTCATATATTCACTTTATTATATTATAACTCATGTACATGCATATATCTATATGTATCTCACTTTGGTATAATATGTAATATCACTGTTGAATTGAATTGCATTGAATGGAATTGCCTACTACACTCTTCCTCGATAACCGTTACGTTTATCACGTTAGCGATTTAGTTAGGCCTAACTAAAATTTAGTTGGATTCTGCCCAATATTTTAGTTGAAGTCCACCGACTAAACTTTGTGTTGATATCTTAACTAAATCAGTTGGGTTGTGAAATTAACTAAATGTGTGACTAAATATTTAGTTAAATTCCACCGACTAAATGTTAGGTAAATCTAACTAAATCGTCGGATTAAAAATATTTTGTTGCCAATAACTAAATATATAGTTGGTTTCCCACCCATTTATTTGATATTTCGCCCAATGTTTAGTTGATTCTTAACTCAGCGCTAGGTTGAAATGGTCAACTAAGTGGAGTTTAGTTAGAAAATCAACTAAAATTGGAGGTAAATTTAACTAAAAGAAATAGTTACTATAAACAACAAAATTTTTAGTTAGTTTCAAAATTTATCTAAATATTTCACTGAAATGGCCTTTTGTTCAAATTGTTTAAGCTTTGAATTAATCTATATCAAATAACTTTTCAGTCATGATAGCTCAGCTAATTTATAATGAAGATCTGTTTTTTTTCTAATAAAAAGTGCTACAATGTGTAATAATCTTAGTTTACATTTGATAAAGTCTGGGATATTATTAGATAAAAATAATAAACATGTGGTTGGACAACACCTAGCACGCCGGGCTGATAGCTGGTGGCCCACAATTTAGTCTCAAACTTAATGACCGGACATACATGTATATATAATATAACGCCATTACATCTCTTGTTTCTTTGAGAAAACAAATATAAATATGCACTGAACACTATCTAAGAAATCAATCTGGTTTCGATTAAGGTTATGGGTTATAACCAAAACGTTTAGAGATAAAATATATAACGCGCGTAACGGAGTTAGAGAAAATTTATCTTCAAACTTTTCGGTTATAACTCATAACCAATAATCGAAACAAAAGTCATTTCACAGTAGAACCACCAAACAGTAGAAGTTGGAAGTATAACGAGCGTCTAACATTCAGACTGTTTCCGACATAAAAGACCATTTAAGTTGAAAGAGACACATGTCACTCAAAACTGGTGCTCATCGAGTTATGAAATCGCGTCGGAAATTCAGCGTTTTTGATTTGCTAGTCGCAAATAATCACGCATCGCGTGGATCCGGGAAGTTTCAACTTGCACATGTGATTGATTTATTCCACCGCGGTGACACAAACCCGTGTTGGTTTTAATTTCAGTGTTTCACTTCTTTGCAATGTTCAATCTGGTTGGTTTGTCTGGTTACTTGTGCACTGAATATTAGCAGCTAGCATGGTTATTGTCAATACAGTCATACCCGAAGGAATTATGATGCAGCACCGAAATTTTCGTAAGAAGTATCGAACTGTTTCCAGGTACATTTTTAGGCACGTGGTATAGGCGCGATCACTCAACGCTGCTGTAATTTATGTAGCGGTGAAAGTAATCAAGAAACTTAGGTTATCGAGAAATAACCAAAATGGCCAAGTGTGTGTCAACCAATTGTTTTGCAGTATTCCGTGGATTGACAGCTTATGATTAATGTATAACACAATATTTACATGTAATACTCAAACAGTATATTCATCAAGATACGCCGGTCTGCTATGAGTTCTGCTTGGGTATACCTTCAAGTATTCTCATGTATGATCGGTCATTATGTTTGTCACTAAATTTATCTTATCTTGTTTTAAATAACATCTACCATATCGATAATACCGTCACAAGCACGATAGTCCGCTTCCTAATATTAGCACACCCATTATCGCTGGGGAAATCCAGAAATCTATTTTACGATGTTTCCTTTTCTGGGGAGGTTATTCGAAAGTCATTTCCGCCTCACTGGAAATGTTCAACATTATTTGTGCGAACTGTCTTTGTAGTCGACAAAAGTTACTAGACCACAATACACGACCGTAAGCAAATTGTTTATGTTATTTGTGATGGTTTCCCCGTGTTCGATGTGATAATTTATCATTTTCCTGTCTTCGCTGTACAATATTGCTTCGATATTTTCTGTTAGCCCGGAAGTTCGCATCATCGTTTAGTTTGTTGTAAACAATAATTATTTCGAAATCAAACATAAAACACAAACACAATACCCATATAGCGATAGATTAAGAAAAATGATCGGACAAAAAGCTAATAATAGCTTGTTTAAAAAGCTCTCTCCTCAGGGAAGAAATCTCCAGTTTGTTTTCGGCGGATACAGTATTAAATTGTTCACATGATCTGATTGTGATTTAAATGTATTGTTGGTCAATTGGAGTGAAACACGTTGACGAGAGCAACGACCGAACCACAGCGGAGCATTATAGTCTATCGGCGATAACTCTATCTCGTTGATGAATTACTTCATATGTTCGTATCATGCAATATGTCCGGGTCAATACTATGAAGCGTTTTCTTTGTTAGAATCTACAATTGTTTGTAAGAAATAACAATTTATCATTCCGCTAATACTATGAACCTACGATTACAAACATAAATCACAAATAGTGCGTGTTCTTTGTATTTACAAACATCTCCTAATCACAAAGAATGTTCGAGTACTATGAAAGTTAATTGAAAGTTATAACGTTAAGGAACGTGATTAGAATGTCTTCATATTGTGTATCCAACATAATTTCGCACCCTTAACCTGGATACTATACCAATCTATGATACACAGGGACGTGGCGACAAGGGGTCGATTCACCCCCTTGTGAAAATGTTTTGTCAGCTGGAAATCTCAAGTACAACCCACAGTACTATAACACATCATTGCATGTAAATTAGACGACGGTAAATGAAAGTATTAGTATATTCGTATAGCTATATATATATGTATGTAGTTTTATCTCAAGAAAGTTGCCACATCGAGCAGTTACTATACATGTAGGTTCAATTTTAGGGGTGGCAAGTGTCGCCGCTTTAATATTAATATGTTCTATAGTTCCAGGTATTATTGACACTATGCTTTACGTGTGACTGTGCTATTTTATTGAGGACTGCGTCCACTTAATATGTCACTTATTCCGGAATGTGAGGAAAATATATATTGCGTTATCTTAACACACAACTATATAAAAACTTCACACACTTTCTCTCTCATCATTTTAATCATCAATATGATGTAGTACCACAAACGTCTCAAAGCGACGGCAGCTATAGATTTTCTGCCCATGGTCTACAGTTGCATTTTTTTCGCGACCGCTGACAAAAACAAATTAACCGGCACTTAAGCGGCGGAATAATCTCAAATTTATCGCAAAATACAAGAAACAAAACAGTTATTTTCAGCGCTATAGGATCGCTGTGGACATATATAATTTACAACTATAAGTATATACAAATCTAAAACATTTTGTTTTGTTTTGTTTTTTAATTTAATTTGTTTTTTTTCCATTATATTACACAAATCTAAAACATTGTATCTAATTATGCCAAACGGGTAATTTCAAATTTTTTATTTAAAAACAAATAAATTAAAAAACATTGTTTTTGTTAAATTAAGCCTGGAGTAGAATCTATACACACTCAAATTATTTTTAATTTAAAATTAAAATTTATCTTTTTTAATGCGTGTATATAAATTGTGGAGTTCGAACGAGTCATGTCCGTTATACACGTGCAACAGGCCATATTCACCATAAACGTCACGTCATAAGTGGACCTACAGTATTCAATAAAGACAAGCATAGTGTCAATAATACCTGGAATAAAGAACATATTAATATAAAAGCGGCGACTCTTTCCACCCGTAAAACTGAACATATACATGCATAGTAACTGTTCGATGTGGCAACTTTCTTGAGACTAAACTACATACATATATACAAGAAATACTAATACTTTCATTTTACCGTCGTCTAATTTACATGCATAGACGTGGTATAGTACTGGACAGATTGCATGATACGAACATATGAAGTAATACATCAACGAGATAGAGTTATCGCCGATGGACTATATAATTCTCCGCTGTGGTTCCGCCGTTGCTCTCGTTAGCGTATTTCACTGCTATTAAAGGCACGCGCGGTGTTTGTTGCAGAAATATTCATATGTGTTCAAATCGCCATCAACAGACGGGATATTAAAATATATATACTTTTGTTCATATCCCAAACATAATCAGCGCGTAAATAGTATATTGTCGTCAAGACGTACGATGGTGTTCGTAAACAAGAGCCTGCTCGTGTTAACGGAAGTTTTGCTTCTGTTTACATAACACATCGCAATTATATTGATTAATCCAGGGGGGAGTCTGGAAACAAAATTGCACATATAGGGCCCAAACAGTTTTTTTCGGACCCCGAGGGACCCACCACCCCATGTGTGCAAATTTTTTATTTTTTTTCCTCCAAAATTTTGGGGACCCACCCCCCCCCCCCCTTTCTCAAACTTTTTATCAAAATTTCAGAGGTTTTTTTGAGCAGTTCTTCAATAACTGTTATAAATGCCCATTTCACTATCCTTTTTTGGTGCAAACTCTTGCTGTGTACCATTAAGACTCAAGCAATAACATGATTAATTGGTAAACACATATCAGAAAAACGAAAAATAAACTGTATTTCATGGTGTTTTCAGTATCTAACAACAATAATAAAGCATTGTGTAGGTACACTATATGTCACAAATCGCCCTAGACCCCATTATAGCCTTAATATATCGAGTGTGTTGTGTCTGACAGAGAACACTGGCCAGTGTAAATAGTGGTAAACAGGTCAGGGGTTCCACAATTATTTGTGCATGACCAAATAACTCTTTAGTCTTATCCACCGGTGTGGGGTGTGGGAGGGGAATTGTTTTTGGTTAGATATACACATATATATATGGTTATTATACCCCCGATATTATAAATTTATGAGATACCCTTTTCAATTTCATGTTATGCAACAATCAGGTTAATGATATCTAGTCATCAGTGAGTATTCACCATGTAGTATCCAATTTGTGATAGAGTTTTTTTGTTTTGTTACTTTTATTCAGGTAATATATTAATTTTGTTACTAAATATTTCTTCCGTTGATCATAAGTTTCCTGAACGCTATTACGCTGGTCCACTGTGAAGTGGCCCCGGATCCTGTGAAATCCAAAATGTTGCTAAATATGAGGCTACAGAGTCACTATAGCTGCCTATATAGCCATATACCAACAAGCATGGTACTAACATGCTTACAAACAACATCACATGGTCAGTACTTGTAAATTGTTTGAAAAAAACAACCCATTTTGGAAAATATTTACAAGCACAATTTGTTCCGCCTCTGGACCACAATTATTTTGCGGACTCCCCCCTGATTAATCACACAAATTGTATGTAAACGCTCTTTATTATTTCCATATCAGGAAAACAGTAACAAATAACGCTCTTTATGTTTATCATATCCGGATCTAAACAAAAGCCAGGTTCTGTAACGTTTTGCTTTTCTTTACATAACAAAGGAAAAACATTTGACAATAACATACTGTTCACAGGGGGGGGGGGGGGGGGGTGAAAAAACAATCCGGCACGTATGCCGTCAAAGTTATCGTGTTGTATTTTGTTGCAAATTTTGAAATCCAAGATGGCCGTTGGCAACCATGTTTTTTTGGCCGAATGACCTCAAAATGACTCATTCCTATTTACATGTCCATGTTAACATCCATGATAAATAGTATGCACAGAAATTCATATACAGCTGTTTACAGTGAATTTCCCCCCCCCGCAAATCTCTGTTTTACTGTTAAAAGGGGAGGTGGGTGTCAAAAAATGGTAAGAAAAAACTGCCGAAAACGGAAGAAAAAAATATTCCGACCCCCCCCCCCCCCCCTGCTGTTTATGCCATATTTCTGACGGAGGTGAATATTTTAACAGCATACCCACCGCCAACGCCGGCCGTATCTTTAACAAACAAGACATTTCATAATCGAGATTATGTTAACCAGTGAACAATTTAACACTTTATCCACCGAAAATGAACTAAAGATTCCCCCATGAGGAGAGAGCTTTTTAAAGAAGCTATTATTAGCTTGTTATCCAATCATCTTTCTCAATCTATCTCTATATGTGTATGGTGTGTGTTATATGTTTGATTTTGAAATAATTATTGTTTACACTACACTAAACTAAACGAAAATTAATAATGCTAACTTCGGGAATTAGCAGAAAATATCGAAGCGATATTGTGATCAGCGAAGGTAGGAACAGGATAAATTCTCACATCAAACATGGGGAAACCATCACAAAGAACAAACAATTTGCTTACGGTCGTGTATTGTGCTCTAGTTGTCGACTATAAAGACATTTTCTGACAAAAAAAATTCAACATTTCCAGCGAGGTGGAAATGACTTTCGAATTACCTCCCCGGAATAGCATGCATCCTAATTTTTGGATTTCCCCAGCGTACTGGGTGTGCTAAAATTAGGAATCGAACTATCGTGCTTAGGGCGGAACTATCGGACATACTGAACGGTATTAAACAAATCACAATCGTGAATTAGGCTCAGATAGTCACGTCACAAGGAACTTGATGGTCATCATATATCAGATGAATATACAATTGTGAAAGATTTCAATAATGCGTTAAATCTGTGAGACACCCCCAAGTGTACCAGCTGTCCATATTAGTACAATATCCGGGTTAGATCCCTCAATAAAAAAAACTTTGATTTGATCAGATTGAGCTATTCCTTGAAACATATAATCCCAAATCCCATTCTACTTGAATTCGCGCAGTACTATTTTTGTAATTGTTCGCTCAGTTTTGAATTCGATCAACCTGCTGCACGAATTCAAAACTGACTGAAATATTTTCAAAACAGTCGTGTATGTTATGACTTTTTCAGTTATCCCTGATGATACATGTGTATATAAAAAAGAAAACATCGGACGAAAATATTTACATCGGATATAACACTACTGCGTTAGCAAGGAAATGGTAGACTAATTAATAATTTCAGACAAAACTCCAATCACCAAATCGCTTATTGTCTTGGCTCTATGAGAGGGGTCATCATTTGTATTATAATGTTGAGTTAGATTTTTAATGGCATAATATAGAATCCCACCCCCCCCCCCCATATATTATAACTAGCGGAAACAGTTGGAGCTTTGGAGAGGCCTGCGGCCCCTGCGCAAAGTCCCGTTATGCGTTAGAAGCATATGGTACATGTGTGCGCTTCGCGCAGTTGACAGACAAGTCCTACTCTTTTATATATATTGATAATATTATTCTAATTCAATATATCATCGGATAATAGGTTCATATTGGACCTAAACATTGACAATGGTTCATATTGGACTTATTTTGTTTTGACATAGGCCCATAGTGGACATATACCCGTTATTCTGTTGGTTGGAAACACATCTATGAAGAGCGTAAATCTGGTGCTCAAATAGACCCAGAGTGAGCGAATTTGTTTTTTGTTATTATTATTATTTGTTTTTAATCAAAATTTTGAAAAACAAATCCCGTTGTAACCTCCGCCAGGGTGCCCCGGGTCACCACACCAAATTTGGTTGAAATCGGACCATCGGTCTAGGAGAAAAATCCGGACAGACAGACAGACGGACTGACAGATCCTACTCTTTTGTATAAATATATATATAGATGAAGAATAAAGCAGTCAGAAATATTTCCAGCCCAATGAAAAAAATGCTTGATATGCAGTGTGGTCCACTCAAGCAGAGAGCAATCAACTTGAATTGGGCCACAGAGTCAAGAGATATGGTGGTCAGCTTTACCTTGGTTATAATGAACCCATGACCCACAATTTCATCTCAGCCCAATTTTTCATTGATCATGACATGAAAATTCTCAAATATTGAAAATTATTTAAGTGAAATTTTAAATATTTCTCATGCCATGAAAGTAAAGTAAATGAAGTTATAATATCCAATGGGTCAATGGTTCTTAAATATTGTGTCACAATAATCGCTTGTACCAAATTTCACAAAGAAATTCCTGGCAGATTATGAGAACATCCATTTTGAAATACCAGAACATTAGACCAAAAAATAAAACAACGTGCGAATGACCCTTAATGTGGGATCTTGTACAGATTACAGTTTATATTTCAGATATTAAAGATGCCCGGCCCGATTTAACACAAATAATTCAGGATTTCCGAGGCAAATTGTTTGCGCACAGGCAAATGAAACATGAAACAATATGTACTATCACCACCATTCATATCATTATCCCATAAGGAGCCTCGCATATATAAGAGAATGCTGGCTTACAAGGTCAAGGTAACTAGTTTAGGCCAATGCATTCTCTTACATAAGCGAGGCGCCCTATGGTCGACTCGCATATATAAGAGAATGCATTGGCACAGGGTTTTTGCAAATTTTTTGAAAGCCCCAGTCACGAAAGGGTTAACGATTACATCGAAAACGAGCTCAAGAGTACCAAATTGATAACGCTTTTTAGCTCAACTTGACTAACTCAAGTTTGAGCTATTGCCATGGGTTGGCGTCCGTCGTCTGTTCGCGCGTCCGTCAACAATTTCCTTTGGCACACCATGCAGGCCACATACATGTACCTCATCAGATCATCACCAAACTGCATATGGAATTTCGGGGTGACCTCTAGATTGGATCGATTTGTTCAGAAATTCGTTAAAAAACATGGCCGACAGCATCCAAATTGAATTTAAAATTTGAATCTATCGGCACACCCTGCAGTCCGCATTTATTGAAATTTTAGAGCCATGTTTATGATCACCTCTTGGTTGGAGCTATCAAAGTTTTCCGAATTTCATTTAAAACATGGCCGCCGGCAGCCATTTTTTTTATTTTACTCTTTGCATGAACTCGTTTTTCATCCAATCGTTAACAAACTTCATATGGATCTTTTGGGTGACCTTCTAGATTGGATATATCCATTTTCCCAATTGCGTTATAAGATATGGCCGCCGGTTGTTATTTTGGATTTTACTCCTTCCACGGCCAAATCATTCGGCACATCATACAGGCCACACGCTCGTCCGATCGTCACCAAACTTCATTAGATTCTTCAGGATGACCTCTAGATGGGAGCTATCCAATTTTCCCCCGAAATCGTTAAAGAAAAAACGGCCGCAGCAGCCATCTTCGTTTTCCCATTTGAATATATCGGCACACCCTGCACCCAATATCTGTTGGAAAAATGTTTGAAATGAAAATAATTTCAACTGCACACTTTACTGAAACTTTCCTTCTTTATCATTACATTGCCTGGTCATAATAAAGTTGACTCCTCCCCAAGTTGAGCTACATTGTCGTTGACGAATTCATTGTTTCGTTATATATCTAACGCTTCGGCGCGTTTGGGTGACGAAAACATGGACGCTCTGTTGTGGCATAGCGAACGTACAACTTAGAGTTTTATGGTGTCAAATCGGACATGTGATCATTAATACAATTGATTACATGATCCTACCCTTACTCCATTCAATAAACCCATTCCATAAATTGTGACATTAAACGTTCGCCTTTGTCTTCCGGTCTGTCGCATGTTTACATTCCGTATATGCTACGTCTCAAAATACCTTTGTTTCCAATATTTTTCCAACAAACTATAATGAATGAAGATTTTTAACAGTTAAGTCATTAAATATACGCCATTAAATAAGCCAAAGAGTCTTATTTTATCTGGAACTATTTCTTTACGCGGGCAAACAACGCATAGTTACATGTACGTGAAACGTCATCGCATGTTTTATAGAAGGCGATGCTAGTTTCGCGTCCCATTTGTTGATTTACGTATGTTTTGTCGAGGTCTTTGATCATGTAATATATAGAATCTACAACTCGTCCCCAGTTTATAGCGGATTTACAAAACTCGTCCAGTAAATTAGGTCTGGACCTCGCCAAAAGCTCGGTCAAAACCTAATTTACTGGACTCGTTTTGTAAAATCCGCTATAAACTGCATGGGGACTCGTTGTAGATCCTCTATTTTTTGTAATAGCGCTAGCGGGGTTACTTGAGCCGCACATAAGGTGTCCACTACTATAGACCACTGTAATCTAATAGCGCAGGCGATTTCTTGTAACACAAAGGAAGGAAAATCGAGTACTATCGATCACCGTTCATTACACGCACATCTAAAACATTTGTGATATTGTTAATGGAATTAATCTAATAACATATACGAATGCTATGGCAATGCGTATTTGTGTCAGTTGGTCAGCGATTTAGTTGATACAAAAAGGTACATAATGTGTGACTAGTTTCCGATAATTGTGGAATATTTTGACCACAATTGCGCACGGTTGTTCATTCCATCGCTATCGCGTGGAATATATAATATACCTGTTACCATTTTGAGATGTTATATCCCACCTCGATTGCAATTTAAAGCGGAATATATATAGGGAATCCAATGTATCAATATAATCATTTGGAGAATTACAATCCAAGGAGCGTGGGAAAATTGAATTTCCCGGAAGGTTATGATGGAATAATTGAAACACTCTCTTTGTAACATTGACCTTCATCGGCTTTATGGACAGGCATTTCACTACATTTTCTAGAGGACATCATGAAACATAACGATTATCCTGTCATCTTTGAAATGTAGTGAAATACCTGTCCATTAAGCTGATGAAGGCCCTGTCTCAAATGATCTATAAACAGACCGCAAAATTATTTAATTCATCATAATCTGATTAAGAATAATATAAACCAAATATGACACCGGGATTCCAGGAGTTGAACGTCACAAGCGAATTACAGCCATGCAAAGTCATTCCGAAAAGCTCACAAGTCTCCATCCCATATAACAGTATACTGCCATAGGTCAAGGAGTTCAGCATGATACAACTCAAATGACAACCGTGAGATCGATGAAGTTTGACGACTACAAAAGTTCGAAAGCACATTGAAAGATTTACTCCCCATCCACCACTCATCGCAATCAATGATTCACATCCTCCAGTATTATTAGGAAATTGAGATGCATGCATATTGCGCAGAAGACGCATAAATATTGTTAGATAATATGCAATCCATTGGCTATTAATATGTTTCGGTTCGTTACAGCTACCAATTTAAGTGTTTACCGAACTCATTCATCTCTTCACTGTCGATACACTTGATATACTGATTAGATTCGAGATTCGATGCGATTTCGAACCTCTTACCCGATTCGATTCGAGAAAATCCCCCTATTCGCAGGGCCCTATGGACAAAGTATTTTCTATTTGTTTCAAGAAAGGGCGTTCATTTGTGGACAGACACACCCTCGTCCAGCGTCTTCGGGGACATCCAACCTCGATTTTCAAATCGTACCATCTACTTAAACTACACCTAATTCTCGGAACATTCCATTTATCCCCAACTAATCGCCTGAATTTAGGTGTTAAACATATGACATTTGGTTTAAAACCAACACGCTCTACTACATTGGTAAGTTAAAGATCAGGGGACCCCGATTTGATCTAAGAATTCACTCATGGAACTTTCGTCTTAGTGTGTAGCTATGTACTACTGAGTGGCATTTTAGGGTACGTTCATACACTGGCAAGTTTGCACGGTACAGTTTGCAGGCATTTCGTCGTAGAAAACTATATGGTGCCAGAATATGAACGGAAACAAAATTATAAAATATATCTGTACTACAGCTAACTACGTGCGAAGTAAAATATCTATAATGCCACCTGCAGCGATGCTAATGGGATTTACCTGTAAATAACATGCAATTATCTTGCAAGAATCAATCATACAGGTATTTGAATGCAAATGTCAGTAGCACTGTTACATGTGGAACTACATAAATATTACTACACATGTCGTTCGCTTTGGTGGAGATGCATGTTATATGCACGTTTCCGTTCATACTATGGTACAATGTGAGTTTCAATGACGAAATGTCTGTAAAACCATACCGTGCAAACTTTCCAGGGTATGAACGTACCCTTATTGGCCAAATTAAATTGTTTAGGCCACAATGTGACCGCAAACTTCTTGAACACAAAAAAACATCTACGAGGTCCAAACGGTCCAAACTGCAAGATATATATTTGGGTTGTTGTTGTTTCAGCATGAAATGTCACCCACCGATTCACCACGTATCTGTGTAGTCCCACACAAAGATCGTTTATCGATACGTTTTGAGGCCCAGCCGACAACTATTCCCCTCTGATCACACTCTTAATTAAAATCTAGGCGGCTTACATGGCTATCTCATTTCAACTTCATTGAGCGCAAACCACTGACGATGGGTTAACAATGCGATTTCGGTACCGCATTACAAAGAACAGGTACACATCAACTCCCACTCACCATTATCCGCATGATGAATCGTCGTGATCACGACGTGATGGGTCAATAATGTAGCCCATGCAGTAGTAGCACTGAACTTTTACAAAATGTGTATTATTGCCGTACTATAGAACCAGATTAGTCAGTACTTTATCAAGTTCTTACGTACTACAAAGCTGTAGCGTTCGAGTACTATGAAAACATTAAAAGATTTAACTTTCAGCCCCCCACCTTTCTCCAACAAATGCAAAGATGTATCCCGGTATTTTGATGGTTCACTAAAAAGGTCATAGAAGTCATTGCATGCCAATGTATTTTGCACAAAAAGAGCTATGGGCATATATTGAGTTTCAATTTTCAATGAATAAAATATGATAGAATTCAGTCAGATACTATGAAACAAAAAAATTATGTTACAAAATTAGTGAATCACAAATTAACGCCAATATTACAAAAACTGTATTATATAGTACAGGGCACTGGACACAGAAGCTACTCATACCACATACATATATTTCCTTCTATTTACGATTGCACGCATACATTTCTCCTGTCATCTTGTCAAATGTTATGCCATAACTTTGTAACTGTAGAGGGGCATCACTACCTTGACACATATCTTGTCCACTTCTCCTCGCATATCATTTATATACATTAAACGGCCATGGCTCATTCGAGCTTCTACAATCTGTCTACATAAGTTGGAAGGATGTACACGGCAGGTTGACAATTACAAGAAATGTTGATATACTGACTCTAAAAAATAAAATCCATGGTCAGCCATTTTCCGGATGTTTTAAATGTTTCGCATATAAGTGAATTAAACGCTCTTTAATTCTACCATATCACGAATAGACTAACACGGAACACTCTTTTTCTGTTCCATGCCGTGCAAATGACTGTTTGTTTTTGTTTGGGACCCAAACATCGTGGTCAAAGTTGTATTTTATTTCATGACTTGAATGCGTCTTGCTGGGACGTACAATGCTCGAGGAAAGGCGCCTGTAGTTCAAATATTTATCGATCTATTTTCATGTGAGCAAATAGGCGTTGCAACATATCCTCGCCCAAATACGCACATAATCGACATATAAAGTGAAAAAGTTGCATAATGTGATTAGTTGATTCTGAAATAAGCATATGATGGAGTCACGGCCGTTATTAGGTTTTATGGCGCGGACACATTGGAAACACAAGTTAAAGAGCGTTCACCAGAAAAGTCGTGGGTCGGCTTATTTGTGTCATTGTCCGCACATAATCTGCTTAGCATCGGCTCATTATGAGTCGGTAATGCGACTAAAATGCCCTCATTTTCAGCACGTTATCGACTCAAAGTGATGCAATTCTAAGCAGATTATCTACCTAAATAATTTCTCTATGCCCAGATAATGTGCGGAATTTCGGGAGAACAGGCTGGTCAGTTTGACTCCAAGAATGGAGATGTGTTAAATCCAAAGCATAGCTTGCAGTAAGTGTTTGTATTATATTAATACATCCCTGACCATGGTATATTTCGGCCAAAAAATTATAAGTAGCTCAAATAACACATATATATGTATAAGTCAAAGTCAAAAGATAGATCCATTTGTAATAATGAACTTATGACTCAAATTTAACTTTTAATTACGTATATTTACGTCATGGCAGTTGTCAGACCAGCGTAGCGAGTGGACTAAACTCTGCTTTCAATTTGGGTCCCACCACGAGCAAGGGAGAAATATTTTCGTCAGTTATTTTCCTGCTATTTTAGTTATTGTATGCTATAATTTTTCAAGATGCATATATTACATTCTACTGGAAAGCCTTGCTGACTAAATTCAATATACTATATCCGGCCATTTGTTGGACCACCTTCTTTTATACTCAAAAAAGAATATATGCAACAAATGAATGGATTTGAGCCATGGACTACTTCAAAAAACACTCGTGTGTTCTATGAACGATGCAAACAACCTGGTAAACATGATGAAAATGAATTGATGACTGGAGTCATGGTTCATAGGGCGTTCACATACCTCACTCGATCGTAACCAAACTTAGTACATGTATTGATATTCGAAATGGTTACTATATGGAGAAATGTGTTATTACAGGCATGCTTGGGATCACCTATAGTTGTGAGCTATTTAATATGAACGATTGCCAATGAAAAACACGGCCGCGGCAGCCATCATGCATTTTGCACTGTGCATGACTAAATCCTTCGGATCCTCCCCAAGTTGAGCTAGAGTTTCATTGACATTTTCATTTTCCGAAGTTATGATTATATTATAAAATACGCCCATTCTTGTATCTCCCTCATATTAGATGTGAATGATCTTTAAAATATTAACGATAAGATGCATGGATACATCCTATGGGTTTTGTTCGTTCATAAGCCAGATTAAGACAACTTTCGAATTGAGCCACTTCAGAAAATTAATCAGCCTCAGCTAATAGAGTTTATCGTCCTGTGAAAAGTCAATCACGTGACCGTTATATTGTGTTAGTAAAATATACACAAGCACATTTCGAGACATCAATATGTGTTATATACACAATGTCTTTGTATCGATTCATGTATCGCGACGAGGCTAGTTTTCGTGGCCATATAGCGACGAGGCTACCTTGGTCGCTATATGGACACGACAATTAGCCGAGTCGCGATACATGAATCGCTACAAACACATTGTGTATATAACACATTTATCTACCATGAGTCTGACAGAATCCACCGCAGATATTACATTTCAGGAGTTTCTTAAATGCCAAACCTGTTGAATTTGTGTCCGACGATTAGCTTTCTTGAGTAAATTCTCCCAACCTGCAAAGGTATCTGTATCACGCGATTAGCTCGCTTTGCTAAATTCTCCCAACCTGCAAGTTCACGCGAATATGCCTAACGGAAAATGTATTCAATGGACATAATCTCTTACACCTGCATGTTTTATATAATTTATAATAAATACTGAACAAATACATATTAGTTAATTTGTGATATGTTATAACATAATACCCATTATGGTAGGCAATCAAATAATGTTAAAACCTTGGAACTATCTGTGTATAGTACGCAAGAATATACGTTGGAATTTCGTTTTGATTTTTCATGCGATTGATGTGACGTCAGTTCATTCCTGATTTTGAACCAGTCAAAGACGTCACGAGCACATTGTATCGCAACTGCAGTAACGATCCAGGTGTGTTTATTGCCAATTCGTTATCGCCAATTGTATCAGGGAATTTCGTAGGAAATGGTAGATAAAACTTGTTATCGCCTATTAGTACTTCTCTATTTTTCACCATGGATATTATAATTCCACCTAAGCCAGTGTCACACAACTCAGGAGATTAATCCCATGAAACCAGGTCGGGACTAATTTATTGCTAATTGCCCCCGATTGCTGGCCCAGATCTGGACAGTGGAAAAACTGTACCGAGTCATATTAGATCTATAGGCTGGCGTCCGTCAATAGTTTCCTTCGTCATACCCTATAATAGGCCACATTTCACATCCGATCATCGCAAAATATTTGGTTTGGATCTTTGGTGTGACCTCTAGATGGGAGCTCGGAATTTCGTTGAAAAAACATGCCAGCAGCCATTTTGTAAAAAAAAATTAAATTCTACAGGCATGTCTAGGATTACCTCTAGATGAGCGTTATTGAATGTGAACAATTTTCGATACAAAAAACATTGGGCCGCCTGCAGCCGACTTTGTATTACTAAATAATTATACAACCAACATTTTGAATCCGATTGATCATAGATATCATATGGATCTTCGGTTTGACCTTTTGATGAGAGCTATCGAAATTCAAGGATTACGTGGTCGCCGTTACCCATCTTCGATTTTACTGGTTGCTTGACCAAATCCTTTGGCTCGCCGTACAACCAACTATTTCATCTGCTTCAACCCAAACTGTAGGGGTAGATCGAAATGACCTTTATAGATGGGAGCTATCATTTTTTTTGCAGAATTTTGTTTAAGAACATAGTCGTCAGTGGTCATCTTGGATTTCAAATTTGAATCCATCGACATACCCTGCAGCCCACATTTATTATAAGACCGTTTGAAATAAACGGTCGTATTATGTAAATGGGGTGTCAGTCCGTCTGTCGTCCGTCGGCTTTTGGTTTCCGGATGATAACTTTAGATTCAATCGAGTGAACTGAACCAAATTTAGTATGTTAGTTTACCACACCAAAATACAGATCAAGTTCGAATATGGGTTTCGTCCGCATGATTTTGACTGAGTTATGCCCCCTTTTCGACTTAGATTTTACCTGATATGCTGTTTCCAAGTTATTGTGATTTATTTTTGTTATTATTTCGTCTTAAGTCACAGGTTTCAAACAAATGAATTAAACCTTGCCCCACTCTACACCAGAAACGGGCGTATTTATGCCACGCCCCGACGGCGTGCTCTTGTTGCATAAATGTTTTGAAAATTTACAGGCTTACATAAGGTCACTCATAGATGGAGGTATCGCATCTGAACAATTATCAATAAAAAATACCCATGTAACTACGTTGTATTTACTGACAACACACGGACCAATGGACATGAACTTTTCGACACTGAATGGACTCGCCCAAATAAGATATAAAAGTGTACATTGGAACGGTTTATTATTTATTTGGAGGAGTATTCACGCAATAAAAGCAGACGACAGACATACGAAACTATAATACAATACCAGGATGTTTCATATTCGTGGGTGGGAAATGTTCACATAGTAAGTTCAATAAACTACCTACATATGTGATATCTGAAGATTCCCTGGGGAACTACTCGTCAGTGAGTATTTAGCAAAGAACGGGTTAACTGGAAAAATATGTTGTCAAATGTTGGGTTTTTTTCACAAACCGATCCATTTCTCCATGAAACAGTTAATGGAGGCCATATATTAGTATTTCTTGCTGTAACTACATATTATGGTGATCGGTATGTGACTAATGTGTGAAATTACAAGGTCTATTTTTTGGCTTTAGTGTGACTCATGTTGTGTTTATTCTAATCTACCTTTGGGGACTCTTTAACCCTTTCATAATATAATAATATAGATAAGTTTAATAGGCAAAACATCCTTATAAGGACAGTATGCAAACATAATAATATATAGTTGTACATTGAACAATATAATAAATGATATAATAATAGATGGTAATATACTGGTTTTCCAGTTAACCCGTTCTTTGCTAAATACTCATTGACGAGTAGTTCCCCAGGGAATCTTCAGATATCACATATGTAGGTAGTTTATTGAACTTACTATTTGAACATTTCCCACCCACGAATATGAAACATCCTGGTATTGTATTATAGTTTCGTATGTCTGTCGTCTGCTTTTATTGCGTGAATACTCCTCCATGACGGGAGCTGCGCTGGCGCAACATTAAATAAATAATAAAAGACCCTGTGCCGATTTATTTTTTATCAATTTTTCTTACATTCTTTAACAATTTTTATATTTTTCTCTTACATTCTTTAACAATTTTTATCATTTGTTTCTTACATTCTTTTAACAATTTTTATAATTTTTTTAAATCATTTTTTCTTACATTCTTTATCAATTTTATCATTTTTAGATTATTTTTTTTTACATTCTTTAACTTTAAAAAAAATTAGAATTTTTTCTTACATTCTTTATCAATCTTTACCATTTTTTTTCTTACATTCTTTAACAATTTTAATCATTTTTTATCATTATTTATTACATACTTTAACAATTTTTTTAGCATTTTATCATTATTTCTTACCTGTTTTATCAATTATAAAAAATAATATAATTTTTTTTAGACCAATGCATTTTCTTATATATGCGAGGCGACCTATGTTCGACTCGAATATATAAGAGAATGTATTGGTACAGGGTTTTCACAAACATTCAGGAAGCTCCAGTCATAAAAGGGATATTACAACGTGTAATTATCAAAACATGGACAGTGTGCGCACAGATGTTGTCAATGAAATAATAAGAAATGGAGGTAACACAAATATTGAAAAATAAGTAATCTATGGAAATACTAATGCATAATCGTTATGGAAATGCACACAAGAGCTCACACGCGTGCGGATTTAATTATTTTCATTTAAAATGAGGTATATGCTGAATAGGAGTTGCTGCGCCTATAATGTGTCAAGTTTCACATACAAACACTTTTCCACGGGATATTGGGCGAGATAATACAGCTGGAAGATTTCATCTGAGAGTCCATGGTTGATTACGTTGACATTTCCAAAAACAGTTGCTATTAGGTTCCCGTGGCGTGGCGTATCTGCACTGAAGAAAGTCTCAATCCAATTATACGTGATCACAAGGTCAACGTCCTGGCCGGTCATTGCCTTATAATCACACATCTCTGCATCCACACAATTACCTTTCTAAAGAATCAGTACAAATCGCGATGTTTCCGACGATCGTCAGGCTGTATCTGAAGTCAATCACGCCTACACGCCAGCCGGTTAGTGTCTTATATTTACACAAACCTAACATCCCTTCCGATCTCCCTATAGCGTTACGGTAGAGACGCCACCTGAGTCAATGTGTTCATAAACCTATGAACGTAACGTGACGTCATTATCAATGTTATTCATAGGTTTATGAAGATATTGACCCCGGAAATCACCGGGGATTGTCGGACACGAACGACTGCTTGTGTATTCAGCACGGCAAGATTTGGCAAGAAATTTGTTTTGGTCTATCAGTGTTGTTACCCTTCACCTAACACTCAACTCCTCTGGTTACACATCAAGCAGGTCACACAACTCACATCTCGACATGTTGCCATGAGAAGTACAACGTACAGAGATCTCTCACCTCACCGCTATGTTAAATATAAAGACGACACTCTGTTTATAACCACACAACGTTCGAAACGTCGCGAACAATGTCAATCTGCACGCGTGTGAGATCCGCACGCGTGTGAGACGTTCGGGGTTCATGCAATTTGCAGATTTTTCTCGCGGTCAAAATCCCACGACCACATTGAAACCGCCGTTCTATATTCACACCCCCTCTGCATTCAAACAATTATCTTTCTTTAGAATCAGTACAATTCGCGATACGATTACACGAATGTTTCAGACGATCGTCAGATTATAACTGAAGTCGACCACTTCATAAATATGAACACCTACGTCACTCCAAGCCGACCGTGTGCACGCGCTCGGTGCGTGTTGTTTACTTCAAAACAATCGAAGAACCACCTACGTTATTGGGAGACTGTGTATGTTACTTGCAATTGTTGTGGTTCTTTTTTAAAGTTGTTGAAATGATTAATTTTATATTAACATGTACTTGCATATAATTATAAGAAATGACTTGCAGAATGATCGGGGTTCGACATTCACACACTTTTAAAAACTCTGCCGATAAAAATCCAATGACCCCAATCGATCTGCAAGTCATTTCTCGTTAGGCTAACTGTCCCATCGTGTCAACGTTACACGCTCTCGGCACGATTTGCACGTGCGCTTATGTGGTCTCTAGGTTAATTTGTGCTAAACAAAATAGCTGAATTGAAAACAGAGGCACTGGAGGTAACTCAAGGCGTGTCGTTCCGTGTCGATACATGCATATCGTGAGTTATTAAAATCAATGACTAGCGTCAAGGGTAATGATAACAACTAAAGTTACTACTATGTTTTATATTTCTATGTATATATGGCTTACCCAGATATTTTAAAACAATTGAGTAATAACTCAATTAATAAATCAATTATCTGTATACAGGCTCATCTAAAGTTTATTTTAATCATAATCAGAATATATCGACAGACGTATATATATAGGAGATATAGCACAGTAGCATGTTATATTTTATGCCTCCAAAACATGCCGAGCATTGCTCTTTGAACATGCTTGGGACTATACAACACACCAGGTGCCTATTTTTAGAAGTAAATTTAATTTTTGAGACAGTGCTATTTTGGGGGGGGGGGGATTGGGTGGGATTCGAACCCCGGTCCATGACGGCGAGCGCTCCTTGCTACTCAAAGTCCGACGTCAATACAATACCACACGGCCACAGAATCGGTCGGTGGCCGTGTGGTATTGACGTAGGACTTTGAGTCGCAAAGCGCGCTCGCCGTCATGGGCCGGGGTTCTAATCCCACCCAATCCGAAAAATCACAATAGCTCTGCTCTGCCGCGGCGGGATGCCTGGGTCGATCTGGTCCCGCTCTATACCACGTGGTGTATTTGTTTCGTGTGCCATGGTACCTGGTGATGTATTATGGCAGGGATGGCGTAGCTGTAGTTTGCTCGCAGATGCCTGCTAATGTGTATGAACATGTTGCTACGCACGCGTGTAATCTGTAAATGTTATGTACATACATGTATGTTAATTAATGTTGTCTAAATGTCATTACTTTACTTAGTAGACAATAAACTTGATTGATTAATTGGAAGGAATGTCTGATGTCGATAGCTAGTTTATTCGCAGCACAAACATAAGGCATGGTGTATTTCGTTAGCGTAGAATCGGCCACAAACGTGACACACCAGGTGGGTAGGATATGATGTGTTGTTTAGAAGTCGAGCCAAGCGTCTTAGTTCAATCGCTTACTCGGTCAGTAACACCCGTACTACCCATGTCGATAGAGGGTCGCATTTCACTAGATGAGCAGTTCAGAGCAAAGGATCCATAGCAATTATATGCATACTTGTGTTCTCAGAGCTCGGCGATCCTAGCTTTCACAAGAGGTTTTCACGTCATCTTGTCTGGGAAATGACCGGAGGTTGGAAACTCATCTAGGTGAACAATTAGGTTGTATATGTATTGAGAATACTCAGATTTTCACTCACAAACCCTAACGCTTGACGAAATGAATATGGAAAAGGAGCTTGAGTGTGAATACTGACCGTGTGATCTCGTTGCCCACTGGCATATGTGTATCAAGTCCGCTATGAAGCACAGTTTACGGGAATTAATTTCTAGTTCAATAGGAAGCTGTCCGAGAAGGCTGAGATCGATATTTGTTGACATTCCGTTCCAGATGGCATGCTTTGTGCGTGTTTCCACCACGACAGTAACATAATGCAACGGATGTACGTCTCTAGAAGTGTCAATTACATTTAATTTCTACGACGACGCGGCATTCACAACATGACGTATAATAAAACGTTTCCAAATATGGAGTGCATTCCTGACGTGGTAAATGTTTTTAGAATAGGTTATAAATACAATTTTACAAGATGCGAAAGAATAATCAGATATGAATATCGTTTATTGATAAAAACTCTAAGATAATGTCTCCTATATTGCGATGAGTAAAATGAATTATGGATATATCGCCTGTATTCAGTTTTCCAACAAAAGTTGAATTTGACAATGCGTGGGAAAACTGGAAAATTTTCAACCTCAGATCTTTGAAGTGATCTGTTATGCCATACACCTATGAAATCGCTCGTAGTCTGCGCCACTCTCGAATGAAATGGAAGGAATCCCTTCAAAACAGAACCTAATTTTAATAGAGAGTTCTAGAGACGTAATTCCATACAACGATGTTGGGATTAAAATTATCGTTTAACACTTTCGCAACTGTATATTGGGGAGGGGACATACATTAAGCAGAAGGTTACCAGCAATGCGAAAGTATGTTTTCCTTAAGCAACAAGTATCAATTCTGCTCGATTCATGGTGTTTCTGATTTTACTTGACTTATGTGAGGCGATCATATTCTGTGATTAAAAGCGTTTGTTTGTTGAAAACTTGAAGAGCTACTTTGAGGTGCACTCATTACAGATGGACAGAAGATAATCTGGGCCAGCGTTTATGAATGACACCAAGGTAATGTCGATAGAGTCGGAGCAGATAGTGATGTACTACCCATTTATATAACATCCTGGCATTTTCCTAGAGAAGTTAGCTGTATACAAGGTACAGAAAATGTGTTCTATCGGTTTTAGTTCCCACCGGTTCGGTTTCATGGTTCCGTGGCCTGTCGCGGTATTACTTATTCAAGTACATGTAACAGCAACCACCAGCGCGCCGCAGGTGTGGAGATTACCAAAAACGCGGAATCGGGAATGGACAATCGCGATGAAAATTAAATTAGCTACTGCACAAGTTACGAAGAAATCCCATGTGATATCTGACTATTAGTTTCATTTGGACCAATTTCGTTTGTTAGCTTAACGAAAACCAACGAAGACGTCATGACAATGTGTCTGACGTCATTTACGTCATTTTGGATTTGTGGGCCAGAATCCAGGCAGGATTGCACAATCCACGACAAGTCTTCCCAAGTCGTCTCCCTCGGTACCACTGCCTGATGTTACATACATTGTTAGCGTTACGTCGCCGATAAAAGGAACAGTTGAGGCACAGCATGTGTGGTTGCTCCACTACGTGCCACGTACGATTCATATTATAATCTAGTAACAAGGTGTTCGTCGTTAGCTTTGTCCTGATAAGGTGTGAATAAAGAGAGTTTCATTCTTGTGGGGAAAATTTAAACAGTTGGGAAACTTTATTGACTTCGTTAATAGTACCCAATGCACTCGCATTTCGTAAATGTGCACAAAATATATAAACGTCTGCAAAAACATAACCACTGAGAAAAACATGGAGCAATATATATTACATAAAAACTTTGTTCTTAGATGCATTATTAATACATGTAGCTCTCCAATAGCGAAATTTCGGGTGTTGAACCCATTGTTGTGTAAACAAAACTGTTCCTGATTTGTCAACAACCCCGCTAAACGTAATGCATGTTCAAATATATTAGTTTGAATATGATTATCATAATGTCTATTAATGATTTGAACTTTTCCGAAGTTATGATTAAACTTTGGAATCATATTCGTCTAATTAGATTTTTATCGGTAAGTCCACTCTAACAGTAATGTTTGCATAATATTGTTTTACATAAGAAATCTCATGATTGGAGAGTCATTAATAATGATAATAAGAACAAAGTCAATCTATGTTTTCGTGTGCTTGTCATTGGTTTGCAGACGCTTGTTTTTTCACATCAACCCACTTCAAGGCATTTTTTGCAATCATTTCTCATAGAAAACCATATAGTGTCAGATATGAACGGAAACATGCATATTAGACGCATATTTACCAAAGCTAACGACATGAGTAGTAAACTTTCGGTAGTTCCACATGTAACGGTGCTACTAGCACATTGTCTTAAAGGCCCATTTAATTTTCGAGTCACAGATTATTTTTTTATAGTGCCTTGATATACGGTTTTAATAACAAGGTGTAACATAAAATATGATTAAAATACTATAATTCATCACCATCATCCGTGTCTCAGAAGATGCCCATAGAGAAATAGAAAACAGCTGAAATCATAGAAGGCTCCCAGAATGCAACAGAATTCACATTTAAAATGTATTTTCAATCGAAGGGGAATAACTCTATATCTTAAGATGTATAGTTATTCCCTTTCCATTCAAAATAATAAAACTTGAGCACAGAACAACAAGTCGGTAGCTCAACATACATTTTCACAGTTTATTACACCGAATAAACTGATAAATCAATGTTTTGGAGCTTCCGCTTCCAAATGGTATATAATGTGACATATATTTTATCAAATATTATCTGGGGATTCGAATATAAAGGAGACCACAAGCCTAAACACAATCCGGACAGCTATCGTGCGATTACACTTATATCATCTGTATATAAACTATTCGAATCAGTGCTTCTATCGCGATTTCTCAGATCGGAAACCCTTCAACAATTTCCCCATTGCCTCCAATTTGGATTCCAGAAACACGTGGGATGCAACAAGAATTCTTTCGTTGTCGAAGAATCAATACACTTTGCATGTGACCATGGTTCTAAACTCTATGTTTGCTTTTTAGACTCTCAAAAGGCATTCGACCGAGTGTGGCACGATGGACTTCTCATCAAACTCAACAACCTCGGTTTTAACCCTTTACCCAACAGAAGGGCCCTGTGCCAATGCATTCTCTTATATATGCGAGTCGACCATAGGTCGCCTCGCATATATAAGAGAATGCATTGGCTTAACACATTAAAAATTATAAAATTGTTAAAGAATGTAAGAAAAAATGTTAAAAAGTGTTTTTTTTTAGGCCAATGCATTCTCTTATATATGCGAGGCGACCTATGGTCGACTCGCATATATAAGAGAATGCATTGGCACAGGGCATAACTGTAACTATCACAACGTGGTCAAGGAGCCGGTTCCAATGATATCCATATTTGTATGGTTCTATTGAGACAGACCGAAGATATTTTAGGCTGTTGAAGCTTTATTTGGCCGGTTTTGGCCGTTTTATTGGGTAAAGGGTTAAAGGCCGAATTCTTCGTGTCATTCAGAACATGTACGAGGAGTCGTGTTCTCTACAACGGCTGCCAGTCAGAACCATTTCCCATATGCCAAGGAAATCGCCAAGGATCAGTGACCTCGCCGTTCTTTTACTTGGTGTGCATCGATGAACTTCTCACTGAGCTATTACAGTCGAGATTTGGTCTTCGGATCGGAAATATAAACTGCACATCCCCAACCACTGCTGATGACATAGGCTTAATGTCTCTGCACAAGTCGGGCCTTGATCATCTATTGAGCCTCTGTTTCGATTACAGCATCAAGTGGGGGTTCAGATACTCAACAGAGAAAATTGTCGTCATTGTATTCAATGAAACGCGCCCCCAACATGAACAGCGCGACAGGACGTGGTTCCTTGGAACAAATAAACTAGATGAAGTAACCGAAGCTCGCCATCTTGGCATAATGCAGCACAAATTTAACAATTGTACCAGCCGTGCCTCTCTGGTATCTGACGTCATGCGTAAATCATATTTTTCAATGGCTGGACGGAAGGCCTTAGAAATGTATACACCCGTTACAATGGAGAAGCTTCTACACCGTATAGTGCTTCACACGGCCTTATATGGTTCCGAACTTCTTTACACACCGAGTAATCAGGCAATCAATCAAATCGAGAAGTCATTTCGTACATGTATCAAACATATTCAAAACCTCCATCTAAGGGCAGGAACGAAGTTATCGCTCAGTCTCATTGGTACTTTTCCAATGGATCTCCAACTACATATGCGGAAACTAACATTCCTGGCTGAACTTATCCACTTACCTGCTACAAAGGATACTCCGCTGAAGATTTTTCTTCACAACCTCTACAAGTACAAACTTTTCCAGAGCAACACATCTGGATTTGTTCTTGACATCCTCCAAATTATTGTATACTACGCCATTGACTCATTTCTTACAGACTTTCTTGAAAGTGGCTTCTTCCCAGAGAAGCGCATCATCACAGACACTATTCGAGACGCCTATTCCTTGCAATGGCATTCTGCTACGAACACAGATACTTTTGTACATATGTTGAACGTTCACAGCGATCCTCTCTCCACCTGGAGTATATGGAGATTACTTGCTGACCGCCCTGAAAACTCACAGGAACTGAGAAATCTTGCACGGCTGTTGAACAGATCAATGTTCAATAACAACTCGAATTGCGGTGCCTGCAGATCAACGTATCACAACGAAATTGGACATGTATTATTTACATGTAATGCACCAGCGATGCATCAGTTGAGATACAGTTTCTGGTCAATCATCATTGACTTCTTTGGAGTAGAATGTTTTGTGTTTCTCGATTCACTCTCGCAAAACCGTCTATGTGACTTCCTACTTGGCGGCACAGCCTTCGTTCCTCCGCTCGCTATCATCGACGCTTGGGGAGATATTATCACATTCGCCGCGAAATTCATGTACAAAGGATGCCAACTTTTACGAAACAATGCCCGTTAAGACTATACTCGACTGCCTGCGTGTGCTTGCTGCCCGCCAGAAAAGCAAGTCTTGTTGACATTAACATGTCTTGAGGATGAAAAGGAGCATGACTTAGTGAACATAGGATCTACATCCATACGCATGCGATATACACTTTCCTTATTCAAATGTGCTCAAACTCTAAAATGGCACGTAGACCAAACGGCTGTGATTTAGGGGAATTCAGTGTTGTTACTTTTTGCCCCCATTTTCTATGCTCAAATATACTATATAATGTGTGTAAATACCATACGACCTTACTCACCTGTATGTGTACAAACGCCCCAATTCGTTTATACAACACATACAATGTATTGATGTATGCTCTCCGTCAATGGAGGTTAATAAAGATATATATACATATATACGTGCATATATGGTCATGAAATGCATTTTATATGATGAGACATGTAATTACCAACTCGCCAATAACCGTAATATACGTCCACTGGGCAAAGTCAGTGGACAATGCTAACATTAACTTCGTCGCAACACACAGCGAAGACCTCCCGGTATACAGCTGGGTAATACGCGAGCACAGCACAGCGCCCATAAAATCAAATGCGTATTGACACACAGCGACCAATGGGAAGAGAAACTCGCCTGTACGTCACGCCACAGAGGTATAAAGGTGTGCTTTACCCACCAGCGTGAGAAAAATCAATGAGTTTGTGTAGTGTTTGAACGGCGGCTGGTCTGTCCGTTTTTATTTAGTTATATTTATTTTTATTATTATTATTGTGTATATATTGAGTTTTTCAACATGTCGCCAACGTCGGTGGAAGAACTGGCTCTCCTTGACTTGGAAAGGTGAGTTTTTTACATTAATTTAAACACATTTTTCTTGTTTTAAACTGCCTATATCATACGCACCTTGCTATAATTACTTTTGTCAACTTTGGTCGCGCAACATGTATTATATACGCCCGTCGACGCGGGTAATAGCATTCCTTTGATTGTTATCAAGCTACTTCAAAGTTTTTCAATTATTCACGTACCGCGTCATTGGTATTACATATCTTGTAAATATTCTCTTCTGAATAAAAGTATTCGCTAATTTAAATTATTTATAAAGTAAGCCGTCCTCAATATTCTGTCGAAATTATTAGCCATGTGGGCCAAACAAGTTGCAAAACTGTCAAAAATTGGCGAACAGATTTTCACTTTACATTTGAAATGTAATACATATATTACTGTATTAAAACCTATGACTTAGAAAAAAGTTCCGTGGTCATTGAAATCATCGTCCAAAAAAGAATTAGCGAGTCCCTTTTCTACGTAGCATATACTATGGGTGTTCCTTACTAGTGTCTTCTGACACACTGTACAAAAATATGTGAAAAGTTGAGTTAGATAATCTTTGGAAAAAATGATGTACATATAAACGCATTCCGTATAATTATCAATCTACTTTTGCCCATTTAACAAGTCAGAGGGGTGTATACTTACTAATCTTACTTTCGTTATATGTCGCTTTAATTTTAAACACTGGGTGGTTTAAAGGGGTACTGTACACTAAATCCGGCAATTTATTGGACCATCTCCTTTATACACAACAGAATATATGCAACAAACGAATGAATTTTTCCCCATGGATGAGTGCAAAATACACTCATGTGCTCTATGAACGATACAAACAACATGGTAATTATAATGAATTGAATAAATGGCTGGAGTCATAAATTCATTTTCATTATAATTACCATGTTATTTGCATAATTCTTAGAGCGCATGAGTGTAGTTATAAAAGGTGATGGTCCCATAAATGGCCCGATTTAGTGTATAGTGCCCCTGTAAAGCCTGAAATTATGTTATTGATTTTTGATAAATGCCGCTCCGGTTCCGGGGATCTTAATATGTCGATAAATATACTTTCATAAGGATTTCATATATCACATGCAGGCTTATTCAAGTAACATAATTTAGCATGGAACAATAAAGAGCGTTCTTGTTAGTCTATTCCTAATATGGTAAATATAAAGAGCGTTTGACTCAATCCTCTGCAAAAATAAATAATAGAAAAACATGTGGAAAATTTATGGTTTAAGCAGGTTTAAGCATAATTTATTTGCTCCATGCATAATATAAACATATACAAGGGCAAAATGGATGGGATGACACAAGCGCTGTCACTTGCAATAACATCCTCTCCCCATTGTCAGAACACTGAATATATACAAATCAAACGTTGACAAGAGCAAGGAAATATGTTATAACATTATAGCTATGTAGAAGTAATGAAAACTAACAGTAGAGTTGATGGATTGTTTCATATGTTATGTATGAGAGAAGGAAGAGTGATACAACAAACGCGATAGAGAGACTGAAATTAAGCAAACGCTAAAGATAGATAGAGGTATGGGGAGAGAGATGGTGAGAGAGAGAGAGAGAGAGAGAGAGAGAGCGAGAGAGAGGGTGAAGGAAAGGAGAGATATAAAGGTATTGCATGTGCATGGTCTCTGCAGCTTTGCCGATTTCGATATATATTTAACATCAAGGGCTATATATCAACAATTATAGTTAGTTCGCTTTCGCTTGCAGAGTGTATAAACTTTATATAATTATGGATATCGGTGTATTTATCAGCATATCTTATCCATCCCTCATTGAAGGTGTTATCCATACCGCCATGAATCATGCACACATAGAGGGGTGAATCGTACCGGCTAAGAAAATGTACAATACAAGTCATGGTTTTCTCACACTAATACTGACTAATATGATTATTTTCACACATTTTTTTGAAGTAATGTAAATAACATCAACACCTCAAGATGTATGAGACTAGATTACATCAAAGTGTGTCATTTTGGGTAAGAAATAATTAAAATTTAAACAATTTGATGCTATAAAATACTAGCCTTGTTGTTGAATCCTGGGTATTGGTTAATACTGTCATATGAATCCCAAGTACCAATTAACAGAGGTTACGAATCCTGCGTATCACTTCAAAATCAACCTAATTCCGCACAACATGAGATGGGGTGACACACTCCTCCATCTTACATAGACACAATCCGGAGGGTCAATGAACCGTATAATAAAATTGTTTTGCAGATTGTCATGAAATTTTTCTCAAGTGGCTATCTATTGGACACTTAGAGTGATAAATATTGGAATTTCAGAAAACGTGGCTTTGATTCTTTGACCGCCTCGGCTAAATACAATAACACCATTGTTTAGGGTAAATTCACCCACCCTTCCCAACACGGGCCGCATCCTCGCAATTTATCGTTTTTTTCTTCTTCAAATTTTCCTCCGACTCATTTTTTTCCCACTTAAAATACAAAAATATGCGACCGGTATGTGGCGACCGTAATAAGCCATTACTTTAAAGATAGAGAACAATAGTCACTATGTTGTCATTTTATGCAGCTAAATTCCATAAACCTCCTTAGGAAGTGACCCACCTTCCAGTCCATGTACCTTCGGACACCCAGTAGTTAAAAAATGCTTTCCAATTCTGGGTGTCGGTCTTATTTTATGTCAATAGAGCGTTGAAATAACACGAGTTTCATCATTGCAAGTCTGAGTTTAATGTGACTCTCATTTGCAGAATGAGGTCCACTGAGTGTAAATTTAGTGACGCTATACCGCATAGCGGGCTAGCATCACCAAATTCACCATATTGGGACTTCAATCTGCATGACCTCATCTGCTATGGGAGCCGGAGAATGAGATTGAAGTTCCCAAATGGTAAATATTGTGACGTACGCCCGCTGGGAACCTCGATTATGCAATGTGTCGTCTGTCAATTTGGGGATATAGAGAAACTAAACTAAAAAACATATATAATCTATGTGAAGAAATTTCAAAAGAAATTTGATAAGAAAGAAATTTCCAGAGAAGATGAGGCCTAAGCAGAATGAGGTCCCCATAGGGTGAATTTAGCGATGCTAGCCCGCTATGTGGACCTCATTCTGCAAATGACAGGCACACTAAACTCAGATTTGATCACAGTTGATTATTGCCAGATAATTGAAAGCTATAATTTCTGGCAAATCTAAGTTATATAACAACTTAGGATATACGCTCATACACTGGCATGTTTGCACGGTATGGTTTGCATGCATTCACGTAGAAAACGATATGGTACCAGAATATGAACGGAGACAAGTATATAAAATGCATCTATACCACAGTTAACTACGTGAGAAGTAAAATATATGTGGTTCGACCTGTAGCGACGATACCAGAATTGCCTGTAAATATATAGCATGCAATTATCTCGCAAGAATCAATCATACAGGTTTTTGAAGGCAAATGCCAGTAGCTCTGTTACAAGTGGACATACAGAAATGTTACTTCTCATGTAGTTTGCTTTGGTAAAGATGCATGTTATATCAATGTTTCCGTTCATATTCTGGCACCATGTGGTTTTCTATGAAGAAATTCCCACAAAACATACCGTGCAAACTTGCCAGCGTATGAACGTACCTTTAATGGTACATAAAAAAGCACTTCGCATGTAACAAGTGGTTGAGCACGTGCATCGTATTAAACCGTGCATGTCGTTCGTGTGGTGGCACATTACCACCCCTGGTCAAGTGGTCCTGCTAATATACTATGATGCTGTTGGTTCTGCTACTATGATTCGGGTAGGGCAAACTGGTACCGTTATGAAAAAGTACCGTTATTTATTCTAAAGTTGTCATTTTCCCGGTATTTGGCTAATCCGAGCGATTTGAGAGAGAAAAAACCAGTGTGTTTATGAAACATTCAAGAACATATATATTTTTGATAAATATAATAATGCCTGCGCTGGTGCTTCTAAAACGACGTGAATGGCCATCTTAATTATAGTCGATTTTCAACAACTGATACAACCAGTATTAAAAATACGATGCGCATAATGGCTTTACCTGGATATGTTCAGATTATCGGAACACCGAGAAAAAGACAAATTAAAAAAAGATAACGGTACTTTCTGTTAACAGCATCAATTTGCCCTAACAGCATCATAGCAATTCATCAGGACCCACCAGCATCATAGCACATTAGCAGGACCACTTTACCAAGGGTGACTAGAGCCCTCTACGACCAATTGCCAGGTAAATTTGTCAGCGTGTGAACGCACCATGCATTGTCAAAGTTGGAGTAAGAGTTTGACAACTGTGTTTCCAGGACGACCAAAGGTGCCTCGAAACAACGTCGGGACCAGATAAACGCAGAAATCAGTACATTGAGAGACCTGCTGCCGCTCCCAGAGTCATCACGACAGAGATTGGCCCAGTTGCAAATAATGTCCATCTGCTGTGTCTACATTCGAAAATGCAACTTGCTTAAGAAATGTGAGTTTCTTTTACAACTTATGTTGCTAAATGGATTCTCCTAGCGGTTACAGATATATGCACTGGATGGGTTTATTATTCATTCGGGCCAATTCGAGGTTCATAAAATATGAACAGACGACAAATAACCGAACATTTTATACAAATGCAGAATGATTCATATTAATTCCTGGGAAAATGTGAAGGTTTTATGTCCTCCATGTTGTGTAATTTAGAGATTATTAGTCAGATTACAACATGTTGGTTGTCTATATTTTTTTGGTTTTAATTTCAGTCAACTATTGTAACAAATGTTCAGATAATAATTTTAAAAAACGACAAGTTATCTGAACATTTCCCACCAAATATGAATCATTCAACACTTGTATTGTCTGTTCATCCGTCATCCGCTTATACTATAATAATACCCTTCCCAATGAATAATCGATCATTCCAATGTATATACTTTTATAACTGAGTGGGAAACTCCATTTGGTATAGAAAGGGTTAAATGTTGTCGGTGGGGAATACCTGCATGTAATGCCCTAAGTAATCGACTCTTTAACCACAGCAGAATTATAGGTAACTTTTCAGGATTTAGTCGGAAAAATGGCTTGTTGCCATTCATCGGAAAGCTCTCCCTTTTCAGGATTTAGTCGGAAATATCCCCGAGGGCTTTCCGATGAATGGCAACAAGCCATATTTCCGACTAAATCCTGAAAAGTTACCCATAATTGATTTTACAGCCTATGCTTCTGCTGATTTACATAGTCGATTACTTGGGGCATTACTGTAGCTTGCTCCATATCTTGAACAGTCGTTAAAAGACCAATACTTGCAAACATGTATTGAAACTTTAGCCCAGAGCTCAACATGTTCTCTATGTAGAACTTTTAAAAAGTATTTTTGGAATAAAGAAACTCTTTTAGAACTTCCACCAAAACTCAATTCATATCTGATCAATCAAACTGAGAGATATAAATAATCGGCTCCATATTAACGTTTCCAGTTGGGAATCGCGAAGAACATATATATCTGAATACATTACTTCCAAAGCAATCAGAGTTATGTCAATCTTGAAATCCTTTTCGATGAAAGTAATAAAGCAAACATGTTGCAATTAGCCAGATTCGTGTCGGAAATTGCGACAAAAACACATATTTAGATAGTTTAATTGAATCTATATACATTTCTGGGTGTACGTAAAAGGAATGGCCCCTCTGTGGGTTTCCCAGCTAATTAGGTACATGTACTTATGTTTTCCGTATTCTCATTTAGAATCTTACTCATCTTTATTCGGGGGAGTTTTCTTATTGCTTATATCTATCTTAATTCAAACTTTGGTTGATATTATGTTTGGATATATCTACTTCCAGTTTAAAAGAGAAGTGGATAGAGTTAATAAATACATTGAAATGTAGATATTTTGTGCCCTCAACATTGCACGTTTTCTCAAACATTGTTTTTCCCATTGCAGTGCTTTCGCCGACGACAAGAACTATAGAAAACAATGAGTTTTCAGAGTGTTTGGATTCAATAGGATTCGATGTTTTCCAAGTGAGTAACTAGATATTAAAACAGAAACATCTAGTTGTCTTAATTTTAGAAACAAAACCCCAGACATGTACTCTAAATATTTTAAAGATATTTCTCCGCCTGGACTTTCTGTATATATTTAGAGGAGAGCGGTTGGGCGGTATGGTCGAAAAGATCAAGTGATCTTCTCCTTCACCCCACGATTTGTTGTTTTTAGGATGTCTGAACATTGAAAATAGTCATGTCCGAAAGCGGCAAAAGTTGAATCGAATGTTGTATGGGGAAGAGCCCACGAGCTTTAATACGGGGTGTGGGGGTGTCCCCTGGTGTCCCTTTAATGTTTTGTGTAGTTGCTGTTTTTTCTGAGCGAGTCGTGTGGTGCGCTGAAATGAGGAATGTGGCCCGTATTATAAGGTTAAAATGGTGTTGTGTTAGTTATGCCCGAATACCCTGCAAACAGGCATTCTGAATATTCAAATCAAGGACTTCCTCGGCGTATATATTTAGAAATACACAATCATAAGTTCTCGTCAGACAGACCAGTCAAATGCAAATTGCAGGTAAATAGTTTTGACCTTATGTTTTTTTTCTTCACGAACTGGGACAAATACTGTTGCTACTTTAATACATTAACCTCTTCGACAGTGATGTGTTTTTTTTTCAAATGAAAATATATTGTTCAAAAACCGTTATGTGAAATATATTAACAGCAGATGTTGCTCTTACTTGTTCATTGGGAATAGTATTGCAAACGTAACTTTAAAATTAATTTCTTAGACGTCTTATTGGTAACAATTTGCTCTTGTCGCTATGTCGAATCAAAATAACATGCAAGTCGAGAAAACATGACATACATTTTTCTACAGACTACAGTAGTCCCCTAAGTAATCGACGCCTTAACCACAGTAGTATTATGAGCAACTTTTCAGTATTTAGTCGGTGAATGGCAACAAGCCCGGCTAAATTATTAACGCCCCTCGGGAGAGCTTTCCGATGAATGGCAACAAGCCATATTTCCGAATAAATCCTGAAAAGTTACCCATAATTATGCTGTGGTTAAGGAGTCGATTACTTAGGGCATTACTGTATATACCAATCAATATACTTTTATCCCCAGTTTATGGTTAACACATTCTTTACTGTATACTAATTAACCAGTAGTTCCCTTGTGAAATGTTCAGATAATAAGTTCAACTGAATCAACTCAACAAATGACCTATGGCCATCCGATAAACAGTTCGCACCAAAGAATATAACTTCTTTTGAACCTATTATTTGGCGTCGTCTTTTTTATTTTCTGAACATCCCTCCACATTATTAATAGATCAATCCAATATATACTTCTTATAACTGATGGGGACAATCCATTTAGTAATGGAAACAATTCTTTGATTCAGTTTAGACCATTAAAGCATAATGCACTTTAAGTGGTTTTAGACCTCACTTGAGATATATACGATATGTGACCCGCCATATCAAATCCAGTCGGAAGTCGGGATTTTTTTTACCCTGTGCCAATGCATTCTCTTATATATGCGAGTCGACCATAGGTCGCCTCGCATATATAAGAGAATGCATTGGCCTAACAATTTTTTATCATTTTTTTTAAATAAATGTTTCTGACAATTTTAGGACATAAAATAAAAAACATCCATTACCCTGCAGGGAGCCCCACACATATATAGAAGCATATGGAAGAGTGTCGTCTGCTCATGTTTGTCTGGGGCTCTGTATGGGTGAAATTATAAAATTGTTAAAGAATACAAGAAAAAATTATTCAAATTGTAAAAAATTGTTAGGCCAATGCATTCTCTTATATATGCGAGGCGACCTATGGTCGACTCGCATATATAAGAGAATGCATTGGCACAGGGTAAAAAAATCCCGACTTACGACTGGATTTGATATGGCGGGTCACATATTTTCTCTAAAAGGGTTTCGGGTTTGGTCCAAATCTATGATGTGTCCTGTTATAAGATATGGCCTAATTCATTACTCTTACTGAATTCCTGTGTATATTATTCACGTATCCCATGGTATCCTCACGTAACACCATATTTGGTTCTTATTCACATAGTGACCATCAAAACGATGTCATCAGTCACTATCATGCACCCCAGGGATGTGGCTAGAGGGTCTCCGCTGGGGGGGGGGGGGTGTCCACCTTGGGAATTTCCAACTGCACCCCCCCCCCCTGAGTCGCAATCACACCAACACAACTTTTTGCATAATTCCATTTGCACACCCCCCCCCCTTGAGTCGGAATAATACCAACACAACTTTTTGCATATTTCCATTTGCACCCCCCCCCTTGTACCTCATGCTCAGGCCTAATTTCCTATATATTTATAAGCCATGCTTCTATTTTCCCAGTATGAGAACATTAAGATATATTTTAACCTGAAAATTGCCCCCAAAAAAACAACTAGTGATCTAATTCTAGACAAATGCACACAGCTACCGACAACAGACCAGGAAACACCGGGCCGACCATGGTTGTTCGGCCCGGTGTGAGAAAATTTTGAAAACTATACAAGAAAATCGCAAATCCTAGCGTCTAGACTGGCCTCAACTGAAGCTTTCCTAGTGTTGGAAATTTCAAACCTCATACTCCCCCTCAGGTTGGAAAATTCTTCAACTGATGACCATTTATGTCTACAAGTTTGACCAAATGTAGTAAAATATTGTTTTGCTAAACTAATTAGCAGTTTTGTATTGGCCATGTGGATGGGGCAATGACACACCGGGCCGACCATGGTTCGGCCCGGTGTGCGAAAATTTTGAAATCTGAACAAGAAAATCGCAAAATCCTAACATCTAGACTAGCCTCAAGCCTTCCTACTGTTGGAAATTTCAAACCCTACACCCCCACTTAGGTTGGAAATTTTCCAACTGATGACAATTCCAATGACAATGTTGACCAATTGTATGACAATATTGTTTTCTTAAATTAACTAGAAGTTTTTGACTGGCCACGGGGGAGAGACCAGGACACAAGCTTTCCAAGTGTTGGAAATTTCCAACCTGTCACCCCCCTAAGGTTGGAAAATTTCCAACTGATGACCATTTCTGTCAAAAATTTTGACCAAAAATAGGAACATATGCAAATATTGGTCGAAAAACAATAAATTCCCCCAATAAATTGTTTTATAATCAAACTACAAGAACATTTTCAACCTATTGTTGGTGTAAAATTTCGTTGTGGCAGGTATGAAATTTCCAACTATTGAAAATATAGCTCTCTGCTGGGGGGGGGGGTGAGACACCCCCACACCCCCCTCTAGCCACATCCCTGTTCACCCCAGATACATGTAAGCAGACAAGAGTGTGTCTAAATATGTCCGCCCTTCCGGCGAAAATAACGACACTCAAAGTTTGCGGTGTATTGTCTGGTTTACCTGCTTCGCTGGGTCTGTATAAGTTTGGTGCGGTGAGAAAATACCCGACCTCATTTGAACTGTGACAATTGACGTCATTGGGGTATTTATGAGTTAAGCTCCATTCATATCGTCTCTGGTGTTTTTCATTTTCAATACAATTCCGGGCTCTATATTGTGACTTTGGGTCTATTTTTATACACAACCGCTGTAGTTTGATGACGCATCAAATATTATATCGGCAGTACAATATTATGTCGGAGTTCATTCATCGTCAACAGAGTGACAAAGCATAACGTCAATGATTTTGTAAACATTATTGAAATGTTTGAACTTTCGACGTGCGGCTCTTGGACAGTATCCAAAGACGAACCTCCCATACTTATTTAATGCTTTCGAATTTAATCGAAGGTCAATGTTTTAGTATTATAGGTACTATAATCTAGAATTGCTTATTGACGCTGTTTTCTTTTGAAAATGATCACATCGTATGTTCACGTCTATCTTGCTGCAATGCATGCAATATGGCAACTAGGGACGCTAATTCAAAACACTTCTGGAAAGAAAGGTGCACGTTATAGACATTGTACCGAACTTTTAAATATGTAATAGCACGCAATAGCTTTATGCAAATGAAGGCCCAGATGCACCATGCACCTTTGACCTTAATTTTATTTTTGCAATGTTTACTGATAGTTCTGAAATGAATTCATCAGAAATATATCTGGACCAGGAACTCTTGGACAATACACATGCGGTAATTGGGAAACAAATTTTAAATTCACACCTATGAATAAACAATCATTCAGGCCACTAAATTGTTCGATGTTGCCACTTTCCGGAAATCACAATAGGTCAGTAAATACACTAGACTATCAGGAAGACTTATCGAAACAAATATATCGCTCACTCAAGTAGTTATCCGCATGGTGTATAACAGGCGACCATTCCTAATTTTCCTAATCCGATAAACAATACAGAGCGTGCGTCTGCCTGTCGTCTACACTTGACAGTAATTAATAAATATATGTCGCTTCAACAAATCTTTCTGTGATATATAAAGTCCGCATATAAATATTTCAAGTATTGGTCTTGCTATTTTGATCATAGCAATATGGCAAAGTGAATTGAAATGCGCTTAATAAACGCAGATAGTTTCGCCCATATTAGCAATATGCCATTCTTTTACATAACTATAAGACCCTGTGGGAATGCATTCTCTTATATATGCGAGTCAACCATAGGTCGCCTCGCATATATAAGAGAATGCATTGGCCTAACATTTTATTATCATTTGTTATCAATTTATCATACATTCTTTATAATTTTTTATCACATTCTTTAAAAAAATTATCATTTTCTTATATTCTTTATAAATTTTTATAAAAAAATTTCTTGCATTCTTTAGTAATTTTTATCACTTTTTATCATTATATCTTATATTCTTTAACAATTTGTTATCATTTTTTTCATTTTTTCTTATATTTTTTTTAACAATAAAATAATATAAAGAATAATATAAAGAATGTTAGGCCAATGCATTCTCTTATATATGCGAGGCGACCTATGGTTCAATCGCATATATAAGAGAATGCATCGGCACAGGGTTTTCGCGGAAAATCAGGAAGCTCTTGTTCCTTGACTTACAGTATTCTTGCTGCGCCGTATTTAAAAGTCCGTATGCCACACTTGTTCCATGCGCATCCCTTTGACGTCACACGACGTAAATGACGTTCACCTTAACCATGAAATCAGAACAATAAATTTATAACAGTATCACACATTACAATACAAGCCTTGTATGTGCCTGATTAAACCTTGTAAATATGTTTGTTTTCATCCACGGATTCTAAAACGGGTGGCGTGTAATAAACACAGAGCGACACGTGTGTTAATGTTTCTCGATACGATATACTTGTGAGATGGCGGAAGGAAAGAACTCGAGGTTGTGCCTCTCGTTCTATCCGTCAGCACTAGCACTCGTGTCATCTCAACAAACCCATTAACGCAGTCGTGTCGTTCTGTGTTTGTATGGTCCGCTTGTTTATCAGTTATTGATTCGGGTCGAATTAAGGACTATTTGTTCACATGTTTGCGTAGTTCAGATGCCGTTTTTTCTTTCGAAAGGACACAACATAAGTTGTTGAAGTTTTTGGAAATAACTGTTTCATCTTACATTTTTGAAACAATCGCGGTGGCTAATCAGTAAAATATGAGTTTGCTGTTGTGAAATAAGCACAAACATGTACATCTGGCTCATGTACTATCTCTTTAAAGTTGATGCTTGGAAATTGATTATCGCTGTGTGCAACATAACATGTTTTGCTGACTTAAAGTCATAGCCTGGCGTGGATATATGTCCACAATCTCACTGTTCGCTGTATAGACAGGCGTAAAATTGCTTGCGGGTATATAAGGGATGTTGTCTACGGAAGCCTGGGTGTGCCACAATTCTGTTTGTTTCATTGATTTCTGCTAGCTCATTAGAACGTTAAATGAGATGTCATCACGTGCCCAGCGGCAGATAGAATTCACGCAATTATGTGTCGGGGGAGCCATACAAAGTTAGATGTAATACGCCGCTATGGCATTCCGGTGACCAAGCAAACACTAATTGCCTTTTAGTTCCTTGATATGTAGGTGACACACTTTCGATATTCACACGAACAATTCAGATGTCGTTGCTATACTTTATATTCGTCTCTTATAATAAAACACACATACAACAAAATCATGGAACAAATCGAGACACCGATGAAGCGCCCCACATGTTAAGTCCATCTGCCAAAAGTTCATAATCATTGACATATTTTAGGAGTATCGAGTTTGCGCCTGAACAGAATCTTATTATTTGGGGGAGGAGGGGGCAATCTGTCAGTGCGACTCCCCACAGGCCACATTACGTACAACAACAAAGCGCGACTGACAATATTTATATACCGGCCACAAAATAGTGTGCGATGGGAAAATGACATATGATTTCACCAGTTGACATATTATATGGGCACGATAAGATGGATAAGACCATTCGAAGCTATCTGCTTGTATCAGCTATTTTTGGACTTAGCAATAAGACATTGACAATCATTCAAACTCAATATGAATAAATATCCCATCACGAGGACCTGGCTTGGTTAACGTATTCCCACCCCGATGGTTATTTTGAAAGCAGGCACAGGGCGGGTCTGTTAGTCGATTACTATCTGCTCAATATGCGCGTTTTAGTTGAGACTATATAGTATAAGTTGTGAAAGGAAGCAGTGTACTTTTACAACTTACGGATAGAAGAACGCTGTTTAAATTAAGCTCAAAACAGCAAAGTCAGAGAGTAATAGATATTGTTCTCCGTGGAAAGGCCCGGTATTTTAGGACCACTTTGCATGGGATTTCGGGCAGCATATTCCTTATTTCGAAAATTTGGTATTCCATTGTTTTCTGTCATATTCTTATAGTTATTTCTTTCATCTGTGAACATTTCGAGAGTAATTTAGATATTTGAGCCCCTAATAAATTGTGCAAATGTCATAATATAAGATTCATAGGGCCATTTTGAATGATAAGTCGGACAACACATTCTATATTCCAAAGCAGTATTCCATTGTTGCTGCCATATACCTATAGTTATATCAGATTAATAGTGTACAAATGATCCAGGAGATGAGGGACCCTATAGGCTGACAAATGAAATAAGTCGCTCTTCAAAAGCTTTCGGCCTTAGGCCTTCTTCAGTTGATATTATTCAGACAAAATCACATGATGGCATTCAGATAAACATACAAATAACAATGGCGGATATGTTACAACGACGTTAAAGGCACGGGCGCCGCTCGTTGCAGAAATATTCATATTTGTTCAAATCGCCAACAGAAGGAATTTTTAAATATATATAGTTTTGTTCATATGCCAAACATAATCAGCGCGTAAATAGTATATTGACGTCAAGACGTACGATGGTGTACGTAAACAAGAGCCTGCTTGTGTTACAGAAGTTGTGCTTCTGTTTACACAGTTTACACAGGGCAATTATATTGGTTAATCACACACAAATGATATAAACGCTCTTTATTATTTCCATATCAGGAAAACAGTAATAAATAATGCTCTTTATGTTTACCATATCCGGATCTAAACAAAAGCCGGGAAACGTAACGTTTTTTGCTTTTGTTTACATAACAAAGGAAAAAAAATTGACAATAACATACTGTTTATGCCATATTTCAGATTGGTATAAGAACACAGTCTGTCTATATTTTACTATTCTTTCTGTTTATGGCGGGTTTTGACGGAGCTGAATATTTTAACAGCATACCCACCCCAACGCCGCCGGTATCTTTAAAGGTCTTTCGTCAGAGAACGTCAACTAACACCAAGCAACGCTATCGCAGTATTGACATCCAAAAGTTGGCGCCATTTCCTCTAGCATTGAAACCGTGGCCAGTCCGGGTTTTCAACTTAGCTATCCAACGGTCTTCACGTATCAGTCTCAGCTGTGTATTCCCATTAATTAACCTTTTCTAAAACCGATACCCATATGTTGTCAATGGAATGTCCTGGTTGATTAAAATGTCCATAGGCCGGCTTATCATCGTGAAGTCGAATGTCCCTCAGATGTTATATCGTTTCATATGGGAGCAGTTCCTGAACAAATTAAATTATTTGAGCCTCTAAAAAATTATGTAAGTGTCATAATTGACAAGCGTAACATATAACAAAAATACTCAATTGAAAAGGCAATCTTACACAAACAGATATTCATATTTTGAATCAGCCGGAAACCCAAGACAAATTATTTTTGCTCACAGAATGACATGTTATATGCCACCGTCTTTTTCAATGTGGTGATTAAATGTACATGTACCATGTCAGTTGCCATGTGAACAATGTTCAAAACCCTGATATATCATTAACTTTTGTGTGATTTAACCTGTAGAATACAATCTATGGTAGTAGATGTTTTAACGCTAATGTAATAGACGTGCTTACCTTACTCTGCAAAAACAGTAAAGTGACATTAATCAATGTACATTTTTGTCAGGAATACCACAGGGAATTTTCCCCTACAAGACGCATTTCGTTTATTTAAATGTACTTTTTCGATCTACAATGACGTACCAAAAATGAGTTCACCGAAGACAAACAACCTTAGCATGTCACGGCAGAATTCTCCTGGGATATTATCAAATTGTTTTACTACTACAATCGCGAACAAAGAAAGGTCAACAATTCTCGAGACACCGTACACCCATAGCCCGTTAATTTTATCATGGGAATGTGTCACCATCGTGATTCGAAGTCCAGTGTTCTAACTGTCGTTAGTCGAATATTAATCGAATTCCATTATAATAATCAGATGATATTTGTCTTCTGCGACGTGACTTTTATATAAAGTAATACTCGCATTCCCCGATGTGTTGGGCAGTCATGACATTATTGACAGAGGCATCCCAAGAGGCCATACTTCTACTGATTAACTCGCTTCTATCCAGTCATCGTGCTGTGACGTCACTGGCGGATGACGCGTTGTCGCCTCTCGAAATGTACCATACTTCTTTGCGAATAAACGAGGACTCCGCAATCAGTCTTCAAGGGCGTGGCATAGATGTTGACAGGAGACAGTAATCTGCTCACATTCATAATTGATTTTACAGCCTACGCTTATGCTGGTTTACACAAACAAGAACATACTCTGGTTTTATCTTTAAAATTTGAAGAAATAAAGTGACACCCCGAAAGGAAAGTATATGATACGCCGTACAATTCTCCGTAATTGATAATATAAATAAGTTTGTAACACCTTTATAGACTTGTGAAATTTTATTCACGAGCTTCCGACCCTTCTATGGTGTAATTACAGTTTGCGTACATAAAACAACACCAATGACGTCACAGTCGACGACATGGAAACAAGCTGACAGAGCGCGCTAAGAAACCCCGGTCTCGGTTGAGTCCGTTTCTTATAGTGTCCAGTTTTTGTTGGGAAACATTTCAATTTGCAGGGACATTAGGCTGCAGACTGGCGCGTTACAGACCTATGTGGGGGTCACAGTATGCACAATATTAGGAAAAGGAAGATAATTGAGATGAAGATGATAGAAAAACTGGACACTATAAGAAACGCACTCAACCGAGAGCGGGGTTCGCTTGCGCGCTATGTCAGCTTGTTCCCATGTCGCTGGTCATTGACGTTGTTTTATGTAAGGAAACCGCTTACAATTGAGAAAGACCCCTAGAAGATTCGGAAGCTCGTGAATAAAATTTCATGACATCTATAAAGGTGTTACAATCTTAGATATATTACCCAAAATAAAAGACTCTGTTATAGTCATGGATAAATCTCCAACATCGGTAAACAAATCGCATGTTCATTCCGTTATGATTTTGACATAATTTTACAGTGCTACAGTAATGCCCTAATTAATCGACTCCATAACCACAGCAGAATTATGGGTAATTTTTCAGGATTTAGTGGGAAATATGGCTTGTTGCCATTCATCGGAAAGCTCTCCCTCAGGATTTAGTGGGAAATATGGCTTGTTGCCATTCATCGAAAAGCTCTCGGGGAGAGCTTTCCGATGAATGGCAACAAGCCATATTTCCCACTAAATCCTGAAAAATTACCCATAATTCTGCTGTGGTTATGGAGTCGATTAATCAGGGCATTACTTTACCTTCACAAGATTGCATCAATATTATAGGACTTGTTTTGTTGAATTTGATAAATGTTATTGGGTATCACGTTACCTGTATACAATGAGATGAGCTTCAATAGTTCCGGAATGCGGATTCACGTACAGTAATGCCCTAAGTATCGACTCCATAACCACTGAATAATTATGGGTAACTTTTCAGGATTCAGTCGGAAATATGGCTTGTTGCCATTCATCGGAAAGCTCTCCGCGAGAGTTTTCCGATGAATGGCAACAAGCCATATTTCCGACTAAATCCTGAAAAGTTACCCATAATTCTGCATTGGTTATGGAGTCGATTACTTAGGGCATTACTGTACCAGATCTTGCATGAATCTCGTCTATGGGTGACCCAAAGTTCGCGTCACTTGCTGTCTGAACTAAGCTCATGTAACCAATCTCTTTTAAGAGGAGGTTAAAGTGGAAACATTTAAACGGGGAATTCAGTGTTAATTTTCAAGACTCAATATTTGCAAACCGTAGAATAATACTGCATGTTTTGTTGGAATGTTTGAGCATATATATCTGGTGACAACGTAAAGCAGATTTTTCATTTTATGCTCTGTTTTGTGATATTCGATGGAACTAGTATAAACAATGCTAAACAATGGTGAATTACTTTTTAATATTGTCCAATAACATCCAACCGCAGATAAAAAATCTAAATTCCGCTTCGCGTTGTCACTAGATGAGTCTTCGAACTTTCCAAAAAGGTATGATATGGGTCACCTGCGCTTTGTAAGGTTTGATCAATCTTTTGTCAAAAATTTACACGAAATTCCCCATTCAAATGTTGCCACTTTAGGTCCCTCTAAACGTAAATTGGTGATTGACTAAATATCCACCAAGGCGCTTTACATGGAATAATTAAATCATATTTCACATTCTCAAGTCAGAGACACATGTCTGGCACGGGAGTGACTATGGTTGAAAGTTATCAGACAAGAGCCCGTCTAGAAATAATATATGTCAGGTAGTTTGGCCACCTATGCCAATGTTGGGGAATGTGGAATGGTCACGCCTTCAAATGAGGATCAGGTGAGCTTGAACGAAAGTGTAAAACGTAGCTTATCTTTTATGGTCGTAAGTATGGACCAGAGCACGTAGCATATGTGATAATTTCTCGTTTATGTCGTTTCACAGGCAATGTCTGGGTTCATGTTAGTGACGACTAGAGATGGCAAGCTGGTCTACATCTCCGAAAACGTCACCGAGTATCTCGGACATTCTATGGTAAGACATGTTTTTCTCATCACTATTGACAACCATTTCGTCAACATAACGCATACATCCAAATAAGTGAGAATACTGAAGACAACTAAAACATATAATCGTATATTTTCGTTTTCAAAACTTCAGCGAACATATATAAACCACCTGAAGAATACCCAAGCTGAAATGTATATATTTGTGGTATATTTGTAATGTAATCATGACAGCCTATCCTTCCTCAAAGAAACCGAAACACACAATCAAGACAACCTAATTGAATAATTGACAGTTATCCATTGAATATATTGATACGTTTGCAATTTCTTCATGGACTCCTATAGCTTGTGCACGTATGTAGGCCAATGTGTATAAAGTGATCATGTAGATGTGAGGTATTCGCTATCTAAACATGTTTCCCTTCGTTATTTACCTTCGTTGATAAGAACACCTCTCTAGGATATCCGCACCTGTACTACCCTGCCTTTGATATTTAGAGATGTTGCTTCACCTGTTTGTCTACAGGTTGACATGAAAACACAGGGCGATAGTTTATACGACATAGTGGACAAACGAGACCACCCAACTGTGCAGAGCAATTTGATGCACGGAACCAAAGAAGCAGAAAGTGGTGATGACGTCACGTTTTTCTGCAGAATGAACATGTCTAGAAACCTGAAACGACAGTCGGGTATAGGAGATGTTAAGGTGGGTAAAACTTTCCCTGTCACATACATATACCGTACACTGTTTTTCCAGTATCTTCATAATGTTCATATATTCGTCGTGTTCATCGGTAACAGCAGCATCATCGGCATCATCGTCTTCGTCATCATCATCATCATCAGCAGCATCATCAGCATCATCATCATCATCATCATCGTGTTCATCATCATCATCATCATCGTCATCATCATATTCATCATCATTATCGTGTTCATCATCATCAATATCATAATCATCATCATCATCATCATAATCATCATCAGCGTCGTCGTTTCCGTCATCATCATATTCACCATCATCATGACAATCATCCTCATCATCATAACCGTCGTAGTCAACATCATCATCATCATCATATTAATCATCATAATTATCATCATCATCATATTCATATTCACCATCATCATCATCATCATCATCATCATCATTTTCATCATCATCATCATCATCACCATCGTCGTCTCCGTCATCATCATATTAACCATCATCATAACAACCATCGTCGTCATCATAACCGTCGTAGTCAACATAATCATCATTATTACCATCAGTGTTATAATTATCCTACCATCAACATCAGATGCCGGCCCGCCGTCAATGTACACATCCCTGAAACTGCATTGTTGTATACTTATCCGCCCACCCAACTCAAGCCAGCGTTAGGAACTTCAAACACGTGTTTCAAACCCACGCAATACAACCTATATTTCTAAAAGCGTAGTGTATGATTTCAGACAGCTAATAAATATTATTCCGGTTTCTATTGTATTGGGCTCTCTAAATAAGTGGAAGTTCCGATATGATGCACCTACATTTGGTATGACACTGCTGTACACATAAGAAGATCCTCTAATTTACATATGTAAAGCCATACAAGTTGCTCGACATCCGGGTGTGCATAATTTAATCGTACGAAACTACAAACACAAAATTGTAGTGACTTAACGCTTCGCGAAGTCTAATTATCGGCTTATATATTTATAGGAGAAATCGGCCGTAGTTTGTAATGGATATTCACGGATGAATAAAATACTTGAATTAAATGAGAAAATGTTGTATGAACGTAGTGCGGTTATTAAAACGGCCGCAGGATTTATTGACGTTTCGCGGTAGTTTTAAATCATGAATGAACAAAACATTACTGCCAAGAATCTAATGCAAGGGATAAACCAAGAAGGCCGACCGACAAATTAGGTTTTTTGTTTTGTTTTGAGAATAATTTATATGAGCTTTGGTCGTGGGAGTCATGTCATTAGAATAATCGATGTGTTATATCGAAATGTGTGGATGCTGTATTATATGATATAAGTATATATAATTCATAAAAGCTTAGTCTAATTTGTGTTGTATTCAGATTATATTATTAATTAAAAGAACGTTACAGTTTTCTTAAATTTATGGTTGCATGGTGGTAGTAAAGGCTAATCAGTGTACAGCGTTTTGATACACGTGTGCCATTTTAACTTGATAAAGTCTGACACATAACAAATACACATTGTCATTAGTTCGAAATTATAATCTATCAGAACAAAACACCATGTCGTATATATATCACTGTCATTAAACGATTTCTAAACTAAATGTTTTCTCCCAGCCAGTTATAAAAGTATACATTGGACTGACATAGTATCCATTTGGATGGATGTTAAGGTGAAAAAGCAAACAAACATATAAATAAAACTGCAGAAGGAGCCATATATATTGAGGGAAATGTTTAGATAATAAGTTCAACAAACGACCACATTGATCCTGTTATCTGAACATGTCCTATGGGATAACTCTTCATAAACAATAGACATGGATAACTATGGCGTCTCTTGTAGAACATCACACCTAACAGGTTAATAACAGGTTGTGCGATGGTGCTATCAACGAGATACGCATGTACCTAAATAGAAGCGGATTCCGAGTTATTAAATATCATCGGCTTTTGACATTCATACCCAACCCGGATATATGATCGATATAGGATCGTACAAAATCGATTTCCCCACCTGACTGATCAATAATATGGACAGTTCTTCCCTTCCGTTCATCCATTTTCGACGGGATTTGATTACAATAACTCAACGAGGTGTCTATCAAGTGGCAAAAGCGACCTCACCTGGAAGCAACGACGCCATAGTAACCATGACAACACCGGGGATAATTTTACAATCAGCCCTGTTTTTACCAGATGTGAGGCTTCGTTATCCGTAATTCCACCCTGGGTGCTCCATTTCCTGTTAATTTGTTTTATGTGTTCAGAAAGACCATTTATCAAAAAAGCTTCATTAAGGGAATACATTGCCTGGTTACCGGTATTGCTGCCGCCTCCAGCTTTCTGCGCAGAGCTTTCATATTTCCTGACTCAAATCCTTTGCCTTTCATATTTTGAACTCAGATTCGTATGAATGGGGTTTGAGAATTGCGTTTGTCATTTGGTAAACAATCTAGCTGGTGCTGCACTCGTGCTATAATGCCGTGGTGCCAGGGGCGTGGTAGATAATACCATGAATCTCTAATATGGCTAACGCCCGTAGATATTATATTCCGCCAGGATACAAATCCTGGGAACTTTCTGATGTTCTGACCCGTTATGACATGGTTCTGGCATATATTTCTTTGTTAATACTTGTTCCTCGATAATCTACTTCACATTAGGGGTGGTTCCAGCTTGAGATTTTATGCTTCCCTGTGACTTTCGTGAGTCGATATCGCAATAAACATTGAATTAATTACCCACGCAAGAGAAATTCCATAAATGAAAACGACGGAAAAACAAATTTGCACACAAAGTCACTTAAATTGTGCAATACGGAGTTGGGACCTTCATCTACAGTGAAATACATTACTACTGAACAGGTAATAACTAATACATATATTCCCCGCGTTATGTTTTCGACCTTGTATAGAAGGTTCCATGACAAAACTTCAAAAAGTTACCAGGTTTTGTACTGGATGACTATGATCTCTACGGGCGCTAGCCATAGCACAGGTACCTCGAACACGATGACCCCACTCCCGTGGGGTCATGGGGTCATTTTGTTTCAGGTACCTGTGAGCCATAGTAGAGCTTCGGGGCATGATCTATACATTTGGGAGGTGAATATAAAACGGATGGACACCTATAGAGCTAAATGGCTGTGTGTTATACCTTCCGACATAAGCGGCACATTCTCCTTTGCAAACAATTAATTCTTCACTGTCTGTTTGATTGCACAAGTATGACAGTGACATTGTTGACAAATTACCTACCGACCAAAATAGATGGAATTCGCTTTTATGCGGACACACTGACGGGCGCTCCATCATGTATGTTTAACCCTGCATAAGACAGGCGCAGCAAATGCATATACCCCAAATTAAAACCATTCGTCGTATTATGGATATGTCTATGGTATATATTACATGAATTAGATGTTTAACCCTTTCTGTACCAACTGTTCTCATTGACGGGTAGTTCCCTTGGGAATTGTTCAGATAATAAATTCAACATAGGTCGTTTGTTGAACTTATTTCCTGAACATTTACCACCAATGAATATAAATTCTTCTGCATTAGTATTATCGTCTGCCGTCTGCTCATTAATCATTAACATACCTCGAAATGAATAATAATACACCCTTCCAATGTATACTTTTATAACTGAATGGGAGAATCTATTTAGTATAGAACACGTTATTAAAGAACCACGATCCGATCTGACACAAAATAACTCAGAATTTCATTGGCAAATTTTACGCTTACCAAGTACAAGAAAATAAAAAATAATTACAATCAGCATAATTAATACCACACAGGCATCGCAAACATCCACAAAATAATTACAATAAGCATCATTAATACCACACAGGTATCGCAAACATCCACAAAATAATTACAATAAGCATCATTAATACCACACAGGCATCGCAAACATCCACAAAATAATTACAATCAGCATCATTAATACCACACAGGCATCGCAAACATCTACAAAATAATTACAATCAGCATCATTAATACCACACAGGCATCGCAAACATCCACAAAATAATTACAATCAGCATCATTAATACCACACAGGCATCGCAAACATCCACAAAATAATTACAATCAGCATCATTAATACCACACAGGCATCGCAAACATCCACAAAATAATTACAATAAGCATCATTAATACCACACAGGCATCGCAAACATCCACAAAATAATTACAATAAGCATCATTAATACCACACAGGCATCGCAAACATCCACAAAATAATTACAATCAGCATCATTAATACCACACAGGCATCGCAAACATCTACAAAATAATTACAATCAGCATCATTAATACCACACAGGCATCGCAAACATCCACAAAATAATTACAATAAGCATCATTAATACCACACAGGCATCGCAAACATCCACAAAATAATTACAATCAGCATCATTAATACCACACAGGCATCGCAAACATCCACAAAATAATTACAATCAGCATCATTAATACCACACAGGCATCGCAAACATCTACAAAATAATTACAATCAGCATCATTAATACCACACAGGCATCGCAAACATCCACAAAATAATTACAATCAGCATCATTAATACCACACAGGCATCGCAAACATCCACAAAATAATTACAATCGGCATCATTAATACCACACAGGCATCGCAAACATCCACAAAATAATTACAATCAGCATCATTAATACCACACAGGCATCGCAAACATCCACAAAATAATTACAATCAGCATCATTAATACCACACAGGCATCGCAAACATCCACAAAATAATTACAATCAGCATCATTAATACCACACAGGCATCGCAAACATCCACAAAATAATTACAATCAGCATCATTAATACCACACAGGCATCGCAAACATCCAAAATAAGCCAAAAAATAATACGTCAAACACGACCACACGCGCTCATATTTGAGAACGCTCTTTATTATCTACCACCGTTTGAGCAACGGAACCGTGCTTAGGAGGTTTTGGACTTTGAGTCGCAAGGCGCGCTCGCCGTCATGGGCCGGGGTTCTAATCCCACCCAATCCCAAAATTAAATTTGCTTGTAAAAATAGGCGCCTGGTGTGTTGTATAGTCCCAATCATGTTCAAAGAGCAATGCTCGGCATGTTTCGGAGGCATAAAATATAACATTGCTACTGTTATGTGCTATATCTCCTGTATATATATATATATAATAAGGAAATGGTTTGCATGATATTTTGATCGCTAACGGCTAACAAGTCGCTTAATGTGATGGTATTCGTGTATACGGTCTATAATAATAGCTTTTGTTGATCTATTTCACTCGCAATATGCAATTGACTTTGCATGAATTATGGTTCCGAATCATCATACGATATATGTCCAAAATTTCTTTATGAGGTGAACGAATAATTTATTCAGAAATTGTCCACCAAATGACTTAACAGTGTACCTCTCAATGTTCAAGTTAAATCGAAAACAATGAAGTCAATTTCAGGACAATGGCAGTGGGTGAGAAAGGTTTTTCGAATATGTTTGGGAAGGAAATCATCTATAACCTATGTCATGACAGAAATCCGTTATAGCTCTGGCAATGACTTGGGCGAATTGCCCATATACCCAGGGACTAATGGACTAATTAATTAACAGGTTTCGCCTAATACTGCCATAATTGCCTCTTATGCGTCTATTAGTTCCAATTTCGTGTCCAGAATGTGTAATTGTACGTGGATCATACTCTTTATTTTCCAGATAATGCACGTGAAAGGTCATTTCGTATCACAGCCAAGAGAAGAAGGAAATACAGACAGTTACTTATTCATGGCCATGTGTACCCCATTCATTACACCTGACGTGAAGGAATTTCTTATCCAGAACAACACGATGGTCTTCAAGACAGTTCATAAATTAGACATGTCACTGCTTGAAATTACCCGGACGTGAGTAAATCATTCTTGTCATTATTACACACTGCCCTGAGATTGGAAACTAATGAAGGTTTCCATACATAGTCATTGGTGGGGGGAGCTTATGGTTGCTAGGAGACATGGCGTCTACATAACTAATTTATTTAAATTTTACTATCTTACATACATGTATATGCTATAATACAACCGAGCAGGGTTCGTTTTTTATTTGTGAAAAATGACTAGTGTTACGCAAAATTAAAAATAATGTTATAACCATGGACGAACATAATTTATAGTGTTATAACCATGGACGAACATAATTTATAGTTTTATAACCATGGACGAACATAATTTATAGTGTTATAACCATGGACGAACATAAATAGTGTTATAACCATGGACGAACATAAATAGTGTTATAAAGAACCTACCGATCAAATCTCAAAGTGATCAGATACCAATTTTTGAAGATTGTTATTTCAATTGTTTGTGGCCCAGAAACACGGCGTCAAAAGGATGGTTTCTGTCAAAATTGGGGATGAAGATGGATAACTCTAAAACAAATGGTAATATGGTCAAATTTCGTGAATACTCAAGTGATAATACGGCCATATTTTGTTGAACAAAATGTTGATAAATAATAAGTTTTGGGAAATTTGATAGCATAGTTGACAGTGATTAGCATTATTTTGTTGCAATAAATCGATTCTGATAACTAAAGCGTATTTTGAAGAAATGTTGTTGTTGTTGTATATTGATGGTATGGGGACCGTCTGATCGGATTGAGTACCTTTAAAACTTCAGTGCACTATGATGTGACAACAACAAAGTTGTTTTATCGCGGATATAAAAATTTGGATGAAAAAAGATTTGTTATGCGGCAAGCGACGTTCTCAGTCGCTGATTGGTAGAACATATGTGACCCGCCATATCAAATCCAGTCGTAAGTCGGGATTTGTTTACCCTGTGCCAATGCATTCTCTTAAGAGAATGCATTGGCCTAACAATTTTTTACAATTTTAATAATTTTTTCTTGTATTCTTTAACAATTTTATAATTTCACCCATACAGAGCCCCAGACAAACATGAGCAGACGACACTCTTCTATATGCTTCTATATATGTGTGGGGCTCCCTGCAGGGTTAAGGATGTTTTTTATTTTATGTCCTAAAAATTTCAGAAACATTTATTTAAAAAAAATGATAAAAAATTGTTAGGCCAATGCATTCTCTTATATATGCGAGGCGACCTATGGTCGACTCGCATATATAAGAGAATGCATTGGCGCAGGGTAAAAAAATCCCGACTTACGACTGGATTTGATATGGCGGGTCACATATCTGCTAATTTTGAATTAATTGACGGTCGAGGAACGGTCCATCGGGGTACCCCCACAGGCAATTCGTCGTTGAGGGTTATAATGGGTATATACGTCATGTAAGATTACACGATACCACATACCATCTCCATTCTCAATATGTATTAGGGTTAGGGTTAGGGTCAGGCGTAGGGTTAGGGCTAGGGTTAGGTCTAGGGTTAGGGTTAGGATATTCTTACATGAAGGACATACCTTATGATGTGCTAGAATACGAACACCAGACAACTTATAATTATTCATGTCCGCCCTATATGTACTACAATCATCTAATTTTGTAATGTATATATAATTTATGCGACTATATAATTCCGATCGCCATCCATAATACGCATTTTAGATTAGGTTTATTAATTTACTAATGAACAAACTTTTTTTTCCAGTGGGGAATATCATCTGGGAATCGATAACAAAGATATCTCTGGGCTTTCTTGGTACAATCTAGTACACCCAGAAGACATTCAGGAAGCGAAAGAGAAACACGTTCAGTGTAAGTACGCTGCAAGAAAATAGGTCTTAATTACTCTTATGTTACCAAAGACAGGTGGTATAGGTGGAAAGGTGGAAACATTTGCCTCGTTGCCTGCGGCAATTTGACATTCCTGATTGAAGCAAATTGTCTATGCTGATATATGAAGATGAATACATTATTAGCAATACAAATGTATTCGTGTGTTATGCTCGTCACCAGGTTTTTACTGTGTTCACGCCAGGCCGAACAATCTTCGGCCAATTTTTTGGCCAATTCTGACTTTGGCCAAATTAAATCCTCATGTTCTTGGCTCACAATTAATGAATATTTATGTTTTATTTAACATCTAACTTAGTGCATAATTATGTCCATGTCTTCAAATACCGTGTATATACTTCTTTACTCCCACCATTGTTACTTGACAATATACCACTACCCACCACCTACCATTCAGCCTTATGGAAAAGGATTCATTAATGTTAATCATCAGTATTGTGTTATTGCATTTCGTGGCCCATTGTTTGATAGTGTGCTATCATGTGTGACTTTTTAAAAGTTGTATCACCTAATCAATTAGCAGATGACGATACCATAAATTTGATTCTCATGTGGCTCCCGTTACAAAATCAAATTGGTTTTTTGAATTATATTTCCGGGTAAAAGAAAAAAACTTTGGCCAAAATCAAATGTGTGGCTGCGTGAAACCTGGTTTTACTACAATTTGACCCGATTTAGTTTTGATAACATATATCTACTAACCCATGGCTCCATGCCAACTTAACCATTACCCTATTTAGGACCAAATGGTGTATCTCCACAGAACTGATGTCCAGTTTGTTTGTAAATTACAGTGATCAAATCTAGACACGAAATGGGCTGCTGCTTATCGACTAGGTTATTGAAGAAAAGTGGGGAGCCACTATGGGTTAACATAGTGATGCAAGTGCGACAGGCTGCTGTTCCAGGGAGTGACGAACCTGTTGTTCTATGCGTCAATCAAGTCATTAGGTAAGTCATTGAAACAAAAACAGTTATTATGAGCCACTACTAAAATGTTTGTGGGAGAAAATGATCCATTTGGGGCATTTTCTTGTTTGTTCTTTCTTTCTTTTTTTTTGGGTTTTGTTTTGTTTTTTGTTTTATTTTGTTTTTTTGTTTTTTGTTGTTGTTTGTTTGTTTGTTTGTTTTGTTTTTTTAATTTCGACTCGAAAATATCTTTAAAGTTCCACATGGAATATGATCTTATGAAATAACTGTATTCATTATGATCGACATGTAATGTGGGATGGAAAACGAAATAATTTAATTGCTTTTTGACACAAAGCTTAGATCGAGCCACATTCTATGTCCACTCGATGTTTTTGATGTTGTTGTTATTGTTGTTGTAATACTGGTTTTGGTAATCAAGACAGTTAGACCACCTGAATTAATATTCTAATTTATTCATCAACTGTGACGCATATATGCTGATATGATAGATTAGGCAGTGGACGGAATGTTGGGAACACTGAGTTGTTTACTACCACATGACCATTCCCTGGTATCATATTACTGGTATTTTGATGTAACTTGAGTTCAGCATATGTGATATTTAGTCACATATCTGTATGAGATGTGATATTATAACGTGCGTTTCCCTAGTTCCATTTGCCAGTGATGTATATTTGTTTCATCTCAACTGTATTAACTGCATGTATTAATTCAGGTCCCGTGTTATACGATACAGATGTGCTTTAATTAATAATGATTTAACATATGAGTACCACTTAACCCCCCTGTTCTTGTATTTTCAGCGAAAAGGAGGCTTATCAGTTCAGAGCTCAGAACCAGATGCTGTCATCATACCACATGGGTGCTGATTTAAGCTGCCAGTCGTATTGGGCGAGCGAAAGAGATCAAGCCATCTTGAGACGAACGAGACAACAGTTCAATCTGATGCCACAAACGAGTATGCAACAGGGAATGTTTGATTTCACGTTTCCCGATGGTCGGCCTACAAGCACACTTTCACAACAACCAATGCCGCCTTATTTGAGAAGTGGGGATCTTGCGTCTTGCACGATTCTTCAGAATGGGCGCGTGGGGCACCCAGACACTCTGCGAGCCCTCAAGAGGAAGCTGAATAACACTAGCTGTCGACCGAGCAAGGTTCAACGATTGACGCGCGCGCACAGCGATCAGCCTGGCAGCACATTTCCCACAATGCCATCGCAGCTGACATGCGCATTCGGGAATGCATTTCGTAACAACGCAAGCAACGCAACACAATTTGTACCTGGCAGAGGAGGCTCAGTCGTTTCGGACCTGCCTTTGAGTGCTGGTATTTCGCCGCTAAGTAGAAAATCGGAACCAATCTCACCAGTCACAGTAAAGGTGGAACCATTCTCAAACGATGACGCCGTTGTCCCAGACGGAACCTCTCCTGGTTATGAACCCCACGGGTCACCACTGGGTTCACCAAATGTCTTCTTCCCACCGACGACCAACGCGGATATCCAAAGGGTGCAGGCTTTCCCACGGGAAAGGCGAAATCCTAAGGACCTCCCTACTTTCGATGCAAACTTTGTTGACAACTTCTTCGATGATATTGGTCCCAATATTATGCAGAAGTTGATAAAGAAAGAGGACGATAAGCATATTCAAAGTTGTCAAGAAACCCTTCCGTCGGTGGATATGGGGGACATTGAGAACTTCCTGGACTCCATCGTGTTGCCAAGTTGCCCTGGTGTTAATGAACTGAAGAAACAGCTCGCTGTAATCTCCGAGTCGACCTGCTTCCATTTTGGGAATTGCAGTCCCGATGGCAGAACGGAAACGTACTCAGACGTTAGCGATGACGATGTTATGACGTCACCGATAACGCTTACGTTATCTGACGATATCTTCGAAGACAGCTGCAGCATGGGGTCGACGTCAAGCTGTGGAAGTCCCAGCGATGTCGACTCAAACATGGATGAGCTCGATCAACTCAAACAACTACTCAACTCTTTGTCGCCAAGAGGTAAGTTTCTGTCTAAATGGCGCTGATGATAACAATGTGTTCACCATTGCTGAAATACCAGTTCCTTCCAGAATCCAGCTATTAAAATATTTTATGCCACTAATTTTCATTTATAGTATGCTGGACATCTCTTTTGTACTATTTCAATGGATAATACGACCTTGAATTACGTCTAAAATATATGTCTAAAACAAATTAAATAGATATGTACTTGAATGTGCATAAATTGTTGGAGAAGCGATGGTGATTACTTTAAAGATCCTGCGTCAGTGCATTCTCTTATATATGTGAGTCTCCCTTAGGGAGCCTCGCATATATAAGAGTGCACTGGCTTACATGGTCAATGTAAATATTGTTAGCCAATGTATTATCTTTTATATATTGGAGACTCACATATATAAGATATTGCATTGGCACAGGGTTTGCGGAACATTTCAGGAAGCTCCAGTCATGGGCGGGATAATATAATCAAAAACTCATTGGTATAGTAGTTCAAATTAATTGTTTTGACAGGGGAATGTGTTCTTGTCTTGAACTCCTGGTAGGGCCGATTTGCAAAGGGTGTGCCAAATTTCACAAACAGTCTCATTTGTAAATTAGTTCAAATTAATTGCTTTTGACAGGAAAAAATTTCTTTTCTTGAAATCCAGGATCGGGTGTGCCAAATTTCACAAACAGTATCTTTTCTGGGAATAAAACGAATGCCTGCACCAGTTAAATCCTCCAGTGTTTTAATGAATCTACTAGTTTGAAGATCTGGCTTTGTTTTTGAAAGATTTTGATTGTCACGAAAGATAATATAGCATTAGCATATTTTATGTGTAGAGAATGATTCCCAAATTTAATGTGACATTAACCATGTCATTACGTTCCATTTCAGGTGTTCTCGGCGACAACTGCCAGTAAGGCTTTCACTTGTAAGCGGTTACTTACACTATTCTTATGTATGGCATATTGTCATTATAAACTTTAAATGTGGTGATCTAAAGACGTACCGGCTGGACTAAAGAAGTGACGTCATTCGTATTCCTGTGTTCGCAAGGGCCAAAGTACCTCAACGAAACCGTTCTGCTGGTTCAGAACGGAACAGTTGGATTCTTGGGCCTGGATAACGACAAACAGGAAGCTTGATGTATACCGGTGAATATGATACGCTGGACGCATCATCGTAGATATTAAGAACTATATACGTGGACTGCTGGACAGACACAAACTGATGTTATTGTGTATGAACATGTGCTTGATGCACCAAATGTTGATAATTTCTGCAGTGGATTTCTCAGCAGATATGTGTTATGTAATGCCATTTTTGCCATTTAATTTGTGTTTTTCATTTACTTATTGGATTCAGTGCCTTCTGTTCTAGTTATTTTTGTTTTCTTCCGTATTATATTAGCATATGGTGCCATCTATGGAATAATTTCTATTCAGGTCCTCAATGGGTTTATTCTACATTTTAAGCTGCTTGGTCGTTTGTGAATACACGTTAATAGTGCTACCGAAATTAGCTAGAGTTCCAACGTGTTCCTAATTCTATATAGTATATGAACAACGATGTAAACACCTTTACGTGCATTTATGAAACCGTATTCCAAATAGTATTGACTGCTAAGCACACTACGAATTTACAGTGTCGAACAATCCACCTCCACCAGCATCATCCATATGGATACGCGCCTGGTTACATGCCCTTAATAATTCAGCTGTGGCTAGAAAATATAATTCTCATCCCTATAGCTTTAAATAGACTCAGAAGGCAAAATTGTTTTGTGTTATTGTCTTCACATTTTGTGATCAATGTTTGTTGATCAAATATTGGTTACTTGTTAGCGCTGGGCGCATGCATTGTTTATCGCAAGTATATTATGTATATTTTCCTAAATATCATCAAATTCAAAACTTTCGCCTCACCAAACTGTGGTTCTGCAGGCAGGATCTATAACGGTATCACATATGTGACCCGCCATATCAAATCCAGTCGTAAGTCGGGATTTGTTTTACCCTGTGCCAATGCATTATCTTATATATGCGAGGCGACCTATGGTCACATATACAACACCTACACCATCATCTTATCGAATCATTATTTTATCGTCGTTGTGTTACGGGAGTGATCTTTGTGTGTCCTTGTAAGGTATCTAGTTTTCTAGGTCAAACTGTTTTGCCAAAAAAAAAAATGTTATTCAGATATGACATACTAATCATGTTTGACAGAATAACTTCCTTCTTGTCTGTGGTTGGTGTTTTCATATACGTTTCATGGCCCTCGCCCATAGCTCTGTTTATTACTAAATGTGTCAATTAATTCACATATTCGCCCTATTGAACGAAATGTTAAGGATGGTACTCCACCTTTGAAAATAACAATAAATACATTTTGATGCACGAATGAATATGTTTATATCAAGGTATATCGTGCTGTGTTTTGTGAATTAGTATGGGCGAGAAAGTTAAAGGTGTTTACAAATTGAAGGGGACAGTTAAATTAATATGGGCGAGAAAGTTAAAGATAGATACAAACACTGGGGGATACAATCACTTATAACAGATCACACCCGAGTTCTTAGTTTATCTCTCATCATGTTATGTAAATTAATTGCATATTTCATTCAACACCCATCACTTCAGTCATAGTTTATTGAAATGGCCGGACCATATTATCATAATCATCGCATCATCTATATTTATATATAAAATGGCTGGACCATATATGAGTTATATATTTTTCTAAAAATCACGTGACGGTCCTTGTTATTAGTGCTGATGTTGGCACGGCCGCTGGACGGCTACCGTTTGTGTTTAATGTGTTATGTTTGATGTCATCAAGGATTATAAGTAAATCTATGATTTCCTAAATCTAACGTCTATTACTCCCCAAACTTGTTTCATTTGGTTTTTATTGAGGATTATCGTCTTTTCAGTTGCTAGGCCATATAAGGACGGTGTTAGAATTACGGGTGGAGGAAAGACCCCACAGATGATTAATTACTAGGTGAATTCACTCCACTGCACATAATAGGAACTCCACCAGTTAAACTGATCACGTCGTGATATGGCCTATATCGGCTGAAATGACGATAAACTCCAGTAAACAAAACCAACCCCACCCCATGGTTTCGGTCGTTATGTCCTTCTACATGTCATCTCGGCACTAGATATATACATGTGCACGAACATTTACACGAGTGGACATATATACTAGGCGACATGGTCAATTGTTCAACAGTTGGAAATATCACATTAACATTATGCTTTAATTGTTTTTGTGGTTGGCTTTCCGAACCAGTGATTTATTGGGAATTTTTTTTTTTTAGTCAAACAGTCGCATATTTTCCTACTTTTTGTTAACATTTTGGATTGAAGTTACCATCAATTGTTAACTGTCCAGCCTTATGCGGTGTCAAGTTGGATATTTCCAACCCTTGGATAGTTTGAGGCCAATCGATATGATATGAGTTTGCAATTTCAGGTTCAGATTTCAAAATTGTACAGTCGGCTCGGTACGTCCTGAATTGTCATTGGTGGGTAGTCAAAGACCGCTAAAATCAAAACAAAACATAAAAAACCAAATCGAAACATTGGAGGTACCAACTGGAGTGCAAATTGAAGATGCGAACTAGTGGCCTGGTTCAAAGGGGGTGCAGTTTGAAATTTCAAGGTGAGCCCCCCCCCCCCCCCCCCAATGGAGACCCTCTAGCCACGTCCTTGTACGTATATGTACATGCAGAATTGTCAGAAGTGGAGATGACACACATCGGACAACATGTCTTGAAATGGCACATGGCACAAATATTTCTTATTTCAGCATTCAGCGTCATTACAAGTTAAAGCCACATGGCGGTTTGCGCTCCAAAATACGCATATTATTCGCCTTTGAATTTTTCTCAGTATCGAGATTGGTCGATAAATATCTGATTTACCTTTCTACGGACATTATGTAACCCAAAAAGACTCATTGAAGTAATGAAAAAATACATATGCGAACAAGGTGTTTGGTTCCCAAAACCAAAACAGCCATTTGCACGGCATGGAACAGAAAAGATCGATCCGTGATAGTCTATTCCTGATATGGTAGCAATAAAGAGCGTTTGTCTGACTTCGCGCGAAAAATTGAAAACGGCTGGAAAATGGCTGTGACTTTAACAAGTGTATTTCAGAGCATATGAAGCCGGTATGCCAATAGTTCGTTTTTTATCGACCTATCGTATCCGTCGCTCCAAATTACGTAGACAAAGATTTGGAGGTTCGAATGAGCCATGTCCGTTTAATTTTTTTATTTGACTGTGGCGTAGCCAATCAGACTGGTCGGTTCACCCGGATGTGGGGATAAGGGTAATATAAGGTGTTTATCGACCTATATATTGTGATTCCAGAGCCGAACTGGGATGCAATAAACGCGAACATAATTTCATGTTTCAAACCGCCACGGGACATTAAACATACAATGTAGACTAGATAGTGATCAAATGGATTTGGTGACTACAGTATAATGCCCTAAATAATCGACTCCTTAACCACATCAGAATTATGGGTAATTTTTAAGGATTTAGATAGCTTTCCGATGAATGGCAACAAGCCGTATTTCCGACTAAATTCTGAAAAATTACCCATAATTCTGATGTGGTTAAGGAGTAGATTATTTAGAGCATCACTGTAGCTCGCGGTTTTGTAGAGGGTGTGCTTATTAACCCTCTCAACAGTGAACGGATTCTACCATTGACTTGTAAAAGTAGACATTGGAATGGCCTATTATTCATCTGGGGTGGTGTGTCCAGAAAATATGAGAAGACGACAGATAATAAAAGTGAAAATACATTTCGATTCATTGCATGGTAGGAAATGTTCAGATAATAAGTTCAACAAACGACCTATACTGTTGTTTGTTGAACTTATTAACTGAACATTTGCTGAGGGATAACTACTCGTCAATGATTAGTTAGTACAGAAAGTGTTAAACGCGTAATGTTAGCTACTGGAGTGAATTACGTCCCATGATCTTCAAAGCCGATTGACTTTTATTTATTTAGAAATTTGTTATGTTTCCATTCTGCTTGGTCTCATTATCTGGTTTAATATTTTGCTGACTCCCTGTTTCAATGTATACCAGTATAGAAAATGGATGTGCTGGGTTTCGTTCATTTAAAGACATATTATGGACTTGTCCGGATGCGTGAAACTTATATGTTAGTACCCAGGCGCTATGCCAACCTGGGGAATGTAGCATTCTACTAAAATCGCCGAAAATTTAAAAGAAATCGACCATACCACTCCATGGAAAACATCGTCTGAACTACGCTCAATTGTAAATATTTACATCAGATTCGGTACGCAACTATTGGCAATAAACTAACCGAAACGATTTCGTTGCAATTAAATAATACATATGAATGACGATGTGTGTTGTCAATTTGGATTAATATTCATAAAAATAACAACTTTGAGCAAGATTATTCTCCATTTCTATTTGATTACCCTACCTAAGTGTTTCACACCACTTTAAGAAATGAAAGCATTGTGTGTGTGTTATTGTGGGATGTAATGTGTGTGTTATTGTGGGATGTAATGTGTGTGTTATTGTGGGATGTAATGTGTGTGTTATTGTGGGATGTAATGTGTGTGTTATTGTGGGATGTAATGTGTGTGTTATTGGGGATACTGCTGTGGTCGTTGAGGCACATTCGCGGTTTTTCTTTAACATTTTGCGTCGCGGTAACCCTTTCTGTGCTGAATGGATTTTCCCATTTAGTTATAAAAGTATACGTTGGAATGGTCTATTAAATATCTGAAGGGATGTTCAGGTAATAAAAGCAGACTACAGGCAGACAAAAGATAATACAAGTGCAGAAGGATTCATATTAATTTGTGGGAAATGTTAAGATAATAAATTTAACAAACGACCCATTGTTGCCTTCGCTGTGGATATGCTGATAAAATAGTCACACCCCATAAAACCGCCATAAAAAGAAAGAATATTAAAATATAGACAGATCTTGTTCTTATACCAATAAATAAATATCGCGTAAATAGCATGTTATTGTCAAGATTGTACGTCGTGTTACAAAAACCTAATTATATTACACACAGTGCGTAAAGAGTGTGCGGTAAGCAACACACTCAACACAGGCAGACCCCACGAATGTGAACTTTGGTTGAAACTACCGCCATGTTGTTTACAACATACCGGTATATGGCTCGCTAATCCTCGCCACTCAAGATTTCGGTGTTGAATGGATCACCGTGAATCACTCTTCCCAAATAAATCGCCACGGTGCTGAGTGTTTCGCTTATCGCACAGTCTTTACGTGTTGTATATAAACATACGCTCGACTTACACAAAGTGTGTTTTGTGGATAATATCGCATTCTTACTGTCATACCACGCTAAAAATTTGTATATTCTTGACGAGATTTTCATAATTTGATAACTGTTATTTATAAAATTATAACCTACAATCAAGGCCATCCCTACCTTAATTTAACTTTCGTTAGTGCAAATGAAATTCAACATGGCTAATAATATCTACGTTTCGCCGGGGGCTAAGCAGCGCTTCACTTTAACTGATCTATGTGCATTTGCTTTGATGGACCATGCAATCATTACCTTGTTGACAGCAAGATTTATGCGTATATACTCGGATACACAATACTCCAATTATTAAACTTGAAAAGGCGATGGATAGGCGGTAATTACATTGATTGAGTGCGCCGGTATAGGAAGGCAGTCTTATACAGAGGAGACATAACTTCTGATACATCAACAATAAAATAAGTATCGGTATTCATATATTAAAGATAAATACAGTGAACCAGGTTATTTTTGCGAAAAACAAACATTATTTTGATATGGAAGCTAGTGTAAAAATAATATAATGGCAGTTTCTGCTCAACGTGACCACCGATCATTGGTCCTATTTCTGTACACATCGGTATCAAGCATCCATTTAATATCTGCATGGTTTGCTTGGACACATTTGTTGTGAATGAAATGAACCATCTAGTTGTCCGTCAGTGCATAGATAAGCTACATACACATGCACCAGCCGGATATATATGCTTTCCGAATTCTTCTGATATAAATTTAATAGTTTCACCAGTTTCGTAAATGTAGCTATATATTACATTTCAAAAATCTCGTGACAATTTGTCCAGTTTTAGGGGATCTGAAATAAATATATAAAGCAACTATAGCAACTCGTCAGTCATACTAACATTGTACATGTGTTGTATTTTACTTGCGATTAGTCAAAAGATGTTTCAAAAATGTCTGTCCGCACTATAGTTCACGTATTGAGAAACTAAAATAAATTAAACTACACTGTAACTAAATGGGAATTTGATCACGCTCACTGACTTAAGCACATATGATGCAATGAACACTCATACTGAGTACGTGCATCATAACTCTCATATATATATAATAAAACTGAGTAGTATACTTGTTAAATTGTTAAAGATGTTGTGTCTCTTTCTCGAACTTTCCATACAGATTCAAGCATTCAATGGTATAAGATATTTCGAGTCATGCAAAAAGACCAGTCAACAGTAACTTCTGTCGCTTAAAACTGTCCAATTTTTCCCCCGCGAATTGGGACAGAACATGTTGCTATAATATTATGTGATGTTTGTATGTTTTTCGTTCGAACAAAATGTATCTTTTGAAAACAAATCCTCGTGCAAATAGGTTCATATCAGACCTAAATATCCACATAGGTTCATATTTGACTTACTTGATTCTGAAATAAGCCCACATTCAAGTGAGGTTATACCCGTTATTTCGTAATGACGCGGGCGGCAGTGAACACACATTATAAAGAGCGTTTATATAGTAAGTCGATGAAAACGATGAAAAGGTAGATTAAATACTGCCAATATGGGCTTATTTTGCGTGAAAATAGTCTCATATTGAACTGTTTTAAAAACCGCGTTTAGCTCTGTATAGAACGTGTATTGAGGTTAAATAATGCCAATATGAGCTTATTTCGCTCATCAAAATAAGCCCGTTATGTGCTTATTTTCACGAGAACGGCTGCTTTTAAAGCACTTTTAAGTGAAATAGGTGTAAAACCACATATTTTTTTCTCGCAAATGTTCCTTCAAACGTTATATAGATATTGTATTGTTGTTGCTGTTGTTAAGGCTGACAGGAAAGATACAACACCTGTAATAACCATATTCGCCTTTTTTATCTAAATAATTCTATATCCAGTTATGTTTATGTTGAGTTTAAACGTTTCCATGCATTAATATCGGCTTCCGTTGAAAAAGCCGTATGAATCGGACAATTTCATCCATCTGTCGACACTGTGCAATGGTTGAATATATATTGAGCGCTTATTGCGGTGTTCCAGGCTGTCTCGGTATAATCCTGACAAAATAGTCACAAGAAGCATACACGACTGAGCTTGTCAACAAAATCAAACCAGATATGTTGTAACATTTCAGAAAACACGACATCCGAACAACTCAAAAATGTTTATATTTAGTCCTTATTCGCAGCAAAAATATCAGGCGGGATTAATACAGTCGACTGAATATAATTAATGTATATGCGAGCGACGTTGATTATTGACACTTGGGATATAAATACAGTAAAACAAAAATGGCGAAAAAGATTACACATGTATATGTACAGCGAAGATTACACATGTATATGTACAGCCAAGATTACACATGTATATGTACAGCCAAAGGCAGTTTACACGAGCGGCCTTTGCATCGGAATTTCCAATAAGTTCAGGCGGCAAAAACAAATTACAGGAAGGTATGCGGGTGTGTGGGTGTCAAATACGCACAAGAGACCAGGACCACCGGGCCGACCATGTTTGCTCGGCCCGGTGTGAGAAAGTTTTGAAAACTAAACAAGAAAATCGCCAAATCCTAGCATCTAGACTGGCCTCAAGCTTTCCTAGTGTTGGAAGTTTCAAACCTCATACTCTCCCTTAGGTTGGAAATCCTCCAACTAATGACCATTTCAGTCCACAGTTTTGACCAAATGTAGTAAAATAGTGTTTTCTTAAACTAATTAGCAGTTTTTTATTGGCCATGGGGGAGGGACCATGACACACCGGGACGACCATGGTTTGGCCCGGTGTTGGAAAATTGTGAAATCTGAAGAAGAAAATCGCAAAATCCTAGCATCTAGACTAGCGTCAAGCCTTCATAGGGTTGGAAATTTCAAACCTGATACCCACTTAGGTTGGAAAATTTCCAACTGATGACAATTCCAATGACAATGTTGACCAAATGTAGGACAATATTGTTTTCTTAAATTAACTAGTAGTTTTTGACTGGCCACGGGGAGGGACAAGGACACAAACTTTCGAAGTGTTGGAAATTTCCAACCTGACACCATAAGGTTGGAAAATTGGAAAATTTCCAACTGATGGCCATTTCAGTCCAAAATTTTGACCAATAGTAAGAAAATATGCAAATATTCGTCCAAAAACAATAATTTTCCCCCAAATTGAAAATCAAACTACAAGAACAGTTTCAACCTATTGTTGGTGTGAAATTTCCAACTAATGTTTTGTCAGGTATGAAATTCCCAACTGATGAAAATTTTGACCAAAGTTGGGGGTAAGACCCCCTGTCGCCACGTCTCTGGCTTCAGGTATGTGGAAGTTAATTATCCGAATTGAATTGCGGATATGAGATCCTAAAAAATAAAACTAACTTGCTTCGCTCTCATAAAACTGAGATTAAATTGAAATAAAAAAATTCAAAATCACAAGTAACCTAATGTCTGACAATAATAGTACCCTTACTCGTATATAAATTCATGCATTGGTACGATAATTTAAAACTGAGCGAAGAATAGTACGACTCTTAACCAAACCACATACTATTTAAATCCGGACAACTCATCGTAATTATTCATTTGTAAAGCGATAAATCATGATAAAATCTTCGATGTTGCAATGTTTGTAAGATATACACATATGCCAGGCTGAATGTGCGTGAAAGCACGTCCCACATACACAACCATGGCATGACACCGTGGTCATACATTCGGAGTTAATTATGTCAACCAGCAATATAAAACACACAAACAAGTGATGATTTTATTCTTAACTCAGTAGCCTATAAGCGGTTGTGGTTTTACATTTTTCGAGATGACTTAAATGATGCCAATAACTATACTTAAATATCAGAATGCACAAACACCCATCTTGACAACACACTGATGATTCAGTTATGTTCGACTTGGTTGATGTAAATTTTCGTCATAGTGGTCTTCAACCTTTTCTATGCTAAATTGATTCTCCCATTTAGTTGTAAAGGTATACATTGGAATGGTATATTATTCATTTGGAGGGGTGTCAAGGATGAGCAGACGCCAGCCAAACGAAATGGTAATACAATTGTAGAATAATTCATATTAATTGGTGGGAAATTTTTAAATAATAAGTTAAAGGTACTCAATCAGATCAGACGCTCCTAAATTACTATCTCTTTGGCTTCGGTGGTAAAAAAAATATTTGATTCGAGTCGAGGAACCCACCCATCAAAGCTCAGAGTTATCAGATATCGATTTTTAAAGTTTGTTATTTCTCGAGATGTGTAATAATATGTGGCCCAGAAACACGTGGTCAAACGGAGGGTCTCGGAAAAATTTGCCAATGAAGATGGATAACTCTAAAATAAAGTGGTAATACAGTCAAATTTCGTGATACTTTGTTGAACAAAATGTTGATTAATAACAAGTTTTGGGAAATATGCTATCATAGTTGACAGTGGTTAGCATTATATTGTTGCAATCAATCGATTCTGATAAATAAAGCGTGTTTTGAAGAAATGTTGTTGTTGTATGGTATGGGGACCGTCTGATGGGATTGAGTACCTTTGAGAACTAAAACTGTCATAATACACAATTTATAGTTGTACAAAACTATTTTGTCAATTTTGAATTCGCACAGCACGGTGAGCTGATTCAAAACTGAGCGAAAGATAGTAGCCTACTGCGGGGGGGGGGGGGATAAAGTTACAGACACGTAGGCGGGGGGGGGTGACTGATGATAATTTGGTTATCAGACTAATCAGGCATAGTGTATGTATTATGGGTCTATTTGATTCCGGTACAATGATATCTCGTAAGCTTGATAATATGTTTGTAGACATGGCAGTTAAAATGGCCGCCTATAGACTGTGGAAAATCTTTATCCATTTGTATGAGCTACACCATTAGTGGGCGAACACTGATTAACACATAATTTAGCAAGCAAAAATTGGGGTCCAACGTAATATTTTTTTCACGTTTGGTGGTGGTGAGTCCCATTCAATTTCCAGGAGCAAAAGATGGTATACTTTCCTGGTCTTTTTACCCCCCCCCCCCCCTCCTTGATATGTTGTTGGAATTATTTTCCCGAACGGTCACTCCCGATGTGGGCCTCTAGATGATTTCAAACTTAGAGCTCTGTTATTCTTGATCAAAGGTGGAAAATATTCACCCCTTGGTTTGAAAACAAAACACTTGACGCTGGTAGAACATGCTGTGTCAGAGGTTTGTGTCACCCCAGATCGGAGACATGGCGGTTATCAAACTCCAGGCAGAGTTATCTCCCATCGATCCGCTGGGGTACCACTGCCATAAGAATATTTGGTAAGGATTTCTTACGTGTTCTTAGTTCTTATGTTTTATGAATAAAATTGTCGACGTCTGGCTCAATTCGTTTTGTTCTTATCAATACCGAAAGAATTACCATTATTGCAAACTTTTGGTGGTCAAAATAAGATAATAGGTGACTAAATATAGTTCCGACGATATGTAAAAATAGATGTATCGGTCCGCAAAGTACCATCCTTGTGGCAGTGCTATATCGCAGTGATAACGTAGACGGCGCGGCATGGAGTTTGGGCGGCTATTAGTTTCTTGTCGGTTTGTCCTTGTGAATGATGCGAACATCATCACATGGTTGTGTCTTTTGTGGAATTGTGTCGACTTATTATGTGCATATTGCAAAGGAAATGCATAGCTGCACTGGTGACCGCGGTATTTTGCACAACATTGCATTGGATTCCACTGGACGTGCAATGTGGACTGAATACCTCTAATTAGAACTGGTGATTTCTAATGATACGGTTTATTTGACCCCAGTAATCGGTATTATTCCATAACACCAAGTCTGAGTTTAGTGTGCCTATCATTTACCGAATGAGGTCACCATAGGGTGAATTTAGTGACGCTACCCTGCATAGCGGGTTAGCATAACTAAATTCACCCTCTGTGGCCACATTCTGCTTAGGCCTCATATTCTCTTGAAAGTATCTAGATTATAAAAAAATTATAGAAACTTCTTCAGATAATATCTATTTCTTTTTTAGTTTAGTTTCTCTATATCTCCAAATTGGCAGACGACACATTGCATAATTGAGGTTCCCAATGGGTGTACATGATAGTACATCACAATATTCACCATTTTTGGAACTTCAATCTGAGTCTATGTCTCCTATAGCGTATGAGGCCATGCAGAATGAGGTCCCCCAGAGGGTGAATTTATGATGCTAACCCGCTATGCTGCCTCATTCTGCAAACGATAGACACACTATAATCAGGCTTGCATGACACTAATGCAACATGCGCAGAAATGAGATTTGTTAAAGGTGCACCCAAACAAGTCCAAGATGACTTCATTCGACTCAGTGTTGATGTTTAAAGTGACGGTGCTGTGACTATCAAATCACTGGCAAATTTACTGACACAAGAGGATACAGGTACAATTAACACGAGTTTCGTTGTCAACCACTAGTGACAATAATATCAATAACAACAACGTAGCAGCTATTAGAATGTTTACAGTGTTTTTTAACTTGAACTGTTCAATCCAGTTGACAGTGTTTTGATTGTTTCAACGCACATACATGTACATTTACATGAGAGGATATACTGTACCCACCTGTTTAATTCACAAGAGCTTCAATGTCAACAACAGCAACACCGTAAACAATGAACTGACGCCGCGCAGTGACGGGTGATCACATATTTACAATTCAAACGTATACAAGTACAACTATTACAATTACACGGACCGATTCATCCCATGTTCATCAATTTTCACTGAGACATTGTCGCCATTCGCCATGTTATTGCCCATTTACATGTATTACGACTATTTACGGACCGGGAGTCCACTATTGGTTGGATGTTCTTATCAAATTATATTTGGCTGACTCACTGATATGGATACTAAGTGTCATGGTACCAGTAGATAGATAGATAAATTTTTAATGGCTAAAAGATGCAACATTTGCAGACATATGAGCATAAGCATATATACAAAAGAGTAACACAGAGTGTGACATTCATATAGTATAAATTTAAAAAGTATAGATATATAAATATAACAAGAATGCAGCTTGACAGTTCTGTAGAGGGACAAGATAGTGAATAAACCTAGCTTCGTAATGACTACTAAATAGATACTCGTACCTGTATATATATATATATACAACATGAAAAATCAACCCGTGCTATCCCACCCTCCTCCCTCAACAGGACTGTCATGTTGCTTAAGAGATACTAGTAAGAGTAACAACAGCTCTTCGCCATCTGCATATACACACTGCTGCCATGTATGGCCGGCTTTAGACTGGCATGTCCATGACCGAAAGATGGAATCCCTAAATACAGGCAGCAGTGACAATATATGCAGCTGGCCAAGTACTGTCATCGTACATAGAAAGATAAAGAGGAAAATAGAGTAATAGAAGAGAAATATACATATGAATACGCTCGTCTGACAAGTCATGCCATCGATTACCATCAAGGAGCGCACAGGAAAGCAAGCCAAAGCTTGCTTATTTCCACTGTGGTCCTTAATGGTAACCGACCACATGACTGACCAGGCCACAGCACAAGTTATCATAAGGTCGTACGGTATTATTAATAGCATGATTCACACCATTAATAATATACAAAGTCAGATTCCTCAGTACCTAAAATTTTATCGAATAATTCCTGTTTTATTAGGTGATTCCATGTAGCCAAGTTGCAGTTAGGTTCAATATATTTTACATAATTATTCCACAATGTGATTCCTGTGTAGAAAAAGCTATTGTAACCAAATACCCTAACATGAGGCACAGATAATCTAAAGATTCCAGACCGGAGATTATATTTACGATGAGTGTTCGAAAATTGGAATCTATCTCTTAGGTAGGTATGAGCTTTCCCATCTGTTATATTTTTCATGATAGTCAGCTTTCTTTGGGAAACTCTGGATTCAACCGGAAGCCATTTAATGGTTTTAAACTCTTCATAACCTATATGTGAAAATATATCCAAGCTCAGCACAAACCGGATTAATTTGTTTTGAAATATTTGTAGTTTATTTTTGGTAGTTGTACTCAAAGAGCTATACCAAATAGAGGATGCATAATCTAGGTGGCATTGAATTAATGAGTTAGCAAGTAGTTTCTTTGTGAAAGGGGTTAGAAAGTCAGCATTTCTATATAAAAATTTGAGACGAGCAGTTACTTTATTTAGTACCTGTTTGGCCATTTGTTCCCCAGTGAGACTTTCATCGAGACAGGCACCCAGATATTTCACCTCCTTGACGGACTGAATATTGATACCATTGCAGTATACACAGTTGGATGCATCATACTGTCAAATTTCATCGAAAAATGTGCGACTATAGGAGAACATTGTCGCCAAGTCACCGCCCACGGGATCTGCTGTTGTCTTGAAGGTTTAAATCCCAACTAGCTGATATATTGATATATTGTCGTGATGTATGGATTCACCTGTTTAAAAAAATGTGTTTACAAGTGAGTGGACAATTTCACGCCTTACACGTTACCAAAAAGTATGCCGTTAAGATGTTTTACTTTTACATGGACATAAATTTGAGGTTTAACTGTGATACATGTAGATTTGTTCTTTTATGTCTTAAAATGGCATGCCGATTCATATGTTTTAGAATGGTCGAAATTAGTATTACTCGTAACTGAATACTGATGGGTTGGCATTTCGGCTATTATTAGTATCGTTTTTTTTATTTACAGCCATATTTATACAGTAGTCAGTGAAAGGTGAACACATCACGTTTTTTTATTTACAGCCATATTTATACAGTAGTCAGTGAAAGGTGAACACATCACGCGTGCGCAGCCTTTTTCCGGATTAAATTCCACGAGGCAGATAACAAGTTTGATCCTCTGCAAACAGCAAAGTTTCATAAGTATTGTCTATCACTTTATGCATTGAGGATTTACGTTTCATCAAAACTATGATCATAATATATGTAGAAGAACTAAGACGTATTATGCAGCGACCAATAATACTAGTATCGACCATTCTAAAACATATGAATCGTAGTGCCTACCGGGAAATCATATTATCACCATGGGAACTTGCTAATTCTACGGTTTAGTTACGGTCTTGATATTAATTAAACGGTGTTGAACCAGGTTGAACCGTATAAGAAATACAACGGTCTGAAAGTTACTGGTTACAGTCTGCCAATTACTTAAACGGTTTTGTACCGTGGAACATGCTACAGCCTGACCGTATGTTTAACGGTCCAAGGTTGGCAGCGATGTTGCGCGGTATGACATCGTTAAAGCGACGGGCATTTTTCTAACAGTGTACATGTTACTTATCATGTCGTTAGCTTTGGTAAAGATGCATTGTATTCACATGTTGCCGTTTTCCATGACGAAATGCCTGAAAAACTTATCAAGCAAGCTTGCCAGTTTGTGAATGAACAATAAGGGTACGTTTGGGGGCCTTTCGTCGTAGAAAACGATATGATGCCAGAATAGGAACGTAAACATGCACAGAAAATGCATCTGCACCACAGCTAAGTACGTGCGAAGTCAAATCTCTGTAGTTCCGCCTGTAGCGATGCTACCGGAATTTGCCTGTAAATAGCATGCAATTATCTCGCAAGAATCAATCATACAGGCATTTGAAGGCAAATTCTAACAGAAATTGTTTTCAACTAACCTTTCGAGATTGGCGCGTCTATCGAAACCATACACTAACGCAAATTTGATTGGACTATAGGAATTACTTTCAGCCAATCGCTGACGTTGTTGTAAAACGGAATGAAAGTATTTAACAATGACCCGGAACAGGACCTGGAACAATGGCGCGTTCTAAACGGGGAATAATTACTTATGTTTTTCAAAATTTTCCATTGTATACACATGTTGCCGTTCATATTATGGCATCATGAATGTCTACGACGAAATGCCTGCAAAACATACCAGGCAGACCTGCTAGTATGTGAATGTACACTATACGGGTACGTTCATACACTGGCAAGCACACGGTATGTTTGCAGGCATGGTGCCCGAATAATTATGAACGGAACCATGCATATAACACGCATCCTTACTAAAGCGAACCACGTGAGAAGTGAAATTTCTGTAGTCCCACCTGTAAAGGTGCTACTGGCATTTGCCTCGATATACCTGTATGATTGATTCTTCCGAGATATTTGCATGCTATTTACAGGAAAATTTCCGGTAGCATAGCTACATGTGGAACTACAGATATTTTACATCATATTATTTTCTATGACGAAATGTCCGCAAACCATACCATGCCAACTTGCCAGTTTATAAACGTTCCCTAAGTGGTTGTGCTCGGGAAATATATTTGAGGAACAAACCATGAATATTTTAGATGTGGCACTATGCGTTTGTGTTTGCTAATCTATGTAGACGACAGTAATTGTGGACAGTAAAATTCATCAACACACCAGTTAGAGATATCACGCAGCTTTTTATTGCAGAATGTATAAACATAAGTCAACACACGGGTCGTTACTCGGTCGTCTAGACGGCTATCTATGTATCTTAATGAGTCGAGATAGTTAGTCAACATCAAGGGAACGTTCATGGTACGTTGATACCCTGATAAATTTGCGGGTATTTCGTCAGAGAAAACAAACCATATGGTGGTGGGATATGCACGCCATCATGCATATTTACCAAAGTTAACGACGTGTAAGTAAAATTTCTCAGGTTCCACATGTAGTGGTGCTATTGCCAGAAGATTCACACCAACATACGTGTACATACAATAAAATGTATCTTTACCAAAGCTAACGAGATGAGAATTAAAATGTCTGCAGTTCCACATGTATAGTGGTGCTATGGCCGAATATGCACGCCAACATACATGCACATATACAATGCATATGTACAAAGCTAACGACATGACAAGTAAAATGTCTGCAGTTCAACATGTATAGTGGTGCTATGGCCGAATATGCACGCCAACATACATGTACATATACAATGCATCTTTACCAAAGCTAACGAGATGAGAAGTATAATGTCTGCAGTTCCATATGTAATGGTGCTACTGTCAGAAGATGCGCGCCAACATACATGTACATATACAATGCATCTTTACAAAGCTAACGAATTGACAAGTAAAATGTCTGCAGTTCCACATGTATAGTGGTGCTATGGCCGAATATGCACGCCAACATACATGTACATATACAATGCATATTTACCAACGCTAACGAGATGAGAAGTATAATGTCTGCAGTTCCATATGTAATGGTGCTACTGTCAGAAGATGCGCGCCAACATACATGTACATATACAATGTATCTTTACCAAGTAAAATTGCTGTAGTGCCAGATGTAGCGGTGCTACTATTTGCCTTTTGTGATTGATTTTTGGGAGATAATTGCATACTATTTATAGGCAAATTTCGGTACCATCGATATACGTGGGATTAGATCATTCCATGAGTCTCTACTATGGCTAACGCACATAGAGATCATATTCCACCAGTACAAAACCTGGGAACTGTTTGAAGTTTTGACAGGGAACCTTATAAAGTCAAAAAAATATACACGGGTAATATATTTCTTAGTGATTATCTGTTCCTATATGTGAAGGCCCCAACTGGAAATAGCATGTTTTTCTGTGACTTTTGTGAGCCGATATCGCAATAAACAAAGCAAAGCAAAATCGCTCACAAAGTCACTTAAATCGTGAAATTTCGAGTTGTGACCTTCACCTACAGCGAAGTACATTATTAAGAAAGAGATAATAACAAAGAACTATATCCCCTTTGTTATTTTTTTCGATTATATAAGGTTCCCTGTCAAAACTTCAAAAAGTTCCCAGGTTTTGTACTGGTATAATATGATCTCTACGGGCGGTAGCCATAGTAGAGATTCATGGCTTGATCTAACGTGGGATTACAGTGTTTTGCTTCTTACTTATTTAGTTCTGGAACAGATGCATGTTACTATGATAAGCATTGTTGCATTAGTTTTGTGTCGCATTTTAGCCTTCTGTATCGAAATGCTTGCAAAAAAAATACCTGGCAAATTTACGAGTGTGTGAACATACCATAAGGGTTCGTTCACACACTGGCACGTTTGCATGGTCACGGTATCGGGCTCACGTGGTATCGAGTTGATGAGTACCACGCATTCAAAATGGCTGAGAAAAAAGGTGATTAACTAAGATATGATAGATTACATAGTACTTTGTCAGCTACGAACAGATGCTATACTATTTTTCAAACAAGCTGATACATCATTTGTGTCCAAATTCACATTTATTTGCTCTAACATTCTGACCAAAGTTGTCAGTCGAAAGATTCTCCAAGATGTATGGACTGGTGTATTCCACGAACCTCCGACTGGCATCTTTGGTCAGAATGTTATATAAAACCACGGAGTATTTGCGAACAAATAAGGTATCAACTTGTTTCAAAAATAAACTAGCATATGCTCGTAACAGTCAAAATGCTATGTTTTGTGTCCGTTCCTCATATATTATGTTATTTGTGCGTTTGCACCAGCCTCGGCCATTGTGTATGTGTGGTACTCACCAACCTCAAAACCACGTGACTGCCCACCGTGACGGTATGGTGTGCAGACATTTCGTCGTAGAACACGATATGGTGCCAGAATATGAACGGAAACAAGCATATAAAATGCATATCTACCACAGCTATACGTGCGAAGTATAATATAATTATGTAATTCCACCTGTAGCGATGCTACCGGAATTTGGCTGTAAATAGCATGAAATTATCTCACAAGAATTAATCATACAGGTATTTGAAGGCAAATGTCGGTAGCATCGTTACAAGTGGAACGACAGAAATCTTACTTCTCGCGTCGTTCTCGTTCCGTTCATATTCTCATTTTCGTGATCAGAGTCACTTTCAAACGCGGAAATGCTGTGTGCAGAAGCCATTTTTCGTAAACAGTTCGTCTGCGGGGGGTAAGTCCCACGTTGACGTCACGGGTTTTGCGGTCACGTGACTCGAGCAAAATCAGCTAAGAAATAATAATCGATTTTTAAAAGTCGCTAAAAACACGTTTATCGATAAAATTATATCTAATTTTTTATTGGATGTTATATTTGAACCTTATTCACACCAAACTAGCCATATAACATTGAACTGATAAACATTTAACAGTTCCCATTTAAACGGTTTTGTACCGTGGCACATGCTACAGACTGACCGTATGTTTAACGGTCCAAGGTTGGCAGCGATGTTGCGCGGTATGACACCGTTAAAGCGACGGGCATTTTTCTAACAGTGTACATTTTACTTATCATGTCGTTAGCTTTTGTAAAGATGCATTGTATTCACATGTTGCCGTTTTCCATGACGAAATGCCTGAAAAACTTATCAAGCAAGCTTGCCAGTTTGTGAATGAACAATAAGGGTACGTTTGGGGGCATTTCGTCGTAGAAAACGATATGATGCCAGAATGGGAACGTAAACATGCACAGAACATGCATCTGCACCACAGCTAAGTACGTGCGAAGTCAAATCTCTGTAGTTCCGCCTGTAGCGATGCTACCGGAATTTGCCTGTAAATAGCGTGCAGTTATCTCGCAAGAATCAATCATACAGGCATTTGAAGGCAAATTCCAACAGAAATTGTTTTCAACTAATCTTTCGAGATTGGCGCGTCTATCGAAACCATACACTAACGCAAATTTGATTGGACTATAGGAATTACTTTCAGCCAATCGCTGACGTTGTTGTAAAACGGAATCAAAGTATTTAACAATGACCCGGAACAGGACCTGGAACAATGGCGCGTTCTAAACGGGGAATAATTACTTATTTTTTTCAAAATTGTCCATTGTATACACATGTTGCCGTTCATATTATGGCATCATGAATGTCTACGACGAAATGCCTGCAAAACATACCAGGCAGACCTGCTAGTATGTGAATGTACACTATACGGGTACGTTCATACACTGGCAAGCACACGGTATGTTTGCAGGCATGGTGCCCGAATATTTATGAACGGAACCATGCATATAACACGCATCCTTACTAAAGCGAACCACGTGAGAAGTGAAATTTCTGTAGTCCCACCTGTAAAGGTGCTACTGGCATTTGCCTCGATATACCTGTATGATTGATTCTTCCGAGATATTTGCATGCTATTTACAGGAAAATTTCCGGTAGCATAGCTACATGTGGAACTACAGATATTTTACATCATATTATTTTCTATGACGAAATGTCCGCAAACCATACCATGCCAACTTGCCAGTTTATAAACGTTCCCTAAGTGGTTGTGCTCGGGAAATATATTTGAGGAACAAACCATGAATATTTTAGATGTGGCACTATGCGTTTGTGTTTGCTAATCTATGTAGACGACAGTAATTGTGGACAGTAAAATTCATCAACACACCAGTTAGAGATATCACGCAGCTTTTTATTGCAGAATGTATAAACATAAGTCAACACACGGGTCGTTACTCGGTCGTCTAGACGGCTATCTATGTATCTTAATGAGTCGAGATAGTTAGTCAACATCAAGGGAACGTTCATGGTACGTTGATACCCTGATAAATTTCCGGGTATTTCGTCAGAGAAAACGAACCATATGGTGGTGTGATATGCACGCCATCATGCATATTTACCAAAGCTAACGACGTGTAAGTAAAATTTCTCAGGTTCCACATGTAGTGGTGCTATTGCCAGAAGATTCACACCAACATACGTGTACATACAATAAAATGTATCTTTACCAAAGCTAACGAGATGAGAAGTATAATGTCTGCAGTTCCATATGTAGTGGTGCTACTGTCAGAAGATGCACGCCAACATACATATACATATACAATGTATCTTTACAAAGCTAACGACATGACAAGTAAAATGTCTGCAGTTCCACATGTCACGGTAGTGGTGCTATGGCCGAATATGCACGCCAACATACATGTACATATACAATGCATCTTTACCAACGCTAACGAGATGAGAAGTATAATGTCTGCAGTTCCATATGTAGTGGTGCTACTGTCAGAAGATGCGCGCCAACATACATATACATATACAATGTATCTTTACCAAGTAAAATTGCTGTAGTGCCAGATGTAGCGGTGCTACTATTTGCCTTTTGTGATTGATTCTTGGGAGATAATTGCATACTATTTATAGGCAAATTTCGGTACCATCGATATACGTGGGATTAGATCATGCCATGAGTCTCTACTATGGCTAACGCACATAGAGATCATATTCCACCAGTACAAAACCTGGGAACTGTTTGAAGTTTTGACAGGGAACCTTATAAAGTCAAAAAAATATACACGGGTAATATATTTCTTAGTGATTATCTGTTCCTATATGTGAAGGCCCCAACTGGAAATAGCATGTTTTTCTGTGACTTTTGTGAGCCGATATCTCAATAAACAAAGCAAAGCAAAATCGCTCACAAAGTCACTTAAATCGTGAAATTTCGAGTTGTGACCTTCACCTACAGCGAAGTACATTATTAAGAAAGAGATAATAACAAAGAACTATATCCCCTTTGTTATTTTTTTCGATTATATAAGGTTCCCTGTCAAAACTTCAAAAAGTTCCCAGGTTTTGTACTGGTATAATATGATCTCTACGGGCGGTAGCCATAGTAGAGATTCATGGCTTGATCTAACGTGGGATTACAGTGTTTTGCTTCTTACTTATTTAGTTCTGGAACAGATGCATGTTACTATGATAAGCATTGTTGCATTAGTTTTGTGTCGCATTTTAGCCTTCTGTATCGAAATGCTTGCAAAAAAATACCTGGCAAATTTACGAGTGTGTGAACATACCATAAGGGTTCGTTCACACACTGGCACGTTTGCATGGTCACGGTTTCGGGCTCACGTGGTATCGAGTTGATGAGTACCACGCATTCAAAATGGCTGAGAAAAAAGGTGATTAACTAAGATATGACATATTACATAGTATTTTGACAGCTACGAACAGATGCTATACTATTTTTCAAACAAGCTGATACATCATTTGTGTCCAAATTCACATTTATTTGCTCTAACATTCTGACCAAAGTTGTCAGTCGAAAGATTCTCCAAGATGTATGGACTGGTGTATTCCACGAACCTCCGACTGGCATCTTTGGTCAGAATGTTATATAAAACCACGGAGTATTTGCGAACAAATAAGGTATCAACTTGTTTCAAAAATAAACTAGCATATGCTCGTAACAGTCAAAATGCTATGTTTTGTGTCCGTTCCTCATATATTATGTTATTTGTGCGTTTGCCACCAGCCTCGGCCATTGTGTATGTGTGGTACTCACCAACCTCAAAACCACGTGACTGCCCACCGTGACGGTATGGTGTGCAGACATTTCGTCGTAGAACACGATATGGTGCCAGAATATGAACGGAAACAAGCATATCAAATGCATCTCTACCACAGCTATACGTGCGAAGTATAATATAATTATGTAGTTCCACCTGTAGCGATGCTACCCGGAATTTGGCTGTAAATAGCATGAAATTATCTCACAAGAATTAATCATACAGGTATTTGAAGGCAAATGTCGGTAGCATCGTTACAAGTGGAACGACAGAAATCTTACTTCTCGCGTCGTTCTCGTTCCGTTCATATTCTGGCACCATGTTGTTTTCTATGGCAAAATGCCTGCAAAACATACATCATGATACATACATATTCAAACTTGCCAGCGTGTGAATCATGTAAGGCTAAGTTAACACAGCTGCCAAATATTCCTGGCAAATTTTCATGATTTTTTTTCAAGTTGGCCGTTTTGTCAGGTTGTGTGCAGAGTGGTATCACCGGCAATAGATAGTAATTTTAATGGGGTTGCATCTGACATATTGTTCACGCAATGCAGCCCTCACACACTGGCAAATTTGTCTGATATTATTTTGTTTAGGCAATTCTACATATAAATAATATATGGTGCCAGAATTTGAATGGCAGCATGCGTATAAAATACGTTTTACCAAAAATAACGACATGGGAAGTAAACTGTCTGTAATTCCATATGTAACTACTGACATGTGTATTCCATGTGTAACTACTGACATGTGTATTCCATGTGTAACTACTGACATGTGTATTCCATGTGTAGCTACTGACATGTGTATTCCATGTGTAACTACTGACATGTGTATTCCATGTGTAACTACTGACATGTGTATTCCATGTGTAGCTACTGACATGTGTATTCCATGTGTAACTACTGACATGTGTATTCCATGTGTAGCTACTGACATGTGTATTCCATGTGTAACTACTGACATGTGTATTCCATGTGTAGCTACTGACATGTGTATTCCATGTGGAACTACTGACATATGTATTCCATGTGTAACTACTGACATGTGTATTCGATGTGTAACTACTGACATGTGTATTCAATGCGTGATTATTGCGAGATTGTTTACAGATATTCACATGCAGTTTACGGTAGCGTCGTTACACGTGGAACTACATAGTGTTTGTATTTGATTCTCATGTAGTTAGTTGTGGTACACATGTAGATACTTTGTGTAACAATGTGTGCGTTGGTTTTCTGGAACACTATAGCATTTTATATTTAAATGCTTCCAAAAAAATGCCAGGCAAATTAGCGAGTTTCTGAACGAAGGCCTACGATTTAAAAATAATAAATCACTATATATATTGCACACTTTTGAATAATACATTTGGGGATCACAGAATATAGCATTCCAATGTTGTATCGCTTATCACGAGTGATACCACGATTTGAATCGTGGTGGATACGCGAAGGCTAATTTCTGGCAAATCGCAGTTTTATAACTAATCGAAACAATATGTAATGTTATTGAGCACGTAATACGCCCTTGGGTATGTGCATTTTGCATTTTTTTAAGCGTTAGCCATGCATTTTCCGGACTATGAACATTCAACACTTTCAACTCGGTCGATGAAATGTCGACCAGGTCCATTTCCACCCAAAAACAATCATGGCCATGCTCGAGTCCATGGCTCCGCATTGTTGCTATCAAAACCATAGTAGACCTGGTCTACTATACGCTGGTGTCAGTCTCTTCATTTTGTTAAGTTACAAATTATTCCAATCATGGTGGTGGAATCACGTGGTTTCGATGTTGGTGAGTACCACTCTTTCAAAAGGCCGAGGCTACTGCAAACGCACAAAAACATAATATATGAGGAACTGACACAAAACAGCATTTTGACTATTACGAGCATATGTTAGATTTTTAATTAACAAGTTGATGCCTTATTTGTTCGGAAATACTCAATAGTTTTCTATGACAATATTACCAAAGTTGTCAGGCGGATGTTCGTGGAATACACAAGTCCATACATATAACTATAGGAGAATCCTTCGACTGACAACTTTGGTCAGAATGTTAGAGACAACAACTGCGAGTTTGAACACAAATGGGGTATCGCTTGTTTGAAAAATAGTATAGCATATGCTCGTAGATGCCAAAATACTTTTATGTAGTATATTATTATTCTTGTGTATTACCCTTTTCCTAGTTTCTGTACGCGTTTGCGATCGCCTTGGCCATTTTGAACGCGTGATTCTCATCAACTCGAAACCACATGATTCCCACCGTGCCGACTCAATTCTTAAATTAGCGTTGATTTAGTTATACGTTATCCGTAATTCTTTGACCGGTGATCGGTTATGAGCTTTGACGTAAACAACCGAAACACAATCCTGGTGACGACGCGCTGCTCCTTGGAGACGCAGTTAGTAGAACCTAATGACACCACAGACTTCCAATATGATACCGCAAGTCGAGTTCGTACAAATGTGACCTGTTTAATGCGCGGAATAGATGTCGTGCTTGCCGTGCCGTTGACGTAAATGATATTATATTTCACTGGATCCAGGTGTGCCGATCTACCCGGGTGCTAATTAATCTGAGCGGGTGGTGGTATCCAAATACAAAAGTCGGTTGGTTAATAATCGATTCTCTTCCATATTTCTCACACCAATACGAATTTCCTGTTATTTATAGCAGACCTACCGTACAACAGATGAATACAGCCCTGAAATGGAACTCTGTGTCTCTTTTTAGCAGACTGGTTATAACAAACCGAACAATGACCTGTATAGTGGGGTTGTGTCAAGGTGGACCCGGTAATTTAGTGGCGCCCTCATACGGCGTAATCAATCTAGACTAACTAGTGAACAGGGTATATACATATCCCGCGCCATCCAAACCCATTCAACGGCCCATACATGTGTGATATATAGAGATATCCCCACTGTACAAACTACTAAATGATAACAAAATAAATGCACCAAAAATGCACGAACCCTCGTTGGCATCACATCGAATCGTCCGTACTCACAACGAATCATCGGATTTATTACGCCGAGTGACCTTGGGGTCTGGGAAATTTACAGATGGACTCTTTGAGTAGGGCTCGATTTTTATGGCCACCTTCCTCACGCTATATATATGTACTGCAATATTATGGAAAATGGGGTCGGTATATACCGTTGCATCTGACACGGGGGGAACAGTCAGTGAGCATCATCAGTTGACAGCGATATAGCTGTAAAGTCTCAACTACATGCAGTTTGTGTTATATACAATCTGATTGGTTAAAGCAACACATTGTGACAAAAGATGCAGATTTAGACAAAACAAATGAGATTGTGGATACTATTCTATTTATCAGCCTACATTGTCCAAAACAATCTTGGCCTTAGTTTAAAAAAAACCTGTAACATATTATTATTATTATTATGCATGCAGGTGTATACTATTGCGTGACCGGGTGATGACCCATCAGTGGACTATTTTCCTACTTTCAATGAATATTTTAGACTGAAAGAGCCATAGGGGTTACTGGGTTGGAATCGTCTGACAGTTGAACAATTTTGAGGTATCGTTCGAAAAATCTATTTAAAGATGTGGTGGTTTAAAGAGATACTGTACACTAAATCCGGCCATTTCGAGCAATAAACTCATTTTCATTATACTTACAATATTGTTTGCATCGTTCATATAGCACATGCCTGTATTTTGCACCAATCAAAGCCTTAAATTCATTCATGTGTTGCATATATTATGATGAGTATAAAATAAGATGGTCCCACAAATGGCCGAATTTAGTGTAAACTCCCCATTTAAACTGTCATATTTTACACTAGATACTGATTTGGACAATTGAAAAATCAGAACAATCTATAACTATTCTGGGCTGAAATTTCGATTTGCTTTCGTTCAGGCATGATATTGCAAATTTAATATATATAATAGTTCGGGTGGATGAGACACCCTTAACATCCCTATATGTATGCTGCCAAGTCTAACAATGGTCATAATGCTGCTAAAATAATATATCTGCACCAAAGGACAACGATCCGATAATTGATAACCGAATTACAAGGTGATATCTTCATACGGACGACAGGACGCATATATGGAGCACCAGACTATATGCTCCGATCCTTCTTCGTGGTCGGTCGAGATTATTATAATAACGTGAGTGAGTGGTTCGGGGGGCTAGCCCGGGATTGTCGAAAGGGTCGAGAGACCCTTTCCTTAATCCCTCATGTTTTTGCCTTTATTTGGAGAACATAAAACAAAAACATTAAGCAATTTAGTGATGTTATTTATTTTCTCTTCTTTCTTTTTTTCTTTGGATTGGATTTTTCTGCTGAAGATTCTGGAGTAGGGGGAGCTTTCTGTGGGTGCTGTTTTGTCGGAAGTTGTAATCTTTTTGCCTTATCTTCATCTTTCCATTTTTGCCGCATTCTTTGGGATTCTTCCAACTCTCTTTTGGAATCGGCTATCATTTTTTGTATGGTGATGGTGTCTTCTACAGATAGAGTGGTGTCTGTGCTGATGTTGTTGTTGTTGCTGGCGGCGGAGCTGGGGGACACCGGGATGTGATGGTACTCCGGTGTCCGTGGTGGCAAGCTATCCAGTTCCACCTCGAAGCAGGCGGCAGGAACAGCAGGGGTGGTTTCCTGCTCCCTTCTTCCGCTCGCCTCGATGACGACAGCAGGGACCTCCGGTAGATCAACGGAGTCCCTGCTAGCTCGTCTGATGTCACCTGTCTCCATGCTGGCCGGGTCGTCTGGGCGTCTCTCAGACAACTCCGGCCTGCCGGCTGTGACTCTAGACGGCTGAACCACACGGGGAGGGGCGACTGGTCGATCAACAGTCACCCCCTTCTGTTTCTTCCATTTCGCCCGTCTGGCGGCGTCCCTTTTCTTTCTTGAATGCGTCATTTTCTTTGTGGGTCCCTTCTTCCCACTCTTCATTGGACAGCGGGTGGTCTTGGAGTTGGTGTCCCGGGCCTGCAATCTCTGGATGCCAGCATCTTCAGTCCGGAACTCCAGGCAAAGGGTCAGGTAGCCCCTGCTAGACTGGAGACTCCAGTTAGCAATGTCCACTACCGAACACCTTTGCACTGCGGCCAACACGGCGTCTGGGATTAAATCCATAAGCCGAATCCAAATCCGTCTCACTGGCGTTAAGCACGGGGGCAGCTGCACCCGGAGGCGCGGCCACACGACTCACCCGTTCTCAACGCTCTGACAAAAGAGGAACTAATCAGATCGAAGCAATCACGACCTTTTCGCTCCACTCTCCTGCCAGAGAATTATAATAACGGAAATCCAAGTTGGTTCATAAATGGCCCGTTGCACCTCGTTGGGGTTAGTCGACCGGATCATCACCAGGGTTCGCGCTGCCACTTGCCAAATTTGCCAATGGCAAAAGTCATTCACATTTGGCAAAAACTATTTTCATTTGGCAAATGTTTTGGCAAGTAACTTTTTAATTCCTCAAGAATATTTAACAATATTGGATGTCAATACCATTAATTTCAGGAAACTCTTACAACATAATTATATTTGTGGTGTTTTATAAGGTTGAGGTTAAGTTAACACCTATTAAGATGCCGTTAATCTCATAGTATTAGTACCGATGGTTGGAGTGATTACTATAATTTAGAGTGGCGGTTGTGTTTACATAGCTAATCATGTGTCCGTCTGATGAAGCAACCCATCTACCATTGTACTGTTTGGTGATTGGTTTATTGGTGTATGATAAACCACAATAGAGATGCGAGTATAATTAACTATTTACTAATTAACTGCTTTTCTAACAATACCAAGTCGTTCAAATAGCAAGTGTCGAAATACAAGACTTAAGGTTGCAGAAAATTATACTATCATGGATAGCATTTGGCAAATGCTAAAATAATTTGGCAAACAATATTTTCATTTGACAAATTATTTGGCAAAAGTAAATTTCGGTCCAGCGCGGACACTGATCATCACTCATTGCCAGTCAAACGAGGTGCACCATTTATAAACCAACTAAGCTCTCCGTTATTGTGCCCCCGATCCCCATAGAAGGTTCCGATTATATAGTCGAGGTATCCGTTCGTCTTCTCGTCCGTATGAAGATATCACCTTGTAAATCGGGTATCAATTAAAGGATATCATTGTCGATCCGTTGGTTATAGAGACAGTATTTATTTTACCAGAATTAGGGCCATTACTAGACTTCGCATTTTATGAATTTCTTATCCGTACGAACATTCCACATTGTAAATCTGGTGTGGATCATCAGCCCAGCTTGATGATAAACACATACTACGGGTTTCGTCCATTTAATTTTTAGGGAGTGTTTTTATTGCTGTAGATCTGTATACAGATCTGTGTGAAGTCACGTGTCACAGATTGATGTAATCGTAATCACAACATGATTACTGATAGTGAACGCGCGCTCATCAGTACTCTGGTAATTGACAATTCGCTATGAGTCGTGTCAGTTTATGCCAGACAAAAAAAAATTAATCAACTATCAGCAGATAAAATCAGTTTATTCTTACACCAGTTGATAATGGTTATGCTATGCTTTTGCGGTCGCCCGTATAGATCATATTCCATCAGTAAAAAACCTTGGAACTTTTTGAAATTTTGACAGGGAACCTTATAAAGTCGAAAACATAACTAGGGCAATATATTTATTGGTCATTATATGTTCCTTAATAATGTACTTCACTGTAGGTGAAGGCCCCAACTCTAAATTTCATGCTTCTCTGTGACTTTTGTGAGCCAATATCGCAAAAACCATTGAATTAATTACCCAGTAAAAATTCCATAATTTCTCACAAATTCACTTAAATCGTGAAATTTTGGGTTTGGACCTTCACCTACAGTGAAGTACATTATTAACGAACAGATAATAACTAAGAACTATTTTCCCTGGGTTATTTTTTCAACTTTATAAGGTTCCCTGTCAAAACTTCAAAAAGTTCCAAGGTTTTGTACTGGTGGAATATGATCTCTACGGGCGTTAGCAAAAGTAGAGATTTGTGACAGTTGTTGGACCTGGAAGGAGCTATTTTCCATACATTTAGTGTAAACATATTTTTATTCCAATCCTAAAAAATGTAACATATATGAATATTTAACAGAAGTTTTGACAATATGGTGTAGATGGATTTATTGGAAATGGGATTAAGCAACAAGCCCAATGGGCTTTAATTAAGTTTGCTCCCAAAATTGTCCACATATTTGGCACTGTACCAACATATAACCAACTGTTTGATTTGTATATCTTTTGGGTTCTATTGGAATTGTGATATTAGTTTAACCCTTTCAGTGTCAGGTCCGATTTTTGTATCAACCCATATACCCTGTGCCAATGCATTCTCTTACATATGCGAGTCGACCATAGGTTGTCTCGCATATATTAGAGAATGCATTGGCCTAACATTTTTCATCACTAAATTTTGTTATTATTTTTTACAATGTTTTACAATTTTAATAATTTTTTTCTTATATTCTTTAACAGACTTATTTTGTAGGTTTAGTGCCAGGGAATCTTACGTTTTTCATGGGCATCAAAATTATTACTATGAATACTTGGTGATAGTTTTGAGTTATAACATGCCCCTAAGGTTTTATCCAGTTTGTTTTTAAATTTGCTATAGCATGCTTAAGCATACCCAAAACAAATTCAACCCAAAAAAAATCTATAAAAAAATAAATAAATAAATAAAAATATATTTAATTTTTTTATTTTGTTAGGGCCGATTTTACAGACCGTAAATTAGGGCCGATGAGATCGGCCCCTGGCACTGAAAGGGTTAATGATACTCATACGAGTTTCATCGATTGATTTTGACCAGAGTTATGGAAATTCATACCGTGGGTTTCGTCCATTGATTTTCATTAAGTAACTTTTAAAACAGCTCAGTTTTCCTCCGTACAGACATTTAACATTGCCCATTCTCTATTATGTGCATCGGGAGCATATGCCACGCTAGACAGTGCACTCACCCCGACGTTCGAGACAATGAACCCATCGAGAATCGTAAATGTAGGACACGACAGCCTCATTCCCCATCCATCATGCCTACTGCCCGGTCATATATATAAGTAGGCTATCCGACCTATTTGGTGTTGTAGTATATGTTAAATTTATTGTATGGGGATGCCTTGTGTCGCTGTGTCTTCTGTGTCTTCATACATGTATCTGTTTTATTACATGTGCGGTGTCACATTGATGGATGGTTTTTCATTTATGTAGTTTCAAAAAGCTTGGCCATAATTTCCATACAAAAACAACAACAGAACGAAATGATAGATCAGCCAAATTGCTGGAACAAATTCCTTGATCTTTATATATATATATTAACAATGTACATGAGTCCGAATACCCTAACTCTCACTAGGTTTTTATCATATAACCCCTCTACGCAGGCGAGGGGGGGGGGCAAAGACAACAAAGGATAACTTCATAACGGAAAACCACTCACAATGGCGAAGCTCCAAATCAAATTTCTTTCTGATCAGATTAACCAAGGCTGAGATATTTGAGCGGAAGGACAAAAACCAAGATTTTCGGATTAACAAAGGTTAACTCTAGAATAGACCTCTTTCGAAAGCAGTCATTACGGCGTACCTTCGTACCAAATTTCATTCAGATCCGATAACCATGGCTGAGTTAAATACCCGGACGGACGGACGGACGGACGGACGGCACGACGGACGGATGAAGTCAATCCAGTATACCCAATTGTTCTTCAAAAAGTGGAGCAATAATGACTATAAATTACATCACATGAGATATGGACCTTTAGCTACACAGGTAAACATTCGATGCCACTTGTTTTAAATGAACTGGCTCAATCTTCAAGCCTTCTATTAATCATACAATCTACATTCACAGTGGATAAGCGGAAGTTGCTGAACGCAAGGCGGTGGCATTCTATTGTTAGACAAATGTTTTACTGCACGCGTTGGAAGGACAGATATTCGGTTAAAACTCATATAAAATAAACAGTTTGAATTACAGACACGTAAATTTGTGATATTTGATTTATTAGCTTTCTATAATAGCGTGATAGATTATATTTCAGTATCATTTACTCACGATATCGGCTTTAAAAGACACATCCAAACAAACAGACCTCTCACATTTCAGTTTCCGCTATATATAGTTGCCTAAATTGTATTCCGTAGTTGCTCATTTTATGTCCGTACAGTTGTAATTTCTATTCGCGCTAGTTGTGATAGAAGCATTGTATTTATGCGTGTGATTCAATTCGTGTTAGCGAATTATGTGAAGAAATTCAAGAATTCTATGTTCTGGGAGCACAACATATCAAGTATAACTTCCACATCCATTGTTGTGACAACATATTCAGAAGCAAAGGAATCGCAGAAACGTCTAAGAGCGAACTCGCTAAATTTGTCTTCCCGTTTTACGAGGAATGATACTTTCATGTAAACTGTCGGGTCGGTAGGCATGCTCGCGGGTAAAAATTATACTGGTCTGGAGAAATTCCAGTTATTTAATGGGCCACACTGGCACTAGTATGAACCATTATTGTGCTATCACGGGTTTGGGGCCGAATAAACTCACTAAATTAGGAGAGTCCTGAATGTATAGTGTGGTACCTTTCTAAGCAACAATATGCGGAAACTGTCACATTAATATATCACTAAATAAAATACAACTGATCGAAATATTGGCATTAAGTAGATGTCAACCATTTTCCCCAAGAATTTTGGGTATTTTATTGTACCAATATTTCGGATCTTTATATCGGATTTTTCATTGGAAAGTCACAAACCGGAATACATTCCAAATTCATCCTGATAAAAAGGTTGATAAATATTTGAATTACCTCAATATAATACAATACGGAGGTCATAAAGGCGTATACCCTGGAGTCGTAAAAATTACCACTTCAAAATAAAAACTTGGGGTTCGACCCTTTTCTGGGTTGAAAGAATAAAGGACGTAGCTGGTTACTATTTGCATGATGTGGTATCAATAAAGAGCGTTAGCTCGGTGATGTGCACAAACTTTAAAACAACTGGAAATTTGCTATGACTTCGGAAAGTTTTTTCCAGACTATATATAGATCCAAATACACGTATTGTTAACTCGTGCATCTATCGACTTATATTTTCCCTACTATCGAAATACGTGTAGATATAAGGTCGCCGACCAATTGTCCCCCGAATAGGTGGATTTTTTGTTAGGATAACCTTTTTTTAACTCAAAATTCATCGCAACTTGACAAAATTCAAACTTGGCCTTTGTCTTCTGAAATATGAACCACGTACCAAATATCAAGAGATTCAGTTGAATTTAAAAACAATCAGATATCCAAAAGTAAAGTCATCATCCAGAAACCAAAATAATCTGCACATTTTAAGTCGACAACTTTTAAGTCCATAACGCTGGGGAAAATGGGCGGACCAAACCCAAATTCTAACTTGACATGTATCTCCATGTGGTTAATGCAGAATCTAAATTAAAAAACACTCAGATTACAATAACTGAAGTTATCATCCCGAAACCAAAATAATCTGCACATTTTAAGTCGAAAAGGGGCCATAACTCCGGCAAACTTTGCCTGCTTTACCTGCATTGTTTTGAGCTGATAAACTCACATATATATACCAAATTTTGTTTCGATCCGATAACCCCAAATAAAGTTCTCATCCGGAAATGTTCTGCACATAGCCTCTCAAAATATGAGGATCCCATCTAGAGGTCACCAGAAGATCCATGTGAAGTTTGGTGATGATCGGATGAGGGATGTGGTCTGTAGGGTGTGCCAAAGGAAATTGTTGTCGCACGCACCCATGGCAATAGCTCAAACTTTACGTTGTAAAGTTGAGTTAAAAAGGATTCAGCTTAAAACAATTAAGAGCGTTCCTTGTTAGTCTATTCATGCTATGGTAATAATAAAGATCATTTGTCTCAATTCTGTGCAATTAATCGATTCTGATAACTGAAGCGGCATTTCAGAAAATGTTGTTGTTGTTGTTGATGTTGATGTTGTTGGAATCTGAATACATGGGGACCATCGAATCGGATTGAGTACATTTACAGCCAGCAATTATATTCGCTTTTTTCTAAATCACGGCCCGGTTCTGTGGATAAAACTACATCAATATATACTTGAAAAAACGTGTATAGACTGTATATGCAAGCGATACAATCAAGTTATAGAATATGAAAAACATCCGGTCCCATTTTTTCTTCAGCATGGGACAATACAGATCGATCCTTGTTAATCTAATCCTGGTGTGGTATAAATAAAAAAGTTTTTTCACTTACTCAGTGCCCCCCCCCCCCCCCCAGTTTTCCAACCCGTGTACGGATCACATGGAAAGAACATTCCTGAATACTCAAGCTTTGAAACCTACCGCATATTACAGGTTTATCGATGACACATGCAAATAACGAAAGGGACCTTTTTGCCATGTGACGAGGAAAGTATATCAGAATGTCATCGACTGTTCTATGAATCCTACTGATAAAATTACCACATTACACGCCGACAGCTTTATAGAGGAATCCTACGCCGACAGCTTTATAGAGGAATCCTACTGATAAAATTACCACATTACACGCCGACAGCTTTATAGAGGAATCCTACTGATAAAATTACCACATTACACGCCGAGAGCTTTATAGAGGAATCCTACTGATAACATTACCACATTACACGCCGACAGCTTTATAGAGGAATTCTACTGATAAAATTACCACATTACACGCCGAGAGCTTTATAGTGGAATCCTACTGATAAAATTACCACATTACACGCCGAGAGCTTTATAGAGGAATCCTACTGATAAAATTACCACATTACACGCCGACAGCTTTATAGAGGAATCGTACTGATAAAATTACCACATTACACGCCGAGAGCTTTATAGAGGAATCCTACGCCGACAGCTTTATAGAGGAATCGTACTGATAAAATTACCACATTACACGCCGACAGCTTTATAGAGGAATCCTACGCCGACAGCTTTATAGAGGAATCCTACTGATAAAATTACCACATTACACGCCGAGAGCTTTATAGGGGAATCCTACTGATAACATTACCACATTACACGCCGACAGCTTTATAGAGGAATCCCACTGATACAATTACCACATTACACGCCGACAGCTTTATAGAGGAATCCTACTGATAAAATTACCACATTACACGCCGAGAGCTTTATAGAGGAATCCTACTGATACAATTACCACATTACACGCCGAGAGCGTTATAGAGGAATCCTATACTGATAAAATTACCACATTACACGCCGAGAGCTTTATAGAGGAATCCTACTAATAACATTACCACATTACACGCCGACAGCTTTATAGAGGAATCCTACTGATAACATTACCACATTACACGCCGACAGCTTTATAGAGGAATCCTACTGATAAAATTACCACATTACACGCCGACAGCTTTATAGAGGAATCCTACAGATAACATTACCACATTACACGCCGACAGCTTTATAGAGGAATCCTACTGATAAAATTACCACATTACACACCGAGAGCTTTATAGAGGAATCCTATACTGATAAAATTACCACATTACACGCCGAGAGCTTTATGGGGGAATCCTACTGATAAAATTACCACATTACACGCCGACCGCTTTATAGAGGAATCCTACTGATAAAATTACCACATTACACGCCGACAGCTCTATAGAGGAATCCTACTGATAAAATTACCACAGTACACGCCGACAGCTTTATAGAGGAATCCTACTGATAAAATTACCACATTACACGCCGACAGCTTTATAGAGGAATCATATACTGATAAAATTACCACATTACACGCCGACCGCTTTATAGAGGAATCCTGCTGATAAAATTACCACATTACACGCCGACAGCTTTATAGTGGAATCCTACTGATAAAATTACCACATTACACGCCGCCGACAGCTTTATAGAGGAATCCTACTGATAACATTACCACATTACACGCCGACAGCTTTATAGTGGAATCCTACTGATAAAATTACCACATTACACGCCGACAGCTTTATAGAGGAATCCTACTGATAAAATTACCACATTACACGCCGCCGACAGCTTTATAGAGGAATCCTACTGATAACATTATCACATTACACACCGAGAGCTTTATAGAGGAATCCTACTGATAACATTATCAGATTACACGCCGAGAGCTTTATAGAGGAATCCTACTGATAACATTATCACATTACACGCCGAGAGCTTTATAGAGGAATCCTACTGATAAAATTACCACATTAATCGCCGACAGCTTTATAGAGGAATACTACTGATAAAATTACCACATTACACGCCGACAGCTTTATAGAGGAATCCTACTGATAACATTATCACATTACACGCCGAGAGCTTTATAGAGGAATCCTACTGATAAAATTACCACATTAATCGCCGACAGCTTTATAGAGGAATACTACTGATAAAATTACCACATTACACGCCGACAGCTTTATAGTGGAATCCTACTGATACAATTACCACATTACACGCCGACCGCTTTATAGAGGAATCATATACTGATAACATTACCACATTACACGCCGACAGCTTTATAGAGGAATCATACTGATAACATTACCACATTACACGCCGCCGAGAGCTTTATAGGGGAATACTACTGATAAAATTACCACATTACACGCCGACAGCTTTATAGAGGAATACTACTGATAAAATTACCACATTACACGCCGACAACTTTATAGAGGAATCCTACTGATAACATTACCACATTACACGCCCAGAGCTTTATAGGGGAATACTACTGATAAAATTACCACATTACACGCCGACAGCTTTATAGAGGAATACTACTGATAAAATTACCACATTACACGCCGACAACTTTATAGAGGAATCCTACTGATAACATTACCACATTACACGCCCAGAGCTTTATAGGGGAATACTACTGATAAAATTACCACATTACAGGCCGACAGCTTTATAGAGGAATACTACTGATAAAATTACCACATTACACGCCGACAACTTTATAGAGGAATCCTACTGATAACATTACCACATTACACGCCCAGAGCTTTATAGGGGAATACTACTGATAAAATTACCACATTACACGCCGACAGCTTTATAGAGGAATCCTACTGATAAAATTACCACATTACACGCCGACAGCTTTATAGAGGAATCCTACTGATAAAATTACCACATTACACGCCGACAGCTCTATAGAGGAATCCTACTGATAAAATTACCACATTACACGCCGCCGAGAGCTTTATAGGGGAATACTACTGATAAAATTACCACATTACACGCCGACAGCTTTATAGAGGAATCCTACTGATAAAATTACCACATTACACGCCGACAGCTTTATAGAGGAATCCTATACTGATAAAATTACCACATTACACGCCGACAGCTTTATAGAGGAATCCTACTGATACAATTACCACATTACACGCCGACAGCTTTATAGTGGAATCCTACTGATAAAATTACCACAATACACGCCGAGAGCTTTATAGAGGAATCCTACTGATAACATTACCACATTACACGCCGCCGAGAGCTTTATATGGGAATACTACTGATAAAATTACCACATTACACGCCGACAGCTTTATAGTGGAATCCTACTGATAAAATTACCACATTACACGCCGACAGCTTTATAGAGGAATCCTACTGATAAAATTACCAGATTACACGCCGACAGCTTTATAGAGGAATCCTACTGATAAAATTAACACATTACACGCCGACAGCGTTATAGTGGAATCCTACTGATAAAATTACCACATTACACGCCGACAGCTTTATAGTGGAATCCTACTGATAAAATTACCACATTACACGCCGAGAGCTTTATAGAGGAATCCTACTGATAAAATTAACACATTACACGCCGACAGCTCTATAGAGGAATCCTATACTGATAATATTACCACATTACACGCCGAGAGCTTTATAGAGGAATCCTACTGATAAAATTACCACATTACACGCCGCCGAGAGCTTTATGGGGGAATACTACTGATAAAATTACCACATTACACGCCGACAGCTTTATAGAGGAATCCTACTGATAAAATTACCACATTACACGCCGACAGCTTTATAGAGGAATCCTACTGATAAAATTACCAGATTACACGCCGACAGCTTTATGGGGGAATCCTATACTGATAATATTACCACATTACACGCCGACAGCTTTATAGAGGAATCCTACTGATAAAATTACCACATTACACGCCGACAGCTCTATAGAGGAATCCTACTGATAAAATTACCACATTACACGCCGCCGAGAGCTTTATAGGGGAATACTACTGATAAAATTACCACATTACACGCCGACAGCTTTATAGAGGAATCCTACTGATAAAATTACCACATTACACGCCGACAGCTTTATAGAGGAATCCTATACTGATAAAATTACCACATTACACGCCGACAGCTTTATAGAGGAATCCTACTGATAACATTACCACATTACACGCCGCCGAGAGCTTTATAGGGGAATACTACTGATAAAATTACCACATTACACGCTGACAGCTTTATAGAGGAATCCTACTGATAAAATTACCACATTACACGCCGACAGCTTTATAGAGGAATCCTACTGATAAAATTACCAGATTACACGCCGACAGCTTTATGGGGGAATCCTACACTGATAATATTACCATATTACACGCCGACAGCTTTATAGAGGAATCCTACTGATAAAATTACCACATTACACGCCGACAGCTCTATAGAGGAATCCTATACTGATAATATTACCACATTACACGCCGAGAGCTTTATAGAGGAATCCTACTGATAACATTACCACATTACACGCCGACAGCTTTATAGAGGAATCCTACTGATAAAATTACCACATTACACGCCGACAGCTTTATAGAGGAATCCTACTGATAAAATTACCAGATTACACGCCGACAGCTTTATGGGGGAATCCTATACTGATAATATTACCACATTACACGCCGACAGGTTTATAGAGGAATCCTACTGATAAAATTACCACATTACACGCCGACAGCTCTATAGAGGAATCCTATACTGATAAAATTACCACATTACACGCCGACAGCTTTATAGAGGAATCCTACTGATAAAATTACCACATTATATACACGCCGACAGCTTTATAGTGGAATCCTACTGATAAAATTACCACATTAAACGCCGACAGCTTTATAGAGGAATCCTACTGATAAAATTACCACATTACACGCCGACAGCTTTATAGAGGAATCCTATACTGATAATATTACCACATTACACGCCGATAGCTTTATAGAGGAATACTACTGATAACATTACCACATTACACGCCGACAGCTTTATAGAGGCATTACACGCCGACAGTTTTATTGATGAATCCTACTGATAAAATTACCACATTACACGCCGACAGCTTTATAGAGGAATCCTATACTGATAAAATTATCACATTACACGCCGACAGCTTTATAGAGGAATCCTACTGATAAAATTACCACATTATATACACGCCGACAGCTTTATAGTGGAATCCTACTGATAAAATTACCACATTACACGCCGACAGCTTTATAGAGGAATACTACTGATAACATTACCACATTACACGCCGACAGCTGTATAGAGGAATCCTACTGATACAATTACCACATTACACGCCGACAGCTTTATAGAGGAATCCCACTGATACAATTACCACATTACACGCCGACAGCTTTATAGAGGAATCCTACTGATACAATTACCACATTACACGCCGACCGCTGTATAGAAGAATCCTACTGATAAAATTACCACATTACACACCGAGAGCTTTATAGAGGAATCCTACTGATAAAATTACCACATTACACGCCCAGAGCTTTCATCCGACGAATACGACTGACACAGTGATATATAGTCAGACCCTTCATTACAGACGTATTTGCAGTGACACTGGGAATGTTTAGCGTATTTGCAGTGACACTGGGAATATTTGGCGTATTTGCAGGGACACTGGGATTGTTTAGCGTATTTGCAGGGACACTGGGGATGTTTAGCGCATTTGCAGTGACACTGGGGATGTCTAACGTATTTGCAGTGACACTGGGGATGTTTAGCGTATTTGCTGTGACACTGGGAATGTTTAGCGTATTTGCAGGGACACTGGGGATGTTTAGCGTATTTGCAGTGACACTGGGGATGTTTAACGTATTTGCAGTGACACTGGGGATGTTTAGCGTATTTGCAGGGACACTGGGGATGTTTAACGTATTTGCAGTGACACTGGGGATGTTTAACGTATTTGCAGTGACACTGGGGATGTTTAACGTATTTGCAGTGACACTGGGGATGTTTAACGTATTTGCATGGACACTGGGGATGATTAGCGTATTTGCAGTGACACTGGGGATGTTTAGCGTATTTGCAGAGACACTGGGGATGTTTAGCGTATTTGCAGTAACACTGGGGATGTTTAACGTATTTGCAGGGACACTGGGGATGTTTGGCGTATTTGCAGGGACACTGGGGATGTTTAGCGTATTTGCAGTGACACTGGGGATGTTTGACGTATTTGCAGGGACACTGGGGATGTTTGACGTATTTGCAGTGACACTGGGGTTGTTTAACGTATTTGCAGTGACACTGGGGATGTTTGGCGTATTTGCAGTGACACTGGGAATGTTTAGCGTATTTGCAGTGACACTGGGGATGTTTGGCGTATTTGCAGTGACACTGGGGATGTTTAACGTATTTGCAGTGACACTGGGGATGTTTAACGTATTTGCAGCGACACTGGGGATGTTTGGCGTATTTGCAGTGACACTGGGAATGTTTAGCGTATTTGCAGGGACACTGGGGATGTTTAACGTATTTGCAGTGACACTGGGAATGTTTAGCGTATTTGCAGTGGCACTGGGGATGTTTAACGTATTTGCAGGGACACTGGGATGTTTAACGTATTTGCAGGGACACTGGGATGTTTAACGTATTTGCAGTGATACTTGGGATGTTTAACGTATTTGCAGGGACACTGGGGATGTTTAGCGTATTTGCAGTGACACTGGGAATGTTTAGCGTATTTGCAGGGACACTGGGGATGTTTAACGTATTTGCAGTGACACTGGGGATGTTTAACGTATTTTCAGGGACACTGGGGATGTTTAGCGTATTTGCAGGGACACTGGGGATGTTTAACGTATTTGCAGTGACACTGGGAATGTTTAACGTATTTGCAGTGACACTGGGGATGTTTAACGTATTTGCAGTGACACTGGGGATGTTTAACGTATTTTCAGGGACACTGGGGATTTTTAACGTATTTGCAGTGACACTGGGGATGTTTAGCGTATTTGCAGTGCCACTGGGGATGTTTAGCGTATTTACAGGGACACTGGGATGTTTAGCGTATTTGCAGGGACACTGGGGATGTTTAACGTATTTGCAGTGACACTGGGGATGTTTAGCGTATTTGCAGTGACACTGGGGATGTTTAGCGTCTTTGCAGTGACACTGGGGATGTTTAGCGTATTTGCAGTGACACTGGATATGTTTAGCGTATTTGCAGTGACACTGGGGATGTTTAGCGTATTTGCAGTGACACTGGGGATGTTTAACGTATTTGCAGTGACACTGGGGATGTTTAGCGTATTTGCAGTGACACTGTGGATGTTTAGCGTATTTGCAGTGACACTGGGGATGTTTAGCGTATTTGCAGTGACACTGGGGATGTTTAGCATATTTGCAGTGACACTGGGGATGTTTAACGTATTTGCAGTGACACTGGGGATGTTTAACGTATTTGCAGTGACACTGGGGATGTTTAACGTATTTGCAGTGACACTGGGGATGTTTAACGTATTTGCAGTGACACTGGGTATGTTTAGCGTATTTGCAGTGACACTGGGGATGTTTAGCGTATTTGCAGGGACACTGGGGATGTTTAGCTTGATAAAACATCTAACGTTGCCCGTCAGGAATAGTATGGCATTAGTCTTGTTCTAGCCCACTGTTTATGTTTGCAAAATGAGAGATAACTCTAAGATGCCCGTTATTTCATTAATGATCGTTTTAACGTAATAATGGACATGTCTAAAAATTCACACCAAAAAACAAACCTCTGGAACAATATACTTGAAGGTTCAATTTTTAAAAATCCTGCCAAAAGTTTCACCCAAGTGTGCGAATCGAACAGACGGCCGCCCGTCTATACAATGTAGTTCTCTTTGTCCGAGACAGGAATGTGTTATGTATTTTTCCAGTAGTAACCCAGCTATGTTCTATTTCCAAACGACGTCCGCGCAACACAACACTGCGATTTAGTCCGCTGTCAATGACACGTTCCTTACTAAACCATCAGCAAATAAGATCGCTGCTCGTGCGTACCATTCACGCTTGGTGGTGTACAGACGTTATAAACAAATTATATGTGTTATAGTAAGCATCGGTGCTATAATGTTCTATATCCATTGTCTTTTTACCCATATATCTGAATTAATTGAGAATTTCGGTGATTTTCAAACTTATATTTATGAATTTAATATATAATTATGATTGTATTTTCACACATATATCTGTATTAATTGAGAATTTCGGTGATGTTCTGGCTTGAAAAAGCATTTATTGAATCGCGTTAATTAATCTCTTCGTTGTATAAACACGCGCGTGTGATCCCTTTATGTCGTTGTATAAACAGACACGCGGCGTTAAATGGTCAGTGAATGGTGATCAGGATGAATCCACTGAGTTTGATTTGTTACGAAAACATGTTAGTAAAAACACAACTTGTTTCAAGTGATTTATTAGCCATTGTATACACACTAGTGTGTGATCCCTTATATTGTTTTATAAACAGACACGCGATGATGAATGGTCAGTGAATGGTGATCAGTATGAATCCACTGAGTTTGATTTGTTATGAACACATGTTAGTAAAAACACAACTGGTATATATTCAACTGATTTATTTTTGACTGGCATAATTCCACAATGACTGCATTGAACCTGAATGTTCTACTTGAGAGCACAACAGCTACTACTCGTCGATGAGGATAACTGCCAGCAAACTACTGAAAGAAGCCGCCAAGCTGTAGGCCCCAATTTAGATAATGTTCATCTGATGTAACGTTGTTCCATTTTTTTTATCATCAGATATTTTGTTATCTCAGTATGTATGATGTCAGTATTTTGATTTTATTTAAATAAACATATAAAACTTAAATTGTATATTTTAATTGAGGTCCGTATGAGCCAGGGTCCGTATGAGCCGGTGGTCCGTAAAAGCCAGGGTCCGTATGAGCCAGGGTCCAGAGTACCAAACCTGAATGGTACTCCGGAGTACCACAACACTTTTGGTACTTCGTATTTGGTACTCTGGAGTGCCAAATTAGGTACTCCATAGATCCACATGGAGTACCCAAATTTTTGGTACTCCAGAGTACCAAAATATATTTGGTACTCCAGACTACCAACCTAATGTTGGTACTACACGAGTCGCATCCAATAATCCAGCCTGATATTCTACTGACGACAAGATTCACCAGAGTGTGACTGTTGCCATCGGTGGGTTCACGAACATGAATACGTAACGTGACTAGAGAGTAGATATAGAGAGTTATTAGAAGGGCTGGTGTCAAATCATCCCTGGGCTATTTCCTCGGATAGTGGGTAGGAAAACAGAAGTGTACAAGAGGTGATCTATACTATTAGCATCCAACTGATACAGCATTTTTATTCATGTACAACATTCCACTCAAGGCAGATAACTATCAGCTCTGCATTATACATGTGTTTAGATCTGGACAATTCATACCCATGTTGCTATCATATGAGAACAAGAAGAAACTAGTTAAATCATTTATTAAATTCAACAGTTAATGTGATAACATGGAATGTATATATATATACACACTGATCAAAGCAATTTATATGTACCAACGGAGTCACTACATGGATTTACACATGTAAATCATTACACGGATTCGTAAAGTCAGAATCGTCAATTTTAAGGTCAAATGTAATTTTGTAAACAAAATTTAAATCGTTATTATGGAATGAAATAAGAATTTTTTCTGCAAACTAATATATATCTATCTATCCATAAGATTTCCACTACAGCCCTCGAAATTAACGACACCTTTGACCTTAAAATGGTCGATTCTGTCTTTACGAATCCATGTATCAACAGTATATCCTTTTAAATGATAACCCTATTTCATTATCATGTTGTGAAATCTAATGACTCAGTTGGTAAGTGCACTAACGCCATCTATTTTCATGACATGCTTTTCCAGAAATATCATTGTATTCTTGACCTTCCGTGCATATTGTATCCCAAACACGAAGTCGGTCGACATCAGTGGAGATATTGCCAGCGTCATGTCACAAATCTCCATTTCGTCCATCACAATGGCTATCTTGTCACAGGAGAAGAGGTGCCCACAAACACACCCTTTTAGCACCAGTGCCGGTGTTGGTCCAAGTGGAACCTGTGAATGAGATTGAATATGAGTTAATAAAATGTGTTTAAATTACCTCTGTTCTGACAATATCTGGTAAAGAAGCACTGTCTGACTACTGACTAAGAATGCAATTGGGTGAAATTTTGTCAAAAAACGCTTGACATACAAACAAAATAATTGTTTGAACTCGGACACTAGCAATAATCCAGTACCCGGTTCGGAACCATATGGTTAATACTATTCAGCCATATAAATGCCACACGTCCCTCACAAAGGAGAGGAGACATAAACAGATTACGTTATGTAACTGAGTGGTACCCGAAGGAAAAAGATTCCCTTTTACTGGTGCAGGAATTTGAAATTCCAGAATCGTAACATTGATGAGCGCTGAATTAAAACAAACGCGCCGATATATACTGACACAACAGTTATATCATAATGAGATCGCACCATTGAAGCAAATAGCGAATACATGATTAATTATCGGCTCGGACAGAAGCAGGGGTATCAAATCTCGCAAAATCAAAGCTTCAGACGACATCATGCCGCGCATGTGCGAATTGCTCATTAACTGAGACCGTATTGGGAGTAGTGACCTGACCACAGGTGGGAAATTCCACGGTTTTGGATGTACTCTTCGGACAACATATTTGGCTGAATCTTTTACGCTGGGCGAATATCTGTACATACTAGTATTTTATTCTAAAATGTTGAATTATGCTCAATCTTTTAGAAATAATAATATTCAGTTTTTGTGTATAATACTGTATTTCTATAATGTTTGTGGGTGCCTTCAATGGTCGGTGTATTTTTAGGAAAATATCAAAATACCAAAAATCACTCTACTGATATAAATGGTTAATAAAAGATTGAACTTAATTTATCAATAGAATAATTACATGTATATATTTTGAAACCGAATTATTTTGTACGAATCATAATTAGTGATCTTTTTGATAATCGCACTCTTTTATTGCTTGATACCGTACTTGTAAAATAGTCCTTCTATAAACTTGCCCAGACTAGGAAATAGACCGATTTATCTATTTTAACTTGAACGATCTAATTTACATCGATTTGTGGATCTCCAAGACTTATTGTCTGAGTGTCGAACACACTCCTCTGGTCGCCGAGTATGAAAACAGTGAAATCATAGTAAAATTAAAAACTGCCCGAAATTGGCGAAAAGAAATAATGATATAAGACAAACCTTTAAATGAATCAACTAATTCCTCCAAACCGCAGTCAGTGAGCCAATTACACACATCCGCCAAAGTCCATTTGTCCACAAGGACCGCCATTGATGGTATTATTTTTCGTCCGGATGATTTGAAAACAAAGAAAGAAGTGCGAATGGCGCTGCGATCGCAGGAACCGTAACTCTAGATAACAGCGCTTTGAAACTTCCAACCTGTAATCGATACGATTGCGAGTCGTATTATGCTAACTGTACAGCTCTGTTGGTATTACAGACCTCTGTGGGATCCTGGGATACCAGCGCAGCGTCAGTTTGGTGCTCTGGGCTACCAAAGCCCGCCGTAGGCACTCCAGAATACCTATATGGCCTCTGATTTTTCTGAGTGTATACTCATTTTTTCTTCAAAAAGTGGAGCTATAATGACTAAAAATTACATCACATGAGAAATGGACCTTTAGCTGCACAGGTAAACATTCGATACCACCCGATGGGGACCATCAACTCGGATTGAGTACATTTACAGCCAGCAATTATACTCGCTTTTTCTAAATCACGGCCCGGTTCTGTGGATAAAACTACGTCAATATATACTTGAAAAACGTGTATGCAGACTGTATATGCAAGCGACACAGTCAAGTTATAGAATATGGAAAACATCCGGTCCCATTTTTTTCTTCAACATGGGACAATACAGATCGATCTTTGTTAACTTATAGTCCTGGTATGGTATAAATAAAAAGTTTTTTCACTTACTCAGTGCCCCCCCCCCCCCAGTTTTCCAACCCGTGTATGGATCACATGGAGAGAACATTCTTGAATACTCAAGTTTTGAAACCTACCGCATATTACAGATTTATCAATGACACATGCATATAACGAAAGGGACATTTTGTGAGGAAAGCATATCAGAATGTCATCGGCTGTTCAATGAATACCATGCACCCCGACATAAAGTTAAAGTTAGAATACACTTCGGAGTATGCACGTCAACTTCCGCGACGTACGTTTGTAAATGTCAAGTTCTAGAACGGACAATTAACCACAACATTATACATGAATCCTACTGATAAAAATTACCAGATTACACGCCGACAGCTTTATGGGGGAATCCTATACTGATAATATTACCACATTACACGCCGACAGCTTTATAGAGGAATCGTACTGATAAAATTACCACATTACACGCCGACAGCTTTATAGAGGAATCCTATACTGATAACATTACCACATTACACGCCGACAGCTTTATAGAGGAATCCTACTGATGCAATTACCACATTACACGCCGACAACTTTATAGAGGAATCCTACTGATGCAATTACCACATTACACGCCGAGAGCTTTATAGAGGAATCATATATTGATAAAATTACCAGATTACACGCCGACAGCTTTATAGAGGAATCCTATACTGATAATATTACCACATTACACGCCGACAGCTTTATAGAGGAATCGTACTGATAACATTACCACATTACACGCCGAGAGCTTTATAGAGGAACCCTACTGATAAAATTACCACATTACACGCCGAGAGCTTTATAGAGGAATCCTATACTGATAAAATTACCACATTACACGCCGACAGCTTTATAGAGGAATTCTACTGATAAAATTACCACATTACACGCCGACAGCGTTATAGTGGAATCCTACTGATAAAATAACCACATTACACGCCGACAGCTTTATAGAGGAATCCTACTGATAAAATTACCACATTACACGCCGAGAGCTTTACAGAGGAATACTACTGATAAAATTACCACATTAATCGCCGACAGCTTTATAGCGGAATTCTACTGATAAAATTACCACATTACACGCCGACAGCTTTATAGTGGAATCCTACTGATAAAATTACCACATTACACGCCGACAGCTTTATATAGGAATCCTACTGATAAAATTACCACATTACACGCCGAGAGCTTTATAGAGGAATACTACGGATAAAATTACCACATTACACGCCGACAGCTTTATAGAGGAATCCTACTGATAACATTACCACATTACACGCCGACAGCTTTATAGAGGAATCCTATACTGATAATATTACCACATTACACGCCGAGAGCTTTATAGAGGAATCCTACTGATAAAATTACCACATTACACGCCGACAGCGTTATAGTGGAATCCTACTGATAAAATAACCACATTACACGCCGACAGCTTTATAGAGGAACCCTACTGATAAAATTACCACATTACACGCCGACAGCTTTATAGAGGAATCGTACTGATAAAATTACCACATTACACGCCGAGAGCTTTATAGAGGAATCGTACTGATAAAATTACCACATTACACGCCGAGAGCTTTATAGAGGAACCCTACTGATAAAATTACCACATTATATACACGCCGACAGCTTTATAGTGGAATCCTACTGATAAAATTACCACATTACACGCCGACAGCTTTATAGGGGAATACTACTGATAAAATTACCACATTACACGCCGAGAGCTTTATAGAGGAATCCTACTGATACAATTACCACATTACACGCCGACAGCTTTATAGAGGAATCCTACTGATAAAATTACCACATTACACGCCGAGAGCTTTATAGAGGAACCCTACTGATAAAATTACCACATTATATACACGCCGACAGCTTTATAGTGGAATCCTACTGATAAAAATACCACATTACACGCCGACAGCTTTATAGGGGAATCCTACTGATACAATTACCACATTACACGCCGCCGACAGCTTTATAGTGGAATTCTACTGATAAAATTACCACATTACACGCCGACAGCTTTATAGGGGAATACTACTGATAAAATTACCACATTACACGCCGAGAGCTTTATAGAGGAATCCTACTGATACAATTACCACATTACACGCCGACAGCTTTATAGTGGAATCCTACTGATAAAATTACCACATTACACGCCCACAGCTTTATAGAGGAATCCCAATGATACAATTATCACATTACACGCCGAGAGCTTTATAGAGGAATCATAAACTGATAAAATTACCACATTACACGCCGACAGCTTTATAGTGGAATCCTACTGATAAAATTACCACATTACACGCCCACAGCTTTATAGAGGAATCCCACTGATACAATTACCACATTACACGCCGAGAGCTTTATAGAGGAATCATATACTGATAAAATTACCAGATTACACGCCGACAGCTTTATAGAGGAATCCTACTGATAACATTATCACATTACACGCCGAAAGCTTTATATAGGAATCCTACTGATAAAATTACCACATTACACGCCGACAGCTTTATAGAGGCATTACACGCCGACAGCTTTATAGAGGAATCCTACTGATAAAATTACCACATTACACGCCGAGAGCTTTATAGAGGAATCATATACTGATAAAATTACCAGATTACACGCCGACAGCTTTATAGAGGAATCCTACTGATAACATTATCACATTACACGCCGAGAGCTTTATAGAGGAATCCTACTGATAAAATTACCACATTACACGCCGACAGCTTTATAGAGGCATTACACGCCGACAGCTTTATAGAGGAATCCTACGCCGACAGCTTTATAGAGGAATCCTACTGATAAAATTACCACATTACACGCCGACAGCGTTATAGTGGAATCCTACTGATAAAATTACCACATTACACGCCGACAGCGTTATAGTGGAATCCTACTGATAAAATTACCACATTACACGCCGACAGCTTTATGGGGGAATCCTACACTGATAATATTACCATATTACACGCCGACAGCTTTATAGAGGAATCCTATACTGATACAATTACCACATTACACGCCGAGAGCTTTATAGAGGAATCCTACTGATAACATTATCACATTACACGCCGCCGAGAGCTTTATAGAGGAATCCTACTGATAAAATTACCACATTACACGCCGACAGCTTTATAGAGGAATCATATACTGATAAAATTACCACATTACACGCCGACAGCTTTATAGAGGAATCATACTGATAAAATTACCACATTACACGCCGAGAGCTTTATATGGGAATACTACTGATAAAATTACCACATTACACGCCGACAGCTTTATAGAGGAATCCTACTGATAACATTATCACATTACACGCCGCCGAGAGCTTTATAGAGGAATCCTCCTGATAACATTACCACATTACACGCCGACAGCTTTATAGAGGAATCATATACTGATAAAATTACCACATTACACGCCGACAGCTTTATAGAGGAATCATACTGATAAAATTACCACATTACACGCCGAGAGCTTTATAGGGGAATACTACTGATAAAATTACCACATTACACGCCGAGAGCTTTATAGAGGAATCCTACTGATAAAATTACCACATTACACGCCGACAGCTTTATAGAGGAATCATACTGATAAAATTACCACATTACACGCCGAGAGCTTTATAGGGGAATACTACTGATAAAATTACCACATTACACGCCGACAGCTTTATAGAGGAATCCTACTGATAACATTATCACATTACACGCCGACAGCTTTATAGAGGAATCCTACTGATAAAATTATCACATTACACGCCGACAGCTCTATAGAGAAATCCTACTGATAAAATTATCACATTACACGCCGACAGCTCTATAGAGGAATCCTACTGATAAAATTACCACATTACACGCCGACAGCTTTATAGAGGAATCCTACTGATAAAATTACCACATTACACGCCGAGAGCTTTATAGAGGAATCCTACTGATAAAATTACCACATTACACGCCGACAGCTTTATAGAGGAATCCTACTGATAACATTATCACATTACACGCCGACAGCTTTATAGAGGAATCCTACTGATAAAATTACCACATTACACGCCGAGAGCTTTATAGAGGAATCCTACTGATAAAATTACCACATTACACGCCGAGAGCTTTATAGAGGAATCGTACTGATAAAATTACCACATTACACGCCGAGAGCTTTATAGAGGAACCCTACTGATAAAATTACCACATTATATACACGCCGACAGCTTTATAGTGGAATCCTACTGATAAAATTACCACATTACACGCCGACAGCTTTATAGGGGAATACTACTGATAAAATTACCACATTACACGCCGAGAGCTTTATAGAGGAATCCTACTGATACAATTACCACATTACACGCCGACAGCTTTATAGAGGAATCCTACTGATAAAATTACCACATTACACGCCGAGAGCTTTATAGAGGAACCCTACTGATAAAATTACCACATTATATACACGCCGACAGCTTTATAGTGGAATCCTACTGATAAAAATACCACATTACACGCCGACAGCTTTATAGGGGAATCCTACTGATACAATTACCACATTACACGCCGCCGACAGCTTTATAGTGGAATTCTACTGATAAAATTACCACATTACACGCCGACAGCTTTATAGGGGAATACTACTGATAAAATTACCACATTACACGCCGAGAGCTTTATAGAGGAATCCTACTGATACAATTACCACATTACACGCCGACAGCTTTATAGTGGAATCCTACTGATAAAATTACCACATTACACGCCCACAGCTTTATAGAGGAATCCCAATGATACAATTATCACATTACACGCCGAGAGCTTTATAGAGGAATCATAAACTGATAAAATTACCACATTACACGCCGACAGCTTTATAGTGGAATCCTACTGATAAAATTACCACATTACACGCCCACAGCTTTATAGAGGAATCCCACTGATACAATTACCACATTACACGCCGAGAGCTTTATAGAGGAATCATATACTGATAAAATTACCAGATTACACGCCGACAGCTTTATAGAGGAATCCTACTGATAACATTATCACATTACACGCCGAAAGCTTTATATAGGAATCCTACTGATAAAATTACCACATTACACGCCGACAGCTTTATAGAGGCATTACACGCCGACAGCTTTATAGAGGAATCCTACTGATAAAATTACCACATTACACGCCGAGAGCTTTATAGAGGAATCATATACTGATAAAATTACCAGATTACACGCCGACAGCTTTATAGAGGAATCCTACTGATAACATTATCACATTACACGCCGAGAGCTTTATAGAGGAATCCTACTGATAAAATTACCACATTACACGCCGACAGCTTTATAGAGGCATTACACGCCGACAGCTTTATAGAGGAATCCTACGCCGACAGCTTTATAGAGGAATCCTACTGATAAAATTACCACATTACACGCCGACAGCGTTATAGTGGAATCCTACTGATAAAATTACCACATTACACGCCGACAGCGTTATAGTGGAATCCTACTGATAAAATTACCACATTACACGCCGACAGCTTTATGGGGGAATCCTACACTGATAATATTACCATATTACACGCCGACAGCTTTATAGAGGAATCCTATACTGATACAATTACCACATTACACGCCGAGAGCTTTATAGAGGAATCCTACTGATAACATTATCACATTACACGCCGCCGAGAGCTTTATAGAGGAATCCTACTGATAAAATTACCACATTACACGCCGACAGCTTTATAGAGGAATCATATACTGATAAAATTACCACATTACACGCCGACAGCTTTATAGAGGAATCATACTGATAAAATTACCACATTACACGCCGAGAGCTTTATATGGGAATACTACTGATAAAATTACCACATTACACGCCGACAGCTTTATAGAGGAATCCTACTGATAACATTATCACATTACACGCCGCCGAGAGCTTTATAGAGGAATCCTCCTGATAACATTACCACATTACACGCCGACAGCTTTATAGAGGAATCATATACTGATAAAATTACCACATTACACGCCGACAGCTTTATAGAGGAATCATACTGATAAAATTACCACATTACACGCCGAGAGCTTTATAGGGGAATACTACTGATAAAATTACCACATTACACGCCGAGAGCTTTATAGAGGAATCCTACTGATAAAATTACCACATTACACGCCGACAGCTTTATAGAGGAATCATACTGATAAAATTACCACATTACACGCCGAGAGCTTTATAGGGGAATACTACTGATAAAATTACCACATTACACGCCGACAGCTTTATAGAGGAATCCTACTGATAACATTATCACATTACACGCCGACAGCTTTATAGAGGAATCCTACTGATAAAATTATCACATTACACGCCGACAGCTCTATAGAGAAATCCTACTGATAAAATTATCACATTACACGCCGACAGCTCTATAGAGGAATCCTACTGATAAAATTACCACATTACACGCCGACAGCTTTATAGAGGAATCCTACTGATAAAATTACCACATTACACGCCGAGAGCTTTATAGAGGAATCCTACTGATAAAATTACCACATTACACGCCGACAGCTTTATAGAGGAATCCTACTGATAACATTATCACATTACACGCCGACAGCTTTATAGAGGAATCCTACTGATAAAATTACCACATTACACGCCGAGAGCTTTATAGAGGAATCCTACTGATAAAATTACCACATTACACGCCGCCGAGAGCTTTATAGAGGAATCCTATTGATAAAATTATCACATTACACGCCGAGAGCTTTATAGTGGAATCCTACTGATAACATTGCCACATTACACGCCGACAGCTTTATAGAGGAATCCTACTGATACAATTACCACATTACACGCCGAGAGCTTTATAGGGGAATCCTACTGATAAAATTACCACATTACACGCCGACAGCTTTATAGAGGAGTCCTACAGATAAAGTTACCACATTACACGCCGACAGCTTTATAGAGGAATCCTACTGATAAAATTATCACATTACACGCCGAGAGCTTTATAGTGGAATCCTACTGATAACATTACCACATTACACGCCGACAGCTTTATAGAGGAATCCTACTGATACAATTACCACATTACACGCCGAGAGCTTTATAGGGGAATCCTACTGATAAAATTACCACATTACACGCCGACAGCTTTATAGAGGAGTCCTACTGATAAAATTACCACATTACACGCCGACAGCTTTATAGAGGAATACTACTGATAAAATTACCACATTACACGCCGCCGAGAGCTTTATAGGGGAATCCTACTGATAAAATTACCACATTACACGCCGACAGCTTTATAGAGGAGTCCTACAGATAAAGTTACCACATTACACGCCGAGAGCTTTCATCCGACGAATACGACTGACACAGTGATATATAGTCAGACTCTTCATTACAGACGTATTTGCAGTGACACTGGGAATGTTTAGCGTATTTGCAGTGACACTGGGAATGTTTAACGTATTTGCAGTGACCCTGGGGATGTTTAGCTTGATAAAACTTCTAACGTTGTCCGTCAGGAATAGTATGACATTTGTCTTGTTCTAGCCCACTGTTTATGTTTGCAAAATGAGAGATAACTCTAAGATGCCCGTTATTTCGTTAATTATCGTTTTAACGTAATAATGGACATGTCTAAAAATTCACACCAAAAAACAAACATCTGGAACAATATACTTGAAGGTTCAATTTTTTTAAATCCTGCCAAAAGTTTCACCCAAGTGTGCTAATCGAACACACACACGGCCGAACGTCTATACAATGTAGTTCTCTTTGTCCGAGACAGGAATGTATTATGCATTTTCCAGTAGTAACCCAGCTATGTTCTATTTCCAAACGACGTCCGCGCAACACAACACTGCGATTTAGTCCGCTGTCAATGACACGTGCCATACTAAACCATCAGCAAATAAGATCGCTGCTCGTGCGTACCATTCACGCTTGGTGGTGTACAGACGTTATAAACAAATTATATGTGTTATAGTAAGCATCGGTGCTATAATGTTCTATATCCATTGTTTTTGTGTGAGAAACTCGATTTGTAAATTTGACCACCTCATTTTCTTATATATTTGCCTTGTTTTCACCTTATGTTGTTTTCATTTTATCCTTGGAAACGACAAACTACCACGTTTAAACTGTCTTGCTTTAAATGTCAGTACTATTCATGTAATTTTGTTTGGAGATAGAACACTTTGCTGAACATTTTTTTTTTCGTGAGTGCCATTAAAGTAGTTTTTAGGTTTTTAATTCATTCCGTCGCACATTATGACCTTTGGTGTGCTATTTTAACCAATGAATTCAGCTAGATAAGATTTTGATATAAAAGAGTACGAAAACACTATTTCCAGTCAAGCATATTGACGGCCATTAGTTCCCATTGCTTACAATTGTCGGTTCGAGATAGAACATTATAGCAGTGAAATGTATGCGATCGCGTGTTACATATCGTAATACAAAATAAATCAATTGATTAGTCCACAGTGGAGATAGAACAATACAGCACTAACATAACAACTAATTCGGGAGATGGAACATATTTGCATAGCCTCTCATTCATATCTGGCATATGCTATAACTCAATATCTTGTGTATTTCTGACAGAAAATACCGCGCCGAATCGAACGGTACCGTTATCTCATTTTCCCGCCAAAATATTTTTTTAAATATTTTATTGAGAAAGAAGAATAACAACAGAGGAAGAGACAAAATACATTCACGCATTCATGGTCTCAATCCAAGGCATGTTTTTTTTTTCCTGCCAAAATTGATACAGAACATTTTAGAGCCGAGGCGACGTTGTTACTATTATTGGTCACGATTTCTATGAGATAAATATAAATATAATTATTTTCAGATCAAGATACTATTGCTATACACAAATATATTATATCCAAATGTGCATCCATGCAAAAATATATATATACTTGCATCGATATCTGCAATAATTATGTTTCTGTTATATATATTTTGATGATCAGAATACAAATAAATTGAATTGAAATTGAATTGAATTGGTGAATGAGTTTCGAATTTCTACTCGCTTTTACGACCGAGTACAATGAGGCCCGTTTCAAACGACGGATTTTTGTGGACTCGAATCTAATACCAGACCCACAGTTGTATTAATTAAAGAATATAAGAAAAAATTATTAAAATTGTAAAAAATAATAGCAAATGATGAAAAATTGTTAGGCCAATGCATTCACTTATATATGCGAGGCGACCTATGGTCGACTCGCATATATAAGAGAATGCATTGGAACAGGGTATATGGGTTGATACAAAAATCGGACTTGGCACTGAAAGGGTTAAATGCGTCAAAAATGCGACGTTTGAAACAATTAGATCCGTGTCAGACGCACCACAGACGAATATCCGTCCAATTCGGACGAATCTTCGTCGATGATGCGTCTGAAATCCGTCTTGGTTTCAAACGACGGATTTTTGACGAGTCGGATCTATTGCATGTGACGAGAAGAGCCGAAAGATGCCGGAGTACAAATGCAAATGATAAGATAATGATATCATAATGATATAATAATGAGGGAGTTACCCTTATCTGCGGAAATACCAACATGACCTCATTTGTCGCAAGTTCTCTTTATTATAAAGAGATTATATATATGCTATATCTAAGCATTGCTTAGGTATTATGGTAGTTTGATTTATCAACCAACATGGCATGTCACTGACTCACATCCTATAATGGATATGGTATCACTGATTTATAATAATTCATATATACCGGTATTACTTAATATAAGGGTATTGGGTGGTAGCCACTTATTTGTAATAATTCATATATACCGGTGTTACTTATTATAAGGGATAGGGGTGGTACCAGTTATTTATATTTACCGGCATTACTTATTATAAGGGGGAGAGGGTGGTAGCCTATGATTTATAACAATTCATATATACCGGTATTCCTTATTATAAGGGGTAGAGGGTGGTAGCCACTGATTTATAATAATTCATATATACCGGTATTACTTGTTATAAGGGGTAGAGGGTGGTAGCCTATGATTTATAACAATTCATATATACCGGTATTCCTTATTATAAGGGGGTAGAGGGTGGTAGCCACTGATTTATAATAATTCATATATACCGGTATTCCTTATTATAAGGGGTAGAGGGTGGTAGCCACTGATTTATAATAATTCATATGTAACGGTATTACTTATTATAAGGGGTAGAGGGTAGTAGCCACTGATTTATAATAATTCATATGTAACGGTATTCCTTATTATAAGGGGTAGAGGGTGGTAGCCACTGATTTATAATAATTCATATGTAACGGTATTACTTATTATAAGGGGTAGAGGGTAGTAGCCACTGATTTATAATAATTCATATGTAACGGTATTACTTATTATAAGGGGTAGAGGGTGGTAGCCACTGATTTATAATAATTCATATGTAACGGTATTACTTATTATAAGGGGTAGAGGGTAGTAGCCACTGATTTATAATAATTCATATATACCGGTATTACTTATTATAAGAGGTTGGGGTTATAGTATATGATTTATAATAATTCATATATACCATTTTTTTTACATATGCATGGTATACACATACATGGCAAATGGTTGCACGATATAACATTTATTTGTAGCGCCTTTATAGTGTATTATATACCTATATGTACTACATGTACATATACATCCTCATATACATGTGCACATATATTCGAGCTGGCAGCGCGAATATATGTGCACATGTATATGAGGATGTATATAGTACATATAGGCATAATTATAATATACTATAATAGGCGCTACAAATAAAATGTTATATCGTGCATATGTAAATAATGGTATATATGAATTATTATTTATACCATGACTCCATATTGTACTGTGTACAAACATGCTATATAATATATTTGTGATGTACACCCTACTGTGTGTGAACAGGAGTCCGACCGTGGGTAACACGTGTCTACTGTGGGTAACACGTTTGAATGGCATTTCAATGGTTAAAGTTTATACCCATAGTAGAACTACATCCGAGTTGACCTTTCGTTAACCTTCCGTGATCTCGATCAAAATGACTCTATTTTTAAAACGCAGCGCCTCGCGATGAAAACAATTTGATATTTTCGATTCAATTGAATAGTATACTCACTAATGCGATAAAAACGAACAGTTGATTCCGTGGAAATCACATCCAGATCAACAAATTGAACATATATAATAATGATATATTTAAGAAATAGACGTAACAAACTCGAACAACAAACGGTGGATTTCAAAATGACTTTCGTGGTTTCCTGTTGACTGTCCGGCGGAGAAAAAAAAGTTCCAGCAATGTGTTATATTTATATTCATTAAATTCGTATTCCCAAATATATTCATGTTGTTTATTTATGGCGGTTTCATTACAGTTTATTGTGAATTGACTATACACTGATGACATATTCGTACAATTGAGTGTTGATCGACCTAATTCAATGTATCAATACGCCTGATCAGCTGTGATAGTGTACGTCGATGTACGGCCAAGTGTGGGGAACACAACGGGTATGATTGTGAATGGTGCGACAGAATCGTCTTAATTTAAGTGGATTTATTTCGATTTCATAGCATTTTTTTGCTCCTGTACCGGTCATGGTATAAACAAAATACACACGTAGTGTTTCTGAACACCAAATTTACACCACTCGTGTGATTGATGATTTACCACACTCGCTAAAGCTCGTGTGGTAAATCGTCAATCCCACTCGTGGTGTAAATTTGGAATTCAGAAACACTACGTGTGTATTCTATATTTATACCATAATTGGCTATGCTACTGTGTGTATAACACATGTTTTGTAAATTTCATCTTTACACCCTACTGTGGGTATAACGATTCCTACTATTGGTATAAATTTCTACTGTTGTGTAAATGTTTCAACGGCACTTTATGTGTTAAAAGTTTATACCCATAGTAGGTTACACACAACTAATTATTTTCCATAGGCGACAGTGTTAACTAAAAGTCCCGCCGGCCATGGGTTAAGCCTATTTGAACTCCAAGTGGTCAATTTTCCATTAGAACGTCACCCTCTGCACCAGTATGTGACAACAAATGCGCCCTTTTCGATATTGTTTTCAAACGATAATCTTGCATTTCCACAACTACCCCATTTACTGCACAAAAATCAGCAGCATAAAAATACCCAGACCCCTTCCGTAACTTCTGGACACCACTAGACTCTTCCTGGAGTTCTAGACATACATGATCGCCATATTTACGTAGGCTATGATTTTCTGTTCCCGATTAGGTATATTTCCCTCAATGATAATCAACCAATCAGCAGCCAGATTTATGTTTTATGCTGACTCGAGTTTCCCTACACAAATTCAAGAAGCGTAACTCTATATAATTAGTTGCTTGTAACCAGTAGAACGACCCGTCATTTTACCTCTGGTGACCTCGCTGTCGAAATTTAGCCCAATTTTTCGTCACGCCCGCTTCGCGAAGTAAATACACCATTTTTCCGACTCAAAACACACTGAAATGCGATAAGTGGTCTAAACACAGATATATACTATCCAATTCCATTTACTGGGTTTACTTGTCAAAAACTGACACATATTAAAGTTAGTTTAAAGATGTTTTATGCTAGGTGCATGCACCGACAAAGTACACGTTTTATACAGGTCGGCGATAGCTATTGAAAATGTAAACAAAACAAACGCACGTGTTCGTCTGCCTTTGCGTGTTTAAAGCGAACGACGGCTTACATTTTGACAACAACGTATAGATTGTTAATGGTATCTGCAATGTGGGAAATCTGAATGTGTGTTCACATCAGCTGACTGATGCCCAAGAAAGTGGCGGATCACCGAATTTCCTAGAAATATGTATTACTACGCGTGACCCACATTCATGATAGCTTAACATATTTGGGTCACTCGGTGCACATACATGTTAACAGATACCAACAGAGTAGCAATACATTTACGAAGCGACCGAAGAATAATAATTATGGTATAAACAAAATACACCCATAGTAGCCGAGAATAAAAAAAATTCACCACTCGTGGTGAAAATTTGTTATTCTCGGCTACTATGGGTGTATTCTATATAATCATATACTACAACCCCAACCCCTTATAATAAGGAATACCGGTATATATGAATTATTATAAATCAGTGGCTACTACCCTCTACCCCTTATAATAAGTAATGACGCTAAATATACATAAGTGGTACCACCCTATCCCTTATAATAAGTAACACCGGTATATATGAATTATCACAAATCAGTGAAACAAGAACAGGAAACAAGAAACGAACAAAAAATACCCCCCCCCCCCCCCCCAACTATACAGCTCCTCCGGTATACTATCTCTGCCAACAATAAGACATATGCAATCGATGATAGTGAAAATCAAAAAATTTAAACGACAGCTTCATTGCGAATTCTACCATTAATGATGTTAATAATAACCTGCCCAATTTTCCGAAACGCACTGCAAACACCATGCCAGATTTGCTCTTCACAGAAACCGAGGTTGAAACCGCCATAAAAGCTTATAAACTCAACAAAGCCCACGGGCACGATGACATTAGCGTTAGAATGCTCCGCGAAACAGCAAAATCTATAGCTCACCCACTGGTCCTTCTATTCAGGAAATCTATCAATACATATAAATTTCCAAAGTCCTGGAAATCACCAAACGTGATCCCGATTTTCAAAAAAGACGATCCAGCTGACGCCAAAATTATCGACCAATATCCCTTCTACCATGTGTATCTGAAACAGATTAGTAATTTTTTCATCGAAAATGAACTCTCCATCAATCCGGTTTTCTCTCGGGTCACAGTACAACATACCTATTAGACCTATACCACAACTTGTGCCAAACCCTCGACAAAGGACTAATTGCATGTTCTATATTCTGTGATATATCCAAAGCCTTTGAAAGGGTTTGGCACACGGGACTGATACATAAATTGAAAGCTTACGGATTAAAAGGAACGACTTTGAATTGGATTGAAGACTACCTATGTAGATAACCGGACGCAAAGAGTCCTAGTCAATGATATATTTTCAAAATATGAGGTCATCCCAGCAGGCCGAGTGCCCCAGGGGTCTATCCCGGGACCGTTTTTGTTCCTCGTCTATATAAATGATTTAGCCGACGGCATTGAATCGGTAACGAGAATGTTCGCTGACGACACTTGCCTCACGAACAGCCACTTTGATCTTAATATACTTGAACATACTATGAACAGCGACTTAGACAAAATTACATCGTGGTCCAAAAACTTTAATCCAATTAAAACAGTTGGAATGTCCTTCTCATTAGTTGCCCCATCTACAGAGAATCCGAACCTCAATTTCGTGGGAAATTCAATCGACTTTGTGGACAAGCATAAACATTTAGGTCTGGAACTCCAATCAAATCTCAAATGGAACGCCCACATTGAAGGCTCTGTCAAAAAAAATGCCTCGCGCCTATCTCAACTCCGTCGGACCAAATATCAACTAAACAGGAAAACCATTATGTTATATCATGCAACCATTTGCCATGTATGTGTATACCATAAATAATGGTATATATTAATTATTATAAATCATATACTATAACCCCAATCCCTTATAAAAAGTAATAACGGTATATATGAATTATTATAAATCGTAGGCTACCACCCTATATATACCCCTTATAATAAAGAATACCAGTATATAGGAATTGTTATAAATCATAGGCTACCACCCTCTACCCCTTATAATAAGTATTGTCGGTTATATCAATAAGTGGTACCTCCCCTATCCCTTATAATAAGTAACACCGGTATATATGAATTATTATAAATCAGAGACGACCACCCCTCTCCCTTATAATAAGGAATACCGGTTTATGCGAATTATTATAAATCAGTTGCTACCACCCTACCCCTTATATCGATATATATGAATTATTATAAATCAGTGATACCATATCCATTATAAGATGTGAGTCAGTGACATGACCTGTTTGTTGAGAAATCAAACTACCAGAATACCTAAGCAATGCTTATATATAGATGTAGCATATATATAATCTCTTCTTTATAATAAAGATAGCTTGCGACAAATGATGTCATGTGGGTATTTCCGTAGATAAGGGGAACTCCATAATTATTATACCATTATCATATCATTATCATATCATTTGCATTCGTACTTCGGCATCTTTCGTCTCTTCTCGTCACATGTATCAGATTCGAGTCGTCAAAAATCCGTCGTTTGAAACCAAGACGGATTTCAGACGCATCACCGACGAAGATTCGTCTGAATTGGACGGAGATTCGTCTGGCACGGATCTAATTGTTTCAAACGTCGCATTTTTGACGCATTTAATACAATTGTGGGTCTGGTATTAGATTCGAGTCGACAAAAATCCGTCGTTTAGAACGGGCCTTATAGGAAATTGTAGACATTTCTGTAGTTCCACATGTAGCTATGCTACCGAAATGTGCCTGCATTATATAGCATGCAATTATCGCGCATTATCAATCAATCATACAGGTATTTGAAGGCAAATGTCAGTCACGCCTGGTCAAGTGGTCCTGCTAATATTCTATGATGCTGGTAGTCCTGCTGAATTGCGATGATGCGGGTAGGGCAAACTGATGCCGTTACGAAAAAGTACCGTTATTTTTTCTAAAGTTGTAATTTTCGCGGTGTTTGGCTAATCCGAGAGATTTGAGAAAAAACCAGTGTGTGAATGGAACATTCAAGAACATATATATTTTGAAAAATATAATAATTCCTGCGCTGTTGTTTCTGAAACAACGTGAATAACCATCTTGATTTTTGTCGATTTTCAACAACTTATACAACCAGTAATAAAAATATTACGCAATAAATATATTTTTGAATGTTTGATACGCATAATGGCATTGCCTGTATATGTTCAGATTATCAGAACACTGCGTAAAAGACAAATTAACAAAATATAACGGTACTTTTTATTAACAGCATCAGTTTGCCCTAACAGCAATTCAGCAGGACCCAACCGCACCATAGCACATTAGCAGGACCACTTGACCAGGGGTGCCAGTAGCAGTGTTTGCGCTGGCAAAAAAAATGTTTGTTTGAATTTGTTTAATCTCAACAAAAACCGTACATATTCATCAGTATTTGAGATATAATATCAAAACAAGTATACATGTGAAGTTAGTATTTACAAGTGATCAAGCAAATTACATATACAAGAAACACAACCAATTCTCGCCATTAACATTTATTATCATGTATTCGCCCTATACGATGCGACGGAGTCGGTTTATGGGCCCTTCTTAGAAAATGGCTAACACAGATAATCCCTAAAATATAGTCATGTGGAACAAATATATATTTTAACAGACCTGTCTTCAATCGGTATTTGTAGTGTTCTAAAAATAGTAGAATTAATGTCCCAGTTCTTGGAAGTGAGAGCAATATATATATTTCTTATAATGATATGCCATTAGAACTCTTTGGCTAAAAACTATTATTTTATATTAGGATTAACTGTCATGTGGACTGTTTTTATGGAGATGTAACCGTGAGGTAAGTGGTCATAACTTGTGTAAAACCAGCCCAAAATATCCCATAGCACCCTTGGCAAAAGTTAACAGGAACAATTTCTTTATATTGAAACCTGATGATTTAATTTAAGTCAATCCTGCGCGAGTCCATATGCGCCCAAAACATTACGCGTTTTTCTTTCCGGTATCGATAACGTATCGATGTAATTATGGTCTTGCAGTTATGAGCTGTTGCGCGTTCACCGAGAAATAACTGCAACTAGTCACGTGGGCGCCGACCAATCGAAATGCTGGATTTAGTGATAATCACACTTAGTGTGTAAATATATAAGGATTAACTGTCATGTGGACTGTTTTTATGGAGATGTAACCGTCAGGTAAGTGGTCATAACTTGTGTAAAACCCGAAGGGTTTTACATACAAGTTATGACCACTTACATCACGGTTACATCTCCATAAAAACAGCCCACATGACAGTTAATCCTTATATTTATATACATTTAGCGAAAAAGCCACTTTTGTAAATGTATTTAAATCTAAAAGTGTATCGTGACAAAACCAGCCCAAAATATCCGATAGCACCCCTGGCAAAAGTTAACAGGAACAATTGAAACCCGATTATTAAGTCAATCCTGCGCGAATCCAAATGCGCCCAAAACATTACGCGTTCGTCTTTCCAAACCCAAATGACGTATCGATGCTGTTATGAGCTTGCAGTTATTAGCTGTTGCGCATATACCGAGAAATAATTGCAACTAGCCACGTGGGCGCCGACCAATCAGAATGCTGGATTTAGTGATGACAACACTTAGTATGTAAATATATATGAATATACTTATCGGTTAGTGTTGAGTGTTCATGTGCGATATGCAATCCGTTAGGGGTCGATCGTTGATTCACATAATGATTTTCGTATAGTCCAAGACCGCATGCACAATTTATAAAAGAAATGTAATTGATTCAATTAAATACTGTTCGTATACATTTAAAGGCGAACTGGTTCCGTCGCATCGTATGTTGGCGAAAAAAATATCAAAACACAATGCCTGTATATCCTCAGAGAGGGGTTTCTCCGTTGTCATGCATTGTGGAGAATTTGTAGTTAAATACGCGTGTATCGTTTTCATTTGCAATGTCCCTAATATAGTCAAATTAGAACTGATCTACTAGCCGCTCCACCATTACCAAGAGCACATGTAAACATTGATGTCCTAATGTATGTTTCTACTGAGATGTCCGATGAAAACGAATTCAATCATATTTGAAGCTGTACAAAAGTGATCTGGTGTGATGGCTAAAACGACGTTAAACACCAATCAAATACAAATATAATGGACACTTTTAGCAAAATTCAAAGTCAGATGCAGTGGAAGCAGTGCTGATATACTTATACAATACATGTGCATCACGGTCGACTACATGGCTTCCGATATCTCGGTAATCCTATATACGGTATTAGTTTTTGTGTTACAACTCACATGATAATTAACATTTGTCCTGAATTATATCCTTCAACTTGGCTTCAAGCTGTTAAGTTCTACTCCTGCATATTCTCGCGGACTTTTCACAGCTCTGAAGAGCGATACAACAAATGAAGACATAATTACATACTCTGTAATTCCTTTTTTTTTCACCCAACGAAACTTAGTGTATATACACTAGATAGCAATCTCTCACGAATTTTGCATGAAAATTTATTTCTCACGAAATTTGTTTGAAATTTAGCCTGTCAATTGCATAATAAGGTCCACAGAGGGCGAATTTAGTTACGCTATCCCGCATAGCCAAATTCACCTCTGGAACCTCATTCTGCTGAGGTATCAACTGCTATGGGAGACCTAGGATCAGATTGAAGTTCCCCAGTTGATGCTGGTGATGTTCTCCCATTTGTCATCTCGATTATGCATTTTATCTTCTGCAAATTAGGGGATATAGAGGGTGAATTTAGTTATGCTAACCCTCTGTGCAGGATATCGTCACTAAATTCACCCTTTGGGGACCTCATTAGTGGCAGACTGCGTGAACATAGCCCAAAACGTAATCAAGGAGATCTGCGGATAAGTTGTACCAATGTGAGCCGACAGTGGAAGGGAAACTACTCTAATCTAATCATCAGTGATCGTACACTTTCCCTGTCAGCTGCTAAAATAACATTCGCGGAATGTTTTACAGGCCCACACCGCCTTTGGGGTTGAAATTATAACGCGTAAAACATGCCTTTATTTTAAATATATTGTATTGTATAAATGATATACAAGGGGTTGGGTCATACGTTTTGTCAACATAGTGATGTCCCTCTGCCCGTACAAATGTGTGACATAATTGTTAAACAAGATGATAGGAAGAATGTGTATGCATTTGAGTAGAGAAATAGATGTGTATGTGGTATGATGGGTGTCTTCTGTGTCTGATGCATATAATTTATACAATGGGTTTCTTCATCGTGGAATATTAAAGAGCGTTCCTTGTTATTGCATACCTGATACACTCTTAGAAAAAATCGGAACCCAATGGTTCTTCGTTGGTTCCCCACTTGTCCTCCAGGCGGAACCAAATGAAGAACCAACTGGTTATTCGGGGGGGGGGGGGTCCTAGAACCATTTGGTTCTTCAGAATTAGGTCTATCGGGAACCAAACCAAGAACCATTTGGTTCCTCATGATTGCGACTATTGAGAACCAAATTTAGAACCATTTGGTTCTTCATTATTTACACCAGCAGAACCAGTTGGTTCTCCACGAACGAAAATTTGGTTCTTCGTTGATATAATTGGTTCTTCATGTAGAACCATTTGGTTCTTCGGTAGTAATAATTTGGTTCTTCAACAATAATAATGGTTCTTCACAGAGAAAATTGAAGAACCAGATTTGGTTTTTCAAGTTTGTCCTCCAGGCGGAACCAATAGGTTCTTCGTGATTAAAATTTGGTTCTTCGTCTCAAGAACCAAATGGTTCTTCATTGGTTCGTCCTCAAGAACCAATCATTGGTTCTTCATTGGTTCCAATTTGGTTCTTCCTTAAGAACCAATTCCCCTTTCTCACTTCCACCAAAAACCATTGGTTCTTCATTTGGAATAATTTGGTTCCCTGTTGGATACAGCCCCAAGAACCAGTTGGATATTTAACATAGTTTGCATTATCAACACTGAAAAAATGCATTTCCTTCTCTGTACAGGTCAATTAGAAGAATTTTTTTCACAAATATAATCATTTATTCATTAAGCTTGAAAATTATTCTACATATAGTCAGGTGGAAATTTTGGCACAATATTTTTTAGGTATTGAGTATTTTAAAGATAGTAGACCATAGCTTGTTGATTTATTTGTCACTTTAAAAATAATTTTTAAGACAAATAATTTTTTCAGTAAGTCAATTATCTCATTTATGGTTTTGTTGTAAACGTGAATTTGTTTTAAAATGTTGGCATATGTATATTATAATGAGCTGAGACTTGAAATCTAAATATTCAATTGTTTGATGACTTTTGATGATCACAAGTTTCTTTTGTTCAAATATATTTACAAATACTCCACCATCATTCTCTTGCCCAATTTGGTTCCAGAACCCCAAGTCAAGTTGAAAATTTGTTTACATTTATTTATTTATTTGAGATAAAAGATGAATGAGTTTAATGACCAATTGGAAATACTATTTGGTGTTAAATGGGATATTAATAAGAATTTCAGTCCCTGTGGCAACATTTCTAATGGGACGATAAACTTCCGTTATAATTTATTTCCTTATTTGAAATTATCAGGCCTCAAAATAAGGTGCCGGCCATTTGCAGAATGAGGGCTCCAGAGGGTGAATTTAGTAATGCTACCACGCATAGCGGGCTAACATCACCATATTCACCATCTAGGGACCCCACTATATGTTTAGATATTAATCAGCTTTTGAGAACTACCTTCAGAAGGAGTTCCTCAGAGGGTGAATTTGGTGATGTTAGCCCGCTATGCTGGGTAGCATCACTAAATGCATCTGCTGGAGACCTCATTCTGCAAATGACCGGCACCTTATTTAGCTGCCTGGAAATACTTCAGACTAGTACCATTTAAATTTTCTCTGGGAGTAGTCAGAATCATCTTGATGCATATTTTCTGGACGTTTTAGAAATATGCGACACGTGTTGACTTCATCCTACGATTTCCTGTTTTTTTTTCAAAAATATTAATAAATTATTACCCGTTTCAACAACGCCAAACAGTTGTTAGAAAATGAACACAGCATAGAATAATATCAAATAGCGACGATGCGATGTGTATACATTAACAACAACTACTGATGCAAAATGTCCATTAAGAAAGTCAACACATGATATGCACAAATTAAACCAGATCTAATTATTTGGGAACTCGACATTCGTGTACACAGATTTGAGTGTATATGGTTCCGGAAGATGCCACTCCAAATGAATCCATTTGTTGTTTTCCTCGATAGTTCAGACTTCTCGCAAGAGACTAATAAACAAACGCATGCCTCATGTACGCGAAAACCAGAACATACACATAGCTAGTTCTGACTAGTCCCAGAAAAACAAATAAGGTGGAATATATCAATAGCTCAATTGAATCTTGATATTTCACTTTGCAACATAGTAGTCGTGTCATATATCACAAAGGCCATATATACAAATCACGAATATGCCAATAGTGCGAATTAGCTTATTGAGCCACACAGTTGCACCAAATAGTGAGATTTGAGAAAACATAAAACGTTTGTATTTGTATGACAGCTGGTAAGATATTCTGAAGTCGCTCCCATCCGACGCCCTCAGCATTCACATTCCTTGACGTTTTAATAGAAAGAATGGGACTTTATCTGACTATTCTGGTAACAATGCTGATCCACAGTTTCATAGCTGACATGTTTAGAGCAGGGAATGTAAAAGTGTTTCTCGTCCTTATTTTGAAGGTCATGCACATTGTCGTTCATTCTTATTTTGAATATCAGAGTTCTCTGTTAACATGGTTTCATCTGACCTCTCTGCATTTAGATTCCAACTACATTCATATGTGAATCTTCAGAATGAAATTGTCTACTAAATATATTTTCGTCAATCATCTCGAATGGACACACATCACATTTGAAGACAGCTCCGCTAGATGGGCGATATCTTTCCAAAATGACATCTCAATGAAACAGATCGCCGGCACACATAGTCACAAAAGTTACGTAATTTGACAGGGTTCTTGTCTATATGCAGCAACTGATGACGTTTCAGGGATAACCGGTCTTTGAAACTGACCTGACACGTTGGACATCTACAAATAAAAAATAATATCTCATTAAAGGACTCAGGCCTTAAACGTAAATGGCTCATTCGAACTGCCAAATTTGTTCCTACGATAGGTCGAAAGTAAACAAACTATTAGTGCACCGGCTTCATATGCTCTGAAAAACACTTTGCCAAAGTCACAGCCATTTCTCAGCCATTTTCAACTTTCGCCAGAAGTAAGATAAACGCTCTTTATTGCTACCATATCAGGAGTAGAGTACCATGGAACGTTCTTTTTTGTTCCATTTCTTGTAAATGGCTGTTTTGTGTTTGGGACCCTAACACGGTATTCACAGACTCACAGTTGTATTTGTCATTACTTCAATGCGTCTTTTTGGGTTACAAAATGTTCGTAGAAAGTTAGTTAAGATATTTATCGAACTATTTCGATACTTGGAAAAATTCTGAAGCTAATAATATTATTTCTATCATGGAGCACAAACCGCGCGGTGGCTTCAATATCCCTTCCATGATGGGATCGGCACAGCAGATGCAGAATTAATGATCATGTGACAGGAATTCTCTTTATATATGTGCGAGTATCACATAGGCAGCCTCGCATATACCAGAGAATGCACTGGCTTATAGTCATGGTAAATATTGTTAAGATCATGCATTCTCTTAATATACATCTCATATGAGAGACTCATATATCCATTATAAGATGTGAGTCAGTGACATGCCATGTTCGTTGAGAAATCAAACTACCAAAATAATCACAATTTGCACAATGTTACCTTAAGAAATGCTTATAGATATATATATCTGTCTTGATTAGTTTATAACAAAGAGAGCGTGCGATAAATGACGTCATGTTGGTATTTCCGCAGATAAGGGGAACCCCCTCATTATTATATCATTATCATATCATTATCATATCATTTGCATTCGTTCTTCGGCAACTTTCGGCTCTTCTCGTCACATGTATTAGATTCGAGTCGTCAAAAATCCGTCGTTTGAAACCAAGATTCGTCTGAATTGGACGGAGATTCGTCTGTGATGCGTCTGACACGGATCTAATTGTTTCAAACGTCGCATTTTTGACGAGTTTAATACAATTGTGGGTCTGGTATTAGATTCGAGTCGACAAAAATCCGTCGTTTGGAACGGGCCTTATGGGTCGATCGTTGATTCACATAATGATTTTCGTATAGTCCAAGACCGCATGCACAATTTATTAAAGAAATGTAATTGATTCAATTAAATACTGTTCGTATACATTTAAAGGCGGACTGGTTCCGTCGCATCGTATGTTGGCGAAAAAAATATCAAACACAATGCCTGTATATCCTCAGAGAGGGGTTTCTCTGTTGCCATGCATTGTGGAGAATTTGTAGTTAAATGCGCGTGTATCGTTTTCATTTGCAATGTCCCTAATATAGTCAAATTAGAACTGATCTACTAGCTGCTCCACCATTACCAAGAGCACATGTAAACATTGATGTCCTAATGTATGTTTCTACTGAGATGTCCGATGAAAACGAATTCAATCATATTTGAAGCTGTACAAAAGTGATCTGGTTTGATGGCTAAAACGACGTTAAACACCAATCAAACACAAATATAACAGACACTTTTAGCAAAATTCAAAGTCAGATGCAGTGGAAGCAGTGCTGAGATACTTATAGTCTTATACAACACATGTGCATCACGGTCGACTACATGGCTTCCGATATCTCGGTAATCCTATATACGGTATTAGTTTTTGTGTTACAACTCACATGATAAGTAACATTTGTCCTGAATTATATCCTTCAAGCTGTTAAGTTCTACTCCTGCATATTCTCGCGGACTTTTCACAGCTCTGAAGAGCGATACAACAAATGAAGATATAATTACATACTCTGTAATTCCTTTTTTTCACTCAACGAAACTTAGTGTACAATAGATAGCAATCTCTCACGAATTTTGCATAAAAATTTATTTCTCACGAAATTTGTTTGAAATTTTGCCTGTCATTTGCATAATGAGGTCCGCAGAGGGGGAATTTAGTTACGCTATCCCGCATAGCCAAATTCACCCTCTGGAACCTCATTCTACTTAGGCCTCAACTGTTATGGGAGACCTAGGATCAGATTGAAGTTCCCCAGTTGATGCTGGTGATGTTCTCCCATTTGTCACCTCGATTATGCATTTTATCTTCTGCAAATTAGGGGATATAGAGGGTGAATTTAGTTATGCTAACCCGCTGTGCAGGATATCTTCACTAAATTCACCCTTTGGGGACCTCATTATGCGCCGACTGCGTGAACATAGCCCAAAACGTAATCAAGGAGATATGCGGATAAGTTGTACCAATGTGAGCCGACAGTGGAAGGGAAACTACTCTAATCTAATCATCAGTGATCGTACACAATCCCTGTCAGCTGCTAAAATAACATTCGCGGAATGTTTTACAGGCCCATACCGCCTTTGGGGTTGAAATTATAACGCGTAAAACTTGCCTTTATTTTAAATATATTGTATTGTATAATGATATACAAGGGATTGGGTCACACGTTTTGTCAACATAGTGATGTCCCTCTGCCCGTACAAATGTGTGACATAATTGTTAAACAAGATGATAGGAAGAATGTGTATGCATTTGAGTAGAGAAATAGATGGGTATGTGGTATGATGGGTGTCTTCTGTGTCTGATGCATATAATTTATACAATGGGTTTCTTCATCGTGGAATATTAAAGAGCGTTCCTTGATATTGCATACCTTATATGATAACAATAAAGAGCGTTTCTTTCACGTATTTGCGGAAAACTGGAAATAGCTTAACCATGATTGGCGCTGTGGATAAACGCTAATTATTCGTACTTCTTTTTTTCTAGTACTGTACGTCGATGCGATGAAAGAGAAAACAAAGACTGTGTCGTCCTTTATTCCGAAGGTCCAATATTACGAAGGCCCAATACTACGAAGGTCCCATATTACGAAGGTCCAATACTCCGGTCCAATATTCCGAAGACCCAATACTACGAAGACTGCTATGCCGAAGATCCCACACTCCGAATGTTCCATACTCTCGAATATCCCGTACTCCGAAGGTGCGATACTACGAAGACCAAAATCTGCGAAGGTCTTTAAGAGCACTTCTTCAAACATCTCCGTTATTTCGTCAATAATCCTAGCTTCAACCCTAACCTCGCGTGCCACGTGTTATTGTAATTTAATAGCAATCGCTATCTAATCGTGAACCATGATTAAGTATCTTTCGCTATCCAATCGTGTGTGTATTAGCTGATTTCACAGTAGTTGAAGGTCCCTGTTCATGATTACACGATTTATGCGACTTTATGAGTTTATTTATTGTTGCTTATATATCATAAGATTTCCCCCGGGTAATTGATTCGTACTTATTGTAAAATCGGCTCACAAAATTCGCATAAATCATGCAACCTCGAGTTAGAACCTGCATCTACTGCGAAGTACATTATTAAAGAACAGGTATTAACTGGTGGAACATATATACACGGGCGTAGCCAGATAGATAGTCATGGCATGATTTATTTAATACTATGACGACAAATACAGTCGGTCGTACCCTTATTGTATGTATATATTATTGACAAAATTTATATATGCACGAGCACACTCGTCATTTACACTCGTCACAACAACATAATTACATGCTTAAGGGTACGTTCATACACTGGCAAGTTTGTACAGTATGTTTTTGCGGACATTTCGTCACAGAAAACCACATGGTGCCAGAATATAAACGGAAACCTGCACATGACATGCATCTTTACCAAAGCGAAAGACACGAGAAGTAAAATTTATGTAGTTCCACTTGTAACGGTGCTACTGGAATTTGCCTTCAAATACCTGTATTATTGATTATTGCGAGATAATTGCATGTTATTTACAGGCAAGTTATGGCAGCATTGCTACAGGTGGAGCTACAAAGATTTTACTTCGCACGTAGTTAGTTGTGGTAGAGATGCACTTTATGTGCTTGTTTCCGTTGATATGCTGGCACCATATCGTTTTCTACGACAAAATGCCTGCAAACCATACCGTGCAAACTTGCCAGTGTATGAACGTACCCTAAAGGGATGCCGTACACTAAATCCGGCCATTCGTGTGACCATCTCCTATTGTACCAAACAAATATATGCAACAAATGAACGAATTTGTGCAATAGATTAGTGTAAAATACACTCATGTGCTCTACGAACGATACAAACAACATCGTAATTGATAATAAAAATGAGTTTATGACTCGAGTCATTACCATGTCGTTTGCGTCGTTCGTGGAGCACACGAGTGTATTTTGCACTAATCCATGGCTCAAATTCATCCATTTGTTGCATATACAGTAATGCCCTAAATAATCGACTCCTTAACCAGGGTAGAATTATAGGTAATTTTTAAGGATTTAGCCGGAAATATGGCTTGTTGCCATTCACCTGAAAGCTCTCAGTGAGAGCTTTCCAATGAATGGCAACAAGGGCATTACTGTATTATGTTGAGTATAAAATGAGATGGTCCCATAAACGGCCATGTTTAGTGCACAATACTCCTTTAAAGTAACACATATTTGTATGGTTCTATTGAGACAGACCGAAGATATTTTAGGCTGTTGAAGCTTTATTTGGCCGGTTTTGGCCGGTTTGTTGGGTAAAGGGTTAAAGTAACATGCGGTGCTCTGAATTACTTAGTAAGCAGTTGGGTTGAGGCTCATTTATCCGTGAACTGCACCAAGAATGCAGAAACGACTGTTCGCTTATTTAATTAGGCTGGAAAACCCTTCCCTTGCCTACGGGCAGAGAACAAGATATAATTATGCTAGATGCATGTTATACAATTAAATTTAACCAACATAACATAAATATAATGTCCCTATCTATACCACGCAAAGATTTCAAATTAGCCTACATAACTTTGTAGAGTAAACTAATTAAAATGCACCCATGTGTTGAATTCACTATTCATTGACTGACAGAGTGAATATATGTGTCAGTTCATATACACATACGTCCATATAGTATATAGATGAGCACAGTTCAGACCTTCAGTCAATGGAATGGCACGGTTTATTGCTCGACATTAACATGTTACATGCGGAACATGCATATATACATGTATAATGGAGCAAAATATCAACGAAATGCATAGGAATAAATCAATTTAAAAACACAAATAAGCTCATATCTGAATTATTTGAATCTGAATTACGCTCTATGTGAACCTAAATAGACTTACCAGATTACACTCTTTATAATGTGTCTTCACTGTGACCAGCGCCATGAAAAGGAAGAACTGGTATAAGTCCCCTATGGGCTTATTTCAGAATAATATAAGTCCAATATGAACCTATACATGTATATATGTGAATATTGACTTCCAATATGAACCTGTTTGCACGAGGATATTTTGTTTTACCCTTATAAACAACACTGGTAAACCATGGTGAAAACACTCTGGTATCTTCACTGTGTACATACGACACCGGAAGTAGTTCGCATCACGAGCGTTTTTGTGCTGTTATGCTACAGTTGGTGCAGATATCAGGCTTTTTCTTGCAGAATTGAGACTTTCCCAATTCGAACCTTCGCATGTGCACGGCAGAGATGATGTAGTTAACGTAGGCTATTATAAATTTGACACAACGCGAAAAGTGTATTCGTCAATTGACAATTTAGGCGAATACTCGCACGAAACGTCATCACATAATTCTGTTAAAATATGAGCAAAAATAGAATGACGCATAAAATTCAAAATAAATGGGTCTGCTATACAGATGATTGTTCGATCTGCGTTATATATAACGAATTTGGTATCAATAAGGCACTTTTGCTGAAATAAAATCCGATTAAAACAAAAACAGTCTGTTGTATACGGAAGAATGCTAATGTAGCCAGTGGATAACTGTACTGCATTTTGCGAGTTCGGTGTACGGCATCATGTTTTATGAACACCACTCCAGGTCTTGCGTACTGATTTGGCCATGTACCTGCGTATTTAACGTCTCACTGGGGCGAGTGGTGTGGATTCTGTAAAGATTTTGGCAAAAGATTGCTTAATTTGCGCAGCATCAATCATTCGTTATTCATGATAAATAGGACTTCGTGGAATACATGAGGTGGATATTTCATCATGTGACCGGTTATTAGTTGGTCTGACCACTCATCGATTCTCATAGGAAGATGTTTCTTAATCCAGAATGTGAACGCGACGGTATAATACATATGTGTGGGTGGGGTGGGGTTGCAGTATGAACCACTACATGCAATTTCACACATGTATAAAATGCTTTAGTTTATTATTTGGATACAAATTTATAGATACATATATAATGCGTGCGGTCACATAAGTTTCTATATTTTTTTATACGCTATATCTAATTTAGACTAATGTTCATATATAGAGGATATGAAATGAGTGTTTCTCTCATATGATATTTATGAAACGAGTCTAAGAATTTTCAGTTTTCTCGAACCTCCGGCGAGAGAAAACTGAAAATTCGTGACGAGTTTCATAAATATCATATGAGAGAAACACGAATTACATATTCTATTTATCATATGACACCTATAAATTGATTATGATGTCCAAAACGCACACAAATCACTAAATATAGCTATATGACATCGGCAGCAAAAGGTTAATATGACGTCACTTCATTGCACCGGAAGCTCAATTGCACCTGGTGAACTAGCAGAAATAATATGCACGCGGAGATATAGTGCGCTATTCTGTTCTCAGTTTGTGACATTATATCGTATGTTTATTAGATAAATACGAATTACATATTCTATTTATCGTATAACAATGTCCAAAACTATATATTTCAAGATTATAATTGCGATAATTTCGGCATCGCGTTGATTGACGCGCACGAATTTGAACTGCATTTAGTTAGAGACACGGCTCGACCCCGGCTGCCATTCAGCCAGCCGAGAGCTTTCCGATGAACGGCAACAAGCCATATTTCCGACTAAATCCTGAAAAGCCAATCAGAACACACTTTTTGTCAACAAACCAATCAAAATATCGGAAGGTGATATGATATGACTTTTTTTTATCGGTCGGCCTTCGCTTCACCGTCTCCATTCCCAGTACCGTGAGGCGTGAACATTATGAATCGACCATCAGTACCCCGACCAGTTCTCTGAAAACTATTTCAGGAGCAAACTAATCACAGATATATCTCATCGAAAAACGTACGGGCTGAATTTCTTTCTATCTCCGCTCCTCTCATACAGTATCATGTCCGGGGATGACACTATGCTAGGCGCACTCGATTCCTCTCCGTAATGGTCGTACATATACATACATTATTTGCGATATATATTAGATAAGTGCAGCTTTATTTGATAATTATAAACGATCAATTAACTTAATCACACATACGAAGCATAAACCAAGTGTCACCATTACACGAAGGGTCAGGCGCACGTTTTGCATACATCCGTGCAAAAATTGCAAGGAGTTTTCAACAAATAAATTATCTGGTGAAAAATCTTGAATTTCATATTTCCTCATCTACATTGGATTTTCCTACATTTGAGAGGTTTAAAATATTATTATTGTTTTACCCTTTACTGCTAACATAATTAATAATTTCACCCAATAATACAATCACAAAATATAGAGATTTGTTCTGGCGCTATGAGAGGAAGCTTAATATTGATCAGAATGCTGAGTTAAAATTTTAATTGCACGATTTAACGTACTACGTATACTACAGTGATTAATAAAGCAACCGCGAATATGTCAGCCCAACGAAAACAAATGCATGGTATGCAGGCCAGTTATCTCAGGCTGGGAGCAATCAACTGGAAATAGATATTTTTATGGAATGCCCAACCGCTTCGCCGAATGTATCTGCCTCGTATGGCAGTGACAACATTGAACATCATCATTGGATATCTCTCAGGCTGAAATGAGAAACAATGTGTCGATTACTCATTATGCATACCTCATTAGGAACAATTACTACGGAAAATAGCACCCACAATGTTTCTATTTCAACTATTAGGGCATGCTGCTGTACAGTTGGAAATTGACTAAACTCTCATACTGCTGTACAGTTCCCAGCATACTGTCGTACACTAACACGCGACAAAAAAACAACAGATTTTTAATGACAAATGTCGCAATAGTGGCAACATGTTATGTACGCATAGAACCGTTGGAACGGCAGGAAAATGCACCATGGACAAAACGTACGTAAATATCAGTTATTATCTGCGAAGATACACATTGAAATGGATGAGGGCATTATTTACTTGTGAGTTTTTTAGTTTGGTTTTATTTTTCTCGACAACAACAAATGAGCCGATACAACTCGTCTGCTGTATGTAATTGGACATATATCGTCTATGGAAAATACCATTGTATGACCTTTCCATGATACTGAAGCCAAAACACTTACCGTGGTGTTGATTCTGAGGCGTATATTCCACTATTTCCGATTCCACTTCCGGGTATCGAATGTACACAGTGATCTTACCGGGATGTATGTGGGGACCTAATAGAGTAATTATACCAGAGTAATTCTACGAGGATAATTTACCTTGATATTAGGGGTAGGTGATTAAATAAGGTGTTAAACTTTTCTGGTACAAATTTGTAATTCTGGCAAATCCTGGGTTAATATCGCCACTTCTGTTCGGCCGTGACCACCGTGCGTGTATCGATGGTTTTCTATGACAACCCCGCACGGTGATGTCCACTCAAATCACCCCTAGACACCCCCGGGGCTGTCCGGGCTGTGAGCTTCATACGCGGCGAACATATTCGCCAATGGCGGCATTTTGAGGGTTAATGGCGACACTTCTGTGTGACAGCGACCCCTGTCCGTGCGTGGGTTGGTTTCCATGACACCCCCGTACATATATTGCCACTAAAATCACCCCCTATACCCCACAGTGGTGGTCCGGGCTGGTCCGGGCGGTGTTTAGTCACACAGTATAGTTTAATGGAAAGGGTGTGCAGTCCAATTACTATATTACGTCGCAGCTTCTGCAACACGTTGTACTACCTAAATCGATGTATGGCTCAGAACTGATGTACACTCCCAGTAATGACAACGTGTACATCCTTGAAAAATCGTATAGGAGTATTAAAAGGCGTATGCCGAATCTTCCTACAAGAGCCGGTGCGAATATGTCCTTCGGTCTATTAGGACTCCTACCCGTTCAACATCTTCAATATGAGAAAAAAACTGTTATTCCCGGGCGATCTGATAAACTTACCTGCCGAACGTGACTGTCCTCTGCGTTTTTTTCTTCATAATTGTCACACATTATTCAACGCTCGGACGTCGGGTTTTGTTAATGACATCTTGGAAATCCTTGATGTATATCACCTCAGGCAACATTTTAATTTTTCGTGCGGGATTTTCCCAACTGAGACCGTTTGGAAGAGAATCGTGAATGAAGCCATTCACTACCAATACACAGACAGGTGGATCTCTTCTGTTCGTTTTGATGTAATTTCGCATTCTTTGTGACATACATGGTGACCCCACTTCGATATGGAACATTTGTTGCCTCCTGGCTAAATATTCAAAAATAAAGCCAGTGAAATGCTTAACATGTCACTACTCTTCAACAAAACACAGTACAAATATAACATGAGATGCAATATGTGCCAACACACATGTGATAACGAAATTGAACATGTTTTAACTGAGCGCAACTCGCCAGTATTGCAATCATGCACTCCGCTACCAATATTGGTGTATTCTCTTGGACCACTTCGGCATTAGTGCATTTATGTTCCTTGACGGAATGCACCTCAGCCACTTATGTTCGTTCCTGCTGGGCGGAACGAAATTCAACCTTCTGAACTGCAATGGGATGCCGTCATCATTGACATCGTTCCTAGCCAAAGCCCGTTAACTCGTCAGACCCAAAGATTGTACATATTTGTTATATTCATAAGTTCTCATACGAACGCCATATTGTAAATTATGCTCTTCATATTTTGGAGGTTATTAAAGATATATAACGAGTAGGCGAGTTGTGAATCAAATTTATTAAACGAGTTTCATAAAATCTTATATTCCAACATAACGAGTTAAAGATCTTGTATATCACATTAAAAAACTAGAGCTTTATGCATTTTTAACAAATAAAAAACCTTAAAAGAAGCTGCAAAATGGATACATTTACAGCGTTGGCTGAGACGCTTCACAACTGTATACGACAGTATTGCGCGCTCTGGGACTGGCAACGGAAATTGTAGTCCCCCAATTAGCCTCTTTGTTTTTGTGTCTATTTTCGTTAGTGCAACGAAGTTGTACAAGAATTTAACTTTAATGAACAAAGCAAGACTTTTGCATTGTCTGGTGTTGGTGTCATGCGCGGCTTTTCGAAATAGTATTAATCCGCCTGAATCAATTTAAATACGCGCGGTCATTTTGTTGGCGCGATTCCAAGTGATATGTAACTAGTACAGTGAGAGATAAGGAAATATGTAATGACCTTTTTAATGATATAATAGGTGTTTGTAAATACTTGTAATGTCTTGTATATATGTCCACTGCTTGGTGATCGTTTGAACGATGTTTTTGTGTGATCATGGTTGTCAGCTATATATATACCCATGTTTATTCAACCCTTGAGACCTCGGCGTTGGGGGAGCTTGGTGAAAATAAGCATATTCAAAGGTAGAATAGTATAATGCCATTCTCGCTGATATCTCAACTGAATATACGGAGAATTACAAAAGTTGATTAATGTCGCTGCATGGATTGTTGCCCGGAAACCAAAATGTTAATGTGTAACACTATTTCTGCAAGACTTACACTTTCTTCCAATTCTTGCGCGCATCGACTCTAAATGTGCCTCATTTTGCTATAAAAAATCAGAGTCCAGTTCAAAGCGTATGCATGTGTTACCTGAATACTTTGATCATCTTTAAGCATGTATGTTCCACATATTAACATGAGGTCTAGGAAACAACATCTAATGGATATCCAATAAAAAAAAATCAAAAACGTATGGCGATTTAGCTGCTGGTTCATATGTTCCAAATGTATTGAACTCACCGCAATAGACACAAGATTTTTAAAACTCTTTGGCTGAATTCAAATTTATGTGAACTCGTCTGTGTCGATAATCCCGCCTGACCATCTGATAACTGTACTCCGTATTGTTTGAGGCAGGAAATACATTTGTATATTTTAGTTTTGTTTTACTGAATTATTTATAAACATGCCAACATGTTCAGAGCGAACCACCTCTTTAATGAATCAAGATTGGATATTATGGTGCGCCTGCACAGCATGTATTTCGAACCACCTCTCTATTAATTAATCATGGATATTATGGCGTGCCTGCGTAGCATGTATTTTTCATTAAAAAGTGCCGTGGTCAATAGAAATATACATTAGCCTGAAAAGCGTTCGGTGATAATAATGAATTTCTGGACTGTTTTAGATATAAACAATATTTTCACTCAGACTTTCTAAAATCGTGCCCTTCAAGACGGACTCAAGTGCAACGCTTTCAAAAATTCAAGAGAAATATTCGTTTCTTTGTCCACTTTATATCGGACAATGCAATATTAAAGAGTGTTTCGTGTGAGATACTATTGTATTTCCTGATATACATGTATATGGCAAGAATGAAGACTGTTTGTATAACTTTGCGTATAACGTTGGAAACAGCTGATCTATTTCGATGGATTTGGTAAGTCTTCTGTGAGATGTTGTATTATTAGTATACACGCCTGTTCCTAGAGCTACAGTGTTTTTGCAATTCCTTATTTACAGATCCACATCGAAAACGCGTTCCACGCGCATCACGTTGAAGTCACGCGATGTAAATGACGTTCGCTTCAACCATGAAACGGAACTATAAAATAAAAGCATCTTCACACAGACAAAACAGGCCCTGTGTGTGCCTGTATAAACCTTGTAAATCTGTTTTAATTGACGGATTCCATGACAGATGGCGTGTAATAAACACAGACGATACGAGTGTGCTATATGTAATGGGTTTGTCAATTCGAAATTACTAATTTGATGCGTGAAGATAATGAGTAGCTTTAATTTCAGACATGACGATTTTAGACTGCCTCGAGTTTTCTCCAATTTTAGTAAATTAACTTGCAACTTTTGGATAGTGCATATGGGATTTCGAAGGTTGCCATGTTTTAATATTTTTCGACGTAGAGCTGGTTCGAGTGCGGCAGGTGGGGTCGTTCTCAAAAATCATAAATCACAATCCTAGCCAAGCTTTTCGTAATAATTCTCACATAGAACGAGACTAGTTATTCGTATGTCGAGCAGGCGAAATAAAAAAAAAACTAGAAAAAAAATAAAGTTTGTTTAAATTGCCTCCATCAGCTGTGATGGCTTTAATTGCTTATTTGTATACATCACACGAATTCAAAGCTTCAACCCTATAATGCCTGCTGGCCATGTCAAATTGTGTCACTTAACAACACAACAAGATTTGAAAAGTTAGCTTTCGTCGGCGAAAATCTGGCTACGAATGTGATTGATACCTTGTGGCAACGACTCTATCATCATAAGTGTGGATTGGATTTCCATACAGAGATAAGGAGGAAATTATTATTCATTTACCGCATGACTTGCATTCACTAGTAAAACTGGAAACTTTTAAATGTGGTATAGAGACAGAAACTACACCGAACCCGAACCAACAAAACTTTCGGGAGAGAAGTAGCAGAAATGTGGCTCGCACTTGTTCTTCGATCCAATTGCCCAATGTATGTATTTATATGTATGCCGATTAAATATGTTTAAACTTAGCAAAACTGTCTATAAGTCGTCATAAGCCATCCAATTGAATGCCGATCAGTATTCGTGTAACTGGGCGAATTTGTCATATGCTTATCGCAAGCTGCATGCAGTGCCATCTACGCCCATATCAGGATTTACAGTGTCAATTATTGGAAATATTAAAATCCAGAATACTGATCGATTCTAAACATGTATATAAGAATGTTTGCGCCAAAACGTCATTCACGACATTATAAAAGGTCACCGACGATATCTGAATCCACAATTACGAAATGTCAACGGACAGGTGCAGTGATCCAACAGTCCATTTGTAAAACAGGTTACAGAACTATCCATAGAAATTAAAATGACTGATTTAAATGACAACGTACTATAATGGTATTCACTGAGCGTACACCGAGGCCTATTAAAATGTTAATAGTAAATACCGCGCCTCCCGCTAGTGCAAAGTTGTCGCAAGAAATGATTTAGTATGCATTGACGCTGAAAATTGGAATATCATTTGGATATGTCGGTGGTAAGTTTTTATTTCAAATAAATATGGATCAATCTTGGGTTGTTTGTGTGATCCAGTGTACTTCGTTATACTTCTATTCTACAGCTCCGTTTTAGGATTTGATATTTATATACATGTATGTATAATATCAACCCTGGTCCAGCTAATTTGAAATGATGTTGGTGGGTCCTGCTGAATTGATATCATGATGGTGTGGCAAAATGATGATATTAAGAAAATAATAGTTTTTCAAGTTGTCAATATCGCGATGTTTGTTTAATCCAAGCGATTATAGAAAAAGCCAAGTCTCTACGAAATATTCATAAGCATATATATATGATAACTAGTCTATTTTAATCATGGATGCTATGGTGTTTATGTGATAGCTAGTCTATTTTAATCATGGATGTGCACAATGGTGTATATATGATAACTAGTATAGTTTAATCATGGATGTAATGGTGAATATATGATAGCTAGTCTATTTTAATCATGGATGCAATGGTGTATATATGATAACTAGTTTAGCTTAATCATGGATGCAATTGTGTATATATTATAACTAGTCTATTTTAATCATGGATGCAATGGTGTACATATGACAAATAGTATATTTCAATCATGGATGCTATGGTGTATATATGATAACTAGTATATTTTAATCATGAATGCTATGGTATGATAACTAGTATATTTTAGTCATGGATGTTATGGTATGATAACTAGTATATTTTAATCATGGATGCTATGGTATGATAACTAGTATATTTTAATAATGGATGCTTTGGTAAGATGACTAGTATATTTTAATAATGGATGCTTTGGTGTGATAACTAGTATATTTTAATCATGGATGCTTTGGCATGATAACTAGTATATTTTAATCATGGATGCTATGGTATGGTAACTAGTATATTTTAATCATGGATGCTATGGTATGGTAACTAGTATATTTTAATCATGGATGCTATGGTGTGATGACAAGTGTATTTTAATCATGAATTCTATGGTGTGATGACTAGTATATTTTAATCATGGATTCTATGGTGTGATGACTAGTATATTTTAATCATGGATGCTACGGTATGATAACTAGTATATTTTAATAATGGATCCTATGGTGTGATAACTAGTATATTTTAATCATGGATGCTTTGGTGTGATCACTAGTATATTTTAATCATGGATTCTATGGTGTGAAGACTAGTATATTTTAATCATGGATTCTATGGTGTGATGATTAGTATATTTTAATCATGGATGCTATGGTGTATATATGATAACTAGTATATTTTAATCATGGATGCTATGGTGTGATGACAAGTATAATTTAATCATGGATGCTATGGTATGATGACTAGTATATTTTAATCATGGATGCTATGGTGTGATGACTAGTATATTTTAATCATGGATGCTATGGTGTGATGACTAGTATATTTTAATCATGGATGCTATGGTGTATATATGATAACTAGTATATTTTAATCATGGATGCTATGGTGAGATGACAAGTATATTTTAATCATGGATTCTATGGTGTGGTGACTAGTATATTTTAATCATGGATGCTATGGTGTATATATGATAACTAGTATATTTTAATCATGGATGCTATGGTGTGATGACAAGTATATTTTAATCATGGATGCTATGGTATGATGACTAGTATATTTTAATCATGGATGCTATGGTGTGATGACTAGTATATTTTAATCATGTATGCTATGGTGTGATGACTAGTAAATTTTAATCATGGATGCTATGGTGTGATGACTAGTATATTTTAATCATGGATGCTATGGTGTGATGACTAGTATATTTTAATCATGGATGCTATGGTGTGATGAATAGTATATTTTAATCATGGATGCTATGGTGTGATGACTAGTATATTTTAATCATGGATGCTATGGTGTGATGACTAGTATATTTTAATCATGGATGCTATGGTGTGATGACTAGTATATTTTAATCATGGATGCTATGGTATGATGTTTAGTATATTTTAATCATGGATGATATGGTATGATAACTAGTATATTTTAATCATGGATGCTATGGTGTGACAACTAGTATATTTTAATCATGGATGCTATGGTGTGATGACTAGTATATTTTAATCATGGATCCTATGGTGTGATAACTAGTATATTTTAATCATGGATGATAAGGTGTGATGACTAGTATATTTTAATCATGGATGCAATGGTATGATGACTAGTATATTTTAATCATGATTGCTATGGTGTGATGACTAGTATATTTTAATCATGGATGCTATGGTGTGATGAGTAGTATATTTTAATCATGGATGCTATGGTATGATAACTAGTATATTTTAATCATGGATGATATGGTGTGATGACTAGTATATTTTAATCATGGATGCTATGGTATGATAACTAGTATATTTTAATCATGGATGCTATGGTATGATAACTAGTATATTTTAATCATGGATGCTATGGTATGATAACTAGTATATTTTAATCATGGATGTTATGGTGTATATATGATAACTAGTATATTTTAATCATGGATGCTATGGTACGATGACTAGTATATTTTAATCATGGATGCTATGGTGTATATATGATAACTAGTATATTTTAATCATGGATGCTATGGTGAGATGACAAGTACATTTTAATCATGGATTCTATGGTGTGGTGACTAGTATATTTTAATCATGGATGCTATGGTGTATATATGATAACTAGTATATTTTAATCATGGATGCTATGGTGTGATGACAAGTATATTTTAATCATGGATGCTATGGTGTGATGACAAGTATATTTTAATCATGGATGCTATGGTATGATGACTAGTATATTTTAATCATGGATGCTATGGTATGATAACTAGTATATTTTAATCATGGATGCTATGGTATGATAACTAGTATATTTTAATCATGAATGCTATGGTATGATAACTAGTATATTTTAATCATGGATGCTATGGTATGATAACTAGTATATTTTAATCATGGATGCTATGGTATGATAACTAGTATATTTTAATCATGGATGCTATTGTATGATAACTAGTATATTTTAATCATGGATGCTATGGGGTGATGACTAGTATATTTGAATCATGGATGCTATGGTGTGATGACTAGTATATTTTAATCATGGATGCTTTGGTATGATGACTAGTATATTTGAATCATGGATGCTATTGTGTGATGACTAGTATATTTTAATCATGGATGCTTTGGTATGATAACTAGTATATTTTAATCATGGATGTTATGGTGTGATGACGAGTATATTTTAATCATGGATGCTATGGTGTGATGACTAGTATATTTTAATCATGGATGCTTTGGTGTGATGACTAGTATATTTGAATAATGGATGCTATTGTGTGATGACTAGTATATTTTAATCATGGATGCTTTGGTATGATAACTAGTATATTTTAATCATGGATGCTATGGTGTATATATTATAACTAGTATATTTTAATCATGGATGCTATGGTGTGATGGCTAATATATTTTAATCATGGATGCTATGGTGTGATAACTAGTATATTTTAATCATGTATGCTATGGTGTGATAACTAATATATTTTAATCATGGATGCTATGGTGTGATAACTAGTATATTTTAATCATGGATGCTATGGTGTGATGACTAGCATATTTTAATCATGGATGCTATGGTATGATAACTAGTATATTTTAATCATGGATGCTATGGTGTGATAACTAGTATATTTTAATCATGGATGCTATGGTGTATATATGATAACTAGTATATTTTAATCATCGATGCTATGGTATGATGACTAGTATATTTTAATCATGGATGCTATGGTGTGATAACTAGTATATTTTAATCATGGATGCTATGGTGTATATATGATAACTAGTATATTTTAATCATCGATGCTATGGTATGACGACTAGTATATTTTAATCATGGATGCTATGGTGTATATATGATAACTAGTATATTTTAATCATGGATGCTATGTTGTGATAACTAGTATATTTGAATCATGGATGTTATGTTGTATATATGATAACTAGTATATTTTAATCATGGATGCTATGGTATGATGACTAGTATATTTGAATCATGGATGCTATGGTGTATATATGATAACTAGTATATTTTAATCATGGATGCTATAGTATGATGACTAGTTTATTTGAATCATGGATGCTATGGTGTGATGTCTAGTATATTTGAATCATGGATGCTATGTTATGATAACTAGTATATTTTAATCATGGATGCTGTGGTGTGATAACTAGTATATTTGAATCATGGATGATATGGTGTATATATGATAACTAGTATATTTTAATCATGGATGCTATGGTATGATAACTAGTATATTTTAATCATGGATGATATGGTGTGATAACTAGTATATTTTAATCATGGATGCTATGGTATGATGACAGTATATTTTAATCGTGGATGCTATGGTATGATAACTAGTATATTTTAATCATGGATGCTATGGTATGATAACTAGTATATTTTAATCATGGATGCTATGGTATGATAACTAGTATATTTTAATCATGGATGCTATGGTGTATATATGATAACTAGTATATTTTAATCATGGATGCTATGGTGTATATATGATAACTAGTATATTTGAATCATGGATGCTATGGTATGATAACTAGTATATTTGAATCATGGATGCTATGGTATGATAACTAGTATATTTGAATCATGAATGCTATGGTGTTTGAAAAAACGACATCTTCACTATGGTCGGTTTCAAAGAGCAAAAGTGCCCTTGTTAGAATATAATATATATGGTTTTTTTTTAAAGTTTTATATACCTGAAATTTTCTTCATTCGTCAGTTTAGCCAAATGCCAAAATTACAACTTTAGAAAAAATAACGGAACATGTAACAATGGCTGCGGACACACGTACCACAGTAGCGATGGCATAGTAGGTGTGACAATTTATTATGGTGGAGTTTGGTGATAATTGGTTGTCATATTTAATATGCCATAGAAAGCCATGTCGCCCTGTGCAAATTCGCACAATGAGTCTACTAAGCTCTACCAGCGACGGTCGATCTCTCAAGGATGTATCTATCTGAATGTCTTGTCGATGTTGATCTTTACTCAACACGCAGTGTTATATTTTGCATGCTAACACACAAGTCCACTTGATAACTTAATGAATAACCCATCTCAACAGCCATGATTGTTCTTACTAATGAAATTAATATAAGTAGATAAACATGCATGCATTGAGATCATATAAAAAACGTACCACAATAATGATATGTGAGTCAACGAGGAACTGCCACCAGGCCACGGTCAAACACAATTCTGGACGATCTATCGTGCAATTATATATATAGTCGTGAATACAATTTAGCAAAACGTAATGAGTAGAGATCAACCTTGGTGAAAAGCAATGGTTAATTGGTCCAGTCGACTCATTGTGCGGAAAATCAGCGGGCGACATGGATAGCTATGGCACAGAATTATGACGAACCAATTGTCACCAAACCCCACCATAATAAATTGTCGCACCTACTATGCCATCGCTACTGTGGTACGTGTGTCCGAGGCCAATGAAAGTCAGTTATTCACAATATTAGGCCGATTATATTGATATTGTGCGAAGATGAAGTAAAACTAACAAGAATCAAATCATAATACCAATGCAGGTTTAGCTACACGTACTTACAACTTGACAGAAAATGTTACCATTACCAATTGAAGTCACCTGATAGCAATAAAGCTGTATCCAATAATATACGAATAAGTGACCAGTGCTATGCAGGCAGTATGACAATGTATTTGGCTGAGTGGGAATATCTTATTTTTATTGAAGCATATATACTAAGCGTATAGGTTGTCACAGCTTGTATTCACCACCGATTATTGTTCATGCATTTTCCTACACGTTGGCCCGATATCTATAAACGTGTAGGTTTGGCACCATACATTTCGTTACGTCACTTTTCCCGCCATAGCAACACCATAGTAACACACGTTATAAGTTGCATGTACGTGTGTCTGAACCTGGATATTAAAGCACGTGCGACGTGTCATGTTGTCATTTATAGTACTCTAAATTTTACCATCTTGTAAATTACACGTGTTGAATAATTTGTTTTATATTATGTTATAATATTGACTTCTGATGATGCATTCTGTTTTATCCTAGATTTACCTGGGACATGCCTGTATGGTTGTGCTGATTGCTCTGGGGTCAGGTATGTATCGTTGATTCAGAATTGATAAATATTCCCATTATAACATATGCGTTATAAACGGAAATTTATTACGTAATATGTAGTGCTCTCATTTCTACCCGCATCGCCGCGAAAAATTGCTTCCGTGTATAGAATCCTAACATTATATGTAATTTCCAATTAATTAAATACTATTTGAGAATTTGCTGTATACGATCAGTTGCTTAGTTGGCAACACATTAATGTTATGTTTTTGAGTTGGTAAAATGTAATCACATTTAAAGCGACCTATATAATTCGAAAATAATATAAGACGAAGACTATGCATGCAGTATACACGACATACGTCAACAAGAGAGATAGAGAGATGGGGAAGGAGGGAGATAGAAAGATAAACAAGAAAGAAAGGAAAAGTATCCTGTTCTACTTAATAAATAGAGCATGGCGTGGGGTTGACTATGCAGGTATATTGTATCTCATATGTGTTTCCCGTATACTGATTGGCTGAGAGCTGTACACCTATTTCGTGTAGAGTTCATCTGTGAGATGTTCGACACAACACCCGGGCACTATACATACATTTTGTCCCGGCCTTGTTTCATATTTTATTGAGCATCCCATATTAACATTTCAAACAAAACTTATTAATAACACATTAATGAAGGATGAGCGAATAGGATTGGAGCACAAGTTATAACAACTTAGGTGGAGCTCCTCTCCCCGGGAAAAAGATGGTGATGCACAGATGAAAAATTTAAGTACATAAATGTTGACCACAAAACAAAAAGAAATCTGACAAAATACACAAATACAATATGGAATGTTCAAGATTGGTATGGGGTAAGGGAAGTTAGTTTTATATCATATGTTTATGTTTAGTGCATGTTGTTCTCAATTTAGGTTAATATACAACTGATAATGTTCACTAAATATAATGCATCTGTTCATCGCCAATTCGCAATGAGTTTATAATATATTTTTGGACAGCTGCGAACAATTGGTAATTTCCTTCATTGGAAAGTGAAACTGATCCACAAAGTAGATCAGCAACATGATCTTGATATAATCCTATTCGAATTATTTTTTCTTCGAGGTTGGCCCTTTCTGTTCGATAATAGGGACAAGTGAAAAAGTAATGATCAGCGTCCTCGTTTAGGTAGCCACAACTACATTCCGGGTTACTTATTAAGTGATTTTGACATTTGTCCCCATTCAAATCGCTGCATTTATTTCTGAACTACATAACAAAATGTTAGCTTTCCTTTTGCCGCTAGAATAAAACATTGGTGGTTTAAGTGTCCCAAATTGTGGGTTTACAAGATTAGAGAAGGTAGTAATTGATGCGCTTTGTTGTGCTATTTTCTCTAGGCCATTCCATATCGAAATCATGGAAGGAAGGAAACTACTATGTGTATGCTGAGAGCCTGGTACAAAATGTCTAACAAAGTTTGGATTTCTGAACTCATATATGTTGTCCGTTATGTCGCCAGATGTTGGAGGGATTTTGTTTAGTATATAGGATGGTGCATGATTAGTCATGATTTGATAAGTGAGACGTAATTTATGTCAGTCTCTGCGTTGTTGGAGAGTATTCCAACCAAGTTCACGTAATATGTTAGCGTTTGAGACAGATCTAGTGACACCACTGACAATTCGTGCTGCATCGTAATGTAGATCATCTAATTTACTGAGGCGGTATGCAGGTGCATTATTCCAGATGACATCACCGTAGTCCATTAAAAGGAGAATGAAAACGTTATACATAATCTCAAGTGTGCGTCTATTCAAAAATTATTTTAACTTTCTGAGTTGTGATAGTCTTGATGCTACACTCTTATACATATTATTTATTTGGATATCCCAGTCCAGGTTTGATTGTAGAACAATTCCTAGATGCCTATGAGATGAGACAATTTCTATGGCGGAGTGACAAATCCATGACATTTGTACTGGAGGGTCTAAAAGAGAAAATGATTGCCTTTGTTTTGTCAGGATTAACATTTACAAGCCATTGTTTAGCCCAAGCAGAGATACGATCAAGATCGGCCGATAGATTAGAGCTGTTTTCTTCAATTGAAGGACAGGCATTCGTGAAACAAGTGTCATCAGCATACATACGCGTAAAAGAATGAATTGTATCAGACAAATCATTTATAAATACAAGAAATAAGAAAGGCCCCAATATAGGTCATTGAGGGACTCCTGAGTGGAGATACATATAGTCAGACTCGGCATCAGAAACGACCACACACTGTTTTGTGTTTGATATATAGTCACTAATCCACAATAAAAGGTCTTCCTCAACTCCATATTATTTAATTTTGTGTATCAGACCAGTGTGCCAGACTCTTTCGAACGCTTTAGAAATATCACAGAATATAGAACAAGTCACAAGTTTGTTGTCGAGAGACTGGCACAGGGAATGATATAAGTCAATTAATTGAAAAGTAGTTGAATGGCCATGTACAAAACCAGACTGATTCTTATACAACAATTCATTGTTATCGAAATAGTATTTCAAAATAATCTTCTCAAACTTTTTAGATAAACATGGTAATAAGGATATAGGACGATAGTTTTCTGGATTTGAGCGGTCATTTGTTTTATGAATCGGGATAACATTTGCCTTTTTCCACTCAGCAGGAAAAGATTTCAAGGAAAGAGATTTGGTGAACATTATTTTGAGTGGCACAACAACAGTATAGACAGTTTCTTTCAGCATTTTTGTAGTTATACCGTCATGACCGTTTGCTTTTCCAACCTTTAAGCTTTTTATAGCATGTATAATATCCACGTCTTCAAATTCAATTTCTGATATCTTATCAGAACATTTATATATAAGGCTTGGTAGTTTACAGTGTGACGCATCGAGAGAGGAATTTTTTATAAACGTCTCATTTAAAATATTTGCTTTTTCATAATCATCAATTATAAGATTACCATTTGGTGATTTGATAGGTGGAATAACGCTATTTGGATTTTTATTCAAGATATCTTCAACCGTTTGCCAGAAACAATTCGGGTTACTAGACGATAGGAATAAGTCTGCCAATTTGCTTTCATATTCAAGTTTTGCGTGTTTTTTCATATTGTTGATTTTATTTCTCATTGATTTATATTTCGTCCAAGCGTTAATTTTATCAGTGCGGATAGCCGCGCGTCTAAGTTTGTCTCGCTTACGAATATCGGTTCTTAATTCTGATGTAAACCAATGTTTATCGTTTCGTCTGATTACCACTTCTTTGTGTGGGATACAAGTTTTCATTATGTTAATGTAGATGTCTGTAAAAGTTTGCACTATATGGTCAATATCCAAAGAAGGAGCCAATAATTTATGCCAATCAATTTCACTAATCAGAGTATTAGCTCTAGGAAAGTCGGCTACGTTGTAATGCCAAATAAGTTTCATTTGTTCTTGTTGGTCCGTTCGGTGTGCGGAGCAGTATAGTCCTCTGATTTCGGCTGATTAATCAAAAACGTTCCTCGACCGCACTTCCATATTTTACTTGTCTCAGAAAGTAACTCGGCTTCCGGGTGAGAAATTTGACTAATTCGCGTCGTTATTTTCGTTTGTGTATTTATATTTCTAAATGGTAAGCTAATAATCAATGTTCTTCTGTGTTTACTTCACCTAATATGCCATTTAAAAAAAACAAATGATCTGAGTGAAAATTGTGGAACTTGTCGATTGGTCTTAGTCACATTGAAAATCAGCAGGTCAAACACATTCCAGAAATGAAGGCAGATGATCTACTAAAACTACGTTGTTTGAAACAATATAATGATTAGATCATATATTGTCGTTATCCATTCCAAGTTAGTGTCTCTCTGGAGTTATCAATCCTTCCGGGCACTAACTTGGCGTAGTCAACTCAACTCATGCTATATTCATTAAATAGTACCCAGTTGGGTGGTATAGATCACGCCGCGAAGCTATACCAGCGTATGATGTTTCACCGAACAATTTGAACTTGTAGCATGCATACTACATACAGTAATGCCCTAATTAATCGACTCATTTAACCACAGCAGAATTATGGGTAACTTTTCAGGATTTAGTCGGAAATATGGCTTGTTGCCATTCATCGGAAAGCTCTCCTGAAAAGTTAAGTTACCCATAATAAGGAGTCGATTAATTAGGGCATTACTGTAACTTCACCCCACCAAGTTGTCGCCAACATAAACTGTTCAAAGTCCCTCCAGGAGAAGTTTATAGAAATCAAGGACAACTCGTTTTACTGAAAACACAAATGATAATCCATTAACGGATAAATAGTTTAAGAGGAATATATATTATTTAAGTCTTATCTCGAATGCACGAAAACCCGAAACTGTACCACAAGGTAAAGTTTCAACCGAATATTGCCACTTCGCAAGTTTACGTCGCTCCTATGAACAAAGTGTTCACAGTAACGTTTTAATTCCATTGTGATACGCCTCAGTAAATTGGTGGATACCCGTATATATTTTCTCGACGTGGTGGTCTCTGTTCATGCTTTTTGCATGCGAGTTTGGTATAGTTTGCGCTAAATTTAACACGATACTATATACAGGTGTGTTAAATATAGCGCAACACTTTACAATATAGGACACTGCTCTCGGCCAATGAGAAGGCGCCATTTATGGGTGAGGTGAAATGTTGTATTTTAGTGAAACATCAAGCCTCATCGTTTCTTTATTTTATAGTAGTAGAACCGACAACAGCTCAACAAGGGTCGCAGCAATATGGAGAAGCGTGCAGTGACGATTATGATTGCAGTTCGACGCTCAAGTGCACTCAGGCATTCCCAAGCGGGTGCACAAGGGCCTGTATATGCGCAAAAGGCCAGACGTGGGACACCAGAGACGAACTTTGTAAAGGTATATCGTCACAGATCAGTTAGATTTATTCTAGAATTTCCATTGTGACGAGATTATTTCGCATGGTATTGTCTGAACGCCATACAATTAAACAAGGTCCCGGACATAGGACTGGGAGGACACCCTACTTTGTTCCGTCCAAATTTTCGGCAATGAAACAACTTTGCCTTTTGACTGAATGCTTCACATAAACAGACAATCTAAGCTATAAACTATATAAGATGACTTTTGGAAGACATTGACCCATTTATTCATAATACAGATACTTTGGCGGCATGAGGCTTTTTTTTTCATAGGGCACAGGGTATTTAATGTTGCGCCAGCGCAGCTCCCGTCATTAAAGGGTTAAAGTTCAATCCCGTATGGTTGGAATGCATGCATAGATGTCGTATAACTATCATCAGTAGATCGCTCAATTTTAGAAGCATTTGACCTTTTGGCCTTCTTCGGCATTTAATATAATTAACATATAATATAGCATATATTTTCTTACATATATAGGCAATCTCAGTTATAAACCATATGGCTGTCGGGCGGTAGGGTATCACATCTCGGGATCTCGAACTTTTATGTCCAGATTTCAAGTTATCTCGAAAGCTCGAGATAATCTCTGGAAGTATGTGTAGAGTTTTTCACAGAGGCCACACCCACAGCGGTAGTACCACCCACTGGCAATAATCCACGCCCGCGCGCTGTGATATAAACACACCCCTGTTTATCAGCGCTTGCCCTTATATTATAATTATAACTGAAACAGTCTCCTCGGTGCGCATTGCTTGATACATATTGATATTTGAAACATTGTCTCTTGTCGTAACTCACCCACCATACCTCACTTTACAGTGAACCAAGTAACGAAATCGAGGCTATGTGATAACGAAAATATTTGCGCCAGTAATCTCCAATGCATGTCTGGTGTATGTGGCTGTGATGGTAGCAGAAGATGGCGGATGCTTGGAGACGCCGCAGCGTGTCTCTTAAACACACAGAGGCTCCCCGGGGAGCCATGTGACCCGTCTTATGACTGCTATGGAGGTGAGTATATGATTTAAGTAATTTTCAATTCGTTAAAGGGTACTGTGCACTAAATTCGGCCATTTATGGGACCATCTCCTTTTATACTCAGCACAATATATGCAACAAATGAATGAATTTGAGCCACAGATTAGTGCAAAATACACTCATGTGCTCTATGAACGGTGCAAACAACATGGAAATTACAATGAAAATGAGTTTATGACTCCAGCCATTTATTCATGTTCATTATAATTACCATATTGTTTACATCAATCATATAGAGCAAACGAGTGTATTTTACACTAATCCATGGCTCAAATTTATTCATTTGTTTCTTATATCCTGTTGAGTATAAAAGGAGATGGTCCCATAAATGGCCCGATTTAGTACACAGTACCTATTTAATCTCATTAAACAAGTGAACATGATATCTGAGATTTGTGCACATTTAGGTAAATTTTAGGACATAAGCACATGTAAATACTACATGTACCTGTAAGTTAATACGTATACATATTAGGCGCTACTACGTGCAGTAATATACACAGTAGGAGGACAATATAGTGAATGGAGGCACTAACATTATCATTGGGTTTTTTCACTGAACAGAATCATATCTAGCCCATGTGCATACAAGTACAAACTGTTCACATGAGGACTTGCATTAGCAGTATACAGCAAGTGTTCGCCCACAGAAAATAATCTTAGAACCACGGAAACCCCACAATCTAGTATGTGATCCTTCATTTGTCCATCGAACACACGTAGTTTATATAATTTTCTGGAAAACCGCACAACCGCAATAGCCTGATCCGACAAGAAGGCCAAGATAAAAGCGTGGGAATATAGATACTGCGAAAACAGAGGAACAAGTAGGCGACATAGTTATGCTTGAATTGAGATGATATTGTTGATTGTTCGCTATTTTAACTGAAATTGACTACAATTGTTGCTTAGGAAAGTATGAGCTTTTCAATGGTTAAAGACCTGCGTTTTCTGCAGACGGGGAGTGATTGCATTGTGGGAATAAACCTTTCTTTATAAGACATCAAAGAATACCAGAAACGTCGCACCCAATGAGGTGAGTTCAATTGCCTCCACATGTACATCCAAATCGATCGGTGTGGGAATATATATCATAGACCATACAACGCAAGTTTGGACGAAGTTCGACAACGCATGTGACAACTATGACATAAATGTATCAAATATCAACTTGATGCCTACATCTGTTCTGAACAGGCATGTGGAGACCATACTCGGAACGAACTTGCAGTATTTATAAGTCATGTGCAGAGAACTATCCCATATATATGGAACTCAAAGCTACCAATGGGAATCATTCTGTGAAGCTATTTTCCTACCAAAGCTCTGTCAATCAAAATCAGCCACTCGTTCGCAAATCAGGGTGTAAAGTCAGAGAGTTGAACTGTGAAATTTTCAGTGCTCCACACATGTTATGTTACCCACATGTACATAATTTATGTCAAGTCGCCAAGGCTACGTGTAAAGATCTAGGTGACATTTTTCGCATGAAATAAGCCCGATAGAAATCCGCCAACGCTATTATTGTTCACAGAATACGTATATATATAGGGCACATTTGTAGGCGCTCGTCTGGTATACAGTATACGCCAAATGAATTATAAAACATATGACCCTGGTATACTCACTCCGTGCAAACTTTTGATGATAGTCAAGGACATGCAATTATAAATTGTCTCTCTTTCGCAAACGTGTATCCTGTGTTTTCACACATGCATATTGAAATCAATGTCGAATCTCATAAAGATGGGCTCCTATTCTTATATTTGGCCGTAGTATACAATAATTGCAAAGGTTGTCAACACGAAAGCTGTATTTTTTTTGTCAACGCATTGTATGCTGCTACTTGTTTTTGGTACTGCTTTGTTTGATGTAATTATATGGCAATCCATATATTTAAAAGAATTGAACATTTGCTTCATCAAATTCAGCTATGTTCTGTTTAACACCTGACCCAAGTCCCAAAATCGACATATTATGTTGTCCAAATGGTTAGATGTTAAAATTTATTTAATATTAAGGGTCGATCCACACTGGGCGCGAGAGCGCGAATATAACGCCGTTTTCTGTCGTCCGTAGCTGTTCTAAGCGCGCGATTTTTATATTCACACCGAAAGCGACTGGATCGCATCGTCGCGCGCGATGGTTTGGGTAGATAATCGTTTGCCTGCATCATTTACATGCAAGTCACAAATACAATGTTTATGGACATTTTAATCAGAATTTGCTAAATATATACATGTAAGAGTTGTTCAAGATCATTTAATTGTCAAATATGGTTTGTCAAGTGGAATGATGCACGGGCTTCCTAAATTCTCATAGCAATTGCGTCTAATTGAATTTCATTGTATAATTCCAGTTTGTGAGGTTTTTTTTATCTGGGGGGGGGTGAAAATTGTGGGCAAATTGACTTCACAAGCTTGGAATGGATTGGGACCAAAAATTAACCAGACGATCCTGTTATTACTCATTTATCCTCATTTGCTATTCTCATTTATCCTTGCACTTCAGTTATCAGCATGTCGCTAAAGTCCTCCGCCACCTTTGTTATCGCGACGACGAATGAGTGTGTCGTCTTCAAATAGGAGGAGTACGACCGTATAAATATCCTATTTGACAGCGACCCAATTATCCTGCTGGTTTGTCGCAAAGCGAGAAATCGACGAAGCATAAAATCACTGCTGTGATCGCCTCGTGGTCAGCGATTCAGTCGCTTGCGGTGTGAATATAAAAATCGCGCGCTTTGAACTGCTACGGACGACAGAAAACGGCCGTTATAATCGCGCGCTCGCACCCGATGTGGATCGACCCTAAGTTGCTATTAACCACCGCTTTCAAACAGCCGTTAATGTATTAAGAGACAAGTGTGAAAATTCATAAATTTCCAAATTTCGGTCGCCATTTTGGCGGCCATCTTGGTTTAATGAGGCTAATTTGTCTGTCAAATTGAAGCCTGGTGTAATTGTATTACAGCAATAGAGAAATATGCAGTTTTGGATTTGAAATTCATTACCAGCTAACGACTCAGTAGCTGCTCTGAAATGTTAGATGGTGGCAATCTTGGTGACGTCATAAATCCTCTCAGTCGCGACCCCAGGTGTCTAACATTAATTTCTGATGCCTCACATATCAAGTAATATCACTGACATAGTCGCTATATTTCTTCACAAAATGCACACGGGAGCCAAACAACGGACACAAGTGCCTCTTCTAACGTGTATCCACCACAATGCTCATTGTGCCACCTAGGGTGTATACTGCTAGGCCGGTCTGGCGATGCCATATGAGCTATGGGGCAACTTTGATCAACAACGTACTTGCTATATGGTGTACTGGTTAGACATTTTGCAGGATGTATGTATCGCGGATGTATCTTCGCGGACGCCTCACTGGTGTAGTACATGTATGGAAATTTTGTGACCGCGTTAGTTGCTTTCGATATTTAGGTGTGAACACTGCATTACTGTATGCCTAATAATATGATTTTGAGGGCGTTACCATTTCTGACAATGATTTTCTTGGATAGATTATTACTGTGATGAAAGAAATGTAGCCATGATATGAGTGGATGCGCCATAATTACGAGAAATATATCTGTGAATATGAAATAAAACAACAGGTTCTGTACATGCTTGATACTTAAAATGCATCCAATTTATTTGGGTGTAAACAAAATAGGTACCTGTCCCATTTTTTTAGTTGGATTTTCACAACTTTGCGATTTGTGTGAGATGATCCACATATGGGTTTTCCGTCATGAGCACAGAGTTAAATAATATTCTTTTTTATACACACCAACATCGCCAAAAAGAAATGACAAATTATTCATCGTCATTACTCAGTTTGGCATCAATCCAACGACTGGCTAGAATAATCGACGGACGATTTACATGAGCCAATTGTTAAAACATTACATGTTCACGACTGGTTTAAAGATGGTCTATCTCTTTGTAGTCATGTGTAATATAGTTACTGGGGTATAACATATTGGAAATGAATCGAAGTCCCCTGTCCGGAAATGCTTATAGATTAATATTGATTATATTTCGAGTATCTTCTGGTCTAAATACGTGTGGTTGTTTAACTAACAAACTCTACGGGTTACTGTTAACAGAGACCAGAAATTTGATTGTGTTATTTTGTTACAAATAAACTTTAATTAGATTCACTATCTCTTTATAACTATATAATAATACAATACAAACAATCAATCTGAGACATTTGACGCTCGGAGCATAGATATGGGAACACCCTAATGATCTACATCGTTAAATGGTATCGCCTGACCGGTCTGTTCTAAAAATAGAACAATAAAGTGTCCCATTTAGTAATATCATTTTAATATGATGATACGTAAACGTAATTTGCGCCCGCTTGTTAATCTTTCGTAGGATTTGATGATTAATTAACCATAATTACAAAAATCATACCGGTATATGTAAATGATCATACACTCAAAAAAATTTCATTGTATTATTACGACAGAAACTGTTGGCAGGAATTGGACCATCAGTAACTGTCGTAAAATTACGAGATCAACGTAATCTGACATTTACAAATTTGATCGTATATTTACAAAATGATCGTAATATTATGACAGAAAAACTATCGTAAAATTACAACATCATCGTAATGTGAATTTGCGGTTTAATCGTAAAATTACATGGCCAACGTAATCTGAAGCTGAGAACCTGGTGTGAATTGAACCGTGGTGGGGTCTCAAGCGATCTACCCCTACACATTATAAACAAATGCCAGTAAATGACATAAGTAGCTTGAGGATGGATGTGATCCATCGAACCACAGAAAAATTCAACCAGGTCCACAGGTGCTAAATGTCTGCACTATACATCTACAATTATAGATAAAAATCAATGTCCAACACCTAATTGTCATGAAATCGACATTTCTCGTACAACAACATTTTGGAACTAATGTAGGTACCAACCTGTGCTTTCACCATGACAAAAGATAACAAACTCTGATAATCAACACCCGAGTTTGACTACCTGTACTGGTAAATGCCCTCCGGGGGGGGAGGGGGGGGGGGTCAGAAAACATTTTCAGGCACGTATGCTGATTTTTCACTTTCGACCCTTGTTGGGACCCCCACCCACCATGCGTCCAAATTTTTCCGACCATTGTTGGACACCCACCCCCTTTTAACACTAAAGCAGATTTGCAGGGGGAATTCACTGTAAACAGCTGTATATGAATTTCTGTGCATACTATTTGTCATGGATGTTAACATTGGCATGTAAATAGGAACGGGTCATTTTGGGGTCATTCGGCCAAAAAAACATGGCTGCCAGCGGCCATCTTGGATTTCAAAATTTGCAACAAAATACAACACAATAACTGCCTGCAGTCAGTTTAGCAGATAGAATTACATTATTTCTCTTATTCTAAGGTGTTTTAAGCCAAATTCATTGAAAAAAACAGTCAAAAAACTTGCAGGAAAAAAAGTTCTGAGTTGCGGAAAAAATTGTTTGTTAGTCCCATCGACCAAACCACCCACCCAGTGACCCACCCCCGCATAAGTGCCCGTAAAAAATACCCCCCCCTGCCCGACCCCCATAGGCATATGATAATAACATGGGAGGAACAGAGGGAACATGGACTACCGGTGTACCTACATCTAATGATAATAACATGGGAAGGACAGGAAACACCGGCTACCTTCATCTAATTACTAGTATAATAACATGGGAATATTAACAGAGGAAACACAGGCTACTTTCATCTAATTACTAGTATAATAACATGGGAATATTAACAGAGGAAACATGGGCTACCTTCACAGTGGTCAGTGATTTGTAACATGAGAGCAGATGGTGCATAAATCACTTAATTTTTTTAAGTACTGAATTGTACACGACTAAGTGTAGCACACATGTTTTCCTCTACCAACAATTAATCTGCCTTTGCTGTGATATCGCTTAATTGTAGGAAGCCACGTAAAACCACAAATATAAAATAAATAAATGAAAGGCAGTAGCAACATTGAGTAAATTTTTTGGGGTTTTGTTGCTTTCCACAACTAAGGCGATATAACAATGAGGCCAGATCATTCGTTGTTGATGGAAACCATGTGATCTATGGTTAGTCACCTACAATAGGTAGTCACGATGCACCGTCTGCACATATCATATGTACTCCGCCGATCGGAAAGTTTTCTTCAGGCAAGAAGTTGGACAGAGGTCGCCACATAGGAATCGAACCCATGTCAGTCACTAGCTCAGGTCCTACAGTTTGGTGACCGGTACCGTGCTCATTGGACCACTGACCAACCCAGACACCACCCCCCCCCCCCAATAATAAACAACAATGTACATATAGTATACACTGATACAACTACTATTTAAACATGAAATACATAGACGTGTGTATCCTTAATTATGCAGCCATTGTTATTGACCCAGAAACTCAAACCCAACAAAGCGCTCCCAAAGTTCCATTGGTTTAATTTGGAAATCCTGAAAATGAAGTAACAATATTATACACGGTACTAACTACTATGGACAAAAAAGCAGCTCAGCATTTGCGCCAAGATTGTTTGCATATGGTATCTTGGTGTTGATGATTAACGAAAATACCATACAGCACTAGTCTCCCAGATGCCTCGGGTTTATGTACAATAAGCTTTCTCACCAAGCTTTTTACCCTGCTGGGTAAAACAAGTGTCCCACTTAACCACGGTGCGGTTATCATTGCCACCGCGGCCGAAATGCAACTACCGGTACATCGCGTCTCCACCGGCTAACTACAGTTGGGCCGCGGTGTATTTGCCATTCGGCCATGGTGTAGTTACCGCTGTGTAGTGCTGAAATGGTTGACCTATTTTTGTAGCCGGTTAACCGCGACGTGTAACCGGATCATAACCGGTTATCCGCTATTTTCAACCTATGACTTTAAACTGATTATTTACACCATAATATGTACCAATATATCAGTATAATTTGATTTATTAACTGTATGGCAAACTCGCGTAATGTTTACACAGACATAGCTTCTATTAAACGAATGTAAATCACCAAACACGAACGTCACAAAGCCACGTGTTGACAACTTGGCAGATGACACAGTGAACTAAAACTCAGTTTTTATAAATAGACGTGTCATGCTTGACCTGTTTGTACTGCAGTTGCGACTGCTACCTGACTTGTTATGTGAACTTTATGTAGTTAACAAATGAAAATATAAAAAACAGCTGAAAACAGTGTTTTCTGTTATAAGACAATCAAATGCTGAGAATTTATAGTCATTAGTAGGATGCAAATAAGTCCGACTGCACGAGAACACCACTTAAGTCATTCGAGTTCATTTGAACTTCATCGACTGAGATTACTCAAACTCAGTAATGTTAGAAGTATAGACCGAGCGTATGTAAATAGGGTTGGTTCTCAGAGTTAGCATTCTGCCAATTTCTCTTTGAAATGTGCCCAGGCATCTGATTTACTCATTTCTTGGGTATCCATGATACTGTCGGCAAGTAGTGAGTCGGAGAGTAGAAGTCAAATGATCACGCCGTACTGCAGTGAAAACGATTGTATTGATCTTTGCCGATGACACGGTGGCGTCAGTGCACGTGTTTTACCGGACATCGGAATATCAAAGATGACGTCATGCATCTTTGATGTTTAGTCGCCAATGCCAGACTATGTAATCTACCATTCATGGAAGACTTTTGATCTGAAGGACCTGAACACGATAGTTTTTATCAGTGGCATTGCATGTGTGTATTACATAACGGTTAACCGGTTGATCGTAGTTCAACCGGTTGCCGACGGTAGCCGGTTGCCAACCGGTTATCCGGATATCCGTTTCAGCACTACCGCTGTGTACATTCATTAAACTGAAAAAAGACAATACAAACCAGAAATCTAACCACGGTGTACATGCCATGCGGCCCCGTTGTAGTTGCTTTTCGGCCATGGTGTACATGTGTACTTGACGTTTGGCTGCGGTGTACTTGGCGCTCAGCCGCGGGTCCCGATTTACTTCGGATGGTAACTGCATAATACGGAAGCGGAACTGTATCGTAGTGTATCAAAATTACAGACAAATGAATCACGTATAGAATCATGAATGACGAATCGCGATGAATCGAAATCACGATGAATCGTTACAGGCCTATACAGCTGCGATTACATCGCAAGTGGAGGTAACCAAGGATATCCACATTTCGCATCTAGAATCAAACAGCGCTTGATATCAATTTATGACCAACGATTTTGATGTTAGCATGCGCAATCGAGCTACCGGTTACTTCCTGCGACGGAAATCTTTCCGCTTACGATTGTATCGTGGTCGTCTGAACGTAAACTTATCAATTTCATGCATTATTGCATAATATTTTTAAACATAACTTATTTAACATCTTCGACTTGCTTTAAATTTAATTTATTTTCATGAAAAGGAATAATATGGTTTTAAATATAGAAGGCAGATGACTCTTCTACCCGAGAGGTCTAGATTTCTTGGACACGGTCGTTAGACGCAACATCAAGCTCGGTTAGTCTTTGGATGGTTGACCGGGTTGGGTTTCCGGGTGATGCCAATGTTCGGTGCAACTTACGCACTTCTCACTCTCTCGTCCTGTTACACTGGGGGCTCGTCTGGCCATTAGAGGACTGTCATGATACAACCTCCAGGTCTCAGCCATTAGATGCTTTGTCTGATCACCGAGGTTAAGTAACGTCAAGCTCGGTTAGTCCTTGGATGGGTGACCGGCTTGGAATTATGGTGCTGCTACATTTCGGTGCGACTCCATCACTTCTTGCTCTCAGTCTGTTACGGTAGTGTTAATTATACTGTACAATCGTCATGCTAATTTGCTATTGCTATTTTGCATGTTTTTAAATAATACTTGATTCATACATGTATCTGTTATGTACCGGTAATTCAGCAAGCGAAACATTAAATTATATTTGAAATAGCAATTTTTTGCGGTCATTTGTGAAATAACCATGGCCAGATGGCACAACTTGTGGTAAATTCATTTTTTTTTTATTTCAATTCAAGCTCGAAGTCACTGTCACTGTCGGTGTCAGTGTGCGTTTTTGTTTTTATTTGGTTTTGTCTGCAATATTTCGCCAGTCAGTGTCGACTTTGGCTTTAAGAAATCTATTCTTAGAATGGATTTCATAAATATGTACACATTGCTTACCTCAGTTGTGTTCATAATCGTAGGTGTTGAGTTATTTAACATGTTTTCAGTGTGAATGTTGAGCGGCGAAACATGTCTGTGCACGCAGACATGTTTTTTTTTTATGTGTGCGTACTGATACAAACTTATCAAGCAACAAACTCATATTTCTTTCGCTCGTTGTGAATAGAAATACATGATATACAAGCCATTATCAATATCATGATTGGATTGGTTCACACCATCAATGAATCAAATGGCTTAAAATAGTTAATATCTTTGGAACTATATTATGTCTCGACCCATGCTTCATCACCCAATATTTGATTTGGGACACACTAAAGTTGTATGAATCTATGATGAATTCGATTTATTTAAAAGGACTCTGCGATCTATCAATCTATCGGAACTTATAGTTTTCGTTTGTCGGCTTTGCACTTTGAGAATATTCCATCCAACTTTTAGGCGGAAACACCGATAGAAAATTGAAGAAAATATCTAAACACCCAGTGGGGCCTCTAAAATCCTCTTTCGGGGCAAATATTTTTAATATTTTTATAAAATATGTAAACAAAATTTGTTCATGCAATTTGATTATTTAACTTTTTGTTAAACTTCAGTGCTCAGATTCACAATTTTTAATATCTTTGGCTTGTATTAAAGACATTATTTGCCCATATATAATGAAGTACATGTATAACTAACGTGTGCCGACAAGAATTATTTATCAAAGATTTCGCTCTTGGTCATTTTGATAAATTACACTAAATTCGCTGCCGATCGAGGCTGATCGAGGTGGGAATTAATCAAAACAAAATGGCGGCCGTTGCCAACAATAGAATTTTGGACTCCGCTGACCCTGGCTGACCCTTCAGTTATGAATAAATTATCCATTTTAGGTAATTTTATCTATGTTTAGATTGGGCCGAAAAAGTCGATTAGTATATCTCATATTCGCATACGTATACCCTGGTCGCTTCGCTTCCGCGGCTTCGCCGCGGGAGAGCGGGCGCTATAATAAAATATTCGAAATAAAATCAATATTAATTGATAGAAGCGTTTCCGGACAGGGGTCTTTAACTCATATTTATTATTTTATACCCACGCAACTATTTCAAAATTGTTATATGAAGAGATAATCCATCTTTAAATATTGCGAATGGAAGATGAAATAACTCCATAAAATGGTCGGACCAGACTAAAATTCAAAATGGCCTCAATTTCCATGTGAGAAATATCAGATAATTAACTCATGTTATCATCCGGATTTTAAAATAAGTAACATATTATTCTTAGAACCATGGTTCGCATTACATCTCCGCCAGGAGACTTTCACGCTGAGTACGCATGTACTAGTCCAAATAGGCCAGGCAAATATGGACATAGGTGTCGCCTCGAGAGGGAATTTATGGGACCTACATTTTTGGTTAGCGTAAATACTAAACTTTCGGAATCCGTATGTTGGATATGTCAGATAGGCGGACTTTTTTCTCACCGCGTGGTTTTCTTGAGGCACCCGATGAAAAAATCGGTAATTTTTTTAATAAAACCGACATTATTGACACATTATTTTCACACATTTTGAGAAGAAATATTCGTCCAATTTTGATACCTGAGAGTGGGGCGATAACCAGAGTAGGATAATACACGTAACCATTGAATCTCGGAATGACAATCATGACGTCATGTGACGTCGACTAATATTTTGGGTGAGAAAAATATGACGATTCACGCAAAGCGTTGTCTTTCGTTTCTTTTAAATCACAAAGTAAGATGGGTATGCCACATCGTTTTATACCGTGTAAAACTACTGCCAATTGGCTATATTTTGATATATAACTAATCGCTGCAGGCCGCATTATTTTTTATCAGAGGCAGAAAAATCAACCCTCCCCCTAAAGTTAAGATGCGCCATGCTGTGGTATAAGGCACACATAACTCACGGTTACATGTCAATAGGTTTAATTAACACAACGGCCGTTGAAAGTCTGCTAAAGAATGTAATAATATATAAGTTTCTGTCTACAAACTCGAACATTAAAGTAGAAACAATATATAATGTACCCCCAGACCAGCCCAGACCCGAAATTTTAATAAATTTTAGAATTTTTCCTAAAAAATGATATAAAACGGATTTTTTTTTATTTTCTGGAAGGCAAAAAAAGAAAAGAATTAGTAAGGATGGACATAATTCGTGTATACGGCAATTTAATTCCGCCTTGGATTAAAAAATTACATACTAATCCAAAATGGCTGCCAATATGGTGAAAATTGGGAAATATGTAAGAATGCACAATTACTTGCCTAAATGGCTTAACTAACAAAGCTGTCGTTGATGAACTGCTAAACTATAGTTTAAAGGGACTCAACAATCATCGCCACCGTGTTGTTGTTGTTGAAACAGCTGTTCACTGCCTGTTCCTAACGCTTCTGAAAACTGCATGCATGGTTTATCTCCCCTGATTTCTATAAATAGATTGGGGGTATTCCTATGTTTTCAGTGACAGCAAGCATGGTTTCAGGATATCGTTAGAAAAAGACGATATTTATTGAGCTTAAATTGGCAAAATGCGATCAAATAAGACGTTTTTGTCAGCGCGAAGATGCCGAAAAATTGGAAAGAGCAGCGAATGGGGTGTCTTCCGCCATGGATTTTGGGAAGTTCACAGTCGTGACAGTGGATTTCCATGCAAATCTGCGGAGCAAAATTCTGAAAGTTACGGAGTTGCACATACCTGCATACTTCTCAGTCTTCTGAGTGTGACTTGATGCGGTACTATAGTATAAGAAACAGCAGGTATTTATCTGGTGGGTCCGCTTTGTAAATTATAAAATTTTGCAATAAATATATTTTTGATAAATTTTTTCTGGATTTACATCACTTGACCTACATATTAATTTGTCAGATTTGAAATATCAATATTGAATATAAAATTCAAAAATAAATACACTAACATCTATACAACTTCCAATCGGACCTGCCAGATAAATACCTGTTGTTTTCAAATATACCACATCAAGGCACACTCGGAAGTATGTGCAACTCTAGTTCAGTCATGATCAACGTAGTGCGTATCCTTCCTTGCTGGAAGCAGCAATCTGCGAAAGCGGTCATGTTGACTTAAAGAACAAATACAGAAAAGAACAAATACAGACGAGATGATGGATCAGTCACAGGCATGCTGTTTGAGGTAAAGCTACCACCCCTCGAAGAATGAAGGAAAGAACAGTGACTGGTTCAATACCACAAAATAGTCAAGGGGTTGGTATCAGCCCTGCCTAAAGCCTGATTTTCTAGAACACGAGAAGAAAGACACAAGGGAAATACAGCCAACAAAATTTTAGGACTGTGTCAGTCAAAATCCGGTGGAGAAGGAGGTGTGTAACAACACAGAATTGTTCCAACTTCTGCGTACCAGCAGCTCACAATACGAACACTCCTTATTTGTTAAAACAACTGTGGAATTGAACTACCTGGAACAGACTTCAGTCGGTTGTTGATGTCAGTGATATTGACGGTTTTCTATCTGCTCTGCGAGGGGAACAACAGTATGGAGTGTTTTCAACAATGCTAACAAGGAGCTATTGCTTAACCCTTTGAGTGCCAGGGGCCGATCTCATCGGCCCTAAACCTACAAAATAAGTCTGTTTAAGAATATAAGAATAAATTATTAAAATTGTAAAAAAAATTGTAAAAAAAAATTGTTAGGCCAATGCATTCTCTTATATATGCGAGGCGACCTATGGTCGACTCGCATATATAAGAGAATGCATTGGCACAGGGTATATGGGTTGATACAAAAATTGACCTGGCACTCAAAGGGTTAAATATTTAAAAATTATGCTTGTTTATCATATATAATAAATTATTTTTCAATTATTTCGCTTGCTGCTTATATTTATACTCCAAAATAATTTTGGATGGCTCAAACAACAACATTATCATTGCATATATTAAGTACTATATGGGAGATTAATCTAACATTTAATGGCTGATTTAAACGCTTAAGCGTAACTCCATTACGCTTAAGCATAATTGGTTTGTATTGCCTTGCAACGTTATATGTAATGGTAGGCCTACATGTATCTAACTTAGTAAGGTTTAATGTTCTGGGCGGATGGTAAGATTACTAGCATCGTAATTGACTGCATCAATTTCAGCTTCAGGGGAGTTTTTCCAATTGTATTACGCTTTACTTTAGCGTGAATGCATTATGTGTGATCGTAAATGAATTACGCATAAGCATAATGTAATACGCTTAAGTATGGTATAATGGAAATCTAAATTACACTTAGGCATTGCGAATTAAGCTTAAATTCATGCTTAAGCATAATGAATTACACTTAAGCGTGATTGGCAATTAAATGTGAATTTTGCCTCCCATATGTGTACTATTGTTGTTTCATACACTTTGCCCCACGTGTTTGGTTGTTTCGCACCATATATTTGGCCATTTCTCACCACATGTTTTGTCGTTTCCCACAACTGTCATGCGTTGCTTTTGAAAAAAATCCTTTGAAAAAGAACATACAGTAATACCCAAAGTAATGACCCCTTAACCACACCAGGATTATGGAAAATAATTCAGGATTTAGTTGGAAATATGGCTTGTTGCTATTCGTTGAAAAGCTCTCGTCGAGAGCTTTCCGATGAATGGCAACAAGCCATATTTCCAACTAAATCCTGAAAAATTACCCATAATTCTGCTGTGGTTAAGTGGTCAATTACTTAATTACTTTGGGCATTACTGTATTAAGTTATCTGATGACAACGCGCCAATTGGACACATTTTATTTTTTTTTAAATCCCAAATTGTGACAAAGTTCACGTTATTTTAAAAAAAACATATCAATAGACCCAGTCTAAATAAAATTAGACCGTGTTTCATTTCTTTCTTTAATACGAGTCTGGATATCTATCAGACTGCAATATACCTTATACTAAATGATACGATTCATCCAGATTATACCGGTATGAAACTGGCCACTTGGAAGGAAACATTTATGGGGGGGGGAGACAACCCCACTGTGACATCGTCGCCACCTCGCTGACAGTCTGAAGTTAAAATGAACCTGGTTCTCTATGGGTGAGTGATTCACCGATAATTGTTACTTTTGGCCTCTCATAACAAAATGCATATATACACAAGCGTATGGTAATAGCATATATGAAGACTGGAGAAAATTTCATACTAAAATAGGTTATCAGTACATACAGTAATGCTCTAATTAATCGACCTCTTAACCAAAGCAGAATTATGGGTAACTTTTCAGGATTTAGTCGGAAATATATTTCCGACTAAATCCTGAAAAGTTACCCATAATTCTGCTTTGGTTAAGAGGTCGATTAATTAGAGCATTACTGTACATGTGTATATACCAATCACATGTATATTGAGTTTTAAAAAAAAGTTTCTGAACCCCTTCGGTTGTAAATAGAATGCACTCAGTGATTCTGACTTCAAACTTGTGCCTCCTAATTATATAGGTTGATTGAGTTGAAAGGTTAGAAAATCAGTGCCCTCTCTTGAAATTATTTCTTAAGGAATAATCTCTGTTTCATATTTTGATTACAGTTTAAAGATGGTCTATATATTCTTATTACAAGTTTTATATATTTTCCTGGGTATAAAATAATGTCCGGAAATGCTTCAATCAATTACTGTTCATTCTATTTTGAATTTTCTGGTATATATACTAGTATACCTACAAATAATTTGTGACATTTTACTGCTTGAGGAAACGTTCGGAGCATAGCAAGCAGGAAAATAGTAAAAAAAGATTGTCCCAACTGATTATCAATCAGTTGTAATATTAAATGATAGAAGCGTTTCTGGACTGGTGTCTTTGACAACTTGACTTATCATTATTATTTTATACCCTAGAAATTATAGAAAACAATTTAGGAAGAGATGATCCATCTTTAAGCCAATCGAGCAAAGTTGATCTATTTCTCCATGTTCTTCTAATAGGTGATGTTTTTATCGAATATATTTGCACATTTTACCCACTGCCGCACTGCGAGTGCATTGGTCCCTTTAATATTTCATGTAAAAGTGGTGAAAACTGTAATATTAAACAAGAACAATAGCTTTAGTTAACACAAAATTCACTGAAATATTTTCACAGTGGGGTTTCTGTGAGGAAAAAAATATTTGTTTTCCTCATAGAATCTCCACATATATATTCAGACAGACAGATGAGGAGGGGTGTTGAAAAATGCTTGGGGAAAACAGTTGTAAAGAGGGAAAGAAATTGGTTGCGGGGCTGGGTGAATTGCAGAAATGGTCAAAGGTAAAAAAGTAACATACGTGTCTGAATATATATTAACACCCCCCCCCCTCCAGAGCAAATTGAAATAATTTAAATCCATATACCCTGCTTTTCTCATGGCATTTGTTTTGGTGTTTTTGGTGATTAAAATTAACTTATGACTGAGATTAATCCTTCAGTCATGATACTTTTCCAAAAATGACATTTTTTTTTATTTTTGTCTGTTTAACAAATGTTGGGGCATAAATAGAAAAAAACAATCAGTAGAGAGTGCACTGGCTTAGAAGTTCAATACAAGTATTGTTAGCTTAATGCATTCTCTTATATATGCAAGGCATCCTATGGGAGACTCGCATATATAAGAGAATGCATTGGCACAGGTTTTCAAAAAAATTCATGAAGCTCCAGTTATGGAAGGATTAATCATAAATAATGGTCTCCCATATGGCACCTTGTATATATAAAAGAATGCACTGGCTTGCATAGTCAAGATAAATGTTGTTAGGTCAATGAATTCTCTTAAATATGTGAGTCTGCCAATGGGAGACTGGCATATATAAGAGAATGCATTGGTATAGTGTTTTTGCAAAATTTCAGGAAGCTCCAGTCATGAAATGTGCAAAATTATTTGAACTTTCCTCTTAGAACACTTTAAATTGTAAAAATATAGCATCGCAAGGTGTTTGGAAATCCCTTCAGTTTGTAAGTCTAACACACAATTGTTCAAAAATAGTTTTGTCTTCATCATAGACTAATAAAGAAATCATGTTTTGTACACAATCTACATTGTAGTCAGAAAATTACTAAAACAATGAAAAGGCTGTACAAAAAATTTCTAGTTTTTGAAATATCTGACCATCATATATTGAATTTGGCTCAGTGTGATACACTCCCATTCTTGAAAACACACAACTTGAAAAATCCTTACTCTAACAGATGGATTAATAATTATCTCTTTCTGTAACAATTATTTTATAGTTTCCTGTGTATAACATAATAAATATGAATCGAAGACCCTTGCCTGGAAACATTTCTATCAATTAGTATTATAATAGTATACAATCAATTTCCAGTATTTTAATGGTATCTCCGGCTTATTTTTATAATTTTATAACCAGTAAACTATACAACACATGTTAGAGGAAGAGATAATCCATCTTTAGTGAATCCTGGAAATTTGTAAATGATTAAATTTCTTCTGTAAAGCAGGAAAATAAAATCTACAAAACATGCAGTTGGAAGGACTTGGGAGACTCGAATATATAATATAACCATTTCTTGATGGGAACTGCGCTGGTGGAGCAATGAATCATGTGCCAGTGCATTCCCTTATATTTGCAGATACCATACTAGGTAGCCTCACATATATAAGAGAATGCACTGGCTTACAAGGTCAAGGTAAATATTGTTAGGCCAATGTACATGTAATGTATTCTCTTACATATTCTAGGATCCCTACTGGAAACTACCATATATAAGAGAATGCATTAGCACATGGTTTTTTCGCAATATTTCCAATGCTCCAATCATGGAAGGGTGAATGCTGCTCCCATAATGAAAGGGTTAATTGATTTTATTCCAAATAGACATTTTTTGTTTTAGTTTTAGTTCCGACCCTCCAGGTTTGGTATTTTGTCTCATAAATGAACCACATACAGTAATGCCCTAATTAATCGACTGCTTAACCACAGCAGCATTATGGGTAACTTTTCAGGATTTAGTTGGAAATATGGCTTGTTGCCATTCATCGGAAAGCCATATTTTCGACTAAATGCTCAAAAGTTACCCATAATTCTGCTGTGGTTAAGGAGTCAATTATTTAGGGCATTACTGTACTATGATGGTGGTGGTTCTGCTGAGTTTAGTAAGGCCAAATCAAATTAATGTTCTGTTTCTGAGACACTGCCACTTCATTATTATATGGGAGAGATTTCCGATGAATGGCAACAAGCCATATTTCCGACTAAATCCGGAAAAGTTACCCATAATTCTGCTGTGGTATTGGAGTCGACTAATTAGGGCATTACTGTAGTTTTGATTACTCTGACTACTGATGGTATACATGTACTAGCACCTGCCATACATCATGAATAACAGAGGTGAATCATGAGTACCGGATACAAAAAATATAGGATAGAAGCCATGGTTATTTCACACTGTTATAAATATGAAAATAATTACATTTTTGCTGCTGAAGTATTGTCCATAACTCCAGCTCATCAAGAAGTATGAGACTGAATTATATCAAAATATGTCATTTTGACAAAAAATAATCAATTTGATGCTCAATGACAATTATTCTCAGTGAGATATATCATACAGTTCCAGGAGATTTCACTCCATTGTCACTATCCATATTTTCTTATCTGGTACCTGCTGGTACACAGAAAAATCACCTATTTGTTATTAGTATTCAGAATAGGAGTCTGGGGTCCGCCATGGGAGGGAGGGACATCATCAATATCATGAAGAGATATATTTAAGAAGACTTATTTTAAATGATTTATTAATAAGATACTTAACACAATAACACATGTATGAATTTTCACTAATGAATTAAATTTAATATAATTAAAAAGTCTGTTAATAACTGAATATCACAATTGACTGTCACTAGCTGTGATAGACTTGCAATTGAATTTATTAATTGAGTAATTGGCAATCATGAATATTTTTGTGGGACAAACCCCAGCTTCTGGCATGATTTAGTCCTTGTTTAAATTATTGTTGAATGTTGGGTCAACAGCCTGGAGCTATCTAGTTGAAATTGAAGAAACCCCCTCCCCTATATCATGCCATGAATCTTTACTCTGCTTATCGCCTGTAGAGATCTTATTCCATCAGTACAAAACTTGGGAACTTTTTTATGTTTTGATAGGGAACTTTATAACATTGAAAAAACAAGGCAGGGAACATATTTATTTGTTTATAATTGTTCCTCGATAATCAACTTCAAAGTATGGGGGAAATTCCATGATTGTAAGTGCGCATAGCAAACTCACCCGTCAAGTCTGTTAAATAATGTCATCTCGAGCTGGCACTTTCGCCTACTTATGAATAAACTGTTAAGCGACAGGTATTAACAAAGAAATATATTCCCGTGTTATTTTTTCAGCTTTATAAGGTTCCCTATCAAAATCTCAAAAAGTTCCCAGGTTTTTCATTGGTACAATATGATTTCTACGGGCATTAGCCTCTGGGAGGCCAAATTGCCATTTAGTAATGAAGTGTGATTAAGCGCAATTAATTGCACTTGAGCGCAATTAATTGCACTTAAGCACAAATAATTACACTTAAGCAGAATTACTTGAACTTATCATTGTTCTTAAGCGCAATCATTGATCTTAAGTGCAGTCGATTGCGCTTAAGCATAGTAATTTGTTCTTGAAAACAAAATTATTTGTGCTTAAGCGCAATCAATCTTGCTGTGCGCAATCAATTGGCTAATCTTAAGCGCATTTCATGGTTATATGTAACTATTATATAAAACACCCCTGGTGAATAAATAGGTTTATCCATAACTCAACCTTATAGTTCTTACTGACATATCACCTCTTGTTTTCATTAGTTTGGATGGGTAGGGAGCAAGTCTAAGTTCTTTATTGATATGGTAGACTCGCGATAGCATTACCTTCTGTTTTAGTTCAGGCAATTCGTGATAGCATTGACTTCTGTATTAGTTGGTGCAACTTTGATTTTCGAGTATATACCGGTATACATGTGCACCATATGAGGGAAGCAGGTCCTCAGTGACACCATATTCACGCTACAGTTTATGACATGGACATACTACAAGAGACGCTGATTTAATAAAACTACCAGAGCTCGAGGAGTGAGACACCAAAGCTCCCAGAATGAAACACATATTTTTGGGACAGGGATGCTGATAATATGACAATATTTAGGGTTTTTCACACGATTTAAGTAAATAAGTAAACCCTCATACAGTGACACCACATTATTGCTATATGACCATAGCTATGGCCCAAATCTGTGCAAAAATTCTTTAAAAAAAATATATTAAAACATACTAGAGGAGACATCCATTTTTTGGATATAAGGGATGCTGATAATTATATGACATTATGGATTATCTTTGAATGTTGCACACTTACAGTTAGAGGTAACTGTACTAGGCTTATTTAAAAAGGTTAAAATTAGCACATGCTCTTCTTGTGATGCTAGGCGATACTCCAGGTTATGACAATTAATATTTTATGGGTAGGCTAGATAGTAGTTACAATTAATTGCACTTGAGCGCAATTAATCATGCTTAAGTGCAACTCATAATGCTTAAGCATGAATGCCCTATTTGTACTTAAGCACAATATTTTATCGCACTTATGCACAATCGTTTGCCCTTAAGTGCAATAAATTTTTGTTAAGCGCATTCAATTGCACTTAAGCGCAATTCAATGTGAATGTGGCCTCTCATAATCATATTACCCAGAGTAGAGATCATTCATGGCATGATCTACACTTCCCCCAACAAAAAAATATATCTAATATTGGGCCACACATTTTGAAATTAGTCATTTTAATACTATACGGGTCACTGTTGAGACTTGTTGAATTTGAATCTGCAGGGTCTGTATGTAGTCAGTGTAGGCATAATGCAGCCAGTCCAATCCAAAGCCATACATGCATATTAGTACATTTCAGTGTCAAATTGCACTTGCTACATGTACATTTGTCTGACGCTATCTACCCACACTGTTTTTTTTAAATCTGCGTGTTTGAACGATTGGTTCTCCAACAGGTCCCATTGAGACCCGAGTCACTCGGCTCCTTGGTCATCAGGCTGAGAATTCCCGCTGTTGACAATATTCAATTACAATGTCAACAACACACGAACTTATTCGAAACGAGTTTTGACCAGTTTTCCAGGCAATAATCGTTGAATTCATATGTGACGACCCAACACTCAACGCACCATACACCGAGTTAAAACTCCGATAATCTAATTCAAATATACGTTCTAACTAGGTTTTAATTAATTTACTTCGTCTTGAGAATGAGAGTGATTTATTATTCCAAAGTCGTAAAAACAATCGTATCAAATTGGTGACGAAAGGTCGCCGACCAATCGGATCGTGCGGATGGAATTGTGGCTAAAAATAGATATCTGCGGGATTCCGCCTTATCATTGCTTCAGTCAATGGGGGTATATTGGTGAAGATTGTTGTGTCACTTTAATGTATATATCCCGATTTAAAAAGAAATAAAGTGAAAATTTTACACAATGCACCTCCTGGCACAAAATTTTGATAAAATTTAGCTATTTTTCTCCAAAAATAACCTAAAGCCATTTTTGTCATCTTCTCGGAAGCCATCAAGCGCAGAATGTAGCGTGGTGGATATATTTGGTGTGTACGATAATTCAATGTCGTTTTTGGATTACAAAATGGCTTAATAACGCATTTATCACCATTGCCGCCATCTAATGTCTCACACAACCCAAAGTATTATATTCATTGTATCATGTTACTCCGGGACATCATGATGCGCAATTCTATTTAAAATTTCTACCAGAATGGTGCCCATTATTGACGAATCTTGCATTCATGAGCATTCGTGCTCAAGTAATCCGTGTCCCTTGAAACAGTTGGCAATTTGAGCGAGGTATTTAAAGATGAACAGGATTGTTTAAAACGAAGAACCGAGTAGCAGTAATACATTGAATGCCTGATCGTTATTTATGCCAGTTACCTTTGACATAATCAATAAGAAATTACTTAAACCCGACAATAGAAGGTCAATCTTTCTCAAAGGATATTATTCCAAGTGCTACCAGATATGATGGTACATGTGAGGTGGATATGTCGTGGATACCATTATCGAAGTCTGGGCTAGACGAGGTTGATGCGGGTTCACACCCCGACTTGATTGGGCGAAAATGGGACCGATTTTAAAGCTAGATGTGAGATAAGGAACATCTCATTTTGCCATCCGATAAATACATGACCACTTCGATAAGAAATGATAATTTGTTCACACTCACTGAAGCAACCATATTTGAAGCAGTGATTTTGATTCTGAGTCAGTGCCTCCATTAATCTTTTATATATACAATCTACAATTGCTGTACAATAGCTTCGACCCACAGAAGACGGTCGTGATAACACCGAGTGCATTTTTCCAGACACTAAATCACCATCGCCGCTTTCATTGACTAGTGTCCAATAACGCAAAGAAGATGAGATTCAGAAAAATTATATCGCTCGTCGTACAAAATTAGTTCAGATTTTGCATCTTCTGAAAAATTGTTTGATCAGTGATAAACATAAGAATAGTCCAGAATGAGAATCCCTCCTGTGTGTCTAACTTAATTAGGCAGTTCTGTTGAACAAGATCGCCACGAAGGACCGCTTTATTTGCAATATATGAACGCGATAACCTTCAGAAATATAACTGTTGTTTCCAAATTGGTGGAAAAGTAAACGTGTCAACGTTATGTTACATTTGAACGGCCCATATTCAGACCAGGAGACCTGCTGATGTTGCAAGCACCATTGGTGTTTGAAACGTAAAACTCATGTGATTAATGTTTCAATCGGGCTTTATTCAATATTCGTATTTACAGGCAACACCGGCGGAAAACAATATGGCGAATAAAATTCCTCGTCCCCATATCGTCCTGATTGAACAAAGACATATGCATGTATTCCCCACACGATGTTCAGTAAATACTAAACTACGGCTATCGTGTCCAGTTACTGATTTCGCTCAGCACATTCGGAGTTGTTATGGATGAGTTATCGTAGATCAGATTCTGGTCTGCACAGAAGTTGTTGCTATTTGTCATTTCTGAGATGCTGAGACAAATTACACCAAGACTTGTGATCCCATTTTGTTTTACCCATTTGTACACCAAACACCTATCACAATATAATATCAGGATACACACTATAGACGGTCCACTCACGTCGCGCATAGTGGGGTAACAAAAGATACATTTGAATTAAACTGTAACACATTTGGCGTTATATATGACCGGTGTGTGGAATTATAATGCTTTAATCATGAACGGCCATAATCAAGATATGGTATGTTTTCAGACATCCGACCCGCTGGCATCAGCAGGTCCCTAACCGCATTATTTTTAGACTTATCTAGATAGTTATTATACGCTTCCTGGTATCAACCTTTGTATGGCATGTATACAAATAATTGCAATTGTCGTCCTTTTGTTGTCATACTGAGCTAAAACTTACACTGGGATACCAAACGTTCAAAATGTATCAGTCTACATGATAAAACTCTATGCCAATTATCCGATCTATATGTTGTTTTCTGAGTGTACAGCCTTCAGAAGTAATCCTATCTACTCATCAGCACATAAAGATATGGGTAATATGAGTGTTCATCTAGCATGGGATAACTGTCAGTATTTGGGGTACCTCGTCTTACAAGAATTGTTCAGTCACTTCGAGGGCAAATGAGGTGACACGAGACTCCAGTACCATACTATACAGTGTAAGATACAATCGAAATGTGATGATGAAACAGAACGAACGTGTATAATGTGACGGTTTGATAATGTGCGGACTGGGCAGCAATTTCTATTGGTCAGTGAGATCCATGTATACTTACTTTTAGAACGGTATACATGAGACCCAATGTATCAGTAGCTCCGTTCTTGTAATCACGCCTCGTTGATAGAGGGTAACCAACGATTCGTATCAACATGAGTTATTTGATGAGGTATATATATCCGAATTGGTTAATTGGTTAATTCTGTTATTCGTGGTCGCATTTTGTTACAAATAGCCATAGAGAGTGCCAAGTATGCTTAAATATCGTGTTAGATGTAATATAACCCACACAATTCCCTTATTCTTTTCGCAAAGATAGTCAGACAGCCATCTGCCTTAAACTAATCATGTTCATTGTGAAATAATTTGCACGACATGCCACCGATTTTGAAGAACAAATCTTACTTGAGCGCGAATGAAAGCAAATTTTGTCGATCCTTTCACTCGTGGGTACAATCTGGTTGTCATTTCAATAGAACTGGCCACTGTTACGTGATAGTATTGCAAAATGATATGAATATAATAGGACTATTGGTTTTATAAGACATTGCATTGCGATGGTGGTGTTAATTGCGGCGTGACAGATTTTACAATTTCCATCCATACACCGGCAACCGTTTTGGCACCCATTTTGGGGTTAATATGTCATGTACATGTAGTAACCGACGACGGCATGAAATTATCGTACATACAAATTATATCCACCCACGCTACATTATTGTCTTTACGCATTTCGAGAAGATGACAAAAAGAGGTTTTTGATTAGTTTCGGACTAAACTAATTAAATATTTAATTAAAAATTGGGACAAGGAGGTGCTTTGTGTACCGGTTTCACTTAAATGTTCTAGTCGATGGATCGGGATATGCATATTACATACAATTGTAGCAGCTTATCAACGGCCATTGTGTTAGTTAAGCCATTTTGGCAAGTAATCGTGCGTTCTTACAAATTTTACAATTCCCACCTATTTACCGGCCACCATATAGGCAGCCATCCTGTGTTATTAGGCCAGTTTTTAAACCAAGACGGAACGAAATTACCGTATACACTAATTATCTCCACCCTTAATCCATTATTTTCATTTTTGCATCCCGGAAGAAAACAAAATGCATTTTTAGATTATCTTTTTGGGGAAAAAATCTAAAATTTGTTAAAAAATTGATTCAGGATGTACATTATGCAATATCGTTACTTTAATGCTCGGCTGTGTCGATCGAAACATATATATTAGACAATACCTTAGCAGTCCATCGACGGCCGTTGTGTTAATTTCGCAATTTGGCACATAATCGTGCGTTCTGTGTGCCTTACACCACAGCCTGCCGCCTCTCAGCTTCAAGGGGGAGGGTTGATTTTTCTGCCTTTGATAAAAAATAATGAGACCAAAATCGATAAGTGATATATTATAACATAGCTAATTAGCAGTAGTTTCCCGTGGTATAAACTAATTGGGCATAACCATCTTACTTCTGATTTTATAAGAAACGAAAGACAACGCTTTGCGTGAATCGTCATATTTTTCTCACCCTAAAAATTATTTTACGTCACATGACGTCATAACTGTTATTCCGAGATTCAATGGTTACATGTATTATATTACTCTTGGTATCGCCCCATTCACATGTATCAAAATTGGACGAATATCTCATCTCAAAAGGTGTGAATATACTCTGTCAAATATGTCGGCTTTATTGGAAAAATGACCGATTTTATCGACAGGTGCCTCAATAAAACCACGCGGTGCGAAAAAAGTCCGCCTATCTGACAAAGCCAACATACGGATTCCGAAAGTTAAGTGTTCATGCTAACCAAAAATGTAGGTCTCATAAATTCCCTCTCAAGGCGACACATATGTCCATATTTGCCTAGACTAAAAGGCGAGACGGATCAATCAGAAATGGTCAGACTGGGCCCAACCTTTAATCAAAATGAAGAAGTAAAAATGCAAGCTTGATTTATTCTAAGCCATAGCTTTTATGATTCCATTGATTGTCTAAGACCAAAGAAAAATAGTGTCTGGTTTTGGGTTACAAGCCGATAAAAATAGGGTCGGTAGGTAAGCTTGAAATTTTATTTTTTTAAATTAATTATGACTTTTCATGTGCGTTATTTACTCTGCAAGATTGACATAAAAGTACTTTTGATTATTTTTGTATAAATTTAATATTACACAATACTTTTACTTAGAAATCAACATATTCTGAGAATCTTAAATGTGTTGTTTTTTTTTTATGAAATTTTTGGAGAAAAAAAATAAATAGAATTTCTTGAAAGCCATGAAAAAAACTTTAGTGTTGGGGGTATAAAATATGGAAACCCAAACCACAAATATTGTTTTCTTTGGCCTGAGACATAAATAGTCACCACACCTTCCGATCGAACTTATGCCTCTATGGTCGGCACAGACGCGCTCGTGGCATGCACGGTCAGCTATACTTATGGCTAAACTTTGGGTTTTTTTTCGAGAGCCTGTGTGCGCTTCATAAAATAAAAATATAATGGACAGGTATGTATACTTATCAACGCAGTAACCCTGTACTGTGATTACAGCGTAACCATAAAATAAAAATAAAATGGACAGGTATGTATACTTATCAACACAATAACCCTGTACTGCACTCCGAGCAACAGAAATATCCTTCAAGTCAGAAAATTAAGCTACAAGAAGCGGGTGGTGTGCCTTTGTCACATCCATTGCCCGTTTGAAATCCCCATTTCTCTTACTCAGCGGACATATTTCAATCCCTAACGATGTACCAAGCACGGTTGGCAATGTCTATAGGTACAGAGTGGACCGTAGAGTTGACGTTTTTGCTGCACCGTCATGACATTTCAATCCCTGACGATGCACAAAGCATGGTTGCAATGTCATATAGGTAGAGTTGACGTTTTTGCTGCACCATCAAAAATCAACCAGTTTTCAGTGATTATAACGATTTGTATTATGTCATGATAGTGGCATTGTGTTTTTGTGGCATCCATCGGAGGGGGAGCTCGATTGCTCAGTCGGTTAGAGGTACAACTCCAAGCCGTTTCGCCCTCCAGCGTTGGCGATAATGGTTCAAATCCACATGTTCCATCGTGGACTTTGTAACTCGAAATCGTTATCTGGTGGAGTTGCTAGTTACTCCCCGATGGGCGGTGGTTTGCCGCACATGCTCGACGAGTTTATCAGCCATTGAAATCACTGTTAGATTAGCCATACGTGTGCGGATTTCCTCAACCACTAAACTGGCAATGTCGTGATATGGCTTTAGTTGCCGAAAGCGACATTAAACCCCAATCATTCAATCAATTGTGGTGTGGAATTTATTTTCGGGCACGTATGCCGGGGTGGGTGGGTGGGTGGTCGATGGGACCAACAATCAATTTTTTCTGCAACTCAATTTTTTTTTCCTGCACGTTTTTTGACTGTTTTGGCAATGAGTTGGGCTTAAAACACCTTAGAATAAGAGAAATACTGTAATTCTAACTGCTAAAATGGCTGCAGACAGTTATCGTGTTGTATTTTGTTGCAAATTTTGAAATCCAAGATGGCCGCTGGCAGCCATGTTTTTTTGGCCGAATAACCCCAAAATGACTCGTTCCTATTTACATGTCAATGTTAACATCCATGACAAATAGTATGCACAGAAATTCATATACAACTGTTTGCAGTGGATTTCCCCCCGTAAATCTCTGTTTTAGTGTTAAAATGGGGGTGGGTGACCCCCCCCCCCCCCCCCCCCCCCCCCCGCCCAGTCGAGGAAAAAACACAATATTTTAGTCATATAGCTGGCCGTGCATGCCACGAGACATCTGTGCCGACCAAAGAGGGATACTGTCCAATGATAGGTGCGGTAGTTCTTATGAACATGTATGTTGTTCATGTGTAAATGTTATCAAGAACAAAAGCGATAGTTTTTGCTGAGCACCGAACATAACGAGGCGCTTTAAGAATTGGAAAGAGATAATTGTTTATTGACATCCATCATATTAGTATATGTACATTATTTCAATTATTTATGAAATCTATGATTTTAAACACAATATTATAGTATATAAATATATAAATAGGTATAAGTACATGACTGTTACCAATAGAGTACGATAGTGGCAATGTACACATAATTACTACAGCGGTTTGAAGATATGTCGCACGCTGCCGGCCAGCATGTACCCTTGTGGTACGTGCGTGAAAACGAAATATTGTTGACGGGGTAGTCAGTTATAAATGACATAGATACCAAAAAAGATGAAGTTAATGTAATTTAGCTATTGTCTTATAAAACAGCTATCAGGGTAAAAGTGAGAGTGCGTGTATGGAAAATGCTATGTCACACGCAAATGGCCCAGGTTAATGAAATAAAGCTTCGGTGTTGAAAATAGTTGTGTTGCCGGTTGCAAGCGATTATTCGTCAATTCGGTAAGCAATGTCAATCATAATGTACATTGTGTAAAATACATAGGTATCTCGCGGAAATCATATAAGATGTATGATTATAAACACAATAGTGTGGTTTATATATAGGTTTTAATGCTTGAGGGTTACAAATATAGTGCTGGAAACAGTTGTATTTTTAATCTGGAATTGTTTGTGCCATGCATCGTCACCATGCCTTTCTGTATAATTGTATTTTTTAACAATGTGTTTGTGGAAACTATCACAGGTCCCCAGAACAAGAATTGTCCCCACGGCAATAGTACTTAATCCTATAGAAAGGTATCCAACTTTGCCGGGCCTAATTTTTTTTATATCATTTTTACAAAGTTTTTGTTTTGTTCTGGGGAACTGTGGAAACTATCTGCTCCTGCCACTTAAGTCACATTCTATGTTTGTAGGAATATGTCTAAATAGTGTATGTTACTGCAACCGGGACGGAGACCACAGCTTTAATCACGTCTGCAGAAAACGTGAGTATACATACACATTCGAAACAATTGTTATAGGCCCATTTAATTTTCGGGTCACCGATTATTTGTTTTATAGTGCCTTGATATACGGTTTTAATAACAATCTATGCCATAAAATATGATCAAAATACTATAATTCATCACCATTTGAAACGTCTATGTATCAGAATGGCTCCCAGAATGCAACAGAATTCAAACTAAAAATGTATTTTCAATGGAAGGGGAACAACCCTATATCTTAAGATATAGAATTATTCCCCTTCCATTGAAAATAATGAAACTTGAGCACAGAACACCAAGTTGGTATCTCAACAAAAACATACATGTTCACAGTTTATTACACAGAATAATACAATGTTTTGGAGCTTCGTCTTTCAAATAGTATATAATATAGCATATATTTTATATACAAGTTATTTGGGGTTCGAAAATTAAGTGGGCCTTTAATTGTAATGCGACTAGGGGCTCAGATATACACATGACATTTATTTCCTACCGTTTTCCATGCTATGATATGGAGACAGAAAATGTTTAAGAACAAGCAGTACAACATTTTCTCGCAGCAAATGTCTCATGTTTTTACTTTTAAGTGAAATAAATGCAACATCTGGGTCAGTAATATAACACTTATACATGTTTAATTAATGTAACATCTGGGTCAGTACTATAACACTTATACATGTGTAATTAATGTAACACATGGCCAGTACTATAACAAATCTAAGTGTGTAATTTAAAAGACGGTTACATTTCGTGTACTGTAACCGGAAATACATGTACTACACGTCTCATGTGCCTTCATAGACGTGGCGATAGGGGGTTTGGGGGGGGTGTCTCACCCCCCCCCCCCAACATTTGTCGGCAATATCATACGACTTCCCCGTCGAGAAAATTTGTCGCCCAATGTTTTGAGTTTTTCAAAGAAATGTAACTCTAACATACCCGTTATTTAGTAAAAAATCACCTTTAGGGCGCGTACACATGGCCAGCAAGAAAATATCAGGTATGCCACATGTGACTTACTTGACCAATGAAATAAATAATACCGGAAAATATCCGACGAGGGCAGCGCGCTGATATTTTATCGCCAATTGGTGATATGTGTTCACCTTGATAGGTGGCCATCGGTATCCGTTAACTAATCTCGCGGGGATATGATCGTGACAATTCAAGCGCTCGAGTTTTGATCCATCAATAGTATCGTCTGTTTCAACAAACTACGTATTTCCATTTGTATTGGACGTCAGAACCGCTGATGTATTATATATATACATGTCTATACGTGTGTGCAGAGACGTGGCGACGGGGGTGTGGGGGAGGGGGTGTTTCACCCCCAACTTTGGTCAAAATTTACAACAGTTGGAAATTTCATACCTGCCAAAACATTAGTTGGAAATTTCACACCAACAATAGGTTGAAAATATTCTTGTAGTTTGATTTTCAAAAAAATTCTTGGGGGGGGGGGAGATTAATTTTTTTGGACAAATATTTGCATATTTTCCTATTTTGGTAAAAAATTATGGTCTGAAATGGTTATCAGTTGGAAACTTTCCAACCTCATGCAGTGGGGTGACAGGTTGGATATTTCCAACACTTGGAAAGCTTGTGTCCTGGTCCCTCCCACATGGCCAGTCAAAAGTAAAAAACTGCTAGTTAATTTAAGAAAACAATATTGTCATACATTTGGTCAACATTGTCATTGGAATTGTCATCAGTTGTAAATTTTCCAACCTAAGTGTGGTGTCAGGTTTGAAATTTCCAACTCTAGGAATGCTTGAGGATAGTCTAGATGGTAGGATTTTGCGATTTTCTTGTTAAGATTGCAAAATTTTCGCACACCGGACCGAACCATGGTTTAATATTAGGCCTAAGAGCACTGGTGCAAATGGAATTATGGAAAACTTGTGTTGGTCTGATTCTGATTCAAGGGGGGGGGGAGTGCAGTTGGAATTTCCCAAGGTGGACACCCCAACGGAAACACACTAGCCACGTCCCTGCGTGTATGGGGATACTTTATAATTTGGTACCTCACATGCCTTGACTTAGTTTTACTTTAATTTGGACTCTATGTACGTTTCGAATAAGACATTGTTGGCGGCTCCTCGCACTTCTCGCATGTGGGATGTGGCCCAGAGCCGAACACACCAACGTCTGTATATATGTTGTTTCGTGTGTTCACGAAGAACACACATCCCTACTCCAACGACGAGGGCGCGTTCCTTTCTCGTTAAAATAGGTGGCATTTTAAATTTTCCATAACACTTTATAACTGTATGAATATTCGATATGGACTATAGGTTGTTTGTCCGCAGTAATTCACTTCAACAAACACGACTAACACTAGTCACATTGAGCTCAATCAATGCAATATAACCCGCCGCTTTCTCACGGGCGTAATCTTTGCAGCAAGAAAATATCAGAGTACAATTGTACCTGATATTTTCTTGCAGATATTTTCTTGCAGCTTCATGTGTACGCGCCCTTACTAAATAACGGGCATACCAAAAGAATGACACCACAAAGAGACACGTTTCAAAAACACTATAGGAAAAATCACTTGTAGAGTGGGAGGGCTTGGGGGAGGTGGACGGCACTATCTAACAAACTTCAGCCCAAAATGTTCTTGACGGGGAAGTCGTGTGAGATTGCCCATTTGTCAAAATTTTCAACAGTTGGAAATTTCGTACCTGCCAAAACATTAGTTGGAAATTTCACACCAATAATAGGTTGAACATGTTCTTGTAGTTTGATTTTCAAACAATTTATAGCGGGGAATTAATTGTTTTTTGGACCGATATTTGCATATTTTCCTATTTTTTGTCAAAATTTTGGACTGAAATTGTCATCAGTTGGAAATTTTAAGATTGAGCAGGGAAACATTTAACTGGATGTCGTATACAAAACGATTTCGATACATTTACAATTGAATTGCCGGAGATAACAGACTGATAGAAATATTTCAAGTTAAAAGGGTGCAAATATATATTTCAAGTATATTTTCCAAAGGGTCGGTGTAACTTTTTGAGAAACTCAGATTTAACAACCAAAATTACACTCTATATAGGAAAACATCATACTAGTGGTATAAATTATAATTTGCAGTTACATTAGCTGGAAAAATAGCCATTGTAATGAGTACAACCTATTATTCAGTGTTAATTGTCAAATTCAGTGCCATTTTTCTACCATGGAATCGCGGTAACATTCACGTATAAGGTCTCCGCTGACCGAGTGCACCTCCATACCTGAACCATATATTATTTCTGAGTCCGGAAAACTATATTTGCACCCCATTCGGTTGAAATTCTGCAATGGTTACTCAAGATGTCCAACTGTTAGAAATCTCCAACCGATCGAAAACTTCTCAACTAATTGCCATTTAACTCCATAATTCAATCATCACAAACTTTGGGACGAAGATTATTGTGATGCGCCAACACCCATTGAACGTCCCCTGCATGACATTCCCAATTGTTGAGTATTTTGATGAGAATCGCCCCCCGTCACAACATAATTTATGTGCAAAACCCTTATTTATCAAAGCCAATTTGTCTATGTTTATGAACCCCATTTCAAAATATATCTATCTACGCCCATGCGTAATTTGAACCCATCATCCCAATATGACTACGATTTTATTGACCCGTTGAAACTTCGCACGTCGAGAAAGGGTTAATGCATGAGTGCGCTATACACAAGTTAGACAATTCGAGTACTATAGAATAACAAAAAGATGCAGCGTTGGGGACACTCCAAACACCACAAAAAACCGAGCAGCTTGCTGCTGAAATGAATCCCAGTTACAGAATGGCTCTCCCAGAACATTATATAAAGTCAGCTCACAACGATGTATGGTGTGAAAAAGGGCAATCGCCCTATTGTTAAATTCCAATATCCAATGCAAGGAATTTACAAGAACACAATTGCTCGAGTACTATAGAACACAAGTCTAGCTTTACTAGACTGGGAAATTACCCACTAACGCTGTCCACGTGGAGAAACACGGCTATTGTAAATCTATAGTATAGGCCCCCTGGTCTCTTTCCGTAGCCGTCTGTGCATTTGTCAGGAGTTAGACCACCCACTAGATGATAGGATTTATGCAATTTTTCAGGTTAAAATATCTAAAAATGTTCTCATACCGGGAATATTGGTTTGTGAATATAATATATACGATATTAGTAGGCATGAGCACTGAGGTGCAACGGGGTGCAAATGGAATTATGCAAAACTTGTGTTTGGTCAGATTCTGATTCAAGGGTGGGGGGTGCAGTTGGAATTTTCCAAAGGTTGACACCCCCCCCAAAGGAAACACTCTAGCCACGTCCCTGTGTGCCTGTTTACGGTAAATTATTATTAGTATTACTTAATCTTCGCATAATATCAACAGGTCCTAGTGTTATGAACCTGTGACTTTCATTTGTACAGTATCGTAATTTACACGTATGAAGCTTTATTATCCATCCCTTAACTACCACTATTTCTGATCTGGCATAATCTGGGGAAAAACTCATATTGGAATCCCGAAAGTCATGGACTCCCGAAAGTCATATTGGAATCGAATCGAGTCCAATATGACTTTTATAAAAGTTATCGGGACTTGGTGACGTCATGAAACTGAAAGTCGGAAATGTTAAATTCTACTGAAATTTCCAAATGGATGCTCCGACCCCCCCCCCCCCCCCCATTACTGAATATTTGGACAAAAAATGAGGGATTAACACAACCCAGTCGCCACGTCCCAGGGAAGAGTACCTCCTGTAATTTTACAATAATTTTATTTCCAATATTTGGATAAACATACAGATGGATAATAAAAAAATGCCATTATACAATGTTGTGTACAGTGTGTGTTTTCTTGTACTCGTCCAGGTCGTGATGAAAAGTAATATTGGACTCGACGCTGCGCGTCTCGTCCAACATGACTTTTCCCCACAACCTGGACTCGTACTTATGTTTCTATTGTTCAGACCCCCTACGTTTCGTTACATGCATACCACTTTTATGTAGTCATTCAATTACTTAATTTTCAAGTTGAAATCACACTATTTAATTATTTATAGCATCATATATCACATATTTATTGTGCTGGTGCTTGTGTAGCCCTCATAACTGGCTACGGCAATCAGCAATGCCGAAGCCATTAAATTTTGCTGAAGCAAACTGGGCCATGGCAAATGATTGCCGAAGCCATCAATAATCTGAATTAACCCTTTACCCAACAGAAGGGCCCTGTGCCAATGCATTCTCTTATATATGCGAGTCGACCATAGGTCGCCTCGCATATATAAGAGAATGCATTGGCTTAACACATTAAAAATTATAAAATTGTTAAAGAATATAAGAAAAAATGGTAAAAAGTGTTAAAAAAAGATTTTTTTTTTGGCCAATGCATTCTCTTATATATGCGAGGCGACCTATGGTCGACTCGCATATATAAGAGAATGCATTGGCACAGGGCATAACTGTAACCATCACAGTGTGGTCAATGAGCCGGTTCCAATGATATCCATATTTGTATGGTTCTATTGAGACAGACCGAAGATATTTTAGGCTGTTGAAGCTTTATTTGGCCGGTTTTGGCCGTTTTGTTGGGTAAAGGGTTAAGAGGGCTGTTCGTGGTTACTGAGTAAGCCGACTTCCCACTCTCCAATATATGTGTTGACGTTACTCGGTCGTTCGGAAACACGACCAAGACTAAAATCACTAAATAACCAACATTAATACGGCTTTTCCCACCAGGTATCCAAGGAATTCCATTGTTGAAATGTTTGCGTGGCAACATGTTTCGTTAAATGAATGTAATTTTTATTGAAATTACACAAAAACGCAACACTCGAAACGAATCACAGGGAGTAACTGACACCCCCCCCCCCCCCCCCCCCAATGTGAACCGTGATGTTTTTGTTTTATCTATAGTAACCATATAGCGTTGGATTTGGCTTTTGCCATGTCGATATGTGCATTCAGGGGGGCAAGATGAAATCCATAGTATTTATAGCTTTTGAGACACAAAGTACTGTACCAGCAAATTCGCCTAATTCAGAGCACAAAAGTTATCAATACGAAACAGTGAATAGTAACTCACACACGAAGATATGTAATATAAAACATTTCAGTAGATTTTCAATAATTTATCCAAATTGAAGCAATACACGATTTTCAGCAATTTTGGCCAAACTGGGAGGGGGTACTGTACTTCACATCTATGCTGAGCCATTATCTTTGTCATAGGTCCCATCAAGCATGTTTTAATTTCGACAGACATTGTAGGTGTAAAATTAGTCTTTGAATTATTCCCCTTGGTTAGCAAACACAAAACGGTCAATTTTACCCATTTTGACTTAATTTGACAATTTTCAACTCAAAAACATACCATAACATATCGGATGTCAGTAAATAAGCCTCATCCACCCGACAGAGCTATGTCAGATCTTAGAAATATTTGAAATAGAAAAAAAGTTATCGTATCAATTTGAAAAAAATGTCTTGCAAGGGCAGATGACATAATTCAGGGGAGCGAAATCGGCTATTTTCCTGTAACCAATAACACAGAGTTGGCCTTCACTGAATACGAAAATTCTGCTGCGTATCAAATTTTTTCACTTTTTTGTGAACTTATTAAACCTTCAACCCAGTAATGACACATTTATCACATGTAGGCTACACTGGCTGTTACTTATTTTTCTATTTTTCAGACCCCTACAACCCAATAAATCGTGTACTGTTATAATCAATATTAATCGATATAAGAATTTCCGGACAGGGGTCTTCGATTCATATCTAATAGTTTATACCCCGGTAGCTATATAATACATGTTTACAAAGAGATATACTATCTGTAAATGTCCACTTAATTTTCGAACCCCCCGATAATTTTATATATAATATATGCCATATTACATGTATATACCATTTGAAAGAGCTAGGAACTTATTATGAACTTATTCAGTGTAATAAACTGTGAACATGTTATTTTTATTGAAATACCGACTTGTGTTCTGTGCTAAAGTTTCGTTGTTTTTAATGGAAGGAGTTATTCCCCTTCCATTGAAAATACATTTTTAGTTAGAATTATGTTGCATTCTGGGAGCCATAACATGGGGAATCTGATTTCACCTGTTTTCTAGTTCTCTATGGGCATCGTATGAGACACAGAGGTTTCACATGGTGACGAATTATAATATTTTAATAATAATTTATTATATGGCATATATTGTTATTAAAACCGTATATCAATGCACTATAAATATCTTAGGATATAGTGTTATTCCCCTTCCATTGAAAATAATGAAACTTTAGCTCAGTCGGTGTATCAACAAAAACAACATGTTCACAGTTTATTACACCGAATACGTTGATAATACAATGTTTTGGAGCGTCCTCTTTCAAATGGTATATAACATGGCATATATTTCCTATAAAATTATCCGGGGCTCGAAAATTAAATGGGCCTTTAAATTAATAATAATTTTTTTTTATATAGCGTAAGGATATAGTATCAATGTATATACAAAGGACTTAAGTGTTTTGTTGTTACCATAGATATTCGTCTTTAATTTCAGCTAAACTTGACGAGTTCTGCGTTTTCGATTCCGACTGTGACGAAGTTCCTCACAGCGTATGCCTCAAGGAGAAGTGTACCTGTCTGAATAATTACGCTGGCTACTCATTCCGGTATGGAAGTGTATGTAAACGTAAGTACATGTTTACATGCATGCACCTCGCCTGGGAGTTCCTCACATATTTCATTTGGTATAGGGTTTTGCTTATTGGGTTTTATTTGTTCAGCCTCTTGTTCATATCACGACGTTGTCCGTTTTACTGCTGGAGGAAAGACCGCGTTAATTTCACCGAGAAATAATAATAATAATAATATTTATATAGCGCCTATCCCCATGACGGGGCCCTAAGCGCTTTACACATTATATAAATACACAACAAATGCACATGCAAAATAATCAATAGATATATGGAATTATATAAAATCAGTTTTTGTTGTTAGTTTTCTTTGAGCCGAGGTATCGTCGTCAGAATATGAGTTTTCAATGAAGATCGAAAATATGTAAGCAAACAGGATTGCTGCAGTTCATTTGGTAGAGAGGTCCATATGTCGGGACAGGCTGCAGAGAAAGCTCTGTCACCGATAGTCATAAGATTGGCACCTTGTGGACAGAGTAAGGACGATTCACCTGAACGAAGAGTTCGTGGGCGAGTGTATGGATATATCAGACTGTTAATGTATTCGAGAAGGGAATCTGAGACGGCGCGGAAACCACCTGTTGCTATTTTGAATTGTATCCGATCTTAGATATAGGTAGCCAGTGAAGGTCGGCGTGCGTGGTTGTTACGGTAAAGCCTTTCCTTCTTCGGAGTACAATTCTGGCGGCGTTGAAGTCTGCTGATTTGCGAATCAGGGAGCCGGAACAATAGAATGTTGTAGACGACTCGTAACGAACGAAGCCATTAGCAACAGAGATATTTGCGGACCTGTTAAACCCTCGACTTATGTTCTCAGTTGACTCTAGCTCCCATGCTTGCCACTTTATCCGGTGGGGGGGGGGGGGGGTTCGGAAAAACTTTGTTCCTTTCGACCCTTGTTGGGACCCACCCACCCCCATTCAATGGGCTACAGGCTAAACTGTTTGTCTGATCATCATGAAATTTTTCATTTATGTTAATATTGACATTCTAAGGTGTGTTAAGCCAAACTCATTGCAAAAACAGTCAAAAAGACATGCAGGAAAAAAAATTTGAGTTGCGGAAAAAATTATTCATTGCTCCCATCCACCTCCCACCCACCCTGGCATACGTGCCCGGGGAAAATCGCCCCCCCGCTTTATCCAGCTCAATGTTTCAGACACATCTAGGGACTAAACAATTGTTTGAGAATCTGCTAGTTTTTTATCATCAATTTATAATAAACGAATATAGAGAATACCTACTGTTGTTGTTTGAATGCCGAAATATCTCATGATTAATTAGCGTCAGCAAGCCGCGAGGGAAAATTCGAAAAGTTGAAATTGGCACGTACAGTAATGCCTTAAGTAATCGACTCCTTAAACACAGCAGAATTATGGGTAATTTTTCAGGATTTAGTCGGAAATATGGTTTGTTGCCATTAATCGAAAAGCTCTCCCCGAGACCTTTCCGATAAATGGCAACAAGCCATATTTCCGACTAAATCCTGAAAAGTTACCCATAATTCTGCTGTGTTCAAGGAGTCGATTGCTTAGGGCTTTACTGTACCCTTTCGCTCAAACATATAGTTACCGCTTGATCAAGTGCACGTACGTGGCATATTATATTTGTCTATTTTTATTGGCAAGCGGACTGTATGCACGCACTGAATACGCACACATTGGCAGCTCGTGTGTTCCTGGTAATTGTTAGTTTCACGCTACAGTGAAACAAGAAAACCATAGTCAGAAATGGTAACGCGCTCAAGATCATATATTATATACCCATGATTGTAATTATTGAATATAAAATATATTGGTTTCGCGAATGACCAACTCAGAATTCCGTTAAAATAACAATAACAACCAGCACCTAATTAGCGAACCGGCGGCCGACTCCGCCGTCCCCGACCACAACCCCCAGTGGGCTGCAGAACGAAAAAAACACCCATGGTTAATGTCAGCGCCCACAGCTCTCTAGAATCTCCAGGACAGTATTCACGCGGCGCGCGTAATAAAAATAGTTGCAATGAAATAATTACGCCACATGGTGGTGTAAGTTGTTTCGGAGATTTTGATATTGTGTGGTGGACTGGACGAATGTATTCTTGGAGATTTGTTTTTGTACCTTACTCAATCGTACCGATAGAATCAAGTAATAATAATAATAATAATATATAGCATTTGTATAGCGCTTCATCCCTGGTGTAGCTCGAAGCGCTTGGGACTCTATATGCAGGTTATATACATGTACAGACATTAGAATATTTACTATCAATGGATACGGAGAAAGATGCAATGTTGCTATCTACGGCTAGTTGTGTGCGGGTAAATATTGAACAGGTGCGTCTTAAGTCGTTGCTTGAAGATGTCGATAGAGTGCGAACGACGAATGTCGAGAGGGATGGAGTTCCTGACACTTGGTGCGGCGTGTGTAAACAGTCGACGTTCAATTTTTTTTATATTTACCCATGTGAACAGCCAGAAGCTGTTTTTCCTTTGAACGGAGGTTATCACGGCCTGGTACATACAACGTAAGAATGTCCGAGATATATGCTGGTGCAGATGAATTAAAGTAACGATAGCAGAACGTTGCTAACTTGAAATCAATTCGCGCGCGCACTGGGAGCCAATGTTGGTTTTTCAAAATTGGAGAGACATGGGTTGATTTCGGAACACGCACTACAATCCTCGCGGCTTGTAGATGCTGAAATTGTAAAGTTAACGCCACCGGTGTATAATATGTTTTTGAAAATATGATAAATCGTATCGATAGAGTCAGGACAGGCTGAAATTGTAAACTTAAAGTCACCGGTGTAATAATATGTTGATGAAAATATAAATAATCTGATAGCCTGAAAATAATATATAACCCACTGGGAGCCCCTGGTGTAGTGAAGTGAATTGTGGGTAATGTTATGCCTGTTCTATTGTGATAACCGCCATCTTTTATTTTCTGGAATTATCGGCGTGTGCTATGAAAATGTCACCAAAATTTCTCTACTCGATTCTCTTAAAATGCACCATAAACGGTCAAATTATTTTGATAATTCTATCTAAATACATCTTAGCTACTATTCGGATCTGCTGTCCCGGTCGAAAACGGTTTAGTATGACCAAAACGGCTATTGACAAAAGTTTTTTATAAAATAGCGTACTCGATTACCCGTAGTACGGCCGTACACCCTGTAATTTTTTATCGAAAACAAATTCAATTTCTTCCATCTAAAACATAATTACGCGCTGGACTCTGTCATTTTAAGAATATATAAGTATTACACAGAGACACACGAAGTCTCAACTCAAAATTTTGAAAAATGACAGTTTTATCGACATAAATCGATTTGTATGGCAGATCCCATGTTAAATAAATTTTAGGGCCCTGCAAATGTTTTCTGAGCTGTTCCATATTGGGCACCAGAGTCCATATTTGACCGGTTCTACCTGATAATTGTGCGACAGTACAGTCGCGTTACTTTATACGTCAACATTGGTCATTATCACTCGACAAATTTATTTCGGTCTATCGTATCAACCCCTATTTCTCCCGCGTAGCCTGACTAAGTGTCAACATTGGTATTTATCGCTCCACTAATTTGTATCGTTTCATTGGTATGAATTCCATATCCAATTATCCACATATAACCAACCCAACCTCTAATCCCGGTCCAATTTTTTTTTTCATCGCTAGAGTCACGTTACGTAATATTTTATCGCGTGATACTTGTACTTATATGTCTATGGTATTACTATAGTATACCGTATACGTACATCAATTGCTATTCCTTTCTATATAATTCTGGTGCCATCTATAGAGATAGAGATAATTTCAGACCCCCCCCCCCCAATTTTATATCATTGCTGCTTTAGTACAGTCGCGATGCATCACATGGCAACATCGCTCCACTAATTTATGTCAGTTCATCGGTACGAACCCCTTTTTCCCCGAGTCCATATAACCAACACAACATCTTATCCCGGCCTAAATTTTTATTTTTATTTTCATCGGTATAGTTGTGTTACATACATATTTTTATCATTTGATTCTAATTTGTATTGCACCACTATAGCAGTCCATAAATGACTATTCTGGCACTATATAGAGATGACTAAGATTCTGACCCCCCCCCCCCTATTTTATAGCCTTGTTGCAACAGTAGAGTTGAGATCATGCATAATATGTTAACATTGGTCGTTATCGCTCTACAAATTTATATCGGTTCAACCCTTAGTTCCCTGTATCGCCCACCCCTCCCTCAATTTATTTTTTCATTTGTATTATAGTCTCGTTACGTACACATTATATCTCTTGTAACATTTGCTTCAACGCGCCGAGTTCAGCTGCAGACAATACAAAACTGACAACATTTTGAAATGTAAGCAGGCTTCAAACTCATCTTATCCAAGAAAAACTCTGGCTACATCAGAAATTTGTGTATAAGGTGTACTCGCATCTGTTGCGTTAAAAACCAAAGATCCCAAGTCAAGGTCCAAAATCTCCAACACACTGATGTGAGGTTTAACTCCATCTATATACAGTAATGTCCAAAGTAATTGACCACTTAACCATAGCAGAATTATGGGTAATTTTTAAAGATTTAAGATTTAAGATTTTAAATCCTGAAAAATTACCCATAATTCTGCTGTGGTTAATTGGTCAATTACTTTAGGCATTACTGTAGCCCATATAAGGATGTGAGGTCTAATGATAACTCCATCTGCATACAGTAATGTCCAAAGTAATTGACCACTTAACCACCGCAGAATTATGGCGTCCAATATGGTCTACCTAATTCTGCTCCAAAAACATGTATATTGAATATATGGATGTTTATTGGGGGGGAAACCGATTATTTCAATGATATTTTCATTAACTGGGATGCAAAACCTGACCAACGGGAGCGCGCTTCGCGCGCGACTGTTTCTTAAGCATATGTGCATATTTAATAAGCCAACAATTGGAATCACAACAGAGAAGATTGGCGGGGTTCCCTTGCGCTTACGCGATGTGTCCATCAAAACATATTTAGACATCTCAAGACACGTAAGACCCAATAACTTAATATACAGAATAGATACATCTATTGCCTGAGTGAATAATATTTATATTTGTTACAATGAGGTCAAATAGTTGCGAAGCCAGCACCACAATTCTTTCCCTCCATAGTAAATCTTAAAACAACTTCTAAAGAATTATGTATTTACCTTATATTTGGTATGGAGCATCCTTGGTTTACTGGAGTTCAGATGTGTTAACATCACGTCACCAAGTCAATTACTTGCGAAGCCACAGCCATAACTATTTCCCTCCATAGTAATTATCAAAACAACTTCTTAAGAACAATTGACCAGGTCAGTCGCGCAATTATTGGGAGAGCCATGGTCAATCATTTTTTTTAACCAAATTTTACATTTAAATTATTGCCTTATTTAACCAAAAAACAATTTAAATGAGAAAATTAACTTTTACTACATGCTAAATTTTATCTTTTAATTATTTCATTTAAATTTTAGATTAAAATTTAAAAATATACAGTCCCAGTATTTACAGTATACTAAATCCAAGTCTTTATAATCTGTTGAGTGACCCCACAGTCATTTACTTGCTTTGTTAGTAATAATTTGAAGGATTACTTGTTTAAACGCAATTGTTATCAAAATATTTTTTGTATTTTTTATTATTTCTATTTATATGTAATATTATAATCTTGGTGGCGTTACCATTTCTGACTATGGTTTTCTTGTATTTCACTGTTGATTGGAAGAGATGGATACGATGATCTACGTTTCGCCAATTGTCCGTTTTTTTATAGTCAAGCAAGTCTGAGTTTATTGTGCCTGTCATTTGCAGAATGAGGTCCCTAGAGGGTGAATTTAGTGACGCTTTCCCGCACAGAGGGCTAGCATCACTAAATTCACCATATGGGGGGGGGGCGTCATTCCGCATGACATCATTACTATGGGAGACATAGACTCAGATTGAGGTTCCCAAATGGTGAATATTGTGATGAACACCCATTGGGGACATCGATTATGCAGAGTGTCGTCTGCCATTTTGGGGATATAGATACACTAAACTAAAAATAAATAGAATGTTTGTGAAGAACTTTCTATAGAAATTTGACAATAAAGAAACTTTCCAGAGAAGATGATGTCTAAGCAGAATGAGGTCCACAAAGGGTGAATTTAGTTATGCTAGCCCGCTATGCTTGTTAGCGTCACTAAATTCACCCTCTGGGGACCTCATTCTGCAAATGACAGGCACACTAAACTCAGACTTGAGCAAGCATGTCATAAAATATGTTTATGTGCAGTGTGGTTCACTCAACTGAAATTATTCAACAGTATTAGAGATGGTGGTCAGCTGGGATTTGGTTGTGTGGTTGTGAATATATGAGCTAGATCTCAGCCCAGTTGGCATAGCATGAATATTCTCAATTATAGTAAATTTATTTGTGGCTGGTTGTATTTCTAAATGAAAATAATTAGCAATTTGGTTTGAAACAAGAAAAATGATAACAATGATATTTAAAATGCACTCCGTGATAAGTAATATTTTTGCAAAAATTCCTTGTAAGTTCTAACTGAATGCTAGTTCTTAAATATGGTTAACCGCATGTACACAATTTCTACAATAAATTTTAGATTGATTTTGATAAAATAAAACAAACCCATGACAGAATATCAATATTAATGTGCGTCCAGTGGCCTATACTGTAGAATACAATTTTGTGTAATATCAGCGTTGATTTGTGATTTACTAATTATTTTGTAATACATATTTTGTGTTATATAGTTTTCGACTGTATTTCTATCAGTGTATTTCTTTCATTGTAGATTGAAACTTAACATATGCCCAAAAAACTCTTTATATGCAAAATACATTGACATGTAATGACTTATATTATCTTTTTGGCGAATCATCTATATACCGGGATTCACTTGACCGGAAAATCTTTGCATTTGGTGGAGAAAAAGGGGGCCTGAAAGTTTCATCTGTTCATGTTTTCATAGTACTCGAACGCTACAGCTTTGTAATATGTAAAAATTCGCAATACGGAATGATAAAGTATTGGCTAAGCGGGTTATATAGTACAGCAATAATACCATTTTTGTGAAAATTCAATATTAGATTACAAATGCACAGTCTACATTATTGATTTTTTTTCACGACGATTATCCGTGCGGAAAATGGTGAGTGCGATTAGCTGGGTACATGTTCTTTGTAATGCGGTCACGGAATCTCAATTGTTAACCCATTGAGATGGTTTACGCTCAATGGATTTGAAAGGAGATAGCCATATCAGCGGCCTAGATTTTAATTATGAATGGAATTCAAGAGTTACAGTTGTCGGGCTTGGGCTCAAAACGTATATATATAAACGATCTTTGTGCGAAGGTACACGGATACGCGGTGAATCGGGAGTGGTGGCATTTCGTGTTGAAACAGTTACTAATAATTTCAGGCTAAGTTGCGTTAAGAATCAGTGGACCCCAAATATTTACCATGTCATTATGTAACATATTTGAACCGCATGGCATTTGTGTTCTCTAGAAGTTTGCGTTCACCTTGTGGTCTAAACAATTTAATTCGGCCAATAGTGCCGCACAGAATGTTCCATGAGTGAATTTTTAGAAAAAATCGGGGTCGCCCGATCCATAACTTACCAATGTAGTAGTGCGTGTTGGTTATAACCAAATGTCATATGTTTACCTAAATTCAGCCGCTTAGTTGGGTATAAATGGAAGGTACTGAGAATTAGGTGTAGTTTAAGTAGATGGTGCTATATATATGTTTTAAAATCGAGGTTGGGTGTCCCCGGATACCCTGGACGAGGGAGTGTTGGTCCACATTGGAATTTCCAAATGAGCACCCATCCTTTACACAGGTCGAAAATACCAAGTCCGAGAACAGCCATCGCACCCCCATCATGGGTTGAATTTTTTCAGCTGCATGTTACCTCAAACTTTTCAACTATTAAGGTCTAGATGTTCTCACTAATATTTCAGCCAGACAAAGATAGCTAGACAAATTAGGTTACATCCTTGGTAATATTGCTAAATAAAGTCGATGTGGCCATTTGAACGGCAACCGATGTGTGTGTTTGCCGACCTTGTTCGACAAACCGTTAATAAACATGTAACATAAAACATCTGAAAATGGTAAGTATTCCACACGATACTGAAAAAATTACTTTTCATCGTGCGCAATTGTGGTCAAAATAACCCAAGTATCGGAAACTATAGTCGCACATAATGTACCTTTATTCATCAACTAAATCACTCACCAACTGACACAAATAGACATTGCCATATCATTCGCATATATCATTAGAGTAATTTCCCTTGACAAAATCACAAATGTTTAGATGTGCGTTCAACGAACGGTGGTCGATAGTACTCGATTTGCCGTCTTTTTGTGATTTACAAGAAATCGCGTTCGCTGTTAGATTACAGTGGTCCATAGTACTCGACACCTTCTGTACGGCTCAAATAAGCCTGCTATTACACAAATTGTATTCTATAGTATAGGCCCCAGTCTTAGAATTGTATAATGCCTATATGCCTTCTATGTTAGTTGGGATGTCAAGCCTTTCCAGTCGTTTGTCGTAAGCATGATATTGTAGTCCTGCAGGGGTCAATACTATGAAACTTTTTCTTTGTAAGAATCTACAATTGTTTGTAAGAAATAACAATTTATCATTCCGCCAATACTATGAACCTACGATTACAAACATAAATCACAAATAGTACGTGTTCTTTGTATTTACAAATATCTCCAATCACAAAGAATGTTCGAGTACTATGAAACATATTTTTTCAGTTTTCGCACCCTAAACCCGGATAATATATCCATCTATGATACGCAGGGACGTGGCGACAAGGGGTCGGTTCACCCCCTCGTGAAAATATTTTGTCAGCTGGAAATCTCAAGTACAACCCACAGAGACGTCGCGACAATGGGGTTGTGTTATGTTTCTCGCCCCAAACATTTTATCAACACGTTCAACAGCTGGAAATTTGATACCTGAAATAACATGAATTGGAAATTTTACAACAATAGGTTGAACTTGTTCTGTTATATTGTTTTTCCAACAATTTATTAGGGGGTATGTGTTTGTTTTAGACCAACATTTGCATGTTTACCTCCTTTGGATTGAGATGGCCTATATTTAGAAATTGTCAAACCTTAGGGGGTGTCAGCTTGGATGTGAGGTAGCAGTATGTGTTCCTTGTAACTACTGAAATTACCCTATTTATTGAAAGTTACAACGTTAAGGAACTTGTCTAGAATGTCAAAATAGGGTGTCAAACATAAATTGTCGATTTTCACACCCTTAAACCGGAGCATATAACCATCTGATTCGCAGGGATGTAGCGCCCCGTTATGAAAATGTGTTATCAATGGAAATCTCATAAACAGGGACATGGCGATAGTGGTCTTGGGAACACGATGCCTGGCACATTACACCCTAGTAATTTTGATTAATGTTATGCCTCAGTCATGTTGGCTGAACTAAGTCAGTCATCCTGAGGAAAAACGTTCGACTAACAGATGTTAGTCATATTGACTAACTTTTGTTATCAGCGCAGAAAAATTAAAATAATTTCCTCTTGATATACGATTCCGTCACTATGTGGAATTTATAGGCATTTTTTTTATTCAAAGGGTGCATATGGAAATTATAGGATGGACACCCCATCGCCAAACTGAGCCCATATAGCCACGTCCCTATCTAGATATATCATAAGATATCGGAGCAGTTTGAAATTATAAAATGACCACCACTCCTATTGGTTTGGTTTGGTTTATTATGGTTTATCGTCGTTCTAGCCGCTAGGCCACACACGACGTTGTCAATTTTACAGGTGGAGGTAAGACCACGCAGAGGCTTGATTTCACCGAGAAATCGTCCCACTGCGTGTAGAAACCACCGACCCCCGGAAAGCAACTGACAAACTTGCCCAGACACACGATTCCGGTCACCCTCCCTATGACGGGGTTAGAACCAGCTTCGTCATCGCTGGACGCCCTGTGACGGTGTAATTCACTTGGCACTCTACCGACTGGACCGCCGGGCCCCCACCACTCCTATAACCGAAACCATTAGCACGTCCCTGCTTCGATACACCCCCCCCCCCGATAAAATGGAGCCACGTTACTGCCTCGATTTGTTATGATAATATATATAATGCTATACCATCAAAATAATATTTAGTTTTCACAAACAGAATGGTTGTAAATTTGTAATTTGTTAAAACAATGATACCAAATTGGTTGTAGTACTCGATATTACACTGACTTGTACTTACATACACACACAACGAACGAACAGTTTATTTGTTAACTTTGCGCAGAGAAGTGGTCATCAACTTAGCAACCCGTGAACCGATTGGATAGCTCTGATAAGCGATCACCTCTTAAGTTATGTATAGGATATTCCCCGAGCTGTCGGGCATTCGGAGAAATAATTCACCGAGGCGAAGCCGAGGTGGTTATTTGGACGAATGGCCGACAGCGAGGGGAATATCTGGCTTAATCCTCAGTATTTAAAGAATAACAAGACGAAATTTAATTTTACCTATACTATTACTTTGAAATTTGTCAATGACATTACAATGTATGATATATTCAACTAAAAGTCAATAAAAGTTTTAACAAAAAATGTGAACATGACCATTAAACAATTTCCGAATCTGTCAGACAAATAAAGATTTGTACGCAAATTCAGTTGCCACTTTAAATAGTGATCTGGAGATTTGGAATTAAAATTGTCATTAAAAATGTGTCAATCGCCACACCCCCCCCCCCCCCCCCCACGCCCCATGAAATATGGCCAATCCTGCTATATATCCTACTTAGCTGTGCATTTATAAACCAATATGAACACAATATTTATGACTCACATTATGTTATATCTCAGATAACACATGGGCGGAAGTCTAATTGACACCAGTGCATATGTGCATGGACACCTTCCAGTTACAACAAACATTTAATTTGCTTGGCCTGATACTGCTCGTCCTCGCTGCATTGTCACAAATCAAAATTGTCGCATTGAGTTGGTATGCACTGAGCCGCGTTGACAATCCAGTTATGATGAGTGGTTATCGGGATATCAGTTATAGGTAGCCCCAAACATGATATTGCCTTTGTCGCCAATTAGCTTACCCCACGCTTTAATCTAATTAATTAACACGTCGTTCTCGGGCGCATTTGGAAATTGAATGTGAGAAGAGTGAATTTTGTCAGTAAAACGTGACGTGACCAAACTCCGCATTCGAACAGACAATGAAGTAATTTTCTAAACTTTCTGTGTCGACGTTATCTAAATGGATATTACATAGTTATATGTTATCAGCATGGCGTTCATTTTGTAAGCGAAATAAACATCACAAGCACCCGGAGGTAAATGACAATCCAGCCGATGATCAAACTGATGTTTTCCGTTAATATTGGAATAAAAAAAATCTTTCGATGAGTCGTTTTCGTATTGTACTGTTTATCTGATTTATTTCCATGAATTCGAAGTTGGATTTACAAGGAGTTCTTGACCAACGTAAGTTATCGAATGAGGTTTATTTACTATAAATATATACTGATATAGTAGTCGTTACCTGTATAAACCGATCTTCAATTTCAGCATTTTGACATCAAATTCTTAACATTTTATTAAAATCCATGTAATCAACGTAACTAATCCACTTAAGTTATAGTGTGGTGTACCCGACACTACGAACTGATTTGGATTATCAACATTTAAATATTTAGCATTTACCAGAAAATTATATCGTGCGAGTGATTCCGAAGGCTCCACCTTCGTAAGTTTTTCATTATTAGAACAAGTCTCAAATACAATGCAAATGTGTCGTTAAAGATACGGGCGGCGTTGGCGGTGGGTATGCTGTTAAAATATTCCCATCCGTCAAAAACCGCCATAAATAGTGAAATATAGACAGACTTTGTTCTTATAGCAATCAGAAATATGACATAAGCAGTATATTATTGTCGATTTCTTCCCCTTTGGCATGTAAACAAAAGTAAAACATGTTACGTTTTCTGGCTTTTGTTTAGATCCGGATATGGTAAACATAAAGAGCGTTATTTATTACTGTTTTTCCTGATATGGAAATAATAAAGAGCGTTTATATCATTGTGTATGAATAACCTATCGAATTGCTCTGTGTTATGTAAGCAGAGCACAACTTGTGTTTACGCTCTTTATTCATACCACACCAGGAATGTATTAACAAGGAACGCTCTTTATTGTTCAATGCCAAAGAAGTTGGGGAACCGAACTTTCTCAATTCAATCTCTTGAACTAGGCTATGTGCGGCATACAGAGGTCTTATACGAATATAACAAACGCGAGCATAATTTAGACATTCAAACCACTTATTCCCATAATCACACTGGTAACTTAAATAATAAATCTAATCAATATATTGTTTGTTCGCAACCAAATTACGACACTGACTTAGCATATGTGGCGTTGAGCAATGCATTTGCTATGCATATTGTCCAAACTCACACAAGAGCAGACTTCAATTTTAGCTTGTACATTGTTTTAATTCGTTGTGGAACTCACGGTACTATTTGTTAACAGCATCAGTTTGCCCTACCATCATCAGAGCAATTCAGCAGGACCCAACCGCATCATAGCAGATAGGATAGGATAGGATAATTTTATTTATAATACACATATTAATAGTACAATAAATTAACACATAACTAGATCATAATTCAGTATATTGCTGGACCACTTGACCAGGGGTGATATATATTTTTCTAGTCCGAATTGCCTAACATTGTTGTTATTACATTAAACAAATTCCACCCACCGTCTTTCTTAGTATCCCTATGATCATTATAATCACCTAAGACTGTTCACTTTCTTATTTGATTGATTGATTGATTGGTCACACCAATTTTACATTCCGGCGTGTCAGCAAGTGGAGAACACAGCAAACAATGACTTGCGATTGTTATGACAATACCTGGGGAATATTTTAATATTCCACAGTTATTGTTAAAATAATGCACACTTATTGTTTAAATAATCCACAGCTATTGTTACCAGTGGGCAATCGGCTGGATATTGTGCAAGGGAGAACAATAGAAAATATGGCGACTGTGGATTAAGATTGGTTATTTCTTTTGTAACTTTGGCTTGCCGTGATTCAATATATTGTGAATCACTCACATGCAAAGGTTTGCCCGTAAGCAATCTACAATAATCAACAGTAGATCTTTGTGAAATTTGCGAGATTTTGTTAGCTCATCGTTTTATAGTACCGGCGTTATCACTAATCACAATATGGTAGACGCATTGTAACTTCCCCATATAAATTGTTGTCAGTTACTTTAGCTCTATATTCATGTCCGTCTAATTTGAACTGGTATTCAGATAACACTGATAACGGGTGCATGGGAGCAGAGTGGTGAGTTAGTTATTTCTAAGTTTTACAGCTGCGTTTTAGGGGTTTCACCTCTCGGCCAGTCTAAGGTATTACAATAATACGGCTAAATTTTCCCTGTACTATGAAACCACTGTGATAGTTAACACAAATTTGTAATTACAAATTTATAAATACAATTTGTATTTACAGGTATAAAATTGTTCATAGTATTGACCCCTGGTACTAATTTGGTCCCCTCTTCCCTGTAAAATTGTAAATGTTCTCTAAATTGTCTTTTCTAAGTGGGGTTTCCGACTGTTTATACATGTATTCCAAGCATGGTCTAACCATCGTTTAATTTGCATATGTTTGTTTTCTTCTTGCACAATCATGTTGACAAAATATATCCCTTGCTGTTCTTCCAGTTCGTAATGAAGATCAAATGTAGTAATCTATCTGACGTTCATCGCCACACATTTTCCAGGTGGAAGCGTCATAGCCACTAATCTGATTATACTTACAAATAATCATGGTCTTTATGTTGGGCTTCTTGTATTTTGTTAAAAAAAACGTTGGTGTCTTCTACTAATCATAATAAATGACGAACATGATAGGTCCAAGCACCTAACATGACAGGTCATTGTGGTACTCCACTTGTAACGTCATGACTGTCCTCACTGTTGGGCAATGTGTACTCAAGTGTTGTTGCTGCTGTTGTTGTTCTTGTTGTTGTTTTGTTGTTGTTTTGTTTTGTTTTGTAGTTGAGAAATTATAAGACGATGGCAAACATGAGGATGATTGCGATACTGTTGATTATAATGATGACGAGGTATATATGACGATGACATTGCTAGATGTTTTTGTTGATTATGATGTTCGCGATGACGATATCGATGCACATAATGATAGTGTTGACGATGATGAACATGATTAATGTAATGACGGTGATGATGATGGTGATGATGATGATGACGACGAGGTATAATGTTGTTGATGTTGATAAGTGATGATGAACGAATAGGCGCAGAGCGGGAGGTCGCTGTACATATCGTGTACATAACATTACCTTCCTTCTATCATTTTTTGACAATAATTGTATATACACTATTTTCTCAATATCCTGTAATGTGTGTATGGATCAGAGAATAAAGCATATATATATGCAATAATCTATAATATTTGTTTTCAGTGAATGGAGAAACCAGAGTGGGTGACACTTGCTCAAACCACGATGATTGTTCTGGTAGCAACGTGTGTATGCAGTGTCCTGAACATCGAGCTAGCGGCAGGCTCACATGCGTGCTGTCCGAAGTCAGCGGTGAGTCTTCTATTCATGCTTGTACCGTTTTTATCTGTCGCGTATGTGTTTTAAAGACATGTTATGGACTTGTTCGGGTGCGTGAAATTGATCAGTTAGTACTTATGTGCTATGCCAACCTGGGGAATGTAGCATTCTGCTAACATCGCCGAAAATTTCAAAGAAATCGACCATACCACTCCATAGAAAACATCGTCTGAACTACGCCCAATTGTAAATATTTACATCTCGATTTGGGACGCAACTATCGACGACAATCTAACACAAATGATTTCGCCATCGATAGCCATTACATTTAATTAATATATAATGACAGTGTGTATCGTCAATTTTGATTAATATTCGTAACAAATAACTACTTTGAACAAGATTATTCTCAATTTCTATTTGATCACCCTACCAGAGTGTTTCTCATCACTTTAACCCTTTACCCAACAAACCGGCCAAAACCGGCCAAATAAAGCTTCAACAGCCTAAAATATCTTCGGTCTGTCTCAATAGAACCATACAAATATGGATATCATTGGAACCGGCTCCTTGACCACATTGTGATAGTTACAGTTATGCCCTGTGCCAATGCATTCTCGTATATATGCGAGTCGACCATAGGTCGCCTCGCATATATAAGAGAATGCATTGGCCTAAAACAAATCTTTTTTTAACACTTTTTACCATTTTTTCTTACATTCTTTAACAATTTTATAATTTTTAATGTGTTAAGCCAATGCATTCTCTTATATATGCGAGGCGACCTATGGTCGACTCGCATATATAAGAGAATGCATTGGCACAGGGCCCTTCTGTTGGGTAAAGGGTTAACAAAGAAGTTTAGCGATTGTACTAAATTTCATTATATATAGACACGTATGTCAAACGTTATAACAAACATTGTTTGCCACGCGTAATTCTGCTTATGACCAGACTAGATCCAGGGACGTGGCTAATGGGTCTTTGCTGGATGGTGTACATTTCTTTCAATTCTAAACTCGGGAACACTTCATTTGTGCTAAATTGGATAATAATGGTATTGGATAATCATAAAAAGTCACACAAGTAAAAAAGGCACACAGGTTGCCAAACACTGGTAAAAACACACACACGTTCCCAAACACTGGTAAAAAAGACACACAGGTTCGCAGAAACTGGAATATGACACACATATTGGATAAGATGCACATGTATCGCCTGGTTTGCGTGATTTGAATGTTATAGTTTGGTTCAATCAATTTGAGACAATCGTGGTTGATATTAGAGAGAGTTATTGAAATGTAATGATCTTCGCTGGTGACTGTCTTGTGTGGAAGTAAATGACGTGGTGTCGCTATCTATATTAATAAATGTCACGGAATAGGTGCTGTTGATCTCAAATGACTCAAAGAGGCACCACTAATTAGTAATAATGTTTATTATCAACTCAAAAGATAGATGTAACTTTATCCGGAGCGTCATGCAATAGGTGCTGTTTACCCTAGATGACTAATAATTATTTTAAATGACTCGAATGGCCACTAATAAATTACGCATTCTTCACCCGAGCAACGCTGGGTACCCCAGCTAGTATTGTCTAAATGTCCAGTGGCATGCACAGGTTATATAAACAACTTTATCCAACATGGGTGTCTGTTTTGCCAATTTCAGGGAACATGTGTGTCTTTTTACCATTCAGTCTTGTGAAACTTGGTGGATGTTCATCCAAAACCAAGAGACAATTACCAATTCAGCTAAATGTGCACCCACGCATTGAGTTTCAATTTTCCTAACTGACATCTTGAACTTCGTAACTATAGTCTATAGATAAAACAAATTTCAACCTCACACCCGATTAAAGTTGAAATATTTCAAACTGATGTCATGTCAATCTAAAGAAGGAAAATGTTTGAAAACGACGTATCTTTAATATCTTACAATCAATATTTGTTGGAAAGTTAAATTATCAGAAAAATCTAAAACTATTTTCGTCTGAAACTTCCTACTACTGTTCACTTTGGCATGACATTTGCAACTGTTGAAAATTAGATTTCTTCTACTCTGGAAACATGGACGCCATTTATATGGATTAAGAGTTGAATCATGTTAATTTCCTCTCCGGAAATGAAATCATTTATATCTTGAATCGATGCTTATATGATGCATGTATTTGTCCACCACCTATATTGCCCTGCCAAAACATGACAAAGGCGAGTAATTACTTTGTTTACTTTGTGGCTCGTTCGAGATTGTCGCTTTAATATTTGAATTTATTTGTAGGTGCTTCCGGTATAAAGATATCATCGGTGTTGGTTTCTATGTCGACCGCCAGTATATTGCTGTTGTTTCATTTCCGATGAAGTAAAGTTCACATCCAGAGACGTCTGTGTCCAGATATAAACTACTGTCGTTGGTTGCGTCGTTTTCGTCCAGCAATGTTCAACTGCGGAGCAAATAGCAATAATTTAAGGACTTCATTATGCTCACGAAACCTGATCTGACCATAAGCTATTGGATAGACAATCATATATAATATAAGGCCAAAATGTATGTTTGGGGTATCCCTACCTACTGTATCTTAAAGGTGCCTACCCTAAACGTGTTATTGGGCCTCCAGTAAATTTACATCACCTCTATGCCCAGGTATTGAGTTTTTGTCAAATAGAATTATCAAATTAATATATTTTGACACTCTATTAGATTATAAACATAAACTTTACATTGATACACGTAGAATTTTATCATCCTAAGTACTTTGAGATCAAATACACTTTTCAATGTCCAAGTATTTCAGAAAAATAAAAACAAATCTACCCACCTAGAGGGTGGGACCCCAAACACTGGTATAATTTTGTTTGGTCTAACACCAGAAGGGTGGGTAGTATGCTCGAAAAAATCATCTTTTAGAGAGTCAATACCATGTCAACCCTTTCCTTACTAACCCGTTCGCGGCGGAAGATGCGCTGGTGCAGCATTAAAGACAATATGCTAGTGCATTATATATTCCAGTGTGTTCTCTTATATATGCGAGTCGCCCATATCGGCGCCTCACATATATAAGAGAATGCATTGGCCTAACAATATGTACCTTGACCTTGTAAGCCAGTGCATTATCTTATATATGCGATGCCCCTATGGGAGACTCGCATATACAAGCGAACACACTGGTGTGGGATATCTAATTCTGCACCAGCTCAAAATATTGATTCATTTATAAATATATACCTTATATATGTATATATTATACCTACTGCAATTACACGTGCATTACACAGTTTTGATTGTTTGTGTTTGAATAATAAATATATATATTTTTCATAAACACCGCAAACCAATATCTGCATGATTCCGTGCTGCGTGTCACCGCATCGTCCAAACTTACTCGTACAGAAAATATATGTATGCATGCAAATCGTACATATACGGCTATGGTTGAAGGCATTGCGTTGGGTAAATGTGCAAAAAATATAAAAGTCTGTAAAAACATCACAATGAGAACATAGAGAAATAGATACATTTTGTTCTTATATTCATTGATAATTCTCCAAAAACGAAATTTCGCGTTTTAAAACCATTGTTGTGTAAACAAAACTGTTACTGTGATTTGTCAACAAACATAGCTAATCTTGCATGTAGTAAGTTAATATTTCAGTCTGACAATGATGTTCAGAATACTTTTCAATACTTTTACCTTTTCCAGTGTGTACCCTCAAGTTTTTGCTATCTTATTGGACTTTCATCGGCAATTCCACTGTAACAGTAATGTTTACATAACACTGGTGTTGACGTGCGAATCTCAATATTGGAGAGTTGTTAACAATGGAAATAAGAACAAAATCAATCTAATTTTTTGCATGTACTTGTATATGATAGGAATTTCACAGACTTTTATCTTATGTCGCCTCGCATATTTAAGCGAATGTATTGGCCTAACAATTCTTTATCATATTTTTTCAATTATTCTTACATTCTTTAACAATTTTATCATTTTTTATCGTTTTTTCTTACATTCTTTATCAATATTTATCATTCATCATTTTTTCTTACAATCTTTGACAATTTTGATCATTTTTTTATCATTATTTCTTACATTCTTTAACAATTTTTATATCATTTTTTTTTTTTATTCTAACATTTTTTAACAATTATAAAAAATAATATATAATTTGATATGCCAATGTATTCTCTTATATATGCCAGGCGTCCTATGGGCGACTCGCATATATAAGAGAATGCATTGGCACAGGGTATTGGAGAGTTGTTAACAATGGAAATAAGAACAAATTCAATCTATTTTTTTGCATGTACTTGTATATGATAGGGATTTCACAGACTTTTATCTTATTTCGCATGAACTCACTTTGAAGGCATGGAGTACCTCTTTATGTAAATGGGATCCTTTACATGTGTGATATATGGATATATATGGAAATACCACTTCAATAATCTGCGGTTTGTCGTGGGTTTTTTGACTTTCTTTGGAACAGTTCAAAATGGTCTAAACGGAAATTTAAACGGATATGGATGAATTGAATCTCAAATATTGGCTGCGGACACACGTACCACAGTAGCGATGGCATAGTAGGTGTGACAATTTATTATGGTGGAGTTTGGTGACAATGGCTGCGGTCTAAAAAATAGAAAAAAAGTTTCCAGATACAGATCCGGCGGTCTCTGTATTGCTGTCAAAGAAATTCACAAAAATAACTTTTCGATTATTAACGATGATTCTGACGTCGTATTGTGGTGCAAATTTAAATCCAGCCTGGCGGAGACTTACGTTTTCGGCAACGTTCATATACCGCCAGAAAATTCTAAATATTTCAAAGGCAATGAAATAGATAACCTGCATATATCGGTCCTTGAGAAAATGATAAATTTTGACAATGTAATGATAGCAGGTGACTTTAATGCACGCACCGGTACACTGAACGATCACAGTGCAGCCGAAAAACTCATTAGAGAGTATACTATAACTTCTTTCACACCGTTCAGAAATAACCCTGACAGCTTATCAAATCCACACGGAAAGAAGCTTATGCAAATGTGTGAATGTATGGGCATGTTAATTTTCAACGGGCGAATCGGAAAGAGCTCATCGAAATGCACATGCAAAAATGTTAGCGTAATTGACTATGCTATCGGCTCCCCAAGATTGGCCAAGAATGTTAGTTCACTTGTTGTGAACGATTTTGACGAAACGCTGCCCGTTGCACACTGTAGTGTTATAGTAAGTTGTAATATACCACTTGTTGATCACACGAAGCGAAATCACCCCGTCAAAACAAAAATACCCAGACAAAACAAACGATCAGCCAATCGCAAGCCACCACTCAAGATTGGCAATAAAATCCTATTTCAACAAAGCATCGACGCGCGCGCGATTAGTCAATTGAACCAGACAATCGACCTTGTTTCAAACAATAACGCATGTCCCAACGACATTGAGAACATCACTCAATCTCTCTCAAGTATTATGATCGACGCAGCGGCAAACTCGAATAGTGAGCGAAAGTCTTTTAATCGACATCGTCAGCCCTCTGTCAAGACGAACTCACGGAAATATGTGAGCCCATGGTTCACATGCGACTGTAGATCCATGACATATGGAGCCGAGGTCTGGGGACACGAAAACACGACATGTTTTGAAAAACTCGAAATTTGGTTTTTGAAATACACCTTAAAGCTTAAAAAATCTACACCTAGTGCATTCGTATATGGATAACTCGGCATGTGTCCCATATCAGTAAGAATAAAAACATGTTACTTGTCTTATTGGGGCAAGCTCAACACAATGACGACAAATAGAACGCCACTCGCATTGTATTATATTATGATGATGTCTTATTATGATAATAAGAAGTTTCCATGGATTGCTGGGCAGCATAACACCCTTAACGCAATCGGCATGGGTAACACTTGGACCTATCAGCTGGTCGATAACCTCAATCAATTTCGCGACTCTGTCCTATTGTGCCGATATTAGGGATGGTGAGATGTAATAGGACATGTTTGCATTTCTCTTTGAAATTTTGTTATTCCCAGCCGGGATTGATGTCAAAAAATTGGGACGGACTTTTGGAAACACTGCCATGACTCTCTGTGTGGAAACTTCAGCCCAATATTTTCAGAACTATCCCAGTTTAGCTGAAACGCGCACAAACTTCATAGGAGCGTGATGAGCGACGCACAAACATTCCATATCGGCGTTGACCAACGGTCATTGGCCGAGTGTCGAATAACCGTGTAACGTAATTACTCCAGCGTGAAGATATCAACAACACATTGTGACATCTTATTGCAGTTTTCACCTAAGTGCTTTGTTGTCAATAATGGATGGTCTTATCACTTCCTCGATGGATCTTTTGAATAACCCTGATATTAATATGACTCAACTTGAAAACTCTACCCCTGGTGCTGACAGCAATTTCCAAACATATCCAAACGATCATAAGGATAACAAATGTACAAGCATATATGAACTGTCAAAACTGTTAGACTCGCTTGATAAAGAGCTGAGATGTATAGATTTCTCATCAGAGTCAATAAGCACATATGATGAATATGTGGCGCTACAAATTTTGGCCCGAGTTAAAAATGCCTCACACTGTCTTCCCAGGGAGGAAATTGTGGACACCATTTTGAATACAATTCCAGACGAGGAATCTCTAGAACGTATGAGACACTTTATATTTATTGAAGTCAAAAAGTGTTCGTTTTTCTCACTTGATGTCGATTCCCTCCTTAAGAAAAGAATCAAATCAACTCAAGTTTCCGCTAAATCAGTGTCGTCTAAACTTGCATCCGACATTTATTATCTAGTATGTTTCTTGGTGGATGGTGACTCCGAAGTTTTATCAGAAATGATCAGTAAAAGCAAATCACGCCACAATCCATCAAACTTTTCAGCATCGCAGACTGACACTCCAGTCAGCATTAACTCCTCACAAATGCCATCTTTGGCTTCATCTCTACTTGAAATTCAGAAGGATATATTACTAATGAAGGAAGATCAAATATCCACGACTCAGGCTGCACTGCGCGAGCTTCCACTTCTTAGAGGAATGATTACTAACTTTGAATCACGTTTAGTGTCCATAGAAAATAAGTTATCAACAGTCTCGTCGATCCCTGCTCTCGTGACGCGCGTGGATACTCTTGAAACCAAAGTCAATAACATTTTTGAAATATATGATGAACATTATAGATTCGCAAATGGAATTTCATCTGATTTGACCGATTTTAAAATGTGCAATAAACGTGATAACAAACATGTATCCAAGGATGTAACAGAGCTTGAGCTGAGGTGTAATGAGTTAGACAGGAAAATAGCTAGCCAATCTGGATCGATTGCTTCACTCAGTGACACAATGAAGAAAAAACTTACACCTACGGATAGAGCTACACAGGAAGCAACAAAGGAATTTCTAAAATTCACGGAAAAGGCCGTCGATGTTTTAAGTACAAAAACATTTAATAAAATGAGTGAATTCGCTGACTCGCTACAAAAGTCTTTGTTGTATATAAACCAATGTCAATCTGACATATCCCGTGGCATCTTGCAATTTTGTGACTCCTCTGCAAACAACACTTTTGATGGGAAATCACCTACTTCTCGGCAATCCCCGAAATCATCGCCTATCTCGGTAAAGGAAACAGCCTCTCAGACAGCTTATCGTAAGGAATCGTACTTGGAAGACATCACTGTTGAAGATTCACCTGGTGAATCAAGGGGTGCTGCCACAAAATATCGCCACAGCAATACAAGTAAACCTGAGGAAAACTTTGATCGACGACGACGTGCATCTGACAGCAGTGATCGTTCTCATTATTCTCATAATCAACGCTATCGGAAATTTATGCATCAAAAACATGATAATCCCATGAAGACAGCTCGTCTCTTTGTTACTAACCTGCCATTAAATTGTGATGCTAATGTTTTGAATTCCTATTTGGAAAAGTATGACATTCCGCACACCATCATCAGAATTTTCAGGACACGACGTTCTAGTTACACATCGGCAAGAATCAATGTGTGTGTAGATAACGTAGGTGACGTTCTGGAACCTCAATTTTGGCCCAACGACGTTCAATGTAAAGAGTGGGTCGAACACAAAGTTTATAAATCTACAACACAAAAGGGACAGTACTCTAGTTAACTCATTTACAGAATGGAGTTATCTCTCTTTTAACAGTTTCGCATTCCTCAGCGAGACATGAAGGCAAATAAGTGCAGAATTGTTACGTTGTTAATGTATTTGATATGTATTTTGTCGCTATTATTCTGTGTCTCACATTTTCAGTATTTATCAAAGAAGGATGAGCTTCCTGCGGTGGCTCAAAGGTATGATTTTCCACTGGTGCAAAGTATCTTGATCCACAAAATGCTTTCCTTTGGCACATGGAACGCGACTGGTATTCTTTCGTCTGCGTGTTATCTCAGTAATTTTCTTGACAAACTGAACCTGGATATCTGTGGCATCAGCGAGCATTGGTTATGTGATGCAGATTTACCTTACTTTCGCCACATTAACTCAAAATATGACTTTTTTGCTGTTAGCGATTTTTCTCAACGCCTCCCTTGGAAACGCGGGCGTTACTCTGGTGGCGTATGCCTCATGTGGAATCGCGATAGGCTCGGGAGCAGAGTAACCCCTCTTGATATAAATGATGATCGCATTATCGGCATACAAGTAAACATGGGAAGGAGATATATTTTCATATTCCAAGTTTATCTTCCGTCTACGAACTATACTGTAGCATTTTTCCGGGAGTACATCCAGAAGTTGATTGACCTCCGCGATACATATCGCCATGGCCTGTTATGTGTTTATTGAACACTGTATGTATACGTCACGCCATGATATCTTATGTGTGTATTGATCACTGTATGTATATGTCTTATGTTAACGCCCAATGCTGGCCCCCATTATGTACGACCTTCATTTGCTTTTTCCGTTCTGGTTTCGTTTCTGAGAAGCAGCATACAATTGCGCTCCCAATAAATCACAGTTATACTCTGTCGTTTGTCATTCTGAGTTGTCCACATAAGTTCCCTCTTATCTTACTGGCGTGGCGGCAGCGTTTTCGGACGATACAACGCCTCTGTTCTTGTTAATTTGGAGAGAACTATCCCGAAAGTGGGGTGTGGTCAACTAAGTCACCTTATTTCGACACAGATGACCTCCGGAAGAGCCCGGTGCATAAACAAGGGGTATAATCGAGAGCTTGGTTGCGGTTCAGATTCGCAGTCATCAGTAACGGAAAGCATGACATCGGCCCAATTTTCAAATCGACGGACTCTAACAAAACACGAGACCGTGTCATCATTCGAAAATTGGCGGTCGAACATTGAACAAGTTCTAGCGTTTGACCAAAACTTTGTCCCGTTTCTCACCAATGGCGTCGTATGGAAGCGGAAATCGAAAGTGGACCCACTACGTGGATTCAAAGACGATGGAGATGCCATTCCTGCAGAGTTACGGAAAACCGCTCAGCAAAAAATTAAACTGCTGGAGCTTATGCTCGGACAAATTGCCAACCTCTGTCCGATAATCGCACGTAGTGTCATCATGAAACATTCGGTTTCACTCGAATGTATCTGGAAATCCATACGGACATACTATGGCTTCGAGTCCCTGTCAACTAGCTGCAATGTCGAGGAGTGTGCAGATACAACTACAGCAGTCCAATCATACTCTAGCCGACCATTAGTAGCACGCGACACATCTGTTCTGGCGGAAGGAGGGACCGATTCTCACATACAGGCTCGCGGTGGAACCGATCTGCCACAATTCGACGACAGTTTAAATCAGAATGCGAGTTGTTTTCATCCAAGCACGTTACCACGAATTGACTTAAACTACCACGACCGCACGGTTTGTGTGACACTTAAATCCGGCCAAGAAAGTAGCATGATCGATCTTACTCTTGCTGTTGACCTCGAATTGTACATCACAAATCATCCACGTGACACTCCACAGGCAAGTGATGGTTTGATGCATCGTGTTGTTGGTCATACACGACTAACATTATCACGGGATGGATCACTATTTGACCTAGACGCCTTTGTTGTGGACGGTCTGGGTGTGGATATTCTGGCGGGAATGTCATTCATGGCGTCCAACGATATAACTGTTCGACCAGCGAAGTCAATGGTTATTGTCGGCGACACTAGTTCGTATCTCTACGGTCACCAAGTTGTGCCGATGAATCCACACCAGTGTGACTCAGTGGAAATGTTAGATGTTATAGCATCCACATGCAGAGAGGAGACTGCTCAATCAGTGCCAGAGAATGCCTATTTCCCCGACCAACCTGCGAAATTAACAGGATTCCATCGAATGTCCCGCAGCGAAAATGATACCTTTGCCAAAGAAGAACACATTTCCAACGATCCTCACCTTCTGGACACCAGCCGTAATGCGAATTCAGAAGACGTCACCTTTTCCGACGTGCATGTACATGCTTTACATGATGGAGAGTGCATCACGACCGACCTGATATTGTCACCTTACGCGAAGGATACCTCATTACCAAACATCATTGTCTCGAGCTCGGGTATAACCGTGTCCAACTTGCCAACTGGGGACACACACACAGACGGCTTAATTAACCATTCATCAGGATTGCCAGAGGACGGCGTGGATCAGTCCAAGATAGTCGAATACAGTGAATCAATCGACAGCATCGAACCTGGCGTTTCTGTCCGTCCACGCGCTCCCGATACATATCATGGCCATGATATATCTGTAGGAAATGGCACTTCGCTCACTGTGAGCCCCATACACCGTTTCAACGAGGACACAGCGCAAAGCCATATTGATTCGTCTAGAAGCAATTGTTACGATCCCAGTGTGTGCGTTTTGTCGCACGAGTCTCATGTGCACTCATACGATTTGACGACGAGTGTGATGGACAGCGACGTATTGCAGACAACCAACGAGGAGTACGATGGCATGATTCATGGTGATCGCGGATCCAACTCTCCTGGAAACATACTCACGCTGCGTTCATCTCGTCCGTCAACTGTGTATGTTTCGCCGCTCCCGACCATCCTCGAAGCTAGGTCAGCTATGGAGGGTCTAACCAACATCCGACCAGCGTCATTGGTTCGTTGTTTGGTTGGTGTGTCTCCTGTGCTTGGGGGTTCAATCTCACCTATGTTGGCTGGGCGTCCCGGCTCATCGAACGCGTTTGACGCTAGGGGAAGGAAAAGAAAGAAAAAGTGGTTGCGCCATGGCCTGTTATGTGTTTATTGAACACTGTATGTATACGTCACGCCATGATATCTTATGTGTGTATTGATCACTGTATGTATATGTCTTATGTTAACGCCCAATGCTGGCCCCCATTATGTACGACCTTCATTTGCTTTTTCCGTTCTGGTTTCGTTTCTGAGAAGCAGCATACAATTGCGCTCCCAATAAATCACAGTTATACTCTGTCGTTTGTCATTCTGAGTTGTCCACATAAGTTCCCTCTTATCTTACTGGCGTATAGTGTTCTCGGCAAAGTGGTTTTTATGGGCGACTTCAATGCAAGCCTTCAGCGTGATGATGCGCGTGCCAAATCATTTAAGAAGTTTTTAGACAATAAGTTTATCTCTGTCAATGTCGTGTCTTTTCCCCTGAATATACCTGCAACACACGTTCCTGCCATGGGTTATCCTGGTTCAGTGATCGATCACATTGTCGTCAACAAAGACGACACTGATCTTATTTTTCATTGCGAAATTCTGGATGATGATGCAATCAATGTGTCCAACCATAGGCCCATTTACGTCATGATGAAGTACGATGACTATACATATACACCTCGAAGTAGTACAATTCCAAGCCATAGTACATGTAAGTTCAGTTGGAAGAAGTTTAAGCTAGACACTGTAATGCAATTGTCGTATCAGTCAGATTTAGCTACATCGTTACCACGCGATGACGTAAATAACAAATCTGAGTTGGATACATTTTATGAAAACATAGTTAACTCTATCACAGTTTCTGCTCAGAATAATATCCCAAAGAAACGTTTTAAGAAGTTTCTTAAACCTTACTGGTCGAAAGAATTAAGCTTACTTCACAAGAGTATGCGATATCACAGATCTGTTTGGATTTCGGTTGGTATGCCAATTAATGATGCAACTGGTTTATATCGCTGTTATAAAGATGCCAAATGCTCTTTCAGGCGCGAATACCGGAGGGCATCAACTAATTTTCTTCGCTCTTTTAACGATGACATAGATAAAAGCGCTGAGTGTGATCAAGATACTTTCTTCAGACTCTTCAACGCGAAACGCAAATCATTAGGGACACTTGGTAGCACACACTTCTCCTTTCAAAATTCGATAGTACGAGAAACCCCAGATATTCTTGAAGCTTGGGCTGAGTACTATTATAACATTTTTTCCACACCGCTAACGGATCCCAAGTTTGACGAATCACATTTTAACCATGTCAACCAATTTGTAGAGACCGAATCGATGAAAAATTCAACATGCCCATTAGACGGATTGTTAACTTTTCCAACTAATATGAAGGAAATCACATCTCTTTGTCGCACTTTAAACCTCAACAAAGCAGCTGGTACAGATGGTGTAAATTGTGAGCATATTATTTTTGGTGGTGAGGCTCTTGCCCGCTGCATTGCTACCTTGTACAACTATTTCTTCCAATTTGAACATATACCACTTGGTGCTAAGCGTGGTTGTATAATATCTCTATATAAGGGACATCCTAAACCAAAAGATTCCTTTGATAGCTACAGAACAATTACTCTGCTACCAGCAATATATAAACTTTTTGAGAAACTTTTATTATCGAGAATGGAGAAGTATACTGCCTTTGCAATTGAAGTTGATTCCTTGCAGAATGGGTTCCAGCGGGGCATAAGTTGCAACATGTCTTCTTTTCTTGTAACAGAAAGTATAGCGTATACATCCGAGAGACAGAGCAAACTGTTTGCCTGTTTCTTGGATGTATGGAAAGCTTTCGATAGTGTTTGGATAAACGGTTTATTGTATAAACTGCATAAGAGGCAATTACAGGGGAAAATTTGGAGGCTATTTTACCACTTGTTGAACAATATTAGCTGCTGCATTAAATACCAAGGTGGTTGCTCTAGGTGGATCCCAATGCTGCAAGGAACAAGGCAGGGAGATACCTTATCTCCCCTCTTTTATATTATATATATCAATGATCTTTTGTCAAATCTAAAGTCATCGGGATATGGCCTTTCGATGCAAGGTGCAAATTGCACGTGTCCAACGCATGCCGATGACATGGCACTTTTCTCTTTAACTGCATATGGACTTCAGTCTCTTGTCGATATATGTGTCGAATATAGCTTGAAATGGCGTTATAGATACAACCCAAACAAAACCCATGTCATTGTTTTAAATGAAAGTGCATACGCAGCACTTAAACGTCATAAGAACTGGCACATGTCTTCTCATGGCCTAACAGAAACCGACAGTGTTACTCATTTAGGTATTCCGCTTGAGAAATATAATTTTCGCTCAAAACTTGTTGACAATATTTGTACAAAAACGAAGAATGCTTTCTTCTCTTTGGCTAATGCTGGCCTGCATGCAGGCGGTATTACCCCAGCGAGCTCTCTCAAGATTTACAAGTCCGTGGTCTTACCGCGAGGCTTATACGGTAGTGAATTTTTGTGTGGTCTCTCTCAATCGGACACTGTTCAACTAGAGAAAGCACATCGTATGTGCCTCAAACTTATACAAGGCCTCAAAACTAGGACTAGCACAGACATGGTCTTGGGTCTGCTTGGTATTCCTCCTTTAATCACATTCATTAATTGTAGGAAAGTGTCCTTGTTTTCGTCATTTTGTTTACTCGAGTCTAAAAAAACTGTTAAAGATGTATTTAATATCAGATTACTGAGCTTTTCATATGAATCCAACACTGCATCGAAGAATGTGTTTTTTCAGGACCTATCCAGTATTCTTGATAACTGGAGTTTGTCCTCCTATATGTCTCAATACATATCAACAGCTCTGTTTCCAGAGAAAACAGTTTGGAAAACCCTATCGAAACAGGGCAGTCATGTTTGGAAATCTGAATGGTCTCACAGGGTGCGCACGGAACCCACCTTTGATAGATTTCGTTTGGTTCACAGCAGTCCAGAATTGTCGTTTTTATGGAAAGTCTGCCAAAAGTACCCAGATGAGAAGGAGTCATTTTTCATCGCGACACAGCTACTGTGTTACCGAAATTTTGCTGGCGAAACTCAGTGCCTGTTATGTGCGCGAAGTTATATAGACCTACCGCAACACATTATAGCGGTTTGCCCAGAACTTGCAGCGTCGCGTAATCATTGTTGGTATCACTTTATAGATATGTTGCATTTAGGGGCATTTCAACTTGTGGATTCTTTTGATCAGCAGAGACTTATTGCCCTCTTTCTAGGCTATTTGCCTATTGAACTTTTGGACATTGCATGCATTCCACCTCAAACCATATTGAGATACTTCTTGAAGGCGACTAGGACGCTGTGGTGCGAATGGAACCATCGTTCGTCATTGGCGTCATAATTGTTTGCCACTTATATACATGTAGTCAGTGGGAGAAGAAAGTCACCATTGTTGGCAAATATAAATAATTGGTAGCCCTCTTATATACAATGGTGTTGTGTTGGGTCTACTATTTGTTTGTAATGTCCAACAACGGTGTCTGACAACTGTGATGTGAGTGAACATCTGGTCGTGTGGTCGGCTGGGTGCTACAGTTCTCCATGAATTTAGGATTATCTAGCTTCAATTAACCCCTCTCTGTTTCTCCCCACTTTTCTCTAACTTAACTCATTTCATTCTATTTTCCCATACTGTCTCTATCTGTATCCGGCGCTCTCTCTCTCTCTCTCTCTCTCTCTCTCTCTCTCTCTCTCTCTCTCTCTCTCTCTCTCTCTCTCTCTCTCTCTCTCTCTCTCTCTCTATCTCTCTCTCTATCTCTCTCTGTCTTGTTCGTGTGCCCGGCCGATCTGTTTCCATCTATATTCGTTTTGCTTTGCACATACATAAAGTGTGTACATGTATATATGTTATGTTCTCGTTCCTATGTTTTATTGTTTTTGTATGTTCTTGTATTACATGTGTATATCATATCTTCATTTATATGGAGGAATTAAAGATATATATATGATACACGCTCTCATGAGTTTCCGGACAAGAAACCATAAATTACCAATCGAAGAAGGATCATGGACAAATCGAGACTACTCGGAAAGAAAGTGCTCATTATGTAACGCAGAGTTAGGAGATGAATTCCACGCTATCTTGAAGTGTGAAAAATTAAAGGGTTTGAGAGTAAGATACATCAAACCATACTATTTCAATAGACCAAACACTTTGAAGTTGAACCAATTATTCAATCAAAATAGCGAGCGCAAAACAAAAAACCTTTCGATATTTATTTAAAAAAAATTGGAAATTTTCAGAAACTCCTGAGGCTTACGCGCATGTGTGCGCGTTCACATTTGTAGGTACTCGTGTATCTTTAGTAAATATAAATTCGTTGATACACGCCATATACCATACGGTATATTAGTAAATATATTATTTGACTATATGATGAGTAAACAAGTACACATCCATTAAACGCGACATCGATGTATTATTTATCATAATTATTTTATGTGTATGTATACATGTACATGATGTATTGATGATACGTAATTGTGTCATATGTATTGTCTCTGTAATGTCTACTATGATGACCAGAGTTACTATTAAAATTGAATTGAATTGACACACGTACTAGAGTAGCGCTGGCATAGTAGGTGTGACAATTTATTATGGTGGAGTTTGGTACAATTGGTCGTCATAATTACTTTGCCTAAACTAGCCATGTTGCCCGCTTAGTTTCCGAACAATGAGTCGACTTGACCAATTAACCCATTGTGTTTCACCAAGGTTGATCTCTACTCATTAATTTTGTTGCATTGTATTCTCTACGATATATGATAATTGCTCGATCGTCCAGAATTGTGTTTGCGCATGGCAATCCCTCATTCACTCGCATATCATGCACGTAGTATCTTTTATTGATATGATCTCAATGCATGTTTATCTACTTACATTAATTTCATACGTATTAAGACAGTTCCTCAATTGCGTGTTTTTATTGTCACCAAGCTCCACCACAATAAATTGGCACACCTACTTTGCCATCGCTGTCGTGGTACGTGTGCCCACAGCCACTATGAACACGTAGTCGGTGCAATATAGGACGACACATACACGAAATACCGAAAATTAATATACTCTAGAAATACCCACTGAAGTAAACGAGAACTATCAGCTGTATCTATTTTTATATGCCAAATGGGATGTATTATTTTTGGTTTGAGTATTATTTTTGGTTTCGGTCCAACCGCCCGTCCATCTGTTAATATTTCGTTTCCGGATGAAAAATAAGATGACATTTGGTATGTAGGTTCACTAACATAAACTACGGGTCACGTTCGATTTTGGCTTCCGTCCTGCCATTTTGACCAGAGTAATTATACGGACCTTTTTGAATTTTGAATTCGGGTTTTAATGGCTTCCGAATGATAATTACAGTTACTGTTGAGTGAATGTAATTATACATTTGGTATGCATGTCTGAAAGCCTAAAGTACAGGTACAGTTCGATCTTCGTTTCGAACTGGACGCCCATCTGTAGCAGAGTTACATAACTTAAATGCACTGATGGCCTTCGTAGTGGGAATGCTGTTAAAATAGTCACACCCGATAAAATTACCATAAACAGAAAGAATATCAAAATATAGACATATTTTGTTCTTATACAAATCATAGAGATCGCGTATACAGTATGTTAATGTCAAGTTCATACGCTTTGTTATGCAAACAAAAGTCATGCAGGTTCTTTAACGTTTTTGACTTTGTTTAAATAGCAAAGCGTACAAACGTGACAATAACATGGAATGTGCGCGATATTTATAATTGGTATAAAAACAAGATATGTCTATTATATAATATTCTTTCTGTTTATGGCGGTTTTAGCTGATGTGACTATTTTAACAGCAATGCCCATCGCAAAGGCCGCCCGTATCTTTATATAGACTTTGGAATATAGACAGTTGTTTCAGGTAACAGTTAGTAGTAAAGCGAAATACAAGTAACAACTAACAACTGATGATGGACTCATCAAAGAGCACCACTGTAGCAAATACAGACTGAAATCAGAGATCATACGCAATATGGGATTAGCACCTTAACAAATAATTGTCATGCGCAATGTTAGAATTTTCCAGCGATATCCTTGATATGAGTCCAAATAGGATACGTCAACACAGACTCCGCAGTGCATGCTATAGAAGGGCCCTAACCGAGTTTACTGGGGACATTTTGTTTCATGGAACATTCACATTGGACAGAGAAATATGTGTTTTGTTCGTCACCTAACCTCCAGAATAGCGGACCATTGTATGTCAGCATTGTATTAAGACGTAACTGCACGTCACTAATATGGGGGGAAACATTTTGATTTGTGTTATTCATCTACACATTTGTAATTCATCTAGACAATTTTATTTTTTCTCGTTTGTCGTGATATTGTGATTTCAGTTTCGTCCACACATATCTCTCTGCCATGTGTTTAATCTATGCAAATTGTATATCAGAAGCGCTTTCTAAAGAGGGGGCAATTCAAATTAGTTCAGATTCGTTCCCACATATATGTGCCATGTGTTCAATCTATGCAAATTGCATATCAGAATAGCGCTTTCTAAAGAGGGGGCAATTCAAATTAGTGCAATAGAATTATCCCTCTTTGTTCAACTAAGAATTGTGACCATGTAAGCTTCACAAATAACTCAGCGCCATGGGTTCACGGGTATTCGTCAAAATGTGAGAAAGAATGCTTTCGTTGTAGATCTATACTTGTTATTTACCTGAACTGCGATGCATCAACACATGTGCCACAGTTAATGCATCGCGGGTGTTGGAAAAATTACTTCTTGTGATCTCTACCATATCTGAATCTGGTAATATATTTATATAGCGAGCATTTTCAGGTAAATAAAAGGTATAGGTCTATAACAGGGTTGGGTCAATTACATTGAAATGTAATTAATTACAATTACAATTACATTGAAATATGTCAATTACAATTACATTGTAAATGCAATGTAATTAATTACAATTACAATTACATTAGGTCAATTACAATTACAATTACTTTTGGTTAATGAAAATCGGGATTCGGGAAGAGCTTCAAGGAGGAAAGTCATTTGTGTTTGATGAACTTTATTGATATACATAAAATATAAAAGCAAATTAATGTAACACAGTGAAACAATGTAAACAAAACAATAAAACAACAACTACATGTAGAGCACAAATTGTTCATTTGATGTGGTGGTTACACCGGACCATCACCATTCTTTCGAATTGCAGCTAGCAGGCTTAACCCAGGAAAGTCTGTACAATTAAGTCGCCAGTATGTGAGTGGACTGGTATCACTGGGCACGCACGGTTCCTGCAGATATTTCGTAACCTCATGACTGTCGGTTGTGAGGATCGGTGTAGTTGGCACTTCATCCATGAAACTGAAGAAGGCGCTCATATTGATCCCTATGTTTCCGCTGAAACAAAAATAATTAACATTAAGATACATCATTATGTATAATTTGCCTACATACTAATAGCAGGGATTAAAACAATCAAGCCAGCTAGGGTTGTAAATCACACACAATGACATAATCAGGATTATGAAGTAAAACAGGCCACCTGGCTAAGGCTGCCTTTGTTAGGGGATTAACACATTGATAAAATACTGCAGTGGAGTCATATAATTAGGACAGCAAGACAGATTAAGTGCACAAAACTGACCAGATATGGAGGTTAATACAGTTAAGCTCAAAACAAATAGACTAAATGATGTTTTGTTATGAAGACAAAATGCATTTATTATTAATGTTATAAAACAATTATTGTTTTAAAATGAATGTATTACTTTTAAAGATATATTCCGGGAATGTTCAGAAACAACAATAATGTTTATGAAATTATTTTTGTTTTTTAATTCAATACATGTACTGGTATTAATTATGTACATATTGTCATGATGATATACACATTATTGTAGGTGTATTAAAACATATACATATAATATTTATAACAATAACATATATCAATAATATAAAATAAAATTCAACATGACTTACCTTTAGATGTGTGATGAAATTTGAAGTTGCTTTTGCTGAACCCGAACTCAGTGTTGGACAATGTTTACATGTAGCTTTGAATTTGTCAGAAATATCATTGGGCAAGGTAAAATGTTGCCTAATGAATGAAAAACTCTGAGAAGGCATCGCTAATGACTCTAATAGAGGCAAAGAGATAATGATTGCTTGTGTGGGAATGTGATTTGGGGGGCTAACCCCGGGATGGTCGAATAGACCGAGAGGTCTATTCCTTCACCCCTCATTTTGTGAGCTTTATTATTTAAACACAAAAAAAAGAGTAAAAAAAGAGCATTTACATAACATCAAAATTATCTCTTTTTGTGTTTCTTTTTTTTGGGTGGCTTTTCTTCTGAGGATGGAGTAGTTGTTGATGGTTTGCTGTAAGCGTCGGCTCTCTGATGCGCTCTGGTAATCTCTTCTTTAGCTTCGGCGAATTGTTGTTGTAACTCTGCCATTTGCCGCAGCAGTGCTCTCTCTTTGGCTTTTTCCTCCTCAGAAGTCAGAGTGGAGATGGCGCTGTTGTTGTTGTTGGAACTGCTGGTCTCATTGGTCTCGGTGGAGGTAGAAGACTCCGGGCAGTTGAACTCCGGAGTCTGCGGGTTGAATGATGATTCAACTTCCATCCCGGCATCAGCAGCAACTGGCTGGATCTCGTCAGTCAGCACTCCAGTGGGGGAGGGTGGTCTGGGCGTCTCTCAGACCTCTCCCGAGCTGGGCTACCGGTAGCATCTTCGGTGGTGCGCAGGCGACCAACAGTATTCGCGGCCGAGTGGGAGGGGGCAGCCGGCCGATCAACGGCTACCCTCTTCTGTCTCCAATCAGCCCTCCGAGCTGCGTCCCTGCGTCGACGTGAAGGGGTCTGCTTCCTCCTCGTCCCTGCTCCGGTGGATACATTTCTGCCGACGGTCTTGAGCTCCTGGTGGTGTCCAGCTGCTGAAGTCCTGTACTCCACGGATAGAGTTACGAAGCCCCCCTTAGCCTGGTGAAGATTCCAGCTAAGGGTATCCACTACGCATAGTCTACACAAGGCCGCTAACAAAGAGCAAGGGATTAATTCCATAATCCACTACCAAGTCAGTAAACAACTCACAGCACACCTGCCGCTCGGGCGGTTGTCCCCAAAGGGAAGACCACACGAATCACAAGCGACAGACCGATCAATTGGAACAGCGACAGGACATATTATAAATAACACATCCTGCCCGCTCAACAAATGATCGGGGAATGATGATGAATGATTGCTTGATAGTCAGTGATGCAGTTATATACAAACTTGTAACAACAAATGATGAGACCATCTCATTATGGGGGGGGGGGGCTACATGAAAGAGTAATCACTGTATTCACTGAGCGGTCGTCATCTTTGAAGTATAGTATTGAGCTATGACAACAACCCAATAGTCATGGTGACATGTCACCACCAGTGATGCACTATCAAAACTTTGTTTATATTAATTCTATTGTGACCCACAACTTGTGAGTTGTTTTAAATCAAACCACAATTAGACTATCAAAACATTGTGTGACTTCTATAGTGAGAGGGTTTCATGACTCCATCTTTGAAGTTTTAATTTAGAACATGTATCGATGAAACTACTAACATAGAAGGAAAATATGAGGATAATGACCCCATGTGTATAAAACTAGTCAAGTAAGTTAGTAACCAAGTGTTTTACCTGATACTATTAACATATCATAGTCATGTCACATGTCAGATACAAATGCTGATGTGTTAACTTGTTATATTGGTCTGTATTTTTGGAATGTAATTGAAAATGTAATTGAAAATGTAATTGAAAATGTAATTGAAAATGTAATTGAAAATGTAATTGAAAATGTAATTGAAAATGTAATTGAAAATGTAATTGAAAATGTAATTGAAAATGTAATTGAAAATGTAATTGAAAATGTAATTGAAAATGTAATTGAAATTACACCCATTTTCTCGATGTAATTAATTACATTCAATTACATGTAATTGAAAAAACATTCAATTACAAATTACATCCAATTACTTGGGAAAATGTAATTAATTACATTCAATTACAATTACAAATTACAATTACCCCAACCCTGGTCTATAACGAAAAACTGAAAACAATATGTCTAAAGAGAGAGGGTGGATTTTTCTACGATTGTTACTTGTACCCTAAACTTTTTGTAATTTGAAATTTACAACAAACTATGTGTGATGCCATGTATCAAGAGGGTCACCTGGTAAACTTAGACTGGACCCATATAGATACAAATAGACTATGTTCTTTATATCTGCGTGGTTGTGATTTTCCTACCTGTCAATACTATGAAAAAAACCTGCACATAATTTACAAGGGGGTATCATTTGAGTGCCACGTGTATAATCGGCAATAATACACGGGCAGTGATTTCTTATGGTCGGACGTTATTAAAGTTTTAGGTTATAATTTAGAAATAACATTTATCAAATTATGATAATGAATATACTAATAGTATAGCATAATGATGATATGAATGCGATATTATTCACAAAACACGCTTTGTGTCGGAGAAAATATTGCTCGAGTGTTGTGTAGTTTCTCGCAAAAAGCGCAGTGCATTGTTTATAAGCCGAGTCACGGTATTGCGTCATTTAGATTCGCGCGCATTATACGTCGGTTGTAAACCCCCTAATTTGATACGTCTACAACTTTTAACTCACAAATCACAATACTTTTCATAGTAAATTCTTTATTTGGTGTGTATCACCATATATCGGTTAGAAGAAAATACTACAGCGCAACAGAACATTTTCATTGGACGATTCGGTAGTTCCATGTGTTTCCCATAAACAAACGGTTCTGTAACGTTTTTGGTGTTTGTTTACATAACAAAGCGGACAAACGTGACAATAACATGCAATGTACGCGATATTTATGACTGGTATATGAACAATATATGTCTAGTATATATTATTCTTTCTGTTTATGTCGGTTTTAGCGGATTCGAACATTATCAATATAAACGGCTTATATGGTTATGAACCATCGACTTGCATTTCTGTAAACTTGTTATATAACGTATATAAGTTTCATAGTACTGAGCCCAGATGGATGTACGTGTAAATCCAGAAATTAGCAACGACTGTATATACTATGTATATACTATAAATCACAATGGACATAGATGGATAGGATATCGTGATTCGAGATCTAGTTTTAATTCGACATTACATCACACAACAAAAATATCACATTTATAACCGTTTGATTATCAAGATAGACTCCCACGACAGTACAAAAACACCAACATTTACTTGGTTGTATTATCCATGTTGGCCAGATTGCGAGACTATGGTTGCAATTGTGCATCAGTTGGGGATTAATCTTCGCTGTGTAGTCGCGTATTGAGCCAATTTACCTGTTTTACTGCCAGTTTCGCCATTGATATAGGAAAAACAGCATGATTTGTGCCAGGATTCTTTTCTGGTGCATGAAATAGTAATTATGTATATGATGTAGAATGTTTCGGCTATTAAAATGTCAATGGTAGAGTGGCTGTAATAGATCTTAGCAAATTTAATGTAACATGATTACAGTGAACCTACACCTCTGATTGTACACCTGGGTGATGGAAATGTCGTCTGGAAGTCTGCATGTTTGCATGCATAGTCATACATTACTATCTATAATCTAGGCATACGCTGCATGTGTTAACATACGTGCATCGTCGCACGCATCAAACATGCAACACAAGATACTCTTGTTGAATTCGGTCAATTCAATTTATTAGTATTCTGATCATCAAAATAGATATAACAGACACATAATTATTGCAAATATCGATGCAAATATATATAAAAAAAATTTGCATGAATGCACATTTAGATATAACTAGCAGGGTTACCCGGCGTTGCCCAGGTTAAATTGATGTGAAACCCTCTGCATATTGTGGATATATGGTGGGAATAGAGGATACTCTTGTTCATGCGTTACACATATCTCATAAATTATATTTAGCAAATAGCATCTCAAAACATGATTCGTACACCCGGAATATAAGTAGTAGCTCACCTTGTCGGATCGGAGCGATTTTCATTTTGTTTATCGCGATTAATCCGTCCCACAATAAAGAACTATATTTATTTACAACCGCGTATACTTCAGACGTAATAACATGAACACATTAGTTCGCAAAAATAAAAGACGACAATAGGGTTTTACATAGAGATGTATCAATCAATCTAGTGGGTTTGACTAAGATTTTGAGGACAGCTCGTTATCATATCTCCATGAAGATACAGATGTTTCAAAGAAATGTCCAGGTGATCCTCTGTTCATGGTGCTATATACTGGCTAATTACTCTGAGTTTAAAAGAAATGTTGCTATGTGACAGAGCGAGATTTTGAGTTGTTTATGTTAGGCGATGAGTCTGTTCTAAAAACATGAAATATATCCTCTGTATATTGGGCAGATATAACCTTGTCAGATGTCAGTATTGTAGGATCCCGAAAAGTCATGTGCCATAGCAATGACTCCGTTTTCTTTTATCTCAGAAGAAATTATATTTGACGGCACACTGTGACCACTATTGTTGAACAGGCCTTCTATACATTTCCATATCTCTTGTAACTTTTTTGTGGAAACTATATTGAATGGGGGAGACTCAATTGTGTTATAATATTAACATGAGCTATTCTAATATTTTAACATGCACCATTATCTTCCTCGTAAAAAGTTACCACTGTTAGAACGCATTGGTGCCATTTCGATTGTACACCGTGGAGTTATATATAGAACACATACAGACAGACATATATTTGCATATATATCTGGGCACCAAATGTGACGTTTTTAACATGCACGATTTGATTCATCGTATCATTTGAGAAGAACCTGTAAGAATTTGATGTTAATTGGCACTAAACATATTTCTTTCAGTTTTTGTGACCCGCCCTTCCCTATTTCGGACTCAAGCGGTGCCACATTTGACATCAATAAACCACAAACTTAGACTCATTATGGAGATGAATACATATATAAATTTTGGAAATTGGCGAGTATACAAATTCGTATCAAATTTAGGGACCCTATATCTCTCACCCAAACGGCACAAAGTTGGCGTATTCAAACCACACGATTAGATTCCTCGAATCACGGAGGAAGAATATGTATCAGTCTGGTGGAAATCGGCGCTAAACATATTGTTTATCAATTTGTGTCTCACTCTCTCGTCCTCTGTGGGCCCCTGTCTCGAATGGCACCACTTTTTACATCTTTAAACCACACAATTAGACTCCTGATATCATGGAGATGATTATTTATAAGTTTGGTGCTAATCGGCGACTAAACAATGTTTTTTTTATCAAATTTAGTGCCCACCCCACACCCCAAACCATATATCACACAAACAGCACCATAGAGTCTTTAAATCACGCGATTTGATTCCTCGTATCATGGATAGGAATGTGTATCAATTTGGTGAAAATTGGCGCTAAAATTATTGTGTATCAATTATGGTGCCCCTCTCCTTTTCAGTGCACCCCTGTCTCGAATGACACCCAATCTCACATCCAAACAACACCAATTTGGCGTCTTTAAATCACACATTTAGACTCCTGATACCATGGAGATGATTATTTAAAAGTTTGGTGCTAATCGGCGACTAAACAATGTTTGTTATCAATTTAGTGCCCACCCCACACCCCAAACCATATATCACACAAACAGCATCATAGAGTCTTTAATTCACGCGATTTGATTCCTCGTATCATGGAGAAGAATGTGCATCAATTTGGTGGAAATCGGCGCTAAAATTAATGTATATCAATTATGGTGCCCCTCTCCTTTTCAGTGCACCCCTGTCTCGAATGCGCTACTTTTAACAGTTTAAGCCACACCATTAGACTCTTCATACCATGTGGATGCTTTTATATAAGTTTGGTATCAATCGGTGACTAAACCAATTCTTATCAAATTTAGTGCCTACCCCTCTCCCAATCTCACATCCAAACAACACCAATTTGGCGTCTTTAAATCACACAATTAGATCCCTTGTATCATGGAGAAGAATGTGCATCAATTTGGTGGAAATCTGCGCTAAAAATAATGTTATCAATTTTGGTGCCTCTCTCCCATTCCGTGCATCCCTGACGCGAATGGCGCCACGGATTGACATATTTAAACAACACCATTAGGCATGATTATATAAAAGTTTCGTGGCAATCGGCGGCAAACATTTGTTCTGCCCCTCCCCTTTTCTTCCCCTGACAACAGCGTCACTTTAGAAAATTCTAACCCGCACCATTATCTTTCTCGTAAAACGTTACCCCTAGTAGACCCGTTTTGTGCCATCTAGATGGTCCCTCGGCGCTAAACTCAGTTTATCAATTTTGGTACCCCTCTCCCCTTCCGTGCACCCCTGACTCGACCGGTGCCACTTTTGACATATTTAAACCACACCACCATATTCCTTATCTCATGGGGATGATTATATATAAGTTTCGTGGCAATCGACGACAAAAAAATGTTCTGCCCCTTCCCCCTTTCTGCCACTGACAACAACGGCGTCACTTTAGAAAATCCTAACCCTCACCATTATCTTTCTCGAAAAAAGTTACCCCTGGTAGACCCATTTGGTGCCATCTAGATGGTCCCCTGTGAATTATATAGAACACAGACAGACAGACAGACATTCGCAAATATAGATATAGATATAGTTGTGTATACAATAGTGACTTGATCTGTATATAATTATGTTTATATTTATCTGATAGATATATAGGGTTATTGTTATTAATTTCGGCGTTATTGGTTACGTGTTCGATCAATGGATATATATTTTGAATGGTTTAAGTGATTAAGCCATCAGATTGTGGCGCTTATCAAATATGCGCATCTACAGCCATAAACTATTATATTGGTGTTTGGGTCCTTCTTTATAAAGTTTTGGTACATGTGTAAGAAACAAGTATATTATATCGGTATATTTTGAAGGGGGGTTTACTTGTTTGTTCGAAAATGTAGCCTCAAGAGTTCCGAAATATATCAATGACCTTTTTTTATAAAAACTGAGAGATTCTTGGTAATTTTTCTGTTGCGATTATTGAATAGTTCTGCTAACTTGTTTCAGCCAAACCTTGGCTGTTTATTTCACAGTGGTTTCTGGGATGATCTGTGTGTCGACTGAGAACCTGTGTGTCGACTGAGAACACATGGAGGATTTGTGTAAATGTTAGCCCAAACTACATTTCGAAGTAACGAGGGCTTTGTTGTTTATTTCGAGGAATAATTCCGCATCAGATGAATTCAGCCCAAATATATTGACATGTGTCGAGGGTCTAACTCTATACTGAGCAATAAAAAAGTAATATAATAAATACCGAGTATATTTAATTTAACGCCAATGGGTCGTTTCTGTGCGTTTTAGAGTGTATTTATGCCTAAAGCAAAGTGAAATAACGATCTTAAAATGAATTGGCCGGTATATTTTATTAGTTATCAGGGTTACCAGGGTCGTAGTTGCATAAATTACAATATATCTTATTTTTATGCTAAGATAATTGCGTGGTAATTTGAAAAGCTTGATCGGTATTGAGGTTAACACAAATCCCATATATGGAAATTCCAAATATGGAAAGTGACTTGCGCATGCGCAAAACAGATACAATGGTCTTACTAAAAACGAAGCAATAAATGATTGATAACAACAAACACCGACCCAGTTAAATAACGACATTAAATGGCGGTGTATTGCGTCTTTAAGAGTGTGTTGATGTCTCTATCATGTAATTATTTCGCCTACATATTTCGATAATTATCAGGTCCGCAGTTCGATTATGAAACGTTAAGATTATTGCGTGGTATTTGTTTCAAATCAGATAGCTGCATCTCGGTTATCTTGATCAGATATATTTATAGCGTCGAAGCGAAGAAATGTTGTCAAATTCCACGTCTAAATACGCGTCTTATTCTCACTTATACCGTGTTTATATCAGTTTTATTCTATGTGTTGTTGTGTATTGTATTACTTTGATCAAGGTTGCGCTTTTGTTATTCTCACAAAAGGTAAATTTGATGCGTGTTTGATGCGTGTTTACATTTCAAAATTGCGTCTGGCTTGTACTGTACAGTCTGCGACGGAATTCCACATGTCCGAGCGCCATTGATTCCTTAATTACGAGACTAATTTATCGAATGAGGTCAAATTTTCGCATATAACAAGACTCGTATGTTATTCTGCACCATTCTGACGAGTGCCGACTTTCATTTCGCATTATTTTCGTTTTTATCGAAAAATAATCGTTCTCTATGGAGATTCCCATGTAAATTTTTTCAACCATAATTTGGCCTAGCGACTGTCGGTAGAAGTTCCTTGAGTGTGCACAACAAATTTTGGTCCCAACGAAGCAGGCTAAAATCCTGAAATTTGTCAATTTTACTTTGCGTGTGAAGAAAATATTCATTTAAACTTCCAAATCCGCGAGAGATAAAAATGTAAATTATTTTAAGAAAATGTTAAATTTTATCTCATTTTAAGACTTTAATTGCTTGGTAATTATTGAGATTGCAGTTTCCTTATATGGCAACTCCTTATTTGGAAGTTTCTTGCGCATGCGCAGAAATGATAGAATTCCATGAAGACGTCGCCATTTTTTTTATTAGTCCAGGCAGAGAATTTTTTTTTTCATTTATTTAATTTATGATGGCGATGTTATTTGATCAATAATAGTCAATTTTGTGTTGATAACACGATGGTAAGATCAGTTCTGCAAATATCCACCGCACCTGCGAAGTTGATTTGTAAAATCGCAGATTTCAATGATCCTTTGTTCTTGTACTAATAATAATACTATTACGCGTTGGGCGGATCTACTGGTTATCCGTAACTTTTTGATTATCTCCCCTGATCTCGTTAGGTGATCACGTGACCCAATACAAATGGCAGCTACCATGAAAATTAGAAGATTCATCGTTTGCGATACAAAACATAACTAAAATGGCAATTTTATTGGAGGAAAAATATAATTTATTTTGCGAATGCAATGTAAACCTCACCGCGAGGATATGCAATATATAAAAGTGTTTATGGGTGGCTAAATCAAGCAGATATCGCCATTAATGTTGCCTGCATTGTCTCTGTTTAATTGTTTGCCTTCTGGAAGTTCTGCAAAGCTCTGGCAGTTCTGCAACTCAGTGTACTTTAAAACCTGATATGTTTGCTCTGCTTCTTTCCATGGTGGCTAATAGAGAAGCAGGATACCAACATGAGATTATCAATATTAATCAGATAATAGCAGCCGAAAGACTGTCAATTACCTTAAGGTATTTGGCTACTGCCACTACTGGTACGCACTTCTCGTAGATCGGTGTTAATTATCTTCGTCAATGATGTCATGTCACGCTTGTTAATAATTCATTTGTTCGGAAATACTTATTGGGGGTCGAAATGTATAAAATTGAACTACCACCACTTCCAAAAACAACACCGATAAACAATAACGCTCTTTTCTGTTCCATGCAATGGAAATGGCTATTTATTGTCCTGATATCAGTGATATAAATGAATGCCTAAAATTAGTATTATCCTGAAATAAATTTATGCCACTTTGGCGAACATGGGAACCACGGTACAATTTATGCCATTTAGGCACACTTCAGAGTGAAATCAGGGCTTATATTTCGGCAAGAATCCAAATCTAGATTCTCGTAAATATTCTCGCAAATTACCCTGGATTCTCGCAAAATCAGATGAAATATATGCCCTGGAAATATAGCAAATCGTTTAATGCTTTAGAATTTTTGTTTTCGGAGATTTATATATATGCTTAAAGACATATTATGGACTTGTTATGGACTTTTTCGGGTGCGAGAAATTGATAAGTTAGTGCTCAGGCACTTTGCCAACCTGGGGAATGTTATCATTCTACTAACATCACTGAAAATTTCCAAAAAAATCTACCACACCACTTCACAGAGAACATCGTCTGAACTACTCCAAATTGTAAATATTTACATCTCGATTCGGGGCGCAACTATCGGCTATAATTAAACAAAAATGATTTCGCCATCGAGAGTCATTGCATTTAACTAATATATAAGAATGACGTTGTGTATCATCCATTTAGATTAATATTCGTAACAAATAACTACTTTGAGAAAGATTATTCTTAATTTCTATTTGATCACTCTGCCCGGTGTCTGCCGGAGTGTTTCACATCACTTTAATCAAGGAAGACTGTTCAGAAAAACTGCATTTCAAGATCACCAAACAACTTTCCTTTTTAGGGCCACCACATCTTTCCAAAGATGTACTTCTTCCATTTTGCTATCAAAGACCGAAAAATGTCGTTAATCTAGAGATCCAAATACCCACTAAGGGCCCCTATATCTTGAAATATTAAAGACCGAGAATGTCGTTAAACTATAAAGACCGAAAAATGTCGTTAAACTAGAGATCCAAATACCCCCTATATCTTGAGATATTATAAAGACCGAAAAATGTCATTAAACTATTAAAGACCGAAAAATGTCGTTAAACTACAAAGACCGAAAAATGTCGTTAAACTAGAGATCCAAACATCCCCATCCCCTATTTTTTTAGACAATAAAGAACGAAATATGTCGTTACACCATTAATACATAATTTGTGTTTATGAAAGTCTGCAGTCTATGTAAACATACACTCAGATTCATAATGATACTATTTTTTATATGTGGGTATGTAGTTTACTCCAGACTGGAAAGTCTGGCACCCATTAGCAGTTTGTTTTCAGTACATTTTAATATTCATTGGAACGTAAACAATTATTAGCTGACAGAAATCATGTTAATATCGCCTTTCGTTACTGGTTTCCTCGACTCAAATATTTCTCACTGCTCAATACTTATAATTAAAAAAAATGTTCTGTGTTTTGTGTCACTTCTTAATAGCATTATGTATTCTGCTATTGAAAAGAAAAAAAGTTGCAGTATACATTAAAGGTACGGAAGGCCTTGGTGGTTATCCTGTGAACATATTTCCACCTGTCAAAAACCGCTACAAACGAAAATAATATTCAAATATAGACATACTTTGTTAATATACAAATGAGAAATATCTCATAAACAGTATGTTATTGTCGTAAATTTGACGATTGTTATGTAAACAAAGCATAAAAAGTTACTTTCTTGGTGTTTCTTTATATTATGATGGTAAACATAAAGAGCGTTCTTTGTTGCTCAATTCCTTATTTGGAAATAATAAAGAGCGTTTATACCATTTGTGTGTGATTAGCCAGTAGCATTGTGCTGCCTTCTGTAACACAATCAGACTCTTGTTTGTGTAAAATTTAGTAGGTCTTTATGTAAGCATGATGTTTACGCGACAGTGATCGTATATTTGAACCAAAATGTATGCGTTTTAATATTTTTCTGTTTACGGTGTTTGGAACAAATATGAATATTTTCGACAACTAAGCCCCCTCGTCCCTTTAATATAATTAATATAACATCCCTCATCCAATAATCTCCAAATTGCATATCTAATTTCAATCCTAGTTACACGTCACGCCGCCCCTCATCATTTGCCAATTGTACACCCTTTTTTTGCTGCTGCTGCAACCGCTCAATTTCTTTAAAAATTATTGAAAAAATGGCCCTCCCGCCCGCCGACATTTACCTCTGATTTTTTTTTTGATCATCGGTCCGCACCAAAATTGAGCACACGTCCCTATATAATATACCTATTTAAACCGAGTATACACGGTGGTGTGATAGATCAACCGTTAATTTAACCGTTTAGGTAGCATATTTCCACGTATACGTTATCACGACAAATCCCTGCTGATCTGTTATTAATGAACCAAACAATTAACATGTCAACACACTCTGGCCCGCCAATGCTACAGTGTATAAACGTAACGGGGCAAATATGCATATTATATTGGCAGCTAACGAGAACATTCATCACCAGCAATCTGCTCACGCCTTTTAGCCGATACGATAGAAACTAAACGATTTGTTACTTCTAATTACCCGTACTTAATTACACTACTTGCGTGTTAATAAAGTACGACCCCATTACCACTAAAGGTGAAACATGGAATTTAGAACATTAATATTCACTCTTACATAGTTCCACATTCAAGGTTCGTCTTGTGTAATCGTATGTCAGTTGTAACGTTGTGAAACTGCAACCGAACTGAATTATTCTATGCTAAATAGAACATGGCTGACCTGATGCACGCATCTTAGTTTTCCTGTATGGTCTGAGGTGGCCAATAAATAAGCGATCATTGCACGCAGCAGGTCTGCAACACGCGCATAATTTCTTTCATATATTTTATATTTGGATCGAAATCCATTTGTCACACGACATGGCTCATTCGAGCTTCCAAATTTTGTCTACGTAATTTTGAAGGAGGTATATATATTACTTTATTCCTCCATGATGAAGAGCAGATCTATTTACATAATATTAAATACAAGTATACGTTATGAGATATGATATATACATAAAGCAAAGAGCTGGGATTGTTCAGGAGAGTGTGAGTGATCCATTTTTGAAAAGGGAGCACACATTCAGCAGATAAGTAGCAGTATCGGTTATCAGGTAATGTACATTTCCATTATATACACAGCCGTGGTATATTGCGTTTGTGATACTTCCAAGAAAGAAAGACACGAGATCTTCAATCGGGAGCGAGTAAAGGAAGAGGAGTGTGTTCACGCCATGGCGGTCGAATATCACATCCCAGAGGTGGTTACGCATGTTGGTCACAACCAAGGAAGGGCACTCGAATGCGTGTATAATCTCGTTGTTGTATGTGCTCATACACATTTGGCACATACTGTTGTTAGGGTACGTAGTATTGTTCAGTAGGCGGGCCATGTTTATGAGCTCAACAGATCTATGACGATAATCACCAAGCAGATACCATGCAGACGTTTCAGCTTTCGAGTGGATCAGAATGACATTTTGCGACGAAATGAAAGCACTGTTCGTTGTTGATAGAAAGAGACCACTCAGACCAGTCTTTCCTATAAACGTCCCGAATTCTATCGTTCGCGAGTTTCATTCGATTTCCATTCGTTTTTTTCCAGGGAATATGGCAGTGTCCAGGAAGTTTGTTAGAAAGTGTAACATATTGTACCTTCCAAGAATCGCGAACACATCATTCACAAATCCCGTAACTGCACGACCATAAAGTAGATGTCGATATACTTTTCCCAAAAACAATTTCAATGCAGTCTGATGGGTGGGTGGAAGATGGATAAGATTTCCAAGAAATTTCAGCTTTTTTATACGGATTTCCCTCTCAATAGGCAGAACACCGACCAGGCCCAAGCCTACATTAGTCCGTGTGTGGGATGGGAATCATTGCATGTGCTTCACACAAGTTCTGAGTGAGTTTTCTATACATTTGATGGCACAAGCATTATCAAGCTGCATCAGTTCTGAGCCAAAAAGAGCTTTCGGAAGTGCGACTGTCTTGAGCAGTTTTGATAAAATACAAGGAGAACTGTTCCTTGTCATCGTCTTTCCAGCAAAACCAAAGTATGCCTTGCGCAGTTTATCAGCCATTTGCGTTCCGCGTAGAGTAGATACCGAGAATTTCCCTTGGAGAATCCCAATCATTACGCCACCTGTGGTGTATCTAGCGGCTGATATTTTGATATTGCGTGGTGGACAGGATTCTTGTGGGGCTTTTATTTATAGAGTTGGAAATTCCGTTTATTTAAAAGTCGGAACTACGCGACCAGTAGGCCAAGTCCAGTAAAACGGTTCGTTATAGGTGCTGGTTGTTATTGTTATTTTAACGGAATTCTGAGTTGGTCATTCGCGAAACCAATATATTTTATATTCTATAATTAAAACCGTGGGTATATAATATATGATCCTCTTTATGGATATTGTAGGAAGGTAAATTTAGCTAAAGCGGTGGGATATCTTGCAAGACAACACATTTCGGTTTGCGCTATAACTGCTCAATGTTTTAAGGTGTTACACAACGTCTGATAAAAAGAGTTCTATCTGGAATATTCACACTATTTTTTCAGAGAACATGCATAGAGTAAACATAGTACTATCGGACTATCGTAAAGTAGTTCCGTTTAATTCGGGATTAATTAACCCTCAGACTGCCGAAACTGCCGACAATAAATTCGCTTGTTCATGCCCCTCGAAAATCAAACTTGTCTGTTTAGAGGTCCGATTTTCGTGGCTAATGGTGATAGAATCACAATTTTTCAGTCAAGTTCATGGATAAATTACAAATATTACACTTAATCGGCTTATGTCCGCGGCCATAAACCTGCGTTTTGATAACAATTTATTTGAGACAAACTGTTGCGCGGGTATCAGTCGGCGCTTATCGGTTGAAGTTATTATAATCGTGCAGCATGCACGTGCAACAAGTGTTCAAATACAACAGAAAACAAAATACTATGTCAAATAAATAACGTGATCAATGGACAGACAAGTTTCATTTCCGTGGGACACGAAAAAGCGAATTTAATGTCGTCAGTTTCGGCAGTCTGAGGGTTTTAATTAATCTCCTTTACGATATCCCGATAGGACTATGTTTACTCTATGTTCTCTGAAAAAAAATGGTGTGAATATTCCCGATAGAACTCTTTTTATCAGACGTTTTGTAACACATTAAAACATTGAGCAGTTAGCGCAATTTTCTGAAATTTCGGACTATTTCGTCTATAAAAATACGATGAGCAACTGAAAATGTTTTTCAACATTCTGGAAGGGGTATATGTCCATGGTATATATGTTTAAAATTTCACGCATAAACTATGACAGATAACAAAGTTATAATTAGTTTTATAGGCCCACGATAAATCCCCTATAATAAACGCATGCGGCCGTAAGCACATTGCTTTGCTGTGGATACTTTCGTTCCCAGCATGCATCATTCTCGCTATCTGTAAAATGTCTATGAACAATGGCTGTGCCATGCACTCTTAGCTTTGATCCGCATTTAGAAGCATTCTGGTGGGGCGACTGAGAAACCTGCAGTAATTTATAAGCCGTAGTTCATTGTAATAATTTGAAGAATTACTTTTCTTAACGGAATTCTGAGGCGGTCCATTCATGTAACCAATATATTTTATATTATGATTTATATTTATGGCTAATAATATGATCTTGGTGGCGTTACCATTTCTGACTATGGTTTTCTTGGTGTCTTCTGTTAAGGTGTTAGAACCAAGGTTCCACACTCTGTTATGCTGACTGCGAGACTCATTAAAAACGACAACCCAACTCTTGCTGCACGAGAACGTGAAACGCCATGTTACACTGTAGCGATAGCAGGTGTCTAGCATAATGTCCAGTCCTCGTTTGCTGAGTGAAACAACGGATATATCGTCGGCTGTTGTAGGGGCTGCACACGATACTCCATAAAGTACGAGACCCTCGTTTAGCGCAGATATATAGTTCTATCAGCAAATCGTTTATGTAGATATAGAAATGGCGAAGTTACAGCCCCTTGGCGAGTTCCTTGTGATACAGAAAAAGCATCAGACACGCAGTTGTTATGCAGTACACTGCTGGTACAGTCCTTATGCATGTTTTGAAATATCCGCAGAAGCTTGCCGTGGGTCCCCAGTTTGCTAAGCTTGAGCTGAAAACCAGTGTGCCAAACTTTGTCGAAGGCCTTCTGGGAGTCAAGAAAAAACACATAGGCCTTCGATCCCATGTCAGATGTGTCAAATGGTGCTTCTTGTAGAATAAAGGAGGTAATTGTGCAGCCCACCCCTCTCTGAAATCCATGCTGTTGTTCGCAAGGAAATCTATTTGTCAGAGAACTGCTGAGCAAACGGTTCAGGAGAATCCCCTCGAAGACTTTATAGATAATCGAAAGGAGCGTTATGGCCCTATAGCTATCTGGATTATCTGCAGGTTTAGGTTCTCCTTTGAATAGAGGGATGATTAGGCCCACTTCCATTGCCGGTGGAAAGTGCTCCAGAGACAGAATTCCATTGAAAAGAACACGAAGAGCACCCATTGTGGAATCTAGATCTGGAGCTAACATCGAATGTTCGTTCACAATATTGTCGAGTCCTCCTGACTTGTTGCGCTTGAGTGATCGTATTACACCGTATATTTCGCTGATTGTTACCGGATGAGAAAGGTTGGAATCGTTGTAGTGTTCGTGTGAAGTAGACAGTAATGCATCAAGCTCTGACTGAACTTGATTTGCAAATATCACAGACTCGTGCTGGTCCTCGGAGAACAGATCGGCGAAATATCTCATCCAACCCGACAAACGGTTTGAAGGATCCCGTTGAACACCAGCGCCGATATTTATTGCCGTGCATGGACGGTACTGACACATGAGTTTTGTTGGCATTGATAGCTTTCCAGAAGGAATTATGATCGTGTTCTGCGAATATCTCGGAAGTCTGATAGCCGTTTCTGGTTATATGCTTCAACTGCATGCCGTGTAGCGCGACGAAAAATTCTTATAGCGAATATACGCTGCACAAGGAACAGAATGTTAAAAGTTGTATTCGTTATTTCAATGCGTATTTCTGTGACATACTTGTATTGTGCTCATAGAAAGGTGGTTCATGTACGTACCTATTTCGATATCGGGATAATTTCAAAAGTTAATATTATCTATAGGTGTGTTTTGAAGCGCAAACCGCCATGTGGCTTTAAATTAAAGATTAAATTAGATGGGTGTGACTAAAACAATTATACGGGGGGGGGGGGGGGGGGTCTCATAAAAACCCGCGCATAAACGGACAGTGGGGACTGTGACCGCTCAACAGTGCCGCTACTAAACGGACATGGCTCATTCGAACCTCCAAATTATGTCTACGATATCTTGAGGGGCGGATACGATAGGTCGATAAATACATGAGATATTGATATGCCGGCTTCATCTGCCTTGAAAAACACTTGCCAAAGTCACAACCATTTTCCAGCCGTTTTCGATTTTTCGCCCGAAGTCAGATAAACGCTCTTTATTGCTACCATATCAGGATTAGAATATCACGGAACGCTCTTTTCTGTTCCATGTCGTGCAAATGGCGGTCTTTTTGTTTGGTACCCAAACACTTTGTTCATAGTTGCATTTTTTCATTACTTCAATACGTCTTTTTGTGTTATATCTTAAATGCTCGTAGAAAGGTAGTTATTATATTTATCGACCTATTTCGATACCGGGAAAAATTCAAAAGCTAATAATTATTTGTATTTTGGAGTCCTAACCGCCTATATGTGCTTGTCATAAATAATTGTCAATGTTCTGACTGAATATAATGACACACATCCCGGGAATACGGGAATACTCGTACCGCGCGAAGATCTGCACACATATTTGTAGGGGAACTGCCATTGACTATAAACTCATGAAGAAACAAGGGAGAATCGCCCACCATGCAGAGCGTGGCAATTAATCCCAGAGTGCTGCCGAATAGCTTTGCCGTGAATGAAGCCAACAGGCGGAACAGACCGGACCGTCCATGTGGTGTCTTGTGGTGATTATATAGAGGCCAGAACAGTGCTGGGTTAAACCAATCCATACGCGGACGGGTGCCGCGGTCGCACATAAGTGCCTCTACTAACGCTGAAGGGTTCACTCTCACAAAAAAAAAAGTGCTGAAGGGTACACAGGATTTTCAAAATGTGCTGAAGGGTACACAGTGTTTGAAATGTCGTTCTAAAGGGCATTCAGTTTTCGTATCTGCCATGATTTCTGTTAGAGAATAATTGTTTACGTTCCAATGAATATTAAAATGTACTGAAAACAAACTGCTAATGGGTGCCAGACTTTCATAAACACAATTTAAGTAATGGTGTTCGTGCCGATCTCAAACCCTGTGTACCCTTCAGCACTTTTTTTGGTGAGAGTGACCCCTTCAGAGCTACTAACCCATAACTTGCCATATTTGCAACGTTCTGTCTACAATAATATGACACTCAGCTCGGAGCTCCTGTTTGTTCGCCTTTGTGTGTGAGACCATGCACGATTCATTCCGCGCTCCGCGTGTATAATGTTTCACCGTTTCTTGATATAAAGTGGGCGCATGGGCGTTTTTTTTTATAGAATGGGAATTTTTGGACAGATTAAAAGTCGAACTGCAACCCGGAGGCCGAGTCCGGTGAAAGGTGTAGTTGGGAATTTCGATTCAAATTTCAATTGTTATTCGGATGCCAAGAAGTGCAAGGCGATTGATTAATTCTATGAGTTGGTCATTCGCGGAACCAATATATTTTATATTCTATAATTACAATCATCGGTATATAATATATGATCTTGAGCGCGTTACCATTTCTGACATTTTCTTGTATTGCTATGGGTGTGGAAGGAACACTCCAATGGTGTTTGAAATTGACAACAGTCAGAATAATTGACATGGCTGCGCATTAGATGTAAAAGTCTGCAACTGAGACCTTATAGTACCCACCCCCCGGTCTGGGATTTTTTTGAAAAACCGAGACTCGAACCTGAGACGAGAATTCTAATTTCTGGTTTCGGGGTAACGATTCAGATTATTAATCTGGTTGTAAATCATGCGCGCGTTTAGTTAGCTTTATATACAGTCGAGTATTATTTTTAATCTGCTCCCACTATTTGATAGTATGTCCACAAGGAGAAATAGGGAATGATAGTATTTTTGCAATGGGAACTTAGGGTACGTTGAACTATGTATACGTTCATATACACTGGCAAGTTTGCACGTTATGGTTTGCAGGCATTTTGTCGTATAAAACGATATGATGCCAGAATATGAACGGAAACAATCATATAAAATGCATCTGTACCACAGCTAACTACGTGCGAAATAAAATCTCTGTAGTTCCACCTGTAGCGATGCTACCGGAATTTGCCTGTAAATAGCATGCAATTATCTCGCAATAATAAATCATACAGTTATTTGAAGGCAAATTCCAATAGCACCGTTACAAGTGGAACTATATAAATTTTACTTCTCATGTCTTTCGCTTTGGTAAAGATGCATGTTATGTGCATCTTTCCGTTCATATTCTGGCACCATGTGGTTTTCTATGACGAAATACCCGCAAAAACATACGTGCAAACTTGCCAGCGTATGAACGTACCCTTAATTGGCATTGGATGCGGGTGTCTTCGGTTCGATGTTTCTGAAATGAGAATTGAGGAGATCGGAACTATTCATGCAGCCAATAATTCCTCAGTTTGGAATAAATTATTGCTATATATTATATTAATAAAATAATAAATAAATAAAACAAAAACAAAAAGAAGAAATAAATAAATTTTGCTATTTTCAAATGGAAAGGTTGTAAGTTGCTTTTCCGGGGGTCGTTGGTATCTGCATGACAATATTAATTTCAATACGAAATCTTTTTGAAATTAACCATTTGTGCATTCTATCCTCCATTAGGGTGGATACACACATGCAAGTAATTTGTGTATGTAAAATACATGTATTACATGTATTTTACATGGCCACGCCAATAGTTGACAACATTAATCACCCGCGTGCGAGCGGATCATAGTTAACAGGCCAGACAAGTGGGTAGTGATAAGCGAAGTCAAAATGTCTGCTATCAGGACATTTAATTAAGGCCAGTCCAAAACATGTCTTCTCTTACGGATGCGGAAATTAGTCAAGTCTGTGTGATATCTGGCATATTATTAATGCACGAACACCAGAAGAAACACGTCTGGCATATACATGCAAGCTTATTATAGAACATTTTCGACCATGATGCTTGTTTGGCGTGGGATCTCGAAAGCTTCAAATCGCTAAGGGACTTAGTTGAATGTATCGGTGGGAATAATATGGGCAAGAAGGTATAATATAATATGTTTTAATTAAATAGCTCAGAGTTAGCCACCCTGATCCACCACTGCTATAGATATCAAGAGAGGACTGGTAATTATTTAAATAGAACGTCCACCGTATGGGTTATCCCACGAATAATTATTTTAAAGTGGCCTGGCGACTCGGTCCAAGATAGCGAATTCTCTACATTCCGTCTTAATTGGAACTAGAACTCAGTGCGGTCAACACGTCGGAAATGATTGGGTTGTCAGTAGACACATATTACATTGTCTGTATGATCCATGTAAAACGCCAAATACACGATAATTACAGAGATTACATGCATGCTGTGTGTATCCATCCTTAGCACTGACGGTTCCATATGACATGTGATATGGCATAGGATTTGAAATGGCAGTATAAAAAAATCAGATATGGGCGACCTTCGCGGTGGGTTATGCTGTTATAATAGTCACATCAGCTAAAACTGCAATGGACAGAATGAATATTATATAATAGACATATTTTGTTCTTATACCAATCATAACTATCGAGTACATTGTATGTTATTGTTACGTTTGTACGCTTTGTTATGTAAACAAATATTAAAAACGTTACAGACGCATTTGTTTATAGACAAACACGCGGAACTACCAATGAAAATGTCCAATGAAAATATTCCGTTGCGCCGTGTGAGGCATTCAAATCACACCAAATTTTATTTTAATCGACCCAATCTACACGCTGTCAGTTCAAAATCCAGTTATCCACGTTAGTTCGTGATTGGGAAATGATCAGACAGAACATATGTTCATAATATAATTGTTCTTGCAAAGAGATGAATATTGTTCGATCCAGTTAGTATTTTATCTAAGCTATGGTAATTACGTCACTACCCATCATGGTCACATTAATTGTGAGGTCTTGATGGTCAGATATCGACTTTTCAAAAGCGGTGGTTTTAACACATATTGAAGTTTTCTAGGCAATCCAATTATTGTCTCTGATAAAGAGCACCAATGCTTTCGTTTCCGTTGTATATACAACGTATACATGTACACACTGAACAGCGTTCTAAACTATGATCATTTGCACTCGTTTTCAACGTTGTGGATTTTCGCGATGCCTGTGCCATACTCATGCATGGTGGTGCTGGTGGTGGTGATGGTGGTGGTGCTGGTGGTGCTGGTGGTGGTGGTTGCAAGTATTTGTCATTTTTTTTCCGGTATAAGGGGAAATGTGGCTTATAGGGAGTTTGGACTTATGTGTTGCCAAGTTGGACCATGCATCTTTAAAACCGAACACGCCACATACAACATTGGCCCAACAGGCATATTTTTTCCCGCTACATGATCTAGCAAGTTATGCGTTATTAGCGGCACATATGCGCGACCCCCATCCGTGCGTGGGTGGGTTTTGTGACCCCCCCCCCTCCTGCACTGTTCTGGACACTAAATCACCCCTCGATATGCACACCATGGGGGTCCGGACATTGTTTAGTCACACCATTGCATCTAAATAGGACAATTATTACTTGAACCGGACCACCAAGGGTGTAGATACATGATTATATAGCTAGTCGGGTTAACTGGCGACAGAATTCATATCGTAGCTCGGCGTACATGCTTCTTGTATTGTTTATCGCTTTTTGTTGTGCAATACTGTTCACGTGTGTTGTCTGCATCAATATACAGTCCCGCAGTTAATGCGATGGAAAATCCATGCAACCTCCAATCAACCAACAGTTACAGTCACACCATGAAATTGGAAGGACGTGCCACAGCAATGCAACCGCGAATGCCATTACAGCGCAGCACCCATTACCAATGCCCAAAGAATGCTCGCTGGCGGCTATTTCCGCAGTTTGTGGCAGGTTAAGGCAATTCATCTTACATAATGTCAAGTGAGACATGCAATACACGTGTAGAAACAGGATTTCCTATTGCCCCAGCGTGTGCGCTCCAAATTACCGTGCAATCATTCCAAAGAAAACACATTTTGTGGGCTGCGTCGGATTGATGGGAAAACGTGCTTGATCTGATCAGACGTCTTCTACTCCCATCCAAAAACCAGATTCTTTGAACTTCGATCTACAGCAACGTTCATAATCGGTTCCTGCTATCATTGCCTTATACATTACTACCAGCTGTGAACTTGAATTTTGTGTATATTTGTTCTTACTATGGCAGTTAAGTATTTAAAGATGGTATATCTCTTCCAGGCCACAATTACAACAACAACAACATGTTTATAAACCCCGATTTCAACACTATTTTGTGAATTAAATATTGACGAAACGGAAGATGGGGTATATTATTTGTCTATAAAGGCATACTAAAATAGTTTATTTCAATCGTAGTTCGCAGTAACTCTGTTAACGGATCTACAATGTTCTGTGATTGAGGTTGATAACAACATTGAGTTATCTTTCTTGGTACGCTCCGGAAAATTTCGTGTGGATTTCTATTTTTAAAATAGCCCCTAAATATGTCCACGAATGTCATAAGCAATTCTAAATAAAATTGATATTAATTGTTAGAAGTTTTTCCGGACAGGTATCCTCGATTCATATATATTATTTTATACACTGGAATCTATATTAAAATTGTTGGGAAGAGATTGACCTGTGCCAATGAATTCTCTTATATATCCGAGTCGTCTCGCATATATAAGAGAATGCATTGGCCTAACAAATTTTATATTATTTTTTATAATTGTCCAAGAATGTAAGACAAAATGATAAAAAAAATTGTTAAAGAATGTAAGAAATAATGATAAAAATGATAAAAGTTGTTAAAGAATGTAAGCAAAATGATAAAAATTGATGATAAAAAAAAATTATAAACAATTGTTATGCCAATGCATTATCTAATATGTGCGAGGCGACCTAGGTCGCCTCGCACATATTAGATAATGCATTGGCATAACAATTGTTTATAAGCTATGGATCTGGCGATAAAGTGGCAAGTTTTCACCCTCGCAGATCGCTCAGTTTGAACTTAATCTTTGAATTTATATTAAACTGTATTGGTTTTATGAAATACAATACATATGGGTAGTACGACATGTCTAATGTAAATTATTTGGTGGCACGATTTTGAGCAGAAAATTAATATCAAAATTAAATGGAATGGCAAACAAAGGCTTATGAAAAACTCATAAGCTGAAAGTTAACTTTGTGATACTTTTTTTTTAACCCAATTTGCTCATTTGAACCTAAAACATTATGTATACGTAGTTTGGTAGGAGGGACCGCAAAACACACTGATAGATTTACATGTACGAGTAAGTTTACGGTACGTCACACATTTAGGGTACTATACGACCAAGCTCCATGCAGAGTCCAGTCCCATACGCAGGACTTACACGTAATGTGAAGAACTGTCACATTTATTTATTTGAGACTTTTGCGCGGGCCACAGAGAAAACACATTATAAAGAGTGAAATCTGGTAAGTCGTGAGTTGGTATATTCGTGTTATTTTCCAGCCTGTTCTCATTAAAATAACCCCAATACGAGCTTTCATATTCAAATAGACCTATATAGGGCTGTTTTAATAACCAGCGGTTAGGCCCCATATAGAGCGTATTTTAGATTCCAAACAATTGCGAATATGAGCAATTATCAAACCAGGGCAACGTCATGCATGCGTGGGCCCATGCGCCCAATATTCGCTATATTTATAGAGAACCCCGGGTCATAACTCTGGCAAAGGGGCCATAAACTCTGGAAAAAAGTGCGGACAAAAGCTGCACTATGAAGGACGGACGGACGAAGATCTCCACTATATACCCCCGAATCCTCAAATCACAAATTTCCAAGTCAAACAAGGGCCGTAACTCTGGTAAAAATTAAAGACATATTATGTACTTGTTCGGGTGCTTGAAACTGATAAGTTAGTATTCAGGTGCTATGCCAACTGGGGGGAATTTAGCATTCTACTAACATCACTGAAAATTCAAGCAAATCGACCGTACCACTCCATAGAAAAACATTGTCTGAACTACGCTAAATTGTAAATATTTACTACTCGATTCGGGACGCTTCTATCGGCGATAAACTAACGAAAAATAGTTCGCCATCGGCAGTCATGGCTTTTAATTAATATATAAGAATGACGGTGTGTGTTGTCAATTTAGATATAATATTTGTAAAAATAACTACTTTGAACAAGATTATTCTCCATTTCTATTTGATCACCATACCGGAGTGTTTCACATCACTTTAATGGACGAAAACCGTAGTATGTGGGTATCCTTTCCCCCAACCTTCGCTATCACCATGCCAAATAAGCAATCCACATCATAATGTTTGTTACATGTATACGGACGCGTTGATTTCGCGTTTTACAATAAGTCCAGCAAAGGGCCATAACTCTGGGAAAAAGGTGCGGACAAATCCTGCACTATGTGGAGATCCTTTCCACAATGCTGGTCAACCGGCATACAACGGGCATTCAAATTGGATTATCAATTCTTGAGCTGTGTTGTGAAATGTTTGTTACGGACGGGCGCACGTCCCGAAGGTCTCCACTATATACCCCCCGAATCCTTCATCGGAGGGGAGGGGCATAATAAGGATGTCCCCGTTGCCGAAGTGAGTAGGTCGTGGATATACCGCCTTGCAGTCTGGGCTAGAGGTGATGTCGTTGGGTCGAATCCAGAAATGCACAGAAATCCGGAACTAATTTCAAGCTTGTTCTGATTTGGGAGAATCTCAACGTGCTCTTCCGATCGTAACATGGCCAATTCAATAAGAAATGATAATTTTTCACGCACATACGAAAAGCCATGAACAAATCAATTACATATCTATTATAATATATAATATTAAAGTAATATATATATATCATATCCGTGATTTGTGGAAATTAACAAAGGACAAATTGGAACTGTCGACTATTCAGAATATAGATTGACAGGGAAATCAGACTCGATGTGAAAACAATCACATTGTATTTAAAATGAATTTCACTCAGTGGAAAAAAGTATTTTGACTTGCATGTGTGGCTGGAACACAGTTTTAAATATGTTCGTGTCCATACTATACTCTACCCCCAGTCTCTTAAAAAAGCCGACTACAGTCTTATCAGATTTATATGCTTGGTATAAATATGGTAAAATTTTCGTCGGCTTTTCATATAGTGACTTCTCTACGATATGTTTCTTGAGCGAGTGGATTGGTAACTCAGCTGGGGACATTTTTTTTGCCATATACGAGAGGTCAGTGCATGGATACGATTAATAACAGTTATTGGAAATTACTGTTTTTTAGCAATTTATGTAGATACCATCCTAACATTGTACATTATGTCATTGTTGTGTATGCTTTGTTTTCTCGTATTAAATAATTGTAAGAAATAAAAAAAACTGCTGGTCCATTTCAAGTATGGTTTTATATTTTGAACGCTGGAAATAAATATTTTTTTGTATGTATGTATAGTCAGTGGGAACAAAGCATGTTTAACTACGACCCTAATGGGATGAAAGACAAATGAGCATCTTTTTTTCTGGCGACAGAAATGTCTAATAGTCCTCCTTGTACTATAACCAGCGCATTGTTTAAGAACCCTATATACTGCCGCATGTTCAACACAATTAACCCGTTCTGTGCTAAATAATCATTGACGAGTAGTTACATAAACGAACTGTTCAGATAATAAGTTCAACAAACGACCATTGAACTTGTTATGTGAACATTTCTCATCAATGATTATGAATCCCTTCTGCATGCACTTGTATTATCTTTTCATATGTCTTTCGTCTGCTCATTTTTTTCTGAACACCCCTCCAAATGAACAATAAACCATTCCAATGCATACTGTTAAATGCCCACTTAATTTTCGAATGCCCAGATCACATTATTCCATATTATATACCATTTGGAAGAGGAACCAAAAAATATATATATTCCACCAGAATACGAAGCAGCTGTGGTCTAGGACTGTCCACCAAGTGATAGAGATTCATTCCAAAACCCCCCCCCCTTGTCAACCCAGAATGCATCAAAATTCAAACTTAGATATAGAGTTAGTCCCCTTCCATTGAGTATAATAGACTTCATAGTACAGGTCCGGATCAAAATTAAATGCAGGACACACCTTGTATACCTCGGCAAAAAAACAAAACATGTTCCCAGTTTATTCGACCGGATCAATTAATAATACAATGTTTTGGAGCTTCCTCTTTCAATTGGTATATAACATGGAATATGTTGTATATAATGTGATCTGGTGATTCAAAAATTAAGTGGGCCCTTTTGAAGCTGAAACGGGAGAATCCATTTAGTATAGAATGGATTAAATAAGCTTGAAGCAATGCACTAAGAGCATGGATACGATCAGCCAATACACTGCCTTATCACAGCTAGCCTTGGAATATGTTCTGAACACATCTGCACATATATGTACATAGTAATTATCTACAACAGCGAAGTCTATGTACAGGAATTCCGAGTCGATCTCCGGCACATATAATTTCCTATTGCTGTCCTAAACTCGCATTCCGACAAATGAAGAATAACGTATGGACAGTACAGTAATCTAGTTACGTTGAACTCAAATTTCGGCAACTCAGAACTAATATTCGAGTTAACTAGATTTTCTGCTCGGAGAGTCACACCTGGAATATATTTGTCAAGAGAAGGAGAATGCCGTGCGACGTATGTAGAATTTATATCCGGTTCCAGCTTCACGCGACCATAACGAGGTAACTCGAATATAAAGCTCGACAGGGACATTTGAAACAGTCCTTCCTCAATGTCGCTCCTGTCAAGGTCATGATGACCCAGAAGAGAGAATTTGCCCTTTAATTTCGACTTTATGTAGCGTCCTTTTATATAGGTTTGGAGAATCGTTGGGACACTCCCGCCTGGGTATATTCGACCAATCCGTCAATGACGAGCTGGGTCGTTGTATAACTTGCCCTTTAAGGACTCCGGTAGAAGAATGAAGTCTAGACCTTCCGCGAGATAAGAAATTCCATTGGGAAACACGTCGCTACATGACTGAACTGTTATGTTCGGGACAACATTGTAGATTGACAGAAAATTGTATCGTGGGGGTCTTCCATAGTTTCACCATCGTTACGCAGCGGCCATTTCTGAGCCATTTCCCAAGTGGACAATGAATTTCGCGGCATTCCTGAAAATAAAAGAAAACACCTTTAGATATTTCACCACAAGCGTATTAGCACAGAGCGGTTGAATGTATCATTGTCACAACTCACTTATAATATATATGCAGTTGTGGAGAGTGAGAGAGAGAGATATATATATATATATAGAGAGAGAGAGAGGAGAGGGGAGAGAGGAGAGAGAGACAGAGAGAGAGAGAGGGAGAGAGAGAGAGAGAGAGAGAGAGAGAGAGAGAGAGGAGAGAGAGAGAGAGAGAGAGAGAGAGAGAGAGAGAGAGAGAGAGAGAGATGATTTATTGACAAAGAGCAACTCCAACGAAATATGCACAAATAATAGTGAAGATAATGAGGTTCATACAGATTAAAATAGAAAAAAACAACAAAATCTATGCCTAACCGTTCTGTGATAACTATCCACCAGATGGGCTGAGTGCTCCTTGCCTGGAGAGGGCATAGCCATGAATTGGCTGTCTTACTGCCCACCCCAATTAGTCATTAAAATAACACTCTGCTCTGTCTGGAAGCTGGGTTGGTATATTATATAGAACAAGAAAACCAATGTCAGAAATGGTAACGCGCTCAAGATCATATATTATATACCCATGATTGTAATAATAGTTCCGTTAAAACAACTAATCCTTTCATTTTATGTACTACCTTATTGCTGTCCACGATAAAACCGCGCCCACACGTCCCGGATTGTAAAGCTTTACTTTCGTCTCCACCGGTACTATTAATGATGGTTGAGATTGAAATGAGCCCTCCAATTTCACTTTCCGTCATTTTCTCACAAGGCAACACGTAGTCCTCTGCGTTGCAAATGAAGCAGAAGATATTCCGATAAGTCTTATTAAAAACCAAAGTGTAGGCATGGCACGAATCATCTATGTTCTTGTTGTAATTCTTCCATTTCCCGGTTATATTGCATTCCGATATTAGTTCCCTTTCATCGTATGGCATGCATGGCCTCAGTTCGAGAGAATTCCAGTGCAACGGCATCGATAAAATGAAATTACACCCAGGCTCACCCCACATCATATCTAGAAGAAGTTCGTAACCTAGCCTAGATGGAATGTAGAACTGTTTATCGCAAACCAAATTGATAACCCACGGCGAATAATTTTCTACGCCATTACAAATAGCGCAAAATTTGTTCTTGAAAGTAGTCGTTTTGTTGGCGGTAACAGGCGTTCTTTCAACAAAGTAATGTGATTCCCACGTGACCTTTTCGCATTTTGCGACAACGTTTTTGTCTGGAAAATTCTGTGGACATGTCGCGTGCATCATGTAGGCTTTTTGGTATGACGAAATTGACGGCATGTCGCTAGATTGATTCAAACTCAATGGCAAGCATGTCAGTTGGGATTTCGAAGATGAGAAAATTAAAGCACTATTGTCGTAATCGGGACAACAATCGCCATAATTAACACAGTCGTCGTCGCATTGACAGCTCTGACAGAATGATTCGCAGAACATGATTGGTTCGAGGAATGACGGGATCTCCTCCGAATATTCCTGCGAGTAGAAGTCACACATATCTATGAGGGGGCAGAATATCTGCTGAACGCGGCTTATGTAGCTCTGCTTGTCGTCATCTTCACGCATTTTCAATGCTTTCTCGATGCTCAGATGTTCCTCCTTGTACGTCTGCATCCCATTTCCGGTAGATTTCTTGCTTCCGGTGGACGACCGCGCAGCAACAGCGAACAAACATAACAAGCAGATATAGGCATGTTTACCAGGTGGCATCTTCTAACATCTGAAAATAAAAGTAGGAAGCTATATAATTGGCGAGGTCCAGGGGCGTGAAATCACTTATATACCTTCAATAATATGGCTTTTAATTGCTAGTCTTTCTAGCCAATTGTCTAATATTGCAAACGTGTGAACGAATCCTTAAATATTCCGTTTATTCGTTGTACAACTCATTTTTCATTCATATACCGTATGTACTACCTTCCAGGGTAGCTGACTAACACTTGACTAACATATATATGATGAAAATACCCATTTGCACAAAACCACGCTCCGACATTAGTTAAAACGAGCAAACATTCACAAACATTACACCAAATGTTATACCTAACCATTACTCATATAGCAATAAGCTCTGGAAGGCACTACACCAAGCACCATAAAATCCCAAAATCATGCATGTAAATATGTTTAGCTGTCATTTTGTAAACATTTTGTATCCTTAATGGTTTGTATTGGGAGAGGGGCTTCATAAGCTGAAAAACTTTTGCCCCGATCCCTTTTGTGTTATTATATGGAAATAAAATACGTTTCAAGTCACAGTGCAGGCGTCTGGTTTCATTCAGGAGTGTAGGTGTGCATATTTCAGATTTCTCATATATTTATAACCACCTAGACTGCGGAAGAAGCTGTGATAAGAAACGATAAAGTCGTCCTTGACTCGGGTTGCAATGTAGATACATCTTGACTAATCAAACGTGCAATATGCAATTTCTGGCGCTGGTTTCTCTCGACTATCTGATACAAAACATGCTGGCGTCGCAGACGGCACCATATGCCCGGAACTTCCACTGTGTAAATGGCATTGTTACTCGTAAATCTCCCAAGAATATCATCACGGGGGTATGCCAAACAAATCTCAACATTAAGAACTGCATGAGATGATCCAGACAAATCTCGCATTAGTCCCTGTCAATGATGTATGTTCGAATCGTCTCTCTCTCTCTTTCTCTCTCTCTCTCTCCTCTCTCTCCTCTCTCTCTCTCTCTCTCTCTCTCTCCTCTCTCTCTCTCTCTCTCTCTCTCTCTTATCTATCTCTCCCTCTCTCTCGCCCGTATAGAGATCACATTCCCACCAGTATAAAATCGTCTCTCTCTCTCTTCTCTCTCTCTCTCTCTCTCTCCTTCTCTCTCTCTCTCTCTCTCTCTCTCTCTCTCTCTCTCTCTCTCTCTCTCTCTCTCTCTCTCTCTCTCTCTCTCTCTTATCTATCTCTCCCTCTCTCTCGCCCGTATAGAGATCACATTCCACCAGTATAAAACTTGGGAAACTTTTTTACGTTTTGACAGGGAACCTTATAAAGTCGTAAATAACGTGGGGAATAAATTTCTTGATTATTATCTGTTCCTTAATAATGTACTTCAATGTATGCGGAGGTCCAAAATTCGAAATTTCACGATATAAGTGACAATGTGAGCCATTTTGCTTTGCGTCGCTTACAATTATGGAATTTATCCAGGGTAATTTATTAAATGTCTATTGCGATGTCGGCTCACAAAAGTCATAGAAAAGCATGCAATTTCGAGTTGGAACCATCACCTACAGTGAAGTAGATTATTGAGGAACATATTACCTAAGAAATATAATCCTCGTGTTGTTTTTACGACTTTATAAAGTTCCCTTGTTGTAACTTGATTATATGGGGACCGTCTGATCGGATAGAGTACCTTTAAAGTTCTGTTGCCAGATTCGTCATCTTGAGTTTAAAGGTACTCAATCCGATCAGACGGTCCCCATACCATCAAGATACAACTACAACAACACTTCTTCAAAATACGTTTATCAGAATCGATTTATTGCAACACAATAATGCGAACCAGTGTTAACTATGGTATCAAATTTCCCAAAACCTGTTATTTATCAACATTTTGTTCAACAGCATATGGCCGTATTATCGCTAAAGTATCACGAAATTTGACCGTATTACCACTTTATTTTAGAGTTACCATCTTCATCCACAATTTTGTCCGAGACCCTCCATTTGACCACGTGTTTCTGGGCCACATTTTATTACACATCTCGAGAAATAAAAAATTTCAAAAATCGATATCTGATCACTCTGAGCTTTGATGGGTGGGTTTCTCGACTCGAGTCAAATAGTTTTTACCCCCGAAGCCAAAGAAATAGTCATTTAGGAGCATCTGGTCAGATTGAGTACCTTTAAATCACATAGTTTAAAGATACTTAATCCGATTCGATGGTCCCTATTATTTATCAACATTTTGTTCAACGAAATTGTGCCGGGTTGTCAAATATCTGACACACAAAAGCCACTTGAATTTAAAGTTGTTGTAACTTGATGATATGGGGACCGTCTGATCGGATAGAGTACCTTTAAAGTTGTGTATGCTGTCAATTTGGATATAAAATTTATTAAATAAAATATTTATTCTGTATTTCTCTTCGGTCACCCCAGCGGAATGTTCCATAATGTTATACTTATAAATTCATTTAGGGCGTCTAACATGTTGGGTATGAACACCCCAACCAGGTTCATAAGCCACATAAAGGCGCTGTACATCAATATTGATTGGTTGCAGGTTTGTTGTAACATGTCGCAGAAAACCAAATAAGTAGACGAGGTATAGATAATCAAGGTTGTTGGCACATGTATATAGAAGGGAATATCATTTGGAATTACTATGGCTAGGTGTAGAAGTAAAGGAACGTACTCGTCTATGACACAAACCGGAAGTTATTAAGGGAATTACCTTCGGTTTTTGCGGGTGACTGGAACTACCCACTCGACTCTGCGCGTCTATGATCGTCTATACCAGTTTTATTATTTTCCACCTCCGCAGAACCGACGGCTGGTGGATCACAGAGAAGAGTCTGTTACCCTTGGTATAATTATCTTCAGGGTTAGACCGATTTCAAGGTAAGTGAAACGAAGCATGGCAAACGGAATACCGACCTGTTTCTCACCTGTTGCAGGAAATTGACATTTCTAATAATTTAATGAGATAATATCTAGTGCCTGTTGTTCGCCATTATTCTTCGTGACGTTGTAATCGGGACTCATGAGAATTGCATACGCGGCCCACACAGGTAATATACAGGTAATAATTGCCTAGATTCGCTGCGTCTGCAATTAACCCATCCATAATCCGTTCTGTTGCCAGATTCGTTTAAAGATTGAGTTTAAAGTGATGTGAAACACTCCGGTAGGGTGGTGATCCAATAGAAATGGAGAATAATCTTGCTCAAAGTTGTTCTTTTTACGAATATTAATCCAAATTGCCAACACACACCGTCATTCTGATATATTAATTAAATGCACTGACTCTGGGTGGCGAAATCAGTTGTGAGGTGTTTGTCGCCGATTGTTGCGCCCCAAATCCAGATGTAAATATTTACAATTGAGCGTAGTTTTGACGATGTTTTCTAGTGAGTGGTATGGTCGATTTCTTTGAAATTTTCGGCGATGTTAGTAGATTGATACATTCTCCAAGTTGGTATAACGCCTGAATACTAACTTATCAGTTTCACGAACTCGAACAAGTCAATAATATGCCTTAAAGGTACTCAATCCGATCAGATGGTCCCCATACCTTCAAGATACAACAACAACAACATTTCTTCAAAATACGCTTTTGCTATCAGAATCGATTTATTGCAACAAAATAATGCTAACCACTGTCAACTTAGGTATCAAATTTCCCAATACTTGTTATTTATCAACATTTTGTAAAACAAAATATGGCCGTATTATCACTAAAGTATCACGAAATTTGACCGTATTACCACTTGATTTTAGAGTTATCCATCTTCATCCCCAATTTTGTCTGAGACCCTCCATTTGACCACGTGTTTCTGGGCCACATTTTATTACAAATCTCGAGAAATAACAAACTTCAAAAATCGATATATGATCACTCTTGAGCTTTGATAGGTGGGTTCCTCGACTCGAATCAAATATTGTTTTACCCCCGAAGCCAAAGATATAGTAATTTGCGAGCGTTAATTCGGATTATGCATCTTTAAGATCGTAAACGAAATGGTCGCATTGCCTTTCTGCTACACTAACAGCCCGCGAGCATACGGTCGTCGCCGCTTTGTTATGAGGTTAATATATGAACGAATCGATACCGTATTAATTCTAACTGGTGATCTATGGAACATAACTCTTATATTGTCCGGTTAGACTTACTCGAGACATGGTTCATTTTGCTGTTCACGCATGCTAATCGCCATTTCACATTTAGTCATCTTATGCGGTCGCTTGTTTTTCAAGTTAACGTCAAACATGATTGCACCAGCTTCTCCTCTCCATATACAGTAATGCCCAAAGTAATTGACCACTTAACCACAGCAGAATTATGGGTAATTTTTCAGGATTTAGTCGGAAATATGCTTGTTGCCATTCATATGAAAGCTCTCGGCGAGAGCTTTCCGATGAATGGCAACAAGCCATATTTCCGACTAAATCCTGAAAAAGTACCCATAATTATGCTGTGGTTAAGTGGTCAATTACTTTGGGCATTACTGTACATGGAAAACACATTTGCGGTAAGAAAATAAACAGTACGAATTTTCATATTCACATATTACTGCAAAACCGGAATTATCTTGTAATTTAAACTCGAAATTGCGACTCATTAGATATCCTCTATATAACCATGCTTTTTCTTAACAGCATCACCCCCCCCCCCCCCCCCCTCATCGGCAGCATAGCATAATAAGCGGCCATATTGGATGCATCCAGCACCGTCCCGTAGTTTCAGAGATTCATCCAGCCCGGTGCCGTGTTTTTAGAGCTACATGTCAAAGTTCTGGAGTATCATTTCCATATATGGAGCTTTTGAATATGCATGACTTCAATATATAGACATGCTACTACAGAACTTTGACCTGTAGCACTAAAACCACGGAACCGAGACTGGTGGATCCAATATGGCCGCGAGTTAGTGACAGGGCGTATTTAACAGAACCCACCGACACCATAGCAAATTAGCAGGACCACTTATCGAGAGGTGCTATTTATCGACATATCTTATATGTTCTTCCATGTTGCACATGCAGGCATGATTTAAAAATAAAATTAGCCATGTCCGTTTAAAAAGCACATGGATCCCATCATACAGGAAGTGGTGGGTGACGGCAACCTCACAATGAATACGCTTTTTAGGTTACAGTGAAGTAATTATTTTCCATAGGCCTCCATACTAACGTTTAACAGCCTACTGATGTCAATATATACCATAAGTGTGGAAGGCATATACAATATGAAAGACTGTCATCTGTGCAAACTTTTTGAAGAAGACAAATTGATATCGCCGAGCATGACTTTTACATTTAAATATCGTGTTTTTGAAAGTAGCGTCAGGATCGCAGTAAAAAATATTGATACTTTACACCTCACACTGAAAATTTCAAACATGAAAGTACAACATTGGTCATAAGCCTATGTTTTTCGGTGATTTTTGAAATTCAAGCAGGAATGATTTTCTTCAGTTTTTATCTATAAATATAAAATATCCAATTAACCAATCAGGGTCCAGTGTGTATTTAGTACTCTCTTCCATCTTGGTCCAAAATCCTTTGGAGGGCGCCCTCCCCTGAATTACTTCACTGTAACGCCGTCATGTATAATAGCCGCCATGTATAATAGCCGTGTACTGTATAACATGTGTTTTTCTATCTGTCTGCGAGACATGTATCCGTCACAAGGGCAATTGTAATTCCGCTTAGGAAATCATTGGTTCTCAAGGTTTCGTCCCTGGTTTCCTTGTACCTGTATTTTCTTTGCAATTAACATTGAATAAATCACTTGTACGCGACAGCCAGAAAGGTTTCGCAGACGATGATATAACACCGCATTCTAACCATGCTTCTCGTCTGGCAGCCTCCCAGCGATCAGTTTAAGTCAGTTCATCGATAGATTTATCGGGCCGTACAAATTATAAATTTCGCTAACATATAAATATTTCAAGAACCCCTTGAACATCATAGGGTGAAAGTGTATAGAAGGTCACTTAATTGCCCCTGTGACTTGATCAACGCGATGGATCGACTTAATTGGACGGAGGATAGGGTGCAAAAAAATTAACTCTTTATTGCGAGTGGTTTGGCACTTGGGAGTTAACTGCCTGGCACTGTCTATTTTCATTTACAGTGGATATGAAGATGATCTCATTCGTTGTGATGGGAATTTTTATTGCTATGAGAGGCTCGCCAAGAGGGTTACCTAAGGCTGCGTTCACATGTTATATAGAAGGAAATTTGTTGGCAAACTTCAGGCAATTCGCAACAGATGGCTATATTTCGTAACGACATGAATGTAACAAGTTTGCACCTTGGGTGCTGGCATACCACCACGGTGCCAAAAAAAAACACATTCAGGACGAAACCCACATTTAAAATAAACAAAAGATAACAATCCCATAGTAGTAAATATGTTCAGCTCTCATCTTGTAAACATTTTGTATCCGTAATTGTTTGTATTGGGAGAGGGGCTTCATATGTTGAAAAAAAATTGTACCCCGATCCCTTATAGGTATTATTATATGCAAATAAAATACGTTTCAAGTCAAAAAGTCCCATAACTCCAGAACGGAACATGGAGACATCTGTGTGCACTCTTTTGAATGCAGTCATGGTGGCGAACGACCATCCAAAATTTCCATCAGATGCGACAACCCATGGCTGAGATATATGACGGACAAAGTCAATCCAGTTGACCCCCATTTTTCTTCGGAAAGTGACGGTGTAAACGTGTTTGTTATAAATGACTATTTAACCCTTTACCCAACAGAATGGCCCTGTGCCAATGCATTCTCTTATATATGCGAGTCGACCATAGGTCGCCTCGCATATATAAGAGAATGCATTGGCTTAACACATTAAAAATTATAAAATTGTTAAAGAATGTAAGAAAAAATGGTAAAAAGTGTTAAAAAAAAGATTTTTTTAGGCCAATGCATTCTCTTATATATGCGAGGCGACCTATGGTCGACTCGCATATATAAGAGAATGCATTGGCACAGGGCATAACTGTAACCATCACAATGTGGTCAATGAGCCGGTTACAATGATATCCATATTTGTATGGTTTTATTGAGACAGACCCAAGATAATTTAGGCTGTTGCAGCTTTATTTGGCCGTTTTTGGCCGGTTTGTTGGGTAAAGGGTTAATATCTGGGCAGTGTATATAACAGGAATAGACTAACAATTTTCAAGGAATGCTCTCTATTGTTCCATACATATGACAAATCAGGAGCCATCATTTCTAAAACAAAATTATATGACATGAATAAGTTTGTGTGTGTCATATGAAAGTTCATATACAATAATGTAATGAATTTATTAAAGGCCCACTTAATTTTCGAGTCACCGATTATTTCTTATTGTGACTTGATATACGGTTTTAATAACAATCTATGCCATAAAATATGATTTAAATACTATAATTCATCACCATTTGAAACGTCTGTGTGTAAGAAGATGCCCATAGCGAACTAGAAAACAGCTGAAATCATAGAAATATTTCCCCCGTTTTGGCTCCCAGAATGCAACAGAATTCAAACAAAAATATATTTTCAATAGAATGGGAATAACTCTTAATGTATATCTTAAGATATATAGTTATTTCCCTTCCATTGAAAATAATGAAACTTTAGCACAGAACAAGTTGGTAATACAATGTTTTGGAGCTTCCTCATTCAAATGGTATATAATATGGCATATATTTATATAAACTGATCTGGGGGTTCGAAAATTAAGTGGGCCTTTAACGAAGTTTGTTCATCGAAATGTATAACACAAGCGGGCATAATTTCAGGCTTCATAACTCGCAAGGTCAACAACAGCAACAACCACAGTAACCTGTCATGTTATAATCAGTTCACAGTAGGGTGGCCTTTGACGAACAGGGGGTATAATTCGTATCTGCAGATAACTGTATCTGATAATCCACTTTGTGGCAGATTTAGAACGACACCTGACGTATATGACGCAAACCACCCGAAATCTCGTCCATTGACTCAGGAAAAACCGACGTAAGATTGGCATGGCCGGTGCTCGGAGTTCGCTAATCTCGATATGAAACGTTTAACAGGTGGTGCTCTTCATATTTTATGGCACACACAGGATGCAGGCAATAATAATTTATAAATGAAAGAGGTGTATAATGGAACCAATAATGAGCACTATGACCATCGCTGCACTGTATTAAAATGGTTCATTTCCATGCAGGATTTCAAGAAAACTCCAAGTGGTTTATCTGTAGCTTCTAGCACAGTTCCTATGAACCACTGATTATAAAACATGAATAAAATGTAAGTTGTAATATATAAACATTATCTTTTACAAAATATATTTCCCCCCCCCCACATATATATAGATTACACTGAATGTTTCCCCACCTTTCGTGATTAGTGGCATGTGTGAGATCCCTGGTGATGTCACAGGTTTTTGTGAGGGAGTTGGATTCACCTCAATTTAAAGCCACATGGCGGTTTGCGTTTCAAAATACGAAATAGTATTCGCTTTTGATTTTTCCCGGTATCGAAATAGGTCAATAAATATCTTAAAGGGGTACTGTACACTAAATCTAGCCATTTATGGGACCATCTCTTTTTATACTCAACATAATTATGCAACAAATGAATGAATTTGAGCCATGAATTTGTGAAAAATACGCTCATGTGCTCTATGAACGATGGAAACAACATGGTAATTATAATGAAAATGAATTTATGACTCAGGCCATAAATTAAATTTCATTATAAATACCATGTTGTTTTACATCATTCATAAAGTAAATCGGGGTATTTTAAACTCATCCATGGCTCAAATTCATTCATTGGTTGCATTACTACATTTCTACGAGCATTCTGTAACCCAAAAAGACGCATTGAGGCTGATTGAGGTAATGAAAAATGCAACAATGAACAAGGTGTTTGCCCCCCCCCCCCCCAAGTAATTTGCACGACATGGAACAGAAAAGCGCGTCGCGTCCGTGTTATTCTATTACTGATATGGTAGCAATAAAGAGCGTTTATCTGACTTCGGGCGAAAAATTGAAAACGGCTGGAAAATGGTTGTGACTTTGGAAAGTGTTTTTCAAAGCATGACGCCGGCGTTCAAATATTTCGTGTATTTATCGACCTATCGTATCCGAATGAGCCATGTCCGTTTAATGTAATGTCACACAACACCAATAATACATTATCTTTTTATTTTCTCAGTTAGTGTAAACAATATTTATTTAAAAATCAAACATATAACACAAACACAATACACATATATTAACCCTTTCTATACTAAATACACATTGACGAGTAGTTACCTTAGGAAATGTTAGGTCGTTTGTTGAACTTATTATCTGAACATTTCCCACCAAAGAAAATGAATAATTCTGCTCATGTATTATGTTTTTCTGTCTGTCGGATACCTTTATATCCTGAGCACGTCTCCATATGAATGATAGGAGAAAAGGAAATAATTGAATGCTGGGTTATATATTACACATAATGTATACATGTAAATGCGATCTGTCCATCTCCCTGCAATAGGCATATACTGCGCTGGACCTACGTTTAGGAGGATAAATGACGGTATAACATTCCACAAATGTTTTTTGTGAATTGCAGAACGGGTTATCGTAAACTGAAGATAACCATGCTGGTTTATGTCAAAACACACTTGTAATTTATTAGGGATATATAGATTTACGCATATATGTAGATAGATAAGACTGTATGACATGCATCGAAACCGGGTGAGTGATGTTGGTGCACTTCCCGAGGTGCATATTATGCAATAGATCCATCCAATCACATACATGCACCGATCATCAATCGTAACCATCGACGTTGGAAATTTGCCAAATTTATCAAAGTCTTGACAACGCTCTATCTCTTTTAAAATTTTCCCACATAATGAGACAATTAAAGGTACTCAATCCGATCAGAGGGTCTCCATATCATCAATATACAACAGAAACAACATTTCTTCAAAATACGCTTTAGTTATCAGAATCGATTAATTTCAACAAAATAATGCTAACCACTGTCAATTAGTATCAAATTTCCCAAAACGTGTTATTTATCAACACTTTATTCAACGAAATATCGCCGTATTATCACTCGAGTATTCACGAAATTTTGCCATATTACCACCTGTTTTTAGAATCGATTAATTTCAACAAAATAATGCTAACCACTGTCAATTAGTATCAAATTTCCCAAAACGTGTTATTTATCAACACTTTATTCAACGAAATATCGCCGTATTATCACTCGAGTATTCACGAAATTTGGCCATATTACCACCTGTTTTTAGAGTTAGCCATCTTCCTCCGCAATTTTGACCCAGACCATCATTTTGACGGTGTGTTTCTGGGCCACAAACAATTGAAATAACAAACTTCAAAAATCAATATCTGATCACTCTGAGCTTTGTTCCTCGACTCGAATCAAATTTTATTTTTTACCCCCGAAGCCAAAGAAATAGTTATTTAGGATTGAGTACCTTTAAACGATACAGAAATTTCGACACCCGTTTTTTCTCAATTGTATGAGTGAATTGAGTCTTTCTGTGGTATATACTGTAGTCTGTATAAAAATATATAGCGTAAATAACGACCTAGTTTGACCCCCCCCCCCAGAACTAAGGTACGTGGTCAGTGACTCAGAGGGTCTCCGTATGGGGTATACACCTTGAAATTTCCAATTGCAATTTCCAATTTCCTTGAACCGGACCAAACTAAAAAGTTTGCGTAATACCATTTGCACCCCCCCCCCCCCATCGGGGTTTGGATTTTTCCCAACTGTTCCCTCATGGGCCATGGATGTTATTTTAATCTAAAAATTGCTAAATCTTAACTTCTAGTGACAATTCCTCACCCCTCCCCGATTAAATTTTCTCAAATAAATTAGCAGTTTTTGACTGGCCACATGGGAGGGACCAGAGGACACACCGGACCGACCATGGTTCGGTCCGGTGTGAGAATTTTGTTTAATCCGAACATAAATATTACAAAATTATAGCATCTAAAATGGCTTCAAGCTTTCCAAGTTTTGAACATTTCCAACCTGACACCCCCGAAGTTTGGAAAATTTTCAACTCATATGACCATTTCAGTTAAAAATTTGACAAAAAGTAGGAAAAGATACAAATGTTGGTATAATAACAACAAATTCCCCACAAAAAAATTGTTGGAAATCAAACTACGAGAACACCCCCCCCCCCCCCAAAAAAAACTCTGTCATCACGTCCCTGTCGGAACAGGATTGTAACAAAAGCAACAATTTGAGGCTTCAATCGGGGCATGGCTTTATAAGAGATATACTTGTTTGGAAATTCATGTAAACTCGACATGTTATCAATGTAAGAGGGCGTGGAGATCTGGTTCCCGAAAATGTAGATAAATAACCATGCTGTGTTATGTCAAAACAAACTTATAATTTATTAGTCATAGCCCGATTTACGAAAATATGCAGACAGATAAAACTGCAGCATAAGATGCATCGAAACCGAGTGAGTGATGTTAGAGCAGCCTGTTCTCGGGAAAATATGAACAATACTGGCTTATTTTAAATGTCGCGTTTTAGGCCAATATGCTAGAGCATATTTGAGGGAAAAATACGCTCTATATGGACGTAAAATGTATCGTTCAAAATAAGCCCGTATACAGCTTATTTCAATTCGAAATAAGCTCATATAGGCATTATTTAATCTACAGTTTGCATCGATATAATAAGACTTACCAGATGAACACTCTTTATAATCTGTGTTCACTGCGGCCCGCGCCATTCAATGGGATAACGGGCATAAGTTCTACATGAGCCTATTTCAGAATCAAATAAGTCCAATGTGAACCTATATGAATATTTAGGTCACGTGAACCTATTAATTGTAGGAGGATATGTGCACGTTGTGTAATCGTTAGAATCACCCCGCCGTTTTAATATCGATTATTAATTAGCTATATGGGTTATCGGTCGCAATAAGTAGAAAGCTGCCCGCACCATAAGTAACAAAAGTCGGCCAATAAATGGAAAACACGGTCAATAAGTGAAAAAGTCGGCCAATAAGTAAAAAGGCGGCCATTGAAGTCATGAAAAATACAACATTGAACGCGGTGTTTGGGTGACTGGGTCCCAAACACCCCACAGCCATGTGCACGGCATGGAACAGAAACGAGCGGTCCGTGTTAGTCTATTCATTATATGGTAGAAATAAAGAGCGTTTATTTTTACTTCTCTGCGAAAAATTGAAAACAGCTGGAAAATGGCAGTTACCATGGCAAGTATTTTTCAGAGCACATGAAGCCGATATATCAATATTTCGTGTATTTATCAATACATTTTTATCTCTCCTTCCAAATTCCGTTCAGACAAAATGGGAAGCGCGAATTTAAAACTGAGCGAAAAATAGTACGACTCCTGAGTTTTAAAGGTACTCAATCCGATCAGACGCTCCTATACTACTATTTCTTTGGTTTCGTGGGTAACAAAATGTTTGATTCGAGTCGAGGAACCAACCCACCAAAGTGATCAGATATCGATGTTTGAAGTTTGCTATTTCTCGAGATATGCAGTAATAAGTGGCCCAGAAACACGTGGTCAAACGGAGGGTGTTGCGATGAAGATGGATTATCCATCTTCACCACAAGACCGTCTGTTTGACCACGTGTTTCTGGGCCACTTATTATTAAACATCTCGAGAAATAACAAAATTCGAACATCGATATCTGATCACTGAGCTTTGATGGGTGTGTCCCTCGACTCGAATCAAATATTTTTTTACCCTCGAAGCCAAAGAAATAGTAGTATAGGAGCGTCTGATCGGATTGGGAACATTTAAGTAATTAACCACAGGGAAAACAAGATCGAGGGTTATGTTGATCAGTTACACACATTGCGAAAGGTTGGACACTGAACATACAATTACGCATTTTCGCGTAGGCCTATACATTGTCTTAACCAATATCAAGAATTCAAACCATTATCTAATGCCAAACGACGTACAAATCATGGTAACCTAGATGATGTATATATACTAGTTTGCATGTGCATGAAAGCACGTCCCTCTATTCGCCACTCTGGCGTGACACTGTGACCATACATACAGTCTGGGTTAGTTATGTCATCGCATCCCGCAGCCAATTGGCGATTTTTCTGAAGTCAGTTAATACCTTCTCGTTGTGGTTTTCTGTAAATTTCGAGTTCAATTTATTGATGTCCATGGAGTCCATAACCATTTCAATATCAGAATAATTATTTCGAGCATATAAACATCTACCATCGCAACAAAATGATGATGCAGTTATGGTCAACAGGATGTATACACATGCATCTTCAGAAACAAAGAACTGAAACTGTCATCGATCCACGACTTTTACGAAAATATTTCTGTCAGTTTTAGCCAAATATAGTATTGCACGAATTTTAATACGAGTACGGTATCATGAAGTTTAGAAAACTCAGGGAGTGGCATTCATGAAACAATAAAGAGCGTCAAACTTCATTATATTCCTGATATGGTGAGAATAAAGAGCGTTAACAACACATGCGTGTGTAAATTGAACACAGTTACACACCTGACATTCGAACTTGCGCCATTCTGGCCGCAACTTCATCATGACATGCTCGTCTGTATAATTATATGGCAAAAATGCTGATTTCTGTTTTGTAGAGTAAAGAATGGGTGTCTGAATCAAGACGCCTCAGCCATTTAACAGATACCAGTTGGACATTTTCTACACCACAAGATAATAAAATCGTACAGGTGTTTCTTATAGACAGACATCGACTTTCAAAATAGAGTTTTTCAGCAGATGTTCAACCCTTTACCCAACAGAACGGCCCTGTGCCAATGCATTCTCTTATATATGCGAGTCGACCATAGGTCGCCTCGCATATATAAGAGAATGCATTGGCTTAACACATTAAAAATTATAAAATTGTTAAAGAATGTAAGAAAAAATGGTGAAAAAAGATTTTTTTTAGGCCAATGCATTCTCTTATATATGCGAGGCGACCTATGGTCGACTCGCATATATAAGAGAATGCATTGGCACAGGGCATAACTGTAACCATCACAATGTGGTCAATGAGCCGGTTCCAATGATATCCATATGTGTATGGTTCTATTGAGACAGACCGAAGATATTTTAGGCTGTTGAAGCTTTATTTGGCCGGTTTTGGCCGGTTTGTTGGGTAAAGGGTTAAATATGGACGCACAGAAAGCCAAAAGATCAACTACAGTAAAGAGTGTTTTCTTCGTTTGCTATTACCTGTAAATACAGTATTGGAGACCTTTCGCAAAATCACGATTACGGATAGGATGTATTATACTATAGTAAGGTGGAGACCATCACAATTTACCTACGATGGTTAATATTGGTGAGCTGGCATATGCCCCACTCTATTCAGTTACACATATCATGCATATATCTGATGGAAAAAGCAATGTTCTTATCCGTGTGTTATACACCATATGGATAATGTTAGAGCGTCACCAGGCAGCACCGGTGGCACATCCTTGACACATCTACACACAATTAAAGATGCATTATCCGAATTAACGCTAAATTACTATTTCTTTGGCTTCTGGGGTAAACAATATTTGATTCGAGTCGAGGAACCCACCCACCACCATGGAAACGCAAGTTATTTTCTATCTGATCACGGACACCCAACCCTCCAACTCAAGTTTTCTTCCAATGGAATTTGGGGGCCCACTACCAAAGTTTGATGAAAAAACCGGGAAAATATCAAAATTAAATTATTTTCCATCTTCTGTTTATTTCAAAACAAGTAGAATATTGAAGAAAGCACGACAAAAACGTTTATTCTTTGCGATGGCAGAAACTGAATTCCCAAAATTAAAAGTTGTTACCTTCACAAAGATGAGTACTTGTTTTGTAATGTGTAGCAAGTTATGTTCAATTACCCAGCTTGTTATTATATCGCTAGGTCCCAGAAATTTCATAGATATCCTCCCAAGGATGAACAATAAAAACGGCGTACAATAATACTGGAATGTGTATATCTTTCATCCCATTTAAATAACCAGAATAATTAAATGAGCTGACGTTGGCATCACAGTGTAATTGGAGTTAAAAACAAACAACAATGAAAACCTGTGAGAACTGATGGGAAAGCTTTTTTTCAGCGCATATTTTTCCTTGAGAGAAGCCTGACCCACCCCATGTTATTTTGTTATAAAAGAACAAATATTTGGTGAATATTGGATCTGGGAGCTCCATTCTCTTTATTAATGCTCTATTCTGGTTCCGTTTACATGAGCATTTATAGTCAGTTTGGTATAATTTAGTCATAATTTGTCTTTAAACATTGATTTGGAAAACAAATTTACCCAGACACACCTGGGCCTTGTATCATGGATTATTTTTTGAACATCTGGAAAATGGCTGTGCCCATCGAAGTATTTTTCAGAGCACTCGAAGCCTGTATATCAATATTTAGTGTATGTGTCAACCTAACTTGTACTTCCTTCCAAATTACGTAGCCAGAATTTGGAAGCATATCCGTTTAACAAAATATACGCATTCGATAGCGGAAAGTACATTTTATTAAAATTCCAACCAAAAAACTAAGTGCCGGATTTTAAAACAGAAAGGTAATAGATGGTTAAAATTTGCCATGTAGCTTCACAACTTACAACTCGCATGGTGATGTGCCACTGTCTGGTCTTATGCAATACACATATCAGTCCAATATCAGCAGTGTCTTAGAATAAATAACACACGACTTACCTGTATAAAACCGGAGACAAAGAACTAAAAATGTCCATCAACTGTACAGGCAGTTAACGCGAACAATGCATCGTATCACTCTGTGTCGTCGCTTTCATATTTGATAATAATTCCCCCGCATGCGGCTGTTAAGACCGCTGCCTAATTTCGCGCGATTCGACTGATGGTTTTTACCGATAAATTGTTTGTGCTTCTGGGATATATATCTCATATGTAACATAACTGAACAATCTGCTCTGGTGTTGCTTAGGTGGTTATCTATGAGTGAGCCAATTATAACGCACTGAGGGTTGGTTTGACAAGGTATGGAATCTGTTCAAACGGATAAAGCAGACTTGTAGAAAAAAGAAACTCCCAACAAAAGAAAATATCGGTGGAATGTTTATTTTTATGCAGGTACGCCGTTTGATAGCATAAGGACCGACTTCAAGCATATATTCTCTACCATTTAACCCCGTGAAATGATGCGCAGCGAAATGATTAATTGGCCATGAAAAGCCACTTCATGAGAACCAAGCAACCCTAGTTATTCTTGTAAGTGAACCTCAATTTGATGTAAGCAGGTATATTTATTCTAGTGCAGTTAAAGGGGTACTGTACACTAAATCCGGCCTTTTATGTGACCACCTCCTTTTATCTCAACAGAAAATATGCAACAAATGAATGAATTTGAGCCGTGGATTAGTGCAAATTAATTAGTGCAAGTTAATTGCTCGAGTCATAATCTCATTTTCATTATAATTACCCTGTTGTTTGCATCGTTCATAGAGCCCATGGGTGTATTTTGCACTAATCCATGGCTCAAATTAATTCATTTGTTGCATATTCTGTTGAGTATACAAGGAGGTGGTCCCATAAATGGCCGGATTTAGTGTACAGTCCCCATTCAAGGTAGTTGATTTCTATTAATTTATTTTGCGTGGTAAATTAAATTGGCTTAAGAAATTTCTGACTAATTTGGTGTCAATTCTGAGAGTGCATCTTCCGAGAATTCGTCGGAGTTTGCTTTTAATTAGTCCCAAATCTTGTCGCAGATTAAGAGGCACAAGGTTTTTTTTTACAATTTACATGCGTCCTCGCTACCTGTTACATGCGAAGCAAATACATTAAAAGTGCAAGATGGCATAAATTGTTAGCAAGGCATATGGGATACATGGTGTGTGAGATGCTGGCGTTCGTATTTCATCTGTAAACCAACTTCAATATTTTAGAAGTTGCTGAATAATATAAATATGAAGGTGATAGTCAATAATAAGACAGAAACATTTTTTTTTCGTTCCTCATTTACTTAGAGTTGTTCAAAACTCTTTATTTTAGCAATGTATGATTTCATTAATAAAAAAAGAATGATGTTTTTGGTCGTTGGTCATACCTAGTACTCCGTATATGAAACATTTCGTTTCGAGTGGATGAAAGCCGTTATACTTTTTTTTTATAAAGATCAATCCTATCTTCCATAAAAGTTAGCATGCGTGGAAACTGGCATCTTCAACATCCGAATTACTGGTACAAATAAGATATCTGATATAAAGGTTCGGGGTATTTTGCAGGTTATGTGCACTATTCACTGATGAAAGAGAGAAGACCATTCATACCAAAATGGACCAAATAATCTAAAGTATTTCTTGAACACGCGAGGAAAGAGAGCTATAAGAAATGTAGGCTCATTGCTTAAACGTTCACTGTCGATTTCAAACAAAAGAACCACATTACCATCCATTGTAAACAGGTCGCTTTCCACGACTACTGCAGAACGATACAGAACCACATCGCGAATGCTTAGTTATTCCGAGGGAGGCAGTGCACAGCGCTGTGTTGGAGAAGCGAGCGACGAGTGCGTGGCAACCCTGGCAATTTTCTTTCCCATATCTGTGTTTTGACAGAAACTGATGGCGACGTAAAGACTCATCTCGACAGTCCTCGACTTCGGCGACATGCATCTCACTCCAGGTTAATTGAATTGAATTATTAATGCTCATGAGAAAACATGTAATTTTTTGCATTAAAAAACCCAAAATATTTTGATGAGTTTATGTGTGTAAAGTTGAGATTATCCTATACAATTTTTATCTCAGTGAATGAACTAGACCAAGTCTTCTCTGTCAACAACAACTTGGGATATCGATTGGGACTATGTTGTTTTTGTACCGAGTCCCACCCCGATGCATGTAAACGTGGAGCCCGGGTATTCACGTAAACCCCTGAATGTGATTGGTCACCTGACATGCATGTCCGCGATAACTCTTTCTTCAATTTTAATATATCATCTACCGTGATAGAAAAAGGTATAGTGATGATACGATCGCTTACTCTATTGTTTAAATGAATTCTCTGGAAATCTAGGGTTTGTTTTCTTATATCTCGTTGCTTTGACATTTAACGGACCTCTGATATTTGGATGTTTGATATCATCATGCTTCGGAAGTCTGCCCTTAAGATCTATGTTCATATACGCAAAGCTTCCAGTTGACCTAATCCGAAGACGTACAATCAGTATAACTCTCGCCCACGATTTTGGGCGTAACGTCCGTTATAGAAGAGCAGCGGGTGGGACTCGGTCCTAAATCAGCATCATCCCAACCGATATCCCAAGCTGTTGTGGACTGAGACGACTTTGTCTGACCAGTTATCCTCTCATTATATTTAATGTAATTGACTATTTAATAATTATATAAAATATGTTAATATATTTAGACTGAACTTGCCAATTGTATTAACTAACTATGAGGTTAGTAAGGAATGGAACCATATAATAATGGTCAAAATGCAATGGTGGAACTTTTGTACTAAATTTTAGTACTAAATTGGGTAAATGGTTACTTTATCCAGATGTATAGTATTATGTCAGAATTATCAGCTACTCATAAAGGGGATCTTACGAAGATAAAAAAGAAATGCAGAAAGAGATTATTGAAGTTATTGGGAAGATCACACGAAAAACGTTCATCGAACTAACCCACGCAGTATCTTCGCAATCGTTGTCGACTAGAATATAATGCATAATAAAGAGCAGGTTTCTCTTTGTGTAAGATTCGTGTAAGAAATCGACATCAGAGAAGAGTAACTAGGTGTTTTTCTGTGTAACTCGAACTGGGGAGTACCTCTAAAGGTGAGGGCACCTACAAGATACCAATCTCGATCGTGCCAATTTTCGCGGACAGACGTACCGCGGCGCAGTGGTTATGTGTGGTGCCACAAGAAACCAAGAGGAGTTCCCACTTTCTTCAATTGTTCAACCCATTGTCTTAATCTGGTGTTAGAAACGGTTATATAGAAATATTGGTATACTTTACCAAAAATCTAGAAATGATGTAGCCATGGGAATCTGCTGTAAATAACACACTGATTAGCTTGCATATATTGTACATTTGTCTATTAGTGGATGTTAACTATATATGTACATATTTTGACGGTCATTCGTATATTTTGACTTGGTGATATTCATCAAAGCGACTGATCCGACATATCCTCGTGCAAATAGGTTCATATTGGACCTAAATATTTACTTAGGTTCATATTGACTTGTTTGATCCTGAAATAAGCCCATAGTGGACTTACATGTACATGTATACCCACTATGAATATAATTGAAGGAGAATATGTTTCAGCATATTATAAGGAGGAAAGAGAGCTAGAAGAGTTCTATGCACTTTGCTGAAACGTCCACTCTCGGTTTCAAACAAAAGAACCACATTACCATCCATTGTATACAGGTCGCTTTCCAAGAAATAGAGGAGCACTGTCCGAGCACATCGCGAATGTTGAATTATTTCGAGGAAGGCAGTGCAATGCGCTGTGTGTGAGATGCGAGCAACTGGAGAATAGTGGCAACCCTGGTCATTGTTATGACTTGTGTGTTTTGTCAGAAACAGTTTATGATGGCGGCCTAAAGGCTCATACCGCCATTCCTCGACTTTCGGCGACATTTATCTCACCCCAAATGAATTGAATTGAATAATTAAAGACGTTTTATGGACTTGTTCGGGTGCGTGAAATTGATAAGTTAGTATTCAGGCACTACAGTATGCCAACTGTAGGAATGTAGCATTCTAATAACATTGCAGAAAATTTTAAGCAAATCGGATGGAACACTCCTTAGATAACGTCGTCTGAACTTTCTCAATTGTAAATATTTGCTTCTCGATTCGGGACGCAACTATTGGCGATAAACTAACGAAAATGATTTCGCCATCGAGAGTCACTGCATTTAATAAACGTATAAGACTGATGGTAGGTGTTGTCAATTTGGATACAATATTTGTCAAAATAACTACTTTAAGCAAGATTATTCTCCCCATTTCCATTTGATCACCCAACCGAAATGTTTCACATCACTTTAATTCTCCTGAAGAAACATAATCGTTTGCATAAAAATGTTTTGATAAGTTTAAATTATTGTAAACTGAGAGAAAAGAGATAATACATATCTGTGTTACGACTAACGTTGAAAGTTTGTCGAGATTATATATCCTGTACAGATGTGATTTCACACACATCCATCACAATTGGCCGCCAGCTTTTAAAGCAATAACTAGCAGTTACGATGAGAAAGTTAGTATGGGTGCTCTCATTATTATTAAAGTGATGTGAAACACTCCGGTAGTGTAATCAAATGGAAATGGAGAATAAACATGCTCAAAGTAGTTATTTTTTACAAATAGTATATCCAAATTGACAACACACACTATCATTCTTATATGTTTATTAAAAATAGTGACTCCCGGTGGCGAAATCGTTTTCGATAGTTTATCGCCGATTGTTGCGTCCCCAAACAAGAAGTAAATATTTACAATTGAGCATTGTTCAGACGAAGTTATCCATGGAGTGGTCCTGCCGATTTGCTTGAGATTTTCTGCAATGTTAGTAGAATGTTACATTCCCCCAGTTGGCACAGTGACTAAATACTAACTTATCAATTTCACGCACCGAACAAGTACATATTATATGTCTTTATTATGACTAAACTGACTATTTTAAACACATAACATATGCTAATATATTTAGACTAAACTTGCCACTTGTATTAATTAACGGTGATGTTAGTAAGGAAGGCAACCATTGACGGAACTTTTGTACTAAATTTAAGTACTAAATTTGGGTAATTAGTTACTTCATCTTCGGCTTATGTCAGAATTAACAGATACTCATAAAGGGGATCTTAAGAAGAAGAAGAAAAAAAAGAGATTATTGAAGTTATTGGGAAGATCACACGAAAAACGTTGATCGATCAAACACACGCATGCAGTTTCTTCGCAATCATTGTCGACTAGAATATAATGCATAATAAAGAGCAGGTTTCTCTTTGTGTAAGATTCGTAGATAAAGAAATCGACATTAAGCCATTTTCTCAATCTGGTGTTGGTACTTTCATGCAAACATCCATGGTTAGAAACACAGCCACCACCTATAGAAGAGATCCTCAAGTTATTTGGTGGAAGCGAGAAACACGTTGGGGAAACACGTTGTTTCGTCGTGATGAGTATCACGATGTCGAAATGGCCGAGGCGGTCGCAAACGCGACAAGAAACGAGGAAAATGGTAATACACTAATCTAGGACAATGATATAGTAATAGTGTTTTCGCAGCTACGAGCATATATGATATACTATTTTTTTCTAAACAAGCTGATACCTGTGTTCAAACTCACAATTGTTTGCTCTAACTTTCTGACTAAAGTTGTCAGTCGAAGGATTCTCCTAGATGTATGGACTGGTGTATTCCACGAACTTCCGACTGGCAACTTTGGTCAGAATGTTATAGAAAACTACTGAGTATTTCCGAAGAAATAAGGTATCAATTTGTTTTAAAAATAAACTAGCATATGCTCGTAACAGTAAAAATGCTATGTTTTGTGTCTGTTCCTCGTATATTATATTTTATGGAATTACAAATTTTGAATGCACGGTACTCATCAACCTCGAAACCACGTGATTCCCCACCGTGCTATTGAATAATGTGGCTAACACAGAAACAAAAAACACCCATCATTTTATGAAGAGAATGCCACTACTCACCCTTGGTAAAGCAATGTGGGCTGCTAGAAATAATAGTCGGATTCCTAGAATGCCATTTTGCTTTTTTTGTACGATGCCCACTTAATTTTCGAGTCGCCGATTATTTTTTATGTAGTGCCTTGTTGTACGGTTTTAATAACAATTTATGCCATAAAATATGAATAAAATACTATAATGCATCACCCTTTGAAACGTCTGTGTCTCATAAGATGACCATGGTGATCGGTGCGATTTGAAATTTACCAACACTAGTAGGTATGAACTTAAGACGTACAATTGAAAAATATATTATGTGATCAGTTGCTTCTTGTTGGAAATAGTTGCGATCAAATTTAACTTAGAACCCTATATGCCAATGCATTCTCTTATATATGCGAGTCGACCATAGGTCGCCTCGCATATATAAGAGAATGCATTGGCTTAACACATATTAAAAATGATAAAATTGTCAAAGAATGTAGAAAAATATTATAAAAAATGTAAAAATAAATTATAAAATTGTTAAAGAATGTAAGAAAAAATGGTAAAAAGGCCAATGCATTCTCTTATATATGCGAGGCGACCTATGGTCGACTCGCATATATAAGAGAATGCATTGGCACAGGGTTAAAACTGTTCAGATTATTATCTGGCTACAGATGCGATCAAACTGTAAAACTGAACCCTATGGAGAATTTCGTATTTAGCTCGAACGTTGACAGTAATATAGGCTCCGGCGACTGGAAGTGATCCAAGCTGCAGGGCAGAGTTTAGTCACCTAACAACGCAAGCTCTGCCAGCGAAACAATCACTGATATACGTTCATCTGCCGTCGAACTAGTCACTGCTATGCGTGGAGCATAGCAAAGGGACGCCTAATGCAACTGTATGTGGATCACATAGATGCATAGACGAACTGCTTGCAAGCAACTAATTACATATTTATATAGTGTTACGATTCACGAATTCCTTGTGCGCAACAAATGTTATTGGCAAATTCAAGGTTAGATTGAAATCGTCGTAAAGTTGCTTTGTTGCCCCAGGGTGATCATTGATTGTTTTTACTTTAATATCATTGCATCATTGCCAAAAATGATCAATATGCAATTACCATAAAATTACGCATGCTATCATATAGAAATAACGGAACTTCGGAATAACGAACCTTCGGAATAACGGACACTCGTCATAACTTGCAGTTGTTGTCGTTTCGAAGGTCCGCTATTCCGAAAGTTTTTATATTTTGTCCAATATTTTTAAGTGGAACTATATTCCACCGATAGTACCTAGCAGTATTTTATTATATTATGTTCATCATGAGTAATATATATTGGCGATTTATAAATATTTCCAGTCACATGGATTGTGTGCGTAAAGTGCACTTTGGCGGAATAGCGGACCTTCGGAATAACGAACTTCGGAAAAGCGGCCATTCGGATTAATGACCGTCCCCGAAAATTGGATCTATATACAAAACATTGTATAATTTCTTCAAAATATTTCAAAATCGGGATTTTCGCTGATTTTAGACCAATTTTAGTGAAATTGGGGGGGGGGGGTGTCAAAAAATTGGGAGTAGAATTATTTATTTTTTTTGCAGGTTTGGGGGTGGTGTGTCCCCGAAAATGCCAGATGCAAAAAAAACGGCCTACCTTCCTGCAAATTTTTTACTACTCCCCCCCCCGATTTTCGGGAATTTTTTTTACCAATAAAACACACTCCAAAATTTGCTTCTTGAGAAAATTCTTGAATTAGTAGATTTTGTCTATGATATATAAAAAATGGCGCTTTTGTCCAGTCTGTCGTGATTCGACCCTTCCCTGTCACAGACGGACAAGACTAATATAGCCGGGGGGGGCTGAATTTGCGATTCGGTACTCAACATTGTGCAGTGTGTGCGTACGTTGAGATTCCTGGTACCCAATGGCGAGATTTGCAAGTACTTACTCATTTTTTATTTCCATGACGTGCGGAAAATTTCCTGGGAAAATTTAGTTGCTAAAGCGCATCAATAACCGGATAGTTCCTGCACTGAAATATACACAGATACAGATAAAGTGTTGTCAAATCGGGGCGTTCCCTTGTCGGACCAGAAGCAGGTGCTTGTCCGGAGTTTGTACTTTGGATCGACAAAACGAATTTCCGGTTGAGGAAATCGACCTGCAGTTTTAGTCAAAATGTTCGGCACATATGGACCATTAAGTTTTTGTATGTACAATTCACGTACACTTTTCATTTATCCACCATTATCAAATAGTTGCACGATCCTTCTGAATCTAGTTTACTTTTCAAACCCACTTAAGATTTACGTTACCTAATTTCGTGGAACTCGGGATCAGGGTTCTTCGTTTTGGCATTGAGCAACTGGTAGTCTAGTAGGCTACTCACTGTTTGTTCGTGTAAATATGTAACTCAAATTTAACGTAACATCCAAGTTACCAGTTTGAATCAGTCTTTTAGCTTCAATTTTGAAAAATGTAAGCGCACAGTGTTTATGTTTCTGAAATTTCGATTCGGGCACACTGTTTTTCTTCAGGAAATGTATCTGTAGATATTTCAGTGTATAGTTATAGATGCACCGGACCAGTTGCTACCACGGACGAGTAACTTAATAATCCTGTGGTGACTCCACTAGCATTCTTTAACGTGCACACACCAAGGCGTGTACACCGTTCAGCCATTAATGTATGCACCCATGACAACATACTCTCAGGTGCCAAATAAAAGTGCTGGCCAAATAAAAGTGCTGGGTGACATTTTTACCAAAAAAAGAATAATAGTGCTGGTGCACAATAAATGTGCTGGGTTACGGATTTTACTTTTCATGGTAGTATGCTTAAACTCGAGCCATGAAGGCTTATGTGTACATTTATATAGTACAGGGAATCATACCTGTGCGGAGGAAGTGACATTTAGGTATTATGCATCATGTATCTTCACTATCTTGTTTACCCCATTCATACATTATGTATGACCATGCGTGCAATTACATATTACTCATATGATATATAGTTGGCATAGATTATGTTACATGTTGATTGTTGTATTCTACATGTACATAGTGGTGTAACGATACGGTCATCGATACGGGCGTTCAAATGATAGGTATCTCGATACACAAACTGCATATTGTTATTACCAATTCAGGTATTAAGTAAGCACCGGTTGCCACGAACGAGAACGATCAATGTTCAATCAGTATCTAACAAAAAATTAAGGTAATCCCCCACAATAAGTAATAAAAATGATAAGCATTCCCTATTTATCACAGAGTAACCATGAGGCCAGCAGACCGCTTTGTATCAATTTGCATGTGTGGACAATACGATGCCATCTTCTTGAAACACATTGTATAAATAGATCAATCAGTCGCTAGTGGTCCACTGATCAAAGCACAGACCTGACCTGAGTGACCTCAATTTTAATGACCTATTTCAATAGTACACGTCATGCAGCAAGTGACCTACTTTGTCAATGACATGTCGTTTACAACCGGCGGCAAACCTTTTGATGTCTGTCTTACTGCTATTGCTGCAATTTTATTTCACTGTTAACCAGAGAGATGCGGCTGCTGTAGTATCAACCTATAAGTCCTATATTATATCAATCTACATGTATGTCTTTCCCCGTGTCACATCAACACTGGACACTGCACTCTGTGCACTGGCCCGTGTGGGTTGCTGAGCAATTGTTAAACTTCCCGGAATAAACGTGATTGTGTGTATTTTTGCTCCAAATTAATAAACGTGCTGGCACGTTTATTTGGCACCTGAGAGTACTGCACCCATGACAACATACCTGGACAAATGTTGTAATGGGGGGAAGTCGGCATTTTGCTTTCGGATCTTTATTCACTGATCTTGAATAAGACTTTTCAGCCTGACAAACTTTGTCTCTGACCGAGTTCTGATTTTTGTCGGAATACCCTGACCAGGTTGCGATCCCCAGTCGGTTAGCATGAGAGACCAGTGCGCTACCTCTCGGCTACCGACTTCCCTAAGGAATGTATTTAACTGCACCGATTTCCCTTTGCATGTGAGTCTGAGTCATAACATTTTTGAAAATAATTTCTGGGCCGGGAACATGTATGACATCATGCATCCTAGCAGGAGACAGAAAAACCTGTTTGACATATTTCCCGGTTCCGACAATGGTGGGCCATTGCCTTTTGGATTTGGACTTGAATTGTTTATCAGACTAATTAACTGTGATATTTTATAATTGTATTGTTACAAAAACAGAAAGGAAAATAACAATGAATAGCCTAGCTTAGACTCTTAGTGGCAATACCGAAGATGAATCTCTCGAAATTAGGAAAAATGTCCCAAGGCAATTTTAATGCTGTTACATTATAGATTCAACATGTTTCCACATCATTTCCCATGGCATTGCTTAATTTTGCCATGGCCAATTTCGATGACTGAAGGTAACTATTATGGGAAATTTGTCACAATTTGCATTTGACAGCATCTGAAACCTGACCGAATCTCACATCACGACAGCAGACAACAGTTTACATGTTAAAGTCACATATATAATAATGTACATGCATATATATAGGACCGGACTGGTCCAGCTTTCACTGGACCGGTCTGGTGCAGCCGTGGACCGTATTTTTGCTGTCAGGTCCGCATCACTAGTAATTATAGAACAGTTTTATCCCAGATGCATGAAGTCAGGGAAAAACCAATGCCTATTTATAAGAGTGATCGATCTACCTGTAATTAAGATCGATCAGCTGTTCACCCAGACCTGTCTAAGCCGTTAAGCGAGTGAAGATTTAAAAAAAATTCTCGGTGTATATTTTCAATCCACATTCGTGGATATGACTTCCACCTAAGTATAATTTAGAAGTAATTGGCAGATCGCTTTACCTGCATATATTTTCTACCAAAGTTGTCAAGCTATCAAACCCTCTAACTTCAAAAGCAATGGAAATTTATTGTGATCGTAAAAAGATACAATTGAATCTATAAATAAATAGTCTGCAGATGCTGTATGAGTATGCACCCATTCAAACAATCAGAACTTATTTACAGATGTGTAACAACCAGAAATTTATGATTTTACCGTCGCAAAAACAGTGAATAATGTCTTAATTTTAACACACCAGTAACCCACCCTGAATTTAACCCTAAATTATAAACCTGTTCAAGAATATAAAGTGGAATCTATTTTGTAACATAAAACAGAGACAATCGCCAAGTACAATTAAACTGACTGACAATTTTTCGTAACCTAACTGCAACATACATGTAACTAGCATAACTCCAAAGAGATGTATTCTAGTAATGTCGCCACCATCTCTGTTCCGGTATGCACTTTCGTTCAGCGTCTGTATTCTTGCAAATATAAAAATTAATATTTATATCCCAACAAGACGGAGACAGGGGAATTCAGGGCTGGGGAAATGGGACCCTAAAAATTTAAATCAACTGGCGGTTCAACAGGGGAAAACTTGGCTAGGGGAACGGGGCCGTTGAGGGGATCCCATGCCTGTATAGCAGAAACCTTGTCATACTTCATATTCATCAGATTTTACTATTGTATAATGTTTATTTGAATTTATAACATCCAGGATATATGTAGCCATGTTAACAACACACATGATCATGCCCAGTATTATCAGATCTCATGCCTTGAGATGTATGTTTTGTTTATGCACCTTTCATGCAATATCCGTTTGCATAACCTTTTTTCTGTTCCTGCAGAAACTGGGTAACTACAGGTAGCACCAACTACCACCTATTATGTCGTACCCAAACATTTTTCTCCTGGGGATATAGGAATGGGTTCTGACTGTCCATCCAGAAAATTTGTCCGGGGGTTATTTTGAACAATTCAAAGATTTCTTGTATATAAATTTACACGGGGATTATCTTAAAAGAATTTGCAAAGTATCATGCCTGGCCAGTGTTACGGCCCTTTACTTGTCATTTAGCACTCATGAAAAGTTGTCCAGGGTTTATTTTGAACAAATTATCAACAGATTTTAAATATGTTTTCTATGTGAGTTCACAAGAAGAGTTTCTGAAACGAGTTCGCAAACTAGGCCCGGTGATATATTTTTGCCAGAGTTATGGCCCTTTGATTGTAATTGTTTGGCACTGGTGTTTAAATTTTAAGCCCGAACTAAAACAAATAATAACCAACCTCAAACAAGTATTAACTAATTTCGATTATTTTTTAGCATATTTTGAAAATGCACATCCCCAACTTGCCCACATGGACAAACTGTCAAACTAAATGGACTTCAATTAGAAATGTATGCATATTTAATGCTGGCTGAAGATATATAGGAAGGCATCACAAATTTGAGACATCGGTAGGTAATTGTTTGCTCTAAGATGCTGCTTTGTCTTAACTGGATTTTTAACATTTCCACCATCAATCAAGTTAATGAATAATTAATGGATAATAGTATCGCGGGCTACATTGACATGCACAGCAATTATACAGTGATTTTCATGTCACACTGCCGTAATCATGCACCAAAGGTTGAGATGTTAACTGCACACTAAAACATTTCTACAGATTTGATGAATTGGTTAGGCCGGGTCAGTAACATATTGTGTATGCCAAAACTGCAAATTGTTTTATTCTGTTCCAAAATTGGGAATTGGAACTGGACAAATTAAAAACTGGGATAAAGAATATTTCGCTCAATGATAGTTGTCTCTCTTGGAGTAATTTATAGTTGTTTGTTACTGAAACACATAAAGTGAATATAAATGTATGAAGATTAGTCCATATGCAATTAGATACTAGTATATATTAAATTCCACTTACTTCTTCCTGGATCCCATATGCCAATCAGTACGGACACCTGAATGAATCAGAGTTAAGTATATAAATGCAGCTACATGTATTGGTTTGAATGCGTACTTCAAAAAAAAAAGTTATGCCTGTTTACATAACCTATATTTTGTGTATACCGGTATGCAAATTTAAATTTTTCCAAAGCCTGAAGCCCTGAAATATTCTTGACTGTTATGTCAATATGACAAATTCAGCAATTACTGCTCTCAGAACCATAGCATACATGTAGCACACTATGGTCATGACTGAAGTATGCAGAGACTGTTTTAACCCATTTTTATTTATCACATAATGGTGCTCTTATACAAACATACAGTAATGTTCTAAGTAATCGACTCCTTAACCACAGCAGAATTATGGGTAACTTTTAAGGATTTAGTCGAAAATATGGCTTGTTGCCATTCATCGGAAAGCTCTCCCCCGATGAATGGCAACAAGCCATATTTCCGACTTAATCCTGAAAATTTACCCATAATTCTGCTGTGGTTAAGGAGTTGATTACTTAGAGCATTACTGTATTCGTCAGTGAATAGAAATTGGCATGTTATTAATAAGATTTTGTTGTGAAAACCAGGGACCAATCTAGAGGTTTCAAATTGGGAGAAATCTCTTCTCCCTGTTAGATTATTAGGGAGAAGTGAACTGTTGTCAGGGAGAAGTCATAAAGGCTGAAGTTCAATTTACATTCCAACATCACCATTCAATGATCCAATAAGAATTATGCAACACAAGAGACCATTTATCAAACCATTATAGTGAGTAAGAACACCATTATAGTGAGTAAGAACACCATTATATTCAGTAAGTATGTTATAGATATGGTGTTGGAACATATCCATACTGGTTTAAGAGGGTGACTTCTCCCTGGGACAAAAATAGGGAGAAGTGGCACATCTCAAGTCACCTTCTCTGCTGGTCCCTGCTGAAAACATCACAAATCTAATTGACATGCATTGAAACCAAGCCTGATTATAATGTGTCTTACAACTGCTGAATGAAGTCCCCAGAATGCCAGAATCTCATGACAATTTCCACACTTGTCAATATTTATTTCCAGATGGTAACCACAGGAATTTTCATTCATCTGAAAACTTTTGAGACAGTAAATAAAGCCGATGGGGTCATTGTCACAAGGCTCTGGTCACATTTGTAGCCAACTTTTTAAATCGATCACAAATGTAGCCAGCTTTTCGCCTGCGATCACATTCGTAGCCAGCTTGTCTAATTCCATGCTTTATATGGCGCGAAATATGACGTCATCGCGTTCGTGACTAAAATATCAACGTCATGCTCCAAAACTGACTTTGTTTATCAACTTATATTGGAATATAATTCGAGCATCTAACGACATTGATCTGAAACCTCAGGTTATTAGATGAACTAATATAAAATTAAAATTTATGTTTTTTTACACATCAACTCAGAAAAATGAGACTAACCTAATCTTGTTCATTGAGGCTAGCATGAATATGAAAAGCTGGCTACAAATGTGATCGCCGTAGAAAAGCTGGCTACATTTGTGATCGATTTAAAAAGCTGGCTACGAATGTGACCGGAGCCTAGTGACAATGACCCCATCAACGTAAATAAATGGCTTTTTTTAATATCAAATCTAATAGTGTAAATTCCATGACTGAAATTTATAAATAATTATTCACTACTTGGGGTGTTGAATCATATGGCACATTTTATTGGTCATATATCCATGATTCCTGGTTGGAGACCATTAGCCCTTCCATGAATGGAGCTTCCAAATTTTTTACAAAAGACCTGTGCTAATGCATTCTCTTATATAGGGAGCTTCACATATATAAGAGAATGCAATGGCCTAACATTATTTGTAAGCCAGTGCATTCTCATATATATGGGAGGCTCCCTTTGGGAAACTCACATATATAAGAGATTGCACCGGCACAGGATCTGTAATGCTGCACCAGCGCAGCTCCCGTCATGAAAGGGTCAAATGCTTACACCAAAATATTTATTTTCTTTTACAGACAAATTACCAGTTAGTAAAGCAGCGTTCTTCTGGACAGTCTCCTCATCTCTGTGTATAACCTTTCCCTTCTGGAGATACAGAAATGTACTGATGTATGATGAGGATAATTTTCTTGAGATATATCAGGTAGGTATTCAAGCCTGCAAAAGGTGTGTCTGTCATTTGCAGAAAGAGGTCCCCAGAGGGTGAATTTTTGTGATGCTATTCCACATGGTGACTAGCATCACCAAATTCACCCTCTGGGAACTTCATTCTGCTTAGGCCTCAACCGCTATGGGAGACCTAGGATCAGATTGAATTTTCCCAGTTGAAGTTGGTGATGTTCACCCATTAGTCACCTCCACTATGAATTTTATCTTCTGCAAATTAGGGGAAAAAGAAACTGAATAGCAGGGAAAAAGTAACTGAAACAATGTTAATTTGAGACAATAAATACTTACCAGAATACAAAGTTTAAGCAGAATGAGGTTCCCGGAGGGTGAATTTGGTGATTCTAGCCCACTGCAGGATAGCATCACTAAATTCACCCTCTGGGAACCTCATTCTACAAATGACAGACACACTATTTGCAGGCCTGTAGATACTCATTCTCTTTCCTGATCTATTTGACTCGTGTTGTGAATGTCACATATTGGTAGCATGGTTGCTGATAATTATGACTGTTGATTACCTAATCAGGGTTCGCGCCATTGGCAAAAATAATTTACATTTGGCAAGTCACTTATTAAGTCCTCAAGATAGTTCAATATAATTGGTCAATCAACTAACCAGTCAGTTCAGGAAACTGTTATAATAATACTGTATTAGTGGTGTTTTGGAAACGTTAACACCTATCAATATGCAGTTAATCTGATATAGCATTAGGGTTGAGGGATTACTAGTATTTATTGCAGCGGTGTTTACTTAGCTAACCCTAATCAGCCTTTCTGAGGAAGGAAACCTTCTACAATTGTATTGTTCAGTTATTGGTTTATTGTTGTATGATAAACCTCAATACAGAGTTGAGGATAATTAATAATCAACTGCTGTCCTATAGATATAAAAAGTCGTTCAAATTATCGAAATATAAGACTCTTTGTTGCATAAATTAATACTATCAGTGACAGAATTTGGTAATTTATAAACGAATTTGGCAAAAAATATTTTCATTTGGCAAAATATTTGGCAAAAGCAAAATATGGTCCAGCGCGGACCCTGTACATAATCCAGGCAACATTTTCTGCAAGAGGTAAATTGTGGGGTTTTTTGTTTGATCAATACTGTATTTTCTTATAAATTGCTGTAAATTTTTGGCTGCTCCGATGTGCCAGAACTTTCTATCTCATCAGCGATCTTGATGTGAAATGATTAAAGGAGATATATCATATCTAAATCATTTTCATTGAACTTCCAACTGATCTCTGGGATAGAGCACTGAAAAACGTGTTTCATGTCAAAAGATTTGGCATAAATTTGAGGTTGTTCTGATTCTGCCAATTTCAGCATTCGGTGTCATCTGCGATCAAAACTGTTGCGAGGGGGGAAATTATTTTTTTTCGGTCTGAATTGGCAATTACTATATTTGACTTCAATTTTTATTTTTGAGCATATAAATATGTATAATAGCATTTTAAGTATTTATCTATGATCCGCAGAGCAAAAGGCAAGCAGTACATATACATAATTTAAAGCTTAAAGATGGGTTATCTCTTTAAATAACTAATTTCAAATAGTTGCATGGGTATAAAATAATAAATATGAATAGAAGACCCCTGTCCAGAAAAGCTTCTATCAATTAATATTGATTTTATTTTGAATATTTATTATGAAATGAGATGATTAAATGGGACACTTTATTTGTCTATTTTTAGAACAGACCATTCAGGCGATACCATATAGCGAAAGAGAGCATTAGGCTGGCCCTATAACTACGTACCGAATGTCTTATTAACATTTATTTGTGAAAAAATTACACAATAAAATTTCTGGTCTCTGTTAACAGTAACCACTATTGTTCATTAGATAAACACAACCACACCTTTTAGACCAGAACATTTTCAAAATAAAATCAATATTAATCGATAGAAGTATTTCCGAACAGGAGTCTTCGATTGATATCTAATATTTTATATTATACATGTTCACATGTTCACCTTTAATTTTCTTCCGTGTTGTAAGTAGTTATCTCCTGAAAACAATAATTATTTTTGGTTATTTTTGACAGAACACATGACAGAACACATACAGTAATGCTCTAAGTAATCGACTCTTTAACCACAGCAGAATTATGGGTAACTTTTCAGGATTTAGTCGGAAATATGGCTTGTTGCCATTTCACAGGAAAGCTCTCCGCGAGAGCTTTCCGATGAATGGCAACAAGCCATATTTCCGACTAAATCCTGAAAAGTTACCCATAATTCTGCTGTGGTTAAAGAGTCGATTACTTAGAGCATTACTGTATATGGAAGTTGTCAAAATCACACATATGTGTTGTAGTTATTCCTTTTTACTTGGCAAAACCAGGCCCTATGTCATCAAAACTATCAAATTGAACATGACACAAAAATTATGGTACATAGGAAACTACCCCCCCCTTTCTGATATACTGATTGTTTTATAACATCTGATTATATAATGTGCCTTCTGATTTAGATCATAAAGGTCTTCATTTATCCCAATTCTAACTGCAGACTCTGCAATACTGCAGTTATGGACCTTAGCATCGCTGGCCCAGACGAGCATTTTGGTGTGTCATATGTCACAATCTCACTTGTTTTGGGAATTAGCAGCGCGTTCAGACCTTATATTCTATTGAACCATAACAGCTATCATTTTTATACAACCATATTTTAAAAACAGGACGTATAAGTTATTGGTTTGTTCATCCGTCGTAACATCCATCCTTTCGCATTTTTCCGGATGATAACTTAAGTAAGACTGAACTGAATAAAATGAAATTTGGTATGTGAGTTTACTAGCCGAAAATACAGGTCAAACTCAAGTGTTATGTTATTTTCATGCATGATAATCATTATATTAAAATGTATCAAATTTGAATGTATTTTTTCTTCTTCAGATATTGAAGCTGTTACTAGCTAAATTTGTATTCCTGGATTCCAAGGATTTAGTCATTGGAGTGATTTTGATTTATTACTTTAGAGTGTTTGAAAAGAAATTTGGATCTAGAAAGTATTTTGTGAGTATTCTTTAGTCTAAACATATTTTATTGCCAAGATAATACATGTGAAATACACAATTGGTAAAAGGATTTGGCCACAAGTTCTGGCCACTTAAGATTGGCATGTGTTCCCTATAAAAACACTCATGGTTGGATAGGCCCCAGTTTGGCACATTGTCACTGTTTGAAGGTGTGCGTCAGAAATGGATCTGGAGCCCACTCGGTCCAGGCAGTTTTTGGGATGAGCTTTTGTGGCCGAGTGGGCCCGGGAATTAAATTTGTGGATATGAATTTCTTAAGTTAATATTATGATATATTTCAGGGTTTTGTCCATCAATTTTGACATTTTGATTACTTTAGGCATGTCTGTTTACAAAGATAATAGGCAATAAGTAATCAGTCGGTTTGAACGAGAAACCAGCGAATTCATATGTCTATTATCCATGAGTTCATCTCACTATCCCTAGGTTAATTAATTAATACAATTAAGTAATTAATACATTATAAGTTGCTCTACTGTCATATTGTGTATTTTAGAATCAGACAGTCGCGCAGCATACACATAGGTTATACAAGAAGAATTTGTATCGCGATAGGAGCGGTGGCCAACTAACTCAAGAATTCGTCAAACCTATGTATTATTTTTATATAAATGTTCGTATGTTGTTCATCTATTCTATCCTTGTTGTTGCCAAATAAATTATCACAACCCAACTATCCAAATTCTACCTCCCGACAACCCTTTGGCTTAGAGAGATAGAAATCCCTTGGACCGAGCCAGCCTGGGGCGAGCTGGCTCGGGACGAGCTGGCCCAGGTCGATTGGACCGAGTGGGCCCTGGGACGATCTGGCCAGTTTCCGTCAGCAATGGCCAGGGAGGATTGTTAGCAACAGTGAGAGAGTGAGAAGGAGTTACGCTTTCTGATTTCAGGCATGTGAACACTCAAAATAATGTAAATAATAACAGACAAAAACAAGATATGAAACATTATTAAAGAGTATTTAAAGGTGGTGTTTCTCTACTCTGAACTTTCAGTAAATTATTTTGAGTTTTGCCAGAAAGAGATGTCTAGCATATTTTCCACTTTGAACTCTGGTGTCCAACAGTAACTGACACCTCAAACCTCAACTCCTAGAGGTTGTCTTTCATATTGAAGAAATGATAATGTATATGAAATTATTCCAAACACATGGAAAGAGAAAAGTGTGTTTTAGTTATAGTTGAATTGGACCATGGTTGTTTAAATGAAATACTCTTGTCTGATTTAACACCCCTAAATTAATACTACATTATGTTTTCTACGTCGGGGGCGAAAAATATTGATTTTGAGTCGAGCGCATAGCTATTAAATTTTGATTTTTGAAATTGATTTATTGTCAGGCTAGCAAAAATTCAGTTGACATAACAAGAGTTTGCAAGGTCACCTTTAGCAGTGTCTTGGTGGTTGAAATGATTCTCTGAATAAAAGATGACAAAAATTGTCACCAAAATATTTTGACTGTGTCTTGATAGTTGGCATGCGGATACATAGGTATACTTATTTCCAATTCAGTAATCATGTTTTATGCATGAACATAGACAATTTATAATACCATGCCGATCACAAGTGAAATATGATGAACATTAGTTTACATTTGTGATGACTCATGATGGGGAATTCCAATTCGAACCGGACATACCATATATGGAATTTGAGGTTTAGAATTTAAATAGATTTCAAAAATCAGAATTTCATGGCTCTGAGCTTTGAATGGTGGGTTCCTCGACTCAAATCTAATATTTGTCACCCTCGAAGCCAAAGAAATAGTAATTTAGGAGCGATCTATCAGACAGGGTACCTTTAAATAATTTGTATTAATTTTATCTTTCTCCCCAGTCCATGCTGATTGGAGTATTCACATTAACCAGTATTCTAGAGATTGTTGCACTGTATGGCTTCCAGTTAGCGGAACTCAATATTGGTCATCTTCCATCTGGACCGTAAGTATACATTGAATGATTGATATGTTCTGTAAAGTTAAATGTTAATATAAGAAGATATATTCATTTACCTCTTGGCTGCTATACGTCTGTACCGGGGACGGATGTACAATGTCATGCAGTGTGCTACATGTATACTTCCATACTCAGTACTACAGGACACTTGCAGGCAGCCATCATTCTCAGTGAGAATTCAAAAAATTAACCAGTATATCTTGACGTTTTGAACTCTATGATGTTCCAGGATTGTGTATGATAATAGGCTTTCCATGTAGTCTGTTTTAGGGTTTTCTTGAAATTCTCATTATATAATTCGGCAGTAAAATGGCCATAAAATCAATGTCCCAGTTTACTATAAGTTATTGTGGTTGATCGACAGTAACATGGTGTGACAATGATGGCTTGGAGTTTAATTTCAACTGAGTCGTTGAGCGACAAGGTTGAACATAGGCTCCAAACCGTCAATTTCACACCATGTTACCATCAATCCACCACAGTAACGTATATGTTCTGCTGACAGTCCTGGTTATTCTTTGCAATTTTACATTTATTCCATAAGAATGATCAGCACAAAATGTCAAAATATCATATACATGTATGTCTCTCAAAACCAGGCCCTATGTCATCAAAACTATCAAATTGAACATGACACAAAAATTATGTTACATAGGAAACTGCCCCCCCCCCTTTCTGATGTACTGATTGTTTTATAACACCTGATTATATAATGTGCCTTCTGATTTAGATCATAAAGGTCCTCATTTATCCCAATTCTAACTGCAGACTCTGCAATACTGCAGCTATGGACCTTGGCATCGCTGGCCCAACATATCATATACAATGTATGTCTCTCATTAACAATGTACAGTAATGCCCTAAATAATCGACTCCTTAATGACAGCAGAATTATGGGTAACTTTTCAGGATTTAGTCGGAAATATGGCTTGTTGCCATTCATTGGAAAGCTCTCACCGATGGGGCATTACTGTATGTCTCTCATTAACAATGTACAACTTAAATGACGTCATGAAAAAAGCAATCCAGCAAGAGATGATGGCGTGGTTGTCTTGGTTTCTCTTATGTTGACGACTCTGGATGTAAACATGGGATATATTGCATGGCTCTCTGACCAACAAAGATGCTGTTTCTTATGTCGTTTAGCAGTGAAGAGGTTAACCCTGTTACTCTTTGTGTGACTTGCGATGTCTGTATGCTCAGATATGAAACAGCTGTGTTATTTTACTAAATCAGATCTGTGGAACAGTTTTCCCAGGTTTATTTTATTATCAATGAAATACAGAATGCACCCTCTTAAAACCTATATTATCTGTCTGCACATTAGAGTTTCACGGTATTGACTAATTATCATGGACAATTTTATTTGTCAAAATTTGTTGACTGATCTCACATTTATGACAAACAATGACAAACTTATTCGCATTCAACACAAATCATGGCAGGAATGTTGTGTGTCAATTACATTCTTGAATTTCATGGACATTGCTTACAATTACAGAAATAACATACTCATTTTATTAGAAGCTTAAATTTAAAGTAATTGACCACCTATAACGTGATGTTACCCCGGTAATACCATAGTAATCACCAACACTACGTTAAGGTTACCGCTTCAAAACCTCGATTGCATGCAGATTTTAAAGCATTTAAAAGAAAAATTTCAAACAGAAATGACACAATTACAACAGTAAATATATTACTAAAGAATCACGTGCACTTTTTGTGAATGCAACATGATTGGTCTTCATTGTAATCTTCCAGCTGAGTACCCCACAATGTAGCACAGCGGGAACTTTACATAACTTTGAAATTTCCGATATTGTTTCAGCTGTCAAATTATAAACTCCACCCATTGCCTGGTGTCAGACCGCATTGATTAGCATTACACAGGCAGGCATGAAATCAAATTCTCTTTATATCTGTGTATTAACTTAACGTGGACCTATTCTTTTTTTCAACTTTAGGTGTGATACCCGCTAATAGACTTATGTATTGTAACTGCATGGTACTGTAAATTCCACCGCAGTGATAGTCTCATTACCACTGTGGATACCGTATACTACCTGTAATACTGCGTCATTATAAAACTATTTTTCAGGCCAATTACTTTGAGGATAGTGGTATATGCCATTATGCCTCACTGTGATCACCATATTAAATTTCTCAAATTAACTTGGGTGTCAGGGAATCCACAATGTCTGGAAGACAGTCACTACATGTATAAACATTAGCCCTTGTAACAATTTTCAATGAGCTCTGATCGCAAATGCATGGGCTGTGAGTGCATGGGATTATGGCTTTCATCTATGTGCAATAAATTTTGTTATTATTTCCACCAACACACGACGATGATGCTATTCAATTACTGATACAACCCTATGCAGTAAAATAAAAGTAGCATCTGATCCAAAATTTCTTTCTCTTTGTTCCCTTGTATATAGGAAGACATTTCAATTAGATACTTTAGTTTTTTGTCTGTTTTAAATTTGAAAACAGACTACATAATTTCAATTTCATCACCCATGATATACAAACTATTAATTTTTAGCTCAACTTACTTGTAAAAATTTCCATTAGCACGGGCTACAGGTCGTACCTTTGTTCGGATCATTATGAAATTTGTCATGGCTGTAACACATGAAATTATCCCCTCTACAAGTTTCAGTGTCATTGATGCTTTCAATTTCAAAACCAACTACGCGATATATAAAATGATATTGCGATATGACTAAATACCGAAAAACCCATGAGGCTCTACAGCACATCCCTGGGCAACAACTGAACTTGGTCATATATGTATCTACAGATTACATGTATAGTCGAGCTAAAATGTCTTCAAGTTATTAATTACATTACCTTTGAAATTTGTCATGGCTCTTGACATTGAGATTTAGATGGGAACGAGTCATTTTGGGGTCATTCAGCCAAAAACCATGGCTGCCCGCAGCCATCTTGGAATTCAAAATGCAATCCATTAGCACGTGCTACAGGCCATACTGTTTGTCTGATCTTCATGAAATTTGTCATGGATGTTAATATTGACATATGGATGGGAACGAGCCATTTTGGGGTCATTCGGCCAAAAAACATGGCCGCTGGCAGCCATCTTGGATTCACTCATTGCATGACTAAATCCTTTGGCATGGCTACTGGTATCAACAGATTATAGTCAAGCTACAATGTCTTCAAGTTATTATACCCCCGCAACGAAGTTAGCGGGGGTATACTGGAGTCAGCTCGTCCGTCCGTCGTCTGTCCATGTCCGGAGTTTTTCTCAGTCGTTTTTTGATCAATTTCCGTGAAACTTGGCACAGACATCAACCACCATGTGAACCTGTGCACCTGCGATTATGACGTCTGTCGGGCTTTTTTTGGTGGAGTTATCCCCCTTTTTCGACTTAGAATTCTTTTTGCAACATGCATAATTTTGTCCGAGCTTTTATTCCCATATTATTCGGTCAATGTTTTATAATCTTGGCACTGATATTTAGTACCATGGGAACCTGCGATTATGACGTCTGTCCGACATTTTTTGGTGGAGTTATCCTCCTTTTTCCACCATGTGAACCTGTGCACCTGCGATTATGACGTCTGTCGGGCTTTTTTTGGTGGAGTTATCCCCCTTTTTCGACTTAGAATTCTTTTTGCAACATGCATAATTTTGTCCGAGCTTTTATTCCTACATTCTTCGGTCAATGTTTTATAATCTTGGCACCGATATTTAGTACCATGGGAACCTGCGATTATGACGTCTGTCCGACATTTTTTGGTGGAGTTATCCTCCTTTTTCGACTTAGAATTGTTTTGCAACATGCATAATTTTGTCCGAACTTTTATTCCTACATTTTTCGGTCAATGTTTTTTAATCTTGGCACTGATATTTAGTACCATGGGAACCTGTGCACCTGCGATTATGATGTCTGTCCGACATTTTTGTGTGGAGTTATTCCCCTTTTTCGACTTAGAACATTTTCGCAACATGCATAATTTTGTCCAAGCTTTTATTCCTACATTTTTCCTACAGGTTTAAGATTAGGGTTAGGGTTGTACACCTGCAATGGGAACTGTTATTTTATTATTTTAACTAAATGTTTACTGACATGTGAAACATCTTAGTATTTTAAAAACAGGGGGGTATCCTTAGTCCCATTGGGACAGTCACACCTCTAGTTAGTTATTAGTAAACTAAAATCAAGATAAGGAACAGTATTTAAAGCTTTATTTGGAAACAGCCGTGATTCTAGAATCGCTAAAATTTAAAGGTACTAAATCCGATTGGATGGTCCCCATATCAGATTCCAACAACAACAACATTTTTAAAATGCTGCTTCAGTTATCGGAATTGATTAATTGCCCAAAAGTAATGCTAAGCACAGTCAACTATAGTATAAAATTGCCAACATTGATCAACATTTTGTTCAAAAAAAATTTGCTGGTTTGTCAAATATCTGACATAAAAAACCACTTGATTTTCGAGTTATCCATCTTCATCCACAATATGATGTTCCAAGACCGTCTTCTCTTTGACTGTTTACTTGGCCACTAAAAATTATCGGTGATGAAAAATAATAGATTTCAAAAATCGATATCTGATCACTCTTGAGCTTTGATGGGTGGGTTCCTCGACTCGAATAAAATATTTTTTAACCCCAAAGCCAAGGAAATAGTAATTTGTGAGCGTTAATTTGCATTATGCATCTTTAAGAATGGGTGTGATATACTTAATGATTATACAAACATTGTTTGTATGTTTGTCCATTTATTATGTTCTTCGAATTGTGGAGAAAAAAGATGCAAAGGAGTACATTCAATCACTGTTTAATTGCAGGTTTTTCGCCATTTATCCACTTCTGATATACTACTATTCTGACATACCAAGGGTGGCTTCAACACAAGTTCTTGGAATCCCGATCACAGGAAAGACCTTTGCATATGCTCTAGGATTGCAGGTATCTACTTTAAAGAACCTAAGATAAAAATAGGTGTGTTTCCGTTAACCTGAATGCACCTGTGGTACACCTGACAATTTTTATTATACAGTCGTTTTAAAAACAACGGGATGTATTTTGTTATAGGTCTGTCCGTCCGTCTGTCTATCTTGCCATTGTCTGTCTGTCCATCTGTTCGCTTTTTAGCTCAACTTACTTTTGTAAGTTTGAGCTATTGCCATGGTTTGGCGTCCGTGTGTCCGTGTGTCCGTCAACAATTTCCTTTGGCGCGGGCTACAGGTTGTACCTTTGGTCTGATCTTCATGAAATTTGTCATGAATGTTGACATTGACATGTAGATGGGAACGAGTCATTTTGGGGTCATTCGGCCAAAAAACATGGCCGCTGGCAGCCATCTTGGATTTCAAGATTCAATCCATTGGCGCGGGCTACAGATCGTACTGTTCCCCTGATCATCATGAAATTTGTCATTGATGTTAATAATGACATGTAGATGGGAACGAGTGATTTTGGTGTCGTTCGGCCAAAAAACATGGCCGCCAGCAGCCATCTTGGATTTTACTCTTTGCATGACTAAATCCTTTGGCGCGGGCTACAGGTTGTACCTTTGGTCTAATCTTTATGAAATTTGTCATGAATGTTGACATTGACATGTAGATGGGAACGAATCATTGTGGGGTCATTCGGCCAAAAAACATGGCCGCTGGCGGCCATCTTAGATTTCAAAATTCAATCCATTGGCGCGGCCTACAGGTCGTACTGTTCGTCTGATCATCATGAAATTTGTCATGGATGTTAATATTGACATGTAGATGGGAACGAGTCATTTTGGGGTCGTTCGGCCAATAAACATGGCCGCCAGCAGCCATCTTGGATTTTACTCTTTGCATGACTAAATCCTTTGGCGCGGGCTACAGGTCGTAGCTTTGATCGGAACATCATGAAAGTTGTCATGGATGTTAACAATGACATGTAGATGGGAACGAGGGATTTTGGGGTCGTTCGGCCGAAAAACATGGCCGCCAGCAGCCATCTTGGATTTTACTATTTGCATGACTAAATCGTTTGGTGCGGGCTACAGGTCGTACCTTTTGTCTGATCTTGATGAAATTTGTCATGAATGTTGACATTGACATGTAGATGGGAACGAGTCATTTTGGGGTCATTCGGCCAAAAAACATGGCCGCTGGCAGCCATCTTGGATTTCAAGATTCAATCCATTGGCGCGGGCTACAGGTCGTACTGTTCGTCTGATCATCATGAAATTTGTCACTGATGTTAATAATGACATGTAGATGGGATCGAGTCGTTTTGGGGTCATTCTGTCAAAAAACATGGCCGCCAGCAGCCATCTTGGATTTTACTCTTTGCATGACTAAATCCTTTGGTGTGGGCTACAGGTCGTAGCTTTGGTCAGATGGTCATGAAATTTGTCATGAATTATAACAATGACATGTAGATGGGAACGAGTCGTTTTGGGGTCATTCGGTCAAAAAACATGGCCACCAGCATTTTACTCTTTGCATGACTAAATCCTTTGGCGTGGGCTACAGGTCATACCTTTGGTCTGATCTTTATTAAATTTGTCATGGATGTTAACACTGACATGTAGATGGGAACGAGTTGTACCTTTGGTCTAATCTTTATGAAATTTGTCATGAATGTTGACATTGACATGTAGATGGGAACGAATCATTGTGGGGTCATTTGGCCAAATAACATGGCTGCCAGCGGCCATCTTGGATTTCAAAATTCAATCCATTGGCGCGGTCTACAGGTCGTACTGTTCGTCTGATCATCATGAAATTTGTAGGTCGTAGCTTTGGTCAGATCTTCATAAAATTTGTCATGGATGTTAACAATTATACGTAGATGGGAACGAGTCCTTTTGGGGTCAATTGGTAAAAAAAAATGGCCACCAGCAGCCATCTTGTATTTTACTCTTTGCATCACTAAATCCTTTGGCGCAGGTTAGACATTTCAATTAGCACCTTTCCTATTCCTCCATTTACTGTCAACCATTAAATTATTCCCCTACCTAAGTTGAGCTACAGTGTCATTGACACTTTCATTTCATTTCTAGATGATAACTTTAGTCAGTCTGAACTGAATGGAATGAAATTTGGATTTCTAGCCCAGAATACAGATCAAGTTCGAAGTTTGGTACCGCCTGTCAATTTTTACCAGACTTATGGCCCTTTGTTTGAATTTTCACAGGCTTATTTTGCCACGTCCTAGCGATGCTCTCGTTGACAATTTAAACTCACTGATCTCAGATATCTTACCAAACAAATTCATGTTCATCGAATTGAGAGTACGAGGACAGGCAAAATCTTAATCCACTATTTGTTCTGAAGTTTACAATAGTGCCAGACCGTAAAGTGTATTAACAGTAATGCTTAATGAGTTTTTTCCCCCACAGCTGTTAATCAAATAATTGTCACCTATTATGCTATTTTTGTTCACACTAATTAGGATATTTGCACATCAGAGCTTTTAAGTTTCACAGATTGTCCATCAGACTCCCAGATTGCCATTGGAAAATCTCAAACACATTCCATTTCTCCCGCATGTGCAGATGCACTATTGGTCACCTCAAATCTTCACCATAAACATCGCTGCTCAAAATTGTCCATAACATCAAAAATAATTCATAGTCATCATCATTCAGTACTAATCAGCAGGACTAATTGAGATTAATTAATATTCACACCCTTCGTAGCCATGCAAGCTGTCGTAAAAGTATAGATTATGTAAGGATTATGAAAGCCGAGCATAAATGACAATGTCTGGGCAGAGTGCAAATAGAATACAATAAAGGTAAAAACTCGCATATATAAAAGAATGCACTGGCACAGGATATTTAATGCTGCATCAGCGCAACTCCCATCATGAAAGGGTTAAAGTCCCTGTGCCAGTGCATTCTCTTATATATGTGAGTCCCCCAGAGGAGCCTTGTATATATAAGAGAATGCAGACTGGGTACTACCCAAACCCATTCAATTGGTCTAAAATCTGGCTGCAACAGTTCATGAATGTTGAATTTTTTTTATATATGGTTAGTGCTGGGCGGTATTTCGGTATACCGATTATAATCGTTAAGATTTTCAATACCATTACCGTTATTTTTTTCCATAATCGGTAAACCTTGAAGGCATGAAGACGGTATTATCGTGGTTACAGGTCATACCGGCCCGTTACCGGGTACATTGTGGTTTACCTTTATCGGAATACAAAGAAACTACTTGGTTTCTCTTCACCATAGTTATCGTTCAGTTGAAAGAAACTGTTCATTCTTCACATATGTCACTTCTTTCCTGATGACATTTGCCAAAAATGCATTACTTTGTACCGGGGACAAAATCCAGCCCAATGTTATATTGCAAGTTATGATTGCATCATTCTGAGCTAATTTTAAACCACTGAATGCGTGGGACAGCTCATTATTTCCTGGGGTGTTATCGAGTGGGAATGATTGATCACGTTCATAAACGTGGATTTAGATGTATCATTTATAATAATTCAACTGGGAAGTGAATAACAGTCTACAAGTTAAATACCTTGAAAGTAATACACCTTATTTCTCGGCATTTAATAAAAACATTATACATATTCACACCCAGTGGAACATTCCAATATCAACTTAACAGCACGTGCTCTGTGCGAGTCAGCCGGGGTTATTTCAAAGCTCTTGGATGTATCTGCTGAATGATGCTTCCATAACTCACAATTATTACCTGTATTTGAGATCAGCATACCTTGTCATGAATCCATGCATGATGCATGCAAACAAATGATACATTGCCACTGTTTGTTAATCCATAATTTTGTAAAACGGAGATTTGGATGTGTGTGTATCCTCATTTATTGTAAGCTATTCAATTTCCTCCAAAAAACAGTTGACTTGTGTACCAAACGATCACTATTCAGCAGTGGTTTTAAGAGACTAGTTTAAATAATCGGTAATACCATAAACCGCGGTATGATTTTAAGATTTCCACGGTATTTTTATGCTTAAAATCCGCCCAGCACTACATGTATATATGGTCATGTATATAGTTCAGATTGTTCAGACCCGTTATGTGATATACTCAATTCATTTACAGATTGCAAGCGATTCTGCAGGATCCCTAGTAGTTGCTGTCTGCGGAATTGTGAGTATAATATTTATACACATAATATGTCTTCCTGTTTTCTCATAACCTTGCCCACTGAGTCAGTGTCATAAACCTAGAAACTAATATTTATATCTATATATATCTAAACATAAATCTATGACCATACATACTGCCGTCATATTCCAATAACCACAGAGATAATGCCAATGGAAACAACCAGAGATCCTCGGACATAATCAACACTTATATCAAGACTTATTATGCTCAGAGACTCAGAGCCTCTGACCCCCATAGGAGGCTAGCATCACCAAATTCACCCTGTTGGGACCTCATTCTGCAAGGCCTCATCTGCTATGGGAGACATAGACTTGGAATGAAGTTCCCAAATGCTGAATATTGTGATGTACACCCATTGGGAACCTCGATTATGCAATGTATCGTCTGCCAATTTGGGGATATAGAGAAACTAAACTAAAAAAGAAATAGAATCTATGTGAAGAAGTTTCTATAGAAATTTGATAATAAAGAAAGTTTCCTGAGCAGATGAGACCTAAGCAGAATGAGGTGCCCAGTGGGTGAATTTATTGATGCTAGCGCACTATGCGGGATAGCAACACTAAATTCACCATCTGGGGACCTCATTCTGCAAATGACAGGCACACTATACTCAGGTTTGAGTTGTAGCACTTTGCATCTGTATCTGTAATTATCCAGTGCAGGAGCCTTTCGGCTGTTGTTGCGTCGTCGCTACTACTCTGATATTTCTCCTGATATAGTCCCTGAGCATGCGTATTCTTCTATGCTGTTCCAGTACCTGATCGTTTTCACGAAGAATGAATGTTTGTATTGCTCGAACGATCGTGAGTTGATACACTCTTGGCTCGATATTATGTTGTCACTTGTATGGTCTAGAAACTTTTTTGCTCGTATTTTTCGTTCTTTCTTATCTTTAGTAAATCATGTGTGTGTATGGCTGGGAGTTTTCCCCCCAACCCTTGCTGAAGAGTTCTATTCTCTTTATCTTTCTACGGGTCTCCAGTGAGTCCAACCTTAGGCCATCTATCATGCTGGTTACTGCGCCTTTTTCCCTGCCTTTATAGTTGTTAGTGATGAAACTAGCCGCTCTTCTCTGCACTTTCTCTATCTTCTCTATTTCTCCTACTGCAGCAGGGTCCCATATTTCAGCTCCATATTCAAGTAATATTCTCACCATAGCTCTATATGCGGTATCTCTGGATTTATTGTCCGCAATGAATAAAATTACACTTTGAGAAGCAGATATGAATTTAGGTGATATAAATGCTGCTATTGTATCATTCTCACGAGTTATTATCTGTTTGATGATCGGTATAATTTCAATGACTTTCTATTCACATTGCGAACACCTTGAGGGCCTTCAACCCTTTCATGATGGGAGCTGTGCTGGTGCAGCAATAAAGATTCTGTACCAGTGTATTCTCTATATATGCGAGTCTTCCATAGGGCGCATCACATATATGAGAAAATGCACTGGCTTACATTGACTTAGCAAAGGGTTTTCACAAAATTTCAGGAAGCTCCAGTCATGGAAGGGATAAGTATGTAGATATAAGTAACTATTCAGCATCGGAGGGGCATCAGGCCCCTGCAAATAGGAACCTGAGGACATTTTCATCTTAGACAGAAGCAGCCCCTGTGTGCGCTTCACGCACATTTTGATCGTTTAAACCGTTTGATGTAAAAAAAAAAAAAAAAAAAATTTTGTTTCAGCTCCTTGCTCAAATTAACAAACATATTATTTTTTTTCATTAAATTTTTTTAAATCAAAATTGTGAAAAACTAATGCCAGGATAACCGAAGTTCACCACACTAAATTTGGTTCAAATCGATCCAGGGATCTTGGAGAAAAATCCCGACAGACAGACAGATCATACTCTTTTATATATATAGATAAACAGTGGATTCAAAATTTTCACTTGTTTTGACCACAATAAAAAATTCAGCACCCTGAATGGGTGCATGCATTTTTTCGGAATATATTGGGTTTTCAAATTCCTTGATTACTTTGAAATATTGATATAAATTTTGCTTTGGAGATGTCAGGGAATTATGCCAGTTGTTTATGAAATGAATTGACTACACGTTTGTCGTTTCTGATCTCAAATGAAGTTTTTTATATTCAGCAATCAGTGAATATATATAGGTTATCACCACCATGTGTGTTTCTGAGATCCGTATTCAAGTCGAGCTGCCTTCTCTGGGCAGTCTATCGACGAGTCCGTAGGACGAGTCGATAGACAGCCCAGAGAAGGCAGCGAGACTTGAATACGGATCTCGGAAACACACAGGGTGGTGATAACCAATTTATCTTACAATTCGTCCCAAAAAAATGCAATAAAACTCAATTTAAAACAGGAACTATTTTATTACGCGCAACACACAACGTACACAATATTCTCAGCACGCGACGTTGTGATAAGTCAAATTCTGAGAAATTCACGTCACTATTCAAATTAACTTTGGCTGGAATCCGATTCAATGAAGAGGCGACGATATTTTCGTTTCATATGTTCGACATAATTATCACTTTTAACAGGATAATTGTATTATTTTATGGTGCAATCTCCTTGGATAGTGATAGTGTTGGCGCGAGGCATTGCCGGAGATGACTGTCCATTCAGAGTTTTGGTGAATTTTGAACTTTCCGACACTTCGACAATCGAGTTCTGACTCGCACTAAAATAACCCATTAAACTTCATTTAGAGGAAATGCACTAAATCACGGACTTTTCGTAAGTATTGTGTTTCATATCCTTAACATAAGATAAAATTAATTTGATTTTCCATTCTGTATTTTATCGAATAAAAAATGCGTTCAGTAGCTTTTGATCAAGACCGTACTGAATTACGGGGAATTCCCTACTTCGCTAAAATATAAATTGTCAAAATAGTCCGTATTCGTGCGCGCTGTTAACAATGTGTAAACTTCGTTACTTTTTTTTTACTTTACATTTTTGGGTGGTTATTTTGATCTTTTTGGGCCCTGTCTCCACATTTTGTCAACTTTATTGAACTAATTATTGATTATTTTACATTCGTAGCACACGAGTATATTATTTTACGACTTTTAGTTGGTTATTTAGACGTTTTGTTTTGAAAACAAGCCAGTTGTCGAAACGCATGTGCACCAGCTGTTGCCATCGAAGATATCCTTGTTGCCATCCAGGATACAAGATCGGAAACCACCTAGGCGTTTTCGCGTGTATTTGATGAAATATAGCTATATTGTAAGATAAAAGTATTTATCACATTAGAGTTACAGCAAGTTTTCAACTTAGAATACACCTGATATCGTGACAATTTTACAAGTAAAGAAACCGGTGTAATTAACCTGGCTCCAGCGATGCTCTTGTTATATAAAGGATCACTAATGAGTCGCAATTCTGTATGAAATTAATTAACCGAGTGCACTAAATTTGATTTGAGTCGAGCTTTAACAAGGCTAGAATTGCATTTAATGGATGAGGTTAATAATTTTTTTTATAGAATTGTGATGAATTTGAGATCCATTTTATGACATAATCACATTTTAGCAAGGAAAAGCGATCTTGAAATGGCTGGAGTTAAACAAACAATAATATTGATATCATTATCACAACCAAAGTGGAAATAAAGTCACCTTCAAGAAAAAATATAGCTCCATTTTAAAATGTGTCTTTTCGTGTTGTCAAAATTGTTCCACTACCTTTATCACCCATGTTCATCTCACAGTCAACTCTAAGTAACCCAACACAAATAGAATCTCATAATTATATTCTAATTAAGATAATAATAAAGTTCTGGCATTGACATCGACATCGACATCATTGCGCTTCACTTGTGCGTCACAGCACGGATAGAGGCTACACAGCACGTGCCGATAATACACGTGTGTCTTACTAAAAATATGAGGTCGGGTTTAGGGGCTAATTATGTTATAAAATGATTTTACAGTAGGCAGTTCTATGTAAAATATTTCAGTATTCTCATCCATTGCCCATGTGATCAAAATATTTTGAACTTGCAAGCCGAAGATCAATCATATTTTCTAGCTGAAAAAACTTTGATGTGTTCTTTTTATTTGCAAGGTATCTGGGATTCTTTGGAGAGTAAACTTTCTGAAGATACAGAATGTGGTGAAAATACCAAAAACTGTTGCTAACATTTGTGATAAGACAGTCGGACAATTGTTCAAATCAAAAGAACCAAAAGAGAATTCGACGATCACTGGTGCTACATTAGAAATACAGAGGCAGCAAAGAACAGAGCTTCTAGAGCAACAGATAGCATGGAATTCTATACAGGATTACAGAAATAGGCAACAAGCCATGGTTAGTAGTGACACTGCCATGAAGATGGTCTCCGTTGGGGTTCTTGAGCCACCGCCTTAGCCACTTGTGAATTTTTTTAGCCAGATTTCATTTCTTTGAGCCATATTTTTTGGAGCCACGAATATTAACAAATTTGAATGAAGGTTGTTCTGCACTATCTCCGAAATCTAACTTTTGTTTACGATTCATGTTTAGGATATGAATATGCAAGCTATGGTCACATATACATATGTAAATTGTGTTATCAAAACACGGTGTACTAAGGAGTATTGCAAGTAGATGTTACTGTTGATGAGAAATGAGAAGCTTTTGTTTGACTAATGTTTAGCAATATGAAAGCAATATAATGAATGTATGTTCTTATCGAGTAGAAATAGGAAACCAATTCATTGTACATGATCAAATTACAACCAGTTGCTGTGGCATAAGCCGAGAATCAATTAGCATCTGCTGTCAATCAGACTGTATTGTGGCCGGTAGTTGATTGTTAAACTTAATATGTCCCACGGAAATTAAGAGCCACACATCCAAATTCTTTGAGCCACTTTCTAAGCCACTAGCACATTTTGTTGAGCCACATTGGTTTTTCTTTCACAATTTGCAAAAGTGGCTCATGGCAGCGTGAACACTGGTTGGATGATTGTTTCCTTGCAATTTCCATCTACATACAGTAATATAAATAATCGACTCCTTAACCACAGCAGAATTATGGGTAACTTTTCAGGATTTAGTTGGAAATATGGCTTGTTGCCATTCATCGGAAAGCTCTCAGTGAAATTTTCCAACTAGTGACCATTTCAGTCCAAACATTTTACCGAAAGTAAGAATATATTTAACATTTGGTCTAAAACTTAATATTTCACACTAAATACTGGTTGGAAAACGACTATCAGAACAATTTCTCCCTATATTTGGGCTGAAATTTCCAACTGATGTCACCTCACCATGGGAACTGCATACAGGTCATTATCGCAAGCAAGGTTCATACGGGTGCTTGAAGATTTTGAATGTGCTTGAAGAACCGGAAACCTGGGTTGGGGGGGGGGGGGGCTCAATAACAGTTACTGATGTCTCACGATTTCCAAATTCACACCTTCCTTTGGTTTCCATCTGGTAGCCATTTCAGTCAAAGTAAGGTGGGAAGATATTTTACATTTGGTGTAAAATAACAAATTTAACTCTAATTACTGCTTGCAAATTTATAAAATTAGAACGGTTATTTTATCCTAAAATAACGGCTATATTACCGTAAACTAACAGTACTTTTCCGTAAAATAACAGGTATTTTATCGTAAAATAACGGCTATATTACCGTAAACTAACGGTACTTTACCGTAAAATAACAGGTATTTTATCGTAAAATAACGGCTATATTACCGTAAAATAATGGGTATTTTATCGTAAAATAACGGCTATATTACCGTAAACTAACGGTACTTTACCGTAAAATAACAGGTATTTTATCGTAAAATAATGGCTATATTACCGTAAACTAACGGTACTTTACCGTAAAATAACTGGTATTTTATCGTAAAATAACGGCTATATTACCGTAAACTAACGGTACTTTACCGTAAAATAATGGGTATTTTATCGTAAAATAACGGCTATATTACCGTAAACTAACGGTACTTTACCGTAAAATAACTGGTGTTTTATCGTAAAATAACGGCTATATTACCGTAAACTAACGGTACTTTACCGTAAAATAATGGGTATTTTATCGTAAAATAACGGCTATATTACCGTAAACTAACGGTACTTTACCGTAAAATAATGGGTATTTTATCGTAAAATAGCGGCTATATTACCGTAAACTAACGGTACTTTACCGTAAAATAACTGGTGTTTTATCGTAAAATAACGGCTATATTACCGTAAACTAACGGTACTTTACCATAAAATAACTGGTGTTTTATCGTAAAATACCGGCTATATTACCGTAAACTAACGGTACTTTACCGTAAAATAATGGGTATTTTATCGTAAAATAACGGCTATATTACCGTAAACTAACGGTACTTTACCATAAAATAACTGGTGTTTTATCGTAAAATAACGGCTATATTACCGTAAACTAACGGTACTTTACCGTAAAATAACAGGTATATTACCATAAACTAATGGTATATTACCATAAATTAACAGGTATGTCAGGGTATGTTACAGTAAACTATTATGTATATTATCGTAAATTAACGGGTATATTACCATAAACTAACGGTATATTACCATAAATTAACAGGCATATTAAGTAAATTAACAGGTATATTACTGTAAACTGACGGGAATATTACCATATTTTTTTATATGAAACATGATATTTATACCCCAACTCTCGTTTTATTGAGTGTTCAATTGTTTTTTTTCCAGTTTTCTGTTCTAAAGTTATTCATCTTTGTACATTTGGGAGTGTTAGATTTTTTGTCCATATCTCCACCACCGGTTGATGGATATCAATGAAATTTGGTATGGATGTTCACTATTATGATGGCAATCAATTGAATGTTCAATCATTTTGTTCATGTTTTCCTTTCTATGGTTAGTATACACCCCGCAACGAAGTTGCCACAATGGGGGTATGCCAGCACATCCAGTGCAATCTCTTGTTTGGGTAGGGTTCTTGAAATTAGCTTGATTGTTATCCATGATGGGATTAACTTGCAAACTTATTTTACTAAGTCGAACAAAATATATGAAAATGTTCTTGTTACTGTTAAAGTAATTAACTTCTGTTACATGAAAGAAAGGTGTGTGTAACACACACACATCATGTTGTGTATCTTATCTGTCCTTTCAAATTATGTAGATAGATACTTTTACTAAAGATGAAAAATAGACCATTTCAATGTATACTTTTATAACTGAGTGGGAGAATCCATTTAGTATAGAAAGGGTTACGGGATGTTCCTGAACCCCTGTGCTGAAATTTCATAAGTTAGTAAAGAAGACTGTCTTTTGTATACTTCAGAATGGTAATCCAGGAGGTTTTGTATACTTTAGAATGGTAACCCGGAAGGTTTTGTATACTTCAGAATGGTAATATAGGATGTTTTGTATACTTCAGAATGGTAATATAGGAGGTTTTGTATACTTCAGAATGGTAATATAGGATGTTTTGTATACTCCAGAATGGTTATCTAGGAGGTTTTGTATACTTCAGATTGGTAATCTAGGAGGTTTTGTATACTCCAGAATGGTTATCTAGGAGGTTTTGTGTACTTCAGATTGGTAATCCAGGACGTTTTCGATTTATTTCAGAATGGTAATCCAGCAGGTTTTGGATTTTTTGCCAATAACCTAAGGCAGAGAATGGAGCAGCCGGCTCCACACGAAGGACCATCAACCTCATCACCAAGAGCAGCAACCCCTTCAGATGAGCAGGTACACATACAGTAATGACCTTAATATTCGACTCCTTAACCACAGCAGAATTATGGGTAACTTTTCAGGCTTGTTGCCATTCATCAGAAAGCTCTCAAAGCAACAAGCCATATTTCCGACTAAATCCTGAAAAGTTACCCATAATTCTGCTGTGGTTAAGGAGTCGATTATTTAGGGCATTATTGTACATCAGTTTCACAGCCCTGTTAACCCTTTCTATACTGAATGGATTCTCCCACTCAGTCATAAACATATACATTGGAAGGGTCGATTCCCCAAAAGGTATGGGTTCCGTCCGTCCGTCTGTCTGTCGAGCCGTCTGTCTGTGCATCCGTCCCGAATTTGTAAGTCATAACTTGAACAAATGTCAACGGATTTCAAAGATTTGTGGTGTATGAGTTCACCTGACCACTACCTAGAATTAGTTCTAAAGCCAGGTCCGGCCAGATATTTTTACCGGAGTTATTGGACTTTGTTTATTATTTTTGTCGAATTTACCAAATAGCAAATAGACGACGTCACAGGGCTCATTTCCACAAATCTCAACGGATTTCAAAGATATTTGGTATATGAGTTTACTTGACCAGTATCTAGAACGAGTTTGCAAACCAGGTCCGGCCGGATATTTTCAGCAGAGTTATTGGACTTTGTTTATTATTTTTGGTGCAAATGGACGACGTCACATGGCTAATTTCCACAAATGTCAGTACCTAAAATGAGTTCGCAAGCCAGGCTTTTTGACAAAATCCCACCTCTTGTTTAGCACATACTGAGAACGCAAACATTATTGAGAATGCACTTCCCCAACTGCACAATTTGGCGGGGGATACAGTCGTCTGCGACTGCTTGTTCATCTTGAGGAGTGTTCAGAAATAATAACCAGATGACAGATAATAAAAGTGTAGAAGTCCTATTTATTGGAGGGAAATGTTCAGATAAAAAGTTCAACAAACAAGCTATGGTCTATATTTTTGTTGAACTTATTATCTGAAAATTACCTATAGGAACTACTCATCAATGAGTATTTAGTGTAGAAAGTGTTAAATAGTGTCACCTATCAGCTGAGTTGTCACAAATATGGTCAGCTATTTCTTTAGCCGAGGCAAATTTCAAAGATGCCAATATTTTGTGTAAAATCAAAACAATGAATGAGTGGTGCCAGAAACCACTGGCACTTTATATTTATAAAATTACCCCTACTGATCATTCAAAACTGTGGCATGTTACCTTAAGATCAGATTGAAGTTCCCCAGTTGAAGTTGGTGATGTTCACCCATTAGTCACCTCGATTACACATTTTATCTTCTGCAAATTAGGAGATATAGAAACTGAAGTTCAGGGGGAAAATGTGACTAGAATGATGATTTGAGACAAAAGATACTTCCCAGAAGATGAGGCCTAAGCAGAATAAGGTTCCCAGAGGGTGAATTTGGTGATGCTAGCCTGCTGTGTGCGATAGAATCACTAAATTCACCCTCTGGGGACCTAATTCTGCAAATAACAGACACACTATTTCAAGGCAAGTAAAGTCTAACGTATATGGTAAAGTTCCAATTTTACTATATTCAAGTTTATGTAGATCATGCCACTGCGTGCATTCTAGGCTTTGTCAGTCCTTCGATTGTGGAAAACGGCAGGTGCGCTGCTGATCGCGCAGCTCATTTGAATTTTGCGAGTGCTGTTTTTGGAAGTTGAATTATATAATAATTATCAAAGAGGGACTGTTATGAAAGATAATACAAGTAACAACATTAACTGAAATAAAACATTGTTTTATTATCCCCCGCCAAATTTAAAATTTGCGGGGGATATAGTAATGGGTTCCGTCCATCCGTCGGTCTGTCCGTCCATCTGTCCCGAATTTTTAAGAGTCATAACTTGAACAAATGTCAACGGATTTCAAAGATTTGTGGTATATGAGTTCACCTGACCATTACCTAGAGTGAGTTCGCAAGCCAGGTCCGGCCGGATATTTTCAGCAGAGTTATTGGACTTTGTTTACATCACAGGGCTCATTACCACAAATATCAACGGATTTCAAAGATTTTTGGTATATGAGTTCACATGACCAGTATCTAGTACGAGTTCGCAAACCAGGTCCGGCCGGATATTTTCAGCAGAGTTATTGGACTTGTGTAAATGGACGACGTCACATGGCCTATTTTCACAAATGTCAGTCCTAAAATGAGTTCGCAAGCCAGGCTTTTTAACAAAATCCCACCTCTTGTTTAGCACATACTAAGAACGCAAACATTATTGAGAATGCACTTCCCCAACTGCCACATTTCGGCGGGGGATGCCGCCGTCTGCGACTGCACATTTCGGCGGGGGATACCGCTGTCTGCGACTGCTTGTTAACCATAGCATCATGCCTCTCTAATAATTGTTGGGACAGAAAATAAATGTATAACTGAATTAAATTAACTTAAATCCTTCAACGCGTTGCTTGTACAATGCATGCTTGAATTTCGGAAAGTTATTAATCAGACTGAAGTGAGTCAACATCGGTTGATTCAGAAGGAACCTCTGCTGAATCGGAACCAAAACAGTCGGGATTATCAGTATCCATGTCCGCCATGGCTAACTATATAATGATTAATAGAATATAAACAGTCGGGATTATCAGTATCCATGTCCGCCATGGCTAACTATATAATGATTAATAGAATATAAACAGTCGGGATTATCAGTATCCATGTCTGCCATGGCTAACTATATAATGATTAATAGAATATAAACAGTCGGGATTATCAGTATCCATGTCCGCCATGGCTAACTATATAATGATTAATAGAATATAAACAGTCGGGATTATCAGTATCCATGTCCGCCATGGCTAACTATATAATGATTAATAGAATATAAACAGTCGGGATTATCAGTATCCATGTCCGCCATGGCTAACTATGTAATGATTAATAGAATATAAACAGTCGGGATTATCAGTATCCATGTCTGCCATGGCTAACTATATAATGATTAATAGAATATAAACAGTCGGGATTATCAGTATCCATGTCCGCCATGGCTAACTATATAATGATTAATAGAATATAAACAGTCGGGATTATCAGTATCCATGTCCGCCATGGCTAACTATGTAATGATTAATAGAATATAAACAGTCGGGATTATCAGTATCCATGTCCGCCATGGCTAACTATATAATGATTAATAGAATATAAACACATGCACTTCGTTGTGTTGGCAGCTGTTCTTATTATGACAGCTTAACATGGGATGTACAACCATTAAGGTTGATCAAAGGTTGCCAACAAATTCATTGTCACACTTGACACACCATGTACATTGCATTTATGTGATCGCAGATGCCCATGCTTGCAATTGAACTACAAAGGTGCTGGCAATTGGCTCAGATAACTCATTATTGCAGTGAATATACATGGCGTTAGAACAATTTACTTTAACCACAACGATGCTACAGTGTACATTTTTTCCAAGGCACTCGGTCTGTTGCACGGCTAGTTTTGATTCCGCGTTTGCTGTGGTGCATGATGCTTACCTGGGTCTGCACATTTATTAGTTTATTAGAATATTTCCACCCTGCATGATGCTTATTTGGGTCTGCATATTTATTTTATTTCCTTCCTCCTGAGTAAACTAGATTAAAGATTACCGGGGTAAGTGTTCTTTGACAAAAATAACTCGACAAAGTATCAGTTGTCTGATGCACCCACAACTCACCTAAATAACGGTTTAAAAAGGTATTTATTCATCTTTTGACAAATGTGTAATGGAAGCAAATGTAATTTATTAAGGTCTTCAGCAATCTGTTAGACAACATTAAAGATACGTTGGCGTTGGCAGTGGGTATGCTGCTAAAATATTCACCTCTGTCAAAAACCGCCATGAACAGAAATAGTAATAAAATATAGACAGGCTTTGTTCTTATACCAATCAGAAATATGGCATAAACAGTATGTTTCTCCTTTGTTATGTAAACAAAAGCAAAAAACGTTATAGAACCTGGCTTTTGTTTAGATCCGGATATGGTAAACATAAAGAGCGTTATTTGTTACTGTTTTCCTGATATGGAAATAATAAAGAGCGTTTATATCATTTGTGTGTGATTAACCAATAGAATTGCACTGTGTTATGTAAACAGAAGCAAAACTTTTGTAACACGATCAGGCTCTTGTTTACATACACCACCATACGTCTTGACGACAATATACTATTTACGCGCTGATTATGTTTGGCATATGAACAAAACTATATATATTTTAATATTCCTTCTTTTGATGGCGATTTGAACAAATATGAATATTTCTGCAACGAACGCCGCCCGTGCCTATAATACTTTCAATTTATGCCAAAGGGACATATATTTCCAAGCATGTATTTGGTCGGCCAATAAACTTATGAGGATTTCCTACCTGCATGTTTATTTGGGACTACATGTTTATTTGGGACTGCATGTTTATTTTGAACACAAGAGGAGACTTTGTAGCAGAGGCATCATTTCTTACTTGAGATAGACCCAGTTGTCAGCATCGGAGCCTGTGAATTGTTTTTACACAAAAACTTGGAACTGGGCTTACCTTTGAGGACCCCCACATGCAAAATCTTAGTTTGCATTCATAGTGCTAATCTAATATAATTTGTTTTGTGTTTTATTTTGTTGGAGTAAATATTTAAAATAAGAAACAAAGATCATCTATTATATTGTAGCACAGCATTTTGTGAAACAAAATGGGGCAAGTATTATTAATGAGTTTGCCATGGAAATTAGCTGGAGTAATGCTATTGTTGTGCATTAATTTTTGTCATCTTCATTAAGAGTTAACCTGACATCAATGTACACTTGCTCTCCATGTTCCAAAAATGGGGGTGGGCTTATCTATGAGCACAACCCCAATGATTTTTGGGAGCAAAAACAGAGAATTGGTTTATCCTCAGATATGGGTTTACTGACGGGTGTATGCAGTAAAATACTGATGGAGTTTATAAAGTTGTTATCAATCAATTCTATTGCTGTAGTAATTTCGACACTGACCATCTTTTTTCTGGAACAAAATTGCTGAAAACAGGCCAAATTAAATGGTAGTTCTGTATCTTGTACTATGACAAGGTCACCTAGTGGTGGCTTTCATGAATTTGCCAGTTTGTGACACAGAGGATACTGATAAGACATTGGGTCAAACTGTAACTGTCATCAGATAAAATAATAAAACTAACATTTCTGACAGCCAGAAACAGATTGCTAAACTAGACTCCAGTCATAAATTCATTTTCATAAAAATTACCATGTTGTTTTTCAAAATGCATTTTCAGGTTGATATATTGTAACTATAAGTAATAATCACCGCTTCCTAATATAATTACACAGTTTATCATGCCGAATCACAAACGGTTCAAAAATGACTTTGCAATTTATGAGTTTTATCATTCAGCTTGAATGCCTATAAACTGTGTAATAATATTAGGATACCAAGATTTTATTCCTTAAAGCCATTTGGTGGTTTGCATTCCAAAATACAAGTAATTATTTTCGCTTTTGAATTTTTCCTGGTGTGGATTTAGATAAATACTTGAACTACCTTTCTACGAGCATTATATGTCCCGAAAAGGTGCATTGGAGTCATAAAAAATACAACTTTGTTTGAGTCCCAAACAAAAAACAGCCATTTGCACAGCATGGAACAGAAATAAGCATTCCATGTTAGTCTATTCCTGATATGGTAGAAATAAAGAGCATTTGGTTCACCTCTGCGTGGAAACAATTAATACAGTTGGAAAATGGCTATGACCATGGAAAGTATTTTTCAGAGCATATGAAGCTGGTATATAAATATTTTGGGTATTTGTCAACCGATCTTATACCCCGCTGGACAAAACAAGTGTCCATTGGCACCGCGGTGTATTTGCCGTTCGGTCGCGGTGTCAGAGTTTGTAACTGCAGTTGAGCACCGCGGCCGAACGGCAAGTACACTGCAGCCGAGCGGCAAGTACACCATGGCCGAAAGGCAACTACAACGCGGCCGAATGGCATGTACATCGTGGTTAGATTTCGGGTTTGTATCATCTTTTTTCAGTTTAATGAACGTACACCGCGGCAACTACACCATGGCCGAATGGCAAGTACACCGCAGCCCAACTGTTGTTAGCCGGTGGAGCCGCAGTGTAGTTGCATTTCGGCCGCGGTGGCAACGCTAACCGCACCGCGGTTAAGTGGACACTTGTTTTGTCCAGCAGGGTACCTCCTTCCAAATTATGTAGACAAAATTTGGAAGCTTGAATGAACCATGTCCGTTTAAATAATAAGAGCCTTTGTTGACCTATCTTAGTTGGTTTTCTATAGGTGCAGCAACTATTAGCAATGGGCTTCGACAGGAATAGTGTGACAAGAGCATTACAGATATCCAACAATGATCTCACGGCAGCCACCAACATACTTCTCCAAGAGACGTGACACATCTAATTCTGCTCGAAAGAAAAGATAGTATGCTGTGCATACATGAAGATACACAGAAATGTCATGTCGTGTGACTCATGTGGCTAGATACTGAACAGGAATAATATCACAGCACTCAAAAATTAATGAAACGCACTACAGCCAAATGATTGGAACATATATATTAACTCATGATATAGCCATAATCGCATGCATGCCCCTTGTCAGGGGAGTCTCACGATTGTACAGGCCGTGATTTCTGGCACTCAGAATTCTGAAATTTTGTTGGTGCTTTCCATTGTGTTTGTGGTGGTGGCAAGCCTGAGTTTAGCGTGCCTGTCATTTGCAGAATGGGGTCCCCAGAGGTTGAATTTAGTGACGCTATCCTGCATAGTGGGCTAGCATCACCAAATTCACCCTCTGAGGACCTCATTCTGCTCAGGCCTCATCTTCTCTGGAAAGTTTCTTTATTATCAAAGTCAATAGAAACTTCTTCACATAGATTCTATTTCTTTTTTAGTTTAGTTTCTCTATATTCCCAAATTGGCAGACGACATATTGCATAATCAAGGTTCCCAATGGTGTACATCACAATATTCACCATTTGGTAACTTCAATCTGAGTCTATGTCTCCCATACCAGATGAGGCCAATGCAGAATGAGCTCCCCAGAGGGTGAATTTGGTGATGCTAACCCGCTGTGCGGGATAGTGTCACTAAATTCACCCTCTGAGGACCTCATTCTGCAAATGACAGGCACATTAAACTCAGGCTTGGTTGGTGGTGCACCAAAATGATTTGTTATGATTTACATGGATCTATATCTGTGTGATTTCTTATCATGCTTAGTTAACCATTTATATACTAAATACTCATCGTCAAGTAGTTCCCTTAGGAAATGTTCAGATAGTAAGTTCAACAAACAACACTTATTATAATGCACTTATTATCTGAACATTTTCCAGCAATGAATATGAATCATTCTGATCTTGTATTATCTATTTTTCTGCCTGTCGTTTATATGATTTCAGCTATTTTCAATTACTCTATGGGCACCTTCTGAGACACAGATGTTCCAAATTGTGAAGAATTAGAGTATTTTAATCATATTTTGTCCCATAGATTGTTATTAAAACCGAATATCAAGGCGCTGTAAAAAAAATAATCAGTGATTCGAAAATTAAATGTGCCTTTAATGGAATATTTCTGCTATATTACATCAATTGGGGAACATGGTAGCTTATTCAGAGTAACTGTTTTCAGACCACTCTAATTAACATGGTGAAAAAAGTTCTCGCTTCGGCATTGGACTATCTAAATTTGAATGTTACTTTTGTGATAAGGGTTTTTCATGTTACTTATACGATTTGAACAATGCTGAGTTTCAGTTGCCTTGTTAGATGTAAATTTACTTGTTGTCAACTTTCTGTCAAATTGTATTGGGTAGTTTTTTACCCTTCCAATATTGGAGCTTCCTGATATTTTGTGAAATACCTTGTGCCAATGCATTTTCTTATACATGCGAATCTCCGATAGGGAGCCTCGATTATATAAGAGAATATATTGGCCGAACAATATTTACCTTGACATTGTAAGCCAGTGCATTCTCTGATATAGGCAAAGCTCCCTATAGGAGACTCGCGTATATATGAGAATGCACTGGATCGGAATCTTCAATGCTGCACCAGCGCAGCTCCTGTCATGAAAGGGTTAATGTTTTTATTATGATGAGACACTATTTGATATGGGGTACTGCAGATATTGTTGTACTGTGTTATTTAATATTTTGTTTTGTCCAAAGTCAATCATTATTATGTACTTCGCTGTTGGTGAAGGTCCGAACTCGACATTTTATGCATTTCAATGACTTTTGTGAGCCGATATCACAACAAACATTGAATTAATTACCCAGGAGAAATTCCTTAATTGTAACCGATGTGAAGCAAATTAACTCACAAAGTCACTTAAATCGCGAAATTTAGAGTTGGGACATTGACCTACAGTGAAGTATATTATCAAGGAACAGATAATAACTAAGAAATATATTCCTTGCATATTTTTTTTTACTTCATAAGTTTCCCTACCAAAACTTAAAAAGTTTCCCAGGTTTTGTACTGGTGGAATATGATCTCTTTCGGGGTTAGCCAGAGTAGAGATTCATGGCATGATCTACATCATGCCCACAATATGAACTCTGGAACCAAGCTTATATACCCGACTTTGTTTTTCTATTTGTCACCTGTGGTGTTAAGTTAACTATAATACCAATAGGTTTACACATAAAGAAGCAGTGAGGAGGCGTTATAATTATATATTTGCATAGCCTGTTCAGTGATTGGTCAATTGGGTCATGTGATTCATATCCCAATAAAACACACGATAACATGAACCAAAGTCACATTTTGTTGATCTAGTTGACTAAAAGCAGTGGATAGATTAACTGGGCGTATTTTTTTAAAGTGAGCCGCCATAAACTACAATAATGCCCTAAATAATCGACTCCTTAACCACAGCAGAATTATGGGTAATTTTTCACGATTTAGGCGGAAATATGGCTTGTTGCCATTTATTGGAAAGGTCTTAGTGAGAGCTTTCCGATGATTGGCAACAAGCCATATATCCGCCGAAATCCTGAAAAGTTACCGATAATTCTGCTGTGTTTAAGGAGTCGATTATTTAGGGCATTACTCTACATGGTCAAACCATTAAGAAATTTTGTGCCCAACATGTAGCAGACGAAACTTGTAGCAAAGAGAAATAATACACTCCTCTAATAACCGAATGACCAACCAATGATATGCAGGCAGTATGACAATGCGATTTGGATGTGTGTGAAGAGCTTATTTTGATTTATTTGACAGGTGCTCGCAGCCTGAGAGCTTTCTGATGAATGGCAACAAGCCATATTTCCGACTAAATCCTGAAAAATTACCCATAATTCTGATATGGTTAAGGAGTCAATTATTTAGGGCATTAATGTAATCAATCAATATGTCACAGGTAGAATATTTTTTTTACTTTTAATGCGACATGTATAAATATCCAAACTGCAGGTTGCTTTAAGAAAAAAAGTTATCTGAGATTAAGAAATTAAGCTATATAAATATAAGAAATGATTTGTAGTCTGATTCTGTTTTATTGAAGGGTATAGTGCTGTGACCATCATGGTCATTTCTCAAGAAATTTTCATTGGATGGTGTTCATATTTTATGCACAGGTTTATGATGACACACCCCTCACCTGTATAGTTTTTGGTATCGATCAGTTGATCGGTTTAGAACATACTGACCATTCCAATCCATTGCATAGACATTTATTATCCAATGCAATAACTCAAACATTTTTTCTCTGATCTTGTTGATATTTCTTTACAGGGTTTCGAATGACACATCCCTCATCTGTATAGTTTTTTGGGATCTTTCCATTGATCTGCTTAGAAAAGAAATTAACCCTCCACCCATTTCATAGACACAAGCTATCCAACGCAATAACTCAAATACTATTCCTCTGATCTTCCTCACATTTCATATATGCATTTATGTTATTCTTGGCATAATCTTCACCTGTATTGATTTTGGTATTGATTAACTAAACTTCTTACTTTTGAATCTGATTTATTAATGTACACTCTATAAAACACATTTAATAGTTTTATACAATTAGTGGTGATATAATATTTTGAAAAAATAAGAAGAATTTGTTCCCGTAGTTGCATGTGATATAATGATACCAATAAATTAATTATGAGCATTCAATATTCACACAGTTTAGAGTACATCGATTATAACTTCAAAGCCACTTTAAAGGCTTCAATAAATTTTTTTAAATTCATTTCATTTAAGTTGAGGAAATGCAACATAAGTACAAATCAGACTTATAGTTTTTAGCTCAACTGGACAAAGTCAAGTTTGAGCTATTGCCATGGGTTGGTGTCTGTCGTCTGTCTGTCCATCCATCCATCCATCAACAATTTCCACAAGCACACCCTACAGGTCACATCTCTCATTCGATCATCACCAAACTTCATATGGATCTTCGGGGTGACCTCCAGATGGGAGTCATCGATTTTTGCCAAAATTTGTTGAAAAACATGGCCACCAGCAGCCATCTTGGATTTCAAATTTGAATCCATCGGCACACCCTGTAACCCGCATTTATTGGAGAATTGTTTTGAAAATTACAGGCATTTTTAGAATTACCTAGATACTTTGCATGACTAAATCCTTTGGCACACCCTACAGACCACATCCCTCATCCGATCATCACCAGTTCGTATGGATCTTCAGGGTGACCTCTAGATGGTAGCCAAACAATTTTGCAGGTCCACATCCCTCATCCGATCCAATGGGAGCCATCAAATTTTTCTGAATTTCATTGATAAACATGGGGGTCATTAGGCCACAAAACATGTCCACTGGCAGCCATCTTGGATTTTACTCTTTGCATGACTAAATCCTTTGGCACACCCTACAGACCACATACCTCATCCATTCAGCACCAAACTTCATATTGATCGTCGGGGGGGGGGGGGACCACTAAGTGGGAGCTATCAATTTTTTTGAATTTCATTGGAAAACATGGCCGCCATTAGCCATCTTTACTTTTATATATATCTCTTCAAGTTGAGATCTGGTATTACTTAGACATTTATATTTTCCGCATTCCTAGTCACTCCATTGACTGTAACACTTGAATTACCCCACATCCAAGTTGAGCTACAGTGTCATTGACACTTTCATTTGCATCAGGGCTCTATTGAGCTGCATAAACAATGCTATCTAAATCAACACTTGATCTGGTCATCATATTACATACACAAGTTTATGATAAATAATGTTAACCCCTTAAAATCATCCCATGTCGTGTGTTGTACAATGATGTTTTGCACAAGTGGATGGATTCTGGTCTCATGTCTTTAACCCTTTCATGACTGGAGCTTCCTGAATGTTTGAGAAGAGAAAGCCCTGTGCCAATGCATTCTCTTATATATGCGAGTCGACCATGCATTGGCCTAACAAATTTTATATTATTTTTTATAATTGTTAACAAATGTAAGAATTTTTTTAAATGATACAAAATTGGTAAAAAAATGTAAGATATAATGATAAAAAATTTGAAAGTTGTTAACGAATGTAAGAACAAAAAATGAGATAAAAAAATGATAAAATTGTTAAAGAATATAAGTAAAAATGATAAAAATTGTTATAGAATGAAAAAAAAAATTGATAAAGAATGTAAGATAAATTGATAAAAAAGGACAAAAAATTTATAGGCCAATGCATTCGCTTATATATGCGAGGCGACCTATGGTTGACTCGCATATATAAGAGAATGCATTGGCACAGGGTCTCTAATGTTGTGCCAGCACAGCTCATGTCATGAAAGGGTTAATATATCTCTTCCCAATCATCTCCATATATGGTATACAGGTGTATATTCAGTTCTTGATCACTGGTTTCGAGCCAGTAGGTATGATTTAAACATCTGCTGATCGTGATCGGCCTCTCGTTAGATCAATGCTTTGAGTTGAAGCTTTTGTTATTTTGTGAAAAATTTAGATAAGACTAGCAATTTGTATTATTATTAATGAATTATTTTGTGTAAATTAATTATATCTATATCACCAATCAATCAATACATCAAGGCCTCCATCAAGGAGGTCAACATCGACTGGTAAGACATTATATCACATTTATTTATAATTGAGAAATATTTTATCTGTATATATACATTTTGGGGTAGAAGGGTAATGGCACAGGAACTATACTCGACCTTCACCCCAGAATTGGCAGTCACGTTATATTCAACTAATTAACAGATCTCTTTTGGGTGGTATTTAAAAGACCAAAGTGGGTGAAACATCTTGAGATTATAGATGCGCCCTACAAGTACATGTATACCGTTAAACAAAGTCAAGGACGAGTATAGCGTTTGCGACATTACCCCTCTACCTACATCTTCTTTGAGATTAGTGTGGAATATGATTGGACATAGACTAAGTCTTTCCTTTCATCAAATTTTTCGTTGTCAATCATAGCATACTATAACATTGGTTAGTCACCTAATTCAGACCTTTCAAGCTCAGTCCGTACTGATTTGAGAATGACTGGTCCTGGGCACCACCATGGTGATTTATCTGTAAAAAGGCAAATATTCAGAAAATGCCAACAGTATAAGTATTATTATACCTTTGTCAGTTATTTCTGCTGACAACAGATGTTTATGACCTTTTAAAAAATTATAGCTACAGTAATCCCTAAATAATCAACTCCTTAATCACAGCAGAATTATGGGTAATTTTTCACGATTTAGTCGGAAATATGGCTTGTTGTCATTCATCAGAAATCTCTCATGAGCTTTCCGGTCATTCATCAGAAATCTCTCATGAGCTTTCTGATGAATGGCAAAAAACCATATTTCCGACTAAATCCTGAAAAGTTGCCCATAATTCTGCTGTGGTTAAGGAGTCAATTATTTAGGGCATTACTGTACATGGTCAAACCGTTAAGAAATTGTGCCCAATGTGTAGTATACAAAACTTGCAGCAAAGAGAAGTAATCCACTCTTCTAATAACCGAATGAGCGACCAATGATATGCAGGCAGTGTGACAATGGGATTTCGATGAGTGTGAAGAGCTTATTTTGATTGATTTGATTTAAGCCTATTAAGCGTATCGGTGCTCGCAGCCTGTCTTCACAACCGACTATTGTTTACACATTTTCTTAAACGTTGGGCCTATATCTATAAAACTAGGTTTGGCGCCGTAACATCACATGACTTTTCCTGTCAAGTGCATCTCCATAGCAGTATCATAGTAACACACGTTACATGTATAGTATGTGTGGCTAAACTTGGTTTTTACTATAAAAAAGTAGAGACTTTGTCCATTCAAATGCTCAATTCTTGCACTTGGAGATTTAATTTAAGCTGTTTCTCTAGTAGAATGGTACCATTGATCTCATGGTCTAGATTTATTCATAAGGCCATCAGAAAATGCTGAAGAGTAGTCACACATAGAAATACATAGCCAGAACACATAGTCACACATAGAAATACATAGCCAGAACACAATGTGCATCTTAATCAAGAATCATTTATTGAATGAATTGTGGATGGTGCAAGGATATATTTCACGAAAGCAGAGGTTGAGTGAAATGTGACTATGCGCCATTGACAACGAGTTCGATTGAAGATTCTAGATTATGATGCCAGTTGTGTTCTGTATTGATTCCACACCCCTTGTGTCAGATAAGTTTAATCCATGCACCAGTGTTGCTATAACTACCTCTATTGTGATTTAAGTCTGACGAAATACCAGTAATTATACGTGAATCACCCAGAGCGAGCCTTTGACGTTCATGTACATGTGTCATCGCTTTTGGCAAAAACATCAACACAAAGTAGTTCCCCGCTTGTATTCCCCTTGTGGTATACTATATATTCAATGGCTGGGATTACGTTGAATATATGTGCCTCGCGTCAACTGGTGTGGAACACAATTTATATACATGTAGCTTCTGTGAGCAGCCGTCTGAGAATGAATAAAATAATAATACAACTAAGAATATAAAACGGAGAAAAAAAAAATATCAGTTAAGGGGGTCCAGTAGCCACAGGAATATTATATAAAAGCATGTTTAAAGATGTATTCAGGGTTCCAGACCTTCAGTTACAACAACAACATAAAAATATAATTTAACATCTTTTTCTCCTCTGTTCAGCTGAACAAAATTTTGAAAGCCAAATATGACATATAAGATAGACCTATTTTAATTTATTATATGCTAAGCTATCAAACAGTAGTATTTTTGCAATAGATAAAAACCGTTATCCATCTAGTTTGCTATCAATATCTCACTCGTATCCATCCACGCTAAAATTAATAGTGATTCGGTTCTTGATGGAAGACTGCTAAAAGTCCCTGAGTGTTCAGGTTGAAAAAAAATTGTAATATGTGATCAATAATTTTTTTTTTTTAAATATACTATGATGTTAGCCACTTTATCCCTCAACTGTCTGAAAAATGGAACTATTTTTATATGCAAATGCTCATTACCATGGCTGTGCTGGATATAAAATTTGCACTTATTACTATTCTTTCGAGTTGAGCCATGGGCCAACTGATCGGACCATATAATAAACAGAACATCTACACTTTTTGGTTAGATATGGGAATTATCTCATTAGTGATGACCAAAAAAATGAATTTTCACGAGTGGCTCTGCTACAAGTGGAATTTCAATTTTGGGTCATCAAGAATGAGATAATTACCATATCCAACCGAAAAGTGTAGAGATTCTCAATTAATACCAAATATAATTTTGTTTATGAAAAATTAACAAAATTATTTTCGTGTCCCTTTAAATCATTGAGGCGATATGAAATAAATATTTGAAATAAATTAAATGTATCCATCGAAAATTCATTATCAAAGAAAATAACATCTTTAGTTAGCACTTCTCATTCAAAACATGTTGTTCTAGATAAAATGTAAAATAGGTTTCGCAGAATAAAGCCTGGAGCCCTGAATAAATCCTTGAGGGCCTTAACCCTTTCATGATGGGAGCTGCGCTGATTCGGCATTAAAGATCCTGTGCCAGTGCATTCTCTTATATATGTGAGTCTCCCATAGGGAGCCTTGCCTAACATAATGCACTGGCTTACAATGTCAAGGTAAATACTGTTAGGCCAATGTATTCTCTGATATATGCGACGCTCCCTATATATGGGAGACTCGCATATTTTAAGAGAATGTATTGGCACAGGGTTTTCTCAAAATATAAGAAGCTCCAGTCATGGGTTAAGTTATTAGGAGTGGATTAGGCGATTACACAGTATGTCATCTCTACTTCGTCTGAAATTTGCACAATGTAATTTTATGTGATCAGCTTACATATTCTATTGATATGACTCAACCATAAAAAGACAATTTAATAAATGATCAGAAATTCTTTCTACGTTATATATTTTGGGTTCTTTTGTGGATTTTAATTTCCAGATTTAACCCTTTCTTTACAAAATACTCATTAATGAGTAGTTATGCCTTAGGAAATGTTCAGATAATAAGTTCAACAAACGATGATACATGTGTAGGTCATTTGTTGAACTTTTTATCTGAACTTTTCCCACCAATGAATTGGATTCATTCTGCACTCTCTATTATCTGTCGTAGACTCATGTTTCCTGAACATCACTCCAGATGAATAATAGACTCTTCCCATGTATACTTTTATGACTGAGTGGGAAAATCCATTTAGTATTGAAAGGGTTAAATTAGACTAAGTTTCCTTCATCCTCACCAGGTCTGGCACACCCAGAATTCAACTATTGTAGTTATATTCATCTGTAACAGCTGAACATGGTATGCCTATGTTGTTGTCTATGTTCCTCCGTTGTCTTCTGAGAACCCAGTAGAACAGGTAAATTTGAACTCTAGCTGCAATACAATTTCTAGTTGTCCACATGGGCACATTGGACAGTTAAAGGTACACAATCTGAGTCGATGGTCCCCGCAACAATAACAACAACATTTCTTCAAAAGACGCTTTATTTACCAGAATCGATTAATTACCGGCACCCAAAAATAATTTTAACCACTGTCAACTCTAGTATAAAATTTTCCAAAACATGTCATATATCAGGTGGGGGGGGGTAGTTAAAAATTTGCAGGAAGGTATGCCGTTTTTTTGCATCTGGCATTTTCGGGGACCCACCACCCCCAAACCTGCAAAAAAAAAAAAATTCACTAAAATTGGTCTAAAATCTCATAAAACTCTACTGATATCACTCGTATGACAGGGAATGATCTCAATAAGTTCAAAACAGTTCAGCCTGTTTCAGAAGCTGTTTTAATTGAAAAAAAAAGTTTTATAAATTGCTGATCATCTGTAAACCTAGGTCATTGTGCAGAATACACAAAATTTCATAATTTCTAACTATTTCCTGATTAGTCTGTCAACCAGCCCATTAGCTAACATATTCCATACGACTTATGTTAGTCTACTGGAGCAACTTACTTCTATTATACTAAACTAGCTGAAACAGGCTCCCTTTGGGAGCCTATATTCAGCATCGGAGATACCTGTGGCCCCTTTGTTGGACTTCGCACACATTTGGATCTTAGACAGAGCCTTCACTTAGCGGCGGCCCCTTTGTGCGCTTCAAGCACATTTGGTCATTGAAACATTTTGATTTATATATATTGTTTTAATATATTTTTTTAAAAGATTGAATTCCTTGCTCAATTTAACAAACAAAACCAATTTTATTTTATTTTTTTTAAATAAAAATTTTGAAAAACTAAGACAATTATAACATCCGCCAGGGTACCCCGAGTCACCGCACCAAATTTGGTTGAACTCGGTCCAGGGGTCTGAGAGAAAAATCCGGACAGATACAACTTGTTTATATATATATAGATGACAAGCAGTCACAGCACTATACCAGACTTATACGTTCGGTCTTGTGAGAGATCATCTGAGTTGAAAGACATGCAAATATTTCACTGATTGGCTTGATGCACTGATGAACAGTGTGATGACAGTTATATTCTAGCCATTGATAGTCACATTAATGTTTGAGGCAGCTGCTCTTTTTCCATGCACACAATGATCTTGGCTTTAGTTACATCAAGACAAGTATATATATTTCAATTTTACATTTCTCGAAGCTTCTTTCTGAAGGGTGTCGGGAAGGAATTTTTTAAACCCACCGCCCAATATGCAACATGCCATATAGCCTAATGTCATCTCAACTAAGGCCCATATGATGTCCCAGTAACATAAATATGGTGTTTTTGCAGTTATAAATTCTTATAATATATTTTAAACTGTTACAAATGTCATATAAGGGCACAAAAGGTTTTCAGTAAAAAATTTGCATGAGGTTGTAAAAAACGCGTTTTTTTGACTCTCGGGCCACCCACCACCCGGCATACCTTCCTGCAAATATTTCCGGATATATCAACATTTTTTTCAACACAATTTGATATCGAGAGTATGTTGGTCAGCTCGTTGAATATTTATTTTCTAGGCCGCCAAATATTCCAGGTGGTGAAAAATAACATTTCAATATATTTAATAATACATTTCGATATCTGATAACTCTGAGCTTTGATGGGTGTGTTCCTCGACTTGAATCAGATATACTTTTACCCCCAAAGTCAAAGAAATAATAATTTAGGAGCATTAATTCGGATGATGTATCTTTAATGCAGAAATATGACGGAAACACACGAAGCAGTTAGAACAGATAAGAAAAAAACTAGTCTTCATAATGTATAGAATTGTTTAGTATGTACCCAAGAGCCCATAGGCCAAACACATTTAGATGATGGCGTTATATTAGTGAAGCACACGTTAGCACCAAGGCATAGATTGCTTCATATCAAATGTTATTTAAAACATACTAGTAACTGATTAGCACATCAAAGAAGTCCAATGAGTGATAATATATTGTCTATTTGCGATATTGTGCTAATCACCCTCCAAACCATTACATAAGAAAATAGGTCAATAATGCATTGAGTTTCCTATTTGTGAATTCGACAGAAAGAAACATAATCCAAAATCATATTTCACAAACAATGTCGTATGTGAATCATTGTGTTCAGTGGGTTATTATTGTCCTGTTTAAAAAACAAAACAAAAACGGGACGTATTATGTACGTAGTCCATCTGCCTGTCTCTTGCCGTACTTCAATATGTTCGCTTTTGGTTTCCAGATGACAGCTTTAGATAGTCTCAACTGAATGATTGAAATTTGTTTTGTGGGTTACTAGTTCAAAATACAGGTCAAGTTCGAATTGGGGTTACGCCTGCCAATTGTCACCAGAGTTATAACCCATTTGCTGCGATTACCACGTGTGTTTTTGCTACGCCCTAGCGATGTTCTTGTTTTTCTTTAATGCTGTGACGAAATATCATATATCCATGTGAATACCTCATGGTGGCATATGAGCAAGTCAATTTACTTTCAACTGGTCTAAATATTGTTATGAAATTTCAGTCCTACCGTCATGACAATGTCATTTAGAAAGGAATTCCATGAGATGGGTTTAGAAAAACATCTTGAAGACCATATATTACCTTTAACGGTTTATTGCGGATGACTTGATCATATACGAAGTGACAAACAATCATACATCAACAAACATACAATACATGCAAGACAAAGATGACAAACATATACATATACATACGGAACACATGCAATACCACTGACACACATGCAACTAATTTATCACATCAAACAAGCATATGAAGGCACATGCACTGAGATAAAATCAAATAAGGAAACAGATTCAAGTCAAGTGTTTGTTTCCTACTTGCCCTAAATATAGAGCGTTCAATAAAACTACTTCATAGGATTTAATTTAACTGTTCTCATTTTGTTAAACAATTAAGATTACTTCTTGAAAACCATTTACTACATGTTGTCAGAACATAGCTTAATATTTAAAAGCAGTCAAGTTTTAGTTTAGATTTATACCTTTTTTGAACCGCTGTAAATTTTCTTGAATCACTGTAAAATTCTCAAACGATGGAGACATATATTCTACAGCAATAAACATGCTACTGAAATAACTGTTATTTCCTACTATTCTAATTCTTAAGAGGGTGGGTGGGTGGGTAAATTTTATAACATTTATCGCTGCCACTTCGTAAGGCAGATCAAGACAAAGTAATTTTATTATAGCAATTTAGCGAGCGCGCCAAAATTGTAACTCACATTGTTAGCCAATGAAAATAGATAACACATATAATGACGTCATGCAACCATGCCTATTATTAGAAAGCATAACCGATGTAATAGACTTATTTATAGATCACAAATATTGACGTCACGCCAACATGCATATTCATGAGAAGGCGCCACCAATGTAATAGTCTTTTTCATAGAGTTATCTCGCTTAGATTAATATGAACCCTAGTCACGGAATTACTCGATTTGTAGACAAATAGAATCAATTCCATGAGATGGGTTTAGAAAAACATCTTGAAGACCATATATTACCTTTAACGGTTTATTGCGGATGACTTGATCATATACGAAGTGACAAACAATCATACATCAACAAACATACAATACATGCAAGACAAAGATGACAAACATATACATATACATACGGAACACATGCAATACCACTGACACACATGCAACTAATTTATCACATCAAACAAGCATATGAAGGCACATGCACTGAGATAAAATCAAATAAGGAAACAGATTCAAGTCAAGTGTTTGTTTCCTACTTGCCCTAAATATAGAGCGTTCAATAAAACTACTTCATAGGATTTAATTTAACTGTTCTCATTTTGTTAAACAATTAAGATTACTTCTTGAAAACCATTTACTACATGTTGTCAGAACATAGCTTAATATTTAAAAGCAGTCAAGTTTTAGTTTAGATTTATACCTTTTTTGAACCGCCAAGCCATAGGCCACCAAAAAAGGAAAGAACGGGAGGAAAAAACTGAAACATTAAACATGAAGTTGGGAGCAAATTCGGGCCCCTCTCTCTTCAAATGACCTATGATCGCAATGCCATCAAATGATCACATGCCTCAGCAATTACCTACCAATCTGATAACTAAACATAAACGAACCATAAAAGTAATGCCACAAACAGACCAATAGTCGCAATGCCACTATTAAAGTTATCATGCCACCACTTTCCTAGTCGATACTTTTAAAGTACTATGTATATAAATTGATTTATATCACCATCCATATACTGAAAACTATAATTATAAAATAGTATCCGAATTATAACAGAAATGACACAAACAGACCCACAGTCGCGCTGCCACTGCTCAAGTCACTGTCAAGCCTTCTATATTCCGTATATTACATTATATTGATGTTGCTAACTTTAGGAAATTAAGTTAATCTATTCACCACTTGAATCATAAGAGATCTCATCCTCCTTGTCCCTTCATAATTCAAATGCAACTTATCCCCTGCATACAAATCTAGAATTGGAGCTCCTTTGGCAATAAATACTCTATATGTTTTCAAAAATTCTATACGATATTCTTGGCACAAGTCATTTAACAGATCATTCACAGATATTACTTTTGTACCCAGCTCTAATATGTCTGTAGGCCTAGGTATTATTGATGACATGATGATTTTTGCCCTAGAAACCTTCTTTGAACATTTTATTAGAGATTCAAAGGCTTTTCTAATATCTTCTTCTGAAGATTCTTCTATGTTATTGGTTCCAACGTGATATATTATGTGAGAGTAGGATGATAATTTGTTACCATACAACTTCCCTGACTTCACCAGGAATGCCATCTTTGAGATATTGATTCCTCTAAATGCTAGGACGTCTAGTGATTTCACGTCAGATACATACTTGCCTATTGAGTCTGTTACCAAAAGAGCTCTAATATCATTGAATCTGTCAGCTGAAATTATAAATATACTGTATTATAATCAAATAACTGCACACATGTGGTTACGCATCTGTTTGGCTATTAAAAATTTATCCTCTATTGTGTAATGTAAATACCGCTTATATGCATCGCTCTTCCAATCACCCATCAACTGAATCAACTCTCCTGGAACTTGTGATTGAAATGCCCAAGTGGCCCCACCCCTTCTGAACGCGTGGGTTGAATAAAGGGAAGGTTCCCTACCAGTCCTTGAAATCATTTTCCTAAGGAATGATTGAAACTGTTGATAGGTGATTGGTTGACCAGAGGGATGCATAAATGCCGGATTGGTGAGTTTCCCTGGAACTAGTTTTAACATGTTCTTATATGCAGATACTGGACAAAAATTTTATAACATTTATCGCTGCCACTTCGTAAGGCAGATCAAGACAAAGTAATTTTATTATAGCAATTTAGCGAGCGCGCCAAAATTGTAACTCACATTGTTAGCCAATGAAAATAGATAACACATATAATGACGTCATGCAACCATGCCTATTATTAGAAAGCATAACCGATGTAATAGACTTATTTATAGATCACAAATATTGACGTCACGCCAACATGCATATTCATGAGAAGGCGCCACCAATGTAATAGTCTTTTTCATAGAGTTATCTCGCTTAGATTAATATGAACCCTAGTCACGGAATTACTCGATTTGTAGACAAATAGAATCCATCCTTGTGTCATATTATATAAGATAAGTGGGCGCAAAATTAATGTTATCTGATTAAGGTTGTTCAGTTGCTGCACTGGTGTTAACAGGCAGGGGCGCCGGAAGAGGGGGGGGGTCAAGCGGGGGCAGGACTTGCCCTTGTTTCTGGAGACCGAAAATGCTTTTTGTGTGTTTAATCTCGTGTTTTTATAGCAAAATGTGACTTTTTTGGTCCAAATACCACCAATTTCACAAGGAATATTAATTTTTTGTCAATTTTATCACAAAACGGCCATAAAAAACGACAAATACCATTAAAATGTGATCAAATGGGGGGGGGGGGCGATATAGTCCTCCAAGATATGAAACATCTGTAGCTGAGAATGGTCCACTATAAGTTAAACAAATTTGTAGTAGCATCTCTGAACCCACACGGTTTTGCTCATGGAGCAGTAAATATTGTTCGTTGTTAGTCTGTGTGGTAACAATAAGGAGTGTGTTTCTCTCACTCACTTTTGTGTTGAAATTTGAAAAAAAAAGATAATAAATTTCTACGACTTTGGGGAAAGTCGTGTCATAGATCTTCTCTGATAGTATATGAGGTCCATGTATTAGTATATATTGAAGGGATGTAAGGCCTTCGCAATGGGTGAGACATCTACTGAGAACAGGGATGTGGCTAGAGGGGGGTGTGGGTTGTCTCACCCCCCAACTTTGGTCAAAATTTTCAACAGTTGGAAATTTCATTTCACACCAACAATGGGTTGAAAATGTTCTTGTCGTTTGATTTTCAAACAATTTATTGGGGGGAATTTATTGTTTTTGGACCAATATTTGCATATTTTCCTATTTTTTGTCCAAAATTTGGACTGAAATGGTCATCAGTTGGAAATTTTCCAACCTTAGGGGGGTGACAGGTCATACATTTGGTCAACATTGTCATTGGAATTGTCATCATTTGGAAATTTTCCAACCTAAGTGGGGGGGGGGGGGGTTGTCAGGTTTGAAATTTCCAACTCTAAGAACACTTGAGGCTCGGTGTGTCACTTGACCCTCCCCCGTGACCAATACAAAACTGCTAATTAGTTTAACAAAACAATAGTTTAGTACATTCGGTCAAACTTGTGGACTGAAATGGTCATCAGTTGGAGAATTTTCCAACCTAAGAGGGAGTATGAGGTTTGAAATTTCCAACACTAGGGAAGCTTCAGTTGAGGCCAGTCTAGATGCTAGGATTTGCGATTTTCTTGTATAGTTTTCCAAATTTTCTCACACCGGACTGAACAAACATGGACGGACACAATGTCCTGGTGTCTTACCCGTAGCCGTGTGCATTTGTCTGGAGTAGGCTACTAGATGTTAGGATTTATGCAATTCTCAGGTTAAAGTATCTGAATTTTCTTATACCGGGCATATAGAACAACATAGTTTATGAATACATATAGGATATTAGGCCTGAGGACTGATGTGCAAGGGGGTGTGAAAATTAAAGTTGTGTTTGGTCTGTGATTCTGATTCAAGGGGGGGGGGTGGTGCAAATGGAATTATGCAAAACTTGTGTGTTTGGTCTGTGATTCTGATTCAAGGGGGGGGGGGGTGCAAATGCAAATGTGTTGGTGTGATTCCGATTCAAGGGGGGGGGGTGCAGTTGGAATTTCCCAAGGTGGACAACCCCAACAGAGACCCTCTAGCACATCCCTGACTGAGAATTATTAATAATGAAAATAAGAACAAAGTTGGTCTATATGTTCACATGTAATTGATGTTTTACAGTTATGATTTTTCACATGAACCAACTGGAAAGGCGCTGCATACCTTTTTGACCTATTTTGATCGCCGGAATATCACAAAAGTGGCATATTCACTCAATTGAATTATTATCAAACCAAATGTATACGGTAATAGAGACACAATATATCAACATGCACCCCCCCCCCCCCCCCATAATTTATAATTTTCATGTAATGTTATGAATTTTCATGACTTGCATGACTAAATCCTTTGGCACGGGCTACAGGTCCTACCTTTGGTCGGATCATTTTGAAATTTGTCCGGATCATTTTGAAATTTGTCATAGCTGTTTACATTGACATGTAGATGGGAACGAGTCATTTTGGGGTCATTCGGCAAAAAAACATGGCCGCCAGCAGCCATTTTGGATTTTACTCTTTGTATTACTAAATCCTTTGGCACGGACTACAGGTCCTACCTTTGATCGGATCATTATGAAATTTGTCACGGCTGTTGACATTGACATGTAGATGGGAACGAGTCAAAAATCAATCTATTACCACGGGCTACAGGTCGTACTGTTCGTCTGATCATCATGAAACTTGTCATGGATGTTAATATTGACATGTAGATGGGAACTAATAATTTTGGGGTCGTGCGGCCAAAAATATGACCGCCAGAAGCCATCTTGGATTTTACTCTTTGCATGACTAAATCCTTTGGCACAGGCTACAGGTCGTATCTTTTGTCGGATCATCATGAAATTGTGATGGATGTTAACAATGACATGTAAATGGGAACGAGTCTTTTTGGTGTCATTCGGCAAAAAAACATGGCTGCCAGCGGCCATCTTGGATTTTACTCTTTGCACAACTAGGCCTTTCAACTTTCCACATTCATAATCACTCCATTGACTGTAACACATGAAATTATTCCCTTTCCAAGTTGAGCTACAGTGTCATTGACACTCATTACGCCACATCGTGGTGTTGCTTGGTACGCAGATTTTCATGTTCGAGCGGACGCTCGATAATCCAATGGGTGAATGTATTATGGTTAGGTATTTCGTACTTGAGTAACATCGTTCCGATAGAGTGACGATAGTTCAACAAATATTAGCACATGTGTTTACGTCACCAGTGTAATTGTGGGGACATGTTTCTATTATGAAGGTTCGCTATCCCGAAGATCCACTATACCGAAAGTTCTCTATTCTGAATACTTGCTATTTCGAAGGTTTACTATTCCGAAGGTTCGCTATTCCGAAGGTTTTTGTTATTTTTAGGTTAATTCTATATTATAAAGTATTGAGAGGGTTCATTATCACGAAGATTCTTTTCATGGGGTGTGCGCTCACATCCGAACTGATCTTGCGCGCATACCGATACAGATACAGGAGGAAATAACTTAGAACATTAAATGTGATTTTGTTTTGTTTTCGCAGGTTTTCTTGAGATTTAATGTGATTACGTGGGCCCATACCTTTGAATTCTTGGCATATAATATGAATGTTGTGGTATATATGGACCCTTCTGCATTGGGACATGACACAGGTACAGTTGACTTAAGTGCTGTTCTGTGCGGGCTCCAATTTGGGGTTCAATATTTTAAGGGCCAAATTTAGAATTTTATGGGCCCATACCTTTGAAATCTGGACATATAATATGAATATTGGGGGGCATGTCTCTATTCCGAAGGTTCACTATCCCGAAGGTACACTATTCCAAAATTTCTCTGAATGTTCGCTGTTCCGAAGGTTCACCAATCCGAAGGTTCGTTATTCCGAAGGTTCTCTATTCCAATGGTTTTTGTTATTTTAAGGTTAATTCTATTTTCTCTATTCCAATGGTTTTTGTTATTTTAAGGTTAATTCTATTTTTGTTTTCGCGGGTTTTCTTGAGTTTAATGTCAATACGTATGACCTTATTTCTCATTACATATTCACGCCAAGCAGCCCACACAATTGCTATGTTTCCATGCGATTTAATGTCATTACGTGTGACCTAATGTCTCAATAATCTGCGGCAAGAGTACGCCTGCTAAAGGCGAATTATAACAGTGGGACTATAACGCTCAATGAATACTGGAGGCTATAACAAACTTCGCAGCAGGATATCGCAGGAGATGAGCCTAACTGCAATTGTGACTTTGTTTAAAGGCCCACTTAATTTTGGAGTCATTCATTTTTGTTATAGTATATACGGTTTTAAATACAATTTATGCCATAAAATTTGAATAAAATACTCTAATTCATCACCATTTGAAACGCAAAATACTTATATCTCCTAGTTTGAAACACCTTTAAAATACCGCGACAAGTCGTGCGTTGTATATCTAGCAAGTGGCAACTAACATGTCCTCTTCGGCTTTCCATAGATTTCAACGTAATTTGATACTTAGGGGTATGTGTGTCCGGGAAGTGTTTTGGACGGGTCAAATCGTGACCCCGACTTGACCTTGACCTTTAAAAATGTCAATGCAAGGTCAATTTGGGTAAAACGGACGAATTTCGGCGAAATTTGATACCTAGGGATACTTTTGTCCGGGGAGTCATTTGAATGAGTCAAATCCTGACCTCGGCGTGACCTTGACCTTCAATGTGGCCAATCAAAGGTCAAATCGGGTAAAACGGATGGATTTCGACGAAATTTGATACCTATGGGTACTTTTGTCGGGGGAGTGTTTTGGACGGGTCAAATCATGACTCCGACCTTACCTTGACCTTCAAAATTGTTAATTAAAGGTCAAGTGGGGTAAAACGGACGGATTTCGACGAAATTTGATACCTAGTGGTACTTTTCTCCGGGTGGGGGTGTTTTGGACGGGTCAAATCATGACCCTGACCTTGACTTTCGAAATAGTCAATTGAAGGTCAAATCGCGCCTTTCGCCGGAAATCAGATGGGAAACATCCCGGACGAAGTCGGGCCCATCAGCTTGTGTAATAAAGAAGACAGTTTGAAGAAAGTAATGTATAACACGAGAAACGGGAAAACTTGAAATATAGAAGTATGCAAATTTCCCACATAAAATTTGAAAGCTAGTTTATAGAATAATTGTATTATAATTTATATTTATGGCTAATAATATGATCTTGGTGGCGTTACCATTTCTGACTATGGTTTTCTTGTTTTTTCTGCGCTGTCGAAATTCAAAACAAAAGGTAATTATTTTCTTTTATCGGCGTCACCGCAAAAGTTGTTCGCTTGTATTGCTGGGTGGAGTTAACCATTAATATGAGGAGGGGGTTCTTTGATAATTATCCCCTCTTCCTATTTATCATATCAGGACAAATCTTATAACAAACTACACCTGATTATAGTTACACGTATATACGCAGTAGAATGTGTGATCTTCTTTTCTTTCACATCACTTCCATAGATATGTTGAATTGAGCCAAGAATTGCTTATTTTCTTACTTTCAAATCACATGTTGCACTTAGACGGCCCTCGGTTAGAAAATTCCCAAACAAAGAGCAGGTGATAGGGTTGAATTTTCAAACAGTTGAGGTCCCAAGTTTGAAAATTCTAACCCAATATATGGTTGTGCAAATGAAATTCCATTGGTCGTAAATTTAAAGTTTACCCCCCCCCCCCTTAACAGAGACCTAGCCATAGGCCTCTGTACTGAAGTAATTTGCGTACGCGACAGCCTGACCTTTTTATATAGAGTTCAAACATTTTCATGTCCAGGTCTGCAATCAAGATTGATGAGTGTAATAAGAATATAATCTCTAATTAAGTCCACCATATCTAATTAACTGGACTGGGATAACTTTCGTCATTATGGTCATTCGATGGCCAACGATCGGACATCATTACCGCCCAGGTCGACTGGTAGAGGAGCCCACTATTAACAGGTGCGTAAATATTCATATTTATATGTTTTTCTGATATCCATGCCCTATTTAAACCCCTTCTTTACTTAATACTCATCGACGAGTAGTTCCCTTGGAAATATATTCAGATATTAAGTTCAACAAACTGTCATAGGCAGTTTGGTTGAACTTATTATCTGAATATTTCCCAGCAATTATTGGGGGGGGGGGTCGGTGGCTCAATCGGTAAGGGGCAACTCCAAGCCGTTTCAAATCCACATGTTTCCATCGTGTAACTCGAAATCGTTATCTGGTGAAGTTCACTGGGGGCCCCACCGCTCCTGCTAAATCCGTCCGAAATCGTATAATAGTCCAGTGCGCATCGATAAATGCTCAGTTGCCCTCTCTGCAATTTTATAAAAATTAGCGTGACGGCACTTAAAATGGTAAGTATTTTCTTAAAAATCCAAATTATTCTTTCAAATTTAAATTGTGATTTTTTCAATATCACCGTCTGTATCCGTGTGTGTTGAATTTGAATTGTAGCGCTCACGGAAGATTGAACAATCAGGAGTTTATCACTTCTTTTTCGACATTTTACCGAAACCTTTGGCGATAAAGTTTGTTTTAGACCAGAAATGAGACATTCCAATGGGCAAACCATAGTTTTCTGGTAAGGCATATACACGGACAATCTGAACAGGTCTACATGTGGCACATGAAAAGACAAGCACAGGGTGGCTCCAGTGCGAACTTTTATGGCTCCAGTTCGAAAACGAATAAATATAATAAGCTCCAGTGCGCACCCACAATAAATAATTTCCGATATTGCACATAATTCACCGATAATTTAGTAGATTATAGGCGTTATAGCCGAGCATAATGACATTTTATATAATATTTGTGCACAAATTTGTCTCTGCGTTTTGGCAGCTGAGCAAATTGAGATGTTACCATTGCAAAATATATAAGGTGGACAAGTGTCAAATAGTAACAGAATCGTTCACTTTATGATGCAAACCTGACATTTGGCATGAATGGCCAGTGTATGTCAATTATGAAGACTGACTTTTTTCCGATAAACCAATCACAATGGTCGACATATTCAAAATGGCCGCCAATTTTACGAAATTGCCGCCGTTTTCAGCTTTTACTCAACGTATACGACGAATGTGACTTCTAGTCCTTATTTGAAAAATTTAATATTTCGCTCAAATAAAGGGTGTTGTAGGATGGCCACAATACTCTATTTCCACACACCCCACCCAATCCAACATGGCCGCCGTCCAGAGGGATTCAAATAGGGAACCCATGCCAGTTCGCTGCCCTTTACCGATTTAGGTCGAACAAAGAGTGGTGTATGTTTGCCCCCAAGACACCCCCACATATTCACCAAACACATCCGATTAAAAATGGCCACCGCCCAGAGGGGTCCAAAATAGGGGATCACTTGGTTTGAACTTTCTAACTATTGGTAATTTCCAACCAACCTGACACCACCTATGATGTTAGTATATTTCCAATTGATATCAATTTCAGACAGACATTTGGATTAAATATAGAAACGATTTGCTAGAGTTGTTCTAAATCAACATATGTCCCACTAATTAGTTGTTGGAAAATCAACCAACTGACAATTTCAACCTATAAGTGGTGTAAAATTTCCAACAAATGCTGTGAGGCATGAAATTTCCAGCTGTTGAATATTGTGACCAAAGTTGGAGGGTTAGTGCCCCTCAAACCGCATGTAGCACGTCCCTGTGCGGAAAACACCCCTATGATAATATCGCCGGCGCCACGTCCCTTCATATCGACAAAAATAGCTTCATGGAAACCGTGAAGCATCGAAATCAACATGAAAGCACACTGAAGTGACGATTTCGGACTGGTGCACTTTCGCCGAATGCGCACCCGTCGTGTAGCTTGTTATCGCAAAGGCAACGTATCATTTTTTATATTTTATAAACCTTGTTTTAACAAACTTACGATCCCCACATAACAATAATTTTGATTGGCAATATTAAAAACAATACCAAGATGACAATAACTCATGATGGTAGTAAAATTGAGCACATGCTCCACTCAGAATGCTTTCGGATTTGTCATAGTAAAAAGCACTGGAAATTATGAGGTTGGGGGAAAATACAAAGAATTTCAGGTTTAATGAATCCTGTGGACCAAGAGCCGCTTTCAATATGCAGAGTGGCCTGTAATTGAGGGGGAACGTAATTTTCTTATATAAACTTATCACATTTATGCTACCTGAGCTCAATTTCTGGGCATGGTATAGACTTTCTCTCGCCGGAAACGCACAGGAGCCTGGCGATTGCGCACTGGACGATTATACGATTTCGGACGGATTCATAAGGAGCGGTGGGCCCCCAGTACTCGCCGATGACCGGTGGTTTTTTGCCGCATATGCTCGACCAGTTTATCAGCCATTGAAATCACTGTTAGATTAGCCGTAAGTGTGCGGATTTCCTCCACCACTAAAACTGGCAATATCGTGATATTGGGGGTCTCAAGTAAAACATAATACATGTAATTGTTTCCATTTATCACGTCCTGGGAATCCCAATAGGTAATTAAATATATGTATACGGTTTATATACGTGTATCTCGAGAAAAAAAAACACTTATTGAGCTGAATTGTCAATTTAAATCAATAGAAAAATTAGTGAAGTATTGCGGTCTTGAATTACTTTAAAAAAAATCAGATTTCGTTTACTAGTATAGTATATTTCCTTTAAATGGGTGAACAATGATATTCGACGTAGATAACGCATGGTTAAGTATTTTGGTTAATAGGCGATCGGTTTCTGGATGAAAAGAACATTATATATTATACATCTATCTATTATCCGTTTTGTATTGTATAATATGTTTATATGTTTTTTATATACCCGACTTGGCAAGAGATAGACTAAGAGAAAATTGATGCAATTAAGGACTACCTTTATAAAAATGATATCAAAAACATGATATAACAATGGTGGTTAAAAAAGGTAGCCGAAGAATAAAAACATAAACAGTGGCTTCAAAACGCCACATAAATTCCAACTGGTATAGCAACAGAGAGCAGTTTGCATCATGTAAATTCGAATTAGTGAGACAAATGATCAGGTATAAAACATTAAAGGAAGTGAGATTCTTTGTATGCTGCTAAACCAGATGGAACCGATAAAACATGGCGAAAGAGCCAATAAAATGGAATTCACTTTTATACAACCACTGTAAATCCGGATGTCCTTGCGAAATAAGAAAATTCAAAAAGTTTGAATTTAAGACCAACTGAAATGTGTCATGGGATGAAAAAATAAAATTATGATCACATATCGCTTAAAGGCCCCCTTAATTTTCGAGTCTCCGATTATTTTTGTTATAGTGACTTGCGGTTTTAATAACAATCTATGCCATAAAATATGATTAAAATACTATAATTCATCACTATTTGAAACATCTGTGTCTCAGAAGATGCCCACATAGAAATAGAAAACTGCTGAAGACTTCCCCCCTCTGGCACCCAGAATGCAACAGAATTCAAACTTTTTCAATGAAAGGGGAAGAACTGTATCTTTAATATATAGAGTTATTCCCCCTGCATTGAAAATAATACTGATTTTTATTTCAATCTTGATTACAAAACGCATTGGCAACTCAACAAAAACAACATGTCCACAGTTTATTTCACCGGATAAATTGATGATACAATGTTTTGAGCTTCCTCTTTCAAATGGTATATAATATGGCATATATTTTATATTTGTGATCTGAGGGTTCGAAAATTAAGTGGGCCTTTATATTTTGAATAGCTTGGCATAATTTCCCAGCGACATCCAGGACGCTAACTATGTTTATTACGCCACAAGGTGGTGTAAGCTGTATTACAGTTTTTCATGTTCGAGCGGACGATCGATAATCAACTGGGCGAATGTATTATGGTTAGGTATTTTTTCGTACTTGAGTATAAACCGTACCGATAGAGTGACGATAGTCCAACAAAGATTAGCACATGTGTTTACGTCACCGGTATAATGGTGGGGACATGTTTCTATTATGAAGGTTCGCTATCCCGAAGGTCCACTATTCCGAAGGTTCTCTATTCTGAATACTTGCTATTTCGAAGGTTCACTATTCCGAAGGTTCGCTATTCCGAAGGTTCTCTATTCCGAAGGTTTTTGTTATTTTTAGGTTAATTCTATATTCTAAAGTATTGAGAGGGTTCATTATCACGAAGATTCTTTTTATGGAGTGTGCGCTCACATCCGAACTGATCCTGCGCGCATACCGATACAGATACAGGAGGAAATAACTTAGAGCATTAAATGTGATTTTGTTTTGTTTTCGCGGGTTTTCTTGAGATTTAATGTGATTACGTGGACCCATACCTTTGAATTCTTTGCATATAATATGAATGTTGTGGTATATATGGACCCTCCTGCATTGGGACATGACACAGGTACAAGTTGACTTAAGTGCTGTTCTGTGCGGGCTCCAATTTGGGGTTCAATATTTTAAGGGCCAAATTTAGAATTATTTTAAGGTTAATTCTATATTCTAAAGTATTGAGAGGGTTCATTATCACGAAGATTCGTTTTATGAAGGAAATAACTTAAAACATTAAATGTGATTTTGTTTTGTTTTCGCAGGTTTTCTTGAGTTTAATGTCATTACGTATGACCTTATGTCTCATTACATATTCACGCCAAGCAGCCCACACAATTGCTATGTTTCCATGCGATTTAATGGCATTACGTGTGACCTAATATCTCAATAAACTGAGGCAAGAGTACGCCTGCTAAAGGCGAATTATAACAGTGGGGCTATAACGCTCAATGAATACTGGAGGCTATAACAAATTGCGCAGCAGAATATCGCTGAATAGACGAGTATGAGATGAGCCTAACTGCAATTGTGACTTTGTTTAACCCTTTACCCAACAGAAGGGCCCTGTGCCAATGCATTCTCTTATATATGCGAGTCGACCATAGGTCGCCTCGCATATATAAGAGAATGCATTGGCTTAACACATTAAAAATTATAAAATTGTTAAAGAATGTAAGAAAAAATGGTAAAAAGTGTTAAAAAAAGTTTTTTTTTAGGCCAATGCATTCTCTTATATATGCGAGGCGACCTATGGTCGACTCGCATATATAAGAGAATGCATTGGCACAGGGCATAACTGTAACTATCACAATGTGGTCAAGGAGCCGGTTCCAATGATATCCATATTTGTATGGTTCTATTGAGACAGACCGAAGATATTTTAGGCTGTTGAAGCTTTATTTGGCCGGTTTTGGCCGTTTTGTTGGGTAAAGGGTTAAAGGCCCGCTTAATTTTCGAGTCATTGATTTTTTTGGTAGTATATACGGTTTTAATAACAATTTATGCCATAAAATTTGAATAAAATACTATAATTCATCACCATTTGAAACGCAGAATATTTCTATCTCCTATTTTGAAACACATTTAAAAAACCGCGACAAGTCGTGCGTCGTATATCTAGCAATTAGCAACTAAAATGTCCTCTTCGACTTTCCATAGATTTCAACGTAATTTGATACTTAGGGATATTTGTGTCCGGGAAGTGTTTTGGACGGGTCACATCGTGACCCCGACCTGATCTTGACCTTTAAAACGGTCAATGCAAGTTCAACTTTGGGTAAAACGGACCGATTTCGGCGAAATTTGATACCTAGGGATACTTTTGTCCGTGGAGTGTTTTGAACGGGTCAAATCGTGACCTCGGCGTGACCGTGACCTTCAATGTGGTCAATCAAAGGTTAAATCGGGTAAAACGGATGGATTTCGACGAAATTTGATACCTATTGGTACTTTTGTCGGGGGAGTGTTTTGGACGGGTCAAATCATGACTCCGACCTTACCTTGACCTTCAAAATTGTTAATTAAAGGTCAAGTGGGGTAAAACGGACGGATTTCGACGAAATTTTATACCTAGGGGTATTTTTCTCCGGGTGGGGGTGTTTGGACGAGTCAAATCATGACCCTGACCTGACCTTGACTTTCGAAATAGTAAATTCAAGGTTAAATCGCGCCTTTCGCCGGAAATCAGATGGGAAACAGCCCGGACGAAGTCGGGCCCATCAGCTTGTGTAATAAAGAAGACAGTTTGAAGAATGTAATGTATTACACGAGAAACGGGAAAACTTGAAATATGGAAGTATGCAAATTTCCCACATAAAATTTGAAAGCTAGTTTATAGTATAATTATATTATAATTTATATTTATGGCTAATAATATGATATTGGTGGCGTTCGAGTATTACTCGTTCTGTGCACGGCCGCGGTCGTGCAATGTCAGCAAACATTCCGATACATGCAACCGATGGGACAGTACGGAAATATCTACGGTTACCAGAGTCGACCACCAATGCAGTTTATGAATCCTTATGCATATGGTGAGAAAATTGTATTAAACATTTACAAAACTATTAGCGAGGTTTAGATCCGGAATTTCTAACTTCAAACTTCATACGCTGTCAGTAATTTCATACATACGATCAAGACGGAAGGTGAATCTTTGAAAGAGTCTAAGACCAGAATTGAAACATGCAAGTATAGGACTCACTGAACTAAATGGTTTCTCAAAGACGACAGTGTTAAACGTTTCAGCCAATTTCACTGAATTGAAGCCTGCGGGCCACTCCAGTAATGTTTACCCAGCTAGATTGACACCAGGTGATCATGAAAATGCAAGAAAAACCATAGGTCATGTGTTTACTTCAGCAGTTTAAAATATTTAGATATGATGTATAAATCAAATCACCCTTTAGTGATATATCACATGCATCAGGTGAAGGCCATTTTCCGGTTACATTCACCTGTGACACTCCACGGTACACTCGCTCCCGACTCTGGAACAAATTTAGCTCCCTGATCCTATATATTCTTTCACTGATGATATATACACCTATATTTCGCAGGGGCCAGTCCTCCACGACGTAGTCTGATTCAAAGTTTGCTGAAGGTCATGTTGATGTCATCTTTTCTACCTACGGCAGGAGCTTCATCTGTCACCAGCGTAGCGGAATTCGAGAACATACTTATACCAGGACCGGGGTTTCCACTGATCGTGGACACCTATTGAATATAACGTCGTTTTATGCTTTATTTTTGATAAATGAAATAAAACAGATTGGGATCAAGAACTAATATTTAGAAGACCATAACGTATTCGAAAAATTTCTGTTGTGATCTATATATATTTAAATACCATGTGTGTTGCACTAAATTCTGTTCGGTTATTGGTCAACTGCCAATTGGGTCTTGCGCGTTTCACACCCCCCCCCCCCCCAAAAAAATACCATAACACGAACCGACGTCATATATTGTTGACCTACATAGCTATGAATTATAAAAAATAGGTCATAAGATTAAAGAATTGATAGGTGACTAGATGCGATAGATAGACAGAATAAATATGCGTGGTTTTTTCAGTGCGCGGCTAAAAACTACTCCATCGACAATTCACAGGTAGAATATTGGGCTAACTTACAAAGCTGCATATAATCTCCAACTTCGGATAAATTTAAGAAAAACAATTCTGCTGATTTTGCAGATATTAATAATATTCATAAATGATATGTTCACCGAAGACAATAAGCCACATTCCATCGAAACTCTTAGAACTAAGAACAAAATCACCACAAACTTTATCACTTTACACGGCCTAAACAGACAAATTAATAGGTTATTAAAACGGACCGATCAAGCGATCGTCAGGGTTCAAAATCCAATCATTCCTGAAAATATTGTATCACTACTTCAAAATGAGCGAGGTTGCAGAACTTTTTACGATGAATTCATAAAATCAACTAAAATAGGACAATAATCGTCACAAATAAAATGGGAAAACGAATTAAGGTGTTCCCTTCACTGGAAACATATATTTTCATCACCCTTCAAACTATTAGTCGACACAAAACTACCCTGGTTTCAATACCGAATACTGACCAGGATTTTAGGCACAAACAGACTTTTGAACATAATGCGAATTCGGTCAGATGGTCTATGTCTCAGATGTAACGTCGCAAATGACTCAATTTCACATATTTTCTTTGACTGTCCACTCGTAAGAACGTTTGTAAATACCACTCAGGCCTGGCTAGATCGCTATCATCTGGGCATCTCGCTTTCTCGGAAAACATTCTTTTTGGGATTGGTGCTTACAATAAAAACAACAAACTAAACTTTCTTATACTATCAATTCTGAAATATTATCTGTATAAAACAAAATTTAACCCCGACGAACTCTCTCTGAACTTACTCATTCGAGAATTTGAATTACGAATCGTATCGATATATTGCACTGAATTCCGACAATCTAAACCATTTCCAACTCGAGTGGAGGGACCTAATGAAAGCCATCAAGAACAATAGTGCACACTCATAACTAACTTAGCAGGGAACATAGTTATCTTGAATAGTATATAGTCCGAGTTTACAATATCAGATTCGGCAAACAAGTCCAAAGTTCATGAACAAATTTGAGACAGAATATAACTGGCATAAATATATAAGGTGTGAGTTGTGTACGAATGTCGAACCCCCCCCCCCCCACCGTCAATATATCTATGCAATCGTTGTTATCATATATTGTTCTGTACATAAATGTGTAATATAATGAAAAAATATATATTATAAAAAAAAATAAAAATAAAAAAAAAATTGGGCTAACTTACAAAGCTGCATATAATCTCCAACTTCAGATAAATTTAAGAAAAACAATTCTGCTGATTTTGCAGAAATTAATAAGGAAACAGGTATATAAATATAAAAAAATAATGTAATTTGAGTGTTTTATTGAGGGGTATGTTGCTGTGGTCGTTGGATCACTATTTAGTGTGAACCTCGTCACACAATGTACCTTCTCTAAACACACTCAAACGTCATACATTTCTGAAATAATACTACTATTTTTATGGATACGGACGCCCATAAATTGAGTACACTTTGCCCCCATAATAGCTTTAGTACCCTAGACGACCGTCTACGATGGGGTAGCAATCAGAGACGGGTTGGCCGTCTAACGTAACCCGCGCACACCCGACTAAAAAGACGGCGTTTCTTTCCCCTATAACTCGTTTAGAGGATTTTTTTTTGAAACGCCGACAAAGGTTATAGTGCAATACGGAGAGACTTGCATATACTTTGTATGAACCCACGAATTCTCACATAAAATATCACCATATTTTCAATATTTTAAGTGACCTTGGTTGCTATTATAGTGTTTCCGTGGGGGAAAATGTAATTTAAAAACATCTCGTGGAAATGCTTCGGCGTCAATATCTTTCGTCCTGATGTTATAATAAAGAGACAGGGAACATATAACTACCCATCCCATGTCGATCATTGGTTGTCTGTTCTATCATGCATTGTATATGTATCCGGACTGTCAATGGTATATATGCCACCGGAATATTCATAGACGTCTCTGGACAATCTGGCGCTGGATCCAGCTCACTGGCGTTCGGTCTCTGACGTCAGCGAAATGGCGACGTCGCCTCGATACAGGGACGTCACAAAGGGGTTGTGGAATAAAGACGATCACGTTTTAGTGTTAGTTCAGTTGATGGTGAACTTACTGCTTGATTGTGATTATTTGAATATATTCTGTACAACATACTCCTCCATAAAAGAAGATACTGATTTTATTTACAGATAAAATCACTGATAGTGAATTTACAAGTTTCATCTGTAAGTATATAGGAATATAGTTTATTACATATCTATCAACGTAATTCGCATGATCGCACGAGTTTCCAGGCGTGTGATAATTCTCAGAATCGCACTAGTGCAATCTGTCGACGGAACTATTTCATTCAGTGTTGTCAGACTGGTTCTCGCCGTTACTATTTTTTACTTTTTCAACGCAAGGGCGACAACCCACTTGCCGAAATCGCAGCGCGCTGACTGGATTATATTTTTGGAAAATCTATCAGAATTTAATTTCAAACGCATCATTAAAGATGGGTCAATGTCACTCACGGATAGACGGGCTCCCTGTCTGATTGTTGCGTTAACCCTAAAATGCCGTTAAAACTCAATTAAATTCACATTTTTTGTACCGGAGATGTACGATTGTGAGTCAACTTATTATGATACGGAGATATGTAATAAAAATAGAACCACATGAGTGTCTGGATTTTGACGAATTATCGCACTCGATTTGTTGGCGGAACGCGATATCTCTCGTGCGGGACTGCGTCCCGCACACGAGGTATCGCTCCGCCAACAAATCGAGTGCGATAATTCGTCAAAATCCAGACACTAATGCGGTTCTATCTATATATTATGATTATGATTTAATTTCCATTGGATGTCAGCTGTTTCAGGGTGATCGTTCGCCTCTCTCTAGCAATAATCTCTAAGTCGGGTGGAATATTGGCTATATATTATATGGCAATTTCGTGGTATCCTACCAGCTGGTGCACATGGCAATCACATAATCGGGTATTTTTATGCAAATTAACCTTAACTGATCATTCTGAATTACCCATAGCACGGAGCCTGGGGTCACCGTATCCTAAATTGGCCGCTTTAGCTTAGTTTTGTGTTCGCAATTAAGCGTTGTTATAGTGAAATAGCATTGGATTACTGGGCTACGAGAGCCAGTCTAACATCGGAGTACTGGGCGACGGGAGCCAGTCTTACTTTGGAGTACTGGGCGACCGGGAGCCAGTCTAACACTGGAGTAATGGGCGATGGAGCCAGTATAACATCGGAGTATACTGGTCGACGGATGCCAGTCTAACATCGGAGTATTGGGCGACGGATGCCAGTCTAACACTTGTTCACTCTGAAATAGTATCTCCGAAAAGTCAAATGGCGGTTTGAAGCCCCGAATACACAATGTACTACTCGAATGTGACATGGTTCGTCCGGTTCCGGGATAAACATAGTGACATAAGAAACCCATTCCTAAAAAAATCGGGTGGGGATAATTCGATCGCGCACATGAACCCATTAATTAGAGGTTCTGATGGCCAGATTTCAACTTTCAAAGGTAGCGTTTTAACTTTGTTTAATGTTTTTTCGTCAGCTCAGCAATCATTTCCAGTGATCGTCTCTGACAAAGAGCGTCCAGACTTTCATTTCCCAAAATATATAAGAAGGAGCGTTCTCAGTTATAAACATATGTACACGTTTTCAGTTATAAACCTCTGTACTCGTTCTCAGTTATAAACCTCTGTTCTTGTTCTCAGGTATAAACCTCTGTACTCGTTCTCAGTTATAAACCTCTCAACGTAAAACTGAAGGATGCTTTTGTGGATTTTCAAATTCAAATAATGATGATTGCAAGTATTATTTCTTTTTGGCGAGCTGGAAATTACCTTAGGAAAGTTTTACAAATTTGGTGGCATATCGTACCGTGTATCTTTAAGGGGTTGTCTCAACAAAACACCTCCCTCAACCTGTCAAAATATCATTTCAGAAGTTCAGACCAAACTAGGTTGAAATTGTTCTGATATTTGGCAAAGCATGTCATGTTAGTGGAGGAAGAATAACAAGAATAAAAGATCGAATACCACATCGGTGTAAAGTATTTAACCAAGCAGGCAATTCTCGGTTTCTGTCAGTGTTGTAGCGACACCAGGGCTGCAGAACTGGTAGCCATGGAGAATCCCACCACAATGGAACGGGCAATGAACCGATTCGTTGGCGATTCATGGTTCAAGGTCCCCGCGCCGGCCAGTGTGTCGAGTATCATCAGATACCGACCTTGACTATAGTCCAAGTATGGTCGGGACAGTTATGTCACCGGGGCGAGGGAGATCAGGATTCAGAAACTCCCGGAACGACTATAACAGTCACAGGGGTGATCAGCAATCTGGCAATGAACAGCGATCAACCCCGGGTTCAGCTCAATCCAACCGAAATCAAACCGAGTTTGCGGTTTGGAAAGCTCGATGCTTAGCCCCAGAGACGAATGTCGAAGGTCTCAGTGGAAAATTTGACAACTGTCGATAAGCTGGTTGGGTCTTTGGGAAACCGGGGAGGATTGTCAACAACTGACAACTCCAAGAGGGAACCGAAGTCGATGTTACGATCCCTCAAGCCCAAATCTACCCAGTGTTTCCTCTTTTCGGGGTATGGACATTACCAACGAGACTGTCCCTCCCGCAACTCTGAGAACCGAGTAAAATTCTCGTTACCAACAAACTTCAAGGGATCGGAGGCTTAGGTCTGACTCTATACCCCCAAAACAAACACAGATCTTGAAATAAACCCATCCAATGAATCATTTAATAACCTACCTGAATTGACAATACAGTGGGTTAAATAACATTCGGTAATTGAGATTCCGATCAGTATGACAGGCACAGCAACTCGTGCTATTGTTGACTCACCGTGGATGTCACCATACTGTCTGACAACCTGTTCAGTGAACTTCGGCCCAACCAAGATTATAAGGAACCTGAATTTCAACACTTCAGCCAGGGATGGTCAGTCTAGTAGGTTCCGTATCTATCAAAGTGGGTGGTTTAGTAGTTGAGGAGAGAGTCTGTGTTTGCACCAATTGAGGGCACATGTTACTGGGCATTGATTTCTTGAAGAAACACCAAGCAAATATATCACTGGGAAAGTACGATGTGACTACTGTTTCGAGTGGGAACCAAGAAGTTGCGAAAATCGCTTCCAATAACAGCTTCCAGAGGAACTACACAGGAATTCCATCACAGGCGATGATGTTGCTACAATGTGACATTCCACCCATGGCAAATTTCACACTGGAGCCCAGGATGTTATATAGCATTTTCATGTTACCGTCTCTACATCACAACTATAAGCCCAAAGTGTGCATTATTAACCCCAATAATCACCCAGTTCGCCTCATTAAATGTGGCGGACGCCTCCGAAATTGATAGCATCTTGGCAGATAAGGATAAACTGGATAGGCACAATGATCTATACCAGAACCGGAGGGATGCTCCGATAAACAGTACCACCGAGTCCGATGGCAACAGCAACTGCGGCCATGATTTCCTCAAGTTGGGATGATCCAGAGGTGCAGGGAGAATCCCCGTCGAGTGTGAGAGTTACATCTGCAACAGGTAAAGAAACATACCACCTGACAAACACTATAAAGTTCCTGATCAATTACGGGATTTGTTTAAAGAGTCCACCAAGCTTATAACAGAGCCCTATATTTATTTCTCAACTGCCTGACTTGTTGGTGGAGTTCCAAGTATTTGCCCGCGATGAGTTTCATTTAGGAAATTTCCGAGAAATTGAACATTGCAATGACACGGGGAGGCGCGACCTGTTAGACAACCTATGAGGCGCACATCCATGCATTTCGTGAACAAAGAGGCCCATCTCCTCCAGTCCTTGTAAAAATAAACGTGACTCCACAGTGCGGTGGTGCATTGATTTTTGACTGGTTAATGCTGTGACCACAATGGAAACATACCCATACTAACGTAGTTTCACTCTAACCCCACAGCAAACCAAACATTGCACTACTCATCGTCAGTTGTAAGCAGTTGTCCGGTTCACATGGCATTTTCGGCACTACCTTTTGGGAAAACCTTGAGGACAGACCATAACATCCTAAAATGGTTGCTGAATTTCAAAGATCCACAGAACCAGTTGGCACGATGGTTGGAAGAACTGAGCAGATATGACATATTCATATAGCACAGGCTAGGGGTGAAACATGCTAACGCCGACACAATGTCCAGAAGGCCTCAGGATGATATTTGCACACACTACGTGGCTGTGTGCAACCTGAGCAATCTCCCATGTGGTGGTTGAAAATACTGCCAGCGCTTACACACAAGCTGGGTCGATTTTGTGGTACCCCTAGCTCAGTGATCAGTCCAGTTCTCAGGAATTGGTCACGATACCCCAACTGAGCAGTCCTGATACATCAGGGGCAGATGATGTCACAGGTTTACCTTGGGACTCAGACAAGGACTAGGTAGATACCCATGAAAACACAGGCGCCATATGTCCTGCATCAGGGCGGACTCACAATCACCTTATGCTCAACTATTCCCCTGGTATGGAGCAAGCTATTCAAATAGGACAAACCACCTCCCCGAAAGCAACAGCAGGGAGACAAGCAACACGTGACCCGTTTTACTATCCTATCTGGTATAGGTAACCGTGAAGATCTGGCTAAGGTGCAACTGGATCCAGACCAAGGTCGAGCAGGGCAAAACCTATTGCCCAAAATTCACGAGCCAGCATTTCATGAATAACTGATTATGCAGTGTTGGCATCGACACTGACAACCAAACACACATGGGGGGGGGGTCAGTTTTGAGAACGCCACAACGGCTGGGCTCACAGACTGGTGGTCATACTGGGAGAAGGTGACCTATTGGTATTATTCACCCCAGAATCCGAGCTGCAAGCTCTACAAGTTGACCATCGACATTTTAATCCACACCGGCAGAGAAATACTCCAAACTCCAAACCTCGTGTGAATGATATAACATGTTTACCACAGGCCATGGGAAGACTCATTGGATGCCGGCTTGCAAGATTTGGACAGACACATTGGCAATTTGTCCCAAACTAAACCGATCGTTTCGCAACAAACACCAAAATCAACGGCACTCTCTATGAGTTAATGTCCCATCACGTCCTGCCACCAACTGGCGAAAGGGCACACCGCAGTCACCTCCAGTAAACATATTCGACCCCACTGGTGGCGGTATGATATAGGACAAGGTCCTATTCCTAAGTTTTTTTTCCCGGGACCTGATTCGTCAATACCTCCTGAGATGTGCCACAAATCTTTGTCCAGATCAGGGTACCAAAGGCAGGTCCGAACAACAAATGTTTCAATGTGTTGGCAAAACTCAATAAAGCACCAGACCTGGAAGCGATACCGGCATCATTCCAACTAGGCACAGAGATAGGCAAAACGCTCTTTGTTTGTGGAAGATCTTCGGATCGGGGTTCTCGTAGGACTGCACCAAAACGCCCAACCATAAATTCGATTGTATGTTTAGCACACTGGAAAACTACACCAATTGTCCACAGATGAGCAGGCCAGGCTCGGGGATTCGGTTACATCTTTGTGTTAATACATATATATAAATTCCGCCTGTTCAAAGGTCAGCTAGGCGGGAAGGCATTAGAGGCGGCTCGCGGGAAGATCGTGGAAGGATGGCCCCAAATGAGGCACCGACCCGATTATGGTGGCCGTGAAAATTCAGGACGCTTTCGTGTCGGAAGAGGAAAGTGGTGTCGAGGCCACAAAGATCGGTCGGCTCACCGATCGACCTATCGAAAGATACTGAGAGGCTACAGAGCCATCGGCTGCCTGACCGTCCAGATAAGAGATGCCATCGCTCCGACAGTCGGGGGGATAGGAAGGCTAAGCAGCCGCGGTCGGACCGACCATCGGAAGAGCCGAATCACCGGCATAAGATGGTGGCGGGCGCAGTCACTGCACCTAACCCAGGTCGCAAACCTTCGGCATCACCGGGTAAGCCATATTTCTCGAACGACCGACGGCGACTTACAACAACTGTGGCCCCTAAATATAGGCACGACAAAGGGCATAAAACCCTCGCCATCGCGATGTAGACCAGGCAAAGGCGACCAATAACTGGGGCCCCTCAATCCAAAACACCCAGATCAGTCGGCCAGTGGAGAGCTTACGACAAGTGTTGCTCCCCCGTCTTACCCCATGCCAGTGATGGGGATATACAGCAATTCCATCGCATAAACAGCGTTTTCAAAATTAAGGACACCCATCCATTGTAAGCTTTGGACCAGGCCTGTCACCGGGCCCATGTGTCCCACGTCGTTAATGTCGTTGGATGCGTGGCAGTGTAGTGCGACCCCGATGAGTTTCCAGATCCGCGATCTCTCCAGAGTGACGTTTCTTGGGCATTGGATGGCACAAAGTTGAACGGTAACCCTGGAGCCCTGGCCCGATTCAACAACTTGATCGGGCACCCGGCAGTTCCAGCCATGGGAGAAATCGGCATTGGTCGGTTAAAAGCCAATGTCGAGGGACGAGCAGGATGACTGGTTCGAGGAGCTTTTGAGGGAAACAACGGTCACACCTAAGCCACTAATCCTCCACGTTAGACGGCCGGTCGCAGATTCATACGGCTAGGATGTGAGTGACAACGCTCTAGCAAAAGTGGTAGGCCACACCACAAAGGGTCAGTATATCCACCTCAACTGTTTTACGGGCATACAGTCCCAGGGTTGAATCCTGGTCAAATTCTAGACCCAAAACCTATTTTGGTAACACGGGAGCCTGTGGACTGTTCGACAAACGACAGTGCACAGCAGTCAGAGTAATCCGCCCTGTCCGCCTACTCTTGGAGTCACAACATTTTGGCACCACTCAAAATCGACCTCATACAACGCCATCTGTTATCGGAGAGGTCGCGGCGGTTCTGGCTGGCATTTTGGAAATCACTTCAGAAGTGGTGCTGGGCAGACGGCATAAAATGCGCGAGCTCTCTATGGCTTCCGGAACTAGAGTTCTAGCCGGTCAGCCATGTATAGAAGTTCATGTTGCCATTTGGTTGTAAATATATCACCCTCATGAAGTTCTTTAAAACTAAAGGAGGGGATGGTGTTGTGTAAATAGGAATGAATCATAATATGTATGATGGAAGTGGCCGAGGGATGTCACTCGTGCCACCAGTTCCAACTGTGAAACGCAAACCAGGAACCAGGACTATGCAGCGCGGGAGCTGACGTCACGACAGACGATTTCCAAATACGAACTATACAGCGGAAGTTATATTTTATATACGGATTATTAGTGATCACTCGGAAGTATTCTGCAAGTGCTGAATTCACAGTTGGTGAGTTTAGTGCTTTAACCATTGTAATTATTATTTCTAAAGAATGAAATACCCCATTATACTTTAGAGGGTTTCTTTGCAGAAATTAATGACAGAAATAAGATTTTACTAATATGAATGATCAATAATAGTAATTCGTACTCATCTTGAGAAATGATGAAAAAGAACATGTACTTTCATGGCCCAGCTCTACGATAATAAACTATGAATCGCAAATCTGCATTCAAAACTGAATACACTAAAAAGGCTATCTGCAATTATCGACTGATAGTAAATTGCGATAACCCCCGATGTATGATTTTAGAAACATCAATGCCTCGCATGAATGATACTATATAAGATCCATAGCTTGTGATTACGATAATTGACTCACCTTTATATCCGAGCATCATCTCTCCTGCAATCACCAATTACTCATTCAAAAAAGAGCTTAGTTATGGACCAGAGACACCACTTTAAATCACTCATATGTTGTTGTACATACGTTGATTATATAATCAGGCCTTGATCAACAAATCTGCGCCAGGGGATGTCAGGAAGACAGTCCTCGAGATTATGACATCCCCTGGTGATATAATGTTATAGTCTTCTTGTATTGTAATTGTTATAAACATAAGTATTGCATTACATCACCAATAAACAATCAATCGCAAAGCGTTCAACAAATAATGTTTATATTGTAATATATGTAAATATGGATCGGGCGCGGTGGGTGACAATTTGTCAATAAGTATTACGTTATTTTATTTCATCGATAAGATGCCATGCATGAGAACTCACGTGCTTGTACATCAGACATCAACCATATTATTACGACTTCACGCTCTCAGGGTAAGCTACACACCAAATATGCAGATATTCTTTTAAAGATTGCTCAAGATATCGTTTAGATAATACCAAAATATGATTTATAATATGAACAAAGGCGCGCGCGTAACTCCGTAAACAATCATTGGACAATGGCCATTTTCTAATTTGACTCAAATGCGAATCACTTATCAAATATCAAGAAATACTGCTAAAGTTATCATCAGGCAACCAAAATATGTTATTTCGGAGTCGTCCGTCACAAATCAACGGACCATAACCAAATTCGAATTGTCACGTACCTTCTCAACTGTGAACCACATACCAACTATCAAGAAATTATGTTGAGTATTGTTCAAATTATCCGGACAAACCAGCAATTTTGATTTTGGTCCAATAAAATGTTGCAGACCACACATGCCCCGACTCTAGGTACCTTTTAGATCGTTGACTTAAATAATAAAGTCAAATTCTGGGGGAAAAAATTGGATTCCAACTTGAGGATCTCCTGCGCGTTCTCAAAGGTGAATCACACACCATATATCAAGAGACTCTATTTCAAGATTACTCAAGTTATCTTATAGACATTGGCAAATTATTATTTCTTAGTCGAATAAAGGCCCATAACTCCGTAACAAAGTAATGGACTATGACCGAATTCGAATTTGACCTGTGTTATCTCAAGTGTGAACCACATTGAGCATACATGTATTAAGAAATTGTGTTGAATATTGCTGATGTAATCGATTCACAGTTAGATCTCATCTTCACTAGATATCCGACTGAGATTGAGATTACGTATGTTATTACGCAGATGGAATGGAATAAACATCGCCACGTTCCAGTATTACGCTGGAGAAAACACAATATTACGCGAATAATTGGAGGAGGTTGAGAGGAATATGACTCATAGTTATGTGCTTCTGCCATGTTCGGGGATCAATGGGCCTATAGCAAATACGTACATGTACATACAATACGTATACTGAATATATACATGACAACGTACACATAACATTCGCTTTTGAACTTTTCCTGTGTCGATATAGGTCGATAAATACTTGAACTACATTATGGGCATTATATGTCCCAGCAAGACGAATTGAATTGAAGTCATAAAAATACAACGTTGAACACGGTGTTTGGGTCCCAAACAAGCAACAGCCATGCGAACGACGCATGATATGGTAGAAATGAAGAGCGTTTGTTTAACTTATGTGCGAAAAATTTAAATGGGTGTAACCATGACAGGAGAAGATGCAACCCGTGTATCAATATTTCGTGTATATGTCAACCTATCTTATACCTCCTTCCACATCACGTTATAGACAATTTGGAAGCTCCCTATATGTGAGACTGGCTTATATAAGAGAATGCATTGTCACAGTGTTTTCGCAAATTTCAGAAGCTCCAGTCATGAAAAGCTTCACAGATGACTATCTCAGAAGAATATGACATAAGAATGTTCCACGAACATCTAATAATATCATCATGCATTTTTCTGTAATATTTAAGTTACCGAAAGGGCTGGAAAGGATGCATTTTTTAAAATTAATAAAGTACATGTTTGTTTCTATCTAGGAAATGGATCATTGCGTTGAGCAAGATATATATTCGAATATTTGAACAAAGAGGACAGTCAGGCATGTTATTGGCTAGGCCATTATCTCCGATCGCCTCATCGACTGTGCGCTTGGTAAGATCCAAGTCCAAGAGAAGAGAGGCCGACGGTGACCCGAGCAGTCATCGATAAGGTTCTGTCCAGAATGTGTGATGACAATTCAAGGAGAAAATGTGATCAGGGACGGGCATATCGTTGATTTGGGCAATAGTCTGGTCGTTGAAGCATTAGACCTAGAACATATTGTTGACAAGCTCTTTTGATGCCATTATGTCGGGCAGAATACGTGGAACAACATATCCAAAAATCGCTAAAATCCGCTTTGGGGAAAATTTCCCAGAGCATTTTGAAAAACAATATTCCTATTTGTGGTGTTTATGTATGATTTTCCGTTCCTTGTGAACTATACACTTGAATGGTATTGAAATTAAAGTCATACAGATGGCAGGAACATGCAACATAAACAAATTATTATTGTTGTCACTAAAGACGTATGTCATTTCGTGTACAATTCGATTGTCAAAATGGCGGACAAAATGGCGACAAAAAGTGGTAAAATTGGAAAAGTTTCGCTAAATTTCACCATATCGTTTCCATGTATAAGAAATTTGGTTTTATTTTAAATCAATGCCTCATAACTGTGAGCCACAGCATGAGGATTTGGAATTTGGGCCGTTCAGTGTCCCTCAAATTCGAAATAGAGGTACTAAATTTCGAAGAAAAATCAATTATTATTTTAATGCCCGGAATAACCCAAAACGAACACACCAGTGCACTGAATACTCATTAGATGTCAGATATGAACCACTAGTACCCATTTTAGCAGAAATGAGGCCATCACTTCCCAAAGTAGGGACAAAATGTCTACCGAAAGTAGTAAATTTGGACAATTTTCGCCAAAGTTCACCAGACTGTTTCCATTTAGACGTTTGTTTTTAACGTAATGGCTAGTACCACAGTACATTATGTCGCATCCTAATCTGATAAAAATGAGCTAATTTGTCCCTACAGTAAAAAACAAACACATCAATTGTTCACTTCCGACTGAAACCTTTTTAGACACCGAATTGTCAAATCCTCGGGATATGACTTATCATGAAGGATTAGGATTAGCCATTTTATAGTTTTAGAGTACAGTTATGCACGAAGTTAGCAAGCATATGCTATGGCAACAAGACTAATGCGTTTTTGTTGAAGGTTTCTGTGACATTAATACATTTAGAGGACATTGGAGTGATTGGTAGTACACTCCAGGAAATGGCCGCCATATTGTCTGGTACATACAAGGTCACACGTTAGCGTCAAAATAGTTTGAGCAGACATCCTTACGAACAAAAACATGGATCAAGTTTAATACTGGGGCCCCAGTCTGGGGGTGCTCGTTGGCCGACCTGGTTCCCGGACTAAAATTTCTATTTTCACCATTTTCTTACATATTTGCTTCATTTTTATCCAAAATTAACGACTTTCCCTTCATGAAACGCATGGAAATTTTGGATATGTTATTATTGTGTCACATTTGGCAGTCGGGGAATTCGACTGAGCGTTTATGGTTGGCAGATTTGTTTGTTAACAAAATTCCAATTGTTACCATTTTTTTTTTTACATATTCCAGTTTTTTTACCCAAAAATGACGACTTTCCCATCCTGGAATTGATGCGGATTTTGGACATTTTATTATATGAGTTTAATCACACTCATAAGCACCAAAATTCATTGCATAGCAATCAGTTTGACTGGACTAATAAAGAACAAAGCCATAAATAGGACCCCATTACAAAGATATGTAGAAAATCTTCCCCAAAGCGAATTTTGATTATATTGTTCCCCAGATTCTGCCTGACAAAATAACAACAACAACAAAAAACGACTTGTTACCAACTTAATATAAGTTGAACTTACGATCCGAGTCTTAACCAGAAAATTACAATTTTCACCATTTTTGGGTTACATATTCCTGAATTTTTACCCAAAAATGACGACTTTCCCCACCCTGAGATTGATGGGGATTTTTGTTATGTATTGTATGGGTAGAGACACATTCAAACACACCAAAAGACATTGCATAACAATTTGTTCACCGTTGATTTGTTTTCCATCGTTTAGGACGGGAAACGGATATATCCGTTTCCCAAAACATTACCTACAGGACGGGAAACGGATATATCCGTTTCCCACTTCATGCACATGTTATCAGCGAATGAATTTTTTATATTTAAATGTTTTTGCGCATAGTATCATGTATTCAATATAGGCCGATCACTCAGTGAGGGGTCCATGTAGATGTAACCTATTTTTGGCGTCACGTGGGGGTCGCGTGCCGTGATTCGTGACGTCATTGTTCCAAAATGGCGGCGCCCAGTAGCCTAAGCCGTAGACGCGTAGACAATTTTTTCGGTTGTCAATCACCATGGCAGGTGAATCTTGACCCCTTCAGCAGAAGGAACAAGAAGCGAGAGCAATTTAAGTATATTCCTGGATCCAATTTTTTGGAAATTAATTACATTTGATTAAAAATTTCGCACGCAGACATCTCGTATAGCGAAATTACAGCCCCCCAAACGCAAAATTTTCCGAAAATCGGTTGCCATGTCAACCAGTCGCAATTTGGTGGAATAAACCCAAATAAAAATTTTGGAAGATTTATAGATCACGGATGATCACCCATATATTATCAGCTGTCATGTGGATAATTCTGTCATGTCAAATGGTCTGACCCAGCATTAAATTAACGCATACAGTGCTATAAAATGATATGAAAGTAAGCATTTTAACGTTAGAAAACGGGGGTTTGGCGGCCATTTTGAATGGCGCCCTCTGTCGGTGATGGGTGATTTTTGAGCAAGGCTAGTTCCAGATGTTGGCAAAATATTCCTGGATCATTTAACTTTGGAAATAATTTATATTTGATTCAAAATGTCGCAAAGGTATCGTCATATAGCGAAATTACAGCCCCGAACGCATACATTTCCGAAAATATGTTGCTATGGTAACCGGTCACAATTTGTTGGTATCTACCCAAAATTTCTAGAAAATTTATAGACTACGGATGATCACTCATATTGTATGAGTTGTCACGCGGAGAATTCTGCCATGGCAAATGGTCTGACCCAACATTGAATAAACGCATAAATTGCTAAAAAAAATATATAAAAATTAGCATTTCTGCAAACAATCTCGTCTGTGAGTAATGTTTTCTCAAAAGAATCACGTCCCAAACGAGTTAACAAAATTCCAATTGTTACCATTTTTTTTTTTACATATTCCAGTTTTTTTACCCAAAAATGACGACTTTCCCATCCTGGAATTGATGCGGATTTTGGACATTTTATTATATGAGTTTAATCACACTCATAAGCACCAAAATTCATTGCATAGCAATCAGTTTGACTGGACTAATAAAGAACAAAGCCATAAATAGGACCCCATTACAAAGATATGTAGAAAATCTTCCCCAAAGCGAATTTTGATTATATTGTTCCCCAGATTCTGCCTGACAAAATAACAACAACAACAAAAAACGACTTGTTACCAACTTAATATAAGTTGAACTTACGATCCGAGTCTTAACCAGAAAATTACAATTTTCACCATTTTTGGGTTACATATTCCTGAATTTTTACCCAAAAATGACGACTTTCCCCACCCTGAGATTGATGGGGATTTTTGTTATGTATTGTATGGGTAGAGACACATTCAAACACACCAAAAGACATTGCATAACAATTTGTTCACCGTTGATTTGTTTTCCATCAGATTGACTGGGTTAGTAAGGAATAGCAAAATTGACACACAAAGCCATAAATACGACCCTATTTCAAAGAGCAGTAGAAATTTTTTCCCAAAGCGGATTTCAGATGTATTGTTCCCCAGATTCTGCCCGACAAAATGACACCAAAAACAGCTTGTCAACAATTTGTTCTAGGTTCACATCAAAATAGAGTTTCAACGACCATTATAATATGACATACCCTACGTGATGCGATCGAACATTTGAACCCAATCATGGGAGGTTGTGGATACACTTTTGAAATAGGTCGGCGCCCGAATATTTAAAGATCGCCTTTAATAGAGATCGTTCTAAAGAAATCGATGCTATAAGTCACCTTGGTTAGCTCCTTTCCCCGAGCTATGCTATATATCAACATATCAAAGCGCAAGAATCAGAAGATCCTTGCCTAAGTTACAAGTTGAAATGTTCTTGCGGATACAAAATTCACAAATTCCCAGTCAAACAAGGGCCGTAACTTTGGTAAAAAAAAATAATGGACGAAACCCATAGTATGTGGATAACCTTTCCCTAACCTGCGCTATCATCATGCCAATGGACAATGAAATCCAATAATAAAGACACCCACATCATAATGTCAAAACTGGAAAATGTGCGGACAAAACCTGTACTATGTGGAGATCCTTTCCACAATGCTGGTCTATACCGGCATATCAATACTTGAGCTGTGTTGTGTTTGTTTGTTATGGGCGGACGGAAGTACGAAGATCTCAACGATATACCACATAATCCTCAACATGAGGGGCATAATAAAGAGAAATCGGATCTAGCAGTATAATTATGGGTCATTTCCTTGTCTTTTTAGCTTACGATAAGAAATTTCACAACGCGTTCAATTATTACGCACGCCGCGTGTATACTAATGTACAAATTCTTGTTTCGCATGTGCGCTGCCACAGCGCTGGGGGTTCTATTTATAGAATGTTAATTATTGTAGTGCAACCCAGAGGCCGAGCTGCAGTGCGACCCCGAGGCTGAGCCCGGTAAAAGGTGTAGTTGATAATTTCAATTTCGTTTATTGGCGTTTACATTATATCAATAATGTTGATTTTTGGTTTGTGATAAGCTTTGCCAACTACAAATAACAGAAATGAAAAAGATTCTATAATTACAATCATGGGTATATACTATATGATCTTGAGCGCGTTACCATTTATGACTAATGTTTTCTTGTACCCTGTGTCGAACAAAGCCGGATAAAGAGTGTCTATATACCTACATGTACGTCGTCAAACTACGACCTCATTTGACAGTCTTATATTTATAGCCCGGTGTGTTATTCGTGGAGATTAATCTATTGGATTTATTGCACTGCGACATTCTTTCGCCCATACGTTATGCAAATAATCAGTACTTTGAGCTATACATGTGGATACTACCCGAATAATGCACACGATACTCCAAGCCTGAGTTTAGTGTGCCTGTCATTTGCAGAATGAGGTCCCCAGATGGTGAATTTAGTGATGCTATCCCGCACAGCGGGCTAGCATCCCCAAATTCACCCTCTGTGGACCTCATTATTCATGGCCTCATCTGCTATGGGAGATATAGACTCAGATTGAAGTTCCAAAATGGGGAATATTGTGATGTATACCCATTGAGAACCTCGATTATGCAATGTGTCGTCTGCCCATTTGGGATATAGAGAAACTAAACTAAAAAATATCATAGAATCTATATGAAGAATCTTCTATAGAAATTTTATAATAAAGAAACTTTCCAGAGAAGATGTTGCCTATGCAGAATGAGGTCCCCAGATTGTGAATTTAGTGATGCTACCCCGCTATGCGGGATATCATCACTAAATTCACCCTCTGAGGACCTCATTCTGCAAATGACAGACACATTAAACTCAGACTTGCGCGAACCTACTACAATTGAATACTCAATTACTGTCGTTTGTCAAATCTAACGACATTCAATTGACATTCACAAACACCAAACGGTTAGATGGTGTGCACCGCTGCTGAACTGTTTCTCGATAAAAAAAATGCAATACGATGCGTTCATAGAAAGTTCTATATCCGCTGTCATTTATGTCTCGGTACTTTGAGAATACGTTTCAAACGACACACATTGGGACTTACGTGTCGTTTTACTTGCATGACTATATAGACTTCACAAACGGTACCCTAACCTAGAATTCAAAGTAAGACAGACGCAGTAGTTATTTCCACCATATCGGGAATACTTACATGAACGCTCTTTGTTGTCACTTCAGTAAGTCTTCCGTAGCAAATAAATTAAAATTAATGTATCCACACCACCACTCTGTTAACTGATATTAATGTATCCACACCACCACTCTGTTAACTGATATTAATGTATCCACACCACCACTCTGTTAACTGATATTAATGTATCCACACCACCACTCTGTTAACTGATATTAATATTGCTTGAAAAAATCTCAAAAAGACAAACTTGGTTTACTGTTGGCTAATAATAAACTAGTATTTTTAATGATCATCTGCCAACTGCTAATAGTCCTAGAAAATGATATTCATATGAATCCTGGTCCAACCTTTGAAACAAAACCCCAATTATTAGAAATTTTGTCGTTCAACATTCAAAGCCTCAAACCAAAAATCGATATATTAAGAGCAGAATCGGAAGATTATGATATATTAGCTCTTACCGAAACGTGGTTGGACAGTACAGTTGACAACTCTGAGCTATTAATACCAGGATTCCACGAACCTATCCGTATGGACAGGCAAGGCAAACAGGGAGGAGGAGTAGCAATTTATATCAGGAATACGATTGCATACAAACAATTAAATGACCCAGAAATACAGGTACCTTCACTAGAGGCAGTATGGGTGGTTATATTTTCTAGTAAATTAAATCTTTCTTTTGGATGCATTTATCGGCCTCCAAATATCTCCAATTGGGAAAGTATAGAGATGTCTATTGGAACGGTCCGGGACCATGGGCGAGACATAATAGTATGTGGAGATTTTAATGAGAATCAGCTGTACGGCCCAGGCAAAGAGATAGGACACCTTAAGGGGAAGTTTGAACTAAAGCAATTAGTTAGCCAGCCCACACACTTCACAGAAACAAGTGCAACGTTAATTGACCTTGTCTTGACAAATAACCCCAGTATCGTGGATAATACTGAAGTCATTGGTTCATTTATCCCATCACAGCAAATAAGATACCACTGTCCTGTCCTAATCAAATTAAAAGCACCCCAAAAACAAAAGAATGAGTTATTGGAAAGAATTGTTTGGGATTACTCAGATGCAAATTATGATGCTATTAATGACCAAATTAATAAATGGAATTTCAGAAAGGAACTAAAAAACTTGCCCCTAAACCAAATAACCAATAAAGTAACTAATGTAATAATGCAGACTGTTAAAGAAAATATCCCACATAAACAAGTTAAAATAAGAAGTGATACCCCACCTTGGTTAACCTGTGGTATTAGAAAGTTAATTCGAAAAAGAAAGATGTCACATAAATTGGCCAAGAAAACGCAAAATATAAATAACTGGGCAAAATTCCGAGCTATTCGTAATGAAGTTGTAGATGCAATAAGGAAAGCTAAAAGGGACTACATATCTAAGAATGAAATAATACTAAATAATGAAAACACTGAAACTTCAATATGGTGGAAAACGATGAATAAATTTGTCATGAATGAAACTCGTAAACAAATCCCCCCATTGCAGTCAGACGGTAGCTTCCTGACCGACAACTTTCAGAAAGCTGAATGCCTTAATACTCACTTTTGTGAGATATCATCATTAAATGATAAGAATAGATTAGTGCCAAAATTGGATCATGATAAGGGAAAACCCAAACTTGACCACATAAAATTAAATTATGATGATGTATTCACTGCATTAAAATCACAAAATCCAGCAAAAGCAATTGGACCTGACTCAATTAGCCCCAAGGTACTCAAATACTGTGCGGAATCCCTATGTGCACCTTTGTTACATATATTCAACATATTTCTGGAAAATTCATTTTTTCCATCTGAGTGGAAACAAGCTAACGTTGTCCCTATATTTAAGAAAGGTGACCCAGCTATTCCCAGTAACTACCGACCAGTATCATTACTCAGTTGCTTGTCAAAGGCATTTGAAAGATGCATATATAATAAAGTAATAACATTTATCCATGGACATAGGCTAATTTCAAATTTACAATCTGGCTTCACTGCAGGCGATGGCGCGGTATTCCAGTTAACGGATATATATGACCATATTAGCAACTCACTTGACAATGGGAAAGAAGTTCGGTGCACTTTTATGGATATAAGTAAGGCCTTCGATAAAGTGTGGCATAAGGGTTTAATAAGCAAATTGGAATTCATTGGAATTGAAGGAAAATTACTGAGGCTGATGCAAAACTATCTTTCTCATAGAGAGCAACGCGTAGTGCTAGAAAATACTACATCAGAGTTGGGTAAGATCAATGCTGGGGTCCCTCAAGGATCTATAATTGGGCCTTTACTCTTTCTTATTTACATAAATGACATAACAGATGGTGTTATCAGTAATATACGTTTGTTTGCTGATGACACTTCAATATATTTAGCAGTGGAAGACCCAGTTCTAGCTGCAAACATATTAAATGAGGATATGAACAAAATCTCATATTGGGCAAACAAATGGTTGGTTACTTTCAACCCTCAAAAAAACAGAGACTATGTTGATTTCCCGTAAAAAGAATGAGACTTACCATCCAACTCTTAACCTATCTGGAGTGACAATCCAAGAAGTAAAAATACACAAACACTTGGGATTGACATTTAATGATCATGGGGAGTGGAGTAATCATATCGAGGACATACTTTCCCGGGCATGGAAAAGAGTGGGTATCCTTAGAAAACATAAATTTCAACTGCACAGGAGAGCACTTGAAAGGATATATACTGCGTTCATTCGACCCCTATTAGAATATGCTAGCCCTGTTTGGGACAATTGCTCAGCTGAAGATTCAAGATTATTAGAAGAATTACAATATGAAGCTGCCAGAATTGTCACTGGGGCAACAAGAAGCTTAAAAAAGGAAAAACTCCTTGAAGAGGCAGGGTGGGAGACACTTGCAACCCGCAGAAAAAAGGCCAAACTGATACAATTTCTGAAAATGAAAATTGGTAAAGCACCATCCTATCTCTACCACCTATTCCCCAAAACGTCGCGATCAGCAGACAACTATGATATGAGATATATCCCCCTACGGGTACCTCCATATAATTACAATGCTTACAGGGACACTTTTCTCCCTTCAACAACTATCGTATGGAACAAATTGCCTGATGATGAAAAAAACTGTACCACCTTAGAAGAATTTAAATCACATATATATACAGATGCCTCCGAACCAAAATCGTACTATTACACAGCAACTAGTAGAGAAAGCCAAATTTATCATACTAGGATAAGAACGAAGTGTAGCAATTTGAACTCAGATTTGAAAGAAAATTACCTCAAAGATGACCCATCATGTGCATGTGGAAGCATTGAAACTGCGGAGCACTACCTCTTATACTGCCGACTATTTAGGGAGCAAAGAATAAAATTCCTTGAGAACTTACCATATACACTAACATGTGATATACTACTGAAAGGATCTGATAACTTATCAGCGGAAGAAAATGAGAACATATTTCTAGCAGTTGGACTCTATATTGACAGAACCGGTAGATTTCATAAATACTGCCACTGACCAGCATGAATAGCTCTGATGTCTAAATGTATATTACACATTGGCGACTGCACTGCTGACAAATTCAATCCAGTTATATAATATGCACCATTTATTATATACATACACGTAGCACAACACAAGTGGGATTATCAATTGGTCTTTTTTTTCTTTATTAATATTAATTTATTCTAGTTCTCTTTAAAACATCCTAGTCATTCACTATTGACTGATAAGAGTATCATATATATACAGTTCATGACCAACTTCAGTTACAATATATTTTCGAAATCTTTTACCCATTCATATATTTCCTTTAAAGATGACCATGTGCTAATTTTCACCTGAACCAGAAGTAAAAAAGCTAACTTGGCATATAGTAACACATATTTAACAAATAATGAAAATGAAATAATTTCTGATTCAGAAGCAACACACTGAGGAGATGGCTTTATAAAAGCATTTTGCTTGTTGTCAGATCCTCCATATCTCACAATTGAAAAAAACTCACCAAAACCAAGAAAACTAAAAATTGCACTTATTATTATGTAATTATTATGTATACATGTATGTGAGAGCTAGAATAAATATTGTTTACACCAACTGATATTAATGTATCCACACCACCCCTCTGTTAACTGATATTAATGTATCCACACCACCCCTCTGTTAACTGATATTAATGTATCCACACCACCCCTCTGTTAACTGATATGAATGTATCCACACCACCCCTCTGTTAACTGATATTAATGTATCCACACCACCCCTCTGTTAACTGATATTAAGGATGCATGAACCATATTAGGATAACCATAACAAAATGCGGTAATGACACGTTATATTCTGTAACTGATTGATATACAATTTTGGAGTCAATTTGAACCGATATAATTATGTTTGAGGTGATAACATTCCATAATTTCTTTCCACGGAATACTACGGTGGCTGATTTGCGACATACTCAATACATATATTATCTCGAGATCTCGATATATCGATGTCGCAAATCAGCCACCGTAGTATACAAACTGCACACGAGGTTAATATAACTTGATATCACTCATATCAGAAATACCATTCTAGAATGTAATAATAAAGAGCGTTCTCCGTGAGTTTCTACCATATATGGCAAACATCGAAATCTGTCTCACTTCGGAATGTTGAAAGCAGATAATAAAATTAAAGTCACGTGAAACAATCCACTGGGTGATCGAATGAGAATAATGTAGCTATTTCCATAAAATGTACATCCAAATTGGCAGCAGACGACGCCATCCGTGTATATGAAGTTTATATATGCAGCGACTGAAAATTATCAATTTTTCTGAAGAAAACAAACTTGGAATTAAAATTGACTAAATGAAATCACTGCTATGCATGATCTTACAAAGCACCCGTTCTCGTGAAAATAAGCCCAAATTGAACTTATTACAAAAACACGAATAAGTCCATACCGGGCTTAACTGAATCTGAATTACGCTCCACGTGAACCTAAATCGACCCACGCCTTATTCATGTCCAATATGAATATGTTTTAACGAGGGTATGTAGTACAAAGAGGGACGGTCAAACACAGTTGATAGTTCAATTCTCAAATTCTATTCTGAAGTCAAGAGTTCTAAAGAGGAACAAGATATTATATAAGAGAGAAAAAAGTTCGGTTTATATCAATGGATAACTTGACAGATGCAAATGCAGAAATTCAGAGAAGTGCGGACATTAAAGGCAGCAAAAAACAAAACACACAGCTGGGACGGGACAGTGTTAGTTGCTAATCCACCAGAGAACCCTACACCGGTTCGTATCCTCTCTCCAGATGCATTATATGTGACCCGCGGGATTTTTTTTACCCTGTGCCAATGCATTCTCTTATATATGCGAGTCGACCATAGGTCGCCTCGCATATATAAGAGAATGCATTGGCCTAACAATTTTAATAATTTGTTCTTGTATTCTTTAACAATTTATAATTTCACCCATACAGAGCCCCAGACAAACATGAGCAGACGACACTCTTCTATATGCTTCTATATATGTGTGGGGCTCCCTGCAGGGTAATGGATGTTTTATTTCATGTCCTAAAAATTGTCAGAAACATTTATTTAAAAAAAATGATAACAAATTGTTAGGCCAATGCATTCTCTTATATATGCGAGGCGACCTATGGTCGACTCGCATATATAAGAGAATGCATTGGCACAGGGTAAAAAAAATCCAGACTGACGACTGGATTTGATATGGCGGGTCACATATGGAACATGAGAAAAAATACAATCAAGATTATATATGCTGGGATTTGTTTCAGCTCAATGTCAGGAGATGCAATATAATGTGATGAATTTAGTAACTTGGTGCGTCGAAATGTAGGAATTTAAATAGAATGGAATTTCGTAGACTGGGTTCATTAAATAAAAATGGATATGTAGGGTAGTGTTTTAGGTTACACTGGTGTAAATGTTTTCCATAGGCCTCAGTGCTAACGTTTTAGCGTATAGTGTTGGCAATATAAATGTTGGGTCCAAAATTTTCTTTAAATCTGAAAAATTGACATTTTGGGAAACTTTTTACACAAAAAAATCATGTCTGTCTAGCAGGGAATTCGCCTTTAAATCTTATGTTTTCGTAACTAGTGTCAGAACCGCATAAAAAAATACAGTCATATTTTAGACCACACCAAAAAATTCAAACTTCACTACAAAGGGTTAATTCCTGTGCCAATTGTTATTTTACCTATGGGAAATCATAGGGAAGAGGTGTGATGATTTTTTTATGTGAAAAGCACACAAGGCTATTGACCAATCAGGGCCCAGTGTCTATTTTATTCTCTCCTATATATTCCTCCCGCATCCGCTAGATGTCGCTCGGAACCTTATTTACACCAGTGTAACCTTTAGGTAGGTAGTATTGTTATTGGTAGTAAACTTCAAGGAATTAACTTTTTCTGAACATAATTCTAATAACGGAGAACATGATAATAATCATTTGTGACCCGCCATATCAAATCCAGTCGTAAGTCGGGATTTTTTTACCGTGTGCCAATGCATTCTCTTATATATGTCGCCTCGCATATATAAGAGAATGCATTGGCCCAACAATTTGTTTTCATTTTTTTAAAATAAATGTTTCTGACAATTTTTAGGACATAAAATAAAAAACATCCATTACCCTGCAGGGAGCCCCACACATATATAGAAGCATATAGAAGAGTGTCGTCTGCTCATGTTTGTCTGGGGCTCTGTATGGGTGAAATTATAAAATTGTTAAAGAATACAAGAACAAATTATTAAAATTGTAAAAATTGTTAGGCCAATGCATTCTCTTATATATGCGAGGCGACCTATGGTCGACTCGCATATATAAGAGAATGCATTGACACAGGGTAAAAAAAATCCCGACTTACGACTGGATTTGATATGGCGGGTCACATTTCGATAATAAGAATAAAATGAACCAGTGTCATTATTATACAGAAGATCAACTATCTCTATCTAAATTTGATGACAGAAAACTGAGCTCATGTTTGACGTCATGTTTTAATATGATATATTTCTATTGTAGAAGCTTGTCGGCTAATTATGAAAAGTTGAAAATGTTTTTTGCAAACTTCGTCGGCTACCTTTTCTGCCATAGCTGTAACAGAAATGTGGTTAGAAACCAGTTCACATTACCTGATGACGTTTCCTACTTTGGTCCTATATATTCAAAAAAAATGGGGGGGGGGGGGGTGAGTAGGACTGTACATTCACAACACTATCAGACATCGAATTGTATGTGCTAAATGGATATTTCTGAATCTGTATTTGCTGATGTTGAGACTGGTAATAAGACAGCAGTTTTTGGGTGCATATATGGGACTCCTAGTGGGAACATCAGTTGAGTTTACTAAAATATCAAGAATCATAAGAATGTACTATGTTGGGTTATTTCAGCATCAATCTAATCATGAAACACGCCTTTTGACAAGCAATTTCTAGACACTATGTTTAGTTTTGGGTTTATTCCTCCAATACTCATACCAACAATAATAACATGTGATGGTGTAACTCTTATTGACAATATCTTCACAAATGAAATGGAACTAGACGTAACAGTCGTACTATTAAAAAGATGTGAGTGTATTTTTATCATAGATTATGGAAAAACGAATGTTCAAATCATAGTTATCTAAACAAATATTTTTACTTTTTTTTAGAAGTTTCGAGATCGGTATATTGTGAACTATCAAACGGAGGCCGCCATTCGGGCGACATAATGATCTCCCTTGCAAGATAGTAAGTCCACTTCCGGTAAATACGCTGATTTTATAAGAGGTGTGTCGAGAAACGATTTTCGGAACGGAAAAAGAGTGAAGCAGACGATGATATCAGTTCCGGTTTAATCCAGTTCTGTTTTCGTCGGCCGAAATAGGATTTGTTTTCTCTGTTAATAAAGTGTTACATTTAATAAACATGCCTGAATGTCAGGCGATTAATTGTGTTACAAAATGCGGCCAATCAAAGAGTTTATTTCGATTTCCCAATCCTGAACAAGCGGCCGAAAATTAAAAAAATGTGCAATCTTTGGATAGACAATTTGAAAAACGCTAAATTAAATATCATAACATTCTGTTGGAGCCCAAAGTATGTCGTATGTGAAGACCATTTTACACCCGATTGTTTTGACATTAATCCAGTCGCGCATAGTCTTGGTTTCGGCACACAAAGGAAGCCCGGTGCGGTGCCGACACTGATCAATGCTGATGTTTTCAAGTTCGAGGGCAGTCTCCAAGGCACTGGCAGTGGTAGTACGTACAACTGGTATGCCTACTAATACATGTAGTACTAGTTTTAGTCAGCCTTCTAAGAAGCGCAATACAAGTGTATTGTTGACAAAGTTGAAAGAAGTCAGGGTGAGAATTATTGAAAAACAAAATAATATATAAAATACCTGTATAAATTTATAAATTGATGAAAAACAAAATTGAGAATTTAATATAACATAAAAGTTATAAATGAAAGTCATCTTACTAACTTATAACTTCTGCTTAAATTTTAATACACTCCAGGCTCTATTTGTGACACATTAATTTATATTAAATAGCCAGAGTAACCTATAACTATAATACTATATTAATTAGCATGCATGATCAGCACATGCATAATTCATTCTCAGTATTATTCAATTTATTCTTAAATATAATTCAGGACTGTTTAGTCAAATTAGTGTAAACTTGAAAGAGTATACGATATAATGTACCCTGCATCTTTAGTGGCCCGCTACTATATCTGAATCTAATTGGTGAAATCACAACCGTTTGTTTTTCGCCGAAATATTCGTCCCTAATGGAACCTGAAAGTTTACTATTGCAATAGTGCGGAGATCAGAAGTTGTGTTTTCTGAAATGGTACATATGTTACTGGGACGATGATGATGATGATGATGATGCAGTATTAACAGCCCCATAGCAATACAAATGGATTTGAACAGCATATATATTTATATTGAGCTTTGAACTCAGCGTCTTGATATATCAATTACAGGCATGGTTCTGTCATACTACCCAGGTGACATTGATGCACCTCCGGGAAGTCACGAAAGGTCGTATGTACTCAGTGTTGCTGATGCAACTTCACTCAGACATGTGAGATGCAATGCTCCAGTTAAATGAATAGAGGTATTAATAAATATAACTAAATAAAACACCACTTGACAAAACTTTCGGTAAAACATGTGTCCCATCGTGTGCATGCTATTTCAGGATAATAAGGTTATTTTAAGCTGCAGGTAATAGGATAGTAGTTACAAAACCATGTTCTATTTTTATTAAATAATATCGTATCACCAGTTTTATCATTACTTTCAGTTGTTGATCCACGGTTCAATGGAACAAGTCAACAATGAATGTCACGCCAGTTCATTGCATATCAACCATAATAGTTTATATTATATGTATATCTTCAGAAATAATCTATGAATGTTTAATTAATTTTTTCAACCAGGATGAGGTTTTTTTTATGACTACCATAACGGAACATACAACAGGTTTATGGCCACTCTGCTTGTTTAACTCTTATGACTAAGGAGAGTGCAGTCACCATCAAGAAAGACCTTCGATCAACATTGACTAATGTACCCTGTAGTCGAAATGATTGTTACTACCAGTACATCACATATCAGATGTGGTATGGTTATAGATAAATCAGATGACAATTCAAAGGCCTGTCGATATTTTAAGTTTGACGTTCATTCTCTGTTGGTTCCCCATCGCCAAGGTCAGAATGGATAAAATTAAGCATTTAGTAATTGACTTGGGAACTCATATCTGCCAATTCTGGGATTCAAGGCTGTCGCTGGATCACCCACTGAGAAGGAAGCCCAGGAAAGGTGGAATCTGTACATAAAGGTATATTATTTTGGGGGCATTGTTTGTCCAAACTCCTATTAGAAGCATTTTCATAAGCTCCTTAAGTTATTTCAGCTCTCTCCAAATGTTCCCAAGTCTAAAAACAATATGCACATCGTTTGCTCATGATGATTGACATAAACAAAAACTGTTATCTGAAATGTTTGGGCACAGACCGATTCCAGAAATCTACTTTACATATTCTAAGTACAACTAGGGCTATAACTCAAAAACTATAATAACTTTTATCAGAATGAAAATAAATGAATGTTCCTAAATTTTGTCGAAATTGTAAATGATGTTGGCCTCTTGAGGCTATCAACAGAATGGTAGATATTCCAAAGACCAATTGTGGAAAAATAACCAAGTAGCTGCAGGATGATTGGTGGTGCGTGAAATAAGAGCTAGCTGGTTGATGGAAAGAAAGTGGTGACCACAAACAACCTGGACGAAAATTTTAATCTCAAAGTGACAGATGCAGTTGAAAAGAAAAACAGTCTTCGACTGTGATCTGAGCTGACAGGCGAGAATGAAATTCCAAATTATTGAACTTCTTCTGTCCTTACAAATGGTATAAATCTTTATATTTGAACAAAAAGTCTTAAAGTTTAAAAATCCAACACACACTACAGGGAATTGTTATGTTGTGAGGTTAACTTAGTCCAGATTTCATATTTGTCCATATCCAATCCAATCATACCATTGCAGATAAAATAATGGAGTGCAGATGCGGCTCACCATATATTCGAGCACAGCAGTGTTATACTATTTTTGGGATATTTATTCGCACAATACACTAATTACTGTGGAATTGTAAACAAAATGTTAAAAATTTGTATACATGGTACCAACTCGATATAAGGTTAAAAGGAAACTAGAGAAGACATAGCTGGGGTTACACAGAAAGGATATAAGTCGTCACTATTCCAGACAGCTGCTGCGAAAACGATTGCTCATTAGTAAATATAAGCACATTATATTACTTCTAATTACATATCAGTGAATAATATCAACATGCATTTTGAGTTAGAAATATCGTTAAAATAGGAACTTCATAGTGACATGTTACTTTGACAAAAGTCTTGCAATCAACCCTCATCATCCTATTTAAATACATTAACTGTTTTATCAATATCTGCAGCAGTCTTCAGAATAAACTTGTGCACTGCTGGAGCTTGGCTCAATATTCCCGTTGTTGTACAATGTCTATAATACATGAACATGTGTTCTTCATGTTTTGCGAGGTTTTGTTGTTGATGTTGGATATAGACCGCAGAATACATACAAAGTAGAGGCTCCAGCCGCTCAATCAAGGCACCTATAATGTTATCGCAAAAAAACGTAGTCTAATGCAACCCAAATGGCGTCATATGAATCAAGGAAAAGTATAGATTCCAAAGGACCATGTGATGGTAGATCTGGATCAGAAATAATTGAATTCATTTCCAGATACTTCTGTACGATGCAAGTAACCTGGTGTTGGTGAAAATGGAATTTTGTGAATTCATACGAATGACTACCAAAGCAAAATCGAGTGGAAGCAGGAATTTGCGCTTTATCTCAGAGTATGAAGTAAGTCTGCAGTCATTGATATAGTTTAGTAAACTTAATGATTGCAACAAAATTTTACTTTAATAACTCAATCATGAATTGATAACGATGCTTAATTTAGAATAATTACAGCCACTTCAGTTGAATTGTCGGCAGTGGAGCAGGAATTACCTTGCTACTTGCTTTTCTGTCTATTCGTGCAAGGACATGTTGTGCAATCTGGAAGACAGTGGGGTGTGTGTTTATATCATATTGACAATTACATTACTTTTAAAGATGCTTTGTTCGATTTGATCAGCCTGTTCTCTTGACAATAAGAACACTAAGGGCTTATTTTATCTTGAAAAAGTCCCATGTAGGGTTTATGCCCTTATAGGGCATATTTCATATTTGGTGTCTGAAATAATTACAATATAAGCTTATTTCGCGAAATTATACAATAAGCCCGTATTGTACTTATACTTTTACGAGGAAAGGCTCCCATTTTTACCAGTCTGTTTATTTTTTAACATTTCAGATTGTCCAAAGAAGTGTGGAAAGGCGCAAGTGAAGATTGGCCATTGCTGCAATGTTCAAGTGAACCTGCAGATGAAACCAACCTCAGTAGACAGTTGGGATGTACGCATGGTCGTGAAGAACACTTATTTCACTGTGTGGAATGTGCGAAGTAAAAACCCACTTGACAATAATGAAGTATGAAATGTTTTCTCTGTATATACATGTATTTAACAAAATTAGAAAAATATATATACTTAATGAAGTTCGCACGGCTCAATTTATATAAGAATGATTTCTGGATAACTGGATTCTAGTGTATGTTATTGAAATAACCTGTTTTCGAAATAATGTATTAATAGAGATAGGTTGCTGTAAGCTTATATTTATTGATCAGTCAGGGGCACTGGAAATGTAGAACTCAACCATTGTGTTACCAACATCACTTATACTAAACATTTCTTAGCCTAGTGTATGTGTCATCAGTGAGATTGCAGGAGTAGCTGCACCAATATGAGTTGCCAACCATCCAGGTCAAATATTAATATCAAAACAAAATCCGAAGGAGATGAAAAAACTTATTGACGACCTACATTGCTCATAGCCAGACACCAATGTAATCGTTTCGCAGCCGACTGTTGTGATTAACAGGAAAATAGAACTGAAAAGATCTAATCTTGATGTTGAATTGGACTGTCAGGGAACGTCAAGGATAACTGTTGTACGGAAAGTGTTTTGAAAAATAAAGCGAATTTAATTAATAATGAACTCAAACATCACAATAACTATGGTATGAATGTTATATCTGCAAACATGAAGTCCGAGGCCATGGAGTTTCAGGTATCCAAAATGGAAGCAATAACGTTGTAAGGCCGACTGCTATAATGCATACATTGCACAATAATGTCAACAACTACAACCAGAAGAGATTTCCATTTAATAAAATAACCGTATTGCTTATGGATGTCAAAGCTGGAGAAGTTCTCGCAACGCGAAAATACGCACATAATTGACCTATAATTTGAAATAGGTACATAATGTGATTATTAAATTCTGATATTAGCAGATAATTGAGTCATATCCGTTACTTCGTTTTATGGCGCGCGTCAGTGAAAACACATGTTAAAGAGCTTACACATTTATAAGCAGATAATCTCCGGTTTTTCGGGAGGCTGCATCTTAATAATTAGAACAGAGCGTGTGTCTCATGGTGGTTATGGTATTATCATAATATTATCCAGCCGGTATGCAAGATGATATATATTTGTGTTTCCTGTAGTATAGTCATGAAAAATATTGATATTTTGACAAATATTTAAACAGATATTTTCAAATATTCAATAATAGGTAACTGCCTGTTGATAGGAAATTTCAATGGTTATACTAGGTTATCGGTTATATTCAGAATGAGCCTGATTTTAGTATTGGAAATGATAAAGATATCAGCTTTCTAAATTTACCAAAACATTTTTTCTGCTGATGCATATCAGTTTCGAAACAATCTTGATAAATGAGTACCAAACGAAAGGGGGGAAACCATATTACAGATGTGCATATCTAGTGATAAACGGATATTGTATTGGCCGGTAAGTTGGTCTGATGTCATCGGTAGAGACATGTTATTCTAAAAATCCCATCAACTTTTGCCTTGTTAGTAAAAGCGTATACACTGATAAAACAAGTTTCACCGTGGGAACACTGTCACTTAGTTCATTGCCCTGTAATATCAACCTTAATGATAAATAGAATTCATGATAATAATGCAACACGAGTTTATACTCTTAATCCACTCCCGGGGAAATTTATATGGGACTCAAATAGTGGGAATTTGTTTATTGACAAACTGGCCCTAAATGTAAAAAATAGTAAATTGTTCGTACAACAATCATACACCGTAAACCAGAATGGTGTAGACTTTCCTAGAATAGTTTAATTGTATTTTAATGCAGCCAAAACAATCAACATTTCCTCGTGCAAATATGTTCATATTGGACATAACTATCGCATAGGTTCATACTGGACTTATTTTATTCTGAAATAAGCCTATAGTGGACTAAAACCCGTTATTCCGCCACAGTGATAACAATATAATATCAAGAGCGCACATCTGGTAGGTTGATTCTGGTTGATATGGAGCGTAAATCAGATTAAAATAATGTCGATATGGGCTTATTTGTTGTTTTTTGAAGATACGGGCGGCGTTGGCGGTTGGAATGCTGTTAAAATATTCACCTCCGTCAAAAACCGCCATAAACAGAAAGATTAGTAAAATATAGACAAACCTCGTTCTTATACCAATCAGAAATATGGCATAAACAGTATGTTATTGTCAAACGTTTTTCCTTTGTTATGTAAACAAAAGCAAAAAACGTAACAGAACCTGGCTTTTGTTTAGATCCGGATATGGTAAACATAAAGAGCGTTTTTGTTACTGTTTTCCTGATACGGTAGTATTAAAGAGTGTTTATATCATTTGTGTGTGATTAACCAAAAGAATTGAGCTGCGTTATGTAAACAGAAGCAAAACTTATGTAACACGAGCAGGCTCTTGTTTACGTACACCATCGTACGTCTTGACGACAATATACTATTTACGCGCTGATTATGTTTGGCATATGAACAAAACTATATATATTTTAATATTCCTATTGTTGATGGCGATTTGAACAAATATGAATATTTCTGCAACGAACGCCGCCCGTGCCTTTAAAATAAGTTCAATAATAAGAGTATTGTCAGGAAAACAGGCCGAAACAATCAAAGAAGGTATAAATTCTACATCCTCACAGGAGAACAGGCCGAAACAATCAAAGAAGGTATAAATTCTACATCCTCACAGGAGAACAGGCCGAAACAATCAAAGAAGGTATAAATTCTACATCCTCACAGGAGAACAGGCCGAAACAAACAAAGAAGGTATAAATTCTACATCCTCACAGGAGAACAGGCCGAAACAATCAAAGAAGGTATAAATTCTACATCCTCACAGGAGAACAGGCCGAAACAATCAAAGAAGGTATAAATTCTACATCCTCACAGGAGAACAGGCCGAAACAATCAAAGGTATAAATTCTACATCCTCACAGGAGAACAGGCCGAAACAATCAAAGAAGGTATAAATTCTACATCCTCACAGGAGAACAGGCCGAAACAATCAAAGGTATAAATTCTACATCCTCACAGGAGAACAGGCCGAAACAATCAAAGAAGGTATAAATTCTACATCCTCACAAAAAATGTAAGTAAGACCAAAAATGTTACCAATCGACTGAAGATAAATGGCTAAACAGTCCAACATGATGGCAAGAAATGTCTTCAATAGTCCAGTTGATAAGAATATAAGACAAAATTATTACTCAGTTCTGAAAGTGTAAACTGGGATCTAGTTTCAAAAGTTACAGAAAATCCACCCATGATAACTCGCATGACATTGATGAGCACTGTGACATTGGTATTTCACTTTTAACTACTGGAAATAGCTGTATCTATATAATTATAGGCGATTCTGAATATAACAGCTGGTTGCCATGGATACAGAGGTCCACCTAGCCACCCCAACTCCAGAAATCTGTCGATAATTCCAACTTTAAAACAAAAATTTGTCAAGTCACACAATTCCTAATTTTAATATGCATTGTGACCTGACATTTCCATGACTGACATAGTAGAAACAGCCAATCACCACTCAGTGTTAGAATCGAGGTCAGGTCATAATGAATATTAAAATAAATATAAATTCCCTATTTCTATATCGAATATGTTTCAAGAATTACTATGGTGGGAACAAGTTATGGTCATAGCTTCACTACTATTTGACCTGGTGACCTCATTTGAACAAATCTGAATACGAGTCGCCAATGGAACATCCGCACCAAATATGAACACATTCTGTTTTATGGTTCTAGAGAAGAACTTGACTCTTGACAAACCGACTTCATCTCAGGTGAACTAAAAAGGGCCAGTAAGCCAATTTTATCTTTAATTAATCTATTGACATCATTTACAGCTTCTAAAAAGCAAGGTAGTTGGAAAAGAAAAAGAATGCCGAAACAAATCGGCTCAAGTGATGCGTAGTCTGGCGCAAATAAAAGCAAACATGAAAAGGAGACTCTGCTTGATTGTTTCAAGGTAATTGTTTCTTTCAATTTGTTTGATCATAGGATTTCCTTCTGAATACAGGAGGAGGGTTTTTTGCATCTGCAAGCGTAATAAGGCCAAAAAAATTCCAGAAGGCCAATCCATATTAACCTGTCTGTGTGTTAATATTTATTGTTTTCCAAATCCCAACAGAAGAAATAAACACCCACCACATAGACAACGGACGCATTTATAGGCCAGTGAATCAGATCCCTCATTCTAGATATAAATAAGACAACCAGCAGTGTTTGCATAAATCAATACCCTGACCAACTCACTTCAGAAATTCCCCAGCCCCACCCATACCGCCTAGTGTGGGCATATCTATAATCAATATAAAATTCAGCATTTACATATAAACAAAGGTGATAACAAAAGAACAAAAAATCAAAACAAATCAATTGAATGTCCCAATAGTGGTCAACATCCACACCAAATTTCAGTGTGATCCAAGCAGTTCTTTTGAAGTTATGACCTGAACAGACATCGGACTGACCAAAAAGCCAACATTTCCAGATAAACAAAGGTGAATAACTCTAGAATGGAAAACCCGAACAAAACGATTGAACCCTCTATTGAATTTCATCACAGTAATGAACATCCATCCAAAATTTCAAGTTATGACCTGAGCAGGCATAGAACAGACCAACATTTCCAGATAAACAAAGATGAATATCTCTAGAATGGAAAACCTGAATACAAAACGACTGAACCCTCTATTGAATGTCCTCATAGTAGTGAACATCCATACCAAATTTCCGAGCACTACTGTTCATGGGATTTCAAATTATCACATGAACAGGCACCAGGCGGACTAAAAATCCAGCATTTCCAGATAAACAAAGATGAATATCTCTAGAACGGAACACCTGAATACTAAACGACTGAATCCTCTATTGAATGTCTACACAGTAATGAATATTCATACAAAATTTAATTGAGATACAAGGACTACTGTTCAAGTAAAGATAAAATCGTAGAACATTTTTTTATTTTACACATGGTTTATTTTACTCATCCTTAATAAGAATATCTACAGGTTATCTAACTAAAATCATTTTAGCATGTTTGTTTGTTAACCACAGCCCATTGAAGACTATACACACATGTACATGTACCATAAGCCACAATTATTTAAGTTATAATTTTGAACAACTAATTTACAGCCAGTTAATGGTCGTATAAGATTTGAATGTTACAATCTTGGTCAAATTCAAATGATTTGCGAACTGAACTATATTATATATATTACACACAATAAACATTCAATCTGCTGTTTTATTTCTTTTTCATATCTAAAAACAGAGTATCATACGCGATACAGCTTAGCGTTATACAACCATGTGAGGCTATGACATCACAAACTATAAAGGGAGGTATTTCTTCTAAAATGGTGGCATCAACTTACCGGAATAATTGCATGTGCGGGTTAGTTGAGACAGCATATCTCCGATCATGTGCAGAGATTTGCGCTGAGACTTTACACACAAACAGAGAACAGCTTGCTTGATACACATTCCTTTCGGTCATCTGGTAGTTTTCTTCCCCTTTAAAATATGAAAATAATCCTCTGTAGCCTTTTGCAGGTTGACTGTTTATGCGATGTCGAGGACACGATGAGAGTAATGTGCCGGATGGGATCCAGCAAAACCCCACGGAATGGCAAATTCATAAACCTTTGCAATCTTGTCAAAAAGGGAACTGAAATACTCCGAGATCTTCCTACCAAGATCCAAATTAGATGAAGAATGTCGGGAACTCATAAATTTCAGAAGGTGTTTTAGTAGCGCCAGTTATTTTAAGCAACGAACTGGTGCTGCTCAAACTGAAATGAACAAGAAAAGGGATCTTGTGAATAGATTGCCAGGTATACTAGTCAAGCATAGGAAGCATTCTCTCTGTCTGTGATATTGATGAAAATTGTGATAAATTAGACTTTTCGCTTTGTTGTATAAATGAAAGTGTCATTGCCACTGTAGCTCAACTTGGAGAGGAGATCATTTCATGTGTTACAGTTGATTAGTTTAGCCGGAAGTTGGAATATCTGCCAGCAGCCATGTTTTTCATCGAAAATCTTTAAAATTGAATAGTCTCAATATTGCGGTGATCCAAACATGGCTGTAAATTAAAAAAAGAATATTTTTAATAAATGCTGACTGCAGTTATGTGTGCCATGAATACAAAATTGAAATCGAAGATGGCTGTGGTTGGGTAAATATATAGTAGAGGACAACGATTACTTACATGTCTACATTGTCTAGGTATCAAACAGCAAATATGTACAACTAAAGTCTATAAACACCAAACAATTCTAACTAAGGCCAGATAAACAACATAGTTTGTTTCTCAGGGATATATTTTACTATGGGGGCACGGGACACATATTGGTCGACGATCTTAAAACTGTACAACAAAATAGCAAACTACTTGGTGTCAGAAGAAACCAATCCTGAAGATTCAGAAAACGGAATACTTTTAACGTGACAACATAACAAAAAAACTCTCGAATTCTCTGGAGTTATGTTCAAACTTGGAACTGACGATGCCAAATTGGCACTCAAAAATTATAATTGTATACCAAATCACAGTCTGGAGTAAACTACATTACCACATATAAAAAATAGTGGGTCTCACGACCTTTCATTCAGTTTTCATTTCCCAAATGCGGGATTACCGCCAATCAAAACTTAGCTCCAAGAAATGTGTGCCCCAATAAAAATCTATTAACATGTCATGTGCTCTTGGTGTGGAAATTATTCAGAAGGTGTGGCTAAAGGTTGTTAAAAATAGTATTCATGACGTCATGTTATACCGGAAGAGAAATTCACAAATCGACAAATAGAGTAGATTGTTGACGAGCGGTCGAAAGTTTAAAATCAAGAATCACCGGAATGTGGATTGCAGGAAGGTATAAATTCTACATCCCCACAGGAGAACAGGCCGAAACAATCAAAGAAGGTATAAATTCTACATCCTCACAGGAGAACAGGCCGAAACAATCAAAGAAGGTATAAATTCTACATCCTCACAGGAGAACAGGCCGAAACAATCAAAGAAGGTATAAATTCTACATCCTCACAGGAGAACAGACCGACACAATCAAAGAAGGTATAAATTCTACATCCTCACAAAAAATGTAAGTAAGACCAAAAATGTTACCAATCGACTGAAGATAAATGGCTAAACAGTCCAACATGATGGCAATAAATGTCTTCAATAGTCCAGTTGATACGAATATAAGACAAAATTATTACTCAGTTCTGAAAGTGTAAACTGGGATCTAGTTTCAAAAGTTACAGGAAATCCACCCATGATAACTCTCATGACATTGATGAGCACTGTGACATTGGTATTTCACTTTTAACTACTGGAAATAGCTGTATCTATATAATTATATGCGATTCTGAATATAACAGCTGGTTGCCATGGATACAGAGGTCCACCTAGCCACCCCAACTCCAGAAATATGTCGATAATTCCAACTTTAAAACAAAAATTTGTCAAGTCACACAATTCCTAATTTTAATATTCATTGTGACCTGACATTTCCATGACTGACATAGTAGAAACAGCCAATCACCACTCAGTGTTAGAATCATGGTCAGGTCATAATGAATATTAAAATAAATATAAATTCCCTATTTCTATATCGAAGTTGTTTCAAGAATTACTATGGTGGGAAAAAGTTATGGTCATAGCTTCACTACTATTTGACCTGGTGACCTCATTTGAACAAATCTGAATACGAGTCGCCAAGGGAACATCCGCACCAAATATGAACACATTCTGTTTTATGGTTCTAGAGAAGAACTTGACTCTTGACAAACGGACTTCATCTCAGGTGAACTAAAAAGTGCCAGTAAGCCAATTTTATCTTTAATTAATCTATTGACATCATTTACAGCTTCTAAAAAGCAAGGTAGTTGGAAAAGAAAAAGAATGCCGAAACAAATCGGCTCAAGTGATGCGTAGTCTGGCGCAAATAAAAGCAAACATGAAAAGGAGACTCTGCTTGATTGTTTCAAGGTAATTGTTTCTTTCAATTTGTTTGATCATAGGATTTCCTTCTGAATACAGGAGGAGGGTTTTTTGCATCTGCAAGCGTAATAAGGCCAAAAAAATTCCAGAAGGCCAATCCATATTAACCTGTCTGTGTGTTAATATTTATTGTTTTCCAAATCCCAACAGAAGAAATAAACACCCACCACATAGACAACGGACGCATTTATAGGCCAGTGAATCAGATCACACATTCTAGATATAAATAAGACAACCCGCAGTGTTTGCATAAATCAATACCCTGACCAACTCACTTCAGAAATTCCCCAGCCCCACCCATACCGCCTAGTGTGGGCATATCTATAATCAATATAAAATTCAGCATTTACATATAAACAAAGGTGATAACAAAAAATCAAAACAAATCAATTGAATGTCCCAATAGTGGTCAACATCCACACCAAATTTCAGTGTGATCCAAGCAGTTCTTTTGAAGTTATGACCTGAACAGACATCGGACTGACCAAAAAGCCAACATTTCCAGATAAACAAAGGTGAATAACTCTAGAATGGAAAACCCGAACAAAACGATTGAACCCTCTATTGAATTTCATCACAGTAATGAACATCCATACAAAATTTCAAGTTATGACCTGAACAGGCATAGAACAGACCAACATTTCCAGATAAACAAAGATGAATATCTCTAGAATGGAAAACCTGAATACAAAACGACTGAACCCTCTATTGAATGTCCTCATAGTAGTGAACATCCATACCAAATTTCCGAGCACTACTGTTCATGGGATTTCATATTATCACATGAACAGGCACCAGGCGGACTAAAAATCCAGCATTTCCAGATAAACAAAGATGAATATCTCTAGAATGGAACACCTGAATACTAAACGACTGAATCCTCTATTGAATGTCTACACAGTAATGAATATTCATACACAATTTAATTGAGATACAATGACTACTGTTCAAGTAAAGATAAAATCGTAGAACATTTTTTTATTTTACACATGGTTTATTTTACTCATCCTTAATAAGAATATCTACAGGTTATCTAACTAAAATCATTTTAGCGTGTTTGTTTGTTAACCACAGCCCATTGAAGACTATACACACATGTACATGTACCATAAGCCACAATTATTTAAGTTATAATTTTGAACAACTAATTTACAGCTAGTTAATGGTCGTATAAGATTTGAATGTTACAATCTTGGTCAAATTCAAATGATTTGCGAACTGAACTATATTATATATATTACACACAATAAACATTCAATCTGCTGTTTTATTTCTTTTTCATATCTAAAAACAGAGTATCATACGCGATACAGCTTAGCGTTATACAACCATGTGAGGCTATGACATCACAAACTATAAAGGGAGGTATTTCTTCTAAAATGGTGGCATCAACTTACCGGCATAATTGCATGTGCGGGTTAGTTGAGACAGCATATCTCCGATCATGTGCAGAGATTTGCGCTGAGACTTTACACACAAACAGAGAACAGCTTGATTGATACACATTCCTTTTCGTCATCTGGTAGTTTTCTTCCCCTTTAAAATATGAAAATAATCCTCTGTAACCTTTTGCAGGTTGACTGTTTATGCGATGTCGAGGACACGATGAGAGTAATGTGCCGGGTGGGATCCAGCAAAACCCCACGGAATGGCAAATTCATAAACCTTTGCAATCTTGTCAAAAAGGGAACTGAAATACTCCGAGATCTTCCTACCAAGATCCAAATTAGATGAAGAATGTCGGGAACTCATAAATTTCAGAAGGTGTTTTAGTAGCGCCAGTTATTTTAAGCAACGAACTGGTGCTGCTCAAACTGAAATGAACAAGAAAAGGGATCTTGTGAATAGATTGCCAGGTATACTAGTCAAGCATAGGAAGCATTCTCTCTGTCTGTGATATTGATGAAAATTGTGATAAATTAGACTTTTCGCTTTGTTGTATAAATGAAAGTGTCATTGCCACTGTAGCTCAACTTGGAGAGGAGATCATTTCATGTGTTACAGTTGATTAGTGATTAGGATAGCCGGAAGTTGGAATATCTGCCAGCAGCCATGTTTTTCATCGAAAATCTATAAAATTGAATAGTCTCAATCTTGCGGTGATCCAAACATGGCTGTAAATTAAAAAAAGAATATTTTTAATAAATGCTGACTGCAGTTATGTGTGCCATGAATACAAAATTGAAATCGAAGATGGCTGTGGTTGGGTAAATATATAGTAGAGGACAACGATTACTTACATGTCTACATTGTCTAGGTATCAAACAGCAAATATGTACAACTAAAGTCTATAAACACCAAACAATTCTAACTAAGGCCACATAGTTTGTTTCTCAGGGATATATTTTACTATGGGGGCACGGGACACATATTGGTCGACGATCTTAAAACTGTACAACAAAATAGCAAACTACTTGGTGTCAGAAGAAACCAATCCTGAAGATTCAGAAAACGGAATACTTTTAACGTGACAACATAACAAAAAACTCTCGAATTCTCTGGAGTTATGTTCAAACTTGGAACTGACGATGCCAAATTGGCACTCAAACATTATAATTGTATACCAAATCACAGTCTGGAGTAAACTACATTACCACATATAAAAAATAGTGGGTCTCACGACCTTTCGTTCAGTTTTCATTTCCCAAATCCGGGATTACCGCCAATCAAAACTTAGCTCCAAGAAATGTGTGCCCCAATACAAATCTATTAACATGTCATGTGCTCTTGGTGTGGAAATTATTCAGAAGGTGTGGCTAAAGGTTGTTAAAAATAGTATTCATGACGTCATGTTATACCGGAAGAGAAATTCACAAATCGACAAATAGAGTAGATTGTTGACGAGCGGTCGAAAGTTTAAAATCAAGAATCACCGGAATGTGGATTGCAGGAAGGTATAAATTCTACATCCTCACAGGAGAACAGGCCGAAACAATCAAAGAAGGTATAAATTCTACATCCTCACAGGAGAACAGGCCGAAACAATCAAAGAAGGTATAAATTCTACATCCTCACAGGAGAACAGGCCGAAACAATCAAAGAAGGTATAAATTCTACATCCTCACAGGAGAACAGGCCGAAACAATCAAAGAAGGTATAAATTCTACATCCTCACAAAAAATGTAAGTAAGACCAAAAATGTTACCAATCGACTGAAGATAAATGGCTAAACAGTCCAACATGATGGCAAGAAATGTCTTCAATAGTCCAGTTGATAAGAATATAAGACAAAATTATTACTCAGTTCTGAAAGTGTAAACTGGGATCTAGTTTCAAAAGTTACAGGAAATCCACCCATGATAACTCTCATGACATTGATGAGCACTGTGACATTGGTATTTCACTTTTAACTACTGGAAATAGCTGTATCTATATAATTATAGGCGATTCTGAATATAACAGCTGGTTGCCATGGATACAGAGGTCCACCTAGCCACCCCAACTCCAGAAATATGTCGATAATTCCAACTTTAAAACAAAAATTTGTCAAGTCACACAATTCCTAATTTTAATATTCATTGTGACCTGACATTTCCATGACTGACATAGTAGAAACAGCCAATCACCACTCAGTGTTAGAATCATGGTCAGGTCATAATGAATATTAAAATAAATATAAATTCCCTATTTCTATATCGAAGTTGTTTCAAGAATTACTATGGTCATAGCTTCACTACTATTTGACCTGGTGACCTCATTTGAACAAATCTGAATACGAGTCGCCAAGGGAACATCCGCACCAAATATGAACACATTCTGTTTTATGGTTCTAGAGAAGAACTTGACTCTTGACAAACGGACTTCATCTCAGGTGAACTAAAAAGTGCCAGTAAGCCAATTTTATCTTTAATTAATCTATTGACATCATTTACAGCTTCTAAAAAGCAAGGTAGTTGGAAAAGAAAAAGAATGCCGAAACAAATCGGCTCAAGTGATGCGTAGTCTGGCGCAAATAAAAGCAAACATGAAAAGGAGACTCTGCTTGATTGTTTCAAGGTAATTGTTTCTTTCAATTTGTTTGATCATAGGATTTCCTTCTGAATACAGGAGGGTTTTTTGCATCTGCAAGCGTAATAAGGCCAAACAAATTCCAGAAGGCCAATCCATATTAACCTGTCTGTGTGTTAATATTTATTGTTTTCCAAATCCCAACAAGAAATAAACACCCACCACATAGACAACGGACGCATTTATAGGCCAGTGAATCAGATCACACATTCTAGATATAAATAAGACAACCCGCAGTGTTTGCATAAATCAATACCCTGACCAACTCACTTCAGAAATTCCCCAGCCCCACCCATACCGCCTAGTGTGGGCATATCTATAATCAATATAAAATTCAGCATTTACATATAAACATAGGTGATAACAAAAGAACAAAAAATCAAAACAAATCAATTGAATGTCCCAATAGTGGTCAACATCCACACCAAATTTCAGTGTGATCCAATCAGTTCTTTTGAAGTTATGACCTGAACAGACATCGGACTGACCAAAAAGCCAACATTTCCAGATAAACAAAGGTGAATAACTCTAGAATGGAAAACCCGAACAAAACGATTGAACCCTCTATTGAATTTCATCACAGTAATGAACATCCATACAAAATTTCAAGTTATGACCTGAACAGGCATAGAACAGACCAACATTTCCAGATAAACAAAGATGAATATCTCTAGAATGGAAAACCTGAATACAAAACGACTGAACCCTCTATTGAATGTCCTCATAGTAGTGAACATCCATACCAAATTTCCGAGCACTACTGTTCATGGGATTTCAAATTATCACATGAACAGGCACCAGGCGGACTAAAAATCCAGCATTTCCAGATAAACAAAGATGAATATCTCTAGAATGGAACACCTGAATACTAAACGACTGAATCCTCTATTGAATGTCTACACAGTAATGAATATTCATACACAATTTAATTGAGATAAACTACTGTTCAAGTAAAGATAAAATCGTAGAATTTTTTTTTATTTTACACATGGTTTATTTTACTCATCCTTAATAAGAATATCTACAGGTTATCTAACTAAAATCATTTTAGCGTGTTTGTTTGTTAACCACAGCCCATTGAAGACTATACACACATGTACATGTACCATAAGCCACAATTATTTAAGTTATAATTTTGAACAACTAATTTACAGCCAGTTAATGGTCGTATAAGATTTGAATGTTACAATCTTGGTCAAATTCAAATGATTTGCGAACTGAACTATATTATATATATTACACACAATAAACATTCAATCTGCTGTTTTATTTCTTTTTCATATCTAAAAACAGAGTATCATACGCGATACAGCTTAGCGTTATACAACCATGTGAGGCTATGACATCACAAACTATAAAGGGAGGTATTTCTTCTAAAATGGTGGCATCAACTTCCCGCCTAATTGCATGTGCGGGTTAGTTGAGACAGCATATCTCCGATCATGTGCAGAGATTTGCGCTGAGACTTTACACACAAACAGAGAACAGCTTGCTTGATACACATTCCTTTTCGTCATCTGGTAGTTTTCTTCCCCTTTAAAATATGAAAATAATCCTCTGTAACCTTTTGCAGGTTGACTGTTTATGCGATGTCGAGGACACGATGAGAGTAATGTGCCGGGTGGGATCCAGCAAAACCCCACGGAATGGCAAATTCATAAACCTTTGCAATCTTGTCAAAAAGGGAACTGAAATACTCCGAGATCTTCCTACCAAGATCCAAATTAGATGAAGAATGTCGGGAACTCATAAATTTCAGAAGGTGTTTTAGTAGCGCCAGTTATTTTAAGCAACGAACTGGTGCTGCTCAAACTGAAATGAACAAGAAAAGGGATCTTGTGAATAGATTGCCAGGTATACTAGTCAAGCATAGGAAGCATTCTCTCTGTCTGTGATATTGATGAAAATTGTGATAAATTAGACTTTTCGCTTTGTTGTATAAATGAAAGTGTCATTGCCACTGTAGCTCAACTTGGAGAGGAGATCATTTCATGTGTTACAGTTGATTAGTGATTAGGATAGCCGGAAGTTGGAATATCTGCCAGCAGCCATGTTTTTCATCGAAAATCTATAAAATTGAATAGTCTCAATCTTGCGGTGATCCAAACATGGCTGTAAATTAAAAAAAGAATATTTTTAATAAATGCTGACTGCAGTTATGTGTGCCATGAATACAAAATTGAAATCGAAGATGGCTGTGGTTGGGTAAATATATAGTAGAGGACAACGATTACTTACATGTCTACATTGTCTAGGTATCAAACAGCAAATATGTACAACTAAAGTCTATAAACACCAAACAATTCTAACTAAGGCCACATAGTTTGTTTCTCAGGGATATATTTTACTATGGGGGCACGGGACACATATTGGTCGACGATCTTAAAACTGTACAACAAAATAGCAAACTACTTGGTGTCAGAAGAAACCAATCCTGAAGATTCAGAAAACGGAATACTTTTAACGTGACAACATAACAAAAAACTCTCGAATTCTCTGGAGTTATGTTCAAACTTGGAACTGACGATGCCAAATTGGCACTCAAACATTATAATTGTATACCAAATCAGTCTGGAGTAAACTACATTACCACATATAAAAAATAGTGGGTCTCACGACCTTTCGTTCAGTTTTCATTTCCCAAATCCGGGATTACCGCCAATCAAAACTTAGCTCCAAGAAATGTGTGCCCCAATACAAATCTATTAACATGTCATGTGCTCTTGGTGTGGAAATTATTCAGAAGGTGTGGCTAAAGGTTGTTAAAAATAGTATTCATGACGTCATGTTATACCGGAAGAGAAATTCACAAATCGACAAATAGAGTAGATTGTTGACGAGCGGTCGAAAGTTTAAAATCAAGAATCACCGGAATGTGGATTGCAGGAAGGTATAAATTCTACATCCTCACAGGAGAACAGGCCGAAACAATCAAAGAAGGTATAAATTCTACATCCTCACAGGAGAACAGGCCGAAACAATCAAAGAGGTATAAATTCTACATCCTCACAGGAGAACAGGCCGAAACAATCAAAGAAGGTATAAATTCTACATCCTCACAGGAGAACAGGCCGAAACAATCAAAGAAGGTATAAATTCTACATCCTCACAAAAAATGTAAGTAAGACCAAAAATGTTACCAATCGACTGAAGATAAATGGCTAAACAGTCCAACATTCTGGCAAGAAATGTCTTCAATAGTCCAGTTGATAAGAATATAAGACAAAATTATTACTCAGTTCTGAAAGTGTAAACTGGGATCTAGTTTCAAAAGTTACAGGAAATCCACCCATGATAACTCTCATGACATTGATGAGCACTGTGACATTGGTATTTCACTTTTAACTACTGGAAATAGCTGTATCTATATAATTATAGGCGATTCTGAATATAACAGCTGGTTGCCATGGATACAGAGGTCCACCTAGCCACCCCAACTCCAGAAATATGTCGATAATTCCAACTTTAAAACAAAAATTTGTCAAGTCACACAATTCCTAATTTTAATATTCATTGTGACCTGACATTTCCATGACTGACATAGTAGAAACAGCCAATCACCACTCAGTGTTAGAATCATGGTCAGGTCATAATGAATATTAAAATAAATATAAATTCCCTATTTCTATATCGAAGTTGTTTCAAGAATTACTATGGTCATAGCTTCACTACTATTTGACCTGGTGACCTCATTTGAACAAATCTGAATACGAGTCGCCAAGGGAACATCCGCACCAAATATGAACACATTCTGTTTTATGGTTCTAGAGAAGAACTTGACTCTTGACAAACGGACTTCATCTCAGGTGAACTAAAAAGTGCCAGTAAGCCAATTTTATCTTTAATTAATCTATTGACATCATTTACAGCTTCTAAAAAGCAAGGTAGTTGGAAAAGAAAAAGAATGCCGAAACAAATCGGCTCAAGTGATGCGTAGTCTGGCGCAAATAAAAGCAAACATGAAAAGGAGACTCTGCTTGATTGTTTCAAGGTAATTGTTTCTTTCAATTTGTTTGATCATAGGATTTCCTTCTGAATACAGGAGGAGGGTTTTTTGCATCTGCAAGCGTAATAAGGCCAAACAAATTCCAGAAGGCCAATCCATATTAACCTGTCTGTGTGTTAATATTTATTGTTTTCCAAATCCCAACAAGAAATAACACCCACCACATAGACAACGGACGCATTTATAGGCCAGTGAATCAGATCACACATTCTAGATATAAATAAGACAACCCGCAGTGTTTGCATAAATCAATACCCTGACCAACTCACTTCAGAAATTCCCCAGCCCCACCCATACCGCCTAGTGTGGGCATATCTATAATCAATATAAAATTCAGCATTTACATATAAACATAGGTGATAACAAAAGAACAAAAAATCAAAACAAATCAATTGAATGTCCCAATAGTGGTCAACATCCACACCAAATTTCAGTGTGATCCAAGCAGTTCTTTTGAAGTTATGACCTGAACAGACATCGGACTGACCAAAAAGCCAACATTTCCAGATAAACAAAGGTGAATAACTCTAGAATGGAAAACCCGAACAAAACGATTGAACCCTCTATTGAATTTCATCACAGTAATGAACATCCATACAAAATTTCAAGTTATGACCTGAACAGGCATAGAACAGACCAACATTTCCAGATAAACAAAGATGAATATCTCTAGAATGGAAAACCTGAATACAAAACGACTGAACCCTCTATTGAATGTCCTCATAGTAGTGAACATCCATACCAAATTTCCGAGCACTACTGTTCATGGGATTTCAAATTATCACATGAACAGGCACCAGGCGGACTAAAAATCCAGCATTTCCAGATAAACAAAGATGAATATCTCTAGAATGGAACACCTGAATACTAAACGACTGAATCCTCTATTGAATGTCTACACAGTAATGAATATTCATACACAATTTAATTGAGATACAATGACTACTGTTCAAGTAAAGATAAAATCGTAGAAATTTTTTTTATTTTACTCATCCTTAATAAGAATATCTACAGGTTATCTAACTAAAATCATTTTAGCGTGTTTGTTTGTTAACCACAGCCCATTGAAGACTATACACACATGTACATGTACCATAAGCCACAATTATTTAAGTTATAATTTTGAACAACTAATTTACAGCCAGTTAATGGTCGTATAAGATTTGAATGTTACAATCTTGGTCAAATTCAAATGATTTGCGAACTGAACTATATTATATATATTACACACAATAAACATTCAATCTGCTGTTTTATTTCTTTTTCATATCTAAAAACAGAGTATCATACGCGATACAGCTTAGCGTTATACAACCATGTGAGGCTATGACATCACAAACTATAAAGGGAGGTATTTCTTCTAAAATGGTGGCATCAACTTACCGGCATAATTGCATGTGCGGGTTAGTTGAGACAGCATATCTCCGATCATGTGCAGAGATTTGCGCTGAGACTTTACACACAAACAGAGAACAGCTTGCTTGATACACATTCCTTTTCGTCATCTGGTAGTTTTCTTCCCCTTTAAAATATGAAAATAATCCTCTGTAACCTTTTGCAGGTTGACTGTTTATGCGATGTCGAGGACACGATGAGAGTAATGTGCCGGATGGGATCCAGCAAAACCCCACGGAATGGCAAATTCATAAACCTTTGCAATCTTGTCAAAAAGGGAACTGAAATACTCCGAGATCTTCCTACCAAGATCCAAATTAGATGAAGAATGTCGGGAACTCATAAATTTCAGAAGGTGTTTTAGTAGCGCCAGTTATTTTAAGCAACGAACTGGTGCTGCTCAAACTGAAATGAACAAGAAAAGGGATCTTGTGAATAGATTGCCAGGTATACTAGTCAAGCATAGGAAGCATTCTCTCTGTCTGTGATATTGATGAAAAATGTGATAAATTAGACTTTTCGCTTTGTTGTATAAATGAAAGTGTCATTGCCACTGTAGCTCAACTTGGAGAGGAGATCATTTCATGTGTTACAGTTGATTAGTGATTAGGATAGCCGGAAGTTGGAATATCTGCCAGCAGCCATGTTTTTCATCGAAAATCTATAAAATTGAATAGCCTCAATCTTGCGGTGATCCAAACATGGCTGTAAATTAAAAAAAGAATATTTTTAATAAATGCTGACTGCAGTTATGTGTGCCATGAATACAAAATTGAAATCGAAGATGGCTGTGGTTGGGTAAATATATAGTAGAGGACAACGATTACTTACATGTCTACATTGTCTAGGTATCAAACAGCAAATATGTACAACTACAGTCTATAAACACCAAACAATTCTAACTAAGGCCACATAGTTTGTTTCTCAGGGATATATTTTACTATGGGGGCACGGGACACATATTGGTCGACGATCTTAAAACTGTACAACAAAATAGCAAACTACTTGGTGTCAGAAGAAACCAATCCTGAAGATTCAGAAAACGGAATACTTTTAACGTGACAACATAACAAAAAACTCTCGAATTCTCTGGAGTTATGTTCAAACTTGGAACTGACGATGCCAAATTGGCACTCAAAAATTATAATTGTATACCAAATCACAGTCTGGAGTAAACTACATTACCACATATAAAAAATAGTGGGTCTCACGACCTTTCGTTCAGTTTTCATTTCCCAAATCCGGGATTACCGCCAATCAAAACTTAGCTCCAAGAAATGTGTGCCCCAATAAAAATCTATTAACATGTCATGTGCTCTTGGTGTGGAAATTATTCAGAAGGTGTGGCTAAAGGTTGTTAAAAATAGTATTCATGACGTCATGTTATACCGGAAGAGAAATTCACAAATCGACAAATAGAGTAGATTGTTGACGAGCGGTCGAAAGTTTAAAATCAAGAATCACCGGAATGTGGATTGCAGGAAGGTATAAATTCTACATCCTCACAGGAGAACAGGCCGAAACAATCAAAGAAGGTATAAATTCTACATCCTCACAGGAGAACAGGCCGAAACAATCAAAGAAGGTATAAATTCTACATCCTCACAGGAGAACAGGCCGAAACAATCAAAGAAGGTATAAATTCTACATCCTCACAAAAAATGTAAGTAAGACCAAAAATGTTACCAATCGACTGAAGATAAATGGCTAAACAGTCCAACATGATGGCAAGAAATGTCTTCAATAGTCCAGTTGATAAGAATATAAGACAAAATTATTACTCAGTTCTGAAAGTGTAAACTGGGATCTAGTTTCAAAAGTTACAGGAAATCCACCCATGATAACTCTCATGACATTGATGAGCACTGTGACATTGGTATTTCACTTTTAACTACTGGAAATAGCTGTATCTATATAATTATAGGCGATTCTGAATATAACAGCTGGTTGCCATGGATACAGAGGTACACCTAGCCACCCCAACTCCAGAAATATGTCGATAATTCCAACTTTAAAACAAAAATTTGTCAAGTCACACAATTCCTAATTTTAATATTCATTGTGACCTGACATTTCCATGACTGACATAGTAGAAACAGCCAATCACCACTCAGTGTTAGAATCATGGTCAGGTCATAATGAATATTAAAATAAATATAAATTCCCTATTTCTATATCGAAGTTGTTTCAAGAATTACTATGGTCATAGCTTCACTACTATTTGACCTGGTGACCTCATTTGAACAAATCTGAATACGAGTCGCCAAGGGAACATCCGCACCAAATATGAACACATTCTGTTTTATGGTTCTAGAGAAGAACTTGACTCTTGACAAACGGACTTCATCTCAGGTGAACTAAAAAGTGCCAGTAAGCCAATTTTATCTGTAATTAATCTATTGACATCATTTACAGCTTCTAAAAAGCAAGGTAGTTGGAAAAGAAAAAGAATGCCGAAACAAATCGGCTCAAGTGATGCGTAGTCTGGCGCAAATAAAAGCAAACATGAAAAGGAGACTCTGCTTGATTGTTTCAAGGTAATTGTTTCTTTCAATTTGTTTGATCATAGGATTTCCTTCTGAATACAGGAGGAGGGGTTTTTGCATCTGCAAGCGTAATAAGGCCAAAAAAATTCCAGAAGGCCAATCCATATTAACCTGTCTGTGTGTTAATATTTATTGTTTTCCAAATCCCAACAGAAGAAATAAACACCCACCACATAGACAACGGACGCATTTATAGGCCAGTGAATCAGATCACACATTCTAGATATAAATAAGACAACCCGCAGTGTTTGCATAAATCAATACCCTGACCAACTCACTTCAGAAATTCCCCAGCCCCACCCATACCGCCTAGTGTGGGCATATCTATAATCAATATAAAATTCAGCATTTACATATAAACAAAGGTGATAACAAAAGAACAAAAATAAAAACAAATAAATTGAATGTCCCAATAGTGGTCAACATCCACACCAAATTTCAGTGTGATCCAAGCAGTTCTTTTGAAGTTATGACCTGAACAGACATCGGACTGACCAAAAAGCCAACATTTCCAGATAAACAAAGGTGAATAACTCTAGAATGGAAAACCCGAACAAAACGATTGAACCCTCTATTGAATTTCATCACAGTAATGAACATCCATACAAAATTTCAAGTTATGACCTGAACAGGCATAGAACAGACCAACATTTCCAGATAAACAAAGATGAATATCTCTAGAATGGAAAACCTGAATACAAAACGACTGAACCCTCTATTGAATGTCCTCATAGTAGTGAACATCCATACCAAATTTCCGAGCACTACTGTTCATGGGATTTCAAATTATCACATGAACAGGCACCAGGCGGACTAAAAATCCAGCATTTCCAGATAAACAAAGATGAATATCTCTAGAATGGAACACCTGAATACTAAACGACTGAATCCTCTATTGAATGTCTACACAGTAATGAATATTCATACACAATTTAATTGAGATACAATGACTACTGTTCAAGTAAAGATAAAATCGTAGAAATTTTTTTTATTTTACACATGGTTTATTTTACTCATCCTTAATAAGAATATCTACAGGTTATCTAACTAAAATCATTTTAGCGTGTTTGTTTGTTAACCACAGCCCATTGAAGACTATACACACATGTACATGTACCATAAGCCACAATTATTTAAGTTATAATTTTGAACAACTAATTTACAGCCAGTTAATGGTCGTATAAGATTTGAATGTTACAATCTTGGTCAAATTCAAATGATTTGCGAACTGAACTATATTATATATATTACACACAATAAACATTCAATCTGCTGTTTTATTTCTTTTTCATATCTAAAAACAGAGTATCATACGCGATACAGCTTAGCGTTATACAACCATGTGAGGCTATGACATCACAAACTATAAAGGGAGGTATTTCTTCTAAAATGGTGGCATCAACTTACCGGCATAATTGCATGTGCGGGTTAGTTGAGACAGCATATCTACGATCATGTGCAGAGATTTGCGCTGAGACTTTACACACAAACAGAGAACAGCTTGCTTGATACACATTCCTTTTCGTCATCTGGTAGTTTTCTTCCCCTTTAAAATATGAAAATAATCCTCTGTAACTTGTTGCAGGTTGACTGTTTATGCGATGTCGAGGACACGATGAGAGTAATGTGCCGGATGGGATCCAGCAAAACCCCACAGAATGGCAAATTCATAAACCTTTGCAATCTTGTCAAAAAGGGAACTGAAATACTCGAGATCTTCCTACCAAGATCCAAATTAGATGAAGAATGTCGGGAACTCATAAATTTCAGAAGGTGTTTTAGTAGCGCCAGTTATTTTAAGCAACTAACTGGTGCTGCTCAAACTGAAATGAACAAGAAAAGGGATCTTGTGAATAGATTGCCAGGTATACTAGTCAAGCATAGGAAGCATTCTCTCTGTCTGTGATATTGATGAAAATTGTGATAAATTAGACTTTCCGCTTTGTTGTATAAATGAAATTGTCATTTTAATCTCAAAGTGACAGATGCAGTTGAAAAGAAAAACAGTCTTCGACTGTGATCTGAGCTGACAGGCGAGAATGAAATTCCAAATTATTGAACTTCTTCTGTCCTTACAAATGGTATAAATCTTCATATTTGAACAAAAAGTCTTAAAGTTTAAAAATCCAACACACACTACGGGGAATTGTTATGTTGTGAGGTTAACTTAGTCCAGATTTCATATTAGTCCATATCCAATCCAATCATACCATTGCAGATAAAATAATGGAGTGCAGATGCAGCTCACCAGCCTCACCATATATTCGAGCACAGCAGTGTTATACTATTTTTGGGATATTTATTCGCACAATACACTAATTACTGTGGAATTGTACACAAAATGTAAAAAAAACAATTATACATGGTACCAACTCGATATAAGGTTAAAAGGAAACTAGAGAAGACATAGCTGGGGTTACACAGAAAGGATATAAGTCGTCACTATTCCAGACAGCTGCTGCGAAAACGATTGCCCATTAGTAAATATAAGCACATTATATTACTTCTAATTACATATCAGTGAATAATATCAACATGCATTTTGAGTTAGAAATATCGTTAAAATAGGAACTTCATAGTGACATGTTACTTTGACAAAAGTCTTGCAATCAACCCTCATCATCCTATTTAAATACATTAACTGTTTTATCAATATCTGCAGCAGTCTTCAGAATAAACTTGTGCACTGCTGGAGCTTGGCTCAATATTCCCGTTGTTGTACAATGTCTATAATACATGAACATGTGTTCTTCATGTTTTGCGAGGTTTTGTTGTTGATGTTGGATATAGACCGCAGAATACATACAAAGTAGAGGCTCCAGCCGCTCAATCAAGGCACCTATAATGTTATCGCAAAAAAACGTAGTCTAATGCAACCCAAATGGCGTCATATGAATCAAGGAAAAGTATAGATTCCAAAGGACCATGTGATGGTAGATCTGGATCAGAAATAATTGAATTCATTTCCAGATACTTCTGTACGATGCAAGTAACCTGGTGTTGGTGAAAATGGAATTTTGTGAATTCATACGAATGACTACCAAAGCAAAATCGAGTGGAAGCAGGAATTTGCGCTTTATCTCAGAGTATGAAGTAAGTCTGCAGTCCTTGATATAGTTTAGTAAACTTAATGATTGCAACAAAATTTTACTTTAATAACTCAATCATGAATTGATAACGATGCTTAATTTAGAATAATTACAGCCACTTCAGTTGAATTGTCGGCAGTGGAGCAGGAATTACCTTGCTACTTGCTTTTCTGTCTATTCGTGCGAGGACATGTTGTGCAATCTGGAAGACAGTGGGGTGTGTGTTTATATCATATTGACAATTACATTACTTTTAAAGATGCTTTGTTCGATTTGATCAGCCTGTTCTCTTGACAATAAGAACACTAAGGGCTTATTTTATCTTGAAAAAGTCCCATGTAGGGTTTATGCCCTTATAGGGCATATTTCATATTTGGTGTCTGAAATAATTACAATATAAGCTTATTTCGCGAAATTATACAATAAGCCCGTATTGTACTTATACTTTTACGAGGAAAGGCTCCCATTTTTACCAGTCTGTTTATTTTTTAACATTTCAGATTGTCCAAAGAAGTGTGGAAAGGCGCAAGTGAAGATTGGCCATTGCTGCAATGTTCAAGTGAACCTGCAGATGAAACCAACCTCAGTAGACAGTTGGGATGTACGCATGGTCGTGAAGAACACTTATTTCACTGTGTGGAATGTGCGAAGTAAAAACCCACTTGACAATAATGAAGTATGAAATGTTTTCTCTGTATATACATGTATTTAACAAAATTAGAAAAATATATATACTTAATGAAGTTCGCACGGCTCAATTTATATAAGAATGATTTCTGGATAACTGGATTCTAGTGTATGTTATTGAAATAACCTGTTTTCGAAATAATGTATTAATAGAGATAGGTTGCTGTAAGCTTATATTTATTGATCAGTCAGGGGCACTGGAAATGTAGAACTCAACCATTGTGTTACCAACATCACTTATACTAAGCATTTCTTAGCCTAGTGTATGTGTCATCAGTGAGATTGCAGGAGTAGCTGCACCAATATGAGTTGCCAACCATCCAGGTCAAATATTAATATCAAAACAAAATCCGAAGGAGATGAAAAAACTTATTGACGACCTACATTGCTCATAGCCAGACACCAATGTAATCGTTTCGCAGCCGACTGTTGTGATTAACAGGAAAATAGAACTGAAAAGATCTAATCTTGATGTTGAATTGGACTGTCAGGGAACGTCAAGGATAACTGTTGTACGGAAAGTGTTTTGAAAAATAAAGCGAATTTAATTAATAATGAACTCAAACATCACAATAACTATGGTATGAAGGTTATATCTGCAAACATGAAGTCCGAGGCCATCGAGTTCCAGGTATCCAAAATGGAAACAATAACGTTGTAAGGCCGACTGCTATAATGCATACATTGCACAATAATGGCAACAACTACAACCAGAAGAGATTTCCATTTAATAAAATAACCGTATTGCTTATGCTCGCAACGCGAAAATACGCACATAATTGACCTATAATTTGAAATAGGTACATAATGTGATTATTAAATTCTGATATTAGCAGATAATGGAGTCATATCCGTTACTTCGTTTTATGGCGCGCGTCAGTGAAAACACATGTTAAAGAGCTTACACATGAAATGTCGTGAGTTGGCTTATTTCTGTCATTGTCCGCACATAATTTGCTTAGAATCGCCTTATTGTGAGTCGATAATGTGATAAAACTCATTTTCAGCACATTGTCGACACAAAATGAGGAGATTCTAAGCAGATAATCTCCGGTTTTTCGGAGGCTGCATCTTAATAATTAGAACAGAGCGTGTGTCTCATGGTGGTTTATGGTATTATCATAATATTATCCAGCCGGTATGCAAGATGATATATATTTGTGTTTCCTGTAGTATAGTCATGAAAAATATTGATATTTTTTACAAATAATTAAACAGATATTTTCAAATATTCAATAATAGGTAACTGCCTGTTGGTAGGAAATTTCAATGGTTAAACTAGGTTATCGGTTATATTCAGAATGAGCCTGATTTTAGTATTGGAAATGATAAAGTTATCAGCTTTCTAAATTTACCAAAACATTTTTCTGCTGATGCATATCAGTTTCGAAACAATCTTGATAAATGAGTACCAAACGAAAGGGGGGAAACCATATTACATATGTGCATATCTAGTGATATACGGATATTGTATTGGCCGGTAAGTTGGTCTGATGTCATCGGTAGAGACATGTTATTCTAAAAATCCCATCAACTTTTGCCTTGTTAGTAAAAGCGTATACACTGATAAAACAAGTTTCACCGTGGGAACACTGTCACTTAGATCATTGCCCTGTAATATCAACCTTAATGATAAATAGAATTCATGATAATAATGCAACACGAGTTTATATACTCTTAATCCACTCCCGGGGAAATTTATATGGGACTCAAATAGTGGGAATTTGTTTATTGACAAACTGGCCCTAAATGTAAAAAATAGTAAATTGTTCGTACAACAATCATACACCGTAAACCAGAATGGTGTAGACTTTCCTAGAATAGTTTAATTGTATTTTAATGCAGCCAAAACAATCAACATTTCCTCGTGCAAATATGTTCATATTGGACATATCTATCGCATAGGTTCATACTGGACTTATTTTATTCTAAAATAAGCCTATAGTGGACTAAAACCCGTTATTCCGTCACAGTGATAACAATATAATATCAAGAGCGCACATCTGGTAGGTTGATTCTGGTTGATATGGAGCGTAAATCAGATTAAAATAATGTCGATATGGGCTTATTTGTTGTTTTTTGAAGATACGGGCGGCGTTGGCGGTTGGTATGCTGTTAAAATATTCACCTCCGTCAAAAACCGCCATAAACAGAAAGATTAGTAAAATATAGACAAACATCGTTCTTATACCAATCAGAAATATGGCATAAACAGTATGCTATTGTCAAATGTTTTCGTTTGTTATGTAAACAAAAGCAAAAAACGTAACAGAACCTGGCTTTTGTTTAGATCCGGATATGGTAAACATAAAGAGCGTTTTTGTTACTGTTTTCCTGATACGGAAGTAATAAAGAGCGTTTATACCATTTGTGTGTGATTAACCAAAAGAATTGAGCTGCGTTATGTAAACAGAAGCAAAACTTATGTAACACGAGCAGGCTCTTGTTTACGTACACCATCGTACATCTTGACGACAATATACTATTTACGCGCTGATTATGTTTGGCATATGAACAAAACTATATATATTTTAATATTCCTATTGTTGATGGCGATTTGAACAAATATGAATATTTCTGCAACGAACGCCGCCCGTGCCTTTAAAATAACTTCAATAATAAGAGTATTGTCAGAACGGGCCGAAGCAATCAAAGAAGGTATAAATTCTACATCCTCACAAAAAATGTAAGTAAGACCAAAAATGTTACCAATCGACTGAAGATAAATGGCTAAACAGTCCAACAGTCTGGCAAGAAATGTCTTCAATAGTCCAGTTGATAAGAATCTAAGACAAAATTATTACTGGGATCTAGTTTCAAAAGTTACAGAAAATCCACCCATGATAACTCTCATGACATTGATGAGCACTGTGACATTGGTATTTCACTTTTAACTACTGGAAATAGCTGTATCTATATAATTATAGGCGATTCTGAATATAACAGCTGGTTGCCATGGATACAGAGGTCCACCTAGCCACCCCAACTCCAGAAATCTGTCGATAATTCCAACTTTAAAACAAAAATTTGTCAAGTCACACAATTCCTAATTTTAATATGCATTGTGACCTGACATTTCCATGACTGACATAGTAGAAACAGCCAATCACCACTCAGTGTTAGAATCGAGGTCAGGTCATAATGAATATTAAAATAAATATAAATTCCCTATTTCTATATCGAAGATGTTTCAAGAATTACTATGGTGGGAACAAGTTATGGTCATAGCTTCACTACTATTTGACCTGGTGACCTCATTTGAACAAATCTGAATACGAGTCGCCAATGGAACATCCGCACCAAATATGAACACATTCTGTTTTATGGTTCTAGAGAAGAACTTGACTCTTGACAAACGGACTTCATATCAGATGAACAAAAAAGTGCCAGTAAGCCAATTTTATCTTTAATTAATCTATTGACATCATTTACAGCTTCTAAAAACCAAGGTAGTTGGAAAAGAAAAAGAATGCCGAAACAAATCGGCTCAAGCGATGCGTAGTCTGGCGCAAATTAAAGCAAACATGAAAAAGGAGACTCTGCTTGATTGTTTCAAGGTAATTGTTTCTTTCAATTTGTTTGATCGTAGGATTTCCTTCTGAATACAGGAGGAGGGTTTTTTGCATCTGTAAGCGTAATAAGGCCAAAAAAATTCCAGAAGGCCAATCCATATTAACCTGTCTGTGTGTTAATATTTATTGTTTTCCAAATCCCAACAGAAGAAATAAACACCCACCACATAGACAACGGACGCATTTATAGGCCAGTGAATCAGAGCACACATTCTAGATATAAATAAGACAACCCGCAGTGTTTGCATAAATCAATACCCTGACCAACTCACTTCAGAAATTCCCCAGCCCCACCCATACCGCCTAGTGTAGGCATATCTATAATCAATATCAAATGCAGCATTTACATATAAACAAAGGTGATAACAAAAGAACAAAAAATCAAAACAAATCAATTGAATGTCCCAATAGTGGTCAACATCCACACCAAATTTCAGTGTGATCCAAGCAGTTCTTTTCAAGTTGTGACCTGAACCGACATCGGACTGACCAAAAAGCCAACATTTCCAGATAAACAAAGGTGAATAACTGTAGAATGGAAAACCCGAACAAAACGATTGAACCCTCTATTGAATTTCATCACAGTAATGAACATCCATACAAAATTTCAAGTTATGACCTGAACAGGCATAGAACAGACCAACATTTCCAGATAAACAAAGATGAAAATCTCTAGAATGGAAAACCTGAATACAAAACGACTGAACCCTCTATTGAATGTCCTCATAGTGGTGAACATCCATACCAAATTTCCGAGCACTACTGTTCATGGGATTTCAAATTATCACACGAACAGGCACCAGGCGGACTAAAAATCCAACATTTCCAGATAAACAAAGATGAATATCTCTAGAATGGAAAACCTGAATACTAAACGACTGAATCCTCTATTGAATGTCTACACAGTAATGAATGTTCATACCAAATTTAATTGAGATACAAGGACTACTGTTCAAGTAAAGATCAAATCGTAGAACATTTTTTTATTTTACACTGGTTTTGATATCATTCAAAATAAAAAATCAATATGAATATGGTTATTCATTTCCAAACAGATTATAGTCAATGACTATAAATTTCGGAGTGAACTCTCTGGAAGATATGCGATGCCTGCGATTTTATGTCAAATAAGCGAGATCACTAATTGTCATATTGGATTCACCAACCCCTGTTCCACCATTATACATGTCAATGTTATGGAGGTGCATTCCATATATGAAACTTTTGAATATTCATGATTCAATATATAGTTTTTGAATATTCATATGTTGTATTACATATGTGTAGACACGCATTTATTATCTAACCAACTGGAATTGTAAGAATATTTGCTGTCTTTTGGTTAGATAATGAACTTTTTTGTTTTCCAAGCCATTTCTCCACTTCAATCATTTTTGTCACAGGGTAAAATTTTATCCTTGAAGGGAAAGGAAATCCTCGACAAATCAGGCCATTAATATATTTAGTTACACCTCTCATTTCTTATTTTTAACAACGATATCACTCCCGCTAATTACCGCGAGTACATATTTATAAGATCGTGACATCACGACCTCACCTCCTCACCTCGCTTTACTCATCCTTAATAAGAATATCTACAGGTTATCTAACTAAAATCATTTTAGCGTGTTTGTTTGTTAACCACAGCCCATTGAAGACTATACACACATGTACATGTACCATAAGCCACAAATATTTAAGTTATAATTTTTTGAACTAATTTACAGCCAGTTAATGGTCGTATAAGATTTGAATGTTACAATCTTGGTCAAATTCAAATGACTTCTACATGTGCACCTATGACAACCAAACAATCTTTTGCGAACTGAACTATATTATATATATTACACACAATAAACATTCAATCTGCTGTTTTATTTCTTTTTCATATCTAAAAACAGAGTATCATACGCGACACAGCTTAGCGTTATACAACCATGTGAGGCTGTGACATCACAAACTATAAAGGGAGGTATTTCTTCTAAAATGGTGGCATCAACTTACCGGCATAATTGCTTGTGCGGGTTAGTTGAGACAGCATATCTCCGATCATTGCAGAGATATGCGCTGAGACTTTACACACAAACAGAGAACAGCTTGCTTGATACACATTCCTTTTCGTCATCTGGTAGTTTTCTTCCCCTTTAAAATATGAAAACAAGTGCACCGCTGGGCGGAGGTAACGCCCCCGACTGTACAATCAGTGAGGATTTTTCTTATTTTTGTACAAATACTTATTAAATGGCACTTTGTAAAGTTATGTTATTCATGAGTATTTAGTACGATAGAGGATGGCTTGTTAAAATATGACAACACTTACAGAGACCTCACACGCACGCAATATTAATGATGAAAACCTGAATTTTCTAAGTCCAAAAAGGGGCGTAACTCTGGAAAAAATGGGCGGACGAAACCACGGCTATGGGGAAATCTTGCCACCCCCGGCTGGTCTATTGGCATACCAAAGATCAACTGAATTGAATTAGCGAAACCAAAGTTATGAGTTGAAACGTTCGTACGGACGGAATTTTATAAGACCAAAAAGGGGCGTAACTCTGGAAAAAATGGGCGGACGAAACCGCAGTTATGTGGAAATCTTGTCCCCCCCCCCCCCCCCCCGGCTGGTCTATTAGCATACCAAAGATCAACTGAATTGAGTTAGCGAAACCAAAGTTATGAGTTGAAACGGACGGAATTTTCTAAGTCCAAAAAGGGCGTAACTCTGGAAAAAATGGGCGGACGAAACCGCAGTTATGGGGAAATCTCCCCCCGGCTGGTCTATTAGCATACCAAAGATCAACTGAATTGAGTTAGCGAAACCAGAGTTATGAGTTGAAACGTTCGTACGGACGGAATTTTCTAAGTCCAAAAAGGGGCGTAACTCTGGAAAAAATGGGCGGACGAAACCGCAGTTATGGGGAAATCTTGTCCCCCGGCTGGTCTATTAGCATACCAAAGATCAACTGAATTGAGTTAGCGAAACCAAAGTTATGAGTTGAAACGTTCGTACGGACGGAATTTTCTAAGTCCAAAAAGGGCGTAACTCTGGAAAAAATGGGCGGACGAAACCGCAGTTATGGGGAAATCTTGTCCCCCCGACTGGTCTATTAGCATACCAAAGATCAACTGAATTGAGTTAGCGAAACCAAAGTTATGAGTTGATACGTTCGTGCGGACGGACGGACGGACGGAGGGCTCCACTATATACCCCCAAATCTCCATCGGAGATCGGGGGCATAATAATCCTCTGTAACTTTTTGCAGGTTGACTGTTTATGCGATGTCGAGGACACGATGAGAGTAATGTGCCGGATGGGATCCAGCAAAACCCCACATAATGGCAAATTCATAAACCTTTGCAATATTGTCAAAAAGGGAACTGAAATACTCGAGATCTTCCTAACAAGATCCAAATTAGATGAAGAATGTCGGGAACTAATAAATTTCAGAAGGTGTTTTAGTAGCGCCAGTTATTTTAAGCAACTAACTGGTGCTGCTCAAACTGAAATGAACAAGAAAAGGGATCTTGTGAATAGATTGTCAGGTATACTAGTCAAGCATAGGAAGCATTCTCTCTGTCTGTCTGTGATATTGATGAAAATTGTGATAAATTAGACTTTCCGCTTTGTTGTATAAATGAAAGTGTCATTGCCACTGTAGCTCAACTTGGAGAGGAGATCATTTCATGTGTTACAGTTGATTAGTGATTAGGATAGCCGGAAGTTGGAATATCTGCCAGCAGCCATGTTTTTCATCGAAAATCTATAAAATTGAATAGTCTCAATCTAGCGGTGATCCAAACATGGCTGTAAATTAAAAAAATATAATTAATAAATGTTGGCTGCAGTTATGTGTGCCATGAATACAAAATTGAAATCGAAGATGGCTGTGGTTGGGTAAATATATAGTAGAGGACAACCATTACTTACATGTCTACATCGTCTAGGTATCAAACAGCAAATATGTACAATTAAAGTCTATAAACACCAAACAATTCTAACTAAGGCCAGATAAACAACATAGTTTGTTTCTCAGGGATATATTTTACTATGGGGGCACGAGACACATATTGGTCGACGATCTTAAAACTGTACAACAAAATAGCAAACTACTTGGTGTCAGAAGAAACCAATCCTGAAGATTCAGAAAACGGAATACTTTTAACGTGCCAACATAAAAAACTCTCAAATTCTCTGGAGTTATGTTCAAACTTGGAACTGACGATGCCAAATTGACACTCAAAAATTATAATTGTATACCAAATCACAGTCTGGAGTAAACTACATTACCACGTATAAAAAATAGTGGGTCTCACGACCTTTCGTTCAGTTTTCATTTCCCAAATCCGGGATTACCGCCAATCAAATCTTAGCTCCAAGAAATGTGTGCCCCAATAAAAATCTAGTAACATGTCATGTGCTCTTGGTGTAGAAATTCAGAAGGTGTGGCTAAAGGTTGTTAAAAATAGTATCCATGACGTCATGTTATACCGGAAGAGAAATTCACAAATCGACAAATAAAGTAGATTGTTGACGAGCGGTCGAAAGTTTAAAATCAAGAATCACCGGAATGTGGATTGCAGGCAACTGTAATTTTGGTACAACTGGTACAATCTTTGGAGCTAATAATACAGCTGTGTAAAGTCGGATGTGTTTCGGTGGTGTTGGATGTAGAATTGTGTTGCTCTTCGCTCGTTTTGGCTGCGGTGGTGCTACTGTTGGTACTGGGGAACTGATAGATCATTCTGTTATGTCAAGGTACTTTTTTTTAGTTCTGTAGTTGTTTTATCAGATAGTCCCGACATTCATGTATTTTTTATTCGCGGCCGTTGATTTGTGTTATTTTTTGACAACATGGGCGACAAATCACCTGGCCAATCTAAAAATAATTCGTTCTGAGATCTTCTGAGTCTAAGAAATCCACATAAATTGACATTTTTTATAATTTCAAGTAGATCTGTCTTAATTATTGTACATTTTATTTTGGATCCCGGAAGCTGTTTCCATTTATTGTCAGTAAAATAACCGCCAAACGAAAGTCACAAGCCCTACAACTATTAATTCCGAGAATCGGCTTCACATGGTTGAAGCGGCCATGACGGCACTGGCACGTGACCATGTTTACACCTGTCAATCACAACTAATTTCAGATTTATATTTTGCGCGGTGTGACGTAATTTGGGGGAAGCCCACAACCGTTCAGAAATGAAAAGTTGATGGGAATGCAATAGACTCAGTATCATTATGAATCTGAGTGTATGTTTACATAGACTGACAAAATCGGCACTCAAAAATTATAATTGTATATAGTTTAAGTTTTAACTTTTAATTATTAAGCATACAGAACTACAGTACCGGTACCTTTATTTGGGTCACGAGTGTACTAGCAGTCTCATGTCGATGTTGTCATCATGGTATATTACCTATGCAGCTATGTGACCTGTGCATAAATAGTCGCTATTTTTTTCCCCTGGAAATTCCCATAATTTATTTAATATTAAAGTAGGAATTTGTTTCACAACGTTTACAAAGGACGCGACATGTATCGGTTGACGATATCCATCGGGAGATTAAATTTTGGCGATACTGATATCTTGCCAATAATTTATATGTAAATACCTGTCTCCTCACAAAAATACTTTCAAATATATATATTTGAAATAATATATCCCTGAGAAAGAACTATTAAATTTATATGGCCTAAGACAACAGTCTTTGAAGCATACTATTTGAGCTACTAATTTCACTGGGAATTTTCCAACAATCTCAGCACAACTAGGTGTATAAACTTGCTGAGTAGGCTCAAAATTTCCCTTCTAAATCTATGTTTAAAGACCCTTTTAATTTTCAAGTTGCTGATCATTGTTTTATTGTGCCTTGGTATGGTAAATGATTTTAATAACAATCTATGCGATAAATAATTAACTGTAGTTAAGCTTTTTGGTGCCATTTTTAATGAACACCTGATAAATTCAGAGAACTGACTGAAACTATCCAACAAATCGCATTCGAGAAAAACGAAAGACCATCCGATCATGATATAGTCTCAAAAGTTTAACTGATAAATATGTTAACAAAAATACTGGTTTTTCTGCTGAACCCAAGCTTGTTTTCCTTTTTCTTTGAATTGAAGAAATCATTCGATAGTGTTTGACGAGTGATGATACCCACCCTGTTTGGGGGCATTTCAGGAACGATAACTCTATTCTATGCAGTACTCCCGTTGGAGTTTGACCTATCTTCTCCGCCCACGCGTCGGTCTATTTGTACCGGTTGGACATGTCCGGACATGACCCGCTGGTTATATCCAGACTTCTCCATATGAATGGTATATTATCTACATGTATATCACGTGATGATCTCGGTGGGGTAGCTTCAGTCTTGAAGGGACACTAGGCTCTTACTGGGGATGATTATTAAAGTGACACTCACTATGGATGAATGTTAAAGTAACACATGGCGCACACTGTGGGATAATGTTAAAATGACACTCGCATTGAAAACTTCCAAAAAGATCAAAAAGTTCAAAAAGTTCAAAATGTTCAAAAAGTTCAAAAATTTCAAAAACTCACAAAATTTCAAAAACTTACAAAATTTCAAAAAATTCAAAAACTTCACAAATTTCACAAATTTCACAAATTTCAAAAAACTTCAAAAATTAAACAAAATTCAGGATTTAGTCATAAATGTGACCCGCTATATCAAATCCAGTCAGAAGTCGGGATTTTTTATCCTGTGCCAATGCATTCTCTTATATATGCGAGTCGACCAGCCGCCGCCGCCGCCTGTTGTTGTTGTTGGTGGTGGTGTTGTTGTTGTTGTTGGTGGTGGTGGTGTTGTTGTTGTTGTTGGTGTTGTTGTTGTGGCTGATGATACTGTTGTTGTTGTTGGTGTTGTTGGTGTTGTTGTTGTGGCTGATGATACTGTTGTTGTTGTTGGTGTTGTTGTTGTTGTTGGTGTTGTTGGTGTTGTTGTTGTTGTGGCTGATGATACTGTTGTTGTTGTTGTTGTTCTGAAGGCGTGTGTTTAACTTTGATATGACGCTTCAAACTATCTTGCCAAGCATAGACACTTAAGCACTCTTCACATTGATACTTCATTTTCCTATATAATCAGTGAAATCGAGCGTTCTTCTATGCACCTATATTTATATAGAACAGAAACAAGGGAAACGTGGTGGACTAGTTAACTAGTTCAGGCTGTCGTTCACAACGTCTCTTAGTGTTGTTTGTACTGTATACAAATTTATCACATTGGCTACAATACAACCTACCTATCCAAATGTCAATGCAATTATGAGTGAATTCAAAATGAGAGTATATATATATAAGCATTTGTATCGACATCTCGTGAATCTATCGAAATATCTTACTTCTCTTTCCAAATTGCGTAATAATTATGTTGAGGTTCAGTGGGTACGTCCTATATATCCAGCTGAAGGCAGAATGGACAATTGCTTCCTCTGATGTACAGTTAGTTTGAATCAGTAAACATATGCACATGATTGTGTCTGTGCAACTTGAAACAATACAATTAAAATCTGGTCGTTTTCGGCGGCGGCCGTAATGCGCATGTCAACGCCGCGCCGCCGGCGGCGGCGGTTAAGTCACAAATATGGCTTGTTTCCATTCATCGGAAAACTATGGGGGTAAGGTGGTGAGCGCCACCGAAAAAAGCAAGTGAGCGAGGGAAAAAAGAGAAAAATAACATGACAAGTGGTACATAGTACAATTTATTATATTAACTATTCACTGTCACTTTCGTCCGAATTGTCATCACTTTCGTCAGATGTGTCATTTGTTTCGTCCATGAACTTTTCTAGCAATGGTCTGTACTTTAATATATATATATATATATATATATACACACAATTGATATTAATATGTTTGCCAATAATTTACACATCCATGAATCGATCTGAAAACATTATGGTTCATTGTCAACATTTTTGACGAGTAGTTGTCAATATTTAGACATTCCTGGAAGAAATTATCCCAACTGCCTTCCCGTTCGACCCATTGGTCAGTGTATAATGTCACGATAGTGTGTGCCCGTGGCTCACAAATGACGATCGAGGTGCGGTAATATATTCATCGATATAAAGATAAGTGTATCAACATAATATTTCATTTCCAATCATGGAGTCGCATGAAGCAGTCTTGAGTGTATTTTGCCATTCTTTGTAACACCAAACGTCTTTGTATGGAACAGGTTTGAACAAGTCATCTTTATATTCGATTAATTTCTTAACAAAATATGTTTTACCACAACCACTTGGTCCCGATATGAAAATGTTACAGGGATGTTTGAACAACAATGATTCGTCCATCTTTACCCTGAGACAGATCATGTAAGACTGATTAGGATTGTTCGGAATCAACCTTTTTTATTTTTAATGAAGAATCACCATAACTCCATACTATTCCAAATGTCCATACGAGTTCATAATCTAAATCTGAAATAGGTCTAGTGTTTTTTACAATATAATCCAAAGACACTTTTTCTTCAAATAACTTTTCAACAGTGAAAATTGTACATGGTTCTCGGAGAATAATGTATCCATATATTCTCGTCACCTCTTCGAATTTCAAAGTTTTTTCATTGAGAATCCTGTCTTGATATTCAGCAAAGCGAGTAAAATTATTTCCAACTAATTCACGAATTGCGTTTATTTCGTTTTTAGGAACACCATGAAATATCCAATAATCTGAAAACATTTGATCCAATATATCCATTAAGAAATCAGTTTCAAATTCTGATCTCTCAATCAAACATCTCAGTCGACTCTGTCCCTCAGAGAAATGTCCGTTCAGCAAAGTCTCCATTATAATTCTACTTTCCCTCAAAAACCAAGCTTGCTTAAGTTCTTGTTTGATTTCTTGATCCATTTTTGACATTTCGATCAAATTATTATAAATTTTCAAAAGCATCTCTGCTGGTAACACATCAATTCCATCCATAAGGAATTGTGTAGTATTCACCCACAACAAGTCGTTTGGTGTACACAGATCGGAATGTTTTTGTTTGCTCTTCACTAATTACTTCTCGGTTCTTTGTGCGTTTAATTCTGCATGGATAGTTTATGACACGTTGAAAATTTAACCGGTCGTTAACACATTCAACCATTGAATGAAAATTTATTTACTGTTTAGTTTTATAATCCAGAGTGATGCCCTTGACCTTGCATACAAATTTCATGATTTTAGCATCTGGATGCTCATCATGAAAGATGATGTCATAACGTAATTTGTGTTTAACAAGGAGTTCGGGTCCAAAAAAAAACCGCCAAGTGCACGACATCCATGGAACAGAAAAGAGTGTTTCGTGTTATTGTATTCCTGATATGGTAGAATTAAAGAGCGTTTATCTTACTACTGACGAAAAATTTAAAATGGCTATGATTTTCAGAGCCGGTATATTATATTTCATCGTGTGTAAAACTATCGTCAACAAGAAGAACATGGAATATATAGATTTTACTTTTGTTATTGATAACCTACCAATGACGATATTTCACCTGTTTAAAGCCACATGGCGGTTTGCAAGCGCTCCAAAATACACATAATATAATTCGCTTTTTCATTTTTCTCAGTATCAAAATAGGTCGATAAATATCTGAGCTACCTTTCTACGAGTATAATGTAACCCAAAAAGAGTCATTGAAGTAATGAAAAATACAACTGTGAATTAGGTGTTTGGGTCCCAAACACAAAACAGCCATTTGTTCGACATGGAACAGAAAAGAGCGTTCCGATGTAGTCTATTCCTGATATGGTAGCAATAAAGAGCATGTGTCTGACTTATGGCGAAAAGTTGAAAACGGCTGGAAAATGGCTGTGACTTTGGAAAGTGTTTTTCAGAGCATATGAAGCCGGTATATAAATAGTTCGTTTATCTATCGACCTGTCGTATCCGTCGCTCCCAATTACGTAGAAAAAAATTGGAGGTTCGAATGAGGCATGTCCGTTTAATCCACTGTTATGAAAACAATGCTTTTACACTGTAGTAATTTGTATCAACGCACTTCGGAAAACGCAAAAGCAATTCAAATGTTTAAAGGCACTCTATTAACCATGTGCGGCAATCAAATCAAGACACAAACGTTGTTAATCAAGAATACAAGTATGATCTTCGTGATATTCCTGTAGATGATTGTGACGATACCCACCAGAGTGTCACAGAAGACACATATCTCGCCAATAAACGGAACAAGATGAAGTCAAATAACCATGGTGCTAACGACGACCATTCAAACCACAACAAACGCACTGCGCGAAATAATGACTCGTTCAAAAACACATCGTATTCCAGATTCTATCAGAAGTCAAACGACGGCCCTATTCAAACCGTGCGAGTGTTCCTAGGTAACCTCGATGTTAAAGTCGACGCCTGTGTGCTTTCAGATTATCTGGATGACTTTGAAGTGCGGCATTCAGTTGTACGAATCCTGCAAGGTGGAAAAGCTGACGGTCCTGTGTCGGCAAGAATAAATATCCACATCGAAGATGTTGATGAAGTACTTAAGAAAGGTTTCTGGCCAATTGCAGTATTATGTAGACCATGGCTCTCCAAACGTTCATTTGACGATAGGCGTTCATCCATGAACTACGGATCAAATGGCCGTACACAGCGTCGTGATCGCTAATTATTATACACGTGCATATATGTAGTGTACTCAATGCTAGTAATGTCTAGTCATAGGAAAGGTCACATATATAGGCCATACGGGGCGGCTGTCCTCTCACTGCTAAGTTTGTGTAACATAATGTTCAATATTGTTACATGGAACGCCACAGGGGCGTTGAGTAGCAGCAGCTACATGTCTGGTTTGCTGGAAAAGCAGGACGTGGATATTCTGGGTATCAGCGAACACTGGCTTCATAGCCATAATGTCCACTTCCTCGACACTCTCGACTGTAATTATCAGTGTCATGCAATATGTGATTTCTCACAACGCCTGCCCATGCAAAGGGGTCGTAATAAGGGTGGGGTAGCAATATTCTGGCATAAGAGGCTGGATAACGCAGTTTCTGTTCTTGACTTCAATGATGACAGGATATGTGGAATTCAAGTGCAATACAATGAATCCCAGTATATGTATATCCTACAGGTCTACCTGCCGTCTACAAATTACGCCGTCTCAATGTATCGTGAGTATCTCACCGAATTAGACAAGCACATTGACTACTACTCTTCGATAGGAACTGTCATTGTAATGGGTGATTTTAACGGCAACATTCAGAAATCTGACGCCAGAAATCGTACCTTTAAGAAACTACTATCACGCAGAAATCTTGTTTCTGTTAATCAAGAGGATCCGTCCGCGCGTCTAATCGCAACACATGTGCCTGCTACTGGCGGTTCTGGTACAACGATTGACCATATTTTGGTTCACAAAGCTAACTTACCATTTGTGAATAATATACAGGTGATTATTGACTCTGCTACAGATTTTTCTAATCACAGACCAGTCAAATTGCGCATTGATCTTGGATCTCGTCACACTCGCCGAAGTGATATTCGCAATAGTCCCAACTGGAAGAAATTTACTAAGTCAGATTCATCTGTGCTAGCTTATCAAAACTGTATAGATACACTTTTGCCAGATAGTTGTGCACCTGTCTCAGACAACGCAAGTCTAGACACTTATTACTCGAATGTCGTCAAAGCTATCGATTCTGCGTCTAAGAGTTTTGTTCCAACAAAATCCTCAAAACCACACGTTAAACCGTTTTGGAACGAACGTCTAAAATCTCTTCATAATGAAATGCAGAGCTTTAGACGGATATGGACCGCGGAAGGTCGCCCTAGAGGGCACACAAATTCATCTTACACGAATTATAAAGTAGCCAAATGTGCCTTCCGCAGAGAATTGCGTCAGTCGAACCTCAGATTTCTTTGTAGCCAAAATGAAATGGTCGATCATGCAGCCGAACTTAACCAGGGGCAGTTTTTCCGACTTTTTAATCAACGGAAGTCCAACTGTAGGGCACAAACTAACAACTTTTTTGAAGTCAACAATGTCACACTTAGAAACCCGGAAGAAATCACAAATGCATGGGCCGATTATTATGAAATGTTATATCACCCTCTTGAATCTACCACATTTGATGCAGCTCATTACGATTATGTCACTAATTCTGTTGATGATATTGCTTCTAACACACATGGGTGTAATGTCGGTACTGCATCTGACAAACGGCTTCTCTATCCCGTATCAGTACATGAGCTCATATCTGTCCTCAAATCAATGAACCTGGGCAAAGCCCCGGGACCAGATATGATCTGCTATGAGCATATTGTATACGGGGGAGAATCTCTACATAAATGTATATCTTATGTTCTCAGCAAAATGATAGAACTTCAACACATACCTCAGATGGCAAAAAAAGGCATGATGGTGTCTCTCTATAAGGGTGGAGATAAGCCGAAATCACATTTTGATAGCTATCGAGCAATAACCCTTCTCCCAGTCGTGTATAAGACCTTAGAAAAGGTAATCTTATGTCGCATGGAACGTAACACACCAAATCTAATCAAAGTACACCCACTTCAAAACGGGTTTCAAAAAGAGGTCAGTTGCTTGATGTCGTCATATGTGTTACACGAAAGTATAAGTTATACCAGTGAACAAAAGAACAAGCTATTTTCTTGCTTCCTAGATGTTCAAAAGGCCTTTGACACAGTTTGGATTGATGGCTTGCTTCTCAAATTACACAGCTGTGGTTTCCAAGGTAAAATTTGGCTACTTCTACGCGAATTTCTTAGCGGTATATCCTGTGTAGTCAAACATTCAGATGTCATCTCAAGGTCAATCGAAATCAAACAAGGAACAAGGCAAGGGGGAATACTGTCCCCTTTATTCTACATGTTGTACATCAACGAGTTACTATATGAAATCGAGGCGTCCAACTGTGGTCTCCGGCTTATCTCCACAAATTGTTCCTCTCCCACACAGGCGGATGACATGACGTTGCTGTCGCTATCGAACTATGGTTTACAGCGCCTATTAGATATATGCTCATCTTACAGCCAAAAGTGGAGATTCATGTATAACCCAAAGAAAACCAAAGTCATTGTATTCAACGAAAACGTACGTCCAAACGGTGCCTTAATTCGAAAATGGTATCTTGTGGATGGAATTGTATCCGAAACCGATGAAATCACACATTTGGGTATTCACATTAGTAAAGTCAATTTTGTAAAGGAATTTGTTGAAGTGGTAGTAGATAAAATCCGATCTACATACTTTCTTTTGAGCAACGCCGGGCTCTATGCTGGTGGTATCACACCATCAAGTTGTGCAATCATATATGAATCAATTGTGTTGCCAAAAGGCTTGTATGGGACAGAATTCCTTTGCGGTATGTCTCAAGCAAACATATCGGATCTCGAGAAAATTCACCGATTTTGTTTGAAGCGAATTCAAGCATTGCCGGTGAGAGCTAGAACTGACATCGTATCTGGTCTTATGGGCTTAGGCTCTATCTGCTCAACCATAGATGCTCGTAAACTCAGCCTCTTTGGTAGTCTTTGTCGATTATCACCTACCAAAGCGTGCAAAGAAATCTTCACCTTAAGACTACACTCGCACCTCTCTGGGGAGTACGTCAACCCAAACTCGTTCTTCTCCGATATTGAACGTATTCTCATGTCATATAACATTGTTCAATACTTGTACCAATTCTCCTATCGCGGCATGTTTCCAACAAAATCAGAATGGTCCCGTATACTCAAAACTGAAGTTAATAACAAACGTGAACTCGACTGGAAGCGCAACATTGATAATGACCCATCCCTTCTTCGTTTCGGGAAAATACACAATTGCCTGCAAATGTCCCTTTTGTGGCGATGCTGTCGTATTTACCCAGATAGAAAGGGTGCCTTTTTCACAGTTGCACAATTAGTAGCTGCCACAGCTGTACATGCATGTGAACCTACTGTATGTATGTTATGCAATATGACTCACCATGATGTAATTAAGCATGCTCTAATTTACTGTAATCACCGTACATTATGCATCCTTCGAAATGGTATGTGGTACCAGCTAATTGACAAATTTGGATTATTGTTTTACCTCTGGACAGATGAACTCGATGATGATGAACTAGTACTTCTTCATCTAACAAAATTACCTGGCGAACTTTATTCATTCATCGACGAGCCCATGTGTTTCGTTTCTTTCATGGTGCACCACACACATTTACTTTGGAAGGCATACAGTACGATGGTGTCAAATCTTTGACAGGATGTTTTACAAGGCCACGCTCCAGTTATAGCCAACAGCTAGCACTTCGGCCTTCGCCTAACACATGCACGCTTCAGCAATGATGCATGGTTTAGCGTTGAACTCTGTACAGAACTTTTATGAGGTCGAAATCACTCAACAAAATAGGTAAACCTATGCGTCGAATGGCGGGATCTCAAGCAAGCCTTTAACTATGTAAAAGAGCGTGAACTGTCACGGGGTGTTGTGTGCGTTTGCATGTGGGGAGTACGTGAGGGTGGGTGTGTGTGAGGGTGTGTGTGTGTGAGGCTGAGGGTGTGTGAGGGTGTGTGAGGGAGGGTGTGTGTGTGTGTGTGTGTGTGAGAGAGAGAGGGTGTGTGTGTGTGAGGGAGGGTGAGGATGTATGTGTGTGAGTGTGGGTGCGATGGTGTGGTGAGGGTGTGTGTGTGTGAGAGAGAGAGAGAGAGGGAGAGAGAGAGAGAGAGAGAGAGAGATAGAGATAGAGAGGGCGTGTCTGTGTGTGCGAGGGTGCGCGCATATGTGAGAGAAAGATATAGCGGAGAGAGATATGGGAGTAAGAGAGAGAGAGAGAGAGATAGAGAGGGAGAGAGAGAGAGAGAGGTGTATATGCGCATAGCGGATCCGCAGATACCTGTCTGAGTGCTGCGAATACGCTGTACGTGTGATTGGGTGTGCGATCTCGTTATCATATACATATTGTACATAACAAGTGCGATGCGTTGTCTTAATACTCTGTATTTCATATAACTGTATTATTATGCTCCGTCTTGTATGACTTGTGCTTTTCTTGTCTTTTTCTTTTGAACTGTGTATATGTTACATGTATATCTCTGTGAGCTCTTCATTAATGGAGGAAATAAAGAAATATATATATAAAGACCTACTATATTTTACCTAAGGTAGCAGTACACGATTTCACGGGTTGTAGGTCGTCTGAAAAATAGAAATATAAGTATCTGGGGGGCATAACGGCCAGTGTAGCCTGTGTTAACTGTGTCATTACTGGTTTGAAGGTTTATTTATTTTACAAAACTGGGAAAGTTCTCAAAAAAGTGCAAAATTTGGATACGCAACAGGGTTTTCGTATTCAGTGAAGGCCAACTCTGTGTTATTGATTACAGGAAAATAGCCCGATTTCTCTCCCCTGAATTCTGTCATCTGGGCTCGCAAGACTTTTTTTTCAAATTGATACGATAACTTTTTTTCTATTTCAAATATTTCTCAGTTCTAACATAGCTCTATCAGGTGGAAGAATCTTATTTACTGACATTCGCTCTATCATGGTCTGTTTTTGGGTTGAAAATGGCCAATTTGAGTAAAAAAATGGGTAAAATTGAGCGGTTCGTGTGTGCTAACCAAGGGGCATAACTCAATGACAAACTGTACGAAGAACCAAAAGTACATTTATATGATTACACCTAAAATTTCTGTCTAAATTAAAACATGCTCGATTGGATATATGCCAACGATAATGGCTTAGCATTGATTTGAAGTACAGTAACCCCTCCCAGGTTGGCAAAATTGCTGGAAATCGTGTATTGCTACCTAAGCAAGAGCCCGATTGTGTTACAGAAGACAGCACAATGCTACTGGCTAATCACACAGTGACAAATGGCATAAACGCTCTTTATTAGTTCCATATCAGGTATTCACCAACAAAGAACGCTCTTTATGTTTACCATCATAATAATATAAACAAACACAAGAAAAGTAACTTTTTACGCCTTTGTTTACATAACAATGGTCAAACATATGACCTTAACATACTGTTTATGCGATAGTTCTTATTTGTATAGGGACAAAGTCTATCTACATTTTGATGTTCTTTCTGTTTGTGGCGGTTTTTGACGGGTGGAGATATTTTCACAGGATACCCACCGCCAAGGCCAACCGTGTCTTTAAAAGTTGTCTTTTTCATTTTGATACTGAGAATTATATTATGTGTATTTTGGAGCGCTTGCAAACCGCCATGTGGCTTTAAAAAGGTGAAATATCGCCATTGGTAGGTTATCAATAACAAAAGTAAAATCTATATATTCCATGTTCTTCTTGTTGACGATAGTTTTACACACGATGAAATATAATATAATTTCATTACTTCATTTCGTCTTTTTTGGGTTACAGAATGCTCGTATAAGGTAGTTCAGATATGTATCTACCTATTTCGATACCGGGACAAATTCAACAGCGAATAATATTATGTGTATTTTGGAGTTCAAACCGCCATTGTGGCTTAAATACCTTTATTCCCAAGACATTGAGGTTGCACTCAAAAATACACTTAATAATATTTGCTTTTGAATGTTTCCCAGTATCGAATATAGCAGGTCGAAAAATACTTGAACTACCTTTCTACGAGCATTATATGTCACAGCAAGACACGTTGAACGTTGAAGTCGTACAAAAATATGACTTTGAACAGAGTGTTTAAAGGCACGTGAGGCCTTAGTTGTCGAAATATTCATATTTGTTCCAATCACCGTAAACAGAAAAACATTAAAACGCAAACAGTTTCGTTCATATATACCATGACCATCGCGTAAACAGCATGTTATCATAAAGATTTACTATATTTTACCTAAGCAAGAGCCTGATTGTGTTACAGAAGACAACACAGTGCTTCTGGCTAATCACACACAAATGGCATAAACGCTCTTTATTCGTTCCATATCAGGAATTCACCCACAAAGAACGCTCTTTATGTTTACCATCATAATATAAACAAACACCAGAAAAGTAACTTTTTATGCCTTTGTTTACATAACAATGGTCAAAAATATGACAATAACATACTGTTTATGCGATATTTCTTATTTGTATACGGACAAAGTCTGTCTAGATTTTGTTGTTCCTTCTGTTTGTGGCGGTTTTTGACGGGTGGAAATATTTTCACAGGATACCCACCGCCAAGGCCAACCGTACCTTTAATTCAAACAACAGCCATGCGAATGGCATGCACAAGAAAAGAGCGTTCAATGTTATTCTATTCCTAATATGGTAGAAATAAAGAGCGTTTATTTCACTTCCAGTGCAAGCAAATTGAAAACAGCTGCAAAATGGCTGTAGCCACGGCAAGTATTTTTCAAAGCATATGAAGCCGGTATATCAATATTTCCAGTATTTGTCAACCTACATGTATCTTATACCTCTGTCCTAATTACGGAAACAAAATTTGAAAGCTCGAATGAGCCGTGTTCGTTTAACGCTTATACATGTTTGATAATTGCAGTCATGTTCTACCTATACTATAGTGAAGTGACAAGAGGTCATGTTGTTTTCAACCTTCCATATAAATGCTCCTTGTTATTACTATTTTAAGTATATAAAAACAAAGACGCTCTTTATTTGTACATCCGCGGTATCTAGTCTGTAAATTATTTACATGTCAGGATGTGCAATTATAATACGTCTGTCGACCTATTTTTTGTCCCCCGACATCCCGTCGGAGTACTATCTACTGACGGCCCTCGTTCGTTCGTGTATTTGCGTCGTCCGGAACTTTGTCCGAGCCGGTATTCCGTCATTTTCAGTCAATTTGTTTTTAAAACTTGGCACAGATGTCAACCAGCATGGGAACATGCGTACTTGAGATTTTGGGTTCAGTCGGAGTCATTTTGGTGGAGTTATTGTCATGTTTCGACATAGAAATGTTTTATGTTTACTTGTATTTGAGAGTTATTGACCATTTCTCGACGCTTTGAAGGTAATGAATATGTATCATTTGGTGTAATCAATTCCCCCTAAGTTGTAGTGCTCATAGCCTATAGGTATCTGGACCCCATTCATTATTCAAACCTGCCACCGTCGTCGTGGGACATTTTGGTCAGCGACCTTTTATTTTTATTCAAAGAACGTGAACAAAATTACTACTTTTGTTTCGAGGACTGAACCTTGTGAACTGATTGCTTCTCCGGTAAAATAACCTTGAAAATGAACAGTTGAAATCCACTACAATCAACCACACCCATGTATTATAATTGAATTAAATTGAAGTTATGTTTACATAACAATGGTCAAACATATGACCATAACATACTGTTTATGCGATATTTCTTATTTGTATACGGACAAAGTCTATCTACATTTTGATGTTCTTTCTGTTTGTGGCGGTTTTTGACGGGTGGAGATATTTTCACAGGATACCCACCGCCAAGGCCAACCGTGTCTTTAAGTTGAAAATCTGTATTTTGTTAGAGAAGTTTCATTTCTTTGACCTTATTGCTCGAGTGTGTGTTGATCAAAGGATAGGATATTTTATTTGCAATACACATATCTATTACATAATAGTGGCGAAAATTATGTAAAATTATGTCGTATATTGTGGGGGATGGCATAGTCTGGCAAGACTGTCTTCCTGCCATCCCCAGTATGGTGAATATATAAACTAATAACAATAGTAAGATGGCTTCGGGTGAGCCGTGCACATATTGTGTATATGTAATTTATAAGTTTAGGGCTTAGTTAAAGAGTGTGTGAAATTGGATACTACCCGAGGGCTGTTCAATATCATGTGTATGGTTCAAATTCAGATGAGGTGGTAGTATTTTTGGCGGATGAGGATACAGGGACTACTGATTCGTTTGGTTGGTGTTTACATTGAAACCGTCATGTGACACTTCGGGATACGATCTGGGGGCAGTCTGGGCATCCTCGATTTTTGCATTTGATATTGTTAGAATATGCGCTTATTATTTTTTCTGTGATGTGTCAAATGACTGGCAATGCAACGTTAATGTACACATAACAAAGGTTTATGCACATGACATCATGTCATTTGAGAGTTGTCAATAATAAAATCTATTTACTTTCTCTTATTCTTCTTAATGATGGCTGTTTTACTCAATTAATGCTAAATTGTGCGTATTTCTTATTGAGCGCATCAAATACGCCGGATATGGACTTATTTGTGCAAATGAATACGCTCATATACGACTGTTTTCGTGCCCCATTTAGGCTACGTTCATATAGAGCGTAATTGAGATTCAAATAATGCCGATATATGGGCGTATTTTGTTTTTTTGGAAATACGTTCAATATGGGTGTATTTTTAAGAGAACAGGCTGGTTTTACAAACTGTTCATGATATTTAACTTTTACCCACTGCGAAGACCGTATGTCTTTTTATGTTATATATTAAGGACCGGACGCCAAATGAAGCATGCGAGTGAAATAATGTGCGTTCACTGTGTTATCCGTCATTATCAACGGCTCGGCCATTTCCGTTTCGCTGACGTTATTTCCTAGTTGAGAATGTACTTCCACTATGTTCTCCGTATTACGTGGTAGAGGGGTGATATCGCAAGAGCTATACTCTTCCTTGCCCTCCTTTATTTTATTTTTTTTAAACACCCCGGGGCCATTGCGGACCACCCATCAGATATGAACCCTTACGAGATGGTCAAAGTGCCCGTCGGGGGTCCGTCCCCGCGAGAAGCAGAAGTCTGTCAGTCAAATGTCAGACCACTCGGGCTGCGAACCCACACCGTACGTGGAAGTCCAGTCTGGTGGAGCGACCAGCATCGGGAACGTATCTCACAGTATGGGCTCGATCAAAGCGTAGCGACCATGCACGTGTTCACCGCCAGCGGGGAACATATACTACACTTGTATCTTAGCCAAAAGGCCGAGGAGCGATCTTTACCTCCTTTATTTAATTTTTTTAACCTGCCCGGGGCCATTACGGACCACTCTTATCGGCTGAGCACCCCCTGACAGAGGTGGCCCACCCTTACGAGATGGTCAAAGTGCCCGTCGGACGCCAGTCCCCGCAAGAAGCGGACAGTCAGTGAGTCGGGACCACTCTTTCTCATCAGGATGCGAGCTCATCCAGTGGAAGTCCCGTCAGGTGGGGAAAACCACCACAGGGGACGTATCACACCGCATGAGCTCGAACAAAGCATAGCGACCCTGTTAGCGCCAGCGGGGAACACATACTACACTTTTATCTTAGCCAAAAGGCCGAGAAGCGATCTTAACCTCCTTTAACGGTATAGGACTACAGTATACTCGTACATGCAGGGCGCGCATCTATAATCTCAAATCGACCCAACCCAACCCGCATGTGCCATTTGACTTATACAGCAAGATGTGCCATCCACTTTGGTGTTTTAAAAACCATCCGAAAGAGATTCGTTAATCTATATCTATATTTGCGAATGTCTGTCTGTCTGTCTGTCTGTGTTCTATAGAAATTCACAGGGGACCATCTAGATGATGCCAAAGGGGTCTACTAGGAGTAGCTTTTTACGAGAAAGATAATGGTCGGGGTTAGAATTTTCTAAAGTGACGCCGTTGTTGTCAGGGGCAGAAAAGGGGGAGGGGCAGAAAAAAAATTTGTCGCCGATTGCCACCAAACTTATATATAATCATCCCCATGATATGAAGAATCCAACGGTGTGGTTTAAATATGTCAAAAGTGGCGTCGTTTGTGTCAGGGATGAACGGAAGGGGAGAGGGGCACCAAAATTGATAAAACTAATTTTAGCGCCGATTTCCACCAAATTGATATATATTCTTCTTCCTGATACAAGGAATCTAATTGTGCGATTTAACAACGCCAAATTGTTGTTTTTGGATGAGAGATTGGGAGGGGTGGGCACTAAATTTGATAATAAGACGCCGATTGCCACCACACTTATACAAAATCATCCCCATGGTATGAGGAGTCTAATGGTGTGGCTTTTATCTGTCAAATGTGGCATCATTCGAGTCAGGGTTGCATTGAAAGGGACGGGGGCACCAAAATTGATGCACAATTTTTTTAGCGCCAATTTCCACCAAATTGATACACGTTCTTATCCATTATACGAGGAATCTAATCGTGATTTAAAGACGCCATAGTGGTGCTGTTTGGGTGAGAGATGGAGAGGGGAGGGATTGGCACCAAATTTGATAAAACAAATTGTTTAGTCGCCGATTATCACCAAACTTATAAACAATCATCTCCATGATATCAGGAGGGTAATCGTGTGGTTTAAGGATGTCACAAGTGGTGCCATTCGAGTCAGTGGTGTATAGAGATGAGACGGACACAAAAAATTATATCTATATGTTTAGTGCCGATTTCCACCAGATTGATACATATTCTTCTCCGGGATACGAGGAATCTTATCGTGTGGTTTAGATACACCAAAATGGTGCCCTATGGGTGAGAGATATGGGGACCTTAAATTTGATACGAATTTGTATACTCGCCAATTTTCACCAATTTCATATATATGCATCTCTAATCTCTAATGAGTCTTAGTGTGTGCAGCTTGAGTCCGAAATAGGGACGGGAGGGTCACCAAAACTGATACAAAATATTTTTAGTACCAATTACCATCAAATTCAGACACGTTCTTCTCAAATGATACAAGAAATAAAATCGTGCTGTCTGTCTGTCTTTTTGTCTGTCTGTGTGCGTTCTATATATATATATAACTTCACGCGGTACAATCGAGATGGCACCAAGGCGTTCTAAGAGGGGTAACTTTTTTACAAGGAAGATAATGGTGCGGGTTAAATTTTTCTAAAATGACGCTGTTGGTGGGAGGGGAAATTAAAAAAATATGGTGAAATAGTTTTGTCGCTGATTTCCACCAAACGAATACATAATCACCTTCCCAATATGGCGTTGTTCGAGTCAGCGTTGCATCAACAATTGATTTAATAAACCAAATTCCACCAAATTCATACACGTTTTTCTCTAATGATATACTATGAATTAAATCACATTTGGTGTCGTTTGCGTCACGGATGGCGAGCGTATATGCACTATCATTGATAAGATTGCTATTCGCCGATATCCACATATAAGTTATATATACAGTCACCAGGCCATCTCCATATCATTTTAAGTAGTTGGGTGTTCACATTTCATAATCCCGACATATGGTGACCCACATAAGTCACTTGAACAATTATATCTTCTTAACAGTCATATTTATATGGGAATGGCAATCAAGGCATTCACACAGTGAGCTAGCAAAAAGAGATAACTAGAAGAAGCATTAAACATATATTTATCATTTTATTGAAGAGATACATATATTCGTGCAAACTGAGAGACCTCGAACCGTCAGAGGATTGCATATATATAATAACAAAATTTAGTCTGTTCCATTCAATACAGTTTACACAATAAGTTACAATTTGTCAAGAGATATGGAAGGCCTGTTCAAAAATAGTGGTCACAGTGTGCAGTCAAATATAGTTTATTTTGATGTACAAGAAAATGCAGTTAGTAGCACAAGACTTTTCAGGATCCTACCAATACTGACATCTGACAATGGTTTTAGAACAGACTCATCGACTGACATAAACAACTCAAAATCTCGCTCTGTGCCTGGCACATGTAGCTGATATATTGGGCAGCAACATTTCGTTTAAACTAAGAATATTTAGTCAATATATAGCACCATGAACAGAGGAGCACCTGGAAATTTCTTTGAAACATCTGTATCTTCATGGAGATATGATAGCCAGGTGTCCTCGAGATCTTAGTCCAACCCACTACATTGATTGATACATCTCAATATGTAAAAACAATTATCATCTTTTATCGAACTAATGTGTTTATGATGTTCATGTATCATATTATAACGTTTAATGTATACGCAGTTGTAAATAAATAAATACTTCATTATTGGTGGAACGGATTAATCGCGATAAACAGAATGACAATTGACAAGGTGAGCCACTACTTATATTCCATGACTGTAATAATCATGTATTGTGATGCTATTTGAATATACAATTTATGAGAAAACGTATAACACTTTAAGCAAGAGCATTTTCTATTCCCAACAAATATCCACAGCATACATTAACCTGGGCAACGCCGGGTAACCCTGCTAGTTAGTTGAATATAACGTAACTGTCAATTATGGGGTGAAGGTCGCGTGTAGCTCCTGTGACATTATATACCCATCTACCGTGTTACGTAGGTGATGGCATAATTGTCCCGCCAGTCATATTTATCGAAGGAGTCAAATTGTCTGTTTGAAGGGGTCAAAAAGTTATACCATTACGTATATGAAAGTGTACTGATGTATGTCACTTCTCTTCGCCATGCCTCGCGGCAACAGAACGTTAGAAATCTCTGATGTCATGATCAGATGAATATCTTATCAAAGCAATACGATACAATATTGAAAATGTTTTATGTTATTTGTATTACGTATGAGCTATTGGTGCATGTACTACAAATTCATGTAGTGGTGACACACGATCAAACCTTTGTTCAATGCTTAACCCTGGTTAGGGGTACGTTCATACACTGGCAAGTTTGCACGGTGTGGTATGCAGGCATTTCATCGTAGAAAACGATATGATGCTAGAATGTGATCGGAAATATGCATATAAAACGCATCGGTACCACAGCTAACTACGTGAGAAGAAAAATGTCTGTAGTTCGACATGTAGCGATGCTAACGGAATTTGTATGTAAATAGCACGCAATTACCTCACAAGAATCAATCATACAGGTTTTTGAAGGTAAATGCCAGTAGCACTGTTACAAGTGGACCTACATAGATGTTACTTCTCATGTAGTTTGCTTTGGTAAAGATGCATGTTATATCCACGTTTTCGTTCTTATTCTAGCACCATGTGGTTTTCTATGAAGAAATGCATGCAAAACATACCGCGCAAACTTGCCAGCGTATGAACGTACCCTAAGTGTAGACCTACGTTTACACAGCTAGCAAAATTGCCAGGTAAACTTTCATGAAATTCTGCATATATAGATTGCTATTTATTACGTTCGAGTGATATATTCACCCTTGGCCAATTGGTCCTGCTCATGTGCTATGATGCTGGTGGGTCCTGCTGTATTGCTATGATCCTGTTAGGGCAAATTGATGCCGTTAGGAAAAAGTTCCCTTATTTCTTATAAAGTTGTCACTTTCGCGGTGTTTTGCTAATCCCCAAAAAAAGAAGCCAGTGTCTATATGAGACATTCTAGAACATATATATTTTTGAAATTTTTAACAAAGCTGCGTTGGTGTTTGCAAAACGACGCGAACAGCTATCTTGTTTATAGTCGATTTGCAACAACTAATACAACCGGTATTAAATTATTTCGCAATATATGTTTTTGAACGTTTCAAATACACATAATGGCAAGCCTTGAAATAAGGTGTCTGTCATTTGTATAGGGTGAATTTAGTGATGCTAGCCCGCTAAATTCACCCTCTGGGGACCTCATTCTGCAAATGACAGACACCCTATTTCAAGGCTTGCATAATTGTTGTTCCTGGATATGTTCAGATATTCCGAACACCGCGAAAATGGCAACTTTAGAAAATAAACGTACTTTTTCTTTAAAGCATCAGTTTGCCCTAAAAGCATCATAGCAATTCAGGACCACTTGATCAGGTGTGAAATTCTGGAATGGCAGAATATGATATGTGTATTCGATTGTTGTATTGCTTCTTGTGGCGGCGAAATGCCGCAATTTTATATTGAACGATTGATTTTTGTAATATATTTGGACTACTTTTGGACAAAAAATGTCAGAAACTGTTGTATATTAACTTATGCAATTACATAAATCGCACTGCGTGTGTAGTGAACGGAAAGGTATGTGTAATTACATAAATCTCACTGCGTGTGTAGTGAACTGTAAGGTATGTGTAATTACATAAATCTCACTGCGTGTGTAGTGAACGGTAAGGTATGTGTAATTACATAAATCTCGCTTCGTGTATAGTGAACGGTAAGGAATGTGTAATTACATAAATCGCACTGTGTGTAGTGAGCGGCAAGGAATGTGTAATTACATAAATCGCACTGCGTGTATAGTGAGAGGCAAGGAATGTGTAATTACATAAATCTCACTGCGTGTGTAGTGAGCGGCAAGGTAAGAGTAATTACATAAATCTCGCTGCGTGTATAGTGAACGGTAAGGTATGTGTAATTACATAAATCTCACTGCGTCTGTAGTGAACGGTAAGGTATGTGTAATTACATAAATCTCACTGTGTGTGTAGTGAACGGTAAGGTATGTGTAATTACATAAATCTCACTGCGTGTGTAGTGAACGGTAAGGTATGAGTAATTACATAAATCTCACTGCGTGTATAGTGAACGGTAAGGTTGTGTAATTACATAAATCTCACTGCGTGTGTAGTGAACGGTAAGGTATGTGTAATTACATAAATCTCACTGCGTGTGTAGTGAACGGTAAGGTATGTGTAATTACATAAATCTCACTGCGTGTATAGTGAACGGTAAGGTATGTGTAATTACATAAATCTCACTGCGTGTGTAGTGAACGGTAAGGTATGTGTAATTACATAAATCTCACTGCGTGTGTAGTGAACGGTAAGGAATGTGTAATTACATAAATCTCACTGCGTGTATAGTGAACGGTAAGGAATGTGTAATTACATAAATCTCGCTGCGTGTATAGTGAACGGTAAGGAATGTGTAATTACATAAATCTCACTGCGTGTGTAGTGAGCGACAAGGTAAGAGTAATTACATAAATCTCGCTGTGTGTATAGTGAACGGTAAGGTATGTGTAATTACATAAATCTCACTGCGTCTGTAGTGAACGGTAAGGTATGTGTAATTACATAAATCTCACTGCGTGTGTAGTGAACGGTAAGGTATGTGTAATTACATAAATCTCACCGTGTGTAGTGAACGGTAAGGTATGTGTAATTACATAAATCTCACTGCGTGTATAGTGAACGGTAAGGTATGTGTAATTACATAAATCTCACTGCGTGTGTAGTGAACGGTAAGGTATGTGTAATTACATAAATCTCACTGCGTGTGTAATGAACGGTAAGCTATGCGTGTGAAAATACATTTTTAGTGTGAATTCTGTTGCATTCTGGGATCCATAACGGGGGGGGATCTTTCTATGATTTCAGCTGTTTTCTATTTCTCTATGGGCATCTCCCGAGACACATACGTTTCAAATGGTGATGAATTGTTGTATTTTAATCATATTTAATGGCAGAGATTGTTATTAAAACCGTATATCAAGGCACTATCACAAAAAAACAAGATCGGTGAGATTTTGGCGTTCAAATTTCACAATCTCGAACAATGGTGATCAAGGTCACTAGAACACTTCTCAATCGTAATATTTATATGGGAATGGGAATAAATGTGACGCAGCAAAACATGATACAGAGCTCGTTGCGTCATTTATATTTTGGTTGACTTTATATATATTATGTGAAGAAAACGATGAATACTCACTTCGATATGAGTCATCTTGCCGCCATTAATTTCCAACAAAATTTGACGTAGGTACGCGGCCAGGTGTCGTTGGACAAGACTTTGTGTCGAGTAAGCAAATGTGGTAATAAAGTTTAATAAATTATATACATCCAATTATATACATGCATGCAATGAGGTATACAAGATGATACATGAAAATAAATCATTATATATACATGCACCAAACAACATAATTATGAAAGACTGTGGATAATGGAAGAACAATTTGACATGTATGAATTCTAAGTGAATTGGAGTTATTCATATAGTTATCGGTCCCTTAACCCTTTCTATACTAAATACTCATTGACGAGTAGTTATCCCTTAGGAAATGTTCAGATAATAAGTTCAGCAAACACCCATATATATATAGGTTGAACTTATTGTCTAAACATGTCCCATCAATGAATATGTATCCTTCTGAATTTGTATTATCTTTCCATCTATATGTCATCTGCTTATATTTCGCGAACACCCCTACAAATACAATAACGTTAATAATATACCATTCCAATGTATATACTTTTATAACTGAATGGGAGAATCCATTTAGTATAGAAAGGGTTTTTTTAAAAAGCGACGACAACCGATAACGACTTTAGAATTCCCATGTGGATGTATCCCCTATACTACATTAGTTGGTGGCGTGAATGAATATCATCTTACCAACTGGAATTCTAAATGAAAGTGCCAATGACACTGTATCTCAACTTGGAGAGGAAATAATTTGGGAAATGTTGTGCATTGCAGATAATGGGAGCATTATGAATAAGGAAAGTAAACAGGTTAAAGTAACACAACGACGGTATTGAATCGATGATGTAAAAACAATTATCACAACCATGCCTGTGAAATTTCAAAAAGACCAAACCATAAATGCGAGCTGCAAGATGTGCCGATGGATTCAAATGTGAAATCAAACATGGCTTCTGACGACCATGTTTTAACGTAATTCGGAAAAAATTGAATGCTCACATCTAGAGGTAACCCTGAATATCCATGTGCATTTTGGTGACGATCGGGTGAGGGATATATAGCCTGTATGATGTGCCAAATAATTTCGTTATGCAAGGAAATACAAGATGCTGGCGGTCATCTTTCTTTGAAAATAGTTCAAATTCAAATGCCTCCATCTGTATTGGTGATACTAAACATTTCTGTAAATGTTCAAAATGTTTCCCCCAAAAACTGAGTCGCATGGTGTACATTCAATGTGGATTCAAGATAGCTGCTGGTGGCCATGTTTTTTCGATGGCTTCCATCTAGAGGTCACCCTGAAGATCCATATGAAGTTTGGTAATGATCGGTCGAGAGATATGTCAGACTGTAGGACGTGCAGAAGGAAACTGTTGACGGGTGGACGACGGACAGCAACCCATGGCAAAGGTCAAACCCGAGGTTGTCCAGTTCAGCTAATGATGTGTCACTAAGTGTACAGGGCCATCAGGCTTATTACTAAAATATAATATACATGCATACCATGCATCCAGCTCAAATCGTGGGATTTCTAATAACACCGAACATGGTTAAAATTGGCGATAAGAGCGATTCAAAATAAAAATTACAGGATATTCTGAAGCTTATCGTACATCAAACCTGTTATCATAGAATACAAACTCAATATGAGTCTATTTGGAGGGGCGAAATAGGTTCAATGTGAACCTATTTAAAAATGAAATAAATCCAATATGGACCTTTTTGATAAATATGATCTACATATCATAGCGAGAGCTTTCCGATGAATGGCAACAAGCCATATTTCCGACTAAATCCTGAAAATTACCCATAATTCTTCTGTAGTTAAGTGGTCAATTACTTTGGGCATTACTGTATACACAGCTATACATGCCTATTTACCGCGGTAATGTGTTTTCAATGTGGCCAAAAGCCATTCAACGGAATAACGATTATAATCATAAGTTCACTTTGGGCTTGTTTCAGACCCAAATAAGTCCAATATGAACCAATGTGAATATTTAGGTTCAATATGAACCTATTTGCACGAAAATGTGTTGCGTACATGTACAGTAATGCCCTAATTAATCGACTCCATAACCACAGCAGAATTATGGGTGGTGAGAGCTTTCCGATGAATGGCAACAAGCCATATTTCCCGACTAAATCCTGAAAAATTACCCATAATTCTGCTATGGTTATGGAGTCGATTAATTAGGGCATGACTGTAGTTGACATAAGCATTTGCTATAAGCATTTGCGGTCTGTGTCTGATATTAAATATGGCACTTTAAATGTCACCCTTAGTTTCTGAGTTGCATGGGACTTCAGTTCTCATTAAATTTGAATTGTGCACCATGTCCAAGTGTGACGCCACCTTCCATCTAAAACTCTAGAGACGTTAGCTTTAATAGATTGTCATTGGATTTTTATCTTTTTTAAATCGTATGGTAGTTTCTCGTAAATGGAATTCCCCTGACCAGGAAGCTCGCATGTATTTGAGTGTTATTGCTGTAAAATGAAAAACAGTATTATGCTCACGGATGAAATTCCAACATCATGGCGTGAATAGAAATTTCGGGACACTATGATTTGACGTTTCAATGTTGGCAATTTAACACTGAAAATATGCTAGGATATCAAAATATTAGGGTGAAGTTCAGTGAACAAAGAATTTTCGTTGCAGCAAGCGACCGACTCGATCGCTGATTGGCAGAAAATATCTGATAATAAATATTTGATCAGCAGCTGTGAGAAGGTCCATTATTCACACTGAGCAAAATATTGTGTGTGATTACACGGAGTGTAATGGGAAATGAAGTCGTGGAACAGATGGTGCCATCATATGACAGGAGATTCTCGTGGACCCCATACTATATATGACTCGTAGTAATCGTCAGATCCAGGGTTTGTGATTCCTCCATCAGTATAAGTCACATGAGCGTACATGTTTGTAACAAGGTATGCACTAGAACTGTTACTCGCAATGGAGAATCTGCTGTTGTTGTTGCTGCTGTTGCTGTTACTAATACTGAAGATGTCACCAGATCCAGAACTCCTCCGTCGTTTTTCTGGAACAAAAAAAAGAGAAATATAGTAATGGCCTAAGTAATCGACTTCTTAACCACAGCAGAGCTTTCATGTTGACAGTTTGCATATATGCAGTTATATACATGTTGTCCCTGCATCGAGTTAAAATGTGGTATACACGTAGTATGCCCTAAGTAATCGACTCCTTAACCACAGCAGAATTATGGGTAACTTTTCCGGATTTAGTCGGAAATATGGCTTGTTGCCATTCATCGGAAAGCTCTGTAGCTTGATTATAATTCGAGCGTCTGTGTTTTAGAGGAATAACACACGATGGTGTAACTGGGGGTACCAGGTGGGTAATCACTTAAGTCGTTCTGAAAAGGATTCCGTGTGAAATTAGACAATTTTGTATCTGAAACTATAAGTTCGAAAGTTTTGCTTGAAAGTACAATTTAAAAAAACAATGCGAACTAATTTAGTATTTGACGAATATTATTTAACTAGTTAGCCGACAACCGTCATTTATCATGGTATGCATAACTTTTGTTGAATTCTGGCCATTCCACACACAAAATACAGTAATGATCTATATAATCAACTCCTTAACCACAGCAGAATTATGGGTAACTTTTCAGGATTTAGTCGGAAATATGGCTTGAAACGTTACCCATAATTCTGCTGTGGTTAAGGAGTCGATTACTTACGGCATTACTGTATAAAATAATGTATAGCTTTCATGTTGACAGTTTGCATATATAATAATAATAATAATAATGCATATCATTTATATAGCGCTTAATCCCTGGTGTAGCTCTAAGCGCTCACATTATTACCCCAGCTGTTTTTTATGAGTAATGCAGAGTCTTGTGCCTGCTGCCATTTTACAGGTGCTTCACAAGAGCGGCTTACGGATACCCAACAACCAGGTACCTATTTCGCGTCTAGGTACGACGAAGCGCGCACAGTACAAGTGACCTTGCCCAAGGGTCACAACCTGGCGCGAGATTTGAAACAGCTTGTGGCTATATATAGCACACACCGCTCAATTCGGCCAAGCCACTGTTATACAGCTATATATAGCACACACCGCTCAATTCGGCCAAGCCACTGTTATACAGCTATATATACATGTTGTCCCTGCAGCGATTTGATCTGGTCGAGTTGAAGAATCCAGAATCCTGGATAAAACGAGCCGCCGCAAGCGTCGAGTTTGATCCAGCGCCCTGACCTCTTCAACGAGCTCAAATCACTGCAGCGATAACAGGTCTATGATATGACGTGCATGTTGTTTTAATCTAAAACGGACAATTTATTTCATGCATTATGAAATTAAACCCCATGTAGGCCACTGGTAACAAGAATAAAAAAGGAACTAACTATTTTTGTATGATATACATGTATAGTCATGTCGGGAAATGCTCGCTTAATAATATAATGGTAATGGGGGAGGAAAACGGTAGTTACATCATGTCATATCACCGACGGACGCGAAGCGCCAAGCCATACTTCAAAGCATACGTTTGAAATCATCCCCGAGGACAAAGGAGCATAACGGCCACTCGGAGCTTGTATACCACCTATACGCGTCAGTACGCGTCGTTTAGCCTGTGAAGAAGGGGCATCTCGGTTCGTTGAATGCTCCCGATGCTACCCCCCCCCCCCCCCCACACACACACACACACCAATACTATTTCGAGTTTCAGTTGTCTTTTATTTGACTCTTTTAAGGTGTTAGATGGCGTGTGCTCCCCTCCCGACACGACTCAATACGATTTGAAAGCTAAATATATAGCAAACAGAGCTGGCGACCTCAAATACTGCATAACCATACACGGTAGAAGGTGCTTGAAATTTTAGACTTATCTTCGCTATATTGTTTTGCACCCTTCACATCATGAATGCGTCAGACCCCTCTATAATACCAAAAAGCGTTCGTATACCTCCGAAAAACTTGGCAAGTCCGCAGCTGGGCCCAGTAGTAAACATAGTAACATGTATGTAGACTTACGTGGCGGTGCGTCAAGCTGGAAGGATCTTTTCCGTTCCAGTGAATGTCCATTCTGTTCAGAATGTTTTTGCCGGTTCCGTTCCAATGAATTTCCATTCTGTTCAGAATGTTTTTGCCGGTTATTCTCCTTTTCAGAAGCTTGTTTTCTCAGTTTTGTTCTGAGTTTGACTATGCAGAATATAGCTAGCACTATAAGTACGACTCCTATCACAGCAACAACGAATGCAATCACGACAGTATGTACACTGCTGGCGTTGTTCTCCTCAACGAAGTTCCGAGGTGGTGACGCCGCTGCAAAGAAATAACGAAAACAGCTTCAAGAAACCCATTTTTTTTTTTTGGAATGAATGATACTTTAATCTTACCAATTTTTGCATGGAACATGAACAGCAGGAGCTTTCATATTTATTTATTTCCCTTAGGTACGGCTTTTTTTTCATTTTTGTTTTGTTTTGTTGTTGTTGTTGTTGTTGTTGTTGTTGTTGTTGTTGAACAATCAGCGAGGTCTACCACTCGCCCTCGCCTGTGTGCTTAAATTGGGAGAGCTCAACGCTCTCGTAGGGACATTTCTATATTTGCCTTTATAGTTTGAATTAGTAAAATAGAAGATAGATTATGAGTTGTTCATTGAGCATCAATTAATTATTGCGTGGTCCCTCCCCAACAACCCAAACAATTTGGTATACCACATGGTCAATCCAGAATTCAAAGCCTCCGAGGTTCCAATACAGAATGGTATAAGTGTATGTCTCTAGATAAAGGCTTGAATATCCTAACACACGGTATGCACAGCGTTATATATATACATGCATATGTAAGTAATGTACAAACAGAGTTAATGTGTGTACGTCAAAGGCCGAGGAATGGAAATTTGAACAAAAGGGTAAATTAACTCAGGTTATATTAAGTCTAAATATAAAGAGAGGGCGTGTCTTTATTCTGTAATATATGTGTGTGGGGCTCTCTTTCTCGACTGGAGATTAACATTAAGTAAATAATGTAATATAAACTGCAGGTGAGTATTGTTCACGTCACAAAGAGCGGTATAGTTCAGAATATCTAAGATATTGCAATGTTGCTATTCCGATCATAACATGGCCGTTTCGATAAGAAATTCTAAGTTGTGACGCATATATGAAGCAATAAAAATATATTCTGAGCCACTGCCTCCACCCAAATCTGATATATAAATAATGTTCAACATTAGAGGTCACTTGACGGCTAAATTAACTCTACACTGAGTTGCCAGACACGCCAGCCTGGGGCGACTGATAAGTTATATACACAGCAATAGCGGTATAATAATATCAACAGTGTTATTTTAAGGATACCTCCCTTTCAAGTGATGTCTTATATATATTTGCGAATGTCTCTCTGTCCGGCGTCCGCTAAAGAAATTAACGGGGACCATCTACAGGGCTCCAAATGGGTCAAAACAGGGGTTTATTTTTACCAGGAAGATATTATAATAGGGTATGTTAAATTTTTCTAAATTTAAGCTGTCGAAGTCAGGGATGGAAGATATGGGAGGGGCATAAAATTTGATGACAAGTTTTTGTCGTCGATTTGCTCCGTGTATAGTCTAGTCTATGATATATGTAGGAGGGGCACAAATATTTTTAATAAAACATTTTTATAGTCGATTTGCATGTACACGGAATCTACGGTGTAATTCAAAGTCACCAAAGTGGCACTGTCGGAGTCATGGTTGAATTCAATTATTTATTCACTCAAATCGTCAAATATGACACAATAGAGCTCGGTGGAATACAGTGCATATCATTTATGTGCAAATTACAAAAGTGGTGCGCGTTGAAAATTACACATATTATAATAATACAGTTGATTGAGAACAGCCCATGGTTGTGCAAATGTCGGATTTTAATGTATTACGTATATAGTATGCCTCAGGAGTTTTTGAATAAAATCAGGACCCGTCTAATGAAAAGAGATAAGTTTTTCAAGGTTTTATGTCGTTTACAGTTAAAAAGTTCACTTAATTTGATGGTATTTGGTCGACAATAATAATATTTGTGTATGTATTTGACTCGCAGGTCTTTTAAACACGGGCATTGCAATATTACGTGGAATTCGTCCCCTATATTAGTACCGCATAGAGTACATAGTCTATCGGAATAATCTGAAGGATGAGAGAAAAATTATATAAGACATTATATCGCATATTTCCTCTAAACTTATAAAAGCAGCTCCGTGATATAAGAAATATATGCTATAGGGATAGTTTAAATGTTCATAAAAGGTACCAGTGGGGTCAGGAATGAGATATGGATCGAGCAGGGAGGCACAACAAATCAATAAAATGTGTTCGTCCCTTCTGCTACACAAGTTAGGGATACGGACTAATCTTTTGCACTGGTAAAGAATGCAAAACTATTCAGCGAAATCCTTTATTTGTTAACCGCTAAAATAGTGTTATGTTACCTTTTTAATTTGAGCTACGCTGGGCAACCATTCATATAGTATATTCTATAAGCATTATATTGAATATAAATTTATTATGGATATAATGTGTCGCTTTAAAATCGAAAGATTAAAGCGGTGATACAATCTCCGAAAACATACATCAACCGTGTCTATTTCTGGATGTTATGTCTGTTGAACCCATTAGCCTGTAACATGACGCTAAGGAAGCTGTTAAATAACAATTCACATACATTATCCTCCTTGCAAGGTGGCATGTGCATAAATATTTCGCCTAAAATCTGGAGGATCTCGACAGTCAGAAAAGAAAAGTGACACTTAAGAGCTTGATAAAACTGATCGCACAACTATAAACGGGTGTTCAAGTACAATGAGTTATATATAAGCCTATGTTCCTTTAGAATAAATGTACAAACAAATGAAATCATTAAAGGATGCCAGGCCACACGTCCCCGAATAAGGTGGCTTTATTTGATCGATGGCTTTTTTTAGAAATGATAAACTTTATACTATTACTGTGAACAATAATAGAATCAAACTTTGCTTCCAGCTGTCTATGTTGATAAACAAAGGGTTGGGGCCTCCATGCTTATCCACGATAGGTGTTAAGCAAGGATACATATTGTCCCCAAACCTGTCCAAAATCTTTATTGATGACATTAAAAAAGAGTTTGACAATCCTTGCGATGCTGTCCATTTAGGCAATGATACACTTAATCACATTTTATTCGCTGACGACCTGGTTTTACTTTCGGACATTCCGAGTGGGCTACAGTGCTGTCTAAACAGACTAAATAGATACAATGAGACCAATAAACTCACCGTGAACACTGATAAAACTAAATGTGTGGTGTTTAGAAGTAGGAAAGCCAAAACCTCACCATACTTTCACATTGGAAATCAAAAATTGGAAAATGTCAATGAATACAATTATCTTGGAATTAAATTTAGTAATACGGGTAGATTCTCACATGCAATGGAAGAATTGAGTGCTAAAGGACTCAAAGCAATGCATTCACTATTTAACGCATGTACAAACGACGCACCGATTCCACTAGTGACGTCAATTCAAAAGAAATCTTATTGAAGATTATTATATATATTTCAGACAGAGTCTCACTGATGAATGCTCAAAAACGGGAAGTAATAAATTACGAACATACCGACTTTTCAAACTTAAGTACGAAATAGAACCTTTATCTTCTTCACACAACACCATCAATAGAAAATAGAATCGTTTTCACTAGACTGCGTATGAGTAATCATAAATTGGCTATTGAAAAGGGACGCCACACCCAACCACCGACGGCATTGGAACAAGGACTGTGTATATTTTGTTCCGATGATGCTATTGAAGATGAAAAACACTTTCTTTTGGAATGTACATGTAGTGCTTACCGCACACCGCGGCTTGGACTAATAACTCTTATGAAGACACAGTTCCCAGACTTTGACAACATGACACAAACTGACCAGCTTGTCAAAATCCTATCCAACAATATTTCAAATTCATGCACTTCAATTTGTCATATAATCCGAAAATTATTTTCCGCACGCGATGAGCATCGCCTCATAAATCAATGAATAAATGAAGACGAGACGACCCTATGCACATTCAGTTTTACTAAGGTTATATATTACCATCTATTATTATATCATTTATTATATTGTTCGATGTACAACTATATGTTATTATGTAGCATACTGTCCTTATAAGGATGTTTTGCCTATTAAACTTAACTTATCTATTTGAATAGATACCAGAACAATAATCGGCAAATTCTAAGTATAATGAAAGTGTCAATGACACTGTATCTAAACTTGGGGAGGCGTTAATAATTTTATGCTGAGCAGTCAATAAATGATAAAGAATGAAAGTCAAAAGGTTTCAGTAAGTGGATTGTATTGTGTAAATGAAATTAATTTCATTTCGAACATTTCTCCACTAAATGTGGGATTTAATCATGCAAAGAGTAAAATCCAAGATGGACGCTGGCAGCCATGATTGTTAACGAATTTCAAAAAACATCGTTGGCTCCTATCTGGACTCTAGAGGTCACCCCGAAGTTCCTTATGAAGTAGGGAGCCTCGCATACATAAGAGAATGCATTTGCCTAACAATATTTACCTTGACCTTGTAAGCTAGAGAATTATTTTATATATGCGAGGCCCCCTGTATATGTGAGACTCGCATATATAAGAGAATGAATTGGCACATGATATTTAATGCTGCACCAGCGCGGCTCCCGTCATGAAAGAATTAACTTAGTACTTTCTCAGTTTTGTCACTTCTGGCTATCAAAATATGCCAATAAATAGGCTGTGTTAAATTTCCAATTGTTGCTGATATGTACATGTAATACAAACGCTCTATTTTGTTAACACGTCACAGGGCTAGGGAGTAACACGAAACGCTTTTTGCCATTTTGGCTGATATATATGTTCGTTTCCTCCGTCCGTACTCACATATATACGTCGTAAAATGTCATGTTGTGTGCTATTAGACCGTACTGAGTACGGGCCTAATTAAGCACGCTAGCAATCGGTCGTCTCTCATAATATATGGAGCTCAGAAAATACTACATCGGAATAGAATACAAGACGGCTGTCGGCGGCCATTTTTTCACCGAAAATCGTTAAAATTCGATAGTTCGCATCTGGAGGTGATCCCAAAACATTGCCTGTATATATTCAAACATTTCTCAGATAAATGCGGGCTGCAGTGTACGTGTGCCGATTGATTCGAATTTGAAATCCAAGATGGCTGCTAGCGGCCAGGTTTTTCGACGATTTTCTGAAAACAATAGATGGCTTCCACCCCGAATATCCATACATTTGCATGGTGGTTGAGCTAATAATGAATACTTCTTCGGTCTTGTGGTACTGGTTATAAATGTCATTGTTTTGCCAATCGACCAGGTGGTTCTTGAAATACAATGCATTATGTGAGAAAGGGGGATGTATTTGTTTGAGATATAAGGTGTTTGAAGATGCACAATCCGAATTCACGCTCCTAAATTACTATTTCTTTGGCTTCGGAGGTGAAAAATATTTGATTCGAGTCGAGGAGCACACCCCTCAAAGCTCAGAGTTATCAGATATCGATTTTTGAAATCTGTTATTGTTCACCACCTGGAATATTTGGCGGCCTGGCAAATATTCTACGAAGGCCGACCCACATACAATATTATAACAAATTGCATTGAACAAAATATTGATATATAACACTTTTTTGATAATTTTTTATTAAAGATGACATGTGGTGGTTAGCATTATTGTTTGTCAATTAATCGATTCTGATAACTGAAGCGGCTTTTCAAGAAATGTTGCTATTGTTGTTGTTGTTGTTGTTGTTGTTGTTGTTCGGAACCATCGACTCGGATTGTGTATAGTAACAATCTTTGGCATCGCAAAAATATTATAATGATCTAATATTTTCCCAGCTAGTTTCAATAGTGGCCATTCGTCACAAATAAAGCGTACATTGGCAAGTCGCGGTTTGCGATGTAACCGTCCTATTGAAGTATACCTTATGTTTGGACAAAACAGAGAGTCCATTGTCATGCATCATATATCTGTGATATGTTAGGTTGGTCACCTTGTCATTAAAATTGTATTTAAAATATAGCGAGCATAACACCCCAGGGTCCAATTATATTTCAGTTATACAAAGTAAAATGACATGCTTTGATTGATAATGATGCCTCGCAAATTGCATGTTTGTTCTTGTTAGTTAGAATATCTGGGTCACATATATAAATTTACCACATGTCATCTTTTATTGCATGCATGTCTCCGTCTGTCCAAGCCGTTTGAGTACCAATTCACCGCTGCGAATTGCCTTTCATATGGCAATCGTAAAGGGACCCATGCAAGGCGCTGACAGTGATAAATGTGCAAAAAGTATATGTCTGTAAAATATTACCATTAAACAGAAAAATGAGAATTAGATAAACAGTATTCTTATATTAATTAGACAGCACCCCTTAACGAAATTTCGCGTGTTACAACCAATGTTATGTAAACAAAAACTGTTACACTGATTTGTCAACAAAGATCGCACTGCAAAGATCGCTATTCACATAGGTTCAAATATTATAGTTCAAATATTATTTTCAGAATATTTTGACGGTTTCCAATGTTTACCGTCAAGTTTCATTAAACTTTTGTGTCTTATTGGACTAATTAGACTTTGATTGGTAATGCCATTGTAACAGTAATGTTTACTTAACAAAGTATATCGATATGCAAAATCTAGTTATTGGAGAGTTATTAATAATGAAAATAAGAACAAAGTCAATCTATTTTTACACATACTTGTTAATGACAGTTGTTTTACATATCTTTATAAAACTTTGTTATTTCACATGAACCCACTACAAAGACCTTGATTCCCTTTAAATGCCCATGATTTCTCGTATATGATGGTGCACATTGAGGGGGATCTTCGTCCTCGGAATTTCCAAATGAAATTTATAAACCTACATCACACAATATACACATTGGTTTGGGGGAAGTCTAATCACAACCTCATGACTCTCGCTGTGGCCCTAAGGTTTTCAATAATAAATATCTTTCATTCATATAACCTATTAACCTTCCAGTTTTTAGTACATGTCGAACCTTAAATTTGTTCTCATAAGTTCGAAATAACGACGAAAATATGGAATATCCATGTTTTTGTTTTAGACATCGATTTATTTATAATAAATTTTAATGAAAAAAATCACTATTGTCAAAAACATTGAGTATATATTGGGATATATTTTTATGAAACTCGTTGTGAATCAAATTTATGAACCGAGTTTCATAAATTCTTATATCCCAACATAACGGGTTGAAGATCGTTGGCTGAGACGCTTCACAACGGTACCTATACGACAGTATTGCGCGCTCTGTGCTGATGACGGAAAATATTGTCCCTCAATTTGCCACTTTGTTTTGGGGTCTATTTTCGTTAGTGCAACGAAGTTGGACAAGAATTTAACTTTAATGAACAAAGGAATTATTATGCATTGTCTGGTGTTGATGTGATGCGCGGCTTTTCGAAATAGTGTTAATCCGCCTGAATCAATACAAAAATCGACGCGCGGTCATTTTTTTTTTTTTTGCGCGATGCCAAGACGCTTATTCATCTCTAGTGAGGGATAAGGAAGTACATGTATGTGTCTATACATATGAACCACTTTTCGTAACATCGCCCTAAGAAAGCCTACTTTAAAAACCCATTCTGCACACGATGAACGTAACCAAAAAAAAAACAATCAAATTAACTCGGCCATCTTCGTAAATATAATCTGTCACCACAATCAGGGGTGATAGGAAGACAGTCAGTCATGATTATGTCACCCCTAACAATATAGATGACAGTCTATTAATATTATATCTATTTGTAATTGTACTTTCCATGTGTGTATATTGTAAATAAAATTATCCTATCCTATCCTATCCTCATATTCCCTGTGACGAAGATATGACACCATCGTCGTTTATTTGAAATATAACAATGAAAGGAATATATTAATATTAATATCGATGACGCTTGTGCGTAATGCATATATTAAAGAAAGTGACTTTGGTTACACAAGTAGTTGTGTTGAATAGAGGACATCGATTTCAGCGCATGTTCACTTACCGCACTGCTGAATCACAATGAGATGCATATATCGAGGCATGTTTGAAGCGATTTAAATACCCAGTCCATATTTGGAAGAATGTGTCCAATAAAGTGTAGAGAAACTTACAAAACCAGTATATACTGCTTATTGTTATTTATATTACTCATATATGTGGTGCGCATGACTTATGGTATGGCCACATATCAGGATGCTCTCACTTTTAGTTATGGCCCAGGGGGACCACACATGCATAGGGTTGTTTTGACTGCTAAATAAAGACACAATATATATAATCAGTTCTAAAACGCCTTTCTCGTGTGTAACCCTTTCTATACTAAATTGATTCTCCTAGTAAGTTTAACAATGTAAACAGGAGTGGTCTATTATTCATTTGGATGGATGCTAAGATGATAACAGCAGACGACAGATGGGGCACTATTTATTGGGGAAATGTTCAGCTAATAAGTTCAACAAACGACCATTATTGAACTTATTATCTAACATTTCCTATGGAATAACTACTCATCAATGATGCTTTAGTATAGAAAGGTTAAATTCCCGCAGTACTATATTTTATCTGTGCGAATAATAGTACGACCCTATAAGGTTATACCAAATTACATCCAGGGAAACAAGAGTGCTGCTAACTGGTATGTTAATGGGTTACATATATTATGGAAGGTTGGACCGAATATAAAACTTACATGCGGGCAACCAAGATCAAAACCATTACTCATATAATGAATGCCAAGACAGCCATATCGCGACAAATAATGGTAATATAATCGTCGATGTTGAAATACTTGAAAGAAATGTTCCAGACTGAATGTGAACGAAAGTACGCCCCAATTCGCAATCATGGAATGACACCGTGACCAAAAACCTTAGTTATAGTTATGCCAACACAACCCGCGGGCATTTTTTTTTTTTAAATGTAAATGAGTTTATGACTTGAATCATAAACTCATTTTCATTATAATTACCATGTTGTTTGCATCGTTCATAGACAGAGCACGTGAGTATATTTTGCACTAATACATGTACATGGCTCAATTCCATTCATTTGTTGCATATATCCTGTTGAGTATAAAAGGAGATGGTTCCAAAAATGGCCGGCTTTCGTGTGAAAAAAAAACCCATCAACCCGTTGGAAATTATAACTTAATTTTCTTTACTTTTATTGCATGAAAAATTAAAAAGAAATCTCTGTTTTCAGGTACCAAGAACTTCTGTAAAATTGATTGTTGTCAAAGGTGCAGTTCATATATCCATTATATCATATCCGAAGATCATGACAGAATAATTAATTATTCTTGATTCGTGAAATTTAATAACTATTTTTTAAGGAATTGTTCAGATAATAAGTTTAACAAATGAACTATCATTTGATTTGTTAAAAGTTATAATCTGAACATTTCCTAATGGATAACTACCCGTCAATGAATTTTTAGTAAAGGCATGTTTAATAAAACACCATATACTACGTGTATCTTTTCAAAAATGAGAATAGAGTTATATTTGAGTAAGATGTGTTATTTGTTGTGCTTACAAAAGATGAAAATTTCGAATCGCCAAACGAAAAAGATGGAAAAGACATTTACCAGGTCAGAGATATCACAAAATGGAATAATTAAATCTTGATTTAGGTACACAACCTTCGTCAATCAAAGATTCAAGGTTCATCGAGATCATGTGACCATTGATCTGAATATACTACATGCACATATAATTATGGCTCATTAAAAGGGACTACTGCCGATAAATCAACATTGATTTTGATGTTGATACATATGAAGCATGTAGTAAGTCCTATGATATAAGTCAGTGAGTGGTGGGTCCTGGTAACTAATCACATGGTCCAGTTGAACCGCGGTTGACGTGTTGTACCTAAATCAAGGTATAGTACATGAGTGTACCTCAATCTCGGGATTTCTTTGACCTGCGGGTTTACATCAACAGGAAGTTGTCTTGCTTAACCCTTTCAGTGCCAGGGGCCGATCTCATCGGCCATAATTTACGGTCTGTAAAATCGGCCCTAAAAACAATTAAAAAAAAATTAATTTTTTTTAAAGATTTTTTTGGGTTGAATTTTTTTGGGGTATGCTTAAGCATGCTATAGCAAATTTAAAATCAAACTGGATAAAACCTTACGGGCATGTTATAACTCAAAACTATCACCAAGTATTCATAGTAATAATTTTGATGCCCATGAAAAAACGTAAGATTCCCTGGCACTAAACCTACAAAATAAGTCTGTTAAAGAATATAAGAAAAAAATATTAAAATTGTAAAAATTTGTCAAAATAATAACAAATGATGAAAAATTGTTAGGCCAATGCATTCTCTTATATATGCGAGGCAACCTATGGTCGACTCGCATATATAAGAGAATGCATTGGCACATGGTATATGGGTTGATACAAAAATCGGACATGGCACTAAAAGGGTTAAAACATTGTTCACAATTTATAATTAATGAATTGTATTTCAATTATCAACACAACAATCAGTTGTTTTCTTGTTGTTCCCTTCTGTTGGACAAACATTAATGTCTTTGGGGGAGGGGTTAACTCTATGAGCAGAATGTCAACGACATTGATATTGAAGGGTAGTGGCATTAATTAAGTCATTACACAATGAAAATGCCAATCAACATCAAAATAAATATATGCACTTCATAGCGAATTTGATTACTAATTACATGGCACGTTAGTTAATGGCAGTTATTGAACATGTGTTTAGTTTTTTTATGCACGAAAATGGGCTCTATCTATTCAGATGATTATAACCTACAAACAAATAATAACTTGGACTTTAGGCCTGTCTAAGATTAATGTCGATGTTTATTGTGTACTGTTATATAGTTGTCCCCCAAACTGTTAATGTATAAATGGTCACACAATCAAATCATAATTCGATGGGTTCATTTATCGATCTCAAAATGGCAGCGATCACAACACAAGTCGAACAAAAAACAATTCATTTATCGTTAACAAAATTACACTTCAAACTCAATTACAGTTGTCTGGTGCTCACTCCGGTGGTCCACTTACCTATTTTAAATAGAATAGTGTGTTAATTGATTTTTGATACTTTTATCGCTACGAAAATCACAGGTTTGTTCGGCGACAGATGTGTTAACCGGGAGTGACCAGACTTCTTTTTCGCTTAACACTGTGTCCAGTTGATTGTTCCCTGTTTGAGTGGACCACATTGCACATCAACATTTGTTTCCGTTGGGCTTGAATATTTGTGACTAGTTATTCTTCAGTATAATATATGGGGGTATCATGTTATATTATGCAATTAAAAACTAAAAGATGCATAATCCGATTAAGCGCCCCTCAATTACTACTTATTTGGATTCGGGGGTAAAAAATATTCGATTCGAGGAGTTATTCGATGTTGATTTTTGAAATCTATTATATTTCACCATCGAGAATTAATAGTGGCCCAGTAAGCAGACGCTGAGCCGACGGTCTCGGACCAAATTGCGGATGAAGATGGATAACTCTAAAATCATGAAGCTTTCTGTTAATAATAAGTCCAAATGTCGTGCAATTTTATACTATAGTTGACAGTGGTTAGCATTATTTTTTGGCAATTAATCGATTCTGATAACTGAAGCGACATTTCTAAAAAATGTAGTTGTTATAATCTGAATATACGGGGACCGTCGAATCGGATTGAGTACCTTTAACTCAACTTTATGATACAAATGAAGCCTCCACTCATAGAGCCAACGCAATAAGCTACACGTGCAATTGGTGATTGGATTGTTGTGTGAAATTAATAATTATTCTAGCAGTTCTTGGTACCAAAAGGGACAACAGATAACATAATATTGTATTAAAATCCACTGTTTTTGTCGTCTCTTAATAATTGCTCAGATCCTATATACAATAAAGATGATATGTGAAATTCAAGTTTTGCCAGATAGCCCCAGGCAAAATAAATCAAAACTACTTGCATCGCGAAGTCCACATTATCCACAATGAAATGTATGCATACATGTACGTATTCTTAATCCACAGTATACACAATGAAATGTATGCATACGTATTCTAAATCCACATTATCCACAATGAAATATATGCATACGTATTCTAAATCCACATTATCCACAATGAAATATATGCATACGTATTCTAAATCCACATTATCCACAATGAAATATATACATACGTATTCTAAATCCACATTATCCACAATGAAATATATACATACGTATTCTAAATCCACAATTAAATGTATGCATGCGTATTCTAAATCCACATTATCCATAATGATATGTATGCATACATGTACGTATTCTAAATCCACATTATCCACAATGAAATGTATTTCATACATATTCTAAATCCACATTATCCACAATGACATATATACATACGTATTCTAAATCCACATTATCCACAATGAAATGTATACATACGTATTCTAAATCCACATTATCAACAATGAAATATATGCACACATGTGCGTATTCTAAATCCACATTATCCACAATGAAATGTATGCATACGTATTCTAAATACACATTATCCACAATGAAATGTATGCATGCGTATTCTAAATCCACATTATCCACAATGAAATATATGCATGCCTATTCAAAATCCACAATATCCACACTGAAATGTATGCATATGTATTCTAAATCCACATTATCCACAATGAAATGTATGCATACATGTACGTATTCTAAATCCACATTATCCACAATGAAATATATGCATACGTATTCTAAATCCACATTATCCACAACGAAATATATGCATACGTATTCTAAATCCATATTATCCACAATGAAATATATGCACACATGTACGTATTCTAAATGCACATTATCCACAATGAAATATATGCACACATATACGTATTCTAAATCCGCATTATCCACAATGAAATGTATGCATACGTATTCTAAATCCACATTATCCACAATGAAATATATGCATAGTTTGCATACGTATTCTAAATCCACATTATCCACAATGAAATATATGCATACGTATTCTAAATCCATATTATCCACAATGAAATATATGCATACGTATTCTAAATCCACATTATCCACAATGAAATGTATGCATATACGTATTCTAAGTCCACATTATCCACAATGAAATGTATGCATGCGTATTCTAAATCCACATTATCCACAATGAAATATATGCATACGTATTCTAAATCCACATTATCCACAATGAAATATATGCATACGTATTATAAATCCACATTATCCACAATGAAATGTATGCATGCGTATTCTAAATCCACATTATCCATAATGAAATGTATGCATACGTATTCTAAATACACATTATTCACAATGAAATATGTACACACATGTACGTATTCTAAATCCACATTATCCACAATGAAATGTATGCATATACGTATACTAAATCCACATTATCCACAAGGTAATATATGCATACGTATTCTAAATCCACATTATCCACAATGAAATATATGCTATAGGTATTCTAAATCCAGAAATGGATTCCGTTTTAATTTACTCCTATAAATCGTTAAACAAAAACAGAAACGAGAAATCTGACTCGCTTGCTGGTTAGTCAACCGCATTTACGTGGAAACGGTTTCATTTTGATAATGGTTAAAGGGGTACTGTACCCAAGATGTTGTTGTTGGTTTCTATAATCCCCGAGTCGGAGAATAAGGTAACAACTTTTCCATTTTTTGAAAGTCTGTCGAGTACGAAGTATTGTTACGGATGGCAAATTTACCGGAATGCAAAAATACAAATTGTCGTTGTCGAGTAATTTTTGTACAGTTTTCAACCAAATGAATCAAATAAACATTATATTATATGCTTAGTAGTCCCATATACTCATTTAAGTTAGTGTATGGTCACTAGTCAATGAGTGGCTTGGGTTTTCTCCCCGTATAAGCATAATGTTTCAAACGATCGTGTGTGCAATTGTTTTATTAATCCAGTATCCCTCAATTATAATTTGATTACGTTTTGTACACGGAAATTCCAATTTTAAGAGACGCCATTTTATGGCTGGAGCCATAAAATCAATTTATATTAAATTATTAACTTTTAAATTATTAAATTTTAAGATAGCCTATTAACCTGAGCGTTTACAGAATACATCTTCGACTCAAATTACTTATATTTCTATATAGTATCGATAATAGATCGTTGTTATCACCGGGAATTTATTGAAAATGGCGTACAGTACCCCTTTAAGTAAAGTGATCGGCGCTCTTCCAGAGTAGAATAGCCATGTTTTTTTTTATTAATACATTTACAATTAGTTGGTATTACTGCCATTATTAACCCTGTCTCAATAGTGGCCAATTCATTATCTTGCATCATTCCGACGAATTTTGTGCTATATATACTTCCACTTACCCATGATTCCTTACAGACGTACGTTGTTAGTGCAGTATATACGTACGATATATTCAGATATCCCCACTTTAAATGACACCCATGAACTCATCACAGTACTCTCCCGGAGGCATGACCTTACCAGTCATCCCCATACATTGGCGTAATAACACTTACATCATTGACCGGATATGCATTGCTCTAAGGCCTTTCTGGCATTTATTTGTAATTTGTATATATGTGACCCGCCATATCAAATCCAGTCGTAAGTCGGGATTTTTTTAACCTGTGCCAATGCATTCTCTTATATATGCGAGTCGACCATAGGTCGCCTCGCATATATAAGAGAATGCATTGGCCTAACAATTTTTTTAAATAAATGTTTCTTACATTTTTTAGGACATAAAATAAAAAACATCCATTACAATGCAGGGAACCCCACACATATATAGAACCATATAGAAGAGTGTCGTCTGCTCATGTTTGTGTGGGGGCTCTGTAAAATTATAAAATTGTTAAAGAATACAAGAAAGAATTATTAAAATTGTAAAATATTGTGTGGTCGACTCGCATATATAAGAGAATGCATTGGCACAGGGTAAAAAAAATCCCGACTTACGACTGGATTTGATATGGCGGGTCACATATTAGTCCAAGTCTTCTCGTACTAAAACCGGCTAAGATATTGGGATGGAGGTGCCGGTCTTTAAAAACAGCAAATCGCCATCCCAATATCTTAGCTGGTTTTAGTACAAGAAGACTTGGACTAGTCACATATATGCTCTTCATTATGCGGAGGAATAAAGATAGATATATCAACATTTGTTTTCATTGGGCTGGAATATTTGTAACTGCTTATTCTTCAGTATAATATATGGGGGTATGATATTATAATATGCAATTAAAAACTTAACTCAACGTTATTATACAAATGAAGCCACCTCCCATATAGAGCCAAGACAATAAGCTATGCATTTGGTGATTGGATTGTTGTGTGAAATTATTAATTATTCTACCAGAAACTGTTCTTGGTACCGAAAGGGAGAACAAAAATTAAATAGTGTGTTCAACCTCGATCTCAAATATATTAAAATCCCTTTTTTATCGTCTCTTAATTTATCAGATGTTATCTATACATGTCTATAAAAAAGAATAGGATCTGTCTGTTCGAATTTTTATCCCAGACCCTTGGACCGATTTCAACCGAATTTGGTGCGGTGGCTCGGGGTATAACGGCGGGTGTTATAACGGCGTTATTTTTTCAAAATGTTTATTAAAAGAATTTTTTTTTTTTAATTCGCTAAATTGAGCAAGGTCAATCTAAACAAAAATTTAAATAATTGTTTTCTCCAAAATGTTTAAACTATCATAATCAAAATGTGCGCGAAGTGCCACATCCCCCCCCCCCTCCGATGCCGAATAAGGGCGCCCTTCGGGGCGTGTTTCAGCAATAAAGATGATGATGATAAGTGAAATTCAATAGTTTAGCCAGATAGATCATAGAAATTCTTTATGCAAAACGTGCGTCTTCATCACAGGTTCTCGGTCCTATTTTACACCAAATAATTCAGAAGTAAATGTTCCCCTTAGCAAGTAAAAGAAAACGAAAAATACTTGCATCGCGAAATCCTCATTATCCACATTGAAATAAATATATGCATATGTATTCTAAATCCAGAAATGGATTCCGTTTTAATTTACTCGTCAAATCGTTAAACAAAAACAAAAACGAGATTAGAGTGATTGTTCCTATAGCTCAAGGCGACCTGACTCATTCAATGTTTACAAAATAAATTCTTTTGAAACGGTCCACAGATGAATAAAGAAAGTCGGTCGATCACTTCTGACAGTATACACCTTTTAATTACATACAGCATTAACTGTGGAAAAGCATGGATGTCGTGACTGTGACTAATCACTTTGACATTCGTTTGGTCAGGCCTCGTGTGGACGGTGGTTATATTTTTACACGTGCATGCATTTAACGTTAAATGTATTTTGGTTCGTAAAACGATGGACATGCATGTAGGTAATAGATGTGTGAAGGTGCTGGCTTGGTATAATACAGTGTTCATTGAGTCAAAGTATGTGAATTCCTCAAATTGTTATATACGAATGTGGACACAATGCATTCTGTTTCCCCTCGCTCGAGCTCAAAAGTCAACAAATAGCCACAGGTATATTAATCTGTAAATGGGTCAGTCACTCAATACTATACTCGAAATCACAGGCCCCTGGACAAATACCAGATATACCAATATATACTACTAGCTGGGGACTCCCTTCGGAAGCCTTTATTCAGCGTCGGAGGGGTTTGCGCCTGATTTGTGTGTTAGGTGCCTGCAGCCCCCTGTGTGCGCTTCGCGCACATTTGGACCTAAATAATCACATACATATATGTTCATATTCGACTTATTTGATTCTGAAATAAGCCAAGCCCATAGTGAACGTATACCCGTCATTATGTTGGATGGCGCGGGCCACAGTGAAAACACATATATAAAGAGCGTACATCTAGTCTGCAAATAGGTTCATATTGAACCTAAATATTCACATTTATTTTATTCTGAGATAGGTCCACAGTGAGCTTATTTTAATTTGTGTGCTTTTTTATTTATTTAATTAAATTTGTTTAAATAAAAAATTTGAAAAACTAATAACGCCGTTATAAGCCATGCAGTGTACTCCGATTTACCACACCAAATTTGGTTGAAATTGGACGAAGAGTCTGGGATAAAAATCCGAACAGACGGACGGATAGACTGATTCTACTCTTCTATATATATATATATATATATTCTCGAGATGAACGTTATTTAGAATCTATGAGGAATATGATACTGTAGATGGTGCCATTCAATTTGGACTCCATCCTTTTCACTGGTATCCATCTACAGTATCATATTCCTCATAGATTCTAAATTACGTTCATCTCGAGAATTCGTTTCGATTGACCCCGTCAAGTTATATATCAAACGAAAGGAAATTTTAATGCCGTACATGTACCGGTATAACAAAAAGTGGGGCATATCTTGTTGACATTTTTGAGAATTATTAAGGATATTAGGCGGACAGGCCGGGAAAACTCCCAAATCTCAGTAGATTTGCATGATTAATCGACTTCCCTTCGTTTGAAGCTATCGAATTATACATCAAAACAACAGAAAACAAAGGAAACTAGAATGCACTCAGAGAGATGCCAACGCGCGCAAAAATGTAATAAAAAATAATTAAAAAAATAATTTCACTGTATTTTACTTAATTTATTTAATTTAATTTAATGTTAGCAAAAAAAGACAATTACCATTTCTCATTTCATCACAGATAAAAGGCAAATTACTATATTAATCATTTAAGTAATTAAAACCAATTACATGTTGCCGAAAGGATGAGACTTTAATATCGATTACATTTTTTTCAGCGGCATATTTTCATTTTCATTTTCCGATAGTCAAAGTTGACCAAAGGAGCAATTATAAGAAATAATTAATACTATTACACATGTGCATAAATAATTAATTGTTTATCGTATTCAAAGTGACTTATAGGCCCTATGGGCCGGATGTTATATTTATATACATAATGTCACTATAATAAATAAATAAATAAATAAATAAACTATTTGTGTAAATATTGATAGCAGCCAATATGCAACAATAAATATCAATAATTAATCAATAATTAATCAATAACGATCATTTTATGTAATAATAAACTCTTCAAACGGTGTTTTTGTCAACAAATGCGTTTTGTTTTGTGTTACGTCATTCGTCGTATTTGACCCGGAACTCGGCTGAAGGTTAGGCTATTCAGCCTATTGCGTCGAATTACGAAATCGCGTTTTGAATGTCTCTCTTTTCCCGCACGATAATAAGAGGTCTTCGCACGAACCAAAAATGATAAAACTTCCCAATTATAAGTAAAAATATCCAAATGAAGGAGTCTATGTAGGTCCCGAAGGAGTCTATAGACTCTTTGATGTAGAGTTCTGATGGAGAAAATGTAGGTCGATCTATTTTTGTCATAACTCTGACGTATTTTGACCTGGGAGAAAAGATCGAAATCGAGGCTTACTACGAGCATGCCAGTTTTAAATATAGAGACATGGAATCCTGACAAATGGCGATATCGGCGACAAACAAATAATCGAAAACAACACATAAAATAAACATAGCAAAAACGCGGCACAGTAAAAATGTCAGAACGCCACGAGGTTTTACGTCGCTTTTGGTGACGTCATGGAGTGTGACACCAACCTACGAATCTGTCTGATCGCCATACTGTTGCGCGAGCGCACGTAATTATATGAGCCGTAAGACACGTTGAGATAAACGATTTTGAGAATATATGAGGAATATGATAGATGGGGTGTTTTTCCCAAAATATATTGGTATATGGTATTTTTCCCCATGGTATGTGTCCGAAATCATATGCGGGAGAGGTTTGATCTGAACCATGTGCACAAAACATTTAAAAGACAATATATTGTAAAATACTTTAATAATGACCCGTTTGGTTGTTGCAAACTGGCCATTGTCAAGGTAGCTATTCCTGTTGTTTTGCAAACACCATGCAAAGCTGTCATGATTCAACTATTTAGAATATATGATCATGAATGTTTCACACAAACACTGGTCAATTCTCAAATTACTCGGATTAGCCAATCACTGTGAAATTAACAACATTGTGGAAAAAATAACGGCAATTGTTCTTAACGCCATCACATTGCCCCACAAACACCATAGCAAGTCAACAGCACCCATCAAAATCATAGCAAGTCAACAGCACCCATCAACATCACAGCAAACAGCCGGACCACCAAACCAGGAATGGTATTATCTCACGCAGAAGGGGTCCTATTTATTTCTATAAGTCTTTCTGTGGCACATAAAGTCCATGTATGGCACTAGGTTTGACCCAAGCAACGGATGGAGATATGACAAAAGCGGAGATTACCAGGTATAATGAGGTATATAATCTATAATGTGGGGCTTCAATTAAACACAGACATGACAATTGGAACTTATTCCCTATTCCTTATTCCTTATTTTCAAAAATGTCGCTTTCGACCGATTTGACGGCATGGGTGGGTGGCCCGCCCCAAATACCACCTAGAAACACCCCGACCCCCACCATCACCCCGGGGTGCCACCCCGAGGGGGTGAAAATGGGGTATGGACCATTTTCTAGAACGGTAAGGATTTCGCCCGATTTGACGGCATGGGTGGGTGGCCCGCCCCAAATACCACCTATAAATACCCCGACCCCCCCACCCATCATCCCCGGGTGGTGCCACCCCGAGGAGGTGAAAATGGGGTATGGACCATTTTCGAGTACGGTAAGGATTTCGACCGATGGTGATGGGTGGGGGTCGGGTGTTTCTAGGTGGTATTTGGGGCGGGCCGCCCACCCATGGCATGCCGTCAAATCGGTCGAAATCCTTACCGTTCTCGAAAATGGTCCATACCCCATTTTCACCCCCTCAGCGTGGCACCCCCGGGGTGATGGGTGGGGGTCGGGTGTTTCTATGTGGTATTTGGGACGGGCCACCCACCCATGCCGTCAAATCGGTCGAAAGCGACATTTTTGAAAATAAGGAATAGGGAATAAGTTCCAATTGTCATGTCTGTCAATTAAACCACCACAGCGCTTAAAATTCACCACGTACAGTGTACGAAGATGAAAAGAGTGGTTTTAATTAATAAGGGGTGGTGGTGCTTGAAGTGGTGCATGATGATGATGATGATGATTATGGTGATGCTTATGGTGATGATGATGATGATGATGATGATGATGATGACGACGACGATGATGATGGTGGTGGTGATGATGATGATGGTGATGGTGGTGGTGATGATGATGGTGATGATGATAATGATGACGATGACATTGGTGGTGGTGCTGATGGTGACGACGACGATTATGGTGATGGTGATTCTGATGAACATGATGATGATGACGATTATTACTCACTGGATCCACCATCTCGTATAGCTGCCCTCAGGTCATCCATCCGTCCACTGCCAAGTTCCCAACTTGTGAGAAACCTAATTTGAATGTTAAAACGGCTCCAAGAAGACTATCGCCACAAAGAGACTAGGTATTATAGTCCCAGTGAACATAGTTCCAAAAACACTATGAAAATTACCGGTGTGTCTTCAAGACCTACAGGCGGGTACCGTGATGTCCGTGTCATTCATTAACAGGTGAGTGAACAGAACACAATACAAAAACGTTTTAATCCTGGCCAGAAAATAAAACAAATCAGGCGCAAACCCTTTCAATATAGAACATGACTCTCTCGCGTGCATCAAGAAATATAAGACATCACATTGCTTTCATATGCAGTTGCATGTAGATGACACTCGAAAGATTCACCGAATGACGTCCACCTGTCCTGTGTGTACAATGTAAGTGTTTGCGTATAATTATACAAAGCGGATTGTCATATGAGGCAAGCACGGAAGACAGGCATCTGAATAGCACACTAAAATAAAACCAACTGGTGCAGGTATACTATGACACATTCAGTGTGCACTCGACCGTTTCGCCTTCCCTTTTGTTACCTGAGTGATCACGGTTGTATATCGCTTACCTGTCGAGCCTGTGTGTAATTGCCAATATAACTTATTTTATGCGCGCATCGTCTCTATTGAACAATCGATTTATGATGTAATTATCTATTTATGTGATAAAGAGGTCAGGCACGCAGGGGCGTTTTCTGGAGAAAACTGCAGAGGGCTGAAACGTTGAAATATTAAATTGAAAAGAAAAAGCATAACAAAACGAAAAAATATATATATACATAAACAAGTTTTTCTGTTCGTTTTTTTTCTTTTCGCCAAATGAATAGGAATCCTCCTACTATTGTATCATCTTTACGTTTGTCTGTCGTCTGTTCAATGTTCTTTAAAGGCATGGGCGGCGTTCGTTGCAGAAATATTCACAATTGTTCAAATCGCCATCAACAGAAGGAATATTAATATATATATATATAGTTTTGTTCATATTCCAAACATAATCAGCGCGTAAATAGTATATTGTCGCCAAGACGTGCGATGGTGTACGTAAACAAGAACCTGCTCGTGTTACAGAAGTTTTGCTTCTGTTTACATAACACAGCGCAATTCTATTGGTTAATCACACACAAATTATATAAACGCTCTTTATTATTTCCATATCAGGAAAACAGTAACAAATAACGATCTTTATGTTTACCATATCCGGCTCTTTACATTTATTAGTTCTGTAACGTTTTTTGCTTTTGTTTACATAACAAAGGAAAAACATTTGACAATAACATACTGTTTATGCCACATTTCTGATTGGTATAACAACAAGGTCTGTCTATATGTTACTATTATTTCTGTTTATGGCGGTTTTTGACGGAGGTGAATATTTTAACAGCATACGTACCACCGCCAACGCATCCCGTATCTTTAACACCCTCTAATTGAATTGAATTAATAATGGACCAGTTCAATGAATACTGTAATTATAACTGACGGGATAATCGGCCATTTAGTCAAGAAAGGGTTAAATTGGTCGTGAAACATAACTGGGTCATTCTCCCTTAAAGGTACGGTTGGCCTTGGCGGTGGGTATCCTGTGAAAATATTTCCACCCGTCAAAAACCGCCACAAACAGAAAGAACATCAAAATGTAGACAGACTTTGTCCGTATACAAATAAGAAATATCGCATAAACAGTATGTTATTGTGATATGTTTGACCATTGTTATGTAAACAAAAGCATAAAAAGTTACTTTTCTGGTGTTTGTTTATATTATGATGGTAAACATAAAGAGCGTTCTTTGTTTGTGAATTCCTGATATGGGACTAATAAAGAGCGTTTATGCCATTTGTGTGTGATTAGCCAGTAGCATTGTGCTGTCTTCTGTAACACAATCAGGCTCTTGCTTAGGTAAAATATAGTAGATCTTTATGATAACATGGTGATTACGCGATGGTCATGGTATCTATGAACGAAACTGTATGCGTTTTAATGTTTTTCTGTTTACGGTGTTTGGAACAAATATGAATATTTTCGACAATTAAGGCCTCCCGTGCCTTTAAATGAACAAACTGTTGTCTCACGAACAAAAACATCGATAACAGTGAAAAAAGGCCAACAACGAACCACCCGAGTTGTTCGTTATGTGTTTATATGAGAAAGAAGTGGACTGGCAGAACTGTTGTGTTCTTAATGTGGAATTTCCCGAGGTGGCGAATTTCCAACAAAATATAGTATCTGAGGGTCCCCAGTGAAAACTGTCTACATCTAGTCTTATAACTGATACCATGCATTTAACCAACATGTATAATTCATTCACACAAATTTCAGTGTTGCATATCTGTCGGATTAAAGAGGTCTCCTACAAATTTAATTAGCATCGAATGACTGAAATATGGCTCTCGGAAATTGGGATATATAAGCTGTCCCCTAAAATGTCCACACCGCGACGCAGTTTTCTTAAAAGGACAGGGATCGCAATTCGAAAGGAGGTACTTATAAGATATGTTGATGCATATATATGCACGAAATATTGATACACGGGCTGCATGATATGATCTGAAAAATACTTGCCATGATCGGGGGGGGGGTCGGAAAAAAATTCCACGCACGTATGATGGGGTGGGTGGGTGTCTCTCGGGTCCGAAAAGCAGTTTTTTCCATGTGCCAATTTTTTTCTTCCATTTCTGCTATTGAGTCTTATTTTGATGTGTTTTGAACAGAAACAGGTCATAGATATTTAATAGCAATGCTATACTATATATATATAGGTTATCAGAAGTTGGATCAGATGCACAATGGCCAACAATAACCCAAATTCAACTTGATAGAACAAGAAACTGCGCTATTGGAAAAATAAAATTTAATCAGGGTTCCATCTACTGATACAACAAAATAAGAATAACTATGCAGAACTCAGCTGAAAATAAGCGATAAAATGAAAGCACACTTGACCATATGGGACATGGAAATAAAGATATAATAAATAATGGAATAAAAAGACTTTTGACAACGTAAAACATAAAATCTTAACATATAAATTGAAGGCCAGCCGGGCCAGCTTGAACAATTTCAAATTGTTTTCCAAGTTAATGTGGAGCAGCTTGCAATGTTAATCACAGTAACAAAGATTTTATCGTCACTGATATCGTGAGCAAAAAAGAAGTGAGATTGGGCTATCCATCCATATGTTATTCCCAATTATTATGAAGCCTATTACTTCAGGCAGTGGCTACCAGCCTGCCATATGGTATATCATGGTTGTGTTTGGTATTAGCATTATTCTTCAAACTGGGATGAACTGGGATGAATAGTTGTATTTCCACATGTTTTGATAAACAATTTGGTTCAAGCAATACATCACATAGCAAATATCAAAATATCAAATAATCTGAAATGTGTTGTACCATGTAGTCTGTAGAATACTCAAATGTGATTATGTGACTAGATCATGTGACTACATATTATGAAAATCAATAAATAAAATAAATATTTTAATAAAAACTTTGGCACTCTGCCTATCCCTAGAAATGTGATTATGTTGACACATTTCTTGATTAACGACACTTATATGATAAATTCAAATAGTATCGTTATCTTCATTAAGCACTGTTCTATTAAAATCTCGCGCAAGAAACTATGATAATCAGGGATAATCAGCTATTTGGTTGGTCAATTGATAATTTTCTCAAATTTAGGGGGGTGGGTGTCCAAAACTGACCGAAAAAAAATTCCTGAAATAGAAAAAAAAGGGTGGGTGTCCAAAATTGCCTGGAAAAAAAGGCCGGAAACGGAAGAAATTGGGTGGGTGGGTCCCCCGAGCCCGAAAACATAAAAATGATCATACGTGCCTGGAATTTTTTTCCGACCCCACCCCCCCCCCCCCCCGCCATGGTCAGCCATATTGCAGCTGTTTTCAATTTTTCGCACAGAACTTACATAAACGCTCTTTATTTCTACCATATCAGGAATAGACTATAGCACGGAACGCTATTTTCTGTTGCATCTATGCCGAGCACATGACTGTTATTTGTTTGGGACCCAGACAGCGTGTTCAAATTTGAATTTATCATAACTTCAATGCGTCTTTCTGTGTCATAATGCCTGTAGAACGGTAGTTCGGGTTTTTATCGACCTATTTCGATACCGGGAAAATTCAAAAGCTAATATTATATATACGGTGCATTTTTGGAGCGCATGTTAACCGCCAATATTTAAATTGATGTGAAACACTCCGGTAGGGTGATCAAACGTACGGAAATGATGAATACTCGTACTTAAAGGTACTCAATCCGATCAGACTGTCCCCATATCATCAAGATACAACAACAACAACAACATTTCTTCAAAATACGCTTTATATATATGATATATGTAGCTATCAGAATCGATGAATTGCAACAAAATAATGATCAACTATATGGTATCAAATTTACCAAAACGTGTTATGTATCAACATTTTGTTCAACAAAATATGGTCGTATTATCACTTGAGTGTCACGAAATTTTGCCGTATTACCACATGATTTTAGAGTTATCCACCTTCAATCGCAATTTTGTCCGAGACCGTCCGTTAATTTGACGTTTTTCTGGTTTGCATAACTTTGGCATTATCGGTAGGGGAGAGCGGGGCATGTTGGAACGTTTTTTATTCAATCACAATTACATGGAAATGTGAACATGGGCCCCTTCCTTTTTTCAACTTTTATTATAAAGTATATCAAAGACTTTAAATATGGCATATCATTATGACAATGTATGATCTATTTCGCTTTTACATGGAAAAAGTCGAAAATAAATTCGTTCGAACATGCCCCGGGTTGTTTGAAACCAGGGGTAAATTGGAACATCGACCGGGGTAAGTCAGAACACTGATCGTATATATAAGGAACACATATGAAATCAATGTATAATAGAGGTAAAACAACTAATATATTCCAATAACTATATTAAATTGCTAGTATGAAACTGAATAGCTGAGTCCGGTAAATAAAGTATGTTCGAGAAATCGTCATCATTGGAAAACGCAACACATCAAATGAAAACGTCGTTTCACATAAAGGAGGGACGTAGCGAGGCAAAATTTGGAAGGGGTTTTAGTGCTATCGATACAAACCTCCCCATTTGCCACACAAATAATTATTCATCAACGAAAACGTATTGAAATCATATTTAGGACATGGTTGCAAGCAACTGAGATGCATTCATCCATAATTTCATCTGATCTTTTCCATGATGGTTAGTTATACTAGCTCAATGCATAATTTTTATGGGGTTTTCCCGTAAGTCGCACTATGGGGACACAATGGGGTGTTCCAACATGCCCCAAACGTGGAAATGGGGTCTAATGGTACACGATATTGGAAAGACACTAATTAATCGGTATATTTTATTTTATTTATGTATGACTGAAATGAAATGAAACTGGATCAATTGACATAATTTACACCCTTTACGTCTCGAAATTTTATCTTGAACATTGATGAAACCTGAAAATCGAAAAAATTACTTCATACCCCCCAAAAACGATTTTTGTGCATATCTCTTATACCATTCCGAGAATAATCCGATTTTTTTGGTGTTATTTGAGCATACAAGAGTGTTTTCCACAAATAAGTGGCAATTGTAGATGTGTTTTATTTTTTAACAAGAGAGATGGGGTGTTTCAATATACCCCACGTTCCAACATGCCCCGGTCTCCCCTATCTGTTTCAGACCGGGGAGAGTACCGATGTGCCCCCCCCCCCCCTTGCGCCCTTAAATTATTAATGTCCACACCATGACGCGCCCTCGTGCACTATATAACTGATATATGCCACAGTTACTGGACATAAAGCCCCAAAAATAAGGTTTTAATCACTGTTTTAATCAAATGTATAAATCGGTATCCTGATATATATAGAATCATTCTATATTACGATACCGATTTATAAATTCGATTAAAACCTTATTTTTGAGACTTTATGTCCAGTAACTGTGGTATATATATCCCTTGGCTAATTTTTTGACACAAATATTGACTTCGTGCACAATTTCATTTTTTTCCAGATTTCAAACTCTTAATTTGTTCATTAATTGTATATAGTGTAGTAGGCCTACATGTAATGGATAATCACCCTACACATGCATTTCCACCCATATCCATATTTATTTTGCTCACTATATGTATACGTGTGTCATGATTGTATGAATTCCAATTGCAATTGGGGACCTACCTCCAAAGTTTGATGAAAAATGGTGAAAACAGCAGGACAAAGGATGTGAAATATTTTAAATAACCATCCGGGTGAAATGCCAATCATTATAAGTTCAATGAAAAGCACCAACAATCTCATAAAACATTCATTAATTAAACTTAAGTAAGGTTGCAGCCCATATATATTGCTTGTAGTAATGCTTGATCGGGATCTATACCCCACTTTCCTAATGGACAGAAAAAGGCCACTTCGAAAATCTTCTCCATACTGGTACGAATTATCTATAGTCCACAAATTCATCACAAATATATGCTTTCTAACAAGAATGCTGATTGGTTAATGTAGTTCCCACCATCCAATCGGCTGTTTTGTTTTATATCATTCTTATCGACAAAATAGGAAATATTCGTTGGTCATGCTGACGAAGTTTCCTTGAAACATTTATATTTCCTGCATCCGCAATAAGTTGGCCTTTGAAAATTATTGATGGAGGAGGAAGAAGAATCGCTTTTGGGATACATCCCACAGAAGAAGGCGATCTTCAACAAATTCTTGCCGTATTCGGATAAACTTGATGAAGAATCTCTCCCAATTTTGAGTGAAATCAAGGCGAATTTGGGGAAAGCTGTCGAATTACGAGATGTAAAGATTGGTGCCGGACACTGGGTTTCACAATTGTCTAGGTAAATATGTCTTGGGGCATGTAAAGCATGCTGGTTGGACAACTTTTGGGGGAGGGCAGAGAGGATTCCATTTTTTTTATCTGACAGTGACATGGTGACTGACGGTCATGATCATGATGATGATGGTCACGGTTGTTCACTGCCACTGGTTGGTGTATCTGTTGAACTTGAAGTTCTTTGAGGAGACTTCCGCTCTGTAGTGTAGGTTACAAACAACTAATTATTTTCCATAGGCGACAGTGTTAACTAAAAGTCCCGACGTCCGTGGGTTAAGGGGATGGCCAAGTCTGGTCAAGATGGCCGCCAAGAATTGCACCCTACCTCCAGATGATTAATAATTACTCACCGGCCATAGAATGGATAAACTTCATATTTTTCACACATAATAATCAATAATAAACAAAGATCTTGTCATTAGTAGAGAAATTATAGCTGTTAGAATTTACTCGCGGTAGAGTGACAAAAAATTATGTCCCCAAACGGCGTTTCTCCAGTTCCAATGGTTAACTTTTTGTACAAACTGAACAGACAAAATGGTCCTATAAGAATCTGGCTAGAGACAAGGAGACATCATTTTGAGGGAAAACAAGAACTTTCCCAAATACCCTGCCTGTGAAAATAGTACTGTCATCCTGAATAATGACAAAATGTCCTCCATTTGCATTGTTTACATTCTTAGGAACTATTTTTCTTGGTATGGGAGACCATAATATCCTAACATTATTTTGCGATAGCCGATACACAACCCATGGGGGCGGGGCGGCCATGATTACAAACAAACCCATCCGTCAATACTAGAATACGAATGGAAATCGATTAGTATAGACAATCGCGCATGGGATCAAGCTTTTGATTATGCCCATCAATATATATGGGTTATAAGCTATATGATTGTACCTGATAACCGACAATTTCTCGATTAATTTACATTCAAATGTTATTAAACGTATTTTCCACCACAAAGTTTTTATCCCAGTGCACCAAAATAGAATTGACCGGAAGTGAACTCGCACAAGGAGTCCGTCGTAAAATATGACATATTTCGTCGGAATACGGTACTTTCCTATTCATAAATATGTTTTTATATAGGCTATTTGATTTTAGAATAATACAATATTCTGAAACATGTAAGTTTTCTATTTATGTGATTTGCGTAATAATACGACATCTTGTAATCTCGCTTTCGACTATAGACTGGTAATTAAAAAAATAAAATATCAACATTTCCATCTCTAAACAGCACAAAACTTCATAAATCGTGGGTAATCAAGCAGCTAAATTAATTCCAACAACTTAAATAAACTGAAAGCATCGATTTCATATCATAAACTTGCCCGATTGCATGATCGAATTGCTTTTATGGCCGATTTTCATGTACCTGCCGCGAATTAAAACATGACAACAACATCATGAACATGTGTTTACAATAGAAATATGGCGACTGGCTCCCAAGAAAAACTGACACGTTTTAGCGGACGTTTTTCAAACGATACAGTGAACATTAATCTAAAGCATAGCTCCTTGGCTCTTAACGGTATGTCACTTATCATAATGGGCTGCCTAATGATACTGTTGAAGTTATAGTTTTTCACATTTGAATGCCAAAACAATGGCATAATATTGCAGATATACTCTGTTTCAAAGTCATTTTTCTGGTACAAAAAGCTTTTTAGCTCACATCTATTCGTGGCACCTCCTTTAACGATATATGCTCTATATATTATCTCTATGTTGTTATATCTATTTCTGTCTGCTTTTATGTGAAAAATACCAATTTTGTCAGCCCGTTTCCAGACATTTTTTATGAAACAGACTTTGCCATCCTCTTAAGCCTATATGAACTTCAATTGGTCAATTTTCCCTTAGAACGTCATCCGCTGCACCAGTATATGAGTATGTGACAACAAACGCGCCCTTTTCGGGGACACACTAATAGTTGTAGTCCGAGCCCAATAAAATGTGTAGTTGGGATTTTCAATTTCGTTTATTGTCGTTAATATAATTCCAATAGTAATGAATTTTGGTTTGTGGTAAGTTATGCCAATTACAAATGAAGAAAAAACTAAAAAGATAATTTGTAAGTCTTATATTTCAACTTTTATCAACATTTTTCGTTCTCCAGCACACTAAAAGTTGTAGTTTGAATCAGCCGAACCAGCCGCTAATTAGCTGTTAATTGCTATTGTTAGGCGGCTAATTGGATTAAGTCAGTGGTGGGTCACATGAAGATCAAAGGGCAAGTAGTGGGAATAAAAACAAACAATGACTTTTGTTTATTAAGCAATATATGAAGGTTTAGCCATTTTAAAGATTACTCTTTAGGAGAAAGGGCCTTTTTTTTTATCTTGACTTCCATCTTCTTCGCCATGAACTGCACCTGAAATTATAAACTTGAAAAACATTAATAACACCTGAAATTAAACGTGATATTAGTACATTATTAATATATTATTTACATAATGACACTATAATAATCCGACTGATGTCTACCTCGTTTTTCGATACGTTAATACCAAGGAGCTACACGTTCAGCGTGCGTCACTAATGGTGACTGGCCTCAAGGTGAGTTAGGCATCAGTAGAATTATAATATATATCAACATTTAAATAATCATGATTAGAATCCTACTTATGTCCTCGTTTTCCGATACCAAGGAATTCCACGTTCAGCGTGTGCCACTAACGGTGACTGATCCCAAGGTTAGTTTGATATAAGTAGGATTATACATCTATCGTAATATATTATATATCAACATTTAAATAATGGCATGATCAGAATCCTATGTCCTCATTTCCGATACCAAGGCACTCCACGTTCAGCGACATCTTAAAAAAAAACCACATTCCTGTGCGTGATATGATCACACTTGTAACAACAAGTACCGTAACTGTATAAACAGTACTTTGATTATATTTCACTATAAGTTGCAAACACTCTTGTCTTAACTCATAAATCCATTGATTTGAGCCGTCAACATACATTATTCCTAACAATAGCAATTAACAGCTAATTAGCGACTCGGCGGCTGGCTCGGCTGATTCCAACTACAACTTTTAGTGTGCTGGAGAACGAAAAATGTCGATAAAAGTTGAAATATAAGACTTACAAATTATCTTTTTAGTTTTTTTTATTTGTAATTGGCATAACTTACCACAAACCAAAATTCATCACTATTGGAATTATATTAACGACAATAAACGAAATTGAAAATCCCAACTACACATTTTACTGGGCTCGGGCTCGGACTCCGACTACAACTATTAGTGTGTCCCCCCTTTTCGGTATTTTTTTCAAACGATAATCTTGCATTTCCACAACTACCCCCATTTACTGCACAAAAATCAGCAGCATAAAAATACCCAGACCCCTTCCGTAACTTCTGGACACCACCAGACTCTTCCTGGACATCTACTAGTAAACATACACGATCGCCATATTTACGTAGGCTATGATTTTCTGTTCCCGATTAGGGATATTTCCCTCAATGATAATCAACCAATCAGCAGCCATATTTTTTTTTTATGCTGACTCGAGTTTCCCTACACAAATTCAAGAAGCGTAACTCTGTATAATTAGTTGCTTGTAACCTGTAAGGTAGCTCCAAGGTCGCTGGTGCAATTATACCCTCAATGCTTTAATCCACTGGAGTACTGTTCTCAGTTGCAGGAGTGTGTGACGTCAAATGGTGCTGTAAAATGAACAGTTCCATTAAGTGAATGAAGCTTTGCTTCATTATAGTGAAATGTTTGTATCACAGATGAACCGGAATACTTCCACTAGACAGTTTGGGTTGGTTTGGTATCCCACAAGTGTTTGAAGGTCCATTAAGGAGATTGTTGAAGTGTCTTTTGTATCATTTAGAGAGGAAATGTTACTATCTGACATGTCGATAGTAACTTTTGTCGTTATGACAGGTTGAAGTTGTCACTGTCAGATTGGGCACATATCCAAAATGGGCTACACAGCTCGTTTGTCTATCATAGCGCGATTGAGCTACATTTTTAATGTGATTTACACGTCTCGATCAAATTTGGGCATACCACGAAAAAGCACGAATGCATGTACATAATTCACTTTCATTAGTTCAATAGTAATAGTTGTGTACCACAAAATCTATCCCCTCTAGCTCTATATAAATAAACAATAAACTCAATGACTCACCACAGCTTAAATACTTTTCGAGCGATTCAAAATTAATCTGTTTTGAATAATTTACTATCAGAAAGGGTAAGAATGAATCATAAAAATCTGTTTATCCAAGATGAAAATCTTCATCCAAACTATCGGAAGTGCCGTTTGCAATGTCAAGACAACACCGTTTGTAAGATCAAATCTGATTGGCTGCATTTATGCCAGATTTAATTATAGATTCTTGAAGAAATTTTAATGCATTATGCACCTGTTGGAATGTAGCGAAACGCATGTTAACAAACATGACATAAACCAGAAGTATTTCAGTGCTCAGGTTGCCTCAATTACAAGAGCTGAAACCCGAATTTGATTTTTATTATGACATTCCATTCCTGAATCAACCTATCAGCAGCGCGAAAGTCAAGCATAGATTGTATTTACTCTTGGGCTCCAAATAAAAGTGCAGGCCCAAATAATAGTGCAGGGGGTAAATTCCATTGAAAGTAGTGATGGGCGGTATTGAAATTTTGACTCAGTTATGGTTTCGGTTTGGACTAAAAGAGTTGACTCTCGATTTTCGTTTCGGTTTTTTTAAGTAGATTGCATATATGTGTTGAGAAGAGAGCTCAATATGCCAAGATTCAGTAGGTATTAATCAAATATGAATACAATTGTGCCGAGATCAAGGGGATCATGCGATGTTGCAGCTAATTTGGGGCTAATTCCCAATTTCCCCATCCACGTCTGACATCGCAGCTGAATCAGTAGTTCGATATATACACATTAGGCCAAAGAAAAAAGATTGTATGTTTTCGGTAACAGAGGGAAAAAATTAGGGTAGGTAGGGAATTTTTTTTATTTTATTTTATTTTTATATTGTTTATCCAGCTGCAGAAATATTGAACTACCTCGACCAAAGTGACATAAAATGCCAACCGTGCCGTGGGGAAAGTATTACTTGATAAACACAGTGGAAATATACATGCTTCATGCTTAAGTATGTTTTTTATTATTCACATACCACATTTTCATAAATTTGGCTATAAACTTGGTACAAAATTGATGTCACTAACTTTTTATAAGAATTTTACCAATAATACTGCCATTATACTGTACTTGTATTGTGACGACTACATCCCATTGTCTGGGGGTAGCCAGTACGCCCACCGAGCATGCCTGGTTTTTGGAAACAGTAGCTACATGTATACCCCTAATATATGCGGTGATAACCTATTTACATGTATATATACTGTGCAGATACACACCCACCATGTCTGTCGATAGTGTTCCATAAGTCCCAAACAAGACATAAAGCAGGCAGGAGATCCACTCTCAGGAAATTAAAATTTGCGAAAATTTTGACTTTTTCTCAAAATATCAATAAAAAGTTTAGCGTCGGCTGGTTATTTTTAGGGTCGTTCGATGTACGGAAACATAGTATCTTTTTTCTTTGGCCTTATCGGTACAGTGAAGTGATATGGGCTGCAGTAACACGCTGAGTTGACGATGTCAGATCGCCGTATCAAACGAGCTGCCGCTGGCAGCGAGTGTGATGCGGCGATCTGACATCGTCAACGAGACGTGATACTGCAGCCCAGATCACATCACTGTACCGATAAAGCATTTATTATATGACACATTTTTGGTTCATCCCATGTCACAAAGGGCAAAACTACTTCGTTACACCATCCCATGTCATCACCCAGGCAAAGGTACTCCATTGAACATTCCCAGTCATCCCAGGCCAATGTCGAGGAACTATTTTTTGTTGAATTTGGGGGTGATTCGCACAAACGCGTAATAATACAAAACAAATATTTTGTAATAAGTCTTAACAGTTTAATTTTCGAACAAAAACATGTTCTGATAAATAGTTCCCAACTTCCGGTGACCTAATTTCGCGGGATACTGATACGGAATTCAAAGAATACAGATACGGAATTCATAGAATACCGATACGGTTCACGACCAGACAAGCGTTTTCCGACTGCTCGGAATTTGGAGAGCTGTGCATTTGTACATAAAGACGCACAGTGCTTTAATATCATAGTAAACTGGAATATGTCAGGGATTTTGGAAGCATAAAACACACTGCATTATTAATATTTGTGTCATAATTAGATCAGCGATGCACCTTCTCGGCTGCCCCTGCCCTTTGTCTCTCCACTCAGTCCCTATCAATACTCTCTTAGTAATAACTGGTTCTGCCAATCCATATATTCAGTTAAGTGCAGAGAACCACTGCAGATGGGAATTAAGTAAATAAAAACACAGAGCGATTATTGTTACCAACATGACTTATATTTAAATTAATCCCGCCATGCACCCCATCACCAACGCGACGTAATTTTGGTACCATGTGTTGCATTCTAAAAATAGGTCGCTTACAGTAGATTCGCAGAGATGACGAAATATGAGTGCGACAGAGAAGATTGTTTGATCGAAAGCATTTGAATTACGTCACAAGACTCGCCTTGACACTGGCTAATAAATATTTGTCCCCTGAATGGAATAAAATTTAAACATAAGTTCAAGTTAAACAGTCAGGCATAGACGGGTTCATGTTTGCTGGGTGTCTTAAACCGCTAATAGGGTGTCGCTCGGCACGGTCGAGGCGCATAAAATAGCACCAACAGGGTCTTTTTTGTCTGAGTGTTCACTCGACTTGAAAAAGAACAAAAACGGTCGCTTACGATAATGATAACAGCGCGGTTGCCAAGTCAAAATTGACACATTCCGACACATTATTGAACATGGAGGCCAATAATTGGACAACAGTATCAACTATCGAGTCGATTCAAGTGAAAAATAAACATAAAAAAAAAAACGTATAGTTGGTTGGGGCAGAATCATGTAGGTTGGTTTCGGTCGGTATTGTTTTAAACCGAAACCGAGTTGTTTTCTCGGTAACCGCCCATCACTAATTGAAAGTTAAAAAACGTGCAGACCCAAATAATAGTGCAGTGGGAACTCTGACCAACACATCAACATATTAACTGTGGTTAAACAAAGTATTTGTATTGTACTAGTAGGTCAAGTATAGGAATCAAGACAGTATGTGTCATGTGGTGTTTTATTCAATATTTAAATGTTCACATGTTTGCCATATACATGTACATGCATAAAGTTATACCGGCAAGCTCAACATTTTGATATCAGAATCATATAGAAATCTTGAGTTTGTGTTGATTTCAATTTTCATAGCATCAAAATTAATAAACGTGCAGACCCAAATAAGCACTGTGCAGGGCTGTGCAGGGGGGAAATTACCCAAGAAAATAATAAACGTGCATGCATGTTTATTTGGAGCCCTAGAGTATCCCATCCAATCCATATCACAGGCAACACGTTTTCCCCTAGATTGAGTTTGTGACTACTCCTGCTTCCATACGTTGTCTTCTCCAAATAGCGTTCACATAAACATTTCACAAACAGTCGACTCCGAGTGAAGCTGTTCACTTTATCCAATCAGGTGAGCCACATAAATTGAACCTTCTTGTCCTTCAGAAAGATATGACATGTGAATTTTCATGACTGAATGATATTTTCACAGAACAAGCTACCAGATGTCAGTAAGCCTTAATTAAAACATCGTTAATTGCGCTGAAGCTTTGATGAGTCATTGAGTTTATTGTTCTTTGTAGATGGGGATAGTGAAACATAATTAATGAAAGTCAATTCTATTTGCGCTTTTTCGTGGTATGCCCAAAATTGATCGAGATGTGTAAATCACATTAAAAATCAAATTTAGTAACAATTGTAGGTGGATAATTTATTGTTCAGCAAACAAAGCACACACTGAATAATAATACTAGTAGTATTGGTAATGCTGTGTTACATGTATGTTTTGATAATGGGGTTGTTCTGATCATCACGTGAATTCTATAGGGTGTTGTTATTCAGAATCATTGGCACTAAATAAAATTCAAATTGATATTGTACAGTTGTAGGCAGAATTTTGCTGCAAAAACATCAAATTAAATCTGCGGATAAAAAAATGTACCGGTACTGAGATTTGTTCATACCACCAACATGGCAAAGAAAGCTGTTAATAAGTGTGCTTTTTATTTTTATATCTATATAAATTCATAAGAAAATTTTATACCATGAAATATTCCAGATCAACCTTCACCAGCTAACATAATAGCTAGCCCACTGAGTGGGATAGCATCACTAAATTCTCCCTCTGGGGACGTCATTCTGCAAATAGTGTTGAAACGATTAGTGAATTTCAGAGTCGACTATTCAAGGCCCAAAAGTCGCGTTGCGTCGACTAGTCGGTACCCGATATCAAAACTTTCAAACATACCATTGTACGGACAATTCATCGTACATGGCGTACACTGATGACTGATGCAATGACGGTCCATTGCGTTGCGCATTTCCCTGCATACACACCAATTTATTTGGGAAATAATACTGAAAACATCTTGATATTTATCCAACACACTGAATGCAATTATATAATTAGACATGTGGTGGATAATGATTAGATACACGATCATTTATACAGGTTTTAAATTTAATATCAGCGTTCGAGATTATTTCGTTTAGTCACGTGATCACCAATAAACCGGTGCCGAACAGTGTCACTATAAAATGTTAATGTTCCGACTAAATACGCCCTATAGTAACTGTATAGGCTATGTTGTAGATATATAGCCAGTTCTTAATGTCAGTATCATTTATATATGGTGGCACAAATGACGTCACCTTAAGCGACCTTCACCCAGCATCGCATCATAATCCGACGGTGCGAGATCAATGGAAATATACACAGTGTCTGTATCAAAGCGGTCTCGTACAAACTACAAAGCCGCGTCAATTATTGCCATCATGTCTTTGACCTCAAACGACGAGTGAGACATTGTGTTGTCAATTTCATTCATCCAATTAATAGTCGGGTCACCGGTCCGTGTGTGTCTATACTAGTAACACTGCCAATTCCATGTGCTACCAAACGTTATACTGACCATAACTTACGCGCAGTTAACACCGTTTATGCTGGAATCGATCTTGAAAACGTTATACATGAAACTAATAGACTATATTCCGACTAGTCGACGGCAAAATTCAGAGTCGACGTTCTGACATTTCAGCGTCGTCTACGACTAGTTGATTAATCGTTTCAACCCTATCTGCAAATGACAGGCACACTATTTTCAGGCTTTGCAATAATATGGTCTACATAATCAGTATGGTACCAACCATAATAGGACCATGTGTTATTCAATAACGTAATCGTGATATAAGCAACCAGAATAAAACACGTGGCTTTTTATAGCAATATCCAAATTATTGGATGGTTAAGCTAAACAGGTTCAAAATGAGCTAAATAACCCATCTGTGATACATGTTGATCATTCAACCTACACAGGTATAAAAAAGAGTAAACAAACCACTACATTTTGGATTAAAAACTAATGACTTGTAGGTACATGTACATGTATTGTCGGAAAGACTTTCTTTATCATATCGTAAACATCTTTTCTTTATATTCTTATCTAGTTTCTCAGTTATGAATTTTACATTTTTCCCCCACAGATACATAAGGCTACATGGATTTAATTTCTCTAAGGAAGACCATGTGTGTTTCATCAAACTTCTCTATTCACTACTGTGGGTGCCAGGCCTGGAGATGAGTATGGTACAGAAGTATATATCTATGTTATGCAAACTTCTCAAGTAAGTACCAGTATCAAAATGTAGCAGTCAGAAAATGGAAAACATTCATGCACATACTAAGATGTATGCTCTAAATATTACACATACTATTGTTGATTGACTGATAAAAGCCAAGTGTTTGTCTGTGAATGCAGCCCTCATAATTGGCTACGGCAATCAGCAATGCCGAAGCCATTTGCTGAAGCAAACTGGGCCACGGTAAAGGGTTGCCGTAGCAGATTGCCGAAGCCAAACAATCTGAATTAAAAGGGCTGGTGAATGTGTGTTTATCTGTGTGTTTATCTGTCATCACTTTGATGCATTAAAAAATATATCACCTTCATGTCTGATTGCGCCCAAATTTTGCCCATGTCCTGAGGCATATCATAGAATATGACATGCAGCATTTCAGGCCAATCGCTAACAGAAAACCTGAGATATAAGTTCATATAACTCGTTTCCCAAAGGCTATCAAGGTGATATTTTTATTGATATATGCATACAAGACAATATGACAAATGTGGTTTCAGCGGCGTCCGTGTCGAAGCTAAATTCAGGACAAACTCCGTGCACCATTTTCTGGCTTTCTTTATAATGTTATCAGTGGTTGAAAGTCTTTTATATAGGAACAGCTTGATTTTTAATTTTCTCTTGTTTCAGGAAAACTGAGCTGCTATCTCGAGATGATTTGGTGATACCTTGGCGACCTTTACTTGACCTAGCAGAGAAATGTGATTCTCCTAAAACAGAAATGCTTGGTCTTGTTCTTTACCCACAGTAAGTTGGCCATAAGCAGTTCTCTGAATGCTACATTGTCAGTGATGATGTGCTCTTGAACCCTTTCTTTACTAGATAGATTCTCCCACCCAGTTATAAAAGTATGTTGGAATGGTCCATTATTCATTTTGAGGATGTTCAGAAAAACGACCAGATGACAGACCAACGAAAAGTTAATACAAGTGCAGGATGATTCCTATTCATTGGCGGGAAATGTTCAGGTAATAAGTTCCACAAAGCCCTCAAATCTAAATATTTTGTAAGGGAACTTCTCATTGATGATTATTTAGTGAAGGAAGGGTTAATCTTAAGCGCTTTATAGTGATGTACATGTACAGTAATGCCCTAAGTAATCGACCTCTTAACCACAGCAGAATTATGGGTAACTTTTCAGGATTTAGTCGGAAATATGGCTTGTTGCCATTCATCGGAAAGCTCTCCCTGAGAGCTTTCCGATGAATGGCAACAAGCCATATTTCCGACTAAATCCTGAAAAGCTTTCCGATGAATGGCAACAAGCCATATTTCCGACTAAATCCTGAAAAGTTGCCCATAATTCTGCTGTGGTTAAGTGGTCAATTACTTTGGGTATTACTGTACATGTATGTGTGCTTTCATCAACTTTTCAATGCAGTGTCCTCTGAAACCAGTGAATTGATTTAACTCATTTTTAGCTCAACTTTACTTTGTAAAGTTTGAGCTATTGCCATGGCTTGGTATCCGTCGTCCGTGTGTGTGCGTGACTCGTCAACAATTTCCTTTAGTACGGCTACAGGTCGTACCTTTGGTCGCATCATTATGAAATTTGTCATAGATGTTGACATTGACATGTAGATGGGAACGAGTAATTTTGGAGTCATTTCAAAATTCAATCCATTAGCACGGGCTACAGGTCGTACTGTTCGTCTGATCATCATGAAATTTGTCATGGATGTTAATATTGACATGTAGATGGGAACAAGTTATTTTGGGGTCATTCGTCCAAAAAACATGGCCGCCAGCAGCCATCTTGGATTTTACTCTTTGCTTGACTAAATCCTTTGGCACTAGCTACAGGTCGCACCTTTGGTTGGATCATTATGAAATTTGTCACGGCTGTTGACATTGACATGTAGAGGGGAACGAGTCATTTTGGGGTCATTCAGCAAAAAAAAAACCACCACCGGCCATCTTGGATTTCAAAATTAAATCCATTAGCACCGGCTACAGATCTGATCATCATGAAATTTGTCATGGATAACGAGTCGTTTTGGGGTCGTTCGGCCAAAAAGCATGTCCGCCAGCAGCCATCTTGAATTTTACTCTTTACATGACTAAATCCTTTGGCACGGGCTACAGGTCGTAGCTTTGGTCGGTTCATCATGAAATTTGTCATGAATGTTAACAATGACATGTAGATGTGAACGAGTCATCTTGGGGTCATTCGGCCAAAAACATGGCCGCCAGCAGCCATCTTGCATTTTACTCTTTACATGACTAAATCCTTTGACACAGGCCACAGGTCGTATCTTTTGTCGGATCATCATGAAATTTGTAATGAATGTTGACATTGACATGTAAATGGGAACAATTCTTTTTGGGGTCATTCGGCAAAAAAACATGGCTGCCAGTGGCCATCTTGGATTTTACTCTTTGCATAACTAGGCCTTTCAACTTTCCACATTCCTAATCACTCCATTGACTGTAACACATGAAATTATTCCCTTTCCAAGTTGAGCTACAGTGTCATTGACACTTTCATATAATAAATATTGATTTAAAATCAATATTAATTGATAGTAGCATTTCCTGACAGGTATCTTTGGCTCATTTTTATTATTTTACACCCAGGAAACTATACAACACTTGTTAGAGGAAGAGATAATCCATCTTTAGTGAATCTGGAAAATTGGAAATGTTTAAATTTCTTCTGTAAAGCAGGAAAATAAGATCTACAAAATGGACATGGGAACGACTTGGGAGGCTCGAATATATAATATAACCATTTCATGATGGGAGCTGCGCTGGTGCAGCATTGAATCATGTGCCAGTGCATTCCCTTATATTTGCAGGTCCCGTAGGCAGCCTCACATATATAAGAGAATGCACAGGCTTACAAGGTCAAGGTAAATTTTGTTAGGCCAATGTAATGTATTCTCTTATAAATGCTAGGATCTACTGGAAACTACCATATATAAGAGAATGCATTAGCACAGGGTTTTTGCAATATTTCCAAAGCTCCAGTAATGGAAGGGTCAATGCTGCACCAGCGCTGCTCCCATTTTGAAAGGGTTAATTGATTTTATTCCTAAATAGACAATTTTTGTTGTAATTAGTTCCGACCCTCCGGGTTTGATATTTTGTCTCATAAATGCACAGCCCTCATAATTGGCTACGGCAATTGGCAATAAAGGGTTGCCATAGCAGATTGCCGGAGCCAAACAATCTGAATTAAAAGGGCTGAATGCACCACATAGTTTTGATTACTCTGACTACTGATGGTATACTAGCACCTCCCATAAATCCTGAATAACAGAGAGAGGTGAATCATGAGTACCAGGTTAAACAAAATATAGGATACAATCAATGGTTATTTCACACTATTAATATGAAAAGGTTTAAATTTTTGCTGAAGTATTGTCCATAACTTCAGCTCATAAGAAGTATGAGACTGAATTATATCAAAATATGTCATTTTGACAAAGAAATAATCAAAATTTAAACAATATGATGTTCAATGACAATCATTCTCAGTGAGATATATCTTACAGTTCCAGGAGATTTCACTCCATTATCACTATACATATTTTCTTATCTGGTACACAGAAAAATCACCTATTTGTTATTAGTATTCAGTATTGGAGTCTGGGGTCTGCCATGGGAGGGAGGGGCACCATCACTGATATCATGAAGAGATATATTTAAGAAGACTGATTTTAAATGATTTATTAATATGGTTTATTTCATACACATGTATGAAATTTCACTAATGAGTCTAAATATACATTGTAGTCAAGTGGTTAGTATGTATACATGTACTTTTGAGCAACCTTTTAAAGTGAGTGTTACCATATGTAATTAAATGTAATATAATTAAAAAGTATGTTAATAACTGATCACCACAACTGACTGTCACTAGCTGTGATAGACTTGCAGTTGAATTTATTAATTGAGTAATTGGCAATCATGAATATTTTTTTGGGACAAACACCGGCTTCTGGCATGATTTAGTCCTTGTTCAAATTATTGTTGCATGTTGGGTTAACAGCATGGAGCTTTCTGGTTGAATTTGAATACACCCTCTCCCCTAGATCATGTCATAAATCTCTACTCTGCCTAACACCCATAGAACTTTTTGATGGTCGGACACCTTCTGACAGGGAATTTTATAACATTGAACAAACAAGGCAGGAATATATCTCTTTGTTTATATTTGTTCCCCAATAATCAACTTCAAAGTGTGGGGTGGACCCAGCCTGAAAATGCATGCTTTTTGTGACTTTAGTGAGCCCATATCACAAAAAACACTGAATTAATTACCCTGGAGAAATTCCCGGAATGTAAGTGGTGCATAGCAAACTCGCCCATCAAGTCCCTTAAATAATGTCATCTCAAGCTGGGACTTTCGCCTACTGATGAATAAACTACTAAGCAACATATTAACAAAGAAATATATTCCCCTCATTATTTTTTCGACTTTATAAGGTTCCCTGTCAAAACTTCAAAAAAGTTTCCAGGTTTTGTCATGTTGGAATTTGATCTCTACGACCATTAGCCAGAGTAGAGATTCATGGCATGTTTTACCCCTCACCCAACGTATATAATACTAAGCCACACATTTTGAAATTAGTCATTTTAATACTAGAGATCACTGTTGAGACTTGAGTGTTGTGCATCCATATAAATTCCATTGAATTTGAATCTGTAGAACCTGTAGTGTAGGCCTAATGCAGCCAGTCCAGTCCAAAGCCATAGGCCTACATGTAAATTGTAGTGTCAAATTGCACTTGCTACATGTACATTGTTCTGCCACTATCTATCCACACTGTTTTAATCTGTGTGTTTGGACGATAGATTCTCCAACAGTTCTCATTGAGACCTGAGTCACTCTCCTGACTCATCTGGCTAAGAGCTCCCGCTGTTGACAATATTCACTCAAAATGTCAACAACATGACCTGATCACATGAACTTCAATTCGAACCGAATTTTGGACCAGTTTTGGACCAGTTTTTCAGGCAATAATCGTTGGAATTCATATGGGAGGAACCAACATTCCCACTCACCACACCATACACTGAGTTAAAACTCCGATAATCAAATTCAAATATGTGTTCTAACTAATTAAGTTTTAATTCATTTTCTTCGTCTTGAGAATGGGAGCCATTATTCTCAAGTCGTAAAAACAATCGTATCAAATTGGTGACAAAAGATCGCCGACCAATCGGATTGCGCGGATTAGAATTGTGGCTAAAAATAGATATCTGCGGGATTTTGCCATATTTTTGCTTCAGGCAATCGGGGTATATTGGGAAGGTGCAAGTGCCACTTTAATATTGACATGTAGATGGGACCGAGTCATTTTGGGGTCATTCGGCCAAAAAAACATGGTCACCAGCAGCATCTGGGGGTTTTACTCTTTGCATGACTAAATCCATTGGCATGGGCTACAGGTCGTGCCTTTGGTAGCATCATCATGAAATTTGTCATGGATGTTAATATGGACATGTTAATGGGAACAAGTTATTTTGGGGTCATTCGGCCATAAAACATGTCCGCTTGGCTGCCATCTTGGATTTTACTCTTTGCATGACTAAATCCTTTCGCACACCCCCTACAATCCATATCCCTCAGCCGATCATCACCAAACTTCATATTAATCTTGATATTGATTTACTAGATGGAAGCTATCTACTGTTTTTGAATTTCAGCCGCCAGAATCGATCTTGGATTTTACTTTATATATATCTCTTCATGTTTATAATCTTGTATTACTTAGACATTTCAACTTTCTGCATTCCTAATAACTCCATTGACTGTGACATATGAAATTATTCCCTTTCCAAGTTGAGCTACAGCATCATTGACACTTTCTTTGTTAAGAAGGTTTGTCTTTGATCAAAGGTTTGGGGTCCCTAGATGTCAAACAAGGGGTGTACCGTTATAACTCTAATAAAGTTCCTCTATAGTCAGCTGTTATAGTTAGAAATAGATCTATTTGAATTGGTTTGCCCTAAATTTATGGTTCATAATTCTCTAAAGGAATTTTTGACCACATCACCATCATCTGCTTTATAGACAGGTACAGTAATGCCCTAAATAATTGACTCCTTAACCACAGCATAATTATGGATAACTCTTCAGGATTTTGTCGGAAATATGGTTTGTTGCCATTCATCGGAAAGCTCTCAGTGAAAGCTTTCCAATGAATGGCAACAAGCCATATTTTCCGACTAGATCCTGAAAAGTTACCAATAATTCTGTTGTGGTTACAGAGTCAATTTCTTCAACATATGCCATGATGTACATATACGCCTAGACCAAGTCTTCTCGGTCCACAACAGCATTCAAGGCATTCTCCGGTTTCGGAGCTAAATCTCCCACCAACAGTCTTTCTTCAAGTATGGTAGCTCATTAGATGCCTCAAATAACAGTTCTTCCTCTGAAAAATTCTGATTCGCTCCTAAAAATGGACAAAGACATTCCACAGAAAGTTCAAAAACTCTGGCCAACAGTGGGTCATTGTCAACAGAAAAATCACAGAATTTACAAGGACTGCGAAATCTAAACGAAAGTGTGTTGAAATGGATAACTTCGCATGTTGAGAAAAATGCTTACTGTATACTCTCACCGATATTCAAAGACTATGAGAAACACTTAGGCATCTCAGGGAAAGAGAAGCAGAAAGCTGGTGATAATAAAGAAGCGCCCGAAACAAATACAGAGGGAGACTTGGTCTAATGTACGATGGTGGGAATTGCTATTAGTGTTCATACTGTTGGGACTTTCATGGTTCCAATTTTCTTTCTTTTCTTCCTTAACTCTTTCAGTGCCAGGGGCCGATCTCATCGGCCCTGATTTACCGTCTGTAGAGTGGTCAGGCCGATAAAATTGGCCCTAAAAAATAAAAAAAATAAAAAATTTAGATTTTTTTTTTTGGGGTTGAATTTTTCTTGGGTATGCTTAAGCATGCTATAGCGAATTTTAAAACAAACTGGATAAACCTTAGGGGCATGTTATAACTCAAAACTATCACCAAGTATTCATAGTAATAATTTTGATGCCCATGAAAAACGTAAGATTCCCTGGCACTAAACCTACAAAATAAGTCTGGCACTGAAAGAGTTAAAGAATATAAGGAAAATTATTAAAATTGTAAAAAATAATAACAAATGATGAAAAATTGTTAGGCCAATGCATTCTCTTATATATGCGAGGCGACTTATGGTCGACTCGCATATATAAGAGAATGCATTGGCACAGGGTATATGGGTTGATACAAAAATCGGACTTGGCACTGAAAGGGTTAATGAGTCATAATTGACTTTTTTTTATTAATTGTACACCGCATTTATCCACTACTTCTAACACAGAGAGCTTCATGTGAAGTCACATCACAGAAAAACTCCCCTTGGATCACACTTATGATAGCATAATTCTTTTAAAACTGTTCTCTTTTCAGAAACATTGAGACATATTTTAAAGATTTGGTGAAACACTGCAGAGTGTAAGTATTGCTTTGTGTTCCATCATACAGATCCCCTTTCAAGATGTTCTTACAAAATTGGCTTATACAAGCCTGCAGATATTAGTGTGTCTGTTATTTGCAGAATGAGGTCCCGAGAGGGTAAATTTAGCGATGCTATCTCGCACGGCGGGCTAGCATAACCAAATTTACCCTCTGAGTATCCTTATGAAAACTTAATTGATATGAGGACCTACGGTATGTTATACTGTATAATACATCGCCAGCTAGCTGGTTCTATTCAAGATTCGATTTTATATCGACATCAGCATTCTTATTCGATATCGGATTTCAAATATGTGGAAATGTGCCGATTCGCATGTCCCTAGTCTCATATTAGCTGGAAGCTACTAATTGTCATATGTCTCATTCTAATATAAATCTTATCTACGGAGATGAGGTACTCTTGACCCATCACTTAATTCATGTCCATAGTAAAAACAATCATCAATTTTTATCACATATTCTTGGGGATGAATATGTAGGTACCGGTAGGTAAATTAAAACATTTTAATGAACCAAATGTGAGGATTCTTTCAGCAATAGTGTCTTAACCCTTCCATGACTGTAGCTTCCCAAAATGTTGCGAAAACCCTGTGTCAGTGCATTCTCTTAAATATGCGAGTCTCCCATGTTTTGACACCTTGGTTAAAGATATCGCCTCATTTTTATACTTTCCTTCATTTTCAGTTATTTCTCTGATGAATCAACTCAGGAAATGTTAGACGAGTGGCGTCCTCTGATGTGCCCATTTGACATCACTTTAGTTAAAGCTATCAGCTTGTTCCAGTATTTCCTCCCGACGAGTCTACCACCTGAGAAGCATGAAAAAGGATTCAAGTAAGTTAATACTGGTTGTTCAGGTCACTTGACAGCAAGCCCTCAAATAGTCTGTCTGCCATATAAAAGTTTAATGATACATCTAGAGAAGTTAATTTGAAACAATATCATTGGCTTTTAAAGACGCAAGTGAGAGCACAATGTTTGATGACGGGGACTTGTTCTTGGAGATATTGTGCTGCAAAAGGGTGATTTGGCATTAGATATAAGTCCTCATGATTACAATCTATGTCCCTTTAATATCTCTTCGGACCAATAATGCTCTGTCTTATCAGGTCATGTAAACTATTCTGGAATTTAAAAAATCTTTAAGCCTGGAAAAGTTATAAAAAAGACACTTTTTAACCACACTACGGAAAAGTTCTGGAAAAATCCAATCCTCTCAGACTCATCTGACGGTCTACAAAAGTCATGGATTACTAAAATTATCCTTGATTTACCCTCAATGTTGAAGTGCGTGGTAAAATGCATGTATCAGCATTATTTCTGGACTCTTTTTGGAGGATAAGACTATTTAACTCATACTGAAGCTAAAATCTAAAGAGTGTTAAAACAATTTAAAGTTCTATCATACATTTAATCGAATTCCTCCATCGCTAAGTCTGGAAAAGTTACAGATTTCTATCCTTGATTATATTTAGGTGTATATGAACCTTGGCTTATGCCGACAACATCGTGGATAACCTATGTTGTATCTGGAACTACTAGTACTCAAGCCTTGAAATAGGGTGTCTGTCATTTGCAGAATGATGTCCCCAGAGGGTGAATTTAGTGATGCTACCCCGCATAGCGGACTAGCATCAACAAATTCACCCTCTGGGGACCTCATTCTGCTTACATCTCAGCATTTGGTGAATTTGGTGATGCTAGCCTGCTATGCGGGGTAGTATCACTAAATTCACCCTCTGGGGACCTCATTCTGCAAATGACAGACACACTATTTCAAGGCTTGCTAGTACTCAAGCATATGTCCTAACGACATGGATTTTTTAGTCGAGTTTTTTTCCAAAACTCGACTTATAGTTTGATGAGGGACGGTGTGAGTACATATCCATGCACGTAAGCTGCAGACAAAAAATCGGGTTCGTCCGCACATTTATTACAGAGTTATGGCCCTTTGCCATTTTTCACTGATTTTAGGCTCGTTAGCGCAACAACTTCAACAAACGTTATCTGATTCGATTGAAATTTGGGATATAGGTGTCTCCCAAGAATATCTCGGACGAGTTCGAAAACCGGCCTGGTCCGATAAAATTTGATAGAGTTATGGCCCTTAATTAGTCATTTTTCACGAATTTTCAGATCGTTAGCGCGATAACTTCAACAAACGTTATCCGATTTGATTGAAATTTGGTATATAGGTGTCTCCCAAGAATATCTCGGATGAGTTCGAAAACCGGCCTGGTCCGATAAAATTTGATAGAGTTATGGCCCTTAATTAGTCATTTTTCACGAATTTTCAGCTCGTTAGCGCGATAACTTCAACAAACGTTATCCAATTTGATTGAAATTTGTTATATAGGTGTCTCCCAAGAATATATCGGTCGAGTTCGAAAACCGGCCAGGTCCGATAAAATTTGATAGAGTTATGGCCCTTAATTAGTCATTTTTCACAAATTTTTGCGCTCGTTAGCGCGATAATTTAACAAACATCATCCTATTTGATTGAAATTTTGATATATAGGTGTCTCCCAAGAATACCTCGTACGAGTTAGAAAACCGGCCCGGTCCGATAAAATTTGATAGAGTTATGGTCCTTAAGTAGTCATTTTGTACGAATTTTGAGCTCGTTAGCGCGATAACTTCAACAAACGTCATCCGATTCAACTAAGATTTGGTACATAAGTGTCTTCCAATAATATCCTGGACGAGTTCGAAAACCAGCCTGGCCCAATAAAATTTGATAGAGTTATGGCTAGTGCTGGGCGGTATTTAACCATAAAAATACCGCGGTAATCCTAAAATAATACCGCGGTATACGGTATTACCGATTATTTAAACTAATCCCTTAAAACCCCCGTTTAGTAGCATTCGTTTGGTGCACAGGTCGACTGTTTATGGAGGGAAATCTAATCGCTACCCAGATTACATAAAACAAGGAAATTTATGCTCCGTTTTATTATGTGTACCCATACCATGTATGGTACACATAATGCCGACGTCCGGATCAACCATCCGTCGTTCGCCCCGTCCGTCTGTAGAGCCGTCCGTCTGTCTGTCTGTCCGTAGACACTTGCTATCCGATTCGATTACTTGAGTAGTTTTTATCGGATCATGTTCAAATTTTATGTGCATGTTTATGATGACACACCCCTCACCTGTATAGTTTTTGGTATTGATCGGTTTAGAAATGATTAACACTTTCCATCCATACCTGGTCATATTCTATCTGATGCCATAACTCATGTATTTTTTTACCCATTGTGTTTATATTTTATATGCAGGTTTATGATGACACATGGCTCACCTGTATAGTTTTTGGTATCAATTGGTTGATCGGTTTAGAAAATAATTAACCCTGCTCACAAATGCTATCCGATGTATCAAAGTCAAACAATTTTCTTCTGATCTGCCTCATATTTCTTACCTAGGTCTTTCTTAGCACGTTCTTCATCTGTATGGATTTTGGTATTGTTTAGTTAACCCTTTCCACTCTTGTTTTTAAATAGAATTCATCCAAGCCAGGATGACTCAAACATTTTTCATCTGATCGACACAAATTTTGGTATATGATTTTCTGACCCCTAAATACAGATCAAGTGCGAATATGGGTTTGATCCGGTATATATTAACAGAGTTATGGCCCTTTATAATTCATACATCTTTTCCATGCACTATTAAATTTGAATAGAACAACACACAACACACACCTGTGTTATTGGAAGGAGATAATTTATTGCTTTGGACACAGTGACCTGATAGTTCCACTGGTGGCTGCAGACTTAATATAAACATCTGTCAAACTTTGATTGATGTTAGACTCTTTATTTCAGTTCTGTTCTCTGTTGAAACCATGCAGTTCATGGCATTATTGTTTACAGAGACACTGTTGTTATAACTTAGAAAATAATTAATACAGCATTCCTTAGTTCCATCATATGATGTCATTGAAAATGATTAACCCTCTGCACACATCATATGGTCTTCTGATGTTTTTTATTTGATCATTCTCCTATTCTATGTACATGTTGATGGTGATCCACTTTTAATTTGCATGGATTTGGGATTAAAATTAACCTATTCGATTGACTCCTATTATCTGATAGACATATATTAAATTATCACTTTAACTTTGAGCCAGGTTCAGTCAGTGTTTCAAGAAATGACCAATTGAAATTCATCATTAGAGGATATGTCTTATTTTGAAATTCCCTCAATTGCATTTGGGCTACAGGATAATATTAACAGTGCTGGGATTCTTGAGACTGACTTATTGTATGGGTTTCTAAATCCAATGACATGCTTTTTGTTGACTACTCTGTGTTTATCAGTTCATTAGTTTGGGTAAGATTAACCCCTTACTATCCAATTTGATAACTCAAATATTTCCATTGATTATGTTTATAGTTCTGGCACAGTTTATGATAACACACCTCTAACCTGCATAGTGAGGGTCATTTGGTTTATTTGCTTAAATATATTAACATCCTTCACCAATTCTGTTGACACAATGTGATAGCTAAATATTTTTTGCATGATTACTCTATAAATAATCACATCTGTGATAATCATGACACATTCTTCACCTGTATAGATTTTGGTATCGATCGAATGGTTGTGATAATATTAACCTTAACTTTAATTATATTTAAACTGTTCACAAACATATCTTTCTAATGATCAACTTACAAGAAAATTAACATTTATATCCAATCATTAGCAATCATATTTTATATCCAGGTCTATACATCCCTCACTTCTATAGTTGATCAGGTATTGATTGTTTTTTAGTGGTGAAATATTAATAGGTTGCTATGAATTTTTAATATGCAGCTGACACAAGATATTATAAACAAAAAAATAGCAATGATAATAAAAAAAAACCCACACAATATGTAATGTCTCATGTTCCAATGTAATAAATAGATAAATTGAGTTGCTATGATGTTTATCTACCTAATTTCTTAACTATTTGATATTTAACAGCTATGATGCTTCTCTCCGACTATGGATTGAGCTTAATTAGACTTATAACTCTATAAGACATACATGTATCTGTGTTGGAGTCACTAATAGGTTGAAATCAAAGCCACGTCTGTTAACATTGTGTTAATGTGAGCAAGGTGCCCAATAAGTGTGATTTCACTTGTGAATTAATAGTAAGGTGTGAATTGTTTAAAGTTTTGCACTCATGAAAAGGATGGGGTAAGGATATATGAAAATAGCTCATCGCTGTCGCCAAGGTATGGGTTAAACATCTGCCGATCGTGATCGGCCTCTCGTTAAATTATGGAATGCAATCAATGAATGTATCATTATCTGCATGCATGGATTCATGAGCTGATCTTAAATACAGGTAATAATTGTGATTTATACAATTTAATGCAAGCATCATTCAGCGAAGTTGGATACACCCAAGAACTTTGAAACAATCCCCAACTGACAGTGCCGACTTGCAGAGCACGTGCTGTGACGTTGATATTGGAATGTTCCGCCGGGTGTGAATAATTTAAGAATAAGTACGATGATTTTATTAAATGCCGGGAAATGAAGTGTATTACTTCCAAAATATTTAACTTCTAGAACTATTATTGACTTCCCGTTGCATTATTATAAATCATACTTTTAAATCCAGGTTTATGAATGTGATCAATTATTCCCACTCGATAACACCAATGAAATAATTCAGTCGATTAAAAAAGGCGCAGAATGATGCAATCATACCTTGCAATACAATGTTGGGCTGGATTTTGTCCCAGGTGGGGAAGGAATGCATTTTGTTTGGAAATGACATAAACTTGCACACGCCAATCATTGAAACGGACTGGTCATTTTAAAATTGTCGATCAGCACGTGCATGGGGCACACAACGTAAGTCTTGAAATATATTTGGACCAATTTCGGGGATGACTTGGTAAACAGAATCCGTAACGCTAGTAGCTACTCCAGCCCAATTTACACAAACTCGCTCACCTCTTAATTGTGATTTCGATGAAATACGGTGTAAAGAAACGAAGTAATTTCTTTGTATCCCGACAAAGGAAAACCACAATATACTCGGTAATGGGCCTGTATGATATGTAACCGCGATAATACCGTCTTCAAGGTTTACCGATTATGGGAAAGAATGACGGTAACGGTATTGAAAATCTTACCGACTATAATCGGTATACCGAAATACCACCCAGCACTAGTTATGGCCCTTAATTAGTCATTTTTCGTGAATTTTTAGCTCGTTAGCACGATAACATCAACAAACGTCCTCCGATTTGTTTAAAATTTGGAATAGACATACTTGCCAAGAAAATTTCGGACGAGTTCGAAAACCAGCCTGCCCGAAAAAATTTGATGGAGTTATGGCCCTTAATTAGTCATTTTTCGATTTTACCTATTAATTAGTCTACCGATACTGATGCACACCAATTGGCGGTAGCCACCGAAAACGAGACACAGCATCTCTGATGACACCTCTTGTTTTTATTGTGTTATTTTTATCACAAATATAGCATTTGGCCCCAACGATGTATTTAAATATTAAATTGTGTCACTTACAGGCTGTGGTTTACTGAGCTCATGGAATTATGGGAATCATACCAGAATACAGATTCATGGGAAAGTGTGAGTTTTATGTGTTATCTTGAAGGCAGCAGTAAGCAATATTAACCCTTCCATGACTGGAGCTTCCTGAAATTTAGCAAAAACCATGTGCATCCTCTTATATTTGCGAGTCTCCCATAGGAGTCTCACATATGTAAGAGAATACATTGGACAATATTTACCTTTACCTTGTAAGCCAGTGCATTCTCTTTATGGGAGACTTGCATTTATAAGAGAATGTACTGGCACGGCTCTTTAATGCTGCACCAGCGCAACACCCGTCATGAAAGGGTCAAATTCATTTCTCATTCAGTTCTAGAAGTATAATTGGAAGGGTCTATTGTTCATTTATTGGGTTGTTTAGATAGTATAAAACAGGATGATAAACACCATATGAATTCCCACTTACATATTTGTCAGAATGTTCAGAAAATGGTTAACTTCCCATAAATGAATATCCAAGTATCAAAATCATGTATTCAGTTTATAAATCCAATTGGGATTTTCATGCAGATATTTTATCCAATGACTGATCTGTCTATGTGAGTATCCTCCATTTGGTGTCACATATTCGACTTAAAAGTGATTAAAAACTTAGATCTTTTATCGAAAAGCATGTACAGATCACTACTGAACAACATATATTCTAGAATAGTAAAATTATTTGTCCCACAGTTTTACTGTCTGAAAGTAAAATCAAATTATGGTGACAAAAGCTTTTATTGACGAGTGTCTTCGATTTAAATGATTATTTTGCAACCTTGAATCTGTATAAAAGTTCAAGGAAGAAAAGCCACATTTGTAGATTTCAAAATTGCCACAAATATTCATTACCATTATAAAATATCTGATGTGTTGCTTATAATCAGACTTATAATTTAACACTTTTGAACAACATAGACACAGTTATTTAGGGACAATCTTCTTCCAGGATGTATGGAATATATGAGTGAGTCATTTGATAATTTATCGATAACTTAACATATATTCTCATATTAATTCCATGTACATTATTGTTGGCAGATGTCATTCGCTTCAATAAATGTTATCATATCTAAATTTATTTCTTCTGTTGTTAATAAATAGGGCTTGGTGAATCTGATGTCTCGACTGGCTTCAACAAGCATTGGATACATAGACTGGAGCCCTTATATCAGTCGGGTAAGTGTCTGTATATATTAGCATCTTAACCCTTTCTACACTAAATGAAATCTCCCACCCAGTTATAAATACATTGGACTGGTCAAATATTCATCTGGAGGGGTTTTCAGGAATAATAAGCAGACAACAGAAAATATAATAACAGAAGGAGGCCTATGTATTGAAGGGAAATGTTCTGATAATAAGTTCATATTTTGAATATTTCCTAAGGGAACTACACGTAGATGAGTATTTAGTATGGAAAGGGTTAATACTATTTGTCAAAAGTACTAAGGTTCCAACGGGGTCCTGAAAACCTGGAATAGCCTTAAATTTGCCAAATGACCATCCAAAGCCTGCAAAGTGCTTCAATTGCTATCAGACCTCATAGTAGACTAGCATCACTAAATTCACCCTCTGGGGACCTCATTCTGCTTGGGCCTCATCTTCTCTGCAAAGCTTCTTTATTATCAAATTTTTATTGAAACTTCTTCACATAGCTTCTATTTCTTCATCACTAAGTTCACCATCTGGGGACCTCATTCTTGAAATGCCTGGCACCATATCTTCAGGCGTGATGAGTAGAGTATAACTCTCGGGTCTGCGATTTGATACCAAATTGCAGAGTAGCATCATCCAGTTCATCCTCTGAAGACCTCATTCTGCGTGGCCTCATCTGCTATGGGATACCTAGACTCAGATTTAAGTTCCCAGATGGTGAAGATGGTGATGTGCACCCATTGGGCACCCATTGGGCACCTTGATTATGCATTGTGTCTTCTGCCAATTTGAGGATATAGAGAAACTAAATTAAAAAAGAAAAAGAAACTTTCTAAAGAAATTTGAAATCTTTTGAATTTGATAATAAAGATACTTTCCAGAGGAGATGAGGCCTAAGCAGAATGAGGTCCCCAGAAGGTGAGTTTTCCCCCAATATATTCCATAAAATAAGAAAAATTCTTTGCAATCAACAATTTTGTCACTGGGAACAAACACCTGTCAATCATGCATACAATTGAAGCGGAACTTTACGTTAATCATCGTCATTGGTCGGTCGATTGAAATTAACAAGACTGACATTTTGTCAAACACGTGTGCGCTGATGTCCGCACACATGTACTATCTGGAAGAATGACAACGCATCAATCGATCGTGATTAAGGTTGTTGAAAAATAACCTTAACCCTTCCATGTCTGGAGCAGGCCTCAGCTCACAAGGCGACTCGGGCGAGATTGTCGCCTTACTGTCGCTGACTTCGCCCTATCGTCGCTCTAAGGCGAAATCGAAGTCGCCTTCAATTTTAGGGGGAATTTTTTAGTTGTTTTTTTTCTTAATTTTTGTTCTAGTTTTTTTTCCGGACATGTCCGTATATAGATGAATTGTGGCGGCCATCCCAAAAAGAAACAGACGATGCAGAGCCAAAGACCCAAGTGTGACCTATTGTTTTAAAATTGTGTTGTTATTTCGTCGCCTTTGTTCCCTTTGCGGTAATGAATGTTTTGTTTTGACACGCTGAAAACACGATGAGATGTTCGCATCTGTGTTGTTACTGACCATCGTGAGTGTCACAAATAAATGTTTTAATTAACTTAAAAGACCGCCGTCCCGCTTTTCAGATATAAAACAATTACGACATTATCAGAGTATGTACCAGGCGCTTCGGAAGTTCGTTCGGTAACGCGTCAGACTTTTTGAAGAGACCGCGTCGGACTTTTTGAAGAGACCGACTTCCGTAAATAAAATAATGTCAAGTTTATGGCTTTAATCGGATTATACCAGTGATGTTGGCATTAATTAAGGGAGGCCATTAATTAATAAAAGCTTTTGCAACTCCTTTGTTAGTTAGTCCTTATTGTTTATTTTAGCGGACACCCACATTACAGCTGTGACCAAATTAAACTTAAAAAGTTACATGCATCATGATTCAGACTGTACAAACGTATCTTCCAAGCTGCAGTCTTGGAAATAATACTACTTTCATTTAGTTAAAAAAGTAACTATTACTGTAACTTAATAATTGTCTTGCTTAAATGATAGCTACACAAAACATTTCCAAAAATTTTAAATGTATTAATTAAGCTAATTTCAGATAAAGTCAATTTTTTTTTAGTTTTATTTGTTATTTTATCTTTTTAAATTTTTTATTGTCAGCTGTTATAAAATAAAGCGATATTTGAAAATTGTCAATTTTTGGTAGTCTCCCCACCCTGAAGTCTCCCTAAATTTCCTGAAGTCTCCCTAAATTTCCTGAAGTCTCCCTAAATTTCCTGGAGGGAGACTTCAAGTCTCCCTGTTCTGGACCCCTAGGCTGAGGCCTGGTCTGGAGCTTCCTCAGATTTTGCGAAAACCCTGTGCCAATGCATTCTCTTATATATGCGAGTCTCCCATAGGGAGCCTGGCATATATAAGAGAATACATTGGCAAAATAATATCTACCTTGACCTTATAAGCCTGTGCATTCTCTTATATATGCAAGGCTCCCTTGCACTGGCACAAGATCTTTAATGCTGCACCAGCGCAGGTCCCATCATGAAAGGGTTACTAGTAATGGATAATTAAGCGACAACCATATGTAATTTCCTTTTTTTCTCTGTTACAGATATTTACCAGAATTTTGAGAAGTTTTAACCTACCTGTTGGTACATACAGAGTGCACGTCAAACGAGGAAGTAGTCAATATGAACTGGGACCTACATCTGTTTTTATTGTTTCTCTTATGGTAATGAATAGCTTATTAATACTGAAGAAGTCACTCTCACCTAAAAAACTGCTGAAGGGTACAGAAGTTTTGAAAATGTGCTGGGTATACGTTAGGCTCCTGCGAATATTCGATATTCGATTCGAGATTCGATTCGAAAGTCAAATTCGATTCGAATTCGAGTCGAAATTGCCAACTCGAAATTTCGAATATACTATGACTGAAAAGTAGGCTGTTTCAGGACAAGTACACATGTCGATCTTAGCTGTTTGTGGCATTTAATTCCAGAAAATTATGTATATATGCACATTATAATTCTTATTGTACATAGCCAACAATTAGCCACGATAGGACGACTAAATACGTCTGAATTATATAGCTTTAAACTGGTAGCAAAAGCTAGCAGATAGCCAATGGACCGACGACGCGGTAAATTATAATAGCTATGAAACTGGGCTACCGATAGCGTTATCCATCGTCTATTCGATTCCGCGTTATGTAATATGGGTGAGAATGTAAACAACACATGTTCCTGGTGTCGAAAAGTGCATTTTGGCACTGTTCTCTTTTGAAGTTGACTTTCAGTTTCGGAGTTTTCTTTTACAATGGACAAAATGTCGTCCATCATTCATGTTTATTTTAAACATGATAAAGCTGCAGGCACGTGTGATGAATGCAACATGCATGGTGTATAAATCACAAGCATCTGGGACAATGACCCATCTATGGAATCATCTGTTCAAGAAGCATCAACCAATACATGAAGAGGCTACACTGCGACTGTTGTTGCATCTTCAAGTTTATAACAACGGGTGTTTCCGAATGCCGATTTGCAATTTTGCATGTACATGCAAACTGTAGAAATTTCGTGTGATTTTAGTTTGATAATCCGTTTAGTGGTAATATATTAATCGTTGTGATGGCCGCATGGACGTTTTAATCTGCTTTGTTTTCTTGACAATTATAAATTGAAGTTAATAGTATATCAAACGACGGTTTATCGCCACATAAGTTCTGATGGAACTTCATGCATGTAGTTCATAGAACGTTTCACAAATAATCTAATCGTTGACAAAACATACCTAATTGAGAATGCAACACACAGATATGATTCGATTCGATATTCGATTCGATATTCGATTCGATTTCGTGAATTCGATCCGATATTCGATTCGATCAAAATATCCAATTCGCAGGACCCTAGTATACGTACCATGCGATGTCATATGACTTGATTCTTTAATAAAGTAGCAGACAATTTGTTTCTTTTATGGACAAAAACAACAAGAAAATTGAGAATTGTTGGCAACAAAAGAGTTATCGGAAAGTTTATTAACATAAACCCTGTGCACTGTCCTATCTAATCCCATTTATTATAAACTCTTTTTCATAAACTTTTTATGTCAAAATATAAATCATATCCCCACTCTCAGAAGACCTAACATGTTATCCTACTCTCAAGATGTTATCCTACTCTCAGCACTGCATCATGACATCAATTTTTGCATCATTTGGTTTTCTTGTGAGTTATTTTAACAAAACTGGCTGGTGATGTTGTAGCTATAACGTATTAGGTATAACCCGTGTGTTTCATTGTGGTCTGGGTCATAAACTAGTATAGAAAATATAATGAACACAACAGTCAATGGGTTTTCTCCTCTTGTGAGATGTGATGATTATTTTCACTCGGCTAGCACCACGTAAAAATAATCCTAAATGTATCACTCGAGGAGAAAAACCATATGCCACTCAGAAAAGTTAACTATTGTCTATATATTAATTCTTCCTTTCCAGAGCACTTGTGAAATGTAACAATTTAAGTTGTGTATTGGAAATTTTGTCTAGTGAGTTTATTTTATACTTGAAAACATCTGAATTCTCAGCAAAAGTTAAAATTATTTTCAATGATTTATTTGAAAGATGTTGACAGTATTGGAACATGTAATGTCTTGTCTTATATCTAATTTCAATTTAATAAGAATACATGTTTAATGCTGAATCTTTTTCTATAAATATTCAAAGCAACTTTTAATGTTCATGCATGCACCAAACTGGATTAGTAGTTTCTCACTTTTATCCCATCCTGTTGATCAAATTAGGTGATAAATGAACAAAATACTGACTGTATACTCTTAACCTCTTCACTGCTGAATCACTATTTTCCAGTGGAAAAAATAATGGGAAATTCTGGAATAACACAAAAACCATAAAATTTACTCAGTTGAAAGGCTATCATCATTAAAATTGATGTACCTGAGTTCCAATTATGAATAATGACCAACTGCTAGTGTGCTGTAATTGGTCCATACTCAGTACGAATATATAGTACAGTGTGACATTTTACGTCCAGACATATGGCAGTCAAGTGGTTAAAAGACCATAGCCATACAAAATTGATACAAGCACTATAGTTTAATGTTATCAGGAAAGTATTAACACAGATCATGTTTTAAAGGTACTCAATCCGATTCGAAGGTCCCCATATCATCAGATTCCAACAACATTTTTTTAAATGCTGCTTCAGTTATCAGAATCAATTAATTGCCCAAAACATAATGCTAAAAACAGTCAACTATAGTGTAAAATTGCCCAAAACATGTTACTTATCAACATTTTGTTCAATGAAATTTTGACAGATTGTCAAATATCTGACACAAAAAGCCACTTGATTTTAGAGTTATCCATCTTCATCACGACCTTCTTCTCATCGACTTCATACTGGGCCACTAAAAAGTATCGGTGGTGAAAAATAATGGCATTCAAAAATCGTTATCTCATCACTCTGAGCTTCGATGGGTGGGTTCCTCGACTCAAGTCAGATATTTTTTTACCCCTGAAGCCCCGGGATATAGTAATTTGCGAGCGTTAATTCGGATAATGCATCTTTAACACAGATCATGTTTTCAGACAAATAGAAATGTGTACGCAGGAAGTTTATGTATTTATTGAGATATTCTGATCACTGGAATGAGACAAAAGTGATCAATTTAACCCTTTTGTGACTGAAATTTTTTGAAAACCCTATGCCAATGCATTCTCTTATATATGCGATTTAACCATAGGTTGCCTAAAATATATAAGAGAATACATTGGCCTAACAATGTTTACCAGTAAGCCAGTGTATTCTCTTATATATGCGAAGCTCCCTATGGGAGACTCGCATATATCAGAGAATTCACTGGCACAGTGTTTTTAATGCTGCACCAGTGCAGTTCCCGTCATGAAAGGGTTAATACTCCTGAAATAAACACCGAAGATTACAAGTGACTTTCAACTTTATAATTATGCAGGGAGGAAGTGGAAGCAGTGAGGTCCATGCTCATATTGACAAGCTGTTCAAGGCTCTGCAATCCTTCTATCACCCGTCAAACTATGGAAAATGGATAGTAAGTAGCTTAGAGTTATCCTTATCATTCTTTGCAAGCCTTGAAATAGTGTGTCTGTCATTTGCAGAATGAGGTCCCCAGAGGGAGAATTTAGTGATGCTACCCCACATAGCGGGCTAGCATCACCAAATTCACCCTCTGGGAACCTCATTCTGCTGAGGTGTAAGCAGAATGAGGTCCCCAGAGGGTGAATTTGGTGATGCTAGCCCGCTATGCGGGGTAGCATCACTATATTCCACCTCTGGGGACCTCATTCTGAAAATGACAGACACCCGATTTCAAGGCTTGATTCTTTGTCTATCCACAAATGATGATTTTCTATCCATCCCCACATATATCTCAGCCATGATTTACTGCCGATGTAGTGTAGTGTAGGTGTTGGTAACGTCAGTAGTGAAATATGAAGTAGGCCACTTGTCATGTACAATTATTTTAGATATTAAGGTTTATCTCTCCAAATTATGACAATGGCAGTCTGAGTAACTTTTCTCATATATATAGTTTACCATCTATCCATATTGGTGCCAAGATTTTTGCCCGTAAACGCCCTATCTAAGCAGACATTTTCTGGCAATTTCCTCATGATTTAAAGCTTTGCACAGCGACATTCTGAGTGCGTTCATTAGGACAAAGGTGAGTCTTCCTATCAAGCTGCACAGTGATTAAGCAAACTCTTTTGCATTTGCAATCTCGGAAATCGGATCTCCAAATGTTACCAGCAGATGACATTTGCTTGGTGCAATTTATGGATGAGCCATTTATTTTTCGGTTGTCCTTGGGCGTTTTTGTCCAGAAAGAACACAACCGTTGTGGTCAAGTCCAAATTTCAGCTCCCACCAACTTTCTATGGTCTATAGTCACACTGGAATAAAATTTACGAATGCAGGGTATTTTTTAAAAATGCTACATTTTATCGGCATTCTTGTACTGTTACAAAGGTCAATAAATAGGTCTTATATTTTAACAGAGAATTCTGTCTGCTAATACTCAAAAATAAAACTATAATCATCTCTTTTCTTCCAGGTGAGGTTGAATCGGTTCTTAGTGGAACTATCGAAAGCATTCGTTGCCAGAGTTCATTCGTATGTACCAGTTCTTTGTGCGTGCAGTAATTGAAGATATGATTCACATATAAATTAAATTTTATTCATGGGGAAAATATAAATTCTGAATCTACCTATGAAATTCTACATTGAGAATACTTTATACTTTTTTCTTTGTCTTCAAATATAGTAAATTTGTGTTGGTATTCTGTAGGCAACCTTGTTACGAAATTTGATTGTCATACATCACAGCCATTAATGCCACAGATAGTATGTGAAATTATATTATACTAAATTATGTCATATGCACTGCTATGTTATGTTTATTATATTTGTTATAACTAGTAAACACCAGAGAATTTCATCTTTCTATTGCCATATAACATAATATAACAGGATAAATTCTAACGAGATTCTCATTTTTATTCTCGCAAAAATGTACAAATTTTAAGCCCTGATAAAATATATATGAAATAATTAGGAGATCAGATGAATGGTAGAATTTATACCATAATTGTCTATGTTGTGTGTGTAACACCTATTTTGTAAATTTCGGCTTTACACTCTTTTGTGACTATAGATTTCTATTGTGGTTGTGAATGTTCATAGGCCTTTTCATGGGTTAAACATTTATACCCATAGTAGAAGTACATTGTTGTTACCAAAATAGTTGTTCTGTTATATATTCATTTAGAATTGGCAGTTTTTATGATATCAATTAAAATGAGGAAAATCACCTACATTTCAATCAGACGTGGCTTGCTATTTTTATATGAACTAGGAAACATATGAATGGGAATATCCATTGACTGATGGTTTAGAAACAGGCTGACGTAAAAGTATGCACCACTATGCTTGATGCACATTCCTTATAGAGTCATGTTTTCTGTTTTGGGTCAGGCACTGATTATACACATTCAAAGTAAACCGCGGAGTAGTTGAATTCCTGGAACAAATCATAAATTATAATTATGGCGTAAATAATGAGTACAAAATATTTACCACTCATGGTATTGTAGTTTTAACCACAATTCTACTCGTGGTGAACATTTTGTATTCTCAGCTACATGTACTATACGGGTGTATTCAATATGTCTACTTCTTAAATAATTTCAGAGAGCGGTATAAAAAACTCACATGGCAAACACCAGTTCCAGATTCACACAAATTGACAGATGACGACATCACAAAGTTTGTTGAAGCCATTAAGCCTGCTGTGTTCTTAGCAATATTCAGTAAGATTGGAAGCCAAGATGCTGCAATGGCTCTCAAAACATTGAGCACCTTACGACCTGAGCTTATTATTCCATCGCTGTTGGAAAAGTAAGTTTAAAGATATGGAAGACGTTCATGGTGTGTTTATGATCAAGCCTTGAAATAGTGTGTCTGTCATTTGCAGAATGAGGTCCCCAGAGGGTGAATTTAGTGATGCTATCCCGCATAGCGGGCTAGCATCACCAAATTCACCCTCTGGGAACCTCATTCTGCTGAGGTGTAAGCAGAATGAGGTACCCAGAGGGTGAATTTGGTGATGCTAGCCCGCTATGCGGGATAGCATCACTAAATTCACCCTCTGGGGACCTCATTCTGCAAATGACAGACACACTATTTCAAGGCTTGTTTATGATCGAAGAAGGCTATACGTGGTAAATTTGAAATAGCCTATAACAGTCAGAAAACAGTTTCTTAGTTGGGAATGTAGGGTGGCCAGGGATGTAGTCATACCGGGGCTTATAAATCCTAACAAGAATCAAAATCATGATTTTCAAGGCCTGCGTGTACATTAAAGGTCCATTTAATTTTCCAGTCTCTGATTATTTTTTTTTATAGTGTCGTGATATACAATTTTAATAACAATCTATGCCATAAAATATGGTTAAAATACTATAATTCATCACCGTTTGAAACGTCTGTGTCTCAGAAGATGCCCATAGAAAATACCTGAAATCATAGAAAGATTTCCCCCATTATAGCTCCCAGAATGCAACATAAAAATGTATTTTCAATGGAAGGGGAATAACTCTATATCTTAAAGAGTTCACAGTTTATTACACCCCAACAAGTTGATGATACAATGTTTTGGATCTTCTTCTTTCAAATGGTATATAATATGACATATATTTTATACAATGTGATCAGGGGGTTTGAATATTAACCCTTTACCCAACAGAACGGCCCTGTGCCAATGCATTCTCTTATATATGCGAGTCGACCATAGGTCGCCTCGCATATATAAGAGAATGCATTGGCTTAACACATTAAAAATTATAAAATTGTTAAAGAATGTAAGAAAAAATGGTAAAAAGTGTTAAAAAAAGATTTTGTTTATGCCAATGCATTCTCTTATATATGCGAGGCGACCTATGGTCGACTCGCATATATAAGAGAATGCATTGGCACAGGGCATAAAGGGTTAAGTGGGCCTTCAATCTCCAATGTATTCATGAATATCTAATGAATTCAAATGCACTCGTCAACATAGAAATTGGTTTTCTGAATTCCTTGACTATACCCGAGTAGACTTTGATATACCAGTGGTTTTAGACATCGCCCTTTGATAACATGGCGTATAGTATCATAAGTCAGTGAATGTTATATATAACTGCAATAGTTAAGCATGCCACCATCAATCCTAAGTTGAACCCGATAAAGGCACATCAATGTGTAGAAGAAACTTTTATAGGAATGAGGGTTAATACAGATATGGTACTGGTGGGTCCTGTATGAATATCCCTTGTTTTATTAATTGAAGCGTGTCTGAATACATAGGTCTAGTCTTCTTATGAAAAAAATTAAACAATATGTTTATCCGTTTGATGACTGGAGCTTCCTGAAATTTTTCGACAACCCTGTGCCAATGCATTCTTTTATATATGCGAGTCGCCCATAGGGCGCCTTGCATATATAAGAGAATGCATTGGCCTAACATTATTTACCTTGATCTTGTAAGCCAGTGCATTCTGTTATATATGCGAGGCTTCCAATGGGAGACTCATATATATATAAGAGTATGCACTGGCACAGGGTCTTTAATGCTGTACCAGCACAGCTCCAGTCACGAAAGGGTTAATACACCTGTTTTTAATTAATTTTATTATTCATTATCACATTAGAGTTCATCTCAAGTTGTGAAGTAGCAAATTTTCTTTTCATCGCAATCGTCCATTGTTGACTCCACACTGTTTTGCAACCAGGATGTTAAGGGATGTTTTCAAATAAAAGTGGACTCAATCGAAAATTTCAATGACATGGTATATTTTAAATTATGCATGACATCACACATCTGTATGACCATTACCTATATACAACCCCGAGCTCGGCGATGTGTGCCAAGCCGGGTCGTTAATTAATTCGACCAGTTTTGACGTTCAAACCGGAGTCACACACTCTTGGCTCTCTCATCTATCTCTTTTGTCATATATTAGGTTAATGTTTCCAAGATGAATGTATACAGATGACCTGCACAATCAGAAGTCTCAGTTTGATGATATTACCCTTTGCTTTCAGAACATATCCATCAATTGAGACAGTGACAGAACCACACCGACTCATCTCATGTATGAACTGTATAGCTTCAGTCGCCAGGCCCATGTTACAGGCTCGGAAGTGGTATCCAGAAGGTGCCACACATGTTCTTCCACTACTGATGTTGTCTATACCAGGGATTGATCCAAATGACTTCAAGAAAAGCTTGGTCAGTATAATGTTGTTGCTTGATAATTCAGGGTTGTTCATTTAAAAAAAAAAGGTCTATCTCTTCCTAGCATTTTTTAGAAAGATTCCAGTGTATAAAATAATACATATGATTCGAAGACACCTGTTTTGAAAAACTTCTATCAATTAATATCAATTTGATTAGAATTTCTTTTGACATTCATGGGAGAGTTTTAGGGGCTATTTTTAGAACAGAAATTCGCATCAAATCGTTCGGAGTGTACCAAGAGCGTACCAAGAAGGAGAACTCTTATCATATGTGCAGCCTCAAATTACTATTGAAATAAACCACTTTATTATGCCATTATAGACAAATAATGTACACCATTTCAGTTGTATTTTATTTGCATAACAGCTATTTGTAGTCTTGAAATCGGGATTTTTAAAAACTATGTTGTTGTAATTGTGTCCCAGAAGAGATAGACCATCTTTAAATAAATATATTTTTTTTATTTAAATCAGATCTTGTTATTTTAAAACAATTTTTTTTTCTAATAATGTGCAATTTTTCTGATATATGAAGGTTCTAAAAGGTTGCTTATTATATCAAATGCTGAATTAATAATGATTGAATACCAGTACAGTACACAAATATCATGGAAGTACAAATATAGCTAACATGTGCTTTATGCATACACGTAGGTCCAAGTTTTCCAATGTGATATCTGGATAGGTAGACCTGTGATCAAACTTGTACTAATAATTTAACAGCCAATTTGAGCTGAAATCTGAATATCACATTTGCTCTTTAGTTCTTCAGGACATAATCACACCATATCTACCAGTAGAGTATAGACACCCAATGTAGTTTAGATGGCAGAGTATATGGTTGAGTTTAATGCGGAATTAGCATTTACATATGTTTGCAATGAGTGCTGAATATTTTGAGTGTAGTTATAAACAATGTTAATCGGAACAGGCTGTTGCTGTAGCAGTAAATATGTTACCATGCAGTATGTGTGTAGTTTTTATAGTGTTGAATATTACAGTACAATTTAATAACTATTGGGCCAAAAAAAAAGGGTTTTGATTCTCAGGCATTGCCGCATCGAAAAAATGGCCTGCGTTGGACCATTTTATTATGATTTGGATCTCACCGTAGTTGTAAACCGCGTAACACTAAAATAGGAAACTGTACCACGGAAATTAGTTATAATTTCAAATATCAAATAGGAGCTAAATACAATGGTGTATGTGTGGGTATTCAAAAAAAGACCATTGGCAACTATAACTATCAGGTATATTGTCACCACAGGCTGTGCAAACCCTCCCCCTAGTTTATTGTTAAAATGTGTTCCAATTTTTCAATCTGCGGTCAGCAGGAAGTTGGACATTGAAAGATCAATCAAATTCGGGAACGCCAACCGGAACGCAATAAAAACTCAGTTTGACAATCGGTGTATATTGGCCATGTTATTTAAAAGTTTTATTGTCATCATCCATTGCAGTACATATACAGTCTCTAATTATTCAGCGGAATAAGTGAAACAATACTTTGTATGATAGTTTGGAAGATTACTTTATCTTTTCAATTCGACTGTATTTACGCTCCGTATTTTTATATGAATCGGATATCTGGTGTTGTTAAAAATGATGGTGCCAATATTAAAATCATATCAATGTATATATCATTCTAGGTAATCCCTATATGATGTACGTGTAGTACATTGTCATAATTTGTCATTCTTTATATCAGATTGAATTAGTTGATATCCATTACAAATTTCTCCCTACATTTTCTGGACCTGGGAAGATATAATAACCCATATGTCAGTCTATGGGCAGGAAGAAAAAAAAATAAAGAAAAAAAACCCCTCGTGCCCGCATTGCATGATTTTCAAAAAAAATTGTCTGAGAGTCAAATATCTGGTTTTTACAATATTGTGTATTGTTTAATCATACACATGTTATAGTTTAGAAAAAATCTTATCAGTTATTGCTGTTTTTGACATTTTATCATCATTTAAAAAATAATTTGTTTCAATCAATGATTGTTTTGACAGCATTTCTTTCTTTTTTTTAGTTATGCTATCAAAAATCATTGAACACTTTTCCTACAGTAGAGCAATGACCAAGCCCTTACATTAAGTAATCTAAATCTGGCCATTAATGGGACATCTTATATCATACTCAACTGAATATATGCAACAAATGAATGAATTTGATCCATGGATGAGTGCAAAATACATTCAGTTACTTTATGAACAATGTAAAACAACTCATTTTCATTATAATTACCATGTTGTTTACATTGCACTCATCCATGACTCAAGTACATTCATTTGTTGCATATATACTGCTGAATATAACAGGAGATGGCCAGATTTAGTCTACTGTACCCCTTTAAGCTTCTTGTTTAGACCCATGGCGGTACATGGTTTAGTCTAAGACTTGGGACATGTTCCAGCATGGAATACAGAATAGGACATTGTGGTCACTGCCTGGAGTAGAAGTCATCTAAAAGTGGGAGGAGTAACAAATGAATGACATATCATGGAGTTATGTCTCCCCTTATGCCATGATATGACCATAGTTGTTGAAAGTTACATTTAACCCTAATGAACTAACTAACTAGCTCTGATTCTATATAGGGCATGTTGAAATAAATTTTTAGTTGGAATTCTGTTGCATTCTGGGAGCCATAACGAGGGGAAATGTTTATATGATTTCAGCTATTTTCTATTACTCTATGGGCACCTTATGAGATACAGACGTTCCAAATGGTGATGAATTATAGTATTTTAATCATATTTTATGGCATAGATTGTTATTAAAACTGTATATCAAGGCATTATAAAAATATAATTGGTGACTCAAAAATAAGTAGGCCTTTAAAATGTATGAATATGTTGATAATGTGCACTTATTTAGATTAAATGGAAATCTGTTTTTTCTGTTTTGTTTAGGTTACCTTCCAGCTGATATCTACATATGTTTGCATGGTGCCATTGGTTGATTGTTCCAGTGCTGTTCATCTTAGAACTGATCTCACAGAGGTATGGATTGTTGCAGAGAGGCCAGTCTTGTGTATAGTCAGGGTTTCCGCTAGGGGTTAGGGAATGGGACCCCTCTATAATTTAAATAACCAATCAGTCAGCAGTGTTTGAAATTGTTATCGGCTTTAATCCTTTCTATACTAGATTCTTCAACCCAGTTATAACAGTATATAATGGAGTGGTCTGTTATTCATTTGGAGGTGTGTTAAGGTAATAAAAGCAGATGACAGGCATACGAAAAATTAATACAAGAGCAGAATGATTCACAAGCCTTGAAATAGTGTGTCTGTCATTTGCAGAATGAGGTCCCCAGAGGGTGAATTTAGTGATGCTAGCCCACTATGCGGGGTAGCATCACTAAATTCACCCTCTGGGGACCTCATTCTGCAAATGACAGACACACTATTTCAAGGCAGAATGATTCATATTCATTGGTGGGAAATGTTCAGATAATATGTTCAACAAACGACCTTGCTGAACTTATTATCTGAACATTTCCTATGGGAACTACTCGTCAATGAGTATTTAGTATAGAAAGGGTTAAAGAGACTGTATTCCACCTTTCAATGAGGTGTTATGTGCAAAACCAATGAAATAGCGCTCCATCTAAGACATGACCAATGAAATAGCGCTCCATCTAAGACATGACCAATGGTATGAAGGAATCCCATCAATACAGAAATCAATTCTTAATCGCAGTTCTAGATATGTAACCCTTATAACATTATCATCGGCTTTTAACCCTTCCATGACTGGAGCTTCCTGAAATTTTGCAAAAGCCTGTGCCAATGCATTCAGTTATATATTCGAGTCGCCCATAGGATGCCTCGCATATATAAGAAAATGCATTGGCCTAACAATATTTATGTATCTTGCAAGCCAGTGCATTCTCGTATGTATGTGAGGCTTTCTATGGGAGACTCGCATATATGAGAGAATGCATTGGCACAGGATCTTTAATGCTGCACCAGCACAGCTCCCATCATGGAAGGGATAAATAATTGGCTGAGAACATTTAAGAAATAAATACACAGTGTGTCGGTGTGTATGGTCAAGTTGTACTACAAAGAAACTGATTGTAGGACGACATGAAAATTTGACTCAATAATTGCTGAAATACTGCGTGGAAAGTCCCAGATACGGCTTTAGTTGAGACAAACATGTCCTGCATGTAATTCTTATTGGGTGTACTTGATTTGTTTGCACAGAGTACTCTGATAAACTTGCATAAATAAATAAATTATTGTGATTGGCCAAATTGATGTGTCTTTCATTTAAATTGTAAAGGAAACACAATTGCGATCATTTCTGTGTTGAACGTTGTTGGGACAACATGAATATGATCACCGATTATAGATCTTTTCCATTATAAAATTTGATATAAGTGATATAGTTTACAGTAAACTCTTGTGAGCAGAATAAACTCACATGCTTTATTTTTTTGTTTAACTTGGTAGGCTAATTGATTTCGAAATACTGGAGATGAATGCGGAGGGTGGAAAAGGTATTAGGTTATGTATTTTTTTAATTTGTAGATTGAGAAAGAGATATGTTCAGCCACAGCTCAGTTTGAGGATTTTGTTGTCCAATTCTTAGACAGGTGAGGGTAAATTCTTAGACAGGTGAGGGTAAATTCTTAGACAGGTGAGGGGTAAATTCTTGGGCAGGTGAGGGGAAATTCTTAGACAGGTGAGGAGAAATTCTTAGATAGGTCAGGATAGGTGAGGGGAAATTATTGGACAGGTGAGGGTAAATTCTTAGACAGGTGAGGGTAAATTCTTAGACAGGTGAGGAGAAATTCTTAGATGGGTCAGGACAGGTGAGGGGAAATTCTTAGACATGTGAGGGGAAATTCTTAGACAGGTGAGGGGAAATTCTTAGACAGGTGAGGGGAAATTCTCAGTATACATCATTTGCAGAATGAGTTCCTCAGAAGATGAATTTAGTGCTGCTACCCCACACAGCTGGCTAGCATCACTAAATTCACCTTCTGGGGACCTCATTATTATTAGGCATCATCTGCTCTGGAAAGTATCTTTCTTATCAAATTAACAAGTTTTAATTTCTGTAGAAACTTCTTTAGAAAGGCTCTTTTTTTTAATTTAGATTCTCTATTATCCCCAACTTGGCAGATGGAACATTGAGTAATCAAGGTGCCCAATGTATCTTTTTGATATTTGATTCCCAGGCCCCGCTGCATTGATATAAATGACCCTCATTGGACGTTTTATTTCAAGTTTTGATATTATGACCAGAATTTTTTTTTAAAGATAAAAACATTTTTGTTATAAAAACATTTTTGGTATGTTTTTTACCAACATGTCCATTACATATTGAGCATTAATTTCAAAATAAATGAACTCCTAATTGTAATGTATGAAGAGTGACTATCATGTATACACATAGTGAAATAGAACATGAAGTACAGTAATGCCCTAAATAATCGACTCCTTAACCACAGCAGAATTATGGGTAATTTTTCAGGATTTAGTCGGAAATATGGCTTGTTGCCATTCATCGGAAAGCTCTCAGTGAATTGTAACTACAGAACCATTGAAAGCCACAGGAGGAAATTTAGAATCATATGTTATAAGCTAAATTTTTTGACAACAATAACAATTGTGAATAGTCAGGGGCATTATAACATTATAGTATTCCCTATGTCATATACTGGTAGTGCAATATAATTAAAATAAGTGTATATGCATAACGAAGTTCCTTCTATATTCTCCGTCTATTACTAGACAAGGGAAGGTATCATAAAAATAAAGCCTCCGTCCTCACTGATTTTCGAAACAATTTGCCTGAGAAGAGATTAAATCAATTTTTTTGATTTGGCCAAAACAATACTAAATATTTTATTAACCTCCATTTACAGGGCATTTGCCTTGATAGAAAACTGTGCACAGGACCATAATCCACACAGTGCTAGTAACACATTGGGAGATCGACTAAACCCTGAACAGACCATGCTGGAGATCGGGCTAACATCCACCCTGAGGTCCATACTCGTTCAGTGTTCTACACCAATATATAAGGTATGTGCAGGGACGTGAGCCAAAACGAGGGTCCATACTCGTTCATTGTTCTACACCAATATATAAGGTATGTGCAGGGACGTGAGCCAAAACGAGGGTCCATACTCGTTCAGTGTTCTACACCAATATATAAGGTATGTGCAGGGACGTGAGCTGAGGTCCATACTCGTTCAGTGTTCTACATCAATATATAAGGTATGTGCAGGGACGTGAGCTGAGGTCCATACTCGTTCAGTGTTCTACACCAATATATAAGGTATGTGCAGGGACGTGAGCCAAAACGACGATACGGTCCATACTCGTTCATTGTTCTACACCAATATATAAGGTATGTGCAGGGACGTGAGCCAAAACGAGGGTCCATACTCGTTCAGTGTTCTACACCAATATATAAGGTATGTGCCGGGACGTGAGCTGAGGTCCATACTCGTTCAGTGTTCTACACCAATATATAAGGTATGTGCAGGGACGTGAGTCAAAACGAGGGTCCATACTCGTTCAGTGTTCTACACCAATATATAAGGTATGTGCAGGGACGTGAGCCAAAACGAGGGTCCATACTCGTTCAGTGTTCTACACCAATATATAAGGTATGTGCAGGGACGGGAGCCAAAACGAGGATAAGGCCCTTCCCAGATTGTTTTTGTCATGACAGAAGTTATAGTTCAAAACAATTGTGTAAATCTTACCTTAAGTTTGGAAAGCCTCACTAAAACCAAAGAACTATATCTCGAAATGGTGCGATTTGGTTCTCCGATTATTGGATCAGCACAAAAGTCTAAACGCATATGGACGACAACATGCATGGGAAACATCAGTGAAGTCAAACAAACGAGTTCTAATTTGCTGCCATTTTGCTGAGTAGCGTGCGAAATTCATCCACAAATCTACCGCTTTAATTCTTCATTATGTCAATAAGGTTTTAGTGCCGGAATTGTTCTCAAAGCACATATGAAGTTTTACTTTGGGGCAATCAGTTCCATCATTTTGGCTGGAAAAACCAGTGCTTCATATAGAAAACCACAGACTAGTACCCAGGCAGTGACAGAGTCAGAAAGGAAGTATGACTCGTGCGCTCTGGTAGAGATTACAGCAGTATATCTCCATTCCAGGTTGCTCTGAGGAAGTTATTCAATTTTGTCACTACATCTGTATTTGAGCCAAAAGTTGGGGGACGATTTGCTGCTAACTTATGCAGGGCTATTTCTCAGGTAGGTACCTATACAATATGTTAGCCCACACAAAGTCAAGCTCCCATTTCCTGACAGATGTCCGTAAAAAATTAGTTAGTAAGATTCCATGTGATTTATTTCATCAAAAATTGCCCAATTATGCATGACCAATATATTTTTGTTCATGTTTAACAAATATTTGAACATAGTTAACACTTACATTAATGACTCTGAAATGTGAACTGGCAAACGAGTCTGTTCCTTATCAATTTTGTGCTTTTTTGTGTAAAAAACATACTGCTGTTATTTCGTATTGAGTCAAACTTTCCCCTGACAGACTGAAAGCGAATAAGTTTGCATCATCGGTTTTCAGGACCATGCACACGGGCCTGATAAATGGGAAATTAATTTTGCGTGGCCTATATTAGCTTTTATTCCTGTATATCTTTTCAGGGAAAGTCAAAAGATGCTCTGAAGTTATTCCTTCCATATCTGTACAATAACATCAAGCATAGGCTCAATTCAAGTAAGTGTTATCCCAGTCTATGTAAACATACACCCGGAGTTAGAGTGGCATACTAAGTCTATTGTAGTCTCGTTAAAATGTTATTTCAGACACGTGCAGGCTTCCCCCAAATATTATGTTGCATCGCTTTACGTTAATCATTTCGATAGGACACTTTCATCTTGGAGCTGCTAATAGTGAGTTCTGATTGGCCCTACTGGAATTCCTTGGTTTGGGAAATAGAAATTCTACGACAGTTAATCAGACCCACTACAGTGAAACCTGTTATGCCAACACAAAATGGTCGTTCATGACAGGTGGTCGCCAACGACAGGTTTGTTCCATTTCGACTGAACTGACATCTATCATCAGTGTTCGATGTCTGAGCAAGTGAATTATTTTTATACACAAACTGGTTGAAAATGATCGTGATTATGTTTAATCTTTTTTTAATAAAATATACTTTAAATTAATATTAGTAAAAACGAGATTTATACAGGTAAATGCATGTTGAATAATGCATCAGAACAGCCGATCAGAGAACACATCGGGCACGTGAGTCGTGACAGAAGAACCAGACAGATTGCCGGAGCGCAAATCAACTCCCAACATGATAACTTGATAAAAAGGGAATAAACGTACATCAGTTGTCACTGCGTGTCTTTATTTCATTCCTGTCTCACATATTATATTATTTTGAATGTATTAGTATCTTCGAATAAAACTGCAAACAGCAGAAAATTCATAAACAGTGGGTGTCCTTGACCTGACCTGTAATGATTCTGGACACGTGCATGATTGACTTCAATTTCGCGACTACGGAATATCTCTTTGATGTTTCTATTGTTGCGACACAGTTTATTGCATAGTGTCTGCAAACTTCTACTAGTATTTGATGACACTTTGCCCTAAGCGTTTTCATGATTCGCCACAATGAGGCCGGGACTGGATTAATGATAGGCCTATCACTAAAACAACAGTACAGCCCAGCAGAGTCTCAATTTTATACTACTATGGAATATAGGATCTTTTTTGTATTTCATCATACATTAGTTAGGTCAAACACATCGTCAACATTCACGTCAAAAATAATAAGAGTGATGAAGTTTTTATAATCCACGTTTCCAACTACTAATTTTGGATTAAAATGAACCAATGTTATATCCCCCCTGCTGGGAATTCCTCTTGGTCACATGTCCCGGTGGGGAATCCCCAAATCATAGTCTGTGATGAAGCAACTGATTGCAAATAATTTTAATCAAAGAAATGCATCCTGCTGAAGCATTTATATAGTAAAACCAGTCCATACAAAGCCAATCCGGTCGTTAAAGCGAGGTGGTCGCTCTTGACAGTGGTCGCCCAAAGCAGGTTTCACTGTATTTATTTGTTTGTCTCCAGTTAACTGAGATTGGTGTTATCCCTCCCTGTAGTCTATCTCGACAAGCAGCCCCGAAAATGTTGCTCTTATCACTCAAATATAAACTAGACAGAGTAACATAACATAGAAATAGACAAATGTATTCCCTACTCTATCTCCAACAAGCCTATGATAGGACAACATATACACACTGTACAACCTACAGTTTATGAAGCTTTCTTGGTCTCTGAGCTGTGAATGAGACATATGCAATTATTTGTATACATGTCTGCTGTTTGCAAATACAACGTTTACATCAGGCAGTGAATCCAATTTAAAAAAAAGGCTCAAAAATCATTTGGGTAGCTGCTTTTTTGAGGCCAGTGTATTGGGTTATTGTAAATAAACCACATTTTATTATGGCATTGCAAAGGAATACTAATTTCCTGGTTTCTGCTGATGTAGCAAACAAAAAAGTCAGCATAAATTCAATGCCTTGTGTCCATATAACTACTCTGTAAAGACATGTATAAAGTTATCAAAATTTGTAGCCAATTAAGATGAAACAAATTCTGATTCTGCCATGCAGCTTACTGTGGTATTAAACTGATGACAATAAAGACCAAAAGTTAATACAGTAGATGTGGTTGCTATGCTTGGTGAAAATAATTCTGTTCATCATTTAGTATATCACTTTCAAATAGTTTAACCGAGAATTGTGTTAGTCGTTTGTAAATCATAGCTGTCAGAAGTGAGGAAATATGCAATTTGTATATTTCCATTGTGAAGTATTATGTCATTGGAACTGTGAAGTGTTGGAAGTTGTTGAAGTGTTCTGTTTTTTAAATTTTGCGGTTGTTTTTTAACCCTTTACCCAACAAACCGGCCAAAACCGGCCAAATAAAGCTTCAACAGCCTAAACTATCTTCGGTCTGTCTCAATAGAACCATACAAATATGGATATCATTGGAACCGGCTCCTTGACCACATTGTGATAGTTACAGTTATGCCCTGTGACAATGCATTCTCTTATATATGCGAGTCGACCATATGTCGCCTCGCATATATAAGAGAATGCATTGGCCTAAAAAAAATCTTGTTTTAACACTTTTTACCATTTTTTCTTACATTCTTTAACAATTTTATAATTTTTAATGTGTTAAGCCAATGCATTCTCTTATATATGCGAGGCGACCTATGGTCGACTCGCATATATAAGAGAATGCATTGGCACAGGGTAAAAAAGGACCGTTCTGTTGGGTAAAGGGTTAACGACAACCTCTGCCATCAGCATCAACAACCATCATGAATATCACTATTGACATTATTATTACAGGCGAGGATGTGATGACGGATGAACACCTGGATGATGAATTCATATGGAACTTGCTCATTCTTTCACAGGTAAATTGCCAACAACTGGACATTCCTTGCTTATGCATAATCTTACAGTCCATATAATTGACCCTAAATATCCTGAAAGTTTAGAAATAAGACAGATTATTGAGAATATTTATTATGCCCCCAACCCTATAGTCTAGGCCTCTGTACATCTTTATGAAAATATCACATTATAACTTGATTGTGAATTATATTTCCTTACTTTTGGTATGGTGATAACCCAGCCTGTGGGAAAAGATGACCCTATATACAGGTTTTGTCCATTTGTCCTTTACCAGAATTATGGCCAACAGATTACTAATAGACCAGCATTGATAGAAGGCTTCTGACATGCAGTATGTTTCATCCATGGATTTTCACCTCGGAATCTTGCCCTTGATAGACATGGAAAATAGCAAGTTATTCCATATGTGTGACAATTTAGCATTCTTATTCAACTACCAACAGTTGAATTAAAAAAAACTTTTGGTGTAGCGATAGACCCACTTGATGGAAGTGATACCTCCATACTATCACAATGAATAAACCTTGAAAATCAAATATGTTTTTAGGTGACATATGCTAATACCGTGGCATTCTGACATTTGATATTTATTATTTGATCGACAGAATTTATTCACCTAGCGTAATCAGTTCTTTACTAAATGCTCATTGACTAGTAGTTCCCTTAGGAAATGTTCAGATAATAAGTTCAACAAACGTCGTTGGTTGAACTTATTATCTAAACCTTTCCCACCAATTAATAGATATCCTTCTGCACTTGTATTATCCGTTCTTCTGGGTGTTGTCTGCTCATATTGCCTGAAAACCCCTCCAGTTAAATAATAGATCATTCCAATATATATTAATTTTATAACTGATAGGAGATTCCATTTAGTAAAGAAAGTGTTAAATATACAGTAATGCTCTAATCAATCGACTTCTTAACCACAGCAGAATTATGGGTAACTTTTCAGGATTTAGTCGGAAATATGGCTTGTTGCCATTCATCGGAAAGCTCTCGGCTTCCATTCCATTTAGTGAAGAAAGTGTTAAATATACAGTAATGCTCTAATCAATCGACTTCTTAACCACAGCAGAATTATGGGATTTAGTCGGAAATATGGCTTGTTGCCATTCATCGGAAAGCTCTTGGCAAGAGCTTTCCGATGAATGGCAACAAGCCATATTTCCGACTAAATCAAGTTCTTTCCGATGAATGGCAACAAGCCATATTTCCGACTAAATCCTGAAAAGTTACCCATAATTCTGCTGTGGTTAAGAAGTCGATTAATTAGAGCATTAATATAACCTGTTTTACAACTATTCTAGGTTGTGAGATGTGATGGTAGTTCCTTGTTGCCATATAAGGACATGCTGATGGAGATTCTCATTCCTATTCTTCACTTGAAGTGTGTGTACGCCTATGAAGTCGGCGGTCAGGTTCTCAGACATGTCCTCAGAATGCTGACGTACACATATGTCGGAGAATACAAGAGCTCAAGCAATGACTTTGATAAGCCTGTCACAGAATACTTAGCAATAAGGGTAAGTAGATCTAATCTGACCAGTTAGTTTTTAGCCAATTAAAGGTCTACACTTTGATTAAACACTCCTAAATTACTATTTCTTTAGGTTTGGGGTAAAAAATATCTGATTTGAGTCAAGGAACCTACCCATCAAAGCTCAGAGTGATCAGATATCGATTTTTGAAGTTTGTTATTTTAATGTTTGTGGCCCAGAAACACGCTGTCAAATGGATGGTCTCTGTAAAAATTGTGGATGAAGATGGATAACTCTAAAAACAAGTGGTAATATGGCCAAATTTTGTGAATACTCAAGTGAAAATACGCCATATTTCATTGAACAAAATGTTGATAAATAACAAGTTTTGGGAACTTTGATACCATAGTTGACAGTGGTTAGCATTATTTTGTTGCAATTAATCGATTCTGATAACTAAATCATATTTTGAAGAAATGTTGTTGTATCTTGATGATATGGGGACCCTCTGATCGGATTGAGTAATTTTAACTATATTCATTTGGCAATAGTTCTGGTAACGGATTTTTTAAAGCTGAAGATAGTTGAAACATTCATTTGGGGAAAGGCACACAATTAGGGGTGGATTATTTGGATCAGGAAAATGCATTAGTCTTCACGGATAGAAGGAATTTGTATGGTAGTGGTATTTACACAGTTAATTGTCTTTGTTTCGACTCGCATATATAAGAGAATGGATTGGCACAGGGTTTTCGCAAAATTTCAGGAAGCTCTAGTCATGATTAGGTTAAGCACTGCAACTTATGGAAAAGTTATGGTTTAGACAAAATTCTTTTTTCAACGGTGGCATGATTATTTGTCAAAACCATTATCCTAATCATGTTTGTGTCTTTTTCTTACAGGAGTGGGCCAAACCTGGTGATCTGGATGACGTGAACATCAAGTGGCATGTACCTTGTGCTGAAGAGATTGAATTTACAAGAGAAATTATGAACAAAGTGTTGATTCCTGAATTGGATTATATCAAGAACATAATAGAAACCAACAGCCTTGAAAGGTCTGTCCATGTGTTCATTGTAGATCAGCTGTCTGATCAGCTTCCTTCCTGATCTGATGCAGGTCAAATGGTCATCATCTAGTCTGTATTGTCCAGTCTCTTTATATGCAAGTCTTGAAATAGTGTGTCTGTCATTTGCAGAATGAGGTCCCCAGAGGGTGAATTTATTGACGCTACCTCAAACAGCAGGTTATCATCACTAAATTCAACCTCTTGTGACCTCATTCTGATCCTAGGTTTCCCATAGCAGTTGATGCCTCAGATGAATGAGGTTTCCTGAGAGTGAATTTGTTGATGCTAGCTCGCTGTGCATGATAGCATCACTAAATTCATACTCTGCAATATTTCAAGGCTTGTTTAAATAGACATGGCTCATTCAAATTTTCAAATTTTGTATAAATAATTTGGAAAGAGATATAAGATAGGAAAAAAAAAAAAAAAAATTATATTCAGGCTTCATATGCTCTGAAAATTACTTACCAAGACCACAATTCCAGTTACCGTTGCGTTATGTTATGCATATTTGTTTCTACTATTATTACAATATATAAATTTAAAATAGATATTTGTCAAGGTTCATTTGCCAGCCTGGAATCTTGGGAACTTTTAAACAATTTTAAATCCATCTTGAGGCATGGAAAAGTTTGAGAAAATGGCATCCTCTCTGCTGACAGTCTATAAAGTCATGAAATTACAAAATTATCCTTGAATTTACTCTTGAAGATGAATGGGTAAAATTCAAGTGCTGTGATTATAATGGGGGACTAGATTAATTAAGGCTCATTTTTGGTATATCATGTTAATTTTATCTGCGTTTCTTCTTCTGGAACAAGAAAATGTAATTAATATGTTAAATTAGCACATAACATGTCTTTTACCCTTTCTATACTAAATGAATTCTCCCACTCAGTTATAAAAGTATACATTTGAATGGTCTATTATTCTTCTGGCGGGATTTTCAGAATAAATGAGCAGACAACAGATAATACAAGTAAAGGGTTAACTGTAACTATCTTACAATTCAGGGAGGTACTGCTGCAAAGACTCAACATCATCCTAGAGTTCCTGAAAGGAGCAGGTATCATTTTACCAGATATCGTGTCAGAACCATCACAACCTCTGTAAGTACCATACACATATCATATATTATTCACCCACATTGATCCATTAACCCTTTCATGATGGGAGCTGCGCTTTCTTTTACATATGCAAGTCTCCCATAGCAGGCCTCAAAATACATTTAATTTTGCGAGAATCAAATGCTGAATCAAGTCAGTCATAAAGCACTGAAAATTGAAAAGTTTTGTGAGAATCATTACGGAAATCGATTCGGTGATTCTCGACGAATCTTTAGGCCTGCCCATAGGGAGCCTCGCATATATAAGAGAATGCACTGGCTTACAAGGTCAAGGTAAATATTACAGCTTAGCAGTATTTACCTTGACCTTGTAAGCCAGTGCATTCTCTTATATATTCGAGGCTCCCATATATATATAAGAGAATGCATTGACACAGGGTTTTCTCAAAATTACAAGCGGCTCCAGTCATGGATATGTTAAAAGAGCTAACGTGCATGGAGAGAAAGTACAATTATCTCAGTTTTGTACCTCTCTCATTTACTTTTATTATTATTAAAATGTTTCCTGGGAAAAGTCTTCTTCCTCTCATATAGTGGGCAACACCCCTCCCACACCCTCCCTTAGTGTTCAAATATTGTACACAGCAGTCCTTGATTCCTGAAATAGACTTGATGTTAATATTTTATTACAACCTTGTCTTTCACAGGGTCGACACTGCTGTCTCTATACACAGATTTGCCAGTCAAATCTATCGGGAGAAGGAAGGTGAGTATGTGTCACACTATTGTGCTCAGTTGTAGATTTCTAGGCCAACCCCCATGAGGTTACCCCACTAGTGCTGGGATAAATTGAAATATGGGCAGGTTCTGAAACCAAATTGAGAAATAAAATGTGATTAAAACAAACAAATTACACGTCCGCAAGCAAGTTTATACTGTTTTCATGCTCCAATATCCAACCCAACAGAGTACGTTTATCTCCTATTTAAGAGTCAACTGAGAAATGAACAATGATGTGTCTTGTATGATGTACTACATGGTTTATGTGGAAAGATAGAAATGCACTCTCCAAGAACAGTTTTCCAGTTCTGACAAGAATCAACAATCAACACTTTCTTGCAGTAACACATGAATAACGCTGAATGTGCTGCAAATAATATCAACATTTAATGAGTGATATATTATTTGACGTGGTTTGTTCGATCCCAACATTTTTTATCCATAATTTGGTATGAGGTATCTCAAAACATACCTATGTGGAATATATATATGTCAATATAGTGCTGAACAAATGTGTTTTGTTTCTTATATTTTTCAGTAAATTTGAGATTGTTTTGTTTATGACGGTTAACCCTTTACCCAACAAACCGCCCAAAACCGGCCAAATAAAGCTTCAACAGCCTAAAATATCTTCGGTCTGTCTCAATAGAACCATACACATATGGATATCATTGGAACCGGCTCCTTGACCACATTGTGATAGTTACAGTTATGCCCTGTGCCAATGCATTCTCTTATATATGCGAGTCGACCATAGGTCGCCTCGCATATATAAGAGAATGCATTGGCCTAAAAAAAATCTTTTTTTAACACTTTTTACCATTTTTTCTTACATTCTTTAACAATTTTATAATTTTTAATGTGTTAAGCCAATGCATTCTCTTATATATGCGAGGCGACCTATGGTCGACTCGCATATATAAGAGAATGCATTGGCACAGGGCCCTTCTGTTGGGTAAAGGGTTAAATATAGATGATCGTGAGTGAGTTTCCAGTTAAGATAATGCAATATATGTTTTCCGGACAGTCACATATTATTCCGATTCCAGAACTTCAATCAATACAAATGGCATAACAAGTGTTCAGATCCAGAACATTGTGTTCGAAGTGATTTTATTATGACTTTCGTGCATATGGTATTTCAACCAATTTTGATGCCAGGGAAAAATTCAAAAGCGAATATTATGAGGTGTATTTTGGAGCTCAAATTACCATGTCAGTTAAGTTTCATCTCGCCTCAGATCTATATTTTATTATGCCCATTTTACGACATGCTTAAAGTAGGCATAAATGTTTTCTTTCTTCTTTTCAATTTATGTTACTATATTGTACTGTAGTAATTCTGTCTCTTATCACTGGCGGGTCATATATATTTTCTTGAATATTGATTGGTTTGGACAAACACGATATCAACAAATTAATAATAGACCCACCACAAATTAAAAGGATTTTACAGTATGCAAAAAATATCTAATATGGTTTTGACTTTGTTTCAGCTCTCAAACTTGACGGGAAGAACGTTCGAGAAGTAGTTGTTGATTCTATGCATTCTTTACTCAGTAAGTACAATGAACATATTTCATTTTACATGTATGGTAAGAATTTTATGGCTTCATTATTGATAAGCACAATATTTAAGAATTTGTTACTTCACCAATTGTTTAACCCTTAAATTCATTCACATGATTTGAGCTCTTATTTATACTGATTTATAATCTGAAACTACTGTTTTATATCTGTGGATTATAATTGGAGCAAAAATTCATACTTCACTAAGTAACTCTTTGGTACACTTAACCCTTTACCCAACAAACCGGCCAAAACCGGCCAAATAAAGCTTCAACAGCCTAAAATATCTTTGGTCTGTCTCAATAAAACCATACACATATGGATATCATTGGAACCGGCTCCTTGACCACATTGTGATAGTTACAGTTAGCCCTGTGCCAATGCATTCTCTTATATATGCGAGTCGACCATAGGTCGCCTCGCATATATAAGAGAATGCATTGGCCTAAAAAAAATCTTTTTTTAACACTTTTTACCATTTTTTCTTACATTCTTTAACAATTTTATAATTTTAAATGTGTTAAGCCAATGCATTCTCTTATATATGCGAGGCGACCTATGGTCGACTCGCATATATAAGAGAATGCATTGGCACAGGGCCCTTCTGTTGGGTAAAGGGTTAAACAGAAATTTTATCTGACTCTTCTTGTAGGTTTTATGTTGTCCTCCACTGAAGATGATACCAAAGGAATAATTAAACTGCTCAAGGTTAGTGCTTTATTAACAAATCAAAATCCTTCGAAGAAGTTGCAAAACACATACCATTACAGTGATGGCTGTCACTTCACAACAGTGTACTACTACAGTATTGCGTGCTCTGGCTGGCGATGGAAGATATAGTTCCCCAATTTGCCTCTTTCATTTTGTGTCTATTTTAGTTAGTGAAACGAAGTTGGACAAGAATTTAACTTAAATGTACAAATGTACTTAAATGTACATCCTTTTGCGTTGTCTGGTGTCATGCACAGCTTTTCAATCAATGTAAAGTCATTTTATTGCCATGCTGCCAAGTGATAACTTTATACTCATGGATGGGTAGTTACTAGATTAGTTAACCTGTTCATGGGAGCTGCGCTGGTGCAGCATTGAAGATCATGTGCCAGTGCATTCTCTTATATATGTGAAATAGTATTAATCTGCCGAAATCAATGTAAATTTTGTTGGCACGATGCCAAGTGATCCCGGGAAGCATGCGCCTGTTCATCACTAGTGAGAGATAAAGAAATATGTAATGGCTTTTTTAGTGATATAATAGAGGTTTCATGTGGTATAATTATATATATTGATAAATATTGATATTCTCATTAATAATTGTATTTTTTTTACAGGTTTATGAAATAGCAATGTTCTACAATGGGCTTAACAAAAGTGATTTTGATACCAGATGGAAGAGTTTCCATGTTGTCAAGAAGGCACTATTTGATGAGGTAAATTATTGTTTTAGTATCAACAAGCCTTGAAATAGCGTATCTGTCATTTGCAGAATGCGGTCCCCAGAGGGTGAATTTAGTGATGCTATCCCACACAGTGGGCTAGCATCACCAAATTCACCCTCTGGAGACCTCATTCTGCTTAGGCCTCATCTTCTGGGAAGTATCTATAGTATCAATTAACATTGTTTTTAGTTACGTTTTCCCATCTGGGAAGTTTCCATATACCCTAATTTGCAGAAGATAAAATCCTTAATCGAGGTGCCCAATGGGTGAACATCACCAACTTCAACTGAGGAACTTGAATCTGATCCTAGATCTACCATAGCAGTTAAGGGCCTAAGCAGAATGAGGTCCCCAGAGGGTGAATTTAGTGATGCTAGCCCGCTATAGCGTCACTAAATTCACCCTCTGGGGGACCTCATTCTGCAAATGACAGACACGCTATTTGCAGGTTTTAGTATCAATCCTATGATTATTGAATGGATTCTCCTATTCATATATAAAAGTAAACATTGGAATTGTCCATTCTTCATTTTAGGATGTTAGCCCTTTCTATACATAATTGATTCTCCCATTCAGCTATAAAAGTATACATTGGAATGTTCTATTATTCATTTGGAGGGATATTAAGGATATAAATAAGCAGATGGCAGTTAGACAAAATGATAATACACGTGCAGAAGAATTAGTATTCAATTCCTAAGGGAACTACTCGTCAATGAGTATTTAGTATAGAAAGGGGTTAATAAGGGAACTACTCGTCTATGAGTATTTAGTATAGAAAGGGGTTAATAAGGGAACTACTCGTCAATGAGTATTTAGTATAGAAAGGGGTTAATAAGGGAACTACTCGTCAATGAGTATTTAGTATAGAAAGGGGTTAATAAGGGAACTACTCGTCAATGAGTATTACTTTAGTATAGAAAGGGGTTAATACGGGAACTACTCGTCAATGAGTATTACTTTAGTAAAGAAAGGGGTTAATAAGGGAACTACTTGTCAATGAGTATTTAGTATAGAAAGGGGTTAAGATACCATAAGCAGATGACAGGTGGAGATATTCTGCAAATTCATTTGTAGAGATGTTCAGCTAATTAATTCAATAAACTTCTCAGCTGAGCAACCCTAATTAAGAATGAATAGGAATCAAGTAACTACTCATCAGTGACATTTCACAGGTGACTCAAGAATCTTGATGAGGTGAATCTGATCCTGGCTAACATTTGTTGAATACTGAAATCTTTTATGTTAATTTTATCTTTAGTCATTTATCTATTTGCAATCATAGTACGGTAAGTTAGTGAGGTTGAATTTGATTTTATTTCCCATTGCAATATATGATGCTGTTGTGTAGATTCTTACCATTTCGTGACTGGAGCTTCCTGGAATTTTGTGAAAACCCTGTGCCAATGCATTCTCTTATATATGCGTGTCTCCCATAGGGAGCCTCACATACATAAGAGAATGCATTGGGCCTAACAATATTACCATGGCATTGTAAGCCAGTGCATTCTCTTATATATGCGAGGCTCCCTGTGGGAGACTTGCATATATAAGAGAATGCACTGGCACAGGGTCTTTAATGCTGCACTAGTGCTGCTCCCATCATGAAAGGGTTAAGGAAAGAAGAGTAGAATTAAATGTAATTTTTTTCACAGCTAAGGAAGAATAAAAGTCACATTCGAGGAATCCTGATTGATAGGATCCAGTTACAGCATGAGGTAAGTTTATTCTTATTCGGTCCAATGTCTATCCACCCAAGCAGATATCTCAGCCATTGATTGTTGAATCTCAATGAAATTTGGTCTGGCTGTTCACCACTATGAAGACATTCAGAGGAGTGTTCAATCGTTTTGGTCAGGTTTTCTGTTCTAGAGTTATTCATCTTTGTTTATCTGGAAATGTTGATTTTTTTGACACAGCCATGGGTTGTAGGATCTTGTTTTGGATGTTCCCCATCATAAGAGCTTTCAACAAATTTTCAACCGCTGTTGTTTGCATTCTTCATTCTAGGCTTATTTCTCGTTGTTATTTTGTCTGTCCGCATGAATGTCTCAGCCATGGGTCATCAGTTCGCAATGGAATTTGGTGGAGATATATATTTAATATAAGTACAGCTTTAAAATGTTATCCTGTGCCTTCTACTTAGGGTATGCCCCACCTACTAAAAAACTTATTAATTTGATAATAAAGATACTTTCCAAAGAAGATGAGGCCTAAGCAGAATGAGGTCCCCAGAGGGTGAATTTAGTGAAGCTAGCTTGCTGTGCGGGGTAGCGTCACTACATTCACCCTCTGGTGACCTCATTCTGCAAATGTCTGGCAATGTATTTTGAGGCCCCTTCTATAACCCTCTACAATTAATGATTTTCGCATGAGCAGTGTGACATACATGTATTTCAAAATGCTAAATAGATTACAGATTGTTCTAAGCAGTTGCTGTGACCGCAATAACTGAAAGTTGGACAGCAGCTTTTATGGAATTAAAAACGCTTGATTCACTATTGAGATCTCACAGCAGTCGCATGGGTGTTAAAGATGGTCTAAGTCTTCCCAAATACGTTTTTATAGACTTGAAACATTTTGGCCAAACGTTTGTCCAAATTCAATTTCCTTTAGCCATTTAAAAAAAATATGACCATTCGCTGATTTGACCCCCGACAGCAGCAGGGGGGGGGGGTCGGAAAAACTTTTCAGGCACGTATGCTGATTTTTTCCTTTCGACCCTTGTTGGGACCCACCCACCCCACATCCAAATGTTTTTCCGTTTTCGGCATTATTTTCCCGACCATTTTTGGACACCTTTTAACACTAAAACAGAGATTTGCGGGGGGAATTTACTGTAAACAGCTGTATATGAATTTCTGTGCGTACTATTTGTCATGGATGTTAACATGGCATGTAAATAGGAACGAGTCATTTTGGGGTCATTCGGCCAAAAAAACATAGCTGCCAGTGGCCATCTTGCTTTTCAAAATTCAATCCATTAGCATGGGCTACAAGCTATACTTTTTGTCTGATCATCATGAAATTGTTCATTTATGTTAATATTGACATTCTAAGGTGTTTTAAGCCAAACTCATTGCAAAAACAGTCGAAAAGACTTGCAGGAAAAAAAATTTGAGTTGCAGAAACAAATTTGTGTTGGTCTTGTCGATCACCCACCAACCCCGGCATACATGCCCGGAAAAATTTCCACCCCACCCCGCTGACAGTGTAAACCCTGCTCCTTACTAAATTTATAGATTAGTGAATTTTGGAAATGGGTGAATACTATTTTTGAAAGAAATAAATTGTCAACATAAAAGATATCTTATTTACCTTGATTTTAATTCTAGCTGAGAGTAGCAAATTGTCCGGAGTGGAGTTTCACAGAGAAGCATAGGATAATATATGATGATTTGTTCTCCCTGGCTGTCAGTCGATACAGAGAAGTACGGAAGAAGGCTCAAGAAATTCTCATGCATGGCTTCACTACATATACATTCTCCTACCGATATCTGATGCCAAAAATTATTCAGAATCTTTATGATGCAGAAGGAAGCGAACATCAATTCAAGGTAAACCACCCTTAAATTAGCAAAAGCAAAAGTCAATGGCTTGGAAAAAGCTGTGGAAGCTAAGATAGAATTTTGTGCAATTCTGACGCAATAGTGTAGAAGAAAAATGCCAATTTCAAGGGCTGGGTAAATATTTATTTTCTCAGATATCATGTAGAAATATGTATGATCAGAGATGGCCATGTCATTTCGGTAGCAGTACGATTGAAAAAAAATCACACTGTAAATTGTAAAGTTGCCCTTTTTTCATGAAATTTCTCAATATACCTACATTGCATTATCCATTTCCTATAAATATCAAGTTCAACACAAATATCTTTTCTTTTCATTTATATATTTTAACGACTAATGAAATAGTAACATGAGGTATTTTGAAAACAGAATTAACATGACATTACAATAACCATTTCTATACTGAATGGATTCTCCCATCCAGTTGTAAACATATAAATCGGAACAGTCTTTTGTCCATTTTGAGGGATGTTCAGGAATTAAAAGCTGACGACAGATAATACAAGTAGAGAATGAGTCCTATTTATTGAAAGGAAATGTTTAGATATTAAGTCTATGGTCAATTGTTGAACTTATTGTTTGAACATTTCCTAAGGGAACTACTCATCAATGTGTATTTAGTAAAGAAAGGGTTAATTCTTGTTGTGACTATTTGGTGTTAAAACACAGTTGACTGAGTTGTTTAAAAATTCATATATTGTTATTTGCAAAATCTCTAAAATTAAACCAGTTTTTTAGTTTCTTCAAAATTCTTTTGACAGTTTTTTATTATTTATTCCCTATATCCCCAAATTGGCAGACGACACAATGCATAATTGAGGTGTCCAATGGTGCACATCACAATCTTCACCATCTGAGAATTTTAATCTGTGTCGAGGTCTCCCAATAGCAGATGAGTCCGTGCAGAATGAGGTCGCCAGAGGATGAATTTGGTGATGCTAGCCCACTGTGCGGAGTAGCATCACTAAATTCACCCTCTGGGGACCTCATTCTGCAATTATCCCGTCACCATATTTTGAAGCCTGTCACTGCAAAAAATACTGTTCTTGTTATTATTTATACAGGCATCTAAGGCAGGGCTGGCGATCTAGAAAATCCAGGAGGGCTATTAATAGCCCTCCTAGATATGCCTAGGAGGGCTATAGCCCTCCTCAACTTTTAAAGTTATGATTTATTTTATCTGAGTTACTACTGCCGTTAGTTTGTCTATTTTTGATGTTGTATAACTCCATTTAAATTAATTTTCTTCATGTGGAAACAAAGTGTCCACAGAGTTGTGAATGTCAAAATCCCCCACAGTAATTATGTATGGTGAATATTTAACTATGTTTTATATGTTGTGATAATCTATATGTACAAGAAACAAAATGTAAGAGTATTTGTACTCAACAATTTGTCAGTCGGTGTCCAACCCATGCAACGGAATTGGGTGAGTTTGTCCACATTAAAAGCATTCTCCATGAAAGTGTAATTTTACGTAAAATACACAATCAAGAACAATATTAAATCCAGTATATTTGCACTTGAATATTGACTGCTTTTTCTCTCAAAGTAATCCATATTCCATTGTCGATCGCAGACTGCTGCTTGCAGCGGTCAAGTCGCTATCTATAGATTTACTGGGTGTTTGCAATTGAGGACATAGAAAATAGTTTCTGAACTTTAATAATTGAATAACAGTGTAAACTAGAATACGTGGATACATTTAGCTAATTATATTAAAATATTGTCAATCGAAGCGATAAAAGACGGCTGCAAGCTAAATACAATTTTCACTGATAGGAACCGGAAACGGAACGAAAGGTTGAACTTAATTGGGACAGTGACATTTGGTTCTCACTATCCACAAACATGTGTCATTTTATCCAGTGAAATATATTGTAAGCTCAATCTTATGAAGAGAAATTATTTATTTTGGTCATAAAATGTGTGAGAATCGATCAAAAGATCAGATTTACGAAACAGTTCGTTCCGGAATTTACTGATTCCGCTATAATTCCCATTTGACATTACCGTCAAGTCACGCATGCGCACAGTCCCCACACTGTACAATATAATTACGATTTCGATGCAGTATTTTACTCATTAAACACAATAAAATAACTAAATAATAAATGTCCTATCGTAGACGAGGCGGGCTATAAAAAGCCCGCCTTGGAAAATTCTAGGCGGGCTGTAGGCGGGCAGCCCGCCAGCCCGCCTTGAGATTTCCAGGCCTGCTAAGGTGTCAGCCTTTTGTCTGATTTCAGGATTTTTATTTTTCTTCATGTTGATTCCATAGTAAAATGTTAAATGAAAATTCAACCTTTGATTGCTCTAGCTCTATTATCTGGTCAGGCGCATCCCGAATTCAACTATTATAGTTATTTAACTATTAAAGTTGAATTTGACAATGTTGAATCCACCATTTCCCTATGGAAACTATGGGATTGCGCATCCCAGTGCACAGCCAAATTGCACTCATTGCAACATTACAGAAAATTTTCAGTCTCGCGATAAAATTCATTTTGCAACCATTTGCGCCAGCTTATTTTAGTTAATAATGGCACAAGGATGCCTTTCTAATGGCATTAAACATGATCGCTCAATCGTTTTTCATAACAACATATGGACCAATTGAATTTTAGTTGACTTCCTTATCATATGCCGTCATGACATGTTATTGCATCACATAAACAAACATGGTACCAATTTAGTGGCACTGTTTTTGAATATCTTTTTGTGAAATATGTTGGGGTTATGCCTCTTGTATCGAATTCACAAAATAATAAATTTCTATGAAATGTTTTATTTTTCAGGGCACACTCTATACTGTGCTCGGGCCTGGCAAGAAATGTTTAGCGATCAAGAGGAACTGGGAGATAATTGGCCAGCTGTGGCCAGCTCTAGTTAAAGCCAATCATTCAGAAGAACTTTCAGTGCTTAAAGTCATTGATGAGATCAGCTCTAGACTAATAAAGAATTTTGATACAATATGCATCGCAATGAAGGTCAGTTTGCCAAATTGCAGAATTTTGCCAAATGAAAATTATTTTTGTCAAATGTGAACTAATTTTGCATTTGGCAAAAAATCATTTTTATTTAGCAAAATGCTGCAATTCCTCAAGAAAATAACAATTATTTTATAGTTAACTTTGCTCCCTCATTACCACCCGTTTCAAGCAAAACCTACATGGTGGATTATTAGGTTATGATAAATTGACACCTATGCTGTGATAACATTTGTAAAGGCATATACTGCTGCTCAGTACAGCTTTGTTAAAACTAAACGTCAATAAAAAACATATAATAAAATATTTGTTTTCGCTGTAAATACTGTCAACGCAATTATCTGCATTTTGTTCATGAATGAATTTTAGGATAGTTTTGACTTGTGAATTATCAAAGTAATATCGTTCTGCACAGAAAAAGAACAGAAACTCTATTATGATGGCGTGTTATGTTTGAATGTGATAGTTACAACTGGTATAAAATTAACATGCTGCCTTTTCTGACAAGTAATTGTATTACGTGGGGTTTATAAGCACTATGCAGATATTTGTTATTGTGGGCGGGGATTAAAAGCAAACTATTTCTCGAATAGAAGTCCCTGGGAGTTTGTTGTGCATAAATTGGAAGACATGACCATTCTAGATTACGAATGTTGACTTGTGGTATAAAGCATTTTCAACTTCAAAATCCATAATATTTGCATTGTCTAAATGATAACTTGAGCAATCTTCAAATGAATCTCTTGAAATTTGATGTGTTGTTCACCTTTGGGATCATGTATGTCATCATCAAGTTGGAGTCAAGTTTTTACCAGAACACATCAGCAGAGTGTTTCATTTTACGCCGATTCCTGTTCCTTATCACCAAACTTGACAAATGTCACTCATATATTTTGACATTTATATCTAGGTGCCTCAAGAGTGCATAGATGCAGGACAACAGTTGATCATATCTGACAGTCCGAAGTCAGGTGCGAATGTGGCTACTCAAGAGGAGACGGAGGCAGCAGTCAAAAGAGAACAGAAAATCAACACAGAAAACGAATTGTAAGTTGTTTCAACAACTTCATGTACACTTTCTCGGGGTTCTCATGGTATATATAGAGGATATCTACACTTTTTGGTTGGATATGGGAATTAGATCATGAGTGATTAAAAAAATGAATTTCCACTTGTGGAAATTCATTTTTTTTGTCATCATGAATGAGATAATGACCATATCCAACCAAAAAGTGTAGATGTTCTGTTATTATATGCTCCGCTCAGTTGGCACATGGCCCAACTCGATAGAAGAGTAAAAATTGCATATTTGTACACCCAAGCACAGCCATGGTAATGAGCCTGTGCATATAAAAATAGTTCCATTTTCAGACAGATTGGTTGAGGGATAAAGGGGCTATCATAGGTTGTTTAACAAAAAAGTTTAATTAATCACATATTACAATTTTTTCAACCTAAACACTCAGGTACTTTTCGCACAGTCTTCCATCAAGAACCGATTTTTAATTTTATCGCGGATGGATACGAGTGAGATATCGATATCTCACTAGATGGATAATGGTTTTTATCTGATACAAAAATACTACTATTTGATAGCTGAGCATAAAGCCTTATATCTTGATAAATAACCATTCAAGGCCTGGAAATTGATTAAAGCCATAATATGGTTGCTTGTTCTCCAAAATACACCTGATAATATTCGCATGTTAACTTTTCCCGGTATCGAAATAGGTCGATAATTACTTTAACTACCTTTCTATGAGCATTATATGACCCATAAACACGCATTGAAGTCATAAAAAGTAAAACTTCAAAAAAATCAGACCCCGGGCAAGCCTTGAAATAGTGTCTGTCATTTGCAGAATGAGGTCCACAGAGGATGAATTTAGTGATGCTACCCCGCATAGCGGGCTAGCATCACCAAATTCACCCTCTGGTGACCTCATTCTGCTTACACCTCATCAGAATGGGGTTCCCAGGGGGTGAATTTGGTGATGCTAGCCTGCTATGCGGGGGTAGCATCACTAAATTGACCCTCTGGGGACCTCATTCTACAAATGACACACTATTTCAAGGCTTGACCCCGGGCAAATACTGAATCATTTGTTTTCATTGAATTTCTGGAATCGGAAACATAATAACACGCACAAGTCCTTAAAAGGTATATTGCTTTATCTTAACAAGAAACTTCCTGCGCTGCTTTCTCTTTGTTTTCATCATAAATATTATGTACCATAAACGTTTCAGAGTGACGACATCTCTAGATATTATTCCCATGGGATACAGGTGCAATTTTTACATGACCTCTGATTAAAAAAATTCAATGGCACAAACGGAATTTATCAAAATATAATATATAAAAACAAATTTATTTGGAAAACTTCTGTGTATGTCAGTTTTAGACTTGTGTTACAATATTATTTATACATAATTGTGGGGTTTGAATGAGTCATCCATGTCAGTTTAAATTGACATGGGGGGGGGCTGTGATAGCCTTGAATTTTGATGATCTTTGCATCACTCACTGAACACTAAAATAAAAAGAAATCGTGAGGAAAACTTGCAAAGATATTAAAATTGCATAGAAAGGGCCCAGGATTAGAGGGCTTAAAATTGTTGTAAAATGGCCTTGATATTTATTGGGTCTGAACCATGATCGAGACCATAAAAAAGTATGCCTATGGGTGAGGTATATATTTTTCTTCTAATGTGATTTCAAGATTGAAATAATATCATCAACTTTGAGTATGGCTGAAAGCTGCCTAAGCACTTTAAAACAATGGAAGTAAAACATTTTCCCATAGTGTTATTCAATGCTGTCTAGATTTGCTACCAGACATTCTAAATTCTTGTTAATTTGTAATTTTGTTCCAGGAAATACTTATCATTAGTCTCAGATCTTGTGGATTTGGTCAACAACGGGCAGCTGTGAGTATTAAAGAGCACTAGTTGACTGGAGAATAAGAAGGGTATAGGATGTGGGGGAAAGCGACATAGCTATGGCTGCTATGATAACTAAGACATGTGCTATTATATCTCAAAAATAACATAAAAAGTTCATTGTAAAGATTTCCTATGAGAATTATTTTCAAAAGAGGGTTCAGTTATGTTCATTGATTCACCCATTCTAAGAGTTATCGTCATTCTTTTGTTTGTTTTTAAAAAATATTTTTTTGTCCCTCTGGAACTTGGAAGAAATATGAACCAATTAAATTAATTTTCAGTACAATTTGCTTGCCACAATATCTCAAATCAGTGTCCCAATTTTTTTGCCTGAGTTATGAACCTTATTCATAATTTTGTTTACAATTTTTGCCTGTCCAGCTTGATAACTCAAACAGATATGAACCTATTTCAATAAATTTTGGTATACAAGTTGCTTGCCACACTCTCGAATTAGGTTTATCCCAAAATTTTCCCTGAGTTATGGCCCTTAGTGTGTCAATTGTTTGAGATTTTTGTCCGACCCGCTCTTCTGCTGATGTTTTTAAACCATTATTTGAATGACTGATCTTACTGAGGGAGAATTGCACATGTTCCTCTCAGCTGATTTTGGGGTTTCCAGATAGTCACTTCAGTATGGGTTCATACCTGCCCTGGTTTGAATTTGCATCATGGTGGCATCCCAGTCTCTTTGAAAAGCCGACGATAATCCTAACGGATGTACGTCTCTAGATGTGTCCATTATATTTCATTTCTACAATGACACAGCATTTCCAACATGACGTAGTAAACCATTTCCAAATATGGAGTGCATTCCTGGTGTAAATGTTTGCGAGAATCGTAGTATTTAGAAATAGTTATAAATGCAACAAGATTCGAAAGAATAATCAGTCACTAATATCTTTGACTGATAAAAACTTGAAGATGATGTCTTCTACATTGCGATGAGTAAAATGAGTTATGGATATATCGCCTGTATTCAGTTTTCCAACAATAGTTGAGTTTGACAATGCATGGTAAACTTGTCAACACGTCATTGACCTCTGATCTGTGAAGTGATCTGTTATGCCATAAACCAATGAAATCACATGCGTGCTTCGCCACTCTCCAATGAAATGGAGGGAATCCAATCAATTCACTAACTGATTATGAGTGAGGTATCCAGAGACGTAAATATTGTAAAATTTGCGTTGGCTTTTTAAAGAGACTGGTGGTATGCCAGCACCGGCGGTGCAACCTCTTGTTTGGATTTCCTGTTCATGAGCTATTCCACTTATTTCATAGGGATTCAACTTAAGCTAAACAAATTAAGGTCACCATTCAATATGGTGCTTGTGGGGGTGTGAACAAACTTTTTGTTTCATAATGACTTATCAGGCTAGCATTTGTTGCTTTCTTCAATTCGACAGGACATGGAAATTCAGTCAGATTGCCTTTGACATGTTAACCACGATGATCCGAGATGATCTGGTTTCACCTGCTAAAATGGTCAAGCTAATGGTGGAAGGTATCATTCATGAGAGATTGTATATAAGAAAGGTATGTCAAATATTCAATATTCGTTTTGTTATTCGAAACGACCTCAATATTTAATTTGAATTCGATTTGACTTTGAAACAATGAATAGTAATTTTGAATACACCAAAACCAGTGAACGTAGTGCATTTATCAGTAATATTTGAACATACACAACTACTGCGAAGTATAAAAAGTAGATACACTCGCAAGTATTTCTCACCATATGTCGTTTAACTCTTTCAGTACCAGGCTTATTTTGTAGGAATACTTGGTGATAGTTTTGAGTAATAACATGCCCCCTAAGGACTTATCCAGTTTGTTAGCATGCTTAAGCATACCCCAAAAAAAAAAAATCTGTCCCTGGCACTGAAAGAGTTAAAGTTTTTAACTTTTCTATCCATCTTGTTTCGCAAGCGCGAATATAACAGTTATTAGTTAAACTTTATTCCGTGGATATTCAATTTGAGATCAACAGAAAGTTATTTCACAAGTCATGTGACTGCACATACACGCTATGAGATGCCTTATCTTTTCATTATTTGATTCAAGCCTTGAAATAGTGTGTCTGTCATTTGCAGAATGAGGTCCCCAGAGGGTGAATTTAGTGATGCTACCCCGCATAGCGGGCTAGCATCACCAAATTCACCCTCTGGGAACCTCATTCTGCTCAGGTATAAGCAGAATGAGGTCCCTCATTCTGCAAATGACAGACACACTATTTCAAGGCTTGATTTGATTGTGTTTGCTCAGTTTTGACTTGCAATGACAGTTGTCATGTCGTTCGCGAAAGTTCAGGTTAAAGACCTTTAATAAAACCCCCGTTTTATAATAGAGAAAATAGTAATAGCTTAATTCTGAAATACTCCATCTCCTATTCCGCGTTATTGAATCAATATGGAATTAGCCACTATTGACGTCAGAAGTTTTTATTTACTGCGCACGGACATTGTACATTCCCAATTTTGTTTGTTATATTTTGAAGATATTATGTCTTTAATTTTTGATCCACTGTTCACAAAAGATGACAACGTGTTTTATTTAATAGATAATTCTTACATATAGACGAAAATGGGAAATATAACATTATCTTATCATTTCGGCAAGTAAGATTATGAAATATTCAATCCGATATTCGATTCGTTTTCAAATTTTTTTAAGTTTAAGAATAATAACAAATTGTATTCATTAAGAAAACCCAATGTATAATGTATAATTAATTTGTACAAGACTTTTCATCTCCACTATAGTATTTCTATTCACTGCTTACAGATATCCCTAGGAACAATGGTTGCCATGCTCTATCAAATGAAGAGGAAGCACAAAAAGAAAACTCTTGATCCCTACTCTCTTCCCAGTGTCAAGAAATCTGATAACGGCATCTCGATCTATCGTCGTGAGTGCGAATCTAATGAATGGCATTGTTACGATAGTAAAAATCTGCTAGACTCCGAAGAAAAGTGGAATGCTGCGGACTTTGTGGAAAAAACACACTGGGGTTACTACTGCTGGCCAAAGTATGCAATATTTTTTAACATAACAATTATGAGAAAACTAGGGGAATGCTCTAAGTAATCGACTTCTTAGCCACAGCAGAATTATGGGTAACTTTTCAGGATTTAGTTGGAAATATGGCTTGTTGCCATTCAATCGGAAAGCTCTCCCCGAGAGCTTTCCAATGAATGGCAACAAGCCATATTTCTGACTAAATCCTGAAAAGTTACCCATAATTCTGCTGTGGTTAAGAAGTCGATTACTTAGAGCATTACTGTAGGGGAATGCCCACCACAAATGACGGGTGACAAACATGACATTCAGGAAAATATCATCACCGCTTATAACAATATAAAGAAAGATAGGAAACGGGTGCGCGGCGTTTGTCCTGAATATGGCTTTGTTGTTTTTTATTGACGGAGTCCGCTGAAAAAACATTCGTCTTCGGAGAAACACTTTATATCAGTGAAAATATCACCTTGATAACCTTTAGGAAACGTGTTATATCTCTTGTTGTCTTGTTTCGATTGGCCTGAAATTTGCGAGTCGTATTCTAAGATGTGCTGCAGAACATGGTCAAAATTTGGGTGCAATCGGACATGAGTGTGATATATTTTTAGATGTATGAAAATTGGGTCAAAGTTACACACAAACACTTGGATATTATATGTTCTGACTCTAAATTATTATTTTAGACCCCATAATTTTATATAAAAATCATGGAAGAGAATACCACATATTTGATCTGTTTACGTTTGACAAAAAATTTCTTCAGGGAACTCCGGATTGATGCTCCGTATGCCGAGCAGCCACCATTGGACAGGCCGCGAGATGAACTGACTGAGCAGGAAGCCATTGTATATGATGCATTCACCAATAAGGATTATGTAGATAAACTAGTAGAGTATCTCACATTAGAAGAAAACAAAGGCAAAGATAAATTTCGACAAAAAGTCTTTGGTTTATTTAAGGTTTGTTATTTGTTTCGTTTGCTCACAGTTTAATAAATAAAAATAAATAAATAAAAATACTGGGTTCAAGTCTGGATATAGTGTGTCTGACATTTGCAGAATGAGGTCCACAGAGGGTGAATTTAATGATGCTATCCCACACATTCCTCAAATTCACCCTCTGGTGACCTCATACTTCTTTGGCCTCATCATTCTGGAAGTATCTATAGCCACAAATTAACATTGTTTTTAGTTAATTTTTCCCTTCTGTTCATGTTCTATATCCCCTAATTTGCAGAAGTTAAAATGCATAATCGAGGTGACTAATGGGTGAACATCATCAACTTCAACTGGGTAACGTCAATCTGTTCGTAGGTCTCCCATAGCAGTTGAGGCCTAAGCATAATGAGATCCCTAGAGGGTGAATTTAGTGATGCTACCCCCGCACAGCAGGCAAGCATCACCAAATTCACCCTCTGGGGACCTCATTCTGCTTAGGCCTCATCTTCTGGGAATATCTATAGCCACAAATTAACATTGTTTTTAGTTACTTTTTCCCTTCTGTTCATGTTCTATATCCCCTAATTTGCAGAAGTTAAAATGCATAATCGAGGTGACTAATGGGTGAACATCATCAACTTCAACTGGGTAACGTCAATCTTATCCAAGGTCTCCCATACATGTAGCAGTTGAGGCCTCATTCTGCAAATGTCAGACACACTATTTCCAGACTTGACTCAATTCTCATGCACTCTCCTCATCACACAACAATGGCCTCTAACATTTTTATTAGTGAATTCACCCAAAATTGTTCAAGATTTAAAAATTCAAATCTCCCATTTATCCACAGTTTGAATTTTAATGTAAGTTTCTTTGATTATGTTATGGCTGATATCAACTAGATGAAATATTCTATAGATTTCTGGGGAAATTTTAGGAATTTATTCTATAAAAATATCTAATCATACATTAATTTCTAGAATTCATGGAAATAAATAAAAATAATAAAATTCCTCACTCCCTCATCCAATTTTCCCGTATACAATTGTCGGAGAATGCAGGTATTTATTTTTAATGGTCTTATAGCGACCTATAATTTTCAAAGCTAACTTTATACCTAAGATACGTTTGCTTCTGTAAATTCTCTGGTTTAAAATAATTTATCTGGTTATGTGCTGACCAATTTTGAAATAACATATCTGAGAATTACTACTTTGAGCAAGATTATTCTCTTTTTCCCTCCAATTATCCCAGCGGAGTGTCCACTTTAAATCTCTCTTTATTAAATGGATCATCCTGTTCAGTTATAAAAGTATACATTGGAATGGTATATTATTCATCTGGAAAGATGTTTAGAAATATTAGCAGACAATAGATAGGCAAAATTATGATACAAGTGTAGAAGGATTCATTTTATTTGATGTGAAATGTTTAGATAATAAGTTCAACAAACAGCCTATGGTCATTTGTTGAACTTATTATCTGAACTTTTCCAAAGTGAACTACTCGTCAATGTGTATTTATTAAGAAAGGGTTAACCCTTCCATGACTCAAGCTTCCTTAAATTTTTTGAAAACCCTGTTCCAATGCATTCTCTTATATATCCGAGTCTTCCATAGTGAGCCTCGCATATATAAGAGAATGCATTGGCCTAACAATATTTACCATGATCATGTAAGTCAGTGCATTCTCTTAAATATGCGAGGCTCCCTGTGGGAGACTCGCATATATAAGAGAATGCACTGGTACAGGATCTTTAATGCTGCATCAGCACAGCTCCTGTCATGACCTCATGAAAGGGTTCAAGTCAGTTTTTACATGAAGACCACATAGTAAATTATAAGATATATACACATGTTCGGTACTTTAATGGCAAGTTCTGAAGGAGGTTTATTTCTATATTCCTCCTCTCATATCGCATATACATAATTTGTAGGTTCAAACGATCCATTGTATCATTTTCCATGTTTCATTTTTTCAGCGATTGCACTCTAACTACGGAGACACATTCTTAGAATTATTTAAAGCTCACATTGAAAAATCAATAAAGGATACAAGTCATGATAAACATGATAGTCGGCAGAGATTTGGTGTTGAAATGCTGTCAGGAATAATTCGAGGGAGCAAGCAGTGGCCATATGAGAAGGTAATCTTTCCTTGTGCTGTTTATTTATATACTGTGAATCACTTTGATTTTGTCGCCATCTACAGTAATGTCCTAAATCAGCAACCCCTAAACACAGCAGAATTATGGTGAGAGCTTTCTGATGAATGGCAACAAGCCACATTTCCGACTACATCCTGAACAATTTCCCATAATTCTACTGTGGTTAAAGGGTCATACTTCGGACTTACTGTATTTGTGTAGTTTCTCATAAAAAGGTCATTTTGTGAGGAATTGAACTTGTGAATCAGAAATCATATTTATCCACATCAACAGGTCTTACAGTAGCCAATTTATGACATATTTGAGTCATCGCTATGGAGAACCTCCAGGTATTCTGACGCCAAATGATCATTATGTAATCAGAAACCTATAGCTACTGGCTTCATTTCACACATGCTGGCGAGGTTGTTACCTATTGACTGTGAAAACATAATTAGCCTCCATAAAGAGATCAGTTCTTTGAGCATTGTTTATACAAACTATAGAAGGGATAATGATTGATATTTGATATAACTTATCTCATCTGTCATATTTCCCCCCATCCATTTTACGACACGCCAAAACAGACGTATAATGCCTGATATGCATTTTCCTTCTTGTATATTGATATTTTGCTCTAACAACTCAAGTGTCAATTATTTCATTGGATTTTAATTTCATTGTTGGGCCAAACCACGAAAATAAACGAATAAAGGATTTTACAGTAAATTGTTTTTAAAGGAAAGTTCGATTTCAGTCAGTATGCGGCTGATAAGGACTCCTTGCCGATATGACCATGGCTTTTACTACATACGGCTGATACGGGGCTCAGTTATGAATGATAGTTTTCTTAATGAACTTTCATTTTGAAAACTAAAAGGCATGAACGGATGAAAAATATATATGGCATCTGTATCAGCTGGGTCGACATAAGCCAAGGTACATATCAGCCATACATGTAGGTTCATAACAGCCGGTGGTTCATAAATATCAGTGTTCATTTTAGCCTGCATCCGTGTTGGCCTGTTAATAATTGGTCAACTAAATTCTTTAAAGGCCCACTTAATTTTCCAACCCCCAGATAATTTTATATAAAATATATGCCATATTATAGACCATTTGAAAGAGGAAGCTCCAAAACAGTGTATAATCACTTATTCCGTGTAATAAACTGTGAACTTGTATGTTTTTGTTTTTTGTTTTTGTTGCATTCTGGGACATCTTTCTATGATTTCAGCGTTTTCTATTTCTGTTTGGGTATCTTCTGAGACACAGACGTTTCAAATTGTGATGAATTATATAGAGAGTAAAATCAATTGGTTCCGAAAATTACGTGAAATAATTCATGAGAGGCAAGAGACTTCGGTAAGAAAAGAGTGCGCATCGAGTGAATTATTGAACATAACTAATTGATTACTCTATTTATTACACTCCTGCATCAATTTGGTTCGCCAAATATGATTAAAAACACACATAATTAATACATGAAAGTCCCAATGTGGAGAACATAGAAAATTCAGTCTTTATCAGTAAGCGACGTAAAGTCAAGGGAAATGACATATTTCACTAGTAACGTTACCATTTTTAATTAACAGCATTTTCAATGGAAATCGCACATAGGAGTGTAATAAAGTATTTTAATCATATTTTATGGCAAAGATTGTTATTAAAACCGTATATCAACTTATCAAGGCACTATAAAAAAATAATGGGTGACTTGAAAATTAAATGGGCCTTTAACCCTTTCATGACATGACGGGAGCTGCGCTGGTGCATTAAAGATATTGTGCCAGTGCATTTTCTTATATATGTGAGTTTCCATAGGCAGTTTCTCATATATAAGAGAATGTATTGGCTTACAAGGTCAAGGTAGATATTGTTAGGCCAATGTATCTCTGTTATCGCAGTTCTTCATGTTTGAATGATCTTAAGTTTACTGATGAGGCGGCATTGGGGAAGAATGCTACAGGTTTTGTTCATTCATTTGTTTTATCATAGGGCTTGTAACCTAGCTCTTACAAATCACTGTCATTTTGATGTAGTGCCTCTTAGAAAACTAATAACCTGTATATACAGTAGTTACCCATAATTCTCCTGTGGTTAAGGAGTTGAATATTTAGGGCATTACTGTACTGTAATATTGTTCTTATTTTTTCACATTTATTTTTTTTCGTCAGGTGAAGTCCTTGTGGGATTGGTGTATACCGGTTCTGTGTTATTATTTTTTCACATTTATTTTCTTTCGTCAGGTGAAGTCCTTGTGGGATTGGTGTATACCGGTTCTGTGTTATTATTTTTTCACATTTATTTTCTTTCGTCAGGTGAAGTCCTTGTGGGATTGGTGTATACCGGTTCTGTGTTATTATTTTTTCACATTTATTTTCTTTCGTCAGGTGAAGTCCTTGTGGGATTGGTGTATACCGGTTCTGTGTTATTATTTTTTCACATTTATTTTCTTTCGTCAGGTGAAGTCCTTGTGGGATTGGTGTATACCGGTTCTGTGTTATTATTTTTTCACATTTATTTTCTTTCGTCAGGTGAAGTCCTTGTGGGATTGGTGTATACCGGTTCTGTGTTATTATTTTTTCACATTTATTTTCTTTCGTCAGGTGAAGTCCTTGTGGGATTGGTGTATACCGGTTCTGTGTTATTATTTTTTCACATTTATTTTCTTTCGTCAGGTGAAGTCCTTGTGGGATTGGTGTATACCGGTTCTGTGTTATTATTTTTTCACATTTATTTTCTTTCGTCAGGTGAAGTCCTTGTGGGATTGGTGTATACCGGTTCATTTATTTTCTTTCGTCAGGTGAAGTCCTTGTGGGATTGGTGTATACCGGTGTAACAGTTTATATCCCCCCCTGGGTATCTTCCCCCCCCCCCCCCCCCCCCCCCCCCCCCCCCCCCCCCCCCCCCCCCCCGCCCTGGGTATCTTCCCCCCCACTCATATATTTTTTTTTCCTCACTTATTTTATATTATTATGGTAAGAAATGCCAAGAAACTATTAAAAAAAACTTAACCCCTCACACAATGGCATAAATATGTCAAAATATTACCTTACGATTTTATCGTTTATTTTGCTTTATATTGTCATGAAATGGCGAGAAATTAACTTTATATGAGAACAATTTAATAGAGTAAGAATTTGGGGTGGGGGGGAAATATCCAGGCCTGAGTATCTCCCCCCCCCCCCCCAACCCAGCACCTACATATGACAAAAATTAAACATATGATTTTATTGCTTAATTTGCTTTATATAGTCATGAAATGGCGAGAAATTAACTTTATATGAGCAAAATTTGATTTAGAGTAAGAATTTGGGGTGGGGGGAAGATACCCAGGCCTGAGTATCTCCCCCCCCCCCCCCCCCCCCCCAACCCAGCACCTAGATATGACAAAAATTAAACATATGATTTTATTGCTTAATTTGCTTTATATAGTCATGAAATGGCGAGAAATTAACTTTATATGAGCAAAATTTGATTAGAGTAAGAATTTGGGGTGGGGGGAAGATACCCAGGCCTGGGTATTTTCTTTCGTCAGGTGAAGTCCTTGTGGGATTGGTGTATACCGGTTCTGTGTTGTTATTTTTTCACATTTATTTTCTTTCGTCAGGTGAAGTCCTTGTGGGATTGGTGTATACCGGTTCTGTGTTATTATTTTTTCACATTTATTTTCTTTCGTCAGGTGAAGTCCTTGTGGGATTGGTGTATACCGGTTCATTTATTTTCTTTCGTCAGGTGAAGTCCTTGTGGGATTGGTGTATTCCGGTTCTGCGAGATGCACTCAGCAATATTACTGTAGAAACTGTAGAATTGTGGGGCAATTTCTTCACTCTCATCACAGTAAGTAGTAGTTCTAAAGGGTCTCAAAAGATCCTGGACAAATTTCAATTTTTAGAAATTACATGCCTCATAACAGCTGATCTGATTATTATAATCATTCTTCTGATAATTCAGTTTTACAACTAATCCATGTATTATATGCGGTTTATTAGGTCAAATAAAAAGCATTGTTTGAGTCTCAGACACCACCGCATTGAAATAAATGGCCACATTGGACATGTCCTTAAGTATTGAGCATTAATTGCATAATACATGAACTGTTAACGTATGTCTGTGTAATGTGTGAAGATTGACTATTATGTATACATATATTGACATAGAACATTAAGTCAAGGATGGAGAGGTGTCAATTTATAGACAAGGGAAGCTATCATAATCCATGCTTACGTTGTGCACTAAAAAATAAAGTCCTCCCTCCCTTATTGATTCAGAAAACAAATGGTCTCAGACTCAAATATTTTATTTTGTTTGGTCAAAACAATTGAATATTTTTCAAGCAATAAATTGGTTTTTGTTCTGTTGGTATGTAAGTGGATCAGGTTCAAATACTATAAATATTCTATACATGTAAATTACAAGATGGTAAAAATGCACGTTTGGAAATTTTATAGTATTGGTCCTTGGTTTTACATTTGATAAGTTCAAAATAGAAAATACAGCGTTTCTATTGACTCAGGACCATATCTACATATCTACAGTAATGAGAGCTTTCCGATGAATGGCAACAAGCCATATTTCCGACTAAATCCTGAAAAGTTACCCATAATTCTGCTGCGGTTAAGAGGTCGATTAATTAGAGCATTACTGTACATATTTATTTTTGCAGGAGAATCGTGACCCGAGGAAGCTACATCGGTTGTACGAGATGTTGATTGAGAATCTTATTAGTGGCGATGGTGGGTCGTTTGGTGATGCCACCCGACTATACGCACTGAGGAACTCTTTGTATCAACAGGAGTGGAGAGTCAGTGAAATTCTTAACAGAGCAATAAATTACCTCAAACCTCACCTTCCACATCCTTACAAGAATGTTCGAGAAAAGATTTCAGGGTATGACTCATATTGTTACATTTGAAGCTTATTTAACAGCATAATGCCAAAGAAATGTGAAGATTGGTTGGGTTTACATTCCACAGTAATTATACCCCTTGTTTATCTGGAAATTGTATATGTCTGTTTTTGTTTTTAAAAATAGAACGTATTATGTTATTGGTCAGTGCATCCACGTGGAAAGTTTCTGGATGAGAACTTTATTTTGGGCTATCGGATCAAAACCAAATTTGGCATGTCAGTTTATCAGCTCAAAACACAGGTCAAGTTTGATTATGGGTTTGGTCCACCCATTTTTGCCAGAGTTCTGGACCTTTTTCGACTCAGAATCTTCTTCTGTCCATGTGGAATGTTTCCAGATGAGAACTTTATTTTGGGCTATCAGATTGAAACAAAATTACTCTATGTGAGTTTATCAGCTCAAATATGGATTCGGTCTGCCAGAGTTATGGTCCTTGTCGACTTAAAATTTGCCAATTATTTTGGTTTCAGAATGATAACTTTACTTTTAGTTATCTGATTGTTTTAAATTCGACTGAATTTCTTGATATTTGGTACGTGGTTCAAATTCCAGAAGTCAAACACCAAGTTTGAATTCAGAGGGTGAAATTGGTGATTCTAGCCCACTGTGCAGGATAACATCACTAAATTCACCCTCTGAAAAACCTCATTCTGCAAATGACAGACACACTATTTACAGACTTGATCATTGTTGCTTTTGTGATGTTTTATAGGTTGATGACAATTGCTTATATGTATGATCACTCCATCATCGGCCCATCTACAACCAGGTGTCCACAGAGATCAGATCTCATTCAATATATATTACCACTGCTAGAGAATTTACAGACCATGGAGACAGGTGAGCAGATACAGGACTCATAATTATGCTAGTCTGGACATTTTGACATTTTAAAATACCATCTCAATGCCTGTAACAGTTTAGGATTTACCATGTATATTTCTATACTTCAATCAAAGTTCAAAGACATCAAATGATCAATCGGCAACTGACATGCAAAATTATGCTCCTGTCCTCGAGGCTCGATTGGAATGATTGTTTTGTGTTTTTTTTTCTTTTGAGTTGAAATAATTTAAATGATTGGTCAATTGGTCAATAGACAGCTTCAGCATTATATCATTGCATTTTATTTATTTAAATCAGATTCCACAGTCACAATTTTAATAGTCAGTGAACCTGTGTTCGTTAGTATAAATTGTTCCTCATCAATTATATTCTATAGCTGAGGAACCTTTTTCAACCGCTTTGTAAAAATAGCAAAGCAGAACAGCTTACCGACCCAGGAACCATCTTGAATCTTCGCTACATATCATATTCATACATAGGAATGACTGCTTGTTACCAATTTGGATATAAAATAAATTGCATTTATGGTGACTATGTCATTTACGCCCATTCGATCACAATATTTTACAGTCACCTTAATTCAAATCACGCAGATCATCATCGACTCATCGGCTTTACAATGGTTCTCCCCAAAACAAAATGATCAATAAAATAATCAGTTTAATAGCGATGCTTCTTTCCATCCTACACTCATTGTTCAAAGACATGTTAAAACGACAAATTGCCACCTGCAATTTGCGTGGTGTTATATGTATCTTTGTTTGAAATGCTTATTTTGAAGTGTTTTTGTTATATTGAAAATACATGATTGGTCAATGGATTGGCTAAATTCATTATTTAAATTCTTCTAAATCCACATTGGTATCTACATCCAGCCGTAAGATCAACCTGTATTTCGTACCTGGCACATTGTACATATAACTCATTTAAATCCAAGCAGCCACATACAATATTATCAATTGAGACTTTCAGTACAGGAACCGGTACCCGCGGTACCACACATGGAACCGTCCTGGTAAGGATAGGTCTGGAACCGTCGGTACTTTGAGAAGCCTGATTTTGTCGTCTGCCAATATGGGGGTATAGAGAAACCAAACCTGAGGAGTTCTAAGGAGAATGAGATGCCCAGAAGAATCCTCTTTTTTTTTTTCTTCTTTTTTTTTTTAACTTTATTTACATATTAACTTCAAGATACAAAAACATATAGCCATGTGTTCACAAAGTATATTGACACATGTGTTAACATGATAATATCAATCAGAAATATAAATCAGAAATATAAAGAAGGGGCTGGGTGGGTGGTGGGGTGGGGGGGATGCTCATTTGTTTTCACGATAAATTTGTATATGTGGTATGCTCTTTTAACAGTTAACTTAGTGGACGATTCTCATGCGTTGCCTGTAATGACATGAAGTAAAAATAAATCAAGAAGTGAGTTAAAGTAAATAGTATTGTATGGTTAGATAGATAGATAGATAAATTTATTACTCTTATCACTGTATCATGTTCTTTTTGTATGCAAACAAAAATGTTATGATCTACCATCATCATTTATATTCAATCAAGGGGATCGACAACTATCAAGTAATTCACTCGGTGACAGTTTCTTGCAGGATAAAGATTCTTTTTCGCACTATTGAAAGATGAGCACCTGGTGTTCAGCCCAATAATTAAATAAAATTTAATGATGAGATATTGGAAGGAACTTCAACACTTAAGGCATGAGAAACCTTTTTTTCACTGTGGAAAAGTTCTGGCAAAATCCACTCCTAGTCCTGCCAGTCTGTAAAATTCATACAGTTACAATGTTATCTTTAAATTAAATTGAAGCGCATGGGTTAAATTCATTATTCGATGACATCACAAGATTCTTTTGTAATTTAACTGATACTGAAACAAATTTCTGAAGAGCTATTAACTATTCAAGTTCTATCATACATTTAATAGTTGAAGATCCATCTTGCTAAGTCTGGAAAAGTTATGGAAAAATTTCCGAAAATCCTTGAAAATATTTGGAAAAATCATTGAATATTATCCTTGTATAGGTTTATGAACCCTGAGTTACTACTTGAAATCATTGAATATTATCCTTGTATAGGTTTATGAACCCTGAGTTAAATCATTGAATATTATCCTTGTATAGGTTTATGAACCCTGAGTTAAATCATTGAATATTATCCTTGTATAGGTTTATGAACCCTGAGTTAAATCATTGAATATTATCCTTGTATAGGTTTATGAACCCTGAGTTAAATCATTGAATATTATCCTTGTATAGGTTTATGAACCCTGAGTTAAATCATTGAATATTATCCTTGTATAGGTTTATGAACCCTGAGTTAAATCATTGAATATTATCATTGTATAGGTTTATGAACCCTGAGTTAAATCATTGAATATTATCCTTGTATAGGTTTATGAACCCTGAGTTAAATCATTGAATATTATCCTTGTATAGGTTTATGAACCCTGAGTTAAATCATTGAATATTATCCTTGTATAGGTTTATGAACCCTGAGTTAAATCATTGAATATTATCCTTGTATAGGTTTATGAACCCTGAGTTACTACTTGATATGATTGCTGCTATATGAAGCAGCATTCACGCTGTCAATGCCAAATTGACCAATGGCCAATTTTTTTTTAACCCTTTACCCAACAGAAGGGCCCTGTGCCAATGCATTCTCTTATATATGCGAGTCGACCATAGGTCGCCTCGCATATATAAGAGAATGCATTGGCTTAACACATTAAAAATTATAAAATTGTTAAAGAATGTAAGAAAAAATGGTAAAAAGTGTTAAAAAAAGATTTTTTTAGGCCAATGCATTTTCTTATATATGCGAGGCGACCTATGGTCGACTCGCATATATAAGAGAATGCATTGGCACAGGGCATAACTGTAACTAACACAATGTTGTCAAGGAGCCGGTTCCAATGATATCCATATTTGTATGGTTCTATTGAGACAGACCGAAGATATTTTAGGCTGTTGAAGCTTTATTTGGCCGGTTTGTTGGGTAAAGGGTTAAATAGCCAAAACATCTTTCATTTGGCCTATTTTTTTTAATATAGCCACAACAAATTTCATTTGGCCAAACTGTTGGTCAAAGTTTTTTTTAACCCAAAAACGGAACCTAATTCAAAAACCCAAATTGGTTTTGTTAACTGGAGCGACATGAGAATCACATTTATAGTATGATCATATGATAATTGATTATGTGATACAGCTGAATGGGTAACAAAAGGGTCTCATGGCAGTGCACTATGAAACAATGTAATAAAACAGTAATACTTGCTTGCTTGTTGTGGAAATCCCTCCTATAGGTGAGGAGGAGCACCCTAGTATATAAAACAATAATAGTAAAAAATATTCTGATGAAACTCGTTTTGATAGAAGAGTTGATAACACTGTGGAGATAGTGTATTAAAAGATCATTTGTTTGTGTATGATAACACATAAGAGCTTTATGAAATGAGCTTATATATATATACATATATGTACACGCATATTTTTGTTTTGTTTTCAAAATTGCTATTATGGTAAATTTGTGTCTTTTTGACAAGAATATTTACAAGCAATTTTCATGCCAATACAGCTTGGTTTGTTTGCATAGTTATATAAGCTGATCTGCTTCTATCTTCAGAATGTTTACTCTGAACATGGATTGAGAATAAGAAATTTCTTGCCAGTTTCTCAATTTGACATTTCATTATGTCAGTATAAAGGTTCCAGTTTTCCAATTTTGTGCAGTCTATGGTTAACACTGAATCCTTTGTCTGTCATAAGGCTGAATGGTAGATGGTGGGTAGTGGTATATAATTGTCAAGTAACGATGGTGGGATTAAAGAAGTCTAGACATGGTATTTGAAGATATGGACATAATTATATAGAATGTGAGATGTTAAATAAAACAAAAGTATTCATTAATTGTGAGACCAGAAAATGAGGATTAAATTTGGCCAAAGTTTTTTGAATTGACCAAAAAAAATCAGAATTGGCATAAAAATTGGCCAAAATATTTTTTGGCCCAGCGTGACGCTGGTATGATTTGTATCCAGAGTACACCTACTGCATGCTTAAATTTTTCAGGAGTATAATTTTGCATACATCCCTGAAATTCTAGCTGAATATCTCTTCTGTAGTGACCACAATACTCATTAATTAATTAACCCTTGGTTTTCTTAATGGAATCTCCCACCCTGTTAAAAAGTATATATTGAAAAGGTCTATTATTCATTTGGAGGAATGGTCAGGAAATATAAGCAGACGACAGGCAGGTGAAATGATAATGTTAATACAAGTCCAGAAGGATTGTTGTTAATTGGTGGTAAATGTTCAGATAATAAGTTCAACAAATGATCTCTATGGTCATTTATTGAACTTATTATCTGAACATTTCCTAAGTGAACTGCTCTACAAAATGAGTATTTAGTATAGTAAGAGTTAATAGAGTTCACATTATTCAGCTAAATGCTTCGCATTTGAAAACATGTATGTTTGGTAAGGGTGTACCGAGATGTTATGTCAATTAGTGATGGGCGGTTTTGAAATTTTGACTCGGTTTCGGTTTGGACTATAAGAGTTGACTCTCGGTTTTCGTTTCGTTTTTTTTAAGGAGATTGCGTATATGTGTTGAGAAGGTAGGTATTAATCAAGTATGAAGACAATTGTGCCGAGATCAAGAGGATCGTGCGATGTTGCAGCTAATTTGGGGCTAATTCCCAATTTCCCCATCCACGTCTGACATCGCAGCTGAATCAGTAGTTCAATATATTAAGTTATTAACGAAATACTACGTATTGTAACAGTTGTTATTTATCTTAAGTATTGTGTGCATTTTTAACTACCTAATCAGTGGAGAGTTGTACATTAGTACAAAAAGACGCACGGTGCAGTAATTTCATAGTAAACGGGAATATGTCAGGGATTTGGGAAGCATAAAACACACTGAATTATTAATATTTCAGTGTCATAATTAGGTCAGCGAGGCACCTTCTCGGCTGCACCCGCCCTTGGTCTCTCCACTCAGTCCCTATCAATACTCTCTTAGTAATAACTGGTTCTGCCAATCCATATATTCAGTTAAGTGCAGAGAACCACTGCAGATGGGAATTAAGTAAATTAAAACACAGAGCGATTACTGTTACCAACATGACTTATATTTATATTAATCCCGCCATGCACCCCATCACCAACGCGACGTAATTTTGGTACCATGTGTTGCGTTCTAAAAATAGGTCGCTTATAGTGTATTCGCAGAGATGACGAAATATGAGTGCGACAGAGAAGATTGATTGATCGAAAGCATTTGAATTACGTCACAAGACTCGCCTTGACGCTGGCTAATAAATATTTGTCCCCTGAATGGAATAAAATTTAAACATAAGTTCAAATTAAACAGTCACGCATAGATGGGTTCATGTTTGCTAGGTGTCTTAAACTGTTAATCGGGCGTCGCTCATGTTCGAAGCGCATATAATAGCACCAACAGGGCCTTTTTTTTGTTGGAGTGTTCACTCGACTGTTGAAAAAGAACAAAAACGGTCGCTTACGATAATGATAACAATGCGGTTGCCGAGTCAAAATTGACACATTCCGACACATTATTGAACTTGGAGGATAATAATTTGACAACAGCATCAACTATCAAGTCGATTCAAGTGAAAAGTAAACATACAAAAAAAACTGTAACGTCGGTCGGTATTGTTTTAAACCGAAACCGAGTTGTTTTCCTCGGTTAACCGCCCATCACTAATGTCATTGAAAATCTTTTCAGATTTTGCTTAGACATTTCCAATTGATAAATTAGCATGGATACTTGATTGTAGCATGCATGTGAAATATGATTCTCATAGTGTTAATTTGTTCAAATATTTTTGGCAGAAGACAATTCAACAAGTGCTATGCAGGTAGCTGCAACTGGAGACAGCCGAGATGTCGAGCCTATGGATGAAAGTAATAGTCATGAGGAGAGCGAGGAGAGGAAAACAACTAAAAGGCTGTGTAAAACTGGTAAGCACAGCAAATTTATTTAAGAAATAACCCGTGTTTCGATTAAGGTTATGAAGGTAAGTTTGAAGACAAATTCTATAATTGCACGTAGCGCATAGTAAATTTATCTTCAAACTTTACGGTTATACGTTCATAACTTTAATCGAAACACGGGTTATTTCTTATAATTTAATCATCGTTTCACAGGAGAACCACCCTAAGTTGAAAGTATAAAAGAAGTGTAAAACTTCGAGATTATTTCCGACGAAAAACCCCGGACACATCCAAAGTTGAAATTGACACACGTCAATCAAACATCCAATTATCGTGGCATAATAAATTTGTTGCTTTTGAAGCAATTTTTATTCAACACCGGAATTTCTGTTTATATTGCTGAAAATCTGGAATAGTTTTCATGTACATTTCAGCCTTTCGGGCATGGTCATATGACACGATTCTGCGAGTGCTGTCATTTCTATAGCAGAAGAAATTTAGGTTATCGAGAAATAACTTTAATAGATAAATGTGTGACAACCACTGGTTTTATAGTATTCTGTGGACTGACAGCTTATGATTAAATTATATATATCAATTATTTTCTTTTAAAAAATGTTGCAATTGCACGATTTCCGGCTTACCTTCATAGAGAAGTAATTTTCGGTATAATTCACTGTATTCAAACATCAGATACTATTTGTCTAAGGATGTTTGTGGGGGCTAACGTATCCTTGAAAACTTTTATGTCAGAACAAGCCAGTATCGTTTTCTTCAACTTTTGATTGATTTTTATTCAAACTTTGTATATGCCTTTTTTTTTAAATGGGACGTATTATGTTATTGGTCATTCCATCTGTCCGTCCTTTCACATTTGGTATCTGTGTGATAACATTAGATACAGTAATGCCCTAAATAACTGACTCCTTAACCACAGCAGAATTATGGGTAACTTTTCAGGATTTAGTCGGAAATATGGCTTGTTGCCATTCATCGGAAAGCTCTCACTTAGAGCTTTCCGATGAATGGCAACAAGCCATATTTCCGACTAAATCCTGAAAAGTTACCCATAATTCTGCTATGGTTAAGGAGTCGATTATTTAGGGCATTACTGTAGACTCAACTGAATGAAATGAAATTTGGTGATGTGAGTTTAATTTACTAGCACAAATTTCAGGTCACGTTCGACTTGGTTTCTGTCTGACAATTTTACCAGAGTTATGGCCCTTTGTTGGAATTACCACAGGCATATTTTGTCGCTACCTAACAATGCTCTTGTTATTCTGATACTAATGTATAAAATAACACAATTTGAACAAGAGGTGGCATGTGAAAGACACTATCTTGTTTGCTATTGAATTTTTCAAGATCCGTCCACCAATTTTCACCAGAGTTATTGCTCTTTTTGCAGGAATTTGCACTAAATTTTCATTTTGGGATGATAATGTTAGTAAGTGAACTGAATGGAATGAAATTTGGTATGTGAGTTTACTAGCCAAAAATACAGATCATGTTCGAATTTGGGTTTCGCCTGCCAATTTTAACTAGAGTTATGGCCCATAGTTGGAACTACCATGGGTGTATTTTGCCACATCCTAGCGATGCTCTTGTTTATCCTGCAGAGTGTAGAAAGTTTGACATGATATGGTGGCAAACTGGATGTCAATCAGCTCTAACCTTCAAAATAAATATTTACATAATAAGTACAAAACGATTTTATTAACGTATGTCACATGTTTTCTGCAATTGAGTCATGTTTTAAGTCATATATAACATTATAATTCGGAAAGCCTGACTGCACAGCTAACTCATGTAGTCTCTACACCTAATAATACACAATTGCCACATAATACAACAGCCGTATGTCAATTTCCCCCCCACTGACCATCCTCTCTTTCTAAACTTTCTTAAATCTAACTACTGTCCTTTCATCTCATTGGTTATCTTCAATGCCCCAATCTTACCTGACTCCACTTCTTATCGTATCTCTTGCTATCTGTTGTTGAGTGTGATCTATATTCACCACTGAGTTATCTAAAGTAACAAACCAGCAAAAATTCCTGCCTGACTTGCCCATACAGCCTTATGTTGTTCGGGAAATTTGAGCGATCTGGGAGAGGACCACAATAGGCTTGTTGTCTCATCCCATTACAATCACCCATAATCATCAATTAGCATTTTTGTTAAAATATTAATCTTGTTTTGTATTGGGGAATAAATATTGTTTACACCAAATATTGCTACTTGGACCTTCCATTTCTTGTCTCCTGAACTAACAAAGCATCACTGAATCAGTTTATTTGGGTATGTACTGCAGCTGTTTGGGGAAATTTGGTCTGAACACACTGGAACACATGCAAAAATCCTAGAAAATATTGTGGATTTTCCCTTATGGTCGCAGCCGTCTTGAATTTAGAGGTCACGTGACATTAAACAAATTGGGAATAGAATCCAACTATTTAGCACAACCCATCCCAATGTTGAGAATATATTTCCTGTGCTTCTAACACATATATATACAAGGTGCCAGTTTTTTAACATTTGCCCCCACACCATTATAAATGAATCAAGTAACTAAATTATCGAGTTCTAACTTATACAAAAATAACAGTATTTGGAAGATGTTATGTTTCTGTGTTATTATTTTTTTATTATTTTCATTTATCGCCTTTCTTTTCAGTGATGAAGTGGGTGACGGGTTTCATTGGCAAGAACTTTATTCCAACAACCCCCGATGTCTTTCAACTTTTACCCTTGGTTTGTATATTTTTATCTCCAAAGTCATCAGTTTCTAATGAAGTTTTATAAATTATACTTTATTAAAATTCTGTAAAATTTTATACTATAAACACATTTTCAGATTCTGTCATTTCAAGTTTGTAGTCTCGTGGGATATTGGCACGCTGACATCATTTCCAGTTTTCACACCTCCAGTGGCCAAATTGGCCAACGTTTTTCGAAAATGGTCAATGAAAATTTCATCAGGCCACAAGGTTTCAAGTCTATATTTAGCAGCAATCACCTCTCTTATTATCATCAGATATCTATGAAATCCTTATTTCGTTAACAGGTTATCATCATTTGCTCGCCTGTGTATGGGTAACAGTTTATCAAAAGTCACACATGATTACTTTTCAAAACAATGAAGATTAGCCACAAGACTGGTGTCCTTTCTTAAAGGCCCACTTAATTTTTGAGTCACCGATTATTTTTTTTATAGTGCCTTGATATACTGTTTTAATAACAATCTATGCCATAAAATATGATTAAAATACTATAATTCATCACCATTTGAAACAATTGTGTCTCAGAAGATGCCCCGTTATTTCCCTATAAATAAAGATGTAGAGTTATTCCCCTTCCATTGAACAAAATGAAACTTTAGCACAGAACACAAGTCTGTATTTCAACAAAAACGACATGTTCACAGTTTATTACACCGAATAAGTTGATAATACAATGTTTTGGAGCTTCCTCTTTTAAATGCTATATAATATGGCATATATTTTTTATAAAATTATCTGAGGGTTCGAAAAATAAGTGGGCCTTTAATCAAGTGACATGTGATTTTTACTACATTTCAGTTTCAAAATAACACAACATAGGCTAATCAGTGCTCATTTTTGTTAATATATGTTACCGGCTAGACCTATGCCATTTTTTTGTGGTTTCCATCGGTGTACAGTTCCATTCTCACTTTTGTCCATCTCTTCCGTGAATTTGTGAATTACCTATCACTTCGCCGGTTATCTATTGTGTAATGTCCCATAATTCCTGTACAGTAATGCCCTAAATAATCGACTCCTTAACCACAACATAATTATGGGTAATTTTTCAGGATTTAGTCAGAAATATGGCTTGTTGCCATTCATCGGAAAGCTCTCAGTGAGGAGTTGATTATATAGGGCATTACTGTATGTCTCTTAACCTTTTTATGATGCAGCATTCAAGATCCTGTGCCAGTGCATTCTCACATATATGCGAGTCCCCCCATAGGGAGCCTTGCATATATAAGAGAATCCACTGGCTTACAAGGTCAATGTAGATATTGTTAGGCCAATGTATTCTCCCATATATGGTTGACCTGCATATATAATAATAGAATGATGTTGAAATGCTTGTAAGAAATGCACATATTTGGATTGCATGTGCATGAAGGCACACCACCCCCTCCCCAATCACCACCCTGGGGTGACACTGTGACCATACAGTCTGAGTTAGCTATGTCATCACAACACGCAACCAAGACAGTGTTGATTTTTCTGAAGTCATTTGCCTTCATGGTTGTGGTTCTCTGTGTTCGTGTTCATATTGCATTGATATCCAGTCCATAACTATTTCAATATCAGAAAAATTATTTGGAGCATATAAACATCCATTGATCATCGCAACAAATTGATGACATAGTTATGTTTAGCATGATGTAAATCCACTGTCATCGTGTTTAGTATACACATGTATCTTCAGAAACGACTGAGATCTGAAACTGTCATCAGATCTGACACTTTTACGAAAATATATTTGTCAATTTTGAATTCGCGCAGATTGGTGCACGAATTTAAAGTGCATGAATTCAAAACTGAGCGAAAAATAGTACTGCACGAATTTAAATATGAGTAAGGTAGGCAGAAGTGACATAGGTTTGATTCACAGTGACTCACCACAATTTCTTTGTAGTTTTATGGCTTGATTTTAACATCATTATAGAGCATCCAACCAAGCCTTGAAATAGTGTGTCTGTCATTTGCAGAATGAGGTCCCCAGTGGGTGAATTTAGTGATGCTATCCCGCACAGCTTAGGCCTTAGCAGAATGAGGTTCCCAGAGGGTGAATTTGGTGATGCTAGCCCGCTGTGCTGTGCGGGATAGCATCACTAAATTCACCCTGGGGGGGGGGGGGGACCTCATTCTGCAAATGACAGGCTCACTATTTCAAGGCTTGCATCCAACAAACGCCCAGTGCTCCATTATAGAGGCATATATACTGTTCTCAGGTTTATATTTAATACTGATGGTCAGCTGTGTCTTACTCACACTTTCTGTTTTAGATGTGCATGTATGAGAGTGAAACTGCTGATGATGAGCTGAAGGACGACTGCAGCTTTGCATTTGCTTCCTTATCTCACAGCTATCTCCCACCCGAACACATTCCTATTGCCCTGGAAACTGTTTCCAAGGTGAGTATTAACTGACAGTTATCTCCCATCACAACACATTATATTGTAATAGAAACAATTTCAAAGATCTCACCTTTCCATATTATTTGTTCAGTGTTCATCAACACAAATTGAGGAATCCCAAGACTTGCAGTAATGCTCTAAATAATCGACTCCTTAACCACAGCAGAATTATGAGTAACTTTTCAGGATTTAGTTGGAAATATGGCTTGTTGCCATTCATCGGAAAGCTCTCACTGAGAGCTTTTCGATGAATGGCAACAAGCCATATTTCCGACTAAATCCTGAAAAGTTACCCATAATTCTGTTGTGGTTAAGGAGTTGATTATTTAGAGCATTACTGTACTTTATGTGAACACCTGTATATAGAGCAGGGACCAGATTAGAGGTTTAAATTGGGAGAAGTCACTTCTCCGTGTTTGGTTATTAGGGAGCAGAGGACTGTTATCAGGGAGAAGTAAATATGGCTGAAGTTCAATTTACACTCCAACATCGCCCTTCTATAATCCAATAAGTAGTATGCAAGGCTTGAAATAGTGTGTCTGTCATTTGCAGAATGAGGTTCCCAGAGGGTGAATTTAGTTATGCTACCCCGCATAGCTGGCTAGCATCACCAAATTCACCCTCTGGGAACCTCATTCTGCTGAGGCTATCGCTGGTTATCACCAAATTTACCCTCTGGGGACCTCATTCTGCTTACACCTCAGCAGAATGAGGTTCCCAGAGGGTGAATTTGGTATGCTAGCCCGCTATGCGGGGTAGAATCACTAAATTCACCCTATGGGGACCTCATTCTGCAAATGAAGACACACTATGTCAAGGCTTGGTAGTATGCACCACAAGAGCCCATTTATAAAACCATTATAGTGAGAAAGGACACCATTATAATCAGTAAATGTGCTTTAAATATGTTGTTGGGCAATATGTACAATAATGCCCTAAATAATCGACTCCTTAACCACAGCAGAATTATGGGTAATTTTTCAGGATTTAGTCGGAAATATGGCTTGTTTCCATTCATCGGAAAGCTCTCACTGGAAATATGACTTGTTTCCATTCATCTGATGAAAAGCTCTTTCCGATGAATGGCAACAAGCCATATTTCCGACTAAGTCCTGAAAAATTACCCATAATTCTGCTGTGGTTATGGAGTCGATTATTTAGAGGCATTATTGTATATGAGGGAGAAGTAACTTCTCCCTGAGATCAAATAGGGAGAAGTGACACATTTTTGGGAGCAGCTGTCTCCCAAGTTGCCCTCTGTTCTGGTCCATGCTATAGGGTGTCCGTGCTGGACCATAATTTCATGACCATCGCCCCTACCTATTGATGTGGGTGTTGGCATTCTCTATCCCGTAAACACCACAATTACTAAACTAGAATGCACTCAGAGAGATGCCAACGTGCGCAAAAATGTAATAAACAATAATTAAAAAAATAATTTCACTGTATTTTACTTAATTTATATAATTTAATTTAATGTTAGCAAAAAAAGACAATTACCATTTCTCATTTCATCACAGATAAAAGGCAAATTACTATATTAATCATTTAAGTAATTAAAACCAATTCCATGTTGCCGAAAGGATGAGACTTTAATATCGATTAATTTTTTTTCAGCGGCATATTTTCATTTTCATTTTCCGATAGTCAAAGTTGACCAAAGGAGCAATTATAAGAAATAATTAATACCATTTGTGTAAATATTGATAGCAGCCAATATTTAACAATAAATATCAATAATTAATCAATAATTAATCAATAACGATCATTTTATGTAATAATAAACTGTTCAAACGGTGTTTGTGTCAACAAATGCGTTTTGTTTTGTGTTACGTCATTCGTCGTATTTGACCCGGAACTCGGCTGAAGGTTTGGCTATTCAGCCTATTGCGTCGAATTACGAAATCGCGTTTTGAATGTCTCTCTTTTCCTGCACGATAAAAAGAGGTCTTCGCACGAACCAAAAAATGATAAAACTTCCCAATTATAAGTAAAAATACCCAAATGAAGGAGTCTATGTCATATGTCGGTCTATGTAGGTCCCGAAGGAGTCTATAGACTCTTTTGGTGTAGAGTTCTGATGGAGAAAATGTAGGTCGATCTATTTTTGTCATAACTCTGACGTATTTTGACCTGGGAGAAAAAATAGAAATCGAGGCTCACTACGAGCATGCCAGTTTTAAATATAGAAACAGGGAATCCGGACAAATGGCGACATCGGCGACAAACAAATAATCGAAAACAACACATAAGATAAACATAGCAAAAACGCGGCACAGTAAAAATGTCAGAACGCCACAAGGTTTTACATCGTTTTTGGTGACGTCATGGAGTGAAACGGAGTAGGGTGACACCAAGCTACGTACGAATCTGTCTGATCGCCATACTGTTGCGCGAGCGCACGTAACTACAGTATTGGGCTGTCATGACATGTATGGTTTCAGCAACCAATTAATTGTTTCTACTTTGTTGTAGAATTGAGAACTCGCTTGCCAAATGAAAATAATATTTGCCAACTGTGAATTATGTTTGTTTTTGGCAAGTGGCAGTGTGAACTCTGCACCTATATCTGATTTTTACTAACAGGTTATGACGCTGAAATCATGGCATGCAAGATCTGCAATACTTATTTATATGCAAGTCACTGTTTTTGACAATTTCTTCACGTTCGATCGGCCCAACTATCGACAACAGATCCAAGATATCGTCTTCAATGCTCTGTGTGATGATCAACTTGAGGTTAGTATACTGTAACTTAAGGCCGTCCAAAATTAAATATTTGTTTCTCAGGAACCGCTGCATTGATATTTTTGGCCCGTGTCAGGGTCGGAGGGTCGGAAATTTGTTTTCCTTTCGACTCTTGTTGGGACCCACCCATCCCCACGTCCAAAATGTTTCCCGTTTTCGGCAGTTTTTTTCCAGACTATTTTTGACACGCACCCCCCTTTTAACACTAAAACAGAGATTTGCGGGGGGAAATTCACTGTAAACAGCTGTATATGAATTTCTGTGCATACTATTTGTCATTGATGTTAACATTGACATGTAAATAGGAACGAGTCATTTTGGGGTCATTGGGCCAAAAAAATATGGCTGCCAGCAGCCATCTTGGATTTCAAAATTCAATCCATTAGCATGAGTTACACAGGCTATACTGTTTGTCTAATCATCATGAAATTTTTCATTTATGTTAATATTGACATTCTAAGGTGTTTTATGCCAAATTCATTGCAAAAACAGTCAAAAAGACTTGCAGGAAAATAATTTTTTTTGTTGGTCCCATCGACCACCCACCCACCCTGGCATACGTGCCCGAAAAAAAAATGTGTTGGATAATTTTTATTGCAAATTGCATTGTGGACTTTCATAGAAAACTAACATAATTTGTCATTCAAAAGGTAGAAAAACACAATAGAAACCTATAAAGTAGATTGTATAGTAAAATATGTGCAATTTAGTAAGGTATGAATAATTTGGATTGATTGCCCCACAGAGATGTGATACACAGCCAAAATCCTGAACAAATTGAAAATAGATCTATCATTTGAAAATTAAATGTCACCGTCATCAGTGGGAAATTCCCGACTAGTTTTACTTTCTAATCTCGGCCTGTTCTGTTAATGAAACGAAATGTGCCGGAAAAGCTGTTTGATATAAAGATGTTACATCTGTCATTCTGAAGGTGGAAATTAATACAATTTCTGAAATAGGAAAAAATTTCTATTTCTGCAAGAGAAAATTACTGCTGGAAGCATCACTTCATTCATTTCTGTTATAACTTCAGTTTTTTTTTGCATTTTACTTGGTTTCGAATTTCACAAAATCAGAACAACCCAACTTGGGAAGTTTTCGTATCGATGAGGAAAACACGCTGCTTTCGTTTGAAATAAAATTTTTAAAAAAGAGCATGGTCCGTTTTTTGTTTTTTTTGTCAAATTCATTAACATGATTTTGATTATCATTACATATTTCTAGTCTTTCAATTAGGCTCCTTATGCAGGATCATAGTAGTCATCCATCACTGCGATTGGGAATAAAAAATTTTAAAATCCTCCCTCACTCAATTTTGGATGATCTGAAGTGATATTATGAACTTATTTGACCTTTAACCTTTCAATGACTGGCGCTTTTAATTTTGCAAAAACGCTGTGCCAATGCATTCTCTTACATGCAAGGCTCCCATATATAAGAGGATAGATTGGCCTAACAATATTTACCTTGACCTTGTAATCCAGTGCATTCTCTTATATATGCGAGGCTCCCTATTGGAGACTCACATATATAAGAGAAGTCACTGGCACATGATCTTTAATGCTGCACGAGCGCAGCTCCCATCAGAAAGGGTTGAAATTCACTCTGCGCTATTTACAGTGCATACAATAAGATAAAAATAAAGACTACGAACATGTGATTTAAATAAAACACACAAATATACTCGGCAAAATTTCATCTGTTTGTACTTGTCAATCTAGACAGAATCAAGCCTCACCAATTCATAACATTAACAGGAATACCTGATTGAAATCGCTTAATGTGTCACCGCACCCATAATTTGACTCTGGTACAATGGGGTAATTTTCACATTTCTGTTTAGTCACTTGCAAGACTTGAAATAATTTTTCCGATTGTCTCAGAATGAATCTGTCACATTTGCGCCTGTCATTTCAAAATGGTGGCTGTCATGAAATGTGACGACAATCTATATCTCAACGGTCTATTAAACTTCAATTATTGTAAAGACATGTCATAGACTTGTTTGGGTGTGTGAAATTTATGTTAGTATTCATGCGCTATGTCAACCTGGGGAATGTAGCATTCTACTAACATTGCCGAAAAATTAAAATAAATTGACTAGACCACTCCACAGAAAACAAGGTCTGAACTATGCTAAATAGTAAATATATATCAATTCGGGACGCAACATTTGGCGATAAACTAACACAATTGATATCGCCATTGAGAGTCATCACATTTAATTAATATATAAGAATGATGATGTGTGTTGTAAATTTTGATTAATATTTCGTAAAAAATAACTAATTTGAGCAAGATAATTCTGAATTAGGCCCTGCGAATCGATTTGATTCGATGCGATTCGGAATCTTTCGTCTGATTCGATTCCATTCAAAATCGGCTGTCCTGATTCGAGTTGTATGGAATCATTGGCACCAGTTGCATTCTCATTACTTCAATGGACAACATTGCTTTTCGATAGATTATGATACCAACGAAAAGCCACACATACAAACACTGTTGTAGACTGAGATATACTATATAGACCACCGAAGCATTGCACGACTGATGTAACTGATCTAGCAAAATTTAATATATATGCCAAACTTCAGCTGAGTGACTGCGATTTCTTACTGACTCCATTATTGCTTATGATACTGTTTAATTATTTTATTGTAGTAATGGCCACAATGAATGCACACTTAATTGGTTATTTATGGATAATATTTACATTTTATACCGAAGATCACTTATCGTCGTTACGAAGTGAGCAAATTGATAACGGTACGGCCATTCAGTCAAATGATATCGACAGCTTCTAATGATATGTCTGCAGTGATTCAATTCAAGATTCGATGCGATTCAGAATCATTTGGTTGATTTTATTCGAAATGAAAATGCCTGATTCGCAGAGACCTACATGTAATACACTATCTTTAAATTTGCGATTGATTGATTACAGGTGCGACAAGTAGCAGCAGTGACGCTGAGTGGTTTGTTACAGTGTGGTTTCCTAGCCATGGAGCCAAGTGTTATGGTCAGTATCAGAATATCACTGCATCGATAGCAGTAACTTGGCTAAAAGGTTTTCAAATCGGAGATACTGCTCTGAGTGAACAAATGTTGGACTGTCTCCTGTTTCCCAGTATACTTCAATGCTTTCATTGCTTTCGATCATGAACAAAAGCTAAATTTGCCAATGTTGTGTATGCTGACCCCCAAGTTCAGATCTACCCCAATTAAATGGTCAATTAAGATTAATTTGCATATTTATTCCAGATTAAGTAATTTGTGTTATCATACCCTTAAATTTCCATATATTATCAATCTACTCAACTTAGGGATTATTTGCTAGACAGGTTCTTGCATGTAAATGTTCACTCAACCTAAGTCTAATGAGCCAATTTTGGGGAAATTTTTTCATCACTGTCTTTTTGGTAAAAATTTCCAACTAATAAATTGAATTTTTGGAAAAATTACAAACATCCTTTCAATGTTTGGAAATTTTCAATATGGGTCAGCTATTGGCAGTCTTTTAGTCTAAATTTGATCAAAATAGTGAAATAATAAACACTTTGCATAAAAACACATATTTGACAAAAAATAGATTAATATCAATCTATATTCAGTCAAATTTTCCAATTCCTGTTGTTTCAGACATGATATTTCAAAAAAAACATATTGTCGCTAGGGCTGCAACGATTCAGACCTTAATGATGCAATTTACGATTTTACTATCATGCGATGTGCACATCGATTCAAATTTTTGGCAAATGATGTCTCTTAAAACTAGATGAACCACATAATCATTTTTAGTATGTATATTCTCATCAGTGTTCACCTCAGCATATTCATTAAAGTAAATTACAGGACCTAACTAAAATAACCAAAATGCATGGCCAGTTATTAGAAGTAAACTATAATAGCCAATACAATGCCCAGATGGGAAATTTGGAGTGGAAAAGTTTGGATATCTGACTATTGATAACGCTGCAAACATTAATTATTTTCACATCGCACCCTCCCATTACATTGCATCATGAACTTTAAAAGGTGATGCATTGGAATCACGATGAATAGTGGCAGCCCTGATTGTCGATCAAGTGCATGATGGATGTGGCTACACACTCAGACATGTATTTTACACAAAGTGGCATTCCAGTTAGTACATATTTAAGACTTCCATTTGTGGTGGTTGGAATTCCGTCCAAAACAGATTTAGTTGGTCTCAAGTGATGCCCCAAACTTCTTTCCAATATGATTTCTACATTGTCATAATCCATGTTGATGATTATAACTATCTCTTTCCACAGAAACACTTCGAGAATCTGAGTAAAACTAAGTTGAAGTCTAAGCGGAGTGCTGCCGAATCGAAATTGATTGATTCTGTGATAAAGCGACATGCAGGTGTACTGGGTCTGAGTGCGTGCATTCAGGCGTATCCATACGATGTTCCTGATTTCATGCCACAAATTCTCATGCACATAAGCAATCATGTGGACGATCCACAACCAATACAGGTGAGGTTCTATAAGGCTATTAAAGAGACGGGCGGCTTTTGTTGTAGGTTATAATTTAGAAATAACATTTATCAAATTATGATAATTTCCTCAAGAATATACTAATTGAATAGCATAATGATGATATGGATGCGATATTATTCACAAAACATGCTTTGTGTCAGAGAAAATGCAGGTCGAGTGTTGTCTAGTTTCTCGCAAAAAGCACTATTGTTTACAAGCAGAGTCACCATATTGCATCATTTCCTTATTTAGATTCACGTGCATTATACGTCGGTTGTGAAACCCCTAATATAGTGCATCTACAACTTACATTATCATAGTAAATCCCTTATTTGGTATGTATTACTATATATAGGTTAGGAGAAAATATGTGACGTAATTACCCTAGGTTAGGAGAAAATACTAACTGGATTGAAAAATTATTATATTATGGCCAATGCATTCTCTTATATATGCGAGGCTCCCTATGGGAGACTCGCATTTAAAAGAGAATGCTTTGGCACATGGTTTTCGCACCATAAGCTTCTATAAGGCCATTAATAGTAAATACCTAGGTTCCCATTCAATTACATGCAAAAAGTACGAGGTAACCCATAGGTGGCACTCAACTTGTTAAGCAACAACCATTTATTTTTCAACTTGCTATATCTTTTTTCAGATGACTGTTAAGCAGACCTTGTCAAATTTCCGACGAACGCATCATGATAACTGGCATGATCACAAACAGATGTTTACAGATGATCAGCTAGTTATACTAACAGATCTCTTAGTATCACCTAATTACTATGCATAAGTAAGTATGCTTCACTCTATGTTTTTATGTGTAACCATCGTAGGTAAGTGGGTGTCTGACCAGGTAGCAAACTGTCAGGGTAAGTAATCCCACACCTAGCACACTAGAATGACGAAGACAAGTCAGAGTAATGCACTGGCAGGTGGACCAATAGGCCTTTTGGTTTGTCAAAGAAGGTTTTAGCAAAAAGAATAACGGCTTAAAATATATATTCGTCATAAATTTACCCACATAATAATTGTTGGTGCAAAAAATGAATGGATGTCAAGAGCAAGAGGAGAGGGTCTGTAAAGCATATCAAAGAATGGGTATATAATGGGGTCAGGGTCCCAATCACGTGCAGACTCCTGGATCCTTGTGTTCATGGCATAAAATTTGGAAAAGAAATTTAGAACGTACGAACCAAAAACATGTTTGAAGAATCAAAATAAAACCACATTTTTGAAGTTACAGTTAAATATAATTTAAAATTTTAAAGACCAAAGAAGAAAAATTTAATGAAAATTCTAAAAACAGATTAAAACAATAGGATCATCATCAGTTGCAAGTTGCTGACCCGTGTCATACTAAGCGCATGTACACTAACTTTTCGACCGTATGCATAAGTAAGTATGCTTCACTCTATGCAGGGTTTTCTCTAGGGTTTAAAGGCCCACTTAATTTTCGAAACCCCCAATAATTTTATATAAAATATATGCCATTTGAAAGAGGAAACTCCAAAACATTGTATTATCAACTTATTCGATTTAATAAACTGAATATGTTGTTTTTGTTGAGATACCGACTTGGGTGTTTTGTGCCCAAGATACATTATTTTCTTAAGATAGAGTTATTCCCCTTCCATTGAAAATACATTTTAAATTTGAATTCTGTTGCATTCTGGGAGCCATAACGGGGGAAATCTTTCTATGATTTCAGCTGTTTTCTATTTCTCTATGGGCATCTTCTGCGACACAGATGTTTCAAATGGTGATGAATTACAGTATTTTAATCATATTTTATGGAATAGATTGTTATTAAAATCATATATCAAGGCACTATAAAAAAAATCGGTGACTCGAAAATTAAACGGGCCTTTAATTTTCTAGTTTTTCAATGGTTACAGCTATCTCATAGTGTTGCCTAATTATTATTATAATTGTTATGCATCACTCACAGGGTCATATTTAACCCTTCTATACTAAAGCATCATGGATGAATAGTTATATCATAGAGAATGTTCAGATAATAAGTTCAACAAAAAGATCTTAGTTTGTTTGTTGAACTTATTATCTAAACATTTTCCTCAATAAATAGGACTCTTTCTGTACTTTTATTAGTCGAGTTTTTGCGGGCCGACCCAAAGAATTCCTTGTAACTTTGACATTTGTGAACGGATTCAAAAAATATTTGGTATGTGAGTTGCTCCCAATGACTATTTACTGCCTATAGAAAATGGGTCACGTCCGAACTTTTTGACAAGAGTTATCCATCTTTGATTACTTTTTTGCATGTTTATCACCTGTTAGCGCGATAACTCAATCAAATATTAACTGATTACAACCATATTTGATATATGAGTCTCTTGCAACAATATCTCGGATGAGTTCGAAAACCAGGTTTGTCCGAATTTTTTCCCTGGAGTCATGTGCCTTAGTTTGTCTATTTTTAGCATTTTTTTCACCGTTAGCGCGATAACTCAATCAAATATTAACTGATTCAAACCATATTTGATATATGAGCCTCTTGCAACAATATCTCGGACGAGTTCGAAAACCAGGTTTGTCCGACTTTTTGGGCCTTGTGTGGGTCTTATTACCAAGTTATTGGCAGAAGTTTTTTTCGACTGCCAATAAACTCGACATAGCATCTTAGATGCGTACCCCTTGTTTATCTATTGTCTGCTTATATTACCTGTACATCCCTGCAAATCAATAATAGACCATACCGATTTACACTTTTTTCTACCGACTGGTAGAATCCATTTAGTATAGAAAGGGTTAAAGATATATTGTGTGGTTATTTCAGTGAATTCAACTGATGAATGGGTACCAGACACTCAAGCCTTGAAATAGTGTGTCTGATTTGCAGAATGACGTCCCCAGAGGGTGAATTTAGTCATGCTACCCCGCATAGTGGGCTAGCATCACCAAATTCACCCTCTGGGGACCTCATTCTGCTTACACCTCATTCTGCAAATCACAGACACACTATTTCAAGGCTTGCAGACACTTGGTCTACTGAAAGAATGTAGCATAGTAATATTATTGAGAATTCGAACTACGCACAATTGTAGATATTTACTTATTAATTCGGGACAAATTTATTATGGATAAACAAGTGACCATGATTCCACAAAGAAGAGTCACTGCGTATAATTCATATAGAAGACTAACATTGAATGCTGCCAATTCAGATATAAAATTTATGAAAATAACTACTATATTATCTATGCCCATTAGATCACCTCAGTGAAGTGTTCAACAATACTTTAACCCTTTACCCAACAGAAGGGCCCTGTGCCAATGCATTCTCTTATATATGCGAGTCGACCATAGGTCGCCTCGCATATATAAGAGAATGCATTGGCTTAACACATTAAAAATTATAAAATTGTTAAAGAATGTAAGAAAAAATGGTAAAAAGTGTTAAAAAAAGATTTTTTTTAGGCCAATGCATTCTCTTATATATGCGAGGCGACCTATGGTCGACTCGCATATATAAGAGAATGCATTGGCACAGGGCTAACTGTAACTATCACAATGTGGTCAAGGAGCCGGTTCCAATGATATCCATATTTGTATGGTTCTATTGAGACAGACCGAAGATATTTTAGGCTGTTGAAGCTTTATTTGGCCGGTTTTGGCCGGTTTGTTGGGTAAAGGGTTAATTATATAAACTCCAGAGAAAAACTCTTCATTAAGATATCCAACAACTAACAAATTCAACTGGTGTAATTGTTATCACTACCTTGTTTACTATGTGGGCAAATGTTTTATTATACTAGTGATAGGACAGAGTGGATCCTCCCCTTCACCTATTTCTCCACAAGGTGTGGATAGAGCCCACCGTTTATACATTAAAGGTACTCAATCCGATTTTATGGTCCCCATATCATCATATTCCAAAAACAACAACATTTTTTTAAATGCCGCTTCAGTTTCAGAATCGATTAATTGCCCAAAAATAATGCTAACCACAGTCAACTATAGTATAGAATTGCCCAAAGCATGTTATTTATCAACATTTTGTCAACGAAATTTTGCCGGTTTGTCAAATATCTGGCACAAAAAAGCCACTTGATTTTAGAGTTATCTATCCATCTTGATCTGCCATTTGGTCCGAGACTATCTTCTCGTCAACTTTTTACTGGGCCACTGAAAAGTATCGGTGGTGAAAAATTATAGATTTAAAAAATTGATATCTGTTCACTCTGAGTTTTGATGGGTGGGTTCCTCAACTCGATTCAAATATTTTTTACCCGCGAAGCAAAGGAAGTAGTTATTTGCGAGCTTTAATTTGGATTATGCATCTTTAAGTATGTTTGGGTGTCAATAGGAAGGCCCTGTTCACACCTTTCCCTGGAGTATAGTTTATTCTTGATTTCTTGTTTTACCCGCACACACTCTCTCTCTCCAAGATACGGTCACTTGTCTCTTCACAACTAGTTGATTTTTTCAACTCCCTAACTAACCCCAACCACAGAGGAGAAAAAAGAAGGGAATTTAGCCATTATCTCTACATAGTTAATTTCATTACTAGTAGTACACCTGACCCTACCACCTTCAGGTAGTTGATATTCCATTTACAGAAAAATCCATTCTATCATTTAGAACATTCACTAACATTTTAGGACTGAAAAGGTATAGCTATGTTACCCATGATATGCTGACATACTCTATAAATACACAGGACGACATGAGATTGTGAATGGGGTTGTCGATACTGCACAAGTGCCAGCGCAGGAGAATAGAACAAGAGGCACAACCATAAGTGCCATATCGACAAACCCATTCCCTGTGCTGTTCTCTGTTTATTACACACCATTCATCCTAGAATCCATTATTTGAAGAAAGAAAAAAAGACCAATAAAGTTTATTCAGTAACAGGCAGGGCTTGTCTGGTCATGTGTGATGATGCTTTTGTTTTGAAGTTCCGGTTTCTTGGTCGAGGCGAATGTCATTTATGATGTGTGACATCGATCGGTAACAGGCGTCTTATAAATAGAGGATCTCTCATGAGTTTGTATTTTATACGGAATTTATCAACCGAGTTCACTAAATTTGATTTGATCCGAGGTTAACCGAGGCTCAAATAGAATTTAGTGGACGAGGTTGATAAATTACGTATAAAATAGAATGAGTTTGAGATACTTTTTATCACATGATCAAATAAACACGAAGTATTCATCGAAAACAACAATCATAAACTTCAGTGATCGCAAGTCATTTAAATAATGGCTTGATGTCATTGCACGCGCTAATATTACATGTGTGTCTTACCAATAATTATGAAGCTGGTTTTGTGGGTTAATTATGTGATAAACATCAATTTATAACACCATGATAAGTGCACAACAAGCTATAAAATGTTAATTTGGTAAAATATTGCTTCCTGTAAACTAATGATTGTTATGTTTCTTTCATTTCAGACTACTGTTTTATTTAGTGACAAGCATGGGAATTGTTTTTATCTTATTTTTATGTGACGTGTTCCGAGTCCTTCATTAACTTCACACAGTAATGACCTGGCATTTTGAGGAGTCCTGCAATGCTGTACTTCGGAAATTATTTTTGAAAATACATTTTGATTCCTTAAAAAGAGTGCCCAATTTAATATGTTTACATTTTCCATTATCCTTCTTTGTTTATCTGAAAATTATATGAAATATGGTATGGATGTTCACCACACAAGGGGCTTTCATGTAAGTTTTGGTGCTGTTCTCATTTTCCTGTCTCAAGTTATGATATTTTTTTTTATTAAATTTAGGTACCTTCCTGCCAATGTTTAAATGTTGCACTTTGAACACCCTTGAATATTACAATCCATTTTCAAGGCCTTTGAATAACCTTGGATTTCACCTAACTCCTTTAAAACCCTTGAATAATAGCCATGTATAAATCCTTGAAATGTTGGAAATTCCTTGGAATAGTAGGTATTCCATTACGATCGCGGGATTTGGAATGATTAAACGAAGTGATCGGCAAAATACTAATGTGCCATAGAAAGAGTATTTACAGTAATTCCTGCAAAACCTGGTACCCTATTTCTGTCTTCCTAAATTTAATCTATGGTTTCCATTTCATTACTGTTTGTTTGTGGCTCTGTGATTAGGTAAACACGTTTGTTTCAATATATTTTAGTTAGTCACAATTGCATACACACATGAAAACTAAATTGTTTTAGTTGGCCTAGTATTAAAATGAAAGTATGCTGAGTGGAAAATGCTATTTCAAAAATTCATGGGATCTAAATTCCAGTGGACTGAGTCCGTGGAACTTGAGTGTACCAGGCCCAATGTCAACTCGGCATAAAACCAATAGATGTTGCCCATATAGCGTAATATGCCTTACCTGTAGTTTCCCATTCTAAAAAATATTGTTCTCAATATATTTAGTTACAACACTTTTATCTCCCCTAATACTTTGTACTATATCATGCACCAGCTGTGTGAAGTACTTTATACTCATCAGTCTCATGTGATACCAGTACTTACAGTAATGCTCTAAGTAATCGACTCCTTAACCACACCAGAATTATGGGTAACTTTTCAGGATTTAGTCGGAAATATGGCTTGTTGCCATTCATCGGAAAGCTCTCGGGGAGCTTAGAGCATTACTGTACGTGTATGCACTTGCTAATTCATTAGTCTATGTATCAGCCGACCCCACTCTTGGAATATCCTTTAATTTCTAGCAGGCGCACCCTTGAAACACCCTTGAATCCTGCCTTGGATACTCCTGGAATACCCTTGAGTTTGATCACAAAAAATGTGCAGGAAGCATACTTATCATTAAAGATGCATTCAGGGTTCAAAGCCTGAGATAAAATATACTTTTAACCCAGTTAAAGGGACTGGCGGCCTTCGTTGTAGGTTATAATTTAGAAATAACATTATCAAATTATGATAATTTCCACAAGAATATACTAATATATAGTATAGCATAATGATGAATGTGATATTATTCACAAAACACGCTTTGTGTCAGAGAAAATTCAGGTTGAGTGTTATTTAGTTTCTCGCAAAAAGCAGTCAATTGTTTATAAGCAGTCACGATAATGCGTCATTTCCTTATTTAGATTCATGCGCATTATACATCGGTTGTAAAATCCATAATTTGGGGTATCTACAACTTACAACTCGCAATACTATCATATACTAAATTTCTTATTTGGTATGTATTACCATTTAGTTTAAGAGAAAATACTAACTGGATTGAAAAATATTCACCTCTTTGCAAGAGCAATTATATTATGTACATGTTTTCTGTCTGATCATTTCCCAATCATGGAGTAACATGGATTAGCTGAATTTTTGAACCAACAGCAGGTAGAATGGGTCGATTAAAATAAAATTTGGTGAGATTTGAATGCGATTATTGATGGCGCCAATAATTTTACCTTTGCCTTCAACAGCGCAATGGAAAATTTTCATTGGACAATCTGGTAGTTTACATAACAAAGCGAACAAACATGACAATAACATGCATTGTACGCGATATTTATGATTGGTATAAGAGCAACATCTGTCTGTTATATAATATCGTTTCTGTTTATGGCAGTGTTAGCCAATGTTACTAGTTTAACAGATATACCCACGGCGATGGCCGCCCGTATCTTTAAACATCATCTATAGTTTATTTCTTGGGGGGGAAAATGTGTTAGAAACCACTTGCTACAGAACCCATTTACTATAGAAAGGTTGATGTGGTTTCTATTCTCGAACAGCACTTACAGTAATGCACTAAATAATCGACTCCTTAACCACAGCAGAATTATGGGTAACTTATAAGGATTTAGTCGGAAATATGGCTTGTTGCCATTCATCGGAAAGCTCTCGGGGAGAGCTTTCCGATGAATGGCAACAAGCCATATTTCCGACTAAATTCTGAAAAGTTACCCACCCATAATTCTGCTGTGGTTATGGAGTCGATTACTTAGAGCATTACTGTACAACAAGAACAATAAGGTGAAGTTATAACTCTAAGGAAAACAATTGTCCACCCTCACAGAAATATCAATTCCTCAGCTGAAAATTTGTAAGACCTGACGACACTGAATTGCAAGAATAGTAAACTGAACATCCTTTCTGAACTGTACTGTAATCTCCATTATTTTCGACCACCTGTCATGAATGGCCTTTTAGGAAATGTTATCAGGAGATAAAGCATCTTTAAGTGATGAGATAGATGCCTGAGAACACTGAATCACTCCCCGTGGGCCTGCATTGATGTTGGTGGGGCAAAATGATGCTGTTAAGAAAACATATTGTTATATTTTCTTAAAGTGGCACTTTAGCATTTCAGAGGTCTTTGTCCAATCCGAACGATTTAAAGAAAAGCTTTTTATGTGTATAAAACATCCAAGAATGTATATTTAACCCTTTCAGTGCCAGGGGCCGATCTCATCGGCCCTAATTTACGGTCTGTAAAATCGGCCCTAAAAAAATAAAAATTATTTTTTATTTTTTTTAGATTTTTTAAATTGTAAAAAATAATAACAAATGATGAAAAATTGTTAGGCCAATGCATTCTCTTATATATGCGAGGCGACCTATGGTCGACTCGCATATATAAGAGAGTACATTGTCACAGGGTATATGGGTTGATACAAAAATCGGACCTGGCACTGAAAGGGTTAATAAACTATTATGATAATGGCTGCGTTAGTTGTTGCAAACTGGCCATGATCAAGAAGGCCATTTGATCGTTTTCTGGCCATTATAAAAATATTTTAGATATTTGAACATACATGTATATATTCTTGTATATACAGACACTTGGTTTTCCTTGAAACGATCTGATTATCTGCAGACCACGTAAATGACAATTTGAGAAAACTATTGTTACTAATTAATGTAACAGCAATTATCTCCACCGACATCATAGCTAAATCAGCAGGACCCACCAACATAGCACTTATCTCCACCGACATCATAGCTAAATCAGCAGGACCCACCAACATAGTAGCATTAAAACATGACTACTTAAAGTGATTTGAAACACAGCGAGCAGGTTTCGTATAAATAAAGTGACTGTCTGTGGGGAAATAATTCTCGTTTGTTTATCAATGATTTGTCCGGAAGAACGAAGGATTGTTTATTTACATTTTTGCATAGTTCAGATGTCTGGTTTTACGAAATGGCACAGCCAATAGTACTGACTAATAATATAATAATGAATTCTTCAAATTGGGGTGGTGGTTGAATCATAAAATATCAGTTTGATGTAGTTAAATAAGCACATACTATGTCTGTAAAGGTCCACTTAATTTTTGAATGCCCAGATCACATTCTAGACAACTTATTCCATATTATATACCATATATTACCCAGAATTCATCATAATTCACAACTAAGAGATAGAGTTATTCCCCTTCCATTGAGAATAATATACTGGTAGTACAGAACAGATCAAACATTAAGCACAGAACAAATGTCGGTACCATGACAAAAACAAAATGTTCACAGTTTATTTGACAGGATAAGTTGATAATACAATGTTTTGGAGCTTTCTCTTTTAAATAGTATATAATGGAATATATTGTATATAATGTGATCTGGGAATTCGAAATTTAAGTGGGCCTTTAACCTGCAGTGTTGGATGAATAGCATTATTTTTATCCCCATGTTGATGATCCGCTGCATAATGATTGATTTTCATATCATATTATATATTTATTGGAGAGTTTTCTGGATTTAAATAAAACGGATCATCTGATATGCCTTTGTTCAAATTACTCTTTAACCCTTTCATGACGAGAGCTGCGCTGGTGCACCATTAAAGATCCTGTGCCAGTGCTTTCTCATATATGCGAGTCCTCATAGGGAGCCTCGCATATACAAGAGAATGCACTGGCTTACAAGGTCAAGGTAAATATTGTTAGGCCAATGTATTCTCTTATATATGCGAGGTTCCCTATGAAGCTCCAGTCAAGTGTTAATATTCCAGGGTATATGTCAAGGCAGAACTAAATCAGGGTATATGTCAAGGCAGAACTAAATCAGGGTATATGTCAAGGCAGAACTAAATCAGGGTATATGTCAAGGCAGAACTAAATCAGGGTATATGTCAAGGCAGAACTAAATCAGGGTATATGTCAAGGCAGAACTAAATCAGGGTATATGTCAAGGCAGAACTAAATCAATTTTCAGGATAATAGTTTAAGCGATACTGTACTCAAATGTTATTGGTTTCAAATGTCTCTGATTCGAAGAATAATGTAACCAGATTCCCATTATTTGAAAGTCTGTTGAGTACGAAGTAATGTTATGGATGGCAGATTAGCCAGAATGCAGAAAATTTGAATTGTCATTGTCGAGTAAAATTTGTACAATTTTCAAGCAAATGGATGAGATAAATGTTATCTTATATGCATACAAGTCTCATACAGCCATAAATTAAATTGATATCAAATTATTAACTTTGATTTTAAAATAACCTATTAACTCGAACGTTTACATCTTTGACTCAAGTTACTTATTTTTCTATATATTATCGATATTAGATCGTTGTTATTACCGGGAATTTATTAGAAATGGCGTACATTACCCCTTTAAAGCTACTCATAATGTTCCAAGTCTATATCTATAACTTGTAATTACTTTACTTTTATCACAGTCCAGGGGGTCGATATAGGTCGATACATACATGACGCGTACATCAGGGATGTAATGATTAATCACAATACATGATTCTTTCTGAAGAAAATCATGCAGTTCACGAGACGTTTTAACAGATTATTCCCACATTTTGATATATTTTGTTGACTTCATGTGACTGTGAGTGGTAAAGCCAGCATTCAACACCAGTATCCAACTGAGGCAAAAGGATGAATTCTATTGTTTCAGTGTTTAGCTATATAAACTTTGGCATGGAATGGTATGCTATGAGAAATGGAATCATTGTACCAGGCCACCTTTCGTCACTGCAGTTCAAAATTTCATATCGTATTGTGAGCAAACATTGTGATGCAACACGTTCTTATATTGTAGCAGCGGTGTATTGTTACAACCCTAACATTTTATCACTGCATTGAATTGATCTGGCCATAGTATCACTTAGATAATATTGCTCTACTATAGTGGTATCTAGGGAAGAAAAATGGATGCCATATAATAAATAGAGGATATGAAATGAGTGTTTCTCTCATATGAAATTTTGGAAACGAATCGAAGAATTTTCCTTCTTTGCGAGACAAAATTTGAGATGAGTTTCAAAAATTTCATATGAGAGGAACACAAGTTTTATATTCTATTTATCATAGACTCAATTTGAGTTGAGTTTCATGAGAATTACTACGTTGACACAGCAGAAATGGGTTAAACTAAAAGAATTCAGTATCAATGAAGTGCATGCCATAGACGATTCATGACATTACAAAGCGAATACATGCATCCGCACATAAAACACAGTTATGTAATTCGAGCCCAGTTACTGTTTCCCAAAACATGTTATTGGAATATCAAATAATTGTTTAATCTTTAGTAGTGAAGAATAAATATTTACTTCGGGAATATTTGGAGGTATAAGACCCAACTATCCCATCGCCATGGCAACTGTCACTAAATTCTCCCAACCTTCAAGTTTGTTGACATTTTCAACTTGCCAACAATGTTATCAGAATGAATGTTGAAACAAAATGAAGATCTTTTAATTTGATGGATAAACGTGGATTTACATTTCACTCAAAATCAGATTGTGTATGTCTTATTTGGCATTTGAACATAGTTTTTTGGGTTTTTAGTGTCTGGTTCTTTACCAATGCCATTCATGTGAACATGTAAAATTTTCTGCCTTATTCCAACGCCTTATTTTCATGGAACAAAATACAATTTTTTTTAATTTAGGTAAGCTATTAAATTATTCTTACACATGCCCAACATAAAGTATATTTAATACTGATTATAATGGTCTTGCCCGCTATACTGGTTTTATAAATGGGCTCCATCATCTATGTTGCATAATACTTATTGGTTCATAGAAGGGTGATGTTGGTGTGTAAATTTAACTTCAGCCACTGTTACTTCTCACTGATAACAATCCACTTCTCACTAATAACCAAAAGGGGAGAAGTGACTTCTTCCAACTTGAAACATCTAGGCTGGTCCACGGAAGAGTGTATAGAGTCCACATGTAAGTATTTCATGTACTCCTCAACCTTTTTACTAATTGTCAAAATCAGGCCATTTATTCTGAGGCTTGAACATCATGAGTGGCTTTAACCCTTTCTATACTAAATGGATTCTCCCATTCAGTTATAAAAAATATAAATTGGAACAGTCTTATTCTTCATTTAGAGGGACCTCATATGATATACAAGCAGAAGAAATGATATGCAATGCAGAAGAATTCATATTCAGTGGTGGGAAATGTTCATATAAGTTCAACAAACGACCCATCTGAACAACTGGTCAATGCGGGTTTAGTATAGAAAGGGTTAAAGGGACATACTGCATTCACTGTATATGTGCAAAAATTTGTAAAACCATCACCAAGAATAACCTGGAGAAATAAGTAAACTTTGCTCTTTTTAATTATTACTACAGTAATTCCCTAAATAATCGACTCCTTAACAACAGCAGAATTATGTGTAATGTTTCAGGATTTAGTCGGAAATATGGCTTGTTGCCATTCATCGCAAAGCTCTCATTGAGAGCTTTCTGATGAATGGCAACAAGCCATATTTCCGACTAAATCCTGCAAAATTACCCATAATTCTGCTGTGGTTAAGGAGTTGATTATTTAGGGCATTACTGTAGCTGGGGTACATGGCATTGCTTGGGTAAAGAATGAGTAATTTATTAGTGCCCATTCAAGTCATTTAAATAAATTATTAGTTACCTGATGTAAACATCACCTGTTTGCAATAACTCTCCGGATAAAGTTACCTCTATCTTTTAAGTTTATAATAAACACTCTTATTGCATCTTTAAGACATATGTGGTCAACAGCACTGATCCCATGACACACCCTGTGTCAAATTTGTTTGCCAATTTTCCCCACATATGTTCTGAGCTGATAATAAACGTAATGTAATGTATACTTTGAACATTTGATCGAACTGTTATGTTAGTTGATAAAATGATTTGCACTATAACAGTAATGTTTACATGACAAGTGTTCCAAATTGCAAAAACTTCATTTTACAAGAATTATTGATAATAAACATAAGAACAAAGTTAATCTAGTTTTCATTATTTTACTTGCTGACGATGGTTTACAGAATTTGAGGTTATTTACATATACCCACTGCAAAGAATAGATCCCCAGAACTAATACCCCCGCCCCAATACTACTTAATCCTATACAGTATTATTAGGGGTGGAGTGAATTTATTTTTGGGGACCTGTGCTGTGAAGGCCTTGTGTACCTTTAACTGGGAACTCCTTTTATCATCTGTGCCCAATCTTCTCCACCTACTGTAGTGCAGACTTGACATTGCCATATGACCCCCAGGAGCTAACTGAAGAAAATCTGAGGCAAAAATAGAAACTGGCAAATCATTTATTCATGATCGTGTAAGACATGTTTTATATATTTTTAAAAAGATAGATTCTATAAATATATTAACAATTTATGTACTGGGATAATTGTGGAATCTCACCAAAGTGTGACACCCACAAATATATGACACCCACTATACATCACCTACATACATTTTAACCTGCTGTGCAATCGTCACGAGATTCAATAATGTATCGTAAGGCATCAAAATGTATTCTTTTTGGATTCGAACAGCTGTTCCTCATATTGAGCCTATGCATGTGGATAAACCCAAATATATGGCTTCCACAGTTGAAATACGTGAGCGCATAGTCATGACAAGGTACTGTCAATTCTTAAAGAATCGGCATCTCAATATTCAAGTTGACATAGTTCATATAGATGACGGATGACATTCGAAGCTCTTGGTTTTGTATTACCACTATTTCATCTCTTTGTATCGGAATTGGGGGCAAGATCGAATGAGTAGGTTGTTTGACAACAAGCAATGAATAAGTGTAGGTCAACAGTGTAGCACATACTGTTTGTTGTTCATTCACACATTGAAGCCTTTGGGACTCTTAGGTCTTTTCAATATAGCATGGTATGCATTGCTATTACTGTCATGTTTGTTTTATATACAGGCGACATTGCAAATATTGGTGTATAGAAAGTATATATAGAGGATTTCTAACGAGTTATCTTGGGATATAAAAGTTTAGGAAACGAGTTTGATAAATTTGATTCACAACAAGTCGTAGACGGGTTGTGAAGCATATTTATCAAACGAGTTTCATAAAATCTATATATCCCAACATAACGAGTTGAAGATCTTGTATATCACATGAAGAAGAAAAACTAGAGCGTTATGTTTTTTTTAACAATCAAAATCATTAAAAGAAGTTGCAAAATGTATACATTTACGCTCTGGGGCTGGCAACGGAAAATATAGGCCCCCAATTTGCCTCTGCTTTCGTGTCTATTTTAGTTAGTGCAATGAAGTTGCACAAGAATTTAACTTTAATGAACAAATCAATCGTTTTGCATTGTCTAATTTTTGTGTCATTTTCGGCTTTTCGAAATAGTATTAATCTGCCTGGATCAATGTAAAGACGCGGCGCCGTCATTTTGTTGGCGCGCTGTCAAGTGATATGTATCACGCGCCTATTCGTCACTAGTGAGAAATAAGGAATTATGTAATGGCTTTTTATATTATATAATAGGGGTTTCGTGTGATATATACATATTCATTTCATTTATCTAACTGACAACTGAAATTAACACCTCTGTAAATTTTTCCCACAAGATGACATGATATAATTTATCAGTACGCTAAATTGCTGAAAAAGGTAACATATTTAAAAAGTGCATGTATTCGCTTGCATTGCATTTACAATGTCATCTGATCATCTGCTGTTCCTTAATAATATATCTCTCAGCTAACACATGTTTCGTAATGATGCATGTCACAGTAGGTGAATGTTCCAGCTCGAGATTGCATGATTTAGGCAACTTTTGCGAGCTTAAAATCATGGAATTCCCCCCGGGTGATCAATTCAATATTTATTGCGAAATCGGAACGGGTATTAACCGAGAAATATATTCTCTGCGTTGTTTTTAAAAGTTCACCGTCAGAGTAGGTCAAAACATATAAAAAAAATCCCAGGATTTAAACGTGTGGACTATGATATATACTAATTTTCACAAGCACTTCTCTTCCTGTCGTCGGCCCATGCATATAGCCCTACCAACAAAGAATGGACCATCCAAGAGTTTACCTTTACAACTGAACGGAAGACTCAAATCAGATGCAAGCCTTGAAATAGGGTGTCTGTCATTTGCAGAATGAGGTCCCCAGAGGGTGAATTTAGTGATGCTACCCCGCATAGCGGGCTAGCATCACCAAATTCACCCTCTGTGGACCTCATTCTGCTTACACCTCAGCAGAATGAGGTTCTCAGAGGGTGAATTTGGTGATGCTAGCCCGCTATGCGGGGTAGCAACACTAAATTCACCCTCTGGGGACCTCATTCTGCAAATGACAGACACACTATTTCCAGGCTTGCATTCTGTTAAAGATGGCCTATCTCTTCCTAAACAAGTTTTATATTAAATAATAAGTCGAAGACACCTTTCCGGAAACGCCTCTAGCAATTAATATTGATAGCGATGATCAAGTGGGACATTTTTTCATTGCTATTTTTATAATTTTTAAATAGAGTTATCCTGCATGTTGCGCTCCGAACGAACGCGAGGTGTAATATGTTCCAAATTGATTGTATGTATATATATTTATACCAGAAACTTCGAAATAAAATCAATATTAATTGATAGAAGCATTTATTATTTTATACAAATGCAGGAAACTATATAAAATTGTTATAGGAAGAGATAGACCATCTTTAAAAAACCACGGTCCAATTTGACGCCAAATTTGACGCTCACCAGCTGTCACCAGTCAAAAGAAATAAAAACATGCAATCACTGCCATTAGTATCACACGGGCATCGCGAAGATCCACAACATCAGAACTTAAAGGTACTCAATCCGATTAAGCGCCCCTCAATTACTATTTATTTTGCTTCAGGGGTAAATATAATTGATTCGAGTCGAGGAACCCACCCATCAAAGCTCAGAATGATAGAATATCGATTTTTGAAATCTATTATATTTCACCACCTGGAATATTTAGTGGCCCAGTAAAAGTTGACAAAGAGGATGGTCTCGGACCAAATTGCGGATGAAGATGGATAACTCTAGAATCAAGTGGCTTCTTTGTGTCAGATATTTGACAAACCAGCAAAATTTAGTTGAACAAAATGTTGATAAATAACAGGTTTTGGGCAATTTTATACTATAGTTGACTGTGGTTAGCATTATTTTTTGGGCAATTAATTGATTATGATAACCTAAGTGGCATTTCAAAAATGTTGTTGTTGTAATCTGATCACCATCGAATCGGATTGAGAACCTTTAATCCATAAGTAATACGCCGAAACCATCGCATTTGAGAACGCTCTTTATTATATACAGCCTTTGTGTGACATAAGCATAGACGCTCTTTATAAGAGGCGATCATTGGCGACCACAGAGCCCTATCCCCCCAATAACACCCACACACCCATTACATTCAGTTCTTAAAGGGGTACCGTACGCCATTTTCATTAAATTTCCGGCGACAACAACGATCTAATATCGATAATATATAGAAACATAAGTAATTTGAGTCGAAGATGTATTCTGTAAACGCTCAGGTTAATAGGCTATCTTAAAATTTAATAATTTAAAAGTTAATAATTTGATATAAATTGAATTTATGACTGGAGCCATAAAATGGCGTCAATTAAATTACGAATTACCGTAATCAAAAACAGTAATTGAGGGATACTGGATTTTAAACCGATCGCACACACGATCGCTTAAAATATTATGATGATACGGGGAGAACACTCAAGCCACTCACTGGCTAGCGATGATACAATAACTTAAATGATTATATGGGACTAGTATGCATATAATAAAACTTTTATTTGATTCATTTGGTTGAAAACTTTACAAAAATTACTCGACAACGACAATTTGTATTTTTGCATTCCGGTAAATTTGTCATCCGTAACATGACTTCGTACTCAACATACTTTCAAATAATGGAGACTATAGAAACCAACAACAACATTTGGCGTACAGTACCCCTTTAAATATACACAGCGCCCATGTAATTTACGAGATTATATACGCAACTCCAAGCAATTTGCTATTCAAAATATTATGTTACTAAATATTATATTGCACCATATTGGATATAATCAGCGACCTTAGTCAATATTAACCGCACATTAATGATCACTGCCGTAATCTGTATATATACGGAGCTATTCACGACGGGCGTTTTAAATTGAATGCAACATCTGTATTGAAAGGCATTTATCGTACCACCGCGCGAAGCACGGATGCTTATACGTACGTAGTCCAGCACTCAATAAGCTGCAGTACAGTTGCTATTCCAGTCGATACTTATATACGTCGATAACTGAAAAGGGTACTTGTGAGCGAAATAGCATATACGTACTCTGCAGTCAGTTGAAGGTATAACTATTCATTTGGATTCCTTAGCGGTGTATAACGTGCTACATGCATGGTTGAATTTTATTCATACCTGGTTGGACTATAGACATTCTCTTATAACAAACGGAAATATTATCTGAATACCAATAAGACAACATTAAAGGGATACACATTCACACAGGTAAGCTGTAAACTCAGGGACGTGACGATAGGGGCTATGGTTCGAAGGTTCGCATGGTTCTACAGGTTCTTGCCCCCCCCCAACACTTTGGATAACATTTTCAACAGTGGAAATTCCATGCCTGACATAACATTATTTGGATTTTCCCCCATCAAAATATGTTGAATTTGTTCTGATAGTTATTCTATTTTCCAACAAGTATTTAGTGTGAAATGTGTTGTTTTAGACCAAAAGTCAAACATTCTCTTACTTTCGGTCAAAGTTTTGTACTCAACCGGCCATATATAATTCGAAACAGTTTCAGCCTGACACTCCACTCACTATGGTATGATAACTTGTCATTGGAACGGTATATTATTCATTTGGAGGGGTGTTCACCGTGTTCAGGTAATTAGAACGGACGACATACATAAAACAGATATTACAAGAGTAGAATGGTTCATAATCATCGGTGGTAAATGTTCAGATAATAATAAGTTCAGCAAACGACCACAGTTCGTTTGTTGAACTTATTATCTGAACAAAACCCAAGGGATAACTACTCGTTAATGAGTATTTAGTATAGAAAGGGTTAAGGGGATGCAGTTAATAATTTGTTGGAATCACCCCCCCCCTCACAAATGGAGACCCTCGAACAACATCCCTGTATAGAATATCCACATATTCAGGCATTGCTCATATTGCGAGATGTGTTGAAAAAGAGAGTCTGGTTAGTTTACTGTATAAACGAAGCCACGAACAAGAAGTTGAGATTGCAATTTATTGTACGAGTAACCTGTAGTGATAGTACACGATTATATAGTAAAATATACTTAATCGGGGGTTCATGATAATCGATTAGATAACGATTGATATTAAATCGCAGTAACACGTGCAACGCGAGGTTTGTGTTATATTTATAAATGACTCTCCTGAGTTAATAGGAAGGGTGAAAACTCTATCTAAAACGCACTTTGACGAAATAACGGAGTTTCGTAAGAAAGAACTTACAACACCACAAGTTATAAACTTTGGTCGGGCATAAGTAGGTGTGGCGGGCTTGTGTGATGTTAGAGAAACGCTCTTTAAAACACTCTTCAAATATCTCCGTTATTTCGTCAATAATATAATCCTAGCCTCAATAATCATCTCGCGTGGTACGTGTTACTGCGATTGAATAGCGATCGATATCTAATCGTGAACCCCGATTAAGTATCTTTTGCTATATAATCGTGTGTATTGGTTGGATAGGAATGTTATCGTTAAAGCGGCACACAATCTTCAAATATCTGATTAACCATTCCTTATAAAATGGACACTATCATCAGTTGAATAACAGGAATGGTCTATTATTCATCTGCATGGAAGGGTGTTCGGGAAATATGCACAGACGACAGACATACGAATATATAATACGAGTGCAGAAGGATTCCTATTCATTGATGGGCAATGTTTAGACTGGGACTAATATATTAGTCCCAGGTTTAGATAATAAGTTCAACAAACCTTTGTTGAACTTATTATCTGAACATTTCCAAAGGGAACCTCTCGTCAATGAGTATTTAGTAAAGAAAGGGTTAATTTCTCGATTTAAATTTTCAACAGCCAGCGATCAAAATATGTCAACATATACACGAAATACTTATAGACAGAACACAACGCGCATCATAATCGAGACTCTTTTATCGAATGAGTTGCGGATGGCGCAAGGATATATTTCGCGAGAGCGTAGCTCGAGCGAAATATAACTTTGCGCCGTCCGCAACGAGTTCGATAAAAGATTCGAGATTATGATGCAAGTTGTGTTCTGTATTTATTCTACACCGTTCAGTCAGATAAGTTCAATCCATGAATGTCACCGCCATTGTTAATATAGCTAAGTTTATTGTGATTTAAGTCTGACAAATAACCAGTAATTATGGGGGGATCACCGGAAGCGGATGATCGACGTAATGTACGTCATCTTTCTTGGCGACAACGTCAACAAAAATAGTTCCGGCTTGTATTCCACTAGTGGTATACACTAATATGTATTCAATGGCTGGGATTCCGTTGAATACATGTGACTCTCGCCAATGGGTGTGGAATAAATATCAATATACGGACTCTAGTATCTTCTCTTAAAACGATTTACCGACGTGACATAAAATGATTAGCTGTCTTCAACGTTATCGGGCACCACATGGGCACAATATACCCGTGTTTAACCCTTGCACGACGGGAGCTCTCTGAATTTTTGCGAAAACCCTGTGCCAATGCATTCTCTTATATATGCGAGTCGACCACAGGTCGCCTCGCATATATAAGAGAATGCATTTATGGAGGAATTAAAGATATATATATATAAGAGAATGCATTGGCCTAACAACTTTTATATTATTTTAATAATTCTTAAAAAAGTAAGAACAAAATGATACAAAATTGGTACCCGGTAAAGAATGTACGAAATAATGATAACAAATTAAAAAATTGTTTAAAAGAATGTAAGACAAAAAGATAAAAATTGGTAAAGAATGCAAGAAAAAATAAAGGGGTGGGGGTAAAAAAAAGTTGCAATTTGTACGCGACCGCGTAACTAACCGACACAAACGAAATTATAGCTCAAATTCATCAAAAAATATAAGATACAAAACACGTATTTTCTGCGCTATATCGACGAATTTGTCCGGAAATCTTCAGAATTATTGATATTGTAATATGCTCAAGAAGGCATGTATAGCGTCAGAGTGCATATCATGCAGCATATTACAATATCAATAATTCGTATGTAACATGAATATTTTATCATGTTTAGGGCTACTCTCAGATATATATCAACCACTACAAGACATTGATTGACGTCCAAATTGCAGTGTTAATTAACAAACCTTTCAGTTACAAATGTAATATTCAGCCATTTTCTGCACCATGGGTGGGAGGGGCGGACGTACTGCTGCACACTTGCGAAGCTGAACGTAGGATGATCGCTAAAATATCCCATCTATCTCCACAATACTCTTCCTAACAAGTTGTATATAGTATCCGGGTATGTATGAACCGAAGACACCTGTCCGGAAACGCTTCTATCAATTAATATTGTCATTATTTCTATTTCTGGTGTAATACATACAAACCTATATATACGGGGCAGTGTTACTATCTATTTTTAGAACGAAAATTTCAGGCGCACTCGGAGCGTAGCAAGGAGGAACTCCATCTTATTTTGTTACCACTATTCGTGAAGGAAAAATGCCATATAGATCAGGGGGGGGGGGGTGTTGTATTTTGTTGCAAATTTTGAAATCCAAGATGGCCGCTGGCAGCCATGTTTTTTTGGCCGAATGACCTCAAAATGACTCATTCCTATTTACATGTCCATGTTAACATCCATGATAAATAGTATGCACATAAATTCATATACAGCTGTTTACAGTGAATTTCCCCCCGCAAATCTCTGTTTTAGTGTTAAAAGGGGGGGGTGGGTGTCAAAAAATGGTCGGAAAAAACTGCCGAAAACAGGGGGGGGGGGGGGGTCGGAAATTTTTTTCAGGCACGTATGGCATTTTTTCCCTTTCGATCATTTTTTGTACCCACCCACCCCCACCGCCAAATTTTTTTCCGTTTTCGGCAGTTTTTTTCCGACCATTTTTTGACACCCACCCCCCCTTTTAACACTAAAACAGAGATTTGCGGGGGGAAATTCACTGTAAACAGCTGTATATGAATTTCTGTGCATACTATTTATCATGGATGTAAACATGGACATGTAAATATGAATGAGTCATTTTGAGGTCATTCGGCCAAAAAAACATGGCTGCCAGCGGCCATCTTGGATTTCAAAATTTGCAACAAAATACAACACGATAACTGCCTGCAGTCAGTTTACCAGTTAGAATTACATTATTTCTCTCATTCAAACTGATTCAAAGTGGTTTTGAAGCCCAACTCATTGCCAAAACACTAAAAAAACGAGCAGGAAATTGTTTTTTTAGTTGCGGAAAAAATTGCTTGTTGGTGGCTTTGACCACCCACCCACCCCGGCATACGTGCCGGAAGAAATTTTTTCACCCCCCCCCCCCTGCCGAAAACGGAAAAAAATTTGGCGGTGGGGGTGGGTGGGTACAAAAAATGTTCGAAAGGGAAAAAATTCCATACGTGCCTGAAAAAAATTTCCGACCCCCCGCCCTGTATAGATTAAGGTAATTTGCAGGAATAAACCGCTTTATTATGCCTTTTTAGACAAATAATATACTCAATCTTCAGTTTTGTCTTTGTTTTACCTACAGGTGGAAAAAAGTTTGTAGTCTTGAAATCGGGTTTTATATGTTGCTAAACTAAAAATGTATTTTCATTGGAAGGGGAATAACTCTAGATCTGAAGATATAGAGTTATTCCTCTTCCATTGAAAATTATGAAACTTGAGTACAGCACACCAAGTCGGTATCTCAACAAAAATATACATGTTCACAGTTTATTACACCGAAGAAGTTGATAATACAATGTTTTGGAGCTTCCTCTTTCAAATGGTGTATAATATGTCATATCTCATATATATTTTGAAGACCTCTGTTTGTCTGTCTGTCTGTATGTCTGTCTGTATGTCATTTATACAAATCTACGATTCTCGACCGATCGGGACGAAACTTGGTACGTGTGTGTAGTTTGACCAGGCGGTGGACGTTGTCGTATTGGCGAGCCCGTTCGGCGCCCGCTTCGCGCATGCGCAGACGAGATCTCGGAAACGGGTGGAGCTATCGACTTGAAATTTGCTATGTGAATGTATCTTGCCCCGGATACGAATTTTATCGGGTCGCCGAGCCCGTGCGACGCCAGCTTCGCGATGCGCAGACGAGATATCGGAAACGGGTGGAGCTATCGACTTGAAATTTGGTATGTGAATGTATCTTGCCCCGGATACGAATTTTATCGGGTCGCCGAGCCCGTGCGACGCCAGCTTCGCGCATGCGCAGACCAGATCTCGGAAACGGGTAGAGCTATCGACTTGAAATTTAGTTTTTGAATAGCCCGGACAACGTCGGGCTGGGTAGAGCTATCGACTTGAAATTTGGTTTTTGAATAGCCCGGACAACGTCGGGCTCATCGGCTAGTCTACTATATATTTTGAGAACTACGTATATGTGTGTATATACTTATAGAATCGAAAACGGCTGGACCGATTGACCTCAAACTTCCTATCTAAGGGTAAAAGCCCACGGGACGCGTCGCCGATGCGTTTTGGAGAAGCTCCGAGCACCCGTTCTCCACTTCCAGTCACAAAAATGACCGTCCTTGGCACTGTCGGGTTAATCGCGTTGATAGTTAAAGAGCGTTCGTATCCGCAGTGTCGTTGATAAAGAGCGTATGCGTGTAGTGTGATTCTTATGTCTGGATACATACGTGAGTGTCTGTATCCAGACATGAGCGTCACACGTGATTCTTATGTCTGTCTTCGTACTTACGGGTTCCTAGGAACGGGGGAGATTTTCATCGGGTCAGTTTTTCCGCCCGATGTACCGTAAATCATACCTCTTTTAGGGACGGGTACCATCACGGGACTGATTAAAAAAATAAGTCACCGTCCTTGGCACTGTGGGGTTAATCGCGTTGATAGTTAAAGAGCGTTCGTATCCACAGTGTCATTGATACAGAGCGTATGCGTGTAGTGTGATTCTTATGTCTGGATCCAGACATGAGCGGCACACGTGATTCTTATGTCTGTCTTCGTACTTACGGGTTCCTAGGAACGGGGGAGATTTTCATCGGGTCAGTTTTTCCGCCCGATGTACCGTAAATCATACCCTTTTTAGGGACGGGTACCATCATTTATCTTGATTAAAAAGGCAGAATTAACTAATTGAAAAACAAAAAATTAAATTAAAAAATTAAAAAGGCAGAATTAACTCATTGAAAAACAAAAATATTAATTAAAAAATTAATTAAAAATTATCATGTTTCTGACAATTGCCGCCAGTGGCGGGCTAACATGCTAGTATATTATATAAATAAAAGTGGACCTATAAATTGTAATGTTGTCGAGAGGGGAGTATTTTACTTAATTGAATTAACCATTATATTTATTGACGTCGGATGAGCTTTCCACTGTATATTGTGTATATAATGCATTACGTTCCTCCTCTCCATCTTCTGTGTATATACTTTCCATTTCTCGATATCATTGTCATTTAGATCAGAGAATAAAGCATTCAGATACTAGATGGAGACGCTTGTCGGTTTCATCATCATATTCAGTTCATTAATTTAAAATGTCGCCGACCACGTGTCTCCCGAAAAGGTGACTTTTTAGTAAGGATAGCTTTTTTGTTTAACTCTGTCAAAATTCATCGGACCGTGACCAAATTCAAACTTGGCCTTTGTCTTCTGAAATTTGAACCGCGTACCGAATATCAGGAGATTCAGTTGAATTAAAAAACAATCAGATAAATAACAGTAAAATTATCATCCGGAAACCAAAATAATCGGCAAATTTTAACAAACTCCATGCATGTTTTACCTCCTTCGATGACTCGATAAGACCGCTGCTACCGGCGACATTTTACCCACATTTGGTGGACTTCCGCGGTATTAAGATATATACTAAGCGAGCAGAGCAACATGCTGCCCTTGTTAAACTCACAAAATATCGATTACAATTTGTGTTATTTCATACCCAAAGTTTGGAAAGTCCAACTTGAAGCAAAGAACTATATTGCGAAACGGTGTGATTTGGTTCTCCGATTATTTTATCATCACAAAAGCATAAACTCACATGGACGACAATGTCACGACAACACGCGTGGCAAGTCAAACACAAGATTTCTAATTTGCTGCAATTTTGACGAGTTGCTTGCGAAAATCTTCAACAAAACTACCGCTCTGATCCTCCATTCTGTCATTAAGTTTTTAGTGCGGGAATTGTTCTAAAAGCACATAGGAAATTTGACTTTCGGGCCATCGGTTTTCGTCATTTTTGCTGGAAAACCCCGCGCTAAATATAGAAACCACAGACTACCCAGCCGGTGTGTGAGTCAGAAAGGAAGTATGACTGGTGCGCTCTGGTAGAGATTGACATTTTAAGTCGACAAGGACCATAACTCCGGAAAAAATGGGCGGACAGAACCAATATTCGACCTTGACCTGTATCTTCATGTGGTTAATCCGCATACCAAATTAAAAAACAATCATATTACAAAAACTGAAGTTATCATCCGGAAACCAAAATAATCGGCAAATTCTAAGTCGACAAGGACCATAACTCCGGCAAAAATGGGCGGACCGAAGCCATATTCGAACTTGACCTGTATGTGCAGCTGGTAACATGACGTACCCAATTTGATTAAGATCCGATCACACAAACTAGAGTTATCCGGAAACCTAAAAATGACAAAATTCTAAGTAATTGGAGCTCATAAACTCACATACCAAATTTTGTTTAGATCCGATAACCCAGGATAAAGTTATCATTCGCAAACTTTCCGAACGGACAAATTTGAAGTCGAAAAAGGGCCATAACTCCGGCAAAACTGGGCGGACCGAACCCATATTCGAACATGACCTGTGTTTTGAGCTGATAAACTTACATACCAGATTTGGTTTCGATCCGATAGTCCAAAAAATAAAATTCCCATTCGGAAACTTTCCGCACGGACGTCTAGACGGACACCGGCTATTTAAATAAAATCGGGGGACAAAAGTGTAAACAAGGCTGGTACGTAGCTTTTATAACTTCAAATTGTTAAAATGTATATAAAATCTCAGTTCTAATAAATCAGACTCAAGCGGATCCGGGTTACTGAGGAGTAACGGCTCCGGGTTACTGAGGAGTAACGGCTCCGGGTTACTGAGGAGTATAACGCGGGTTACTGCGGAGTTTATAACGGCTCCGGGTTACTGAGGAGTATAACGCGGGTTACTGCGGAGTATAACGCGGGTTACTGCGGAGTATATAACGGCTCCGGGTTACTGAGGAGTATAACGCGGGTTACTGAGGAGTATAACGCGGGTTACTGAGGAGTATAACGCGGGTTACTGAGGAGTATAACGCGGGTTACTGAGAAGTATAACGCGGGTTACTGAGAAGTATAACGCGGGTTACTGCGGAGTATATAACGGCTCCCGGTTACTGAGGAGTATAACGCGGGTTACTGAGGAGTATATAACGGCTCCGGGTTACTGAGGAGTATAACGCGGGTTACTGAGGAGTATAACGCGGGTTACTGAGGAGTATAACGCGGGTTACTGATGAGTATATAACGGCTCCCGGTTACTGAGGAGTATAACGCGGGTTACTGAGGAGTATATAACGGCTCCGGGTTACTGAGGAGTATAACGCGGGTTACTGAGGAGTATAACGCGGGTTACTGAGGAGTATAACGCGGGTTACTGATGAGTATATAACGGCTCCCGGTTACTGAGGAGTATAACGCGGGTTACTGAGGAGTATAACGCGGGTTACTGAGGAGTATAACGCGGGTTACTGAGAAGTATAACGCGGGTTACTGATGAGTATATAACGGCTCCCGGTTACTGAGGAGTATAACGCGGGTTACTGAGGAGTATAACGCGGGTTACTGAGGAGTATAACGCGGGTTACTGAGAAGTATAACGCGGGTTACTGCGGAGTATATAACGGCTCCCGGTTACTGAGGAGTATAACGCGGGTTACTGAGGAGTATAACGAGGGTTACTGAGGAGTATAACGCGGGTTACTGAGGAGTATATAACGGCGGAGTCGTTTGATTTTAATTAGAACTGATTATTTATTAGCCAAAATGACAAATTGTGATGTAGTTCAATCTCATAAATTACAGTCTCACGGAAATTACTTCATATATCAGTAAATGTGTGCAATAACCCTGTCTGGAGTAAACTACATACCCACATATAAAAAATAGTATCATTATGAATCTGAGTGTATGTTTACATAGACTGACAATAACCATGACTTGTATTCGATATATTTTATTAACCCTTTATCCAACAGATCGGCCCTGTGCCAATGCATTCTCTTATATATGCGAGTCGACCATAGGTCGCCTCGCATATATTAGAGAATGCATTGGCTTAACACATATTAAAAATGATAAAATTGTCAAAGAATGTAGAAAAATATTATAAATTTTTTTTTAGGCTAATGCATTCTCTTATATATGCGAGGCGACCTATGGTCGACTCGCATATATAAGAGAATGCATTGGCACAGGGCATAACTGTAACCATCACAATGTGGTCAATGAACCGGTTCCAATGATATCCATATTTGTATGGTGTTATTGAGACAGACCGAAGATATTTTAGGCTGTTGAAGCTTTATTTGGGCGTTTTTGGCCGGTTTGTTGGGTAAAGGGTACACCGAATACACCGGATTCACCCCTCTCTTTTAACTGGTATTCATGATTCAAGTTCAAGTTCAATAAAGTTTATTAGACAATCAATGACATTTATACATATACACACAACATGACCCTATTGAAGCAGAGCTTGTTATTATGGAAGGGCCCTCATGGTAATACATTGCTCACATTCTTCATATACTTACATTAGGGGTGCAGTTTGTGGAGTAGAAAAAAGGTGTTCCAGTACAAATTGTAGTTAAGAGTGAGAGGTAATAATGGACCATGATAATAGGTGGGGGCTGGCAGGAGGGTTGGGGTTGGGGTATATTCACACTCAATTTTCATGGGTAGCAGCTTAATATTATGCTGTTTGTAGCTCCAAGTTTGATTAATATATACTAATTACTATGACTCATGTGACAAGGATCTATTGGATTGCACGGTTACTTGTATAATTGATTTAATGCTAATGCTTTGTATCTTTGGTGATTTTTTTAGAGGCTTTGAATCTTGATTTGAATATGACAATGTCTTCGGTTCGCCAGTATGTGTATGTGTATGGATGATATTTATTATTCATGCATAGGGCAGCTTATGTTCATGTTTGGCAATTTGTGGTTTGGAATTTGTTTAGCTTATGGAGATGGATTTGTGTGACTATGCTGTAGCCAAATTATTGTGTCTTATATTGTAATTTTGGGTAGTGGTGTGGGTAGAGAGGAATGCTGGTTTAAATATTAAATATTAGATAATTATGTTATATTATTCCTTTATTTTTCCAATAGCTTGGCTCGGATCACCACTTATAATAGACCAGCTATGTGTTGTACTTATTTATGAAGTACTTCTTCGGATATTTTGGTCACTTTCAATTCGAAGCTTGTCGTCACTAAGTCTTGGGAGTTCGTTCCACAAACACCTTGCTCTGGTTGATTTAGTTTTCCTTGCTTTAGTTGTTCTCCTGTATCCACAATATAGATTTGAGTTTGCTTTAAATCGAGTATTATGATCATCAATTTCATTCAGCTCAGTGAACAGTTATAAGGTTTTTGGGAGTTTCTTTTGCTGAAAATCATGTAAAATGTTAATCATCTGCATATAATTAATAAAAGATTGTTTTCTTTACAGATGTTATTAACATTTACTTTTCTATAGCATAAGGTTGCTGTTGATTTATTCTGTATTTTTCAAGTTTTTCTACATTTTTTGTGTTGTTACACTCCATATGGCATTGTAGTAGGTCAGATGAGGAAGAATAAGCGTACAATAAAGATTCTTCATGGTTTCCCTTGGAACAAATTCACTGACTCTCCTCATTATTCCTAGGTTTCTGGAAAGTTTTGAGGTGATTGCATCAATATATATCCAAGGACAAGTTTTCTTCAATGTTTATACCAAGGAATTTTGTATTTTTACCCTATTTATCACTCCTCCTTTAATTTTTAGTTCAGGTAAGAGAATGTTTTTCTTTTTAAGGTCAATATTTGTAAAAAGCATATAGTTAGTTTTTTCAAGATTGAGCGATAATTTGTTAGCTGAGAACCATTCACACATTTTATTCATCTCAGTGTTTACTTTCTCATACAGTCTTCCAATGGTACAATTTGAATAAAAGACATTAGTATAATCCGCAAAGAGTATCAATTTCATATCGTTACATATTTTAGGCAAATCATTCATGTATATGAGAAAGAGAATGGGCCAAGAATTTACCCATGTGGAACCCCACAGGAAATAGGCATCTGGATAGATATAAAACCATCATATTGTACTGATTGCTTCCTATTCGATAAATAGCTACAGAACCAATTCAGTGCAACCCCTCGACATCCATAATGTTCAAGTTTGCTAAGCATTATTTTATGATTTATTGTATCAAAAGCTTTTGATAGGTCTAAAAAGACTCCAATTGTAGTTTCCTTTTTGTCAAGTGCTCCAGTTATTTTTCCAACAAGTCAGTTAGTGCAAGCACCGTGGAGTAGTTCTTTCTAAATCCATATTGACTGTCATATAAAATACTGTATTTTTCTAAGTAGTTACTTAGTCTATCATACATTAGTTTTTCAATAATCTTAGAGAAGACTGGTAATACAGATACTGGTCTATAGTTACTCATAGATGTTGGGTCTTTAGCTTTATAAATAGGTATGACTTTAGCTATTTTCATGAGGTCTGGGAATACACCCTGGGCAAGGGAAATATTGCATAAATGTGTGAGAGGTTTAATGAAGAGTTCGTAGCTTTGTTTTAAGATAGAGCATTTGAGATCATCTATGCCTGCAGCCTCTTTTGAGCTGATATTATTCAGAATCAGTATCACTTCAAGTTCATTTGTTGGGTGAATGAAAAATGAAGAAGTATTTGGTTGCTTCAGGTAGTCATTTGCCTTTTGTTCAGATTCAATTTTTTCAGCAAGAGTTGGTCCTATTTTTGTAAAATATTCATTGAATTTTGGTGCAATAATCTTTCGATCAGTTATGTTTTTATTCTCAAGTAGGAATTCTGTTGTGGTGTTGTTATCTTTTTTCTTATTTAGAATATGTTTTAGGAGTTTCCAAGTGGCATTTATATTTCCTTCATATTGTTGGAATTTGTTGTGATAATAGTTTTGTTTTGTCATGCGGATTACTGAGTTTAGCCTATTCATGTATGTCTTATATTTATCATTATTATAATGTGTTCGTCATTCTAGGATTCATGTGGGTTGGGGTGACAATCTCATTAGTTGATAGCTACATTCTTCCGGTGGATATAGAGTCTGACCTGAAATTATTATTTTGCTAATACAAGCGATTTGAGAACAAGAGCATCGCTGGGCCGTGGCAAAATACGCCCGTGGTCATTTCAACAAAGGGCCATAAGTCTGGTGAAAATTGGCAGGCAGAACCCAAATTCGAACTTTACCTGTATTTTAAGTTAGTAAACTCCCATACCAAATTTAATTCCATTCAGTTCAGACTTACTATATGCGGCGATAAATATCGGTTTTCTTTTCGTTTTAACACATTTCATTTGATCCCCGTTTACATGAATACATTAACATCGTCTGAACTACGGTAAATTGTAAATATTTACATCTCGATTTTGGACGCAACAATCGGCGATAAACTAACACACATGATTTCGCCATCAAGAGTCATTTTATTCAATTAATATATAAGAATGGCGGTGCGTGTTGTCAATTTTGGAATTAATTTTCTTAAAAATAACAACTTTTAGCAAGATTATTCTCCATTACTATTTGACAAACCCAGCGAAGTATTGTTTGTGTATATTTGAATTTATTACTAATTTAGTACTAATTGGCGCAAAAAGTCTGTTTTTATCCGATACCGACGTACGGCGGGTCACTCTGAATGGTACACATGTTTTGAAATCTTGTTCTAAATGATAGTTCCCCTATATGTTAAGATAATCTGAACATTCCCCATGCACCAATGAATATGAATCATTCTGATTATTATCTGCTAATCTGAATGTTCTTTAACTAACACCACTCAACATGAATAATAGACCATTCAAGTGTATACTTTTGTAACTGGATGGGAGAATCCATTTAGTATAGAAAGGGTTATTTTCAACGTATGTGCATGATTCACATCATGGTTTGACGCAGAGAACAGCATGAACAAAACAAAAGCAGTGAAACACGAGTCCGCGTGAAAATGCGAATCCATGCCCCATTATGCACATTCGTCCCTATTAAAAGCTACTTCAAATGTCATATCTGTCACGGGCTGTGTTATTGATATAATCGCCTGCCTGCGCATATCTGCTGAGTATTCCCCTCATAAACAACTTCCTGGAAACATTTAGCGGAACTAACGATGTTTGGACTATACCTTTCCACAACAATCAGTCTTGGTTCGAATCGATATTGATTGATTATTTGTACTGATATAACCGTTAAGGCGCTGTGAATGCTTTTAACCGGATATAAAATATAACTCTTGAATATTTCCTGAAAATTAGCACACAAAAAATATATAATATATATAAATAAAAAATAACGTAGTGAATACAGTACATACATAAAATAAAAATAAACTGCCTGTGAGTAATGGAAAAGAAACAAGCATATAACGCTCTTTGTTCGATAATTTTCAAAATGGTGATATAGGTGTTTTGCCTGTTATATTCTAATTTTTTGAATGTTTTATCATTTTAAAGGCCCACTTAATTTTCGACCCCCCCCCCCCATAATATTTATATAAAATATATGCCATAGTATATACCATTTGAAAGAGGAAGCTCCAAAACATTGTATTATCAACTTATTCGGTGTAATAAACTGTGAACATGTATGTTTTTGTTGAGAAACCGACTTGGTGTAGTGTGCTCAAGTTTCATTATTTTCAATGGAAGGGGAATAACTATATATCTTATGATAAGCGTATATCAAGGCACTATAAAAAAAAAATCGGTGATTCGAAAATTGAATGGGCCTTTAATTATAGTTATGGGGGACATCGGAAACATACAATGTGGCATCTGGCAACTTAAAGATACGGGCGGCGTTGACGGTGGGTCTGCTGTTAAAATATTCAGCTCCGTCAAAAACCGCCATAAACAGAAAGAATAGTAAAATATAGACAGACTTTGTTCTTACACCCATCAGAAATATGGCATAAACAGTATGTTATTGTCAAATATTTTTCCTTTGTTATGTAAACAAAAGCAAAAAACGTTACAGAATCTGGCTTTTGTTTAGATCCGGATATGGTAAACATAAAGAGCGTTATTTGTTACTGTTATGTTATGTTTTCCTGATATGGAAATAATAAAGAGCGTTTATATCATTTGTGTGTGATTAACCAATAGAATTACGATGTGTTATGTAAACAGAAGCAAAACTTCTGTAACATGTGAAGGTTCTTGTTTACGTACACCATCGTACGTCTTGACGACAATATACTATTTACGCGCTGATTATGTTTAGCATATGGACACAACTATATATATATTAATATTTCTTCCGTTGATGGCGATTTGAACAAATATGAATATTTCTGCAACGAACGCCGATCGTGCCTTTAACACATATTCACTGCCGTCGTCCATTACATGCAAAAAGTATGAGATAGTAGGCGGCAGTGTAAGTCATAAAGCCATAATTTGAAATAGGCCTCGGACTCAAACTCATTTCGTCTTTCCGAAGTTCTGATTGGTCATCGACATCATGGCATTCATCATGTCCATACGTTTATCTTAGACTTAAACTGCATTCAAACATCCCAATCAGGATGTTGATAGTTCAATCATGCTGTTTGCGTTTATAATTTGCGATGCAACTGTGAGAACAATCTTAAATTAACCAGTATGGGAGTGGGCACACGGGAAGATGGTGGAAGTTAGCTAATATCTCATCTGGTGACATAAAGCCATAGTATGCCCAAATCCATCAAGGAAATCTCTGCAGTTAAATCGAATTTGATTGGTCGAGATCTATTCCTGGATAGCATTGCATTGCAATTACCGATTTGCTAAGGCTCATTCAAGAGAACGAATCTGATTGGTTAATAAACTCAGTATTCTGAGTAATAAAGTAAGAATTCTGAGTTTGTTAAAACCTTTATGCTTAATTGGTCGCTATCCCATTGTGTTAAGGTCACCCATGCAGGTTTGCTAAAACTGGTCAAAAGACACTATCTCTGATATCAAACAAGATCATTGTCTTAAATTGATGCCAACACACGACAAACACTAAAAAGCACATATGCTAGACAAGACTTGATTCAGCATGTGTGCCTACAGGTACCTGTTTCAGCGTACCTGTGTAACTTTGTACCAGTTTCGGCGTGCATGTGTTACTTTTTAACAGTGTTTGGCAACCTGCGTGACTTTTAAACAGTGTTTGGCAACCTGCGTGACTTTTAAACAGTGTTTGGCTACCTGTGTGAGTTTTTGCCAGTGTTTGGCAACATGTGTGTCTTTTTACTAAAAACCATGGGATAAAGACCAATTCATCCTTATGTTAAGACTGGCACGATCTTATTCTAAGCTCAGGCGGGTGGGGGCTAAACAAAATTGAGCCGTCGGGATATTGAAGTTCCATCATCGTTCCTTGCACTAATAAATAGTACATTTAATACAAGTATGTTGTAAGCGTTTTACATGGGCCTCTAAAAGGTCGTACCTCAGGAAAATCAAACTGTTCAGGAGACACAAAAACTATTTATCTCTGGAACTAGAATTGGTATCTGCTAAGATACTTTACACAATGACACTTTATATCACACTTGTTATAATAGACACACTTTCATATTCAATTATCGTCTAGTTGATGAGAAAACATTATTTGATTGTGTTACACGACACTTTAGAAGTTAATAATCGAAATCTTGTCTATACGACATTTTAGTGTTGACGATTCCCGCGACTTCGTTAGTCTAATCACTCGTGATATGGAGGATACGCCCTCCGGCCATTCTTCTTCAAAACAATCCAATCAGAATTATCCTACCAGGAACGGTTTCGAAAATAATAATTACGACCCGCCATATTAAATCCAGTCGGAAGTCGGGATATTTTTACCCTGTGCCAATGCATTCCCTTATATATGCGAGTCGACCATAGGTCGCCTCGCATATATAAGAGAATGCATTGGCCTAACAATTTGTTATCATGTTTTTTAAATAAATGTTTCTTATAATTTTTAGGACATAAAATAAAAAAACATCCATTACCATGCAGGGAGCCCCACACATATATAGAAGCACATATAAGAGTGTCGTCTGCTCATGTTTGTCTGGGGCTCTGTATGGGTGAAATTATAAAATTGTTAAAGAATACAAGAACAAATTATTAAAATTGTAAAACATTGTTAGGCCAATGCATTCTCTTATATATGCGAGGCGACCTATGGTCGACTCGCATATATAAGAGAATGCATTGGCACAGGGTAAAAAAAAAACCCGACTTCTGACTTGATTTGATATGGTGGGTCACAGTTACGACATTTAGAATTAACGAAATGTTTTCGCGGAGAACCCAGATACGACAATTTAGAACCCTATTTCCCTGATAAACAACGAAAAATGGCATCTATACTTGAAATATTGACATGTTATAAACTTATATGAGGAACTTATGTAATAGAACCCGTAGATTCCGAAAATGCAATAAAAAGTTTCGCGCCAAAATGGCAGGTACGACCTTTTAGAAGCCCACCGACGATAGGTATAATCGATATGAGTTTTATAGTGTACTTCCATCACACGTACAGTGTACACACACCGCTGACATGTCTTCTATTTGAAGTATAGGATTTATTATCCTGGGACCCATCTATATCTATATTTGCTAATGTCTGTCTGTCTGTCTGCCTGTGTTCTGTATATAGAAATTCACGGGGGGGGGGCATATAGATGAAAACAAAGGGGCTAACAGGGGTAACTTTTTACTAGGAAGATAATCGTGCGGGCTACAATTGTCTAAAGTGGCGCTGTTGTTGTCAGGGAAAGAAAATGGGGGGGGGGCAGCAACATTTGTTTGTTGCCGATTTCCACCAAACTTATACATAATTACCTCCATGATATGCGGAATCTATATATAATGGTTTAAAGATGTCAAAGGTGCTGTGATATAAAGACGCCAAATTGGTGCCGTTTGGATGAGAGAGAGGGCGGGAGGGGGCACTCAATTTGATAAGAATTTGTTTAGTCGCCAATTGCCACCAAACTTATACATAATCATCTCCATGATATCAAGAGACTAACGGTGTGGCTTAAATCTGTCAAAAGTGACGTAATTCGAGTCAGGGGCTGTCAGGGGTGCAATTAAAGGGCACCAAAATTTATAAAAAATATTTTTAGCACATGGTGCTAAGGAAATTGACACATGATGCGAGGAATCTAATCGTGCGATTAAAAAGCGCCAAAATTGGTGCCGTTTGGATGAGCGATAGGGGGACTAAATTTGATAAAAACTTGTTTAGTCGCCGATTACCACAAAACATATACATAATCACCTTCTTGATATCAGGAGTCTAATTGTGTGGTTTAAAGATGTCAAAAGTTGAGCCGTTTGAGTCAGGTTAGGGGGAGAGGGACACCAAACATAATGAAAATAATTTTTAGCGCCGATTTTCACCTATTTGATCCATATTCGTCTCCATGATACGAGGAATCTAATCGTGTGGTTTATATACACCAAATGGGATGAGAGATGGGGGCATTAAATTTGACAGGAATTTGTTTATTCGCCGATTTGCACCAATTTTATATATATTCATCTTCACAATGAGTATAATTGTGTGGTTTGATGATGTAAAAATGGCGCGCTTGAGTCAGTGATATGGAGGGTCATCAAAACTGATAAAATTATGCTTAGCGCCAATTTGACGGGGACCAAATTGGTGCCCTTTTTTGGTGAGAGATGAGAGGGTCACTAAATTTGATAAGAATTTGTTTAGTTGCCGATTACCACCAAACTTGTACATAATCATCTCCATGATATCCGGAGTCTATAATGGACGTGGTTTAAATATTTCAAAAGTGGCGCCGTTCGAGTCATGAATGGGGAGGGGAGGGGAGGGATACCAAATCTCATGCAAATATGTTTAGCACTAATTTTCACCAAATTTATACACGTTCTTCTCCAATGATACGAGAGTCAAATCATTGTGGGTTATAGACACCACAGTTGGTGCCGTTTGGGACAGAGATGGAGAGAGGATGGCACTAACGTTGATAAACATGTTTTAGTTGCCGATATCCACCGAAGTTATATTTATATAGTCATCTCCATAATTCGTTCTAATGAGTTTTTGGCGTTAAAACTTCACGACAATTGGTGACTTGGTCAACTATATATTCTCAACTGTCATATTTATATGGACACGGTAATTAGGGCATTCATATAGTGAACTAGCAAAGCAGATACATAGAAGAAAGCATTAAAGTATATTTATCATTCTATTTAAGAGACACATATTCTTGCAAAATGAGGGACATTGAACCGTCAGATGATAGCATGTTAGAATGGCTCATGTATTATAACACAATTGAGTCTATCCCATTAAAAATATTTTCCACAAAAAAATACAGTTTGTCAAGAGAGATGGAAATATATAGAAGACCACTCCAAAAACAGTGGCCACAGTTTGCAGTCAAATATATTGTCTTCTGAGATTACACAGAGAGTAGCGCATGACTTTTCAGGATCCTCCAATGCTGGCATTTGACAATTAAATCTGCCCGATAGAGAGGATTTCTTTCATTTATTTTCGATGACTCATAGCCCAACGTGAACAACACAAAATATCTTATGTCGGGCACATCTAGCTGATATATAGCAACATATCTTTTTAACTCAGAATAATTAGTCCGTATATATAGTACCACGAGCAGAGGAGCACCTGAACATTAATTAAAAACATATGTATAATCGTGGATATATGATAACCAGGTGTCATCAAAAGCTTAGGCCAACTCACTGGATTGATTTATGCATCTCTATGTAAAACCCAATTGTTGTCTTTTAATTTTGCGAACTAATGTATTTATGATGTTCATGTAAAAAAAAAACATCAATTCCAACCTCGTCGACTGTACGATTAAACTGAGCCAATACTAAAAATCCATGTATCGGAATGACGTTTTGTGGTGCCATTTTTGATATATGATGAGAATACGTGTAAAACGTTGAACAAGAGCATTCTCTATTCAACCAAATGTCCACAGCAGACGGTTTAACATCACTTAATTTAACATGGGAAACGCCAGGCAACCATGCTAATAACATATAAATGTCTCAACGATATTCCATCCGAGTGTTCATTATTCCGAAGAAGCTCGGTAATGTAGAACCATGGAAGTGGCGACATGGGGCGGGTGGTTGTTTTTGTATCTATAACTCTCCCAAACTTTGGTCAAATTTTCAATAGTTGGAAATTCAATTTATCACATAATTTGGCCATAAAAGCAGTTTCATAATTATCGGTAATAGACACGTTTAATATCAGCGCGTGCGATGACGTCGCGGCGTTCTTCAAATAACTTGCGATCGCTGTAGTTTATGATTGTTGTTTTCGATGAATATTTCGGGTTTATTTGATCATGTGATAAAAGGTATCTCACACTCGTCCTATTTTATACGTAATTATCAACCTCGTCCTCTAAATTCTATTCAATAGTTGGAAATTCAATGTCTGACACAACATTATAGTTGGTAATTATAGCCAATAATATGTTTCAACTAAAGCTCGATCTGATAGCGCGATTTCCCAACCATATTTAGTGTGACATTTGTGGCTTAATATTTTAGACAAAACATTTATCTGTATCTGTATCTTATCTGTAATGTTCCTGTTCAGTAGCCAATGCTGGCTTTAGGCGCACTGATATATATTCCTACTTTCGGTCAATTGTTTTGACTCATATAACCGTATTTTGGAACATTTAGAACCATGCATTGCGGGTGTCGAGTTGCATTTACACCAATTGGAAAGCTTGCGGTATATCATTTGAACAATCCCAACCCAAGGGGCGGGAGTTGCAAATTGAATTTCGCGGACCTGGGTTTTTGGGTCCGGTTCAAGGGGTGAGCTGTACTCAAGCCTGAGTTTAGTGTGCCTGTCATTTGCAGAATGAGGCCCCCAGAGGGTGAATTTAATGACACTATCCCGCACAGCGGGCTAGCATCACTAAATTCACCCTCTGGGGCCTTATTCTGCATGGCCTCATCTGCTATGGAAGACATAGACTCAGATTGAAGTTCCAAGATGGTGAATATTGTGATGTATACCCATTGGTAGCCTCTATCATGCAATGTGTCGTCTGCCAATTCGGGGATATAGTGAAACTAAACTAAACAAGAAATAGAATCTATGTGAAGATGTTTCAAAAGAAATTTGATAATAAAGAAACTTTCCAGAGAAGAGGCGTATAAGTAGAATGAGGTCCCCAGAGGGTGAATTTTTTTTATTTTTATTTTTTATTTAGCAGAAAGAATGACAAAGGAAGAAAGACAAAAATTCACAGACATTCATTCTCTCAATCCAAGGCGTGGAAGAGTGAGACTCTACCATGCCCTGGCCTACTTTCTTACATATAATTCTAAAATATTTAAAGGCACACAGTGTGTTTGGATAATTTTAACAAAGTGTTCAGGTTAAAAGTTAATTTTAGGCTACGCTGGTATAATTTATTTTTCTCCAGAAAATTGGCTCTATTTTGCTACAACCATGCTGATAACATAATTTTTTTTTTTTTTTTTTATTTTCTTCAAAATATTTGGTTACATGTAGTATTTAAAGTTTGTATAATCAAAGTTCCAAACACTATGTGCAGTTTTAAATATTTTTACATTCTGAATTTACCATAAACAATATAAATAGACAATCTAACGTATTGCAACTGTATTGCAAATATTGTAGTTGTTGTAATTATTGGTTCGACAGCACTCGGGGAACATACACAACGCTTTCTTGATGTTTCGGACTGTGGCTGAAAAAAAAAATTGTGGTATTGTTAAGCAAACCGGCATATCTATTGACGTTCTCGGGGAATATGATTGGAAAGTAAAAATGATCGGTGTACTGAAATTGTACAGATATTGTATAAGTGTCTGCCGCTCCGGTACCGGGTAATTGATTTCTTTTGTGTGTTGTCCAGTCATTGTTAAGCTCTGGGTGTACTTTGTGCCTGAAAAATCTGGTTTTCAATTACACTATTATTTAATTTTTAAGGCATTTCGAAGTGTCAGCCATTGGTTATCGAATTCATAGTTCATGTTACATTTTGCGTTGTATCTCTCGCATTCATACCTAAATTGAAGATGACAAAGGAACGGTCGAAGTGATAGTTGTGTGGGCGTGAATTTTGTTCTATATATATATTGTTTCAGCACTAGTAGGAACAGATTACATTTTGAATTTTTGTATTCATGATCTATGCCAATAATGATATTCTTTTTTGTTAGATCAATGGGAAATTGGTTGTTTCTTGCCCATGTTTCAATTTCTATCATAAAGGTTTGGACGTTGGGAGAGTCCCAGAAAATGTGAGAAATGGTTTCATGTACGTTATGACAACGATTGCAAAAATCGTCGACTCGAAGGTTAGCCACCTTCAGAAATTTATTGGTACTAATAATTCGTGTGTTTATTCTGAATTGGAGCCACTGTAATTTCGTATCCGTTGTCGTTTTAAAGGGCATGCTCAAATATTCTTCCCAATTTTCTATTTTCTCGCCAAATTTGGATTCCCATTTTTGACATGCATTCGGCATGGTTTTCTCATTTGATAGAATTTTATAAAATAATTGACAGCCTTTTACACATCGGAGTATCGGAATGAGATTGTTTGGTATACGGATTAAGGGTTGGTTAAGAGAACTTGCCAATGACATAATCTGACGCTTTATGCTGTTGATTGTTATGAAATCAACGCGGATGTTGAAAGTTGCATAAAGTGTGCGTGGGGTATGGAATGTATTATCTGATTGGAATAGATCATTTATAAAATATATTCCGGCATCTCTCCACGATTTAAAGTTGATCGACGAACCTCCAATTTTTATTTTCGGATTATTCCATACAGTTGATGCCATAATAGTATTATTTGAATTATTTAATCGCATACATTTACACCATGCTGAGAAAACATCTCTCCAGAATGGATTTGCGAATTTGTCTGTTTGCTTTACAATATAATTTGGGTGATAAGTGAGAAAGAGTGGATCTTTTAAAAAAGAATTGCCATTGCATAGTGAGGCACATTTCGATTGTTTGCAAACCAAGCGTATAATCCAGCTAATTTTCATGGCGCTATCAAAGTTTTCAACATTAATCATCTTCAAACCTCCGTACATATATTCGGTACATAATTGTTTTCTTTTTATTCTATCGCGTTTGGAATTCCAGATGAAATTATATAGAATGGTATTTATGGTCTTCAAAAATGCTGTATCTGGACTTGGGAGGGTTATAAATAGGTGTGTCAATTTTGGTAAGATAAGGGATTTGACAACTGTTATTCCACCTAAAGGGGTCAGGAGTCTGTGTTTCCAAATTTGTGTGATCTTTTCTATATCTTCGAGTTTATAATTGTAGTTTATATTCATGTTTGTTAAATTAGTGTCGAAATGTATACCTAGAAAATTAAAAGTGTTTACAGTAGACAGGTTTAATTCCTTAAGAACTTGTCTTATTTTAGTATGTGACCCTATCCCTATCCATGATGCTTGACACTTTTCAGGATTTATGCGCAGACCCGATACCCGAGCAAATTCGTCCAGTGTTAAGTACGATTCGCGTAGACTATTTTCAGAACCATCAAGAATGAGCGTCGTGTCGTCCGCATATTGTGTTATTTTGTACTCTGAACCACCGAGTAATATCCCTTTAATTGTATTGTGTTGGCGTATCATCAGCGCCAAAACTTCAACACAGAGGAGAAAGATATACGGTGATATTGGGTCACCCTGGCGGCAGCCTCTACCTAGCATGAAGCTCTGAGAAATATGACCATTAATCAGAATAGATGAGCTGGCATTCTCATACAAAATTGATAGCCATTTCTTTACAGAATCTCCGAAATTAAAAAGGTCAAGACATTTTCTTATAAATGACCATGAAACAGTGTCAAATGCTTTTTCAAAATCGATAAGAAGTAGTAGGCCAGATTTATTTTCTTGTTTTGTCCTGTGAATTATGTCGTATATTAGTCGGGTGTTGTCACCTATATATCTACCAGATAAAAACCCGGTTTGATCAGGGTTGATTATCGATGGGAGTACACGTTTTAGTCTGTCCGCTATACATGACGAGGCTAGTTTGTAAGATGTATTCAAAAGGGTAATCGGACGCCAGTTTTTTAACATCTGCCTATTTCTGTCCTTTTTAGGGATCATTATTATAATTCCTTGCTTTTGTGTGATTGACAGTTCCCCCTTTGAAAATGATTCATTTAGCGACTGTGTTAAAAGGGGGCCAAAGTCAGACCAAAAGAATTTATAAAATTCACATGTGTATCCTGAAGGCCCTGGGCTTTTATTATTTTTGGTTTTCCTCAGCGCGTCTGTTAATTCTTGTAGGGTTAATGGCTCTTCAATACTTGTTGCTTGCATAGTGCTTAGTTTGGGAAATGACCCATCGTTAAGGACAGAATGTATGTCACGATCATCCATAGACTTACTATATAATAGAGTATAAATTCAGGTAAAAGTTTCTTGCTTCTTTCATGATATCGGCTTGTTTTGTGATAGCACAACCATTTGCGGTGGTCAAACAAGTAAGAGTTTTTGAAATATAATTACGTTTTTCTAGATTAAGAAAGTATTTTGTTGGTTTTTCACCATCCTCTATCCATTTTGCGCGAGATCTATAACCATGGATCCGCGGATTGTTTCTTTTCGCATTTTTTCGATTTCAACTTCTACTTTTTCTAAGTCTTTCATTTTTTGTTGTTTTTCTTCGGATGTATGCGATGGTTTCTCTAGGTCTGAAATAATGTTCGCTTTTTTGGATGTTAGATTTTTCTCAATTTTCGTTCGTTCTCGTTTGCGGTTTGCTGAAAAGCGTATAGTGGCGCCTCTGATATCAAGCAGCACTGCGTCGAGGAATAGTCGTTTGCTAATGGAGCATTTTGTTTTACTTTCATTTACAGTCTCATAAGAGGAGTGTGAGTATCTCATTTTATTTTCATTTATAATTCCTTTTACTAAATCAACATATTCTCTACAGTACAGAAGAGAATTATTAAATTTCCAGAAACCCGGACCAGACTTGATATTACTGAGTTTTAATTGGAGTGAAATAATAGAATGGTCTGATTTGTACCCAGGTAAAATTGCCATTCCTTCTTCCATTAGGTTCCTTCCTCCGAAATTAAAAAGCCTCGCCATTTTAATAGGGGATTTCCTTCTCCACGTGTAACGTCTTTCCTGTTTGTTAAATAGTCTCCATGCGTCAACTATAGCTCAAGGCTGCCTGCAAGGTCACCAACTGCATTTTTGGCATTGGGATTATTTGTATGCTTGTAGTTATAAGTATCTAGGTCTTGATTCTGAACAAGGTTCCAGTCTCCGCACATGATTATTTGCGTGTTCCCAATCTGGGTAATTAATTTTTTCAAGTTTGCGTAAAAGGCTGGATTATCTTCATTTGGTCCATACAAGTTCACCAAACTTAAACGTATATTTTCTATAGTTATGTCTAGTATAATAAAATTCCCATTAGTATCTCTATGTGTTTCGTGAATAATATATTCGAAGTTGTTTCTAAATAAAATAGCTACACCCCAGAGGGTGAATTTAGTGAGCTAGCCCGCTATGCGGGATAGCGTCACTAAATTCACCCTCTGTGGACCTCATTCTGCAAATGACAGGTACACTAAACTCAGACTTGGCTGCATTTGGAAATCATATGTTTGGGGCAATGTTTCGGTATAAAAACTATACAATCGGGAACGTATGAGGTCGTGGATGCGTGATCGATATGGAAAGATTATGTTCCATCCAGATCTACAATATTTTGTTCTTTACTGTGTTTCATACGACCGTTTAAAACGGACATGGCTTGTTTGAACCTAATCAATTGAAATTGTGTATACTTAAAGGTACTCAATCCGATTCGATGGTCCCCATATCATCAGATTCCTACAACAACATTTTTTGGGAAATATATATATATATATCTTTATTCCTCCATATAATGAAGAGCATATATATAAACATTATAAATAAATTGAGAACACAAATACATCCTGCATGCAGGAATTTGGCTATACAATATATAGGGTTATATAATTTGACTGACAAAGACAAATACGAACATATTTGAGGGCATATAAGTATGTATACCCTCACGAGCACCGGCACGATCACACATCCGCACATTCACATACACGCCCACCCTCACATACATACATACACATATATACACACATACATACATATACATACACATGTATATACTCATATATACATATATATACGAAAATATACATGAAAACACATATAAATGCGCGCGAGAGCGCAAATGCACGTACACAGCCGCGTCAGAACTCGTGAATATATGCATGGTTATATACATATATATAAATGTTCATTTACATATATATGCTTATATTCATATACATACATTCACGTAGACATACACACACCAACACACACATATATGAATACATATGTAACGGTCAGGTACCCATATATGCACGTTTATATGTGCATGTATATCTGATTAAATATACACCAAGGCATATATGGAACATGGCTGTATGATGAAGTAAAGGGTATGGAATAATTCGCATTGAGCTGAAGCGGGACGTTTTATGCCGTGTTAAAGAAAGGTTATGCTTTGTTAAGACGGTTATCTGAAGTGCAAGCGAGATAACTCCAAAGTTTGGATAATTGCGAAAGTTATATGGCATGAATATACATATATATATATATATACACATGCATATGTATATATACACCTATACACATGTATATATATATATATATATATATATATATATATATATATATATATATATATATATATATATTCTTACGCCTATATATGTATACACACATACAATTACACATGGGTATGGCTTGTGTTATCATGCATCCGGGAGAATACACATGGGTATGGTTTGTGTGATCATGCATCCGGGAGAATACTAAGATTCATGGATGTCCGTTGAAGTGAGCTTAGTGAGGCTATGTGAAGTGTATAGTACGTAAACTGTAAACAGTGTATACATGTAGGAAATATGGGTAATTTTAAATATATACATATTTGGCGGAAGGATGCATGGTACTGAATTGGCCAATGCTACATGTGACAGAGATAATTTACCAAATAACAGTAAATGAATTAATAGAACATTAACGCTATTCTACTCCGAAAGAGCGCTGGTCACTTTAGTTAACCATTATCAAAATGAAACCGTTTCCACATAAATGCAGATGTCCTAACGAGCAAGCGAGACAGATTAGAGTGGTTATCTGAGAGTAGAGCGAGATCTCTAGGTGGCGATCCCAGAAGGGCAGACAGTAGCTGCAAACGGGGTATTTGGTCTAGGTAGAGGAAACAGTCAATGCCATAATTGTCAATGATGTGGTACCACATGTCATTCCGAATATGTAGCAATGACGGGCAGTCTAACAAGATATGTTGTACTACACACGAGTAGGTCGCTAAACAATGTTTGCATATATCATTTTGTCCGAAAGCTGTATGTGCGATTATGCGACCGATCAAGAGGAATACAAATTTTTCCTCCGGAAATTGTGAGCATAGTTTCCATATACCGATCGTCCGTAGCGTGGGGTGAATGGTACGGAATGCTGTTAAAGAGGAGTCGTCGGAGATACGATTATACCAGTCAAGTTCATCTAACTCCTTTACAGCTGTCCTTACCAAGCGTTTCCACACCACGGGCGATGGAAATTCATTGGAATTAGCATATTCAATAAGGTGATGTTCCATATTATATTTGCATAGAATGCGCCATATGTCATGTATAAAAGATGTTTCATCCGTTGACAGACCAGATATGAAATCATACAAACGTCGTAGGAATAACTGTTTTGATGCTTTCTCGTGATTTGGCCCACAGAAAGCGCCAAGCATTGAGAGTTTCCGACGATCGATCCACGATTCTAGCGAGGAACAGCCTAGACAGCCTTGTGCAATAACTGTTCGGGTCCTCGTCGGAAAACCTTGCATATGCTTGATGCAAACTCTGTGGGCCTTCTCAAGCTTATCTATTTGTGTTGTGTTTAGGTTCCAGAGAAGTTCACTGCCATACAACCCTGAAGGGATGACTATTGTTCTGTAAAGTTTGTATGAACTTTGAGGAGAGATACCACCAGGGTATAGGCCAACATCGGAGAGGCCGAAATATGCCCCCCTTAATTTTGTGCATATAGCATCGACAAATTTGTTATTGAAATAGGATTTGGAAAGCAGAATTCCCAGGTGAGTATAGGAGTCAACTTCTCCGAGAAAGGATGATCCAAATGGCCATGATCTTGCACATTTATCGGCTTCTTGTTTTGATTCATTGAAAACCATTATGACGGTTTTCGATGAATTATAACTGAAGCGCCATTTATTACTGTATTCAATGCATAATTCATATAAGCCAATAAGACCTGGGCGGGATAGAGAGAGAAGCATCATATCATCGGCTTGGGTGGGAGATGAACAATTCAGTGAGTGGATACGAAGGCCCAATTTTGATTTTTCAATAATATGGAGGAGATCGTCTGCGTATATTTTGTACCACAGATGTGATAATATTGATCCTTGTCTGGTTCCTTGGGACAAGGAGAACCAGTCGGAATATGTTCCGTCGCTGCGGATACAACATTTTATGCCAGATAATAAATCTCGTATGATGAGCCATGTTTTGCCTTGTAATCCTCTGTGAAATAATTTGTACAAGAGGCCATTTATCCATACACAGTCGAAAGCTTTACGCACGTCCAATAGACACGAGTAAAGCTTATTGTGTTGTTCCCTGGCGTAACTAATACATTCTTGTACAAAACAGGATGTCATGGTGCAACTGATCCCTTTTTCGAAACCGTGCTGTAACGGATGGACGGCGATTGAAGATGGCATATACGTTTCCAATCTAAGAGATACCACTCTCTCAAATAGCTTGTAAATGGCAGGTAATATGGTAATTGCTCTATAGCTATCAAAGCTGTCTTTAGGTTTTCGACCACCCTTGTAAAGAGACACCATGACGCCCCGTTTCGCTGCAAGAGGTACATGTGAGTATTCAAACATATATGAGAATAAATGTGCGAGGCAATTGAGCAACGCTTCACCACCGAAAATTATGTGCTCATAGGAAATTGAGTCGTATCCATGTGCTTTGTTCCTATCTAATCTGTAATTTACTGAGTTCACATGCGGTTACAGGGTGTGTAATAAGTACATCACATGAGCTTGAGGATGAGTGATCGGTGGTGTTTTTGATGAAATTATTTACAAAGTTATAGTTGTCCTCATTATATAACGGATCAGTTGACTCAGTGAAGATTGATTTATAATATTCAGCCCATGCGCTGACTATCTCCGTTCTACCTCTGAGAATGGTGTCGTTATGTTTGAAGAACGGGAGAGAACGGTTGTGACTTTTTCTGTTATTTTTCAGTAAGCGGTAGAATGTTGCTATGTCAAGTTCGGCTAGATTGTCAAGATCGGAATGCTTATCACGCAAAAATTTACTGGATTTTCTACGGTGAACAGAACGGAAGTTACGTTTTGCATCTTTATAGTTTACATAGGAAGGAAATAAGTTGCCTCTTGGTCGGCCATCTTGAATCCAGAGGACTCGTAATTCGTCCATCGTTTTATGCAGGGCACGAAGTTCATCGTCCCAGAAAGGCTTCAGGTGCCTTTGAAATTTTGATATGGGAATGACTTCTCTGGATGAACGCAGAAGCGCGTTTACTATATCGTTGTAATATTGATCCAACAAGAATATATCGGTAATTTGAAACTGAGGGAGGTACGATTCCAGTTTCGACTGGTAATTTTCAAGAAGATCGGTGTTGTTATTTAATGCCGAGTAATATCCCTTTAATTGTATTGTGTTGGCGTATCATCAGCGCCAAAACTTCAACACAGAGGAGAAAGATATACGGTGATATTGGGTCACCCTGGCGGCAGCCTCTACCTAGCATGAAGCTCTGAGAAATATGACCATTAATCAGAATAGATGAGCTGGCATTCTCATACAAAATTGATAGCCATTTCTTTACAGAATCTCCGAAATTAAAAAGGTCAAGACATTTTCTTATAAATGACCATGAAACAGTGTCAAATGCTTTTTCAAAATCGATAAGAAGTAGTAGGCCAGATTTATTTTCTTGTTTTGTCCTGTGAATTATGTCGTATATTAGTCGGGTGTTGTCACCTATATATCTACCAGATAAAAACCCGGTTTGATCAGGGTTGATTATCGATGGGAGTACACGTTTTAGTCTGTCCTCTATACATGACGAGGCTAGTTTGTAAGATGTATTCAAAAGGGTAATCGGACGCCAGTTTTTTAACATCTGCCTATTTCTGTCCTTTTTAGGGATCATTATTATAATTCCTTGCTTTTGTGTGATTGACAGTTCCCCCTTTGAAAATGATTCATTTAGCGACTGTGTTAAAAGGGGGCCAAAGTCAGACCAAAAGAATTTATAAAATTCACATGTGTATCCTGAAGGCCCTGGGCTTTTATTATTTTTGGTTTTCCTCAGCGCGTCTGTTAATTCTTGTAGGGTTAATGGCTCTTCAATACTTGTTGCTTGCATAGTGCTTAGTTTGGGAAATGACCCATCGTTAAGGACAGAATGTATGTCACGATCATCCATAGACTTACTATATAATAGAGTATAAATTCAGGTAAAAGTTTCTTGCTTCTTTCATGATATCGGCTTGTTTTGTGATAGCACAACCATTTGCGGTGGTCAAACAAGTAAGAGTTTTTGAAATATAATTACGTTTTTCTAGATTAAGAAAGTATTTTGTTGGTTTTTCACCATCCTCTATCCATTTTGCGCGAGATCTATAACCATGGATCCGCGGATTGTTTCTTTTCGCATTTTTTCGATTTCAACTTCTACTTTTTCTAAGTCTTTCATTTTTTGTTGTTTTTCTTCGGATGTATGCGATGGTTTCTCTAGGTCTGAAATAATGTTCGCTTTTTTGGATGTTAGATTTTTCTCAATTTTCGTTCGTTCTCGTTTGCGGTTTGCTGAAAAGCGTATAGTGGCGCCTCTGATATCAAGCAGCACTGCGTCGAGGAATAGTCGTTTGCTAATGGAGCATTTTGTTTTACTTTCATTTACAGTCTCATAAGAGGAGTGTGAGTATCTCATTTTATTTTCATTTATAATTCCTTTTACTAAATCAACATACTCTCTACAGTACAGAAGAGAATTATTAAATTTCCAGAAACCCGGACCAGACTTGATATTACTGAGTTTTAATTGGAGTGAAATAATAGAATTGTCTGATTTGTACCCAGGTAACATTGCCATTCCTTCTTCCATTGGGTTAAGGAGGTCCTCAGAAATTAAAAAGTAATCTAGCCTCGCCATTTTAATAGGGGATTTCCTTCTCCACGTGTAACGTCTTTCCTGTTTGTTAAATAGTCTCCATGCGTCAACTATAGCTCAAGGCTGCCTGCAAGGTCACCAACTGCATTTTTGGCATTGGGATTATTTGTATGCTTGTAGTTATAAGTATCTAGGTCTTGATTCTGAACAAGGTTCCAGTCTCCGCACATGATTATTTGCGTGTTCCCAATCTGGGTAATTAATTTTTTCAAGTTTGCGTAAAAGGCTGGATTATCTTCATTTGGTCCATACAAGTTCACCAAACTTAAACGAATATTTTCTATAGTTATGTCTAGTATAATAAAATTCCCATTAGTATCTCTATGTGTTTCGTGAATAATATATTCGAAGTTGTTTCTAAATAAAATAGCTACACCCCAGAGGGTGAATTTAGTGAGCTAGCCCGCTATGCGGGATAGCGTCACTAAATTCACCCTCTGTGGACCTCATTCTGCAAATGACAGGTACACTAAACTCAGACTTGGCTGCATTTGGAAATCATATGTTTGGGGCAATGTTTCGGTATAAAAACTATACAATCGGGAACGTATGAGGTCGTGGATGCGTGATCGATATGGAAAGATTATGTTCCATCCAGATCTACAATATTTTGTTCTTTGCTGTGTTTCATACGACCGTTTAAAACGGACATGGCTTGTTTGAACCTAATCAATTGAAATTGTGTATACTTAAAGGTACTCAATCCGATTCGATGGTCCCCATATCATCAGATTCCAACAACAACATTTTTTTTGGAAATGCCGCTTCACTTATCAGAATCGATTAATGCTAACCACAGTCCACTATAGTATAAAATTGCCCAAAACCTGTTATTTATTAACATTTTGTACAATGAAATTTTGTCGGTTTGTCAAATATCTGACACAAAAAAGCCACTTGATTTTAGAGTTATCCATCTCCATCCGCTATTTAGTCTTCTCGTCTACGTTTACTGGGCCACTAAATATTCCAGGTGGTGAAAAATAATAAATTTTAAAAATCGATATCTGATCACTCTGAGCTTTGATGAATGGATTCCTCGACTCGAATCAAATATTTGTTACCCCCGAAGCCATATAAATAGTAATTGAGGGGTGCTTAATCGGATTGACTACCTTTAATTTGGTAGTAGGGGCACGTTATATCCACAAATACACAAACTTAATTAGTGAATTTACCTCGCGATTTATCACACAACATCATGCGATTGAGGACAGCCAATCATAGACTAGTAGTCGAAACTAGCAAATGGGGAAAAAGCATACAATCGTGGTAAAAAATGTACGTTATGTGGGTAGACAGACGCAAACGACGAATATCATATCATATCCATTTGCAAAAGCATAGTGGGGGACCGGCAGAAATTAGCGTCCCACAATCCAGAAATCCAGAAAGGCGTAGGCATTTTGATTAAGGTAGGACTGAGTAAGATCGAATAAGAAGTGAGTTGTTGATGCGAAATAACGATGATGAACATTACTATGATGGATAAGATGACTAGTGCTGTTATTGATGATGTTGTTGTTATTATTGTTGATGAGGATGATGATGATGATGATGAGAATGATGATGATGACGATGACGACGACGACGATGATGATGATGTTGATCATGATGATGCTGGTGATGATGATGCTACTGCTGATGATGGTGAGATGACGATGTTGATAATGATGACGATGATGACGATAGTTGCGAGACGACGATGATGATAATGGCGATGAGGATGACCACGCTGATGATGAGTATGACGGTGAAGATGATGATTATGGTGATGTTGATGAGGAAGATAATGATAATGATGACGACGACGATGATGATGATGATGATGATAATGATAACGACGATGATGATATATATGCTGGTCTGGTGATCCTACAACATTATTAAATGTAAATAGTGTAAATATGTTTGTCAATTCTATAACGCGTGTTAACTCACGATTGAGTTCATTAAAGCATTCATTCATTCACAAAAAACTAGATGTATTCCACCAAGACATACATTTTCCGACCAGACAGAACGAGGGCCAGATATATCCTGCAACATACAGATCTGCACACACGCTTGTCATCTGTATTTATATTATGATGAAGGATTCAGAACCACAATTCTATAACACTTGACGCAACGCGCTGGTGAGGTTCCCGTGGAGAAAGAAATGATTTTTCATCAAGACAGCACCCATGCAAGCCTTGAAATAGGGTGTCTATCATTTGCAGAATGAGGTCCACAAAGGGTGAATTTAGTGAGGCTACCCCGCATAGGGGGCTAGCATCACCAAATTCACCCTCTGGGAACCTCATTCCGTGCTGAGGTGTAAGCAGAATGAGGTCCACAGAGGGTGAACTTGGTGATGCTAACCCGCTATGCGGGGGTAGCATCACTAAATTCACCCTCTGGGGACCTCATTCTGCAAATGACAGACGCACTATTTCAAGACAGCACTCATGGTGAGTGCAATCAAGCAGCTTTCTCCGTCGAAGGTAACGCCAGGCTGAGAAATGACCGAGAGACCATAAATGTTTAATGGATAACGCTTCTTGACATAATGAGTCAATAATTATGGTCCCGACCCGGAGGTGTGATAGCACAGCATGATGGAAGGGATACCCATGCACAGACACTCAGAATCAGAATCAGAATTTTTTATTCTCAAATCGCCGGAAGTGTCCGGTATAACAGAGTATACAATAATGCCCTAAGTAATCGACTCCTTAACAACAGCAGAATTCTGGATAACTTTTCAGGATTTAGTTGGAAATATGGCTTGTTGCCATTCATCGGAAAGCTCTCGGCGAAAGCTTTCCGATGAATGGCAACAAGCCATATTTCCAACTAAATCCTGAAAAGTTACCCATAATTCTGCTGTGGTTAAGGCGTCGATTACTTAGGGCATTACAGTAGTTATGAATACATATCAATATATATACATATAGATAATAGTGCAAATGAAAACAATATGTAGGTAAATAATCGTGTACACTTGCGGCGAGGGTGGGAGGAGGGGTTTTGGGTTAGGTGTGTGTATAGGGGGCTAACATCGGGTCTGGCATAAATCACGCACTGGGGTGAGGTGACAATCGTGTTGATCATATTTGCCTCCCGTATAATTTCACTGTATATGGAAGTACGTGGTGGGATTTGGATGGGGGGCCCGGGGGGGGGGGGCTTCAAGGTTCGCTTATGCCACAGGGGGCTCCATTAGGCGAAGGGCGTCTCGGGTGAACATGCTAAGATTGGTGAGGATTCGTTTATTTGTGCACGTGAAGAGGGCATTGAGTTTGTGGGAATTGGGCCGCGTGTAGGTATGATTTAAGATATTTTCGTCTCAAATCGCAGAATTTTTCACATTTGAGTATGATATGGTATTCATCACCAAGTTCAACGTCGCATAGCGTGCACTTTCATTCGGAGTAGACACTATGGTTATCATTCATCAGTTCATTGTGTCCGAGCTGCAGGATGCGGTCCTAAATGTAAGCTGGCGGTTTGTAACCCCAAAATGATACCGATAGTTACTTAACCCATTCTTTGCTAAATTGAATCTTCCATCAGTTATAAATGTATGTATTGGATTGGTCTATTATTCATTTGGAGGGGTGTTCAGGAAAAAATGTCACACGACAGGGAGACGAACGTATAGTATAGAAGTGTAGAAGTAGTCCTATTCATGTATTTGTCCCATGGTTCCCAAATAAGAACCGATGGAAAATAATTATGTCTTGGTTTGTCCCAGACCTTTCTATTGGGACAGGAAACATGAAAGATAAATAATATTTTTAATATGAAAATATTAGAAATTGGTTTGTCTCGGTCTGTACCAGTCAAATCAGTTTGTCCCATGATTCCCAAATAAGAACCGCTTCAGAAATTATTCTGTCTCGGTCTGTCCCAGACCTTTCTATTGGGACAGGAAACATGAAAGATAAATAATATTTTTAATATGAAAAGATTAAAAATTGATTTGTCTCGGTCTGTACCAGTCAAAACAGTTTGTCCCATGGTTCCTAAATAAGAACTGCTTGAAAATTAATCTGTCGCAGTCAGAAAAAAAAATCGAGTAGTTTTACTCAGAGAATAGGGACCAAACTGATTCTACTGGGACAGGAGCGAGACAGACCATATCCTTTATTTTGTTCTGTCTCGGCTTGTCCCAGGACTTATCACTGGGACAAAAATGCCGATCTATTTTCTGTTGGCCACGTTTCTTGCCATATATGTAAATATCAAGTAAATTGACAGTACCATTACATCGTCCGAACTATGCTCAATTGTAGATATTTAGTTCTAGATTCTGGACGCAACTATCGGAGATAAACTAACGAAAACGATTTCGCCATCGAGAGTTACTGCATTTAATTAATATATATATATAAGAATGACGGCGAGTGTTGTCAATTTTGATATAATATTTGTAAAATGATCTACTTGCAGCAAGATTATTCTCCATTTCTATATTTGATCACTCCAGCGGAGTGCTTCACATCACTTTAATACCAAGTTTGCTTATGATCATTGCTTTTTCGCTGTAGAAACACAATTCTACATGCAGCTGTAACGCAGCCTTGATTTCTACATTTTAGCATTATTATTATTTAGGGTATGTCAGTTGTTGCCCGCATAATGAAACATCCGGTGAGTGGCGGTGTTAAAACAGTTAGTTTTGGCGAATATCGAGCTTTCGTTATACATACCAAAAAATGAGCCATCCACGTGCTATATATTCATCGAGATATCGGCGCCGTCCTACGCAATTTCAAATTCCATCCCGCGTCTCGTCCCGACCCGTCCCGCATTTTGTCGTGCATGTCACAAACATTACTCTATTACACCAATAACAACGGTCACACGGCACAATCGTTTCGACGATTCTACCGGCGACTAATTCCACGATTCTGCGGCTTGACAACCACGGTGCTGCGGCAATTTAACGATTCTGTGACCAGGCTGATGCGATAAACACGAAAAAAAACATTAAGAAATTAATAATTCCAGAAATATAGACAGTTATGTACCACATATTATATTTCTATTAGGTACGGCGATCTTCGATTCGATAATCGGTAGAGAGTTCAGCACTAGACAGTTAGCACAACAATACATAATCTTTGACACAAATAGACCAGTTGTTTTGGATTTACACACATCACTGTGTGAAATTCGTCTTTAGAGTTGAGAAAATATATATAATGTCCTATAAAATTGAGTGGAAACCAAAAAATAACATAGCCATACGTCTTTGGTTGATTTTGCACAACTGATGTTAACCTCAGTTCTGTTATTGATGGCGTTGTGTCCATATTTGTGGGGGGTATCATCGCACTCAATTGACAACGCCGAGTAGTCGACTATGACAACGACGATTGTGAGACCAGCAATTGAACTTTCATTAACTTGTGCTCACGAGAAGTCGTTTTTCTAATGAATGTCACGCTAACCTATAGACATGAATACGCATATGAATCACACGACCTCATGGCTACGAGATTAAGACTCTTTTATTTGGAGCCAGCTGTGGAAATTAAAGTAATGTCGAATCGTATATTGCTATACTGTACAGGTTTAATTTCCATATCTGTGCACCACACATTACATGATTTAAATGTTCCGCCTATCCAACTTTCCTTCCGTCTGTCTGTACGCCTAACTAGCAGCCGACTCACAATGCCTCGGTATTTTCTTATGGCCAACATGTCCTATTCTCAGTTGCGTTGTGGTATCGATGGTGGGGAATGGTCGCCTTCGTGTTAGAAATTAACTCCACACATGAAACTTAATATTTTGTTTTGAGTATAATTCCATATTTTGACATCCAGGTATATATATATATATATAAACGGTGAAAATGATATTCTATAATTATTTATTTATTTGTGATTAAAATCTAGTTATCTAAAATACAATTCCCTCGCGCAGTCAAGATTTGCCTCCAGATATTACAATTCTATGACATTTATTTCCTATTAATTCTTAACTCATTTGAAGTATGCACACACCAGTTTACCCAATTAAAAATACTACCGCAACAAAACACCCCATGTTAATAATATACCGGCAAGTTGGCGTCCGAACCGGTGGGTCAGGGGTAGGGGGTCATAAATCAGCGTATCCCTATAGGTTATTATTTTATTTTGGCTACTTTCGGGACCAACCAACCCAAATGTTCTACTATTTTATGTATGTATACGTTTCTACTTTAATTTTCTGGCATCCATCCCTTTTATTTTTATATTTTTTTAAAGTGTTGCTCATTACTTTCAGTTTCAGATAACCATAAAGAATTTTAACTAATACTTTCATACAAACACATTTATAAAAGTAACTAAACGGTCAATAATTTTTCGAGGACATCTTTATATGTAGGGCCTACCTGCTAATCAGAATATGACTAAAATAACTCATGTTATGGTAGGGTAAGTGGTGACATTTTCGAATGAACAAGTCAACTTTACAAAAATTACAAAGCCGCTAGGTGCACCAAGAAGGAAAATGTTAAGGTACATGTAAGTCGGGCATTTTGTCATGTTCAAAAAATTAAAGAATGCTCGTTTAGCGACAAATCTCTTATGTGACTTGGTCTCTATACCTTCACATGTGGGGATCAGTAAATACACAGTACTGTATTGAATCCAGGACATGTGCATTGTACAACGAAGGTACTGTTCCAAACATTTATTGATGCAGCATACATGATGCATGGCTTACACGCATAACTAAGCTGTCCGATCATGCAGTGACAGATACGTCGTATACAAATGAAAATTACCGTTCAACGAGTCGCACAATCGTCGTTGTCATGGTCGAAGCGGGGCGTTGTCAAATAGTTGACACTGTTAATGCATTTCTGTGTGTAGTTTAATCGAATATTGCGTCAACGGAGGTACGAATTTGACAAATAATACATTTATGCTTATCAAAGCTTACGTTGGATGTTAAATTTCGCACTGTTAATGTCCCCTTGTAGCCCAAGAAACGACTTTTTGCGATCGGTTCGCGGTTCGATCGGATTATCCAGACTTGACCGAGCCGATTGTGACTCATTTTATGTATTGATCGCATCTTCGTATGTATTCCGTGAGTCAACCTGGTGGACCTGCAAAGTCTACTCTACACAATGCATACAAGAAGAAGCCCGCTTTTATCGTCTCAATTCAGTAAAAGGCCCCATTATCTAAGTTTGTCATAAAATATCACGTATAATAAGGCCGCAGAATCGTTGAACTGCCGTAGCATCGTGGTTGTCACGCCGCAGAATCGTGGAATTGGTCGTAGAATCGTCGAAACGATTGTGCCGTGTGACGGTTGGAATTGAATATTTTGTGGTATGGCGATAGGCCATTAGGAGACAAATTTTACCCCTATATATAATACTAGCCGATGAGCCCGACGTTGTCCGGGCTATTCAAAAACTAAATTTCAAGTCGATAGCTCTACCCGTTTCCGATATCTGGTCTGCGCGAAGCTGGCGTCGCACGGGCTCGGCGACCCGATACAATTCGTATCCGGGGCAAGATACATTCACATACCAAATTTCAAGTCGATAGCTCCACCCGTTTCCGAGATCTCGTCTGCGCATGCGCGAAGCTGGCGTCGCACGGGCTCGGCGACCCGATAAAATTCGTATCCGGTGCAAGATACATTCACATAGCAAATTTCAAGTCGATAGCTCCACCCGTTTCCGAGATCTCGTCTGCGCATGCGCTGCACGGGCGCCGCACGGGCTCTCCACTACGACAACGACCACCGCCTGGTCAAACTACACACACGTACCAAGTTTCGTCCCGATCGGTCGAGAATCGTAGATTTGTATTAATGACAGACAGACAGACAAACAGACAGACAGACAGACAGAGGTCTTCAAAATATATATGAGACAAGCCGATGAGCCCGACGTTGTCCGGGCTATTCAAAAACCAAATTTCAAGTCGATAGCTCCACCCGTTTCCGAGATCTGGTCTGCGCATGCGCGAAGCTTGCGTCGCACGGGCTCGGCGACCCGATAAAATTCGTATCCGGGGCAAGATACATTCACATAGCAAATTTCAAGTCGATAGCTCCACCCGTTTCCGAGATCTGGTCTGCGCATGCGATAAAATTCGTATCCGGATGCAAGATACATTCACATAGCAAATCCCCGTTTCCGAGATCTCGTCTGCGCATGCGAGAAGCTGGCGTCGCACGGAATCGGCGACCCGATAAAATTCGTATCCGGGGCAAGATACATTCACATACCAAATTTCAAGTCGATAGCTCCATCCGTTTCCGAGATCTCGTCTGCGCATGCGCGAAGCTTGCGTCGCACGGGCTCGGCGGCCCGATAAAATTCGTATCTGGGGCAAGATACATTCACATAGCAAATTTCAAGTCGATAGCTCCACCCGTTTCCGATATCTCGTCTGCGCATGCGCGAAGCGGCGCCGCACGGGCTCGCCAATACGACAACGACGACCGCCTGGTCAAACTACACACACGTACCAAGTTTCGTCCCGATCGGTCGAGAATCGTAGATTTGTATTAATGGCAGACAGACAAACAAACAGACAGACAGAGGTCTTCAAAATAGATATGAGATGTTTCATCCATTGATTCTTAAGTGAGATTTTCGAACATAGCAACATTTTCCAGACACATTTAATATCTCCCAGCACTATCTAAAGAAAAGCGAACGCAACGCCAAGTAAACCACAGACGCTCAATCATGGTTAATGGACGAGTGACAAAGTCGCGGGCCCATTAACTGACTTAAAACACAGTTGTGAAATATACAAGGATGAACTACTTTCATGACATACCGATGAACAATTGTTGTTCTTATTTGTCTCATTTATCGAGACATATATTCTGGTACAACTCTGTTCGAAACCAAACGTCGATGTACGCAAACATATAATGTAATATTTGTTTTGTGCTGTTCATCGCATAGTATATATGAAGTTTAGGATATTTTTGACACGAATAATGCGTTCATATTGATGTGTCCAGAAGAAGAACAGTAACTCTATTACTGTAGTCTCGTGTCATGTTTCAATGTGACAGATACCCCCTTATATACAAATGAGCAGCACGCCACTACCGACAAAGAAATGAATTACGTGGGTTTCATAAGCTTTATGCAAATGTTTGTTTCAGATATTATCATTTTTGAAATCAACACGGATTCTCACAATTTGACCAACAAAATAACGGGGCATTAACAGCCTCAGCCATAAAATGGCTTACCGATCCAAAATTTGAATGTTTGGTTTTCTAACAAGCGAGGATTCGTGCTGTCCGAATTGAATTCCATGCGTTCATTTAAAGTTGTATACATAGTGGGAAAGACATACAATGCTAGTTCATAATCAATTTAAGTACATGTATATAAATATAAATAATAAACGGCGGATTCAACGTGGTCATGGGATTTGACGATTAAAATCCAGCAAACTCCACATGAACCCTTCAGTTTGCTTCATTTTTCTCGCGGTCAAAATCCAATTACCACATTGAAACCGCCGTTCATTTACTATATATTTGTGTATTCGAATACACCCATGGGCCATTGAGTGTATATCGATGTATTCGAATCCGTCGTCCGTCCGTGGACACAAATTTGTCCGGAGTTTTTCTCAGTCGTTTTTTTTATCAATTTTCGTGAAACTTGGCACAGACATCAACCACCATGGGAACCTGTGCACCTGCGATTATGACGTCTGTCGGACTTTTTTGGTGGAGTTATCCCCCCTTTTTCGACTTTTCGCAACATGTATAATTTTGTCCGAGCTTTTATTCCTACATTTATAGGTCAATGTTTTTGAATCTTGGCACTGATATTTAGTACCATGGGAACCTGTGCACCTGCGATTATGATGTCTGTCCGACTTATTTGTGGAGTTATTCCCTTTTTTCGACTTAAGAACATTTTTGCAACATGCATAATTTTGTCCGAGCTTTTATTCCTACATTTTCGGTCACTAGGTATAAGATTAGGGTTAGGGTTGTGCACCTGCAATGGGAACTGTTATTTTATTATTTTAACTAAATGTTTACTGACATGTGAAACATCTTAGTATTTTAAAAACACGGGGGTATCCTTAGTCCCATTGGGACAGTCACACATCTAGTTTGTGGGCTGGTTTAGAACTTAGAAGTGAACTAGTTCTCTGTTGGAGGTCTCCATGGTAGCTCATTGTGAATCAATTTGGGAGACATGAAGATAATTCCATATATTCATCCATCCGTTATGCCAAATCGGTGTTTTTTTTTATTAATGGTCTATACGTTGTTATATATATATTCTGCTTGTGGGGAATGGAAGTCCATCTAACGTGTTCCCCAATCCCCAGTCTAGTATACTATTAAAATATGGCTAAATCAAATACTATAACGGGGTTCAGAGAAGGATGAACATATTACACTGCAGTCAACAACTAGGCTGCGTTACCGCTAAAGATAATAAAGTAGCACAGACAATAGCAGGACCCCCCCCCCCCGGACGCACAGTGGTGGACCCGACGCCTTCGTGTATATACATCTGTTGTATCATAATTCCATATATATATTGTATACTAATTCTTATACAAGTGGATCGTACCTTATATTATACTTATGTAAATATCATGTTCTTTGTATTATTGTCGGGAGCGAGGCCAAGATAAGTTTTGTAACTTGTGCCCCAATCCCTTGCATTTAATTATGGATGCAAATAAATATGTTTACATCAACAACTGCATTGATCTAAACAATATGAAGGTTAAATTTAACGGCGCACTTTGTATAGCAACTGACAGGCTTCCAACATATTAAGTCAATCTGATTGCGAACCCACATGGTTGCATTGGTATATATAGAATCCAAGTATTAAGCATATATATCTAACAAGTAGGTGCCGCTCAATCGGTTCAAAGTAATTTCCTGTGTCACTCTCGCCACAATACATCCTCGTCTTTTTATATCTTTAAGCGTTAGTTTGCCCCGACCACTCAGGATATATTGGGGCCTTGGCCGTTGATCTGACTGTTTAATTTCAAACACTTTCATGAAATTGCCAGGCGCAGCCAGGAGATTAGCCGATAATCTGTCAGCCGATAACAACAGATTCACCGACATTATCGATCGGTGTAGGTTCCATTAACCTGAATAGAGCGAATCATGGAATATTACTGTTTACGAGTTAGGTCAATGAGTTATCGACATCGCGTGAATAATGAGACATCCACGGTGTGTAAACTTCACGCCTTCAGGCGTGTACTATTCCAATCCGAGTTGTTGTTAAGTATTCTGAACAGTAGGTCGCTAACCATCATACATGTAAGGTGTATTATGGTCCATGTTCTAGAGCACTCTGATCTATAGATCGCCAAGACTATATGTGTATACTTGAATCTAACTTCTTGGGAATTCATTAGAGGTAGATCGCCAAGACCATATATATATATATGCGTATGCAAGAGCAAGACCTTGTGGGTTCATATATGAATCCAATTCTTGTGTGCCCACGGGCGATAGGCCACCAAGGCGTGATTCGCGAGTGACGATTTGAACACCGAGAATGTCAAGAACAGGAAAAGAACATGTTCGAGAGTTAGGATTAAAAAATGTTTTCGGTGAGTGAAACCAAACCCACGAACATGGCGCCATGGTCTTTCAGATGCGGTTCTCTGCGTTCGAATTGTCAGTAACCTGTCGCCGGAGTTCGGTCTTGGTAACCTGCCGTTCGCGAATTGTGTCACTAACTCGCGGCCCCAGGCCCGGTTCCGTGGTTTTAGTGCTACAGGTCAAAGTTCTGGAGTAGCATTTCCATATATATATATGGAAGTCATGAATATTCAAAATCTCCGTATATGGAAATGCTACTCCAGAACTTTGACCTGTATCACTAAATCCACGGAACCGGGACTGAATGAATCGCTGAAACCACGGAACGGAGCTGGATGAATCCAATACCCTATATAACTGATGCTGCCCTTATATGAGCTGGAAAAGCATTACTGGGGCCTATATAACTGATGCTGCTTTTTTATGAGCTGATAATGCATGAATTGGCATTAATGGGGCCCTATATAAATAATGATGTGGTTGATCTCGGTATCGTGGGTAGATTGGAGCTGCAGCTCCAATCTACCCACGATACCGAGATCAACCACATCATTATTATTATTATTATTATTCCAAGAAATGTGTGCGGCTTTAATATGCTCAAGGCTGCCTGTTGCTGTGGGGAAACATATTACAACGCACGCGTGTAACCTGTAAATTATATGTATATATGTTAATTGATGTCTAAATGTCATTTATTGATTTACATAGACAATAAACTTGATTGATTGATTGGTCGCATGAGCTGTTAATGCATTAATTGGCATTACAATGGCCCTATATCATATAACTGATGCTGCCATTGTATGAGCTGGTAATGCATTACTGTGGCCCTATATAACTGATGCTGCCCTTGTATGAGCTGGTAATGCATTACGGGGGTCCTATATAACTGATGTTGCCCTTGTATGAGCTGGTAATGCATTACTGGGGCCCTTTATAACCGATGCTGCTCTTGTATGAACTGGTAATCCATTAATGGAACCTTATATAACCGATGCTGCTCTTGTTTCAGCTGGCAATGCAGCAATCACCATTACTACGAGCATTACTGTGCCCTATATAAATAATGATGTGCTTGTATGAGCTGGTAATACATTAATTGGCACTACTGGGCCCTATATAACTATGCATGCTGCCATTGTATGAACTGGTAATGCAGTAATCAACATTACTGTGGGCCTATATAACTGATGCTGCTCTTATATGAACTGGTAATTCAGTAATCGGCATTACTGAGCCTTATGTAAGTGATGGTGTCATTGTGTGGGCTGGTAATACATCACAGGAACTGTATATAACTGGTGCTGCTCTTGTGTGAGCTGGTAAAGCATCAATCGGTCCAAGTGTTGCCAATTAATGCATCGTCAGTTCACACAAGAACAGCATCTGTTAAATAAGGACAAATAGGGTCCCAGTAATCCATTACCAGCTCATATATACAAGGGCAGCATCAGTTATATAAGGTCAAATGTGGTCCCGGTAATGCTAATTAAGCATTACCAGCTCATACAAAAGCAGCATCAGTTATATAATGTCACTTTTATCCTGGACTTTACTAAGCTTGCTGAGCTTGGCCATGTACCCCACACAGCGTTCGACAAAATATGTTGAACGAGATAAAAAAAAAAGTATCGCAAGATATTATCTCGTTTAAACGAGATAAAAAAAGTATCGCAAGATATTATCTCGTTTAAACGAGATAAAAAAAGTATCGCAAATTATTATCTCGTTTAAACGAGATAAAAAAAAGTGTGGCAAGATATTATCTCGTTTAAACGAGATAATAAAAAGTATCGCAAGATATTATCTCGTTTAAACGAGATAAAACAAAGTATTGCAAGATATTATCTCGTTTAAACGAGATAAAACAAAAGTGTGGCAAGATATTATCTCGTTTAAACGAGATAAAAACAAGTATCGCAAAATATTATCTCGTTTAAACGAGATAAAAAAAGGTATCGCAAAATATTATCTCGTTTAAACGAGATAAATAAAAGTATCGCAAAATATTATCTCGTTTAAACGAGATAAAAAAAGGTATCGCAAAAATATTATCTCGTTTAAACGAGATAAAAAAAGGTATCGCAAAATATTATCTCGTTTAAACGAGATAAAAAAAGGTATCGCAAAATATTATCTCGTTTAAACGAGATAAAAAAAGGTATCGCAAAATATTATCTCGTTTAAACGAGATAAAAAAAAGTATCGCAAAATATTATCTCGTTTAAAAGAGATAAAAAAAAGTATCGCAAGTGGGACTTACGGGGCTCCGTACTATTGAGTTATATCGGTGTATTCGAATTCACCCAAATGGGTCATTCAGTTATATCGGTGTATTCCAAATGCACGATCTGTTCATGTGATTCAGCGTGAACGGCAGATCATACAAATCGAACACCGAGAATATGTTGTTGGCGATTCGAACATGCGCAGTCTAGGAAATACGCGACGTCATGTTCGTGGACTTGGTTTTGCGCTACTCAAAACTCACGTGCATGACTTTACGGTGTCCTGTTATCTGTATTCGAATCGCCAAGCGCAGATGCAGTTCGGGTGTATTCGTATCCGAGTTCTTGACAATTCATGAACAGCAGGTTACCAAGACAGAATACCACAAGATTGCGAACAGGTTCTTGGATATGCGAACACCCGAGAACAAACCGCATGAACAGACCGAATTGGAGGAGTGAGAATTCAGATCCAACAACACGTTCTTGTTTTGTTCCTGGACTGTTCGAATCGTCAAGAACAAATTCGCAGCATGTTCGCTGTATTCGGCCTTGGTAGTCTAATTGTTCGCAAACATACATGTAGCAGAACGCGGATTCATATGCACTCATCGTGTCTTGGTGGTCTGTCGGTCCAGAGTAAAGAAAGATCTCGGTTTCCAATACGCCCTATTTGCGCACAAATCCGCGTCCTGTGCGTTCGCGGCGGTAGAGGGGTAATGTCGCAAGAGCTATACTCGACCTTCACATCAGAATTTGCAGTCACGTTATATTCAACTATTCAACTAATTAACGGGTCTTTTTCTGGTGGTTTCTAGAACACCAAAGTGGGTGGAACATCTTGATATATAAGTCAAATTACACATGCGGGTAGAATGAAGTCGATTTGAGATTATAGACACGCGCCCTATACGAGTATACCATTTATCGAGATCAAGGACGAGTATAGCTCTTGCGAAATTACCCCGCTACCGTTCGCGACACCTAATGCGCATAAGTTTGACCATTAATAAATGGACAATCCGTACCTAATTTTTCATTAATTAATGGTCAATCTTGCAACACGTGGCACGTGAGCTTGGGATTGACCACTAAATCACGACATATATAGATAATCCTGCATGTCAGCTTCATATTTAATCTGAAGGGTAATAACTCTATAAAGAATGTACCTTTACTAAATAACGGCGATTTGTATGAGAAATTGCAAGACCACAATAGATCAACTCTGGTGAAATATAAGTCAAATTCTTCTATTGGGTGAACACTTCTTCAAATATTTCCGTTATTTCGTCAAAAACACTTCTTCAAATATCTCCGTTATTTCATCAAAAACACTTCTTCAAATATCTCCGTTATTTAGTTAATACAAATTAAATTAAATGATTAGCGTTATTGGTTCTTTCTAAATGGACAATCGACTACCCGTGCCACGCGTGGTTGCGATTGACCATATAATAATGGCCTTTTTGGGTTCCGATTGTTCATTTATAAATGGCCAATCCTTAATGAATTGCCTGGATTTAAACACCAATACTACTAAACGCGGCACGAGGGCGTGTTAAAGGGGAACTATAGCATCAGCGCAATGCTCATGCTCGATTTTAAGATAAAATACTTTGCATATTGCTTTGCTGTTGACGTATTGTCTTTGTGCGTACATGAATGTATGCTATATGTTAAGGTATTCGATAGGTTCGGCTAAGTGGTCAACTGTTGCCCCCGACCCCGTTACAAATGATAATTACATGTATGTATAATGATATACATGTATGTATATATATGCATTTTGGTAACTAAGCATGTTTAACCCTTTACCCAACAAAACGGCCAAAACCGGCCAAATAAAGCTTCAACAGCCTAAAATATCTTCGGTCTGTCTCAATAGAACCATACAAATATGGATATCATTGGAACCGGCTCCTTGACCACATTGTGATAGTTACAGTTATGCCCTGTGCCAATGCATTTTCTTATATATGCGAGTCGACCTCGCATATATAAGAGAATGCATTGGCCTAAAAAAAATCTGTTTTTAACACTTTTTACCATTTTTTCTTACATTCTTTAACAATTTTATAATTTTTAATGTGTTAAGCCAATGCATTCTCTTAGATATGCGAGGCGACCTATGGTCGACTCGCATATATAAGAGAATGCATTGGCACAGGGCCGTTCTGTTGGGTAAAGGGTTAACCATTTCTATACTACATACTCTTTGATGAGTAGTTATCCCTTTGGAAATGTTCCGATAATAAGTTCAACAAACCACCTGGTCATTAGTTGAACTTATTATCTTAACAATAATTATAAATAATTCTGCTCTTGTATTATCTCTTTCTGTCGTCTGCTTTTATTACCTAAATGTAGACTGTTATAACTGAATGGGAGAATCCATTCAGTATAGAAAGGGTTTTAACCAGACACTTTCGCATGCATCCATTTTGTTTCTGCTCATTTTAATGGGGAATTTATATTGTAAAACGACAAAACTTCAAGCTTGGGTTGCCAATATTGGCAATAGCTACCGACTGTCAGCTGATTGGCTTGGTTGTTAAACAATCCCGTTTTGTAGAAGCTGGTTTAGATTATTCAGAACCCATACGGCAACTTCAAGCGTATTGCAAACGCGATAACCTGATAGTACCAATTTTGAATGGGCATTTCCATGCAAATCTTCACAGCAAAAGTTACAGAGTTGGAAATATTTCTGGGGGTGACTTTGTGCGGTATTGAAAACAATACACATTTAGCTGGCGGGTCGGCTTGGAATTTATTCCATTAGAAAGTTGATGTATTTATTTTTGAATTTTTTGTATTGAATTTACAAAACTAGGTCAAGTGTTGTAATACCAGAAAAAAATTATCAAAATAAATTTATAGCAAAAATTGCCTATTTACCAAGCCAGTTACATGTTATGTCTGTTTAATAATATGGCTGATTTAGTTCCCAGACAACTGCTTCATACATAACTTTTGCTGGGGATATTTGCATGGAAATCCCCATTGAAAATTGTTCACTTGACCTCCCCCTTAACAAAACGCCCGAGATGGATGTTCGTGTGTCCACCCATCATTACACACGTGGACATCTGTTAAACTAGTTTCGCTACGTACTAGTGACGATGCAAGCTACAACACAGAGTTCAGTCTCCTGGCTACGCTATGTCTGAACGCTGCCTGCATGTGTATTTTCTTAATTAAATCTAACATTTTTTATTGAAGCGTTTCGTTAGTTACAATTAATTCTGGCTTGATCTAGACAATTTTCAAATGAATATGGACAGTGCAGTTTCTCAGAATAATGCAGAATGAATTGTAACCTACAAAAGTCTCAAATAAATAAATGTGACTTTTCTTCACACTACGTGTATGTGCAGGCAGCGGTAAGTCCTGCGAATATGGGATTGCACTCTGCACGAAGCTTGGTAACGATGCAGACGTTTCAAGCCCTTGTGAGCGTCATAAGTCTTCGATCATGCGACGCACAGATACTCAATGTGGGAAATTGATCGTAGAAACCATTCTGATAACAAATATTTGCTCTTGACAACGGCTGGGTGGCGAGCTTTCACACAACCACATACTTAAACCATCATTCGTTACCCACAGTCTAAACAACGTAACAATCCCTGATCGATTAGTCCTGCTATTATTATATGATGGTGGATGATTTATTGTGATGTTGGTGAGGCAAAATGATACTGTTAAAGGACCACTTAATTTTTGAACCCCCAGATAATTTTATATAAAATATGTGCCATATTATATACCATTTGAAAGAGGAAACTCAAAAAACAATGTATTATCAACTTATTCGGTGTAATAAACTGTGAACATGTTGTTTTTTGTGCTAAAGTTTCATTATTTTCAATGGAAGGGGAATAACACTATATCTTAAGATATAGTTATTCCCCTTCCATTGAAAATACATTTTTAGTTTGAATTGTTTGGATTCTGGGAGCCATACCGAGGGAAATCATTCTATGATTTCAGCTGTTTTCTATATCACGAATGGTGATGAATTATAGTATTTTAATCATATTGTATGCCATAGATTGCTATTAAAACCGTGTATCAAGGCACTATAATAAAAATAATAGGAGACTCGAAAATAAAGGGGACATTTAAGTGTGGTTATTTTTCTTCTTCTAAAACTGTCATTTTTGCGGTGTTTGTCTAATCTAACTCGGGGTCCAAATAAGTATACGGACGGATATAGGGGTACATGGTGGACACCCCTGATGAAACCAATATGCGTACAGGGTAGGAAAACGGTACATGATGGCAACTTCTAACATGGAAGCAAGTCAGTCTGTTACACTGTTATTATGTTACGATGTTTGAGGATCCTAGTGATTTAGCTATGTTGTTAATGAGGCAAAATTTATTATCAATATGAATCCTGCGCTTGTATTATCTTTTCGTCTGCTCATATTTAACATTTAAACATGCATTTTTATCTTTATTAATCTTAGCCAGAATAAAAATATATGAAAAGTCACCAAAGCATTAACATTAAACCAGTTATACAAGTAACCATCCAATATATCCTTATCACATGAGTCATAGTACCTAGTATATATTAATTAAACCTGGAGCTACAAACATAATATTAAGCTGCAACCCATGAAAAATGAGTGTGAATATATCCCCACCGCACACCAACCCTCCCATCAGCCCCCACCTATTATCATGGCCCCTTATTACCTCTCACTCTGAACTAGACCTTGTACAGGTACACCTTAATTATTTCTTCTCCACAAACTGCACCCCTATTATAAGTATAAGAATGAATGTGAGCAATATATTACCATGAGGGCCCTTCCATATAACAAGCTCTGCTTCAATTAGGGTCCTGTTGTGTGTTTATATAACTTTGTCATTTATTATCTAATAAACTGTATTGAATTGAATTGAATTGAATTGAACACCCCTCCAAATGAATAATTAACTCTTATGTTAAAAGGGTTAAGGGCCCATTTAGTTTTCGAGTCACCGATTATTTTTTTAATAGTGCCGTCACGTACGGTTTTAATAACAATCTATGCCATAAAATATGATAAAAATACCTTAATTCATCACCATTTTGAACGTCTGTGTCTAAGAAGGTGCCCATAGAGTGATACAAAATAGCTGAACTCATATACATTTCCCTCGTTACGGCTCCCAGAATGCAAACATAATTCAAACTAAAAATATATTTTCAATAGAAGGGGATTAACTCTATATCTTAAGATTAAGAATGGGATTAACTCTATATCTTAAGATATAGAGTTATTCCCCTTTCATTGAAAATAATGAAACTTGAGCACAGAACACACATGGGTATTTCAACAAAAACAACATGTTCACAGTTTATTACACCGAATAAGTTGATAATGCAACGTTATTGGAGCTTTCTCTTTCAAATGGTATATCATATGTGACATATTTTATATAAAATGATCTGGGGGTTCGAAAATTAAGTGGGCCTTTAAGTACACGAGAAGAATATACCCGAGTCGCGCGCCAGGAATGCACGCATCACGGGGACACCTCTGATCGATGTGTAATTCCACTATAGGCGCCGGTGGGCTTTGAAGATGGAACTGGTCGTCGTGACACATGCCATGCAGCATAACACGATGACCAATAATTCCCATGTACCGTACCTATAACTAATCAGCAACATTTATCACTAAGGTAGCCATACACGATTTCCAGCAATTTTGGCCAACCTGGGAGGGTGTACTCAAATCTATGCTGAGCCATTATCTTTGGCATAGGTCCCATCGACATGTTTTAGTTTCGACCAGAAATTGTAGATGTAATCATATGTCTGTACTTTAGCTTCTTTGTAAAACTTGTCATTGAGTTATGCCCCTTGGTTTGCACACACAACATGACAGAGCGAATGTCAGTAAATATGCTTCTTCCACCTGATAGAGCTATGTTAGAGCTGAGAAATATTTGAAATAGAAAAAAAGTTATCGTATCAATTTGAAAAAAATTGTCTTGTAAGCGCAGATGACATAATTCAGGGGAGAGAAATCGGGCTGTTGTGTATCCAAATTTTTTACTTTTTTGTGAACTTTCCCAATTTTGTAAAATAATTAAAACTTCAAACCAGTAATGACACATTTAACACAGGCTACACTGGCTGTTATGCCCCCCCCCCCCATTTTTCTATTTTTCAGACCCCCTACAACACGATAAATCGTGTACTGCTACCTAATGAGTAAAATCACCATAATAACCTGCGCCCCCTCCGTTTTGCTAAAATGGCGATGGGCTTAAAATTTTACCCGTGCATGTTAGTGCCCCAATGGTCAGAATATACTGTCATCACTAAAGATCCACTGTATTTGCGCTCAGTAACAAGACTAGTAAGCCTACCTGAGTCGTACCACACATGATCGATTTGAATTTCACTATATATAGCGCGACGGCGCTGCTCCTCTTTGTAGCTGGAACTGGTCATCGTGACGCAGCATAACACACAGCCAGTATACCAGGATGCACAATAGTTCCAATGTACATACCTACACCTATAACTAATCAGCAAATTGATCGCTAAAACCACCTTAATAATTGGTATGGATCTCCGTCCCCTATATTCATACAATAGCATTCTTCTATCGTAGAACTATATGACTGGGAATCTATATATTGTTTTGCTGCATGCAATGCCGAGGGGGTTTCAAATTGTACCTGGGTCAGTGAGCAGAATATAATCTCACCCATAAATACCCGTTATTTGATCTCATTCGCGTGAAGTGGATTCGTGGGAATAGTAAGCCTATCTGAGTCGTGCCTTGTGATTGATGTGTATTTCACTATCGGCGACGCTGCTCTTTGTAGTTGGAACTAGTCCTCGTGACGCAGCACAATTCAACACAACCAGTATATCACGATAACCAATAGTTCCAATGTACCATACCTGCACCCATATAACTAATCAGCAACATTGATCGATAGAACTACCACATACTAACTGGTATAAATGAACCTCCATCCCCTATATATATTAGCATTGTTTAATCGTAGAACAATATGATTGGGAATTTAGATATCGTTTTGCTGCAATGCCGAGGGGGTTTCAAATTGTACCTGAGTCAGTGAGCAGAATATAATCTCACCCATAAAGTCCCGTTATTTGATCTCATTCGCGTGAAGTGGGTAAGAGGGAATAGTAAGCCTATCTGAGTCGCGCCATGCACGACATGTGATGTGTATTTCACTATCGGCGACGCTGCTCGATGTAGTTGGAACTGGTCATCGTGACGCAGCACAATTCAACACAACCAGTATACCACGATAACCAATAGCTCCAATGTACCATACCTGCACCTATAACTAATCAGCAACATTGATCGATAAAACTACCACATACTAACTGGTATATATGAACCTCCATCCCCTATATATATTAACATTGTTTAATCGTAGAACCATATGATTCGGAATCTAGATATCGTTCTTCTGCAATGCCGATGGGGTTTACCTGATGGGTCAGTAGGCAGAATATATACCCTCACAAATGAAGACCCATTATTTGATCTCATTCGCGCGAAATGGGAAGAGTATAAGCCCATTTGAGTCGTGCCATTATTATGTTATCCATGTGATTTCACTATCGGAGCCGCTGCTCTTTGTACTGGAACTGGTCATCGTTACGCAACGTAAAACACAGCCAGTATACAACGATGCCAAATAGTTTCAATGTACCATATCTACACCTATATAACTAATCAGCCACATTGATAGCTAAAATCACTGGTTTGAACCTCTATTGTTGAATCGTAGAATCATATGAATCTAGATATCGGTTGCTGCAATGCCGACGGGTTTAAAATCTTACCTGCGTAAGTGGACATAATATACTCCACCAACAACGACCCATTATTTTATCTCATCCGCGTAAAGGAATCAGGGAGCTAAATGTGTTCTAGAGTCGGGGAGCGAGTACACCGTGGAATGCTAAAGGTGAAGATAACTGAAGAATGACCTTCACCTGATACATGCGACACGTTATTAAAGGATGACATCGCGTTTATTTGATTTGTACATCATATCTAAATAATTTAAACTGGTGAATGAATGGGGGAATGGATTTTTGTGAGCGGGAAATTTATTTAACTAGCTGCTGTAGTTCTGGGTTTTTCCAGATCAAATTTGGCTGTGGGATAGCCCTGTCGTACACTTGGGGATTTATTTTAAAAGGTAAACACATGACTTATGATTTTTCTTGCATTTTCGTGATCAACTGGTGTCAATCTGGCTGGGTAAACATCACTGGTATGGCCTGCAGGCTTCAATTCAGTGAATTTGGCCGAAACGTTAACACTGTCGCCTATGGGAAACCATTTAGTTCAGTGATTCCTATAATGGGGAGTGTATAACCCCACGCTCCATGCAGAGTTTAGTCCCCTAAGCGCACAGGACTTACCGCTGTCCGCACCTACACGCAATGTGAAGAAGTGTCGCATTTATTTATTTGAGATTTTTGTAGGCTACAGAACATTCTGCATTATTCTGAGAAACAGAACTGTCCATATTCATTTGAAAATTGTCTAGATCAAGCCAGAATGAATTGTATTTGACAAAATACTTCAATAAAAAATGTTAAATTTAATTAAGAAAATACACACGCCGGCAGCGTTCAGACATCGCTTATAGCGAGGGGACAGAACTCTGGTTTGCAGCTTGGTATATAAGCCTATCTGAATGGCGCCATATGATCGATGTGAATTGCCGATGCTCTTTTTTTTTTTAGCTGGAACTGGTCATAGTTCACATGTACCATCCCTATAACTAATCAGCAACATTGATCGCTAAAATAACAATAATAAGGACTGTTTACGTTTGTTGATTGCGTATACAATAAGATGAACCCTCGGGGTTGGCGGTATTCCGTCCTGGTTCTGCTAACAGTTCTGAGGTTATCGACCAATTGGCATCTAATTGGTGTTTATTCGGAATGATCACTACAGTGACGTGACCAGGTGAGTTCCATTCTCCGCCGAGTGACACTTGTGTCTTGTTTCTCTAATTAATGACGTGAATACAATGTAGTTTATTTGCCAGACATAACAGTATATGTTATGTTCGCCTTTGCGACACCGGTGACTTCTTTATCCTACCTGTTTGTTCACTGCGACACCGGTGACTTCTTTGCCCTACCCGTTTGTTCACTGTGACACCGGTGACTTCTTTGCCCTACTCGTTTGTTCACTGTGACACCGGTGATTTATTTGCCCTACCTGTTTGTTCACTGTGACACAGGTGACTTCTTTGCCCTACCCGTTTGTTCACTGTGACACCGGTGATTTATTTGCCCTACCTGTTTGTTCACTGTGACACAGGTGACTTCTTTGCCCTACCCGTTTGTTCACTGTGACACAGGTGACTTCTTTGCCCTACCCGTTTGTTCACTGTGACACCGGTGATTTATTTGCCCTACCTGTTTGTTCACGGTGACACCGGTGATTTATTTGCCCTACATGTTTGTTCACTGTGACACAGGTGACTTCTTTGCCCTACCCGTTTGTTCACTGTGACACCGGTGATTTCTTTACCCTACCCGTTTGTTCCAGTGATAAACGCACACGAATCAGTGGCTGACGGATGGTCCATTCTCTTTAAGATGGCACATAGATGGCTTCTACAAATTAATTTTTGTTTACATTGAACTCCTGGTTTAATTTAACCAAAACAATTAAATTAAAAAAAACATTTAATTTATTTGCTTTCAAATGAAAAATTTGAATTTACCCGTTTTTGGCATAAATATAGACAATATTTTAGATTTGTACATAACCATAGTTGTAAATGATATATTTACACTATATGTTCACCAAATACAAAGTATTTAGTTAATATAAATATTACATTATCGGGTCTTTACGCAATTTTGTCGCGCTCAATATTGCGAACAATGTGCGCTTAATATCGCAATATTCTTCGCTAAATATCGCAATAATAAGCGCGACAGATTTGTGGTATTTCGCTATAATCGCGCCTTTTTCGAAATTAAGCGCGCTCAATATCGCAATAAAGGCGCGCCTCAATATACCACTTCTTCTGACTGGTATGCCTACTGTATCAGCATTGGTATATATAGCCATGACAAGTTTTGTTTTAAAAAACTAAATGTACCAAAACTGTACTAAACAAAGCTACATCTTCAAACTATTGGATTCATTCAAGTTGAAAAGCTAAAGTATATATAACTTAAATGGGTACTGTACACTAAATTCGGCCAGTTATGGGACAATCTCCTTTTATACTCAACAGAATATATGCAACAAATGAATGAATTTGAGCCATGGATAAGTGAAAAATACATTACGATGTTGTTTGTATCGTTCATAGAGCAGATGAGTGTATTTTGCACTAATCCATATAGGCTCAAATTCATTCATTTGTTGCATATATTCTGCTGAGTATAAAAGGAGTTTGTCCCATAACTGGTCGGATTTATTGTAGGGCACCCCTTTAACCCTTGCTATGCTATATACTCATTGAAGAGTATAATTATTTCCCTTATGAAATATTCAGATAATAAGTTCAACAAACAACTTATTATCTAAACATTTCCCACCAATCAATATGAATTATTCTGCACGTGTATTATCATTTTGCCTAACTGCATGTCGTCTGCTCATATATTCTTAACATTCCTCCAAATGAATAATAGACCATTCCAATGTATAACTGAATGGGAGATTCCATTTAGTATAGAAAGGGATAACTGGCGCAAGCATTTGTTTGTTTGGAGGGACGTGATACCGTCTATGAAATTTGATAAGCAATAGATCATGACATGAATCTCTACTCTGGCTAACTCCCGTAGAGATCATATTCAACCAGTACAAAACCTGGGAACTTTTTGAAGTTTTGACAGGGATCTTATAAAATCGAAAAAATAACACAGGGAATATATTTCTTTGTTATCTGTTTCTTAATAATGTACTTCTCTGTAGATGGGGTCCCCATCTTAATAATGTACTTCTCTGTAGATGGGGTCCCCATCTTAATAATGTACTTCTCTGTAGATGGGGTCCCCATCTTAATAATGCACTTCTCTGTAGATGGGGTCCCCATCTTAATAATGCACTTCTCTGTAGATGGGGTCCCCATCTTAATAATGTACTTCTCTGTAGATGGGGTTCCCATCTTAATAATGTACTTCTCTGTAGATGGGGTCCCCATCTTAATAATGCACTTCTCTGTAGATGGGGTCCCCATCTTAATAATGCACTTCTCTGTAGATGGGGTCCCCATCTTAATAATGCACTTCTCTGTAGATGGGGTCCCCCATCTTAATAATGCACTTCTCTGTAGATGGGGTCCCCATCCTAATAATGTACTTCTCTGTAGATGGGGTCCCCATCTTAATAATGTACTTCTCTGTAGATGGGGTCCCCATCTTAATAATGTACTTCTCTGTAGATGGGGTCCCATCTTAATAATGTACTTATCTGTAGATGGGGTCCCCATCTTAATAATGCACTTCTCTGTAGATGGTGTCCCCATCTTAATAATGTACTTCTCTGTAGATGGGGTCCCCATCTTAATAATGTACTTCTCTGTAGATGGGGTCCCCATCTTAATAATGTACTTCTCTGTAGATGGGGTCCCCATCTTAATAATGTACTTCTCTGTAGACCGGTCCCCATCTTAACAATGTACTTCTCTGTAGATGGGGTCCCCATCTTAATAATGTACTTCTCTGTAGATGGGGTCCCAACTCGAAATTTCACGATTTAAGTGACTCTGTGAGCGATTGTTCTTTGCGTTTCTTGCAATTATGGAATTTTTCCTGGGTAATTAATTGAATGTTTATTGCGGCTCTCAAAAGTCATTTTCGAGTTGGGACCTTCACATATAGTGAAATACGCTAATAGGCAACAGATAATCATTAAGAATATATGCTATTTTTTAGCCAGAGTAGAGATTCACGGCATGATCTAGTTAAGCAAGTGTGTACAATTTGACACACTTCTTTCAAATGCAAATGGCACTTCTTGGTTTTATATGGAACTTCCTGGTTTTATATGACACTTCCTGGCTTTATATTACACTTCCTGGTTTTATATTACACTTCCTGGTTTTATATGGAACTTCCTGGTTTTATATGGAACTTCCTGGTTTTATATGACACTTCCTGGTTTTATATTACACTTCCTGGTTTTATATTACACTTCCTGATTTTATATATCACTTCCTGATTTTATATATCACTTCCTGGTTTTATATATCACTTCCTGGTTTTATATATCACTTCCTGGTTTTATATGACACTTCCTGGTTTTATATGACACTTCCTGGTTTTATATGACACTTCCTGGTTTTATATTACAATTCCTGGTTTTATATATCACTTCCTGGTTTTATATATCACTTCCTGATTTTATATATCACTTCCTGATTTGATATATCACTTCCTGGTTTTATATGACACTTCCTGGTTTTATATGACACTTCCTGGTTTTATATTACACTTCCTGGTTTTATATTACACTTCCTGGTTTTATATGACACTTCCTGGTTTTATATGACACTTCCTGGTTTTATATTACACTTCCTGGTTTTATATTACACTTCCTGGTTTTATATTACACTTCCTGGTTTTATATGACACTTCCTGGTTTTATATGACACTTCCTGGTTTTATATGACACTTCCTGGTTTTATATGACACTTCCTGGTTTTATATGACACTTCCTGGTTTTCAAAACAATAGAAATATTTCAGTATTCAATTAAACTACTTCAACTAAACAACCAGCGAGAATACTAGATTATGTCATGAGTCTCTACTTTGGCTAACGCCCGTAGAGATCATATTCCACCAGTACAAAACCTTGGAACTTTTTGAAGTTTTGACAGGGACCTTCACACAAAACAGACATTCGCACACAGCAGTCGGACCTCCAGAGAGCTTGGATCGCCACCTCTCAGGATGACTACGCCACCGCTTATTTACGCCACCGGTGTAAGATGTTTTGGACATTTGATTTACGCGTGGACCAATGGGCGAATGCATTATGGATGATTAGGTATTCTCGTACTTGAGTAAACCGTACCGATAGAGTCACGATAGTCCGGCACAGATTAGCACATGTGTTTACGCCACCGGTGTAATTGATGTGCATGTCTCTATTCCGAAGGTTCGCTATCCCGAAGGTCCACTATTCCGAAGTTTCTCTGTTCTGAATGTTCGCTATTCCGAAGGATCACTATTCCGAATGTTTGCTATTCCGAAGGTTCTCTATTCCGAAGGTTTTTGTTATTTTAAGGTTAATTCTATATTCTAAAGTATTGAGAGGGTTCATTATCACGAAGATTCTTTTTATGAAGGAAATAACTTAAAACATTAAATGTGATTTGTTTTGTTTTCGCGGGTTTTCTTGAGATTTAATGTCATTACGTGGGTCCATACCTTTGAATTCTTGGCATATAATATGAATGTTGCGGTATATATGGACCCTCCTGCATTGGGACATGATACAGGTACAGTTGACTTGAGTTTTGTTCTGCGCGGGCTCCAATTTGGGGTTCAATATTTTAAGGGCCAATTTTAGAAATTTATGGGCCCATACCTTTGAACTTTGGGCATATAATATGCATATTGGGGGGCATGTCTCTATTCCGAAGGTTCGCTATCCCGAAGGTCAACTATTCCGAAGGTTCTCTATTCTGAATGTTCGCTATTCCGAAGGTTCACTATTCCGAAGGTTCGCTATATATTCCGAAGGTTCTCTATTCCGAAGGTTTTTGTTATTTTAAGGTTAATTCTATATTCTAAAGTATTGAGAAAGTTCATTATCACGAAGATTCTTTTTATGAAGGAAATAACTTAAAACGTTAAATGTGATTTTGTTTTGTTTTCGCGGGTTTTCTTGAGATTTAATATCATTACGTATGACCTTATTTCTCAATACATATTCACGCCACGCAGCCCACACAATAGCTATGTTTCCATTCGATTTAATGTCATTACATGTGACGTAATATCTCAATAATCTCAGAGGCAAGAATACGCCAGCTAAAGGCGGATTATAACAGTGGGGCTATAACGCTTAGTGAATACTGGAGGCTATAACAAACTGCGTAGCAGAATATAGCTGAATAGACGAGTATGAGATGAACCTAACTGCAATTGTGACTTTGTATTGACTTTAAAGGCCCACTTAATTTTCGAGTCATCATTAGTATATACGGTTTTAATAACAATTTATGCCATACAATTTGAATAAAATATTATAATTCAGCACCATTTGAAACGCAGAATAATTCTATCTCCTAGTTTGAAACACCCTGAAACACCTTGAAAAAACCGCGTGAAGTCGTGCGTCGTATAACTAGCAACTAGCAATTAGCAACTAGCATGTCCTCTTAGGCTTTCCATAGATTTCGACGAAATTTCATACTTAGGGCTACTTGTGTCCGGGAAGTGTTTTGGGCGGATCAAATCGTGCCCCCGACATGACCTTGACCTTCAAAATGGTCAATTCAAGGTCAAATCGGGTAAAACGGACGGATTTCTACTAAATTTGATACCTAGGGGTACCTTTGTTCGGAGAGTGTTTTGGACGGGTAAAATCGTGACCCCGACCTGACCTTGACCTTTAAAACAGTCAATTCAAGGTCAAATCGGGTAAAACGGACGGATTTCGACTAAATTTGATACCTAGGGATACCTTTGTCCGGGGAGTGTTTTGGACGGGTCAAATCATGACCCCGACCTGACCTTGACTTTCAAAATAGTCAATTCAAGGTCAAATCGCGCCTTTCGCCGGAAATCAGATGGGAAACAGCCCGGACGAAGTCGGCCCCATCAGCTAGTGTAATAAAGAAGACAGTTTGAAGAATGTAATGTATAACACGAGAAACGGGAAAACTTGATATATGGAAGTATGCAAATTTTCCACATGGAATTTGAAAACTAGTTTATATTATAATTATATTATAATTTATATTTATGGCTACTAATATGATCTTGGTGGCGTTACCATTTCTGACTATGGTTTTCTTGTTCCAATTAGTGTCACTGCAATGTCATGCATGTCACGCCTTGTGTGAGCTGGTCACTCCACGCTCACAAAGGCGGATACGAGCTGATCCTGGACTTCCAGTCCGGCCCGGCACAGCCCTTTTCAGGGCTCTCTACCGGGAACGGGCTGGAAAATACCAAATCAGCCCCGAAACCTCACCAAAAGAAAAAGAAAAAGAAGAAAACACCATCAAGAAAAAAAGAGAGACGCCGAGAGATTAGCTGCTTGGAAAGAGAAGAAGGCGACGGAAACTAAACCAGTCGACTCCTCCCACACAGCTGAGATCTCTGCCCAGTCTGTACAGGTGATGGAATCTCCACCACCTTCACCACCACGACCAGACGCGGACACCTCCGACTTCATCCCGAAGACTCCGGAATACATTGAGCCGGAGCCTTCACCTACCTATCCTATGGCAACACCAACAACCGAACAAGAAAAAGAATCCAACAGGCGGTGGATAGAAAACCACAAAAAAGAAACAGCTAAATTACTCGCCGAAGTATATCAGATACAGTTAAGAAATAAAAAGCGACAGCAACAGAAAGTATAAAGGAATCAGAAAAAGCAAGGAAACTACTTTCAACCATACAAACAGAACCATCGAAAAATAAGAAAAGAAAAAAGCTAAAAGCAAGCAGCAAAAGCTAAAAAAAACTCAACCTCACGTTGCCTCCAGCCAGCCTCCGCAACAACAGCAACAAAAGCCACAACGATCGATTTTCATCGAAGAAATCAAGAAAAGGTGAAGGGACGTGCAAACTGCAGTCCGACCATCCTACCCGGCCTTCGGCCGGAAACGACTCAACAACAAAGTTTTGACAGGGAACCTTATAAAGTAGAAAATATAACGCGGGAATATATTTCTTAGTTATTATGTTCTTAATAATGTAGTTCACTGTAGGTAAAGGTCCCAACTTGAAATTTCATCACGATTTAAGTGAATTTGTCAGCAATTTTGTTTTGCGTCATTTACAATTATGAGATTTTTCCTGGGTAATTGTATCAGTGTTTATTGCGATATCGGCCCACAAAAGTCAGAGAATAGCAATCAATTTTGAGTTGGGACATTCACCTTCAGTGAAATACATTATAAGGAACAGATAATAACTAAGAAACAAATTCCCCGCGTTATTTTTTCTACTTTATAAGGTTCCCTGTCAAACCTTCAAAATCTTCCAATGTTTTGTACTGGTGGAATCTGATCTCTACGGGTGTTAGCCAGAGTGGAGATTCATGGCGTGATCTACGAGAATATTATATATAACAATGATCAGCTTACCATTCTGCGATTCTCATAATGATTCAACTCACGTTCAATACAATTGAGTTTTTAGAAATATGTTTTCGTCTCAAAACATGTCGCTTAATTGTACATGCACATCGTATTATCTACCTTCGATTTTCAATGCTAAATATGTTTCAGAAAAGAGGTCAAGTTTACTGTTAATCACGAAAGCGCATTAGGGCCACCCGAAACACAACCGCACCCCCGAATATACAAATACACAACTCGTTATAACGAATTGCAAGTCGTTAAAACGACTTCCAACAACTCGTTATAACGACTTACAACTCGTTATAAAGACTTGCAAGTCGTTATAATGACTAGAAGAAATAAAAACAAGTAGTTATAACGACTTGTACAAACATTTATACAAGTCGTTATAACGATTTGTTTTTATTTCTACAACTGGTTATAACGACTTCCGACAACTGGTTATAACGACGTGCATGTCCTAATAACGAGTGGTAAAAGCGGTGAAAGATTGATCACCTCGGAGCCACCTTGACCACAAACCGCATGCTTTTGAACCTTTCTATGCTAAATTGATTCTCACATTCAGTTATAAAATTATTCATTGAAATGGTCTATTATTCATTTGGAGGGTGTTCATGTAATAAAAGCAGACGACATTATGTAGATAAATCATCTAAAACTTAAAAACATTGAGCACAATTCTTCATCAATCCAATTTCTCCACTTGCATTCATTGCTCTTATGTTGTATAAATAATGTATGTTTGCTTTTGAACATTCCCTATTAGCGTTCATCTCTAGTCTGGTCATATAAAACTGTTCTTACGATCTATATTACATTATTCACTACAAGCCTGAGTTTAGTGTGCCCGTCATTTGCAGAATGAGGTCCACAGAAGGTGAATTTATTGACGATATCACGCACAGCGAGCTAGCATCGCCAAATTCACCCTCTGGGACCTCATTCTGCTTAGGCATAATCTTTTCTGGAAAGTTTTTTTTTATTATCAAATTTCTATAGAAACTTCTTCACATAGATTCTATTTATTTTTTAGTCTAGTTTCTCTATATCCCCAAATTGGCAGACGACACATTTCTTAATCGAGGTTCCCAATGGGTATACATCACAATATTCACCATTTGGGAACTTCAATCTTAGTCTATATGTCTCCCATAGAAGATGAGGCCATGCATAATGAGGTCCCCAGACGGTGAATTTGGTGATGCTATCCCGCTAAATTCACCCTCTGGGGACCTCATTCTGCAAATGACAGGCACACTAAACTCAGGCTTCATTCACTACCTATTGTAGTCGGCACTGTTTGTGGCCGGAAGTGTACATAGTCTTATCGGGAAATGAGACCAACGTCGTTTACATACGGGGTCCGAGTATTGACCCCTGGGGGATCCCACAAGTGACAGGTCTATCGGTGGAACCAGAACGTTCAACACACTGATTCTATTGCATAACCTCGACATACAGTAATGCCCTAAATAGTCGACTCCTTAACCACAGCAGAATTATGGGTAATTTTTCAGGATTTAGTTGGAAATATGGCTTGTTGCCATTCGTGAGAAAGCTCTCAGTGAGAGCTTTCCGATGAATGGCAACAAGCCATATTTCCGACTAAATCCTGAAAAGTTACCCATAATTATGCCGTGGTTAAGGAGTCGATAATTTACGGCATTACTGTATGTTCGAAATCTGTCGATTGATAACATCTTGGAGTTCCATAGTGATTTTGTTTCCCTGTGAGTAGGCTATTTTGTGATTAATTGTATCGTAAACGTCTGATAAGTCTATAGCAACAGTCCCCCCGTGCACGATTGAGCTCTCCAGTTAGGGATCTGCGAATCGGGGATTTTGCATCCTTCCTGATATCGACATCGAATCTCGAATCGAATCAGCTAGTGATTGTCATTGTTTACCAGTGTTTATTTCGGTGTCTCGTGACAAAAAAAATCAAAATGCACTAGATACTATATCAACAACGATAATCTACTTAAACATCCGCTGGAACTTGTGTTTTTTACGACATAGGTAAGTCACTCTCAGTCTCACGGAGGGTTTGGGATACGTTTCATTGAATTTATATAGCTGTGTCACGGCGAATATGACACATTGCAAGTGACCGTAAGACACTTAAAGCCAGTCCAATCAACGTATCACAAACCTATGACTCGGAAGTCACTTGTCTACACTGGTCAGCTGCATAATTGTTGTAGTTGTAGTCCATACCAATCGTAGTTAATATCTGTTAAACTTTTCACCACACGATAGATCAAACATGCACATACACCACATATATTCACAGTAGTTGTCTTCGCGGTGGGGGTCCCAGAAAACAGACATAAATTACAAGTGTTAATGTTATAACAAGATTCAACAGATCGAAACTTCATGCATCCGCTCAATTTCCCAGGAAACAGAAACTGAATTGTAGGAAATTCCAAGGAATTCTACCGACAGTGTCGTAGATAACTGGTCGCATATAATGACGCCCATTTAAGAACTGATTGTTCTAAGGTATCTGTTCATTCAAATCTATGGCGGATGAATTTTATTCATATAATCTTAATTGGATATCTGAAGTTTTAAACATAAGGTAATCACTTGAGATCCGCGATCACGCACCGTGTAGAAAATTTATATAGTGTCGATACAGATACCAAATGTATGCGGCGATTGATCACGGTCACGGGTTGCGACCGAAGCACTTATTTTGCATAATACACATCTATTCTGAAGGGCATGAATTCAAAATTACCTACGTTGGCAACCTTGTGCTTCAATTTTTTTTACTTCAAGTAATTTGGCATGTGTTATCTAGACGCAAAAAAAACGAGACTACTGCAAAGTAACACTGATTCGAAAATATCCGAATCAGCGGACCGATTCGGTGTCGATATCGAATCGGGTGCCTGATATCGACATCGAATCTCTAATATTCGCAGTTCCCTATTGCAAATAGTGAAAACGTGTGATCCACGCAAAGGGATAGTAATATTGTGGGAATGGCTCTTTCAGTATAAACACGATAACGTGTCTATCAAATAGTCTCTTAGTCGGGTAGTTTGGTCATCATACATGGCAATTTCGGGGTATGGCAACACCTAGTAATAACAACATCTGGTATAACTATGCAAATTAACCTTATCTGACCAATTAATTAATTACTGGTAGAACGGAGCTTGGGGTCACTACAACCGAAAGCAGCAAATTTAGCTTATTTTTGTTGTCATAAGCGCTGATAGTATTATATTGAGCGACGGCCCGGGAGCCAGTCTAAAATATAAGACTTTTTTTTACGCTGAAACAGTATCTCCGTAAAATGAAAAAGGTTTCAATTGCCGTCAGCTGTTGCCGTAGGAATTTTCAATTTTCCGAAGCTTTCCAACTGTTTGGAAATTTCCAACCTGACAACCACTAAGCTTGGGAATTTCCAGCTAATGGCAATTTCAGTCCAAAATTTAGTCAGTAATAAAAGTAGAAAGATGAGCGACTTTTGGTCTTAAACAACAAATCTCACACTTTTTGGAAAATCTATCTATCTGAGCAACAAACTGTTTGTAGTGAAATTTCCAACTGTTTGAAGTTTTGACCACAGCCTACCCCACGACAATGGCTATAGTCATACTTTACTTTGTGTCCAACGTCTTGTAATCTATTATATATTTTGGAACTTCTGCCTGTCTGTCTGTGTGTATATATGTATTTGTGTATGTGTGCTATAGACTCGAAAACTGCTCGACCGGTCCGACTCAAATTTCGTATGTAGGCCTATACTTTGATCCAGGAAACAATATGGGCGGGTCCAATTTCACGTGTAATCGTGTCCTTGACCTTGACATCGCCCATATACGCTCATATAGGCATGTTCTAGGCCGATCAGACAATAGTTGTCCAGACGCTGTGTATTCTGCTCAGACGGAGGCGATCACAAAGAAATCCCTAAATAGGCCGGACGAAGTCGGGCACATCAGCTAGTGATTACTATTCTGCAATCGTGTGGAATGAGTCACCCCCAACGGAGACCCTATATAGCTACGTCCCTGACTATTGGTCAGACTTCATGTTGTGTATAAAGTCTAATAATGCTTACTACTCTATAATCAAATGGAATGAGACAAGGGAAATCGGCAGCCATGCTTATTAATTCAGAGCTATTTATGGCCAATCAATCTACGCAGATACAAGATCACGCGAGAACGAAATCAAATACACAAGCCAAAGATATGCTGCACAATTTCCGCCCTGGGCAAGATGACAAGGTTTCGTGTCAAAACAAATAATTCTTGTAATTTATATTCTCTCTTAATGCCGCTTTGTTGGCATGCATGCATGTCAAAACGCGACCGAGGTATTGGTTATCAGGGAAGCTGTATACCCGGTGGTATATTAGTATCGACGAACACTTTTTCTGTTACTATACTATGTCAATACGGCCTGTCACTAACTCGTGGCCATATTGGATCCACCAGGTCCGGTTCCGTTGTTTCATAGATTCATCCAGTTCCGGTTCCGTGGTTTTAGTGCTACATGTCAAAGTTTTGGAGAAGCATTTCCATATATGGAGCTTTTGAATTATTCATGATTTCCATATATGGAAAGCTAAGTAAAACCACGGAACCGGACCTGGTGGATCCAATATGGCCGCGAGTTAGTGACCGGGCGTATATTTCAGATTTTAAGAATATTCAGGACCTGTGCAATTTACTGAAAACAGTATGCAGTTTAATCATCCTATGATTTCATTATTTATTCAGGTTAAAATAGTCATAAAACGGCGAAAAACTTTTTTTCGACTTTTTAAAAATGTTCGCTACCGATTGCAAACAATTCACAGTGCGCATCGTAAACCAACAGAGACAAAGAGAGACTTCCGGAAAAGTGTTCGTCGATACTAAAGATGCGAGTACATGTATACCCGGGTAACCTCATTCTAGGCGAGTATGTTTGTTTGTATTTTTGGGGTTTATCGTTGTTTCAGCAGCAAGACCATATCACGACATGGTCAGTTTTATGGGTGGTGAAAAGACCGCGTAGAGGTTAATTTCACAGGGAAATGACTCAATTGCACGTAGAAACCACCGATCAACAAAGGCGACTGACAAAGTTTTTTTAACGTACCAAGACACCATTTGAAATGTCTCTGTCTCAGAAGATGCCCAAACAGAACTAGAAAACAGCTGAAATCATAGAAAGATTTATCCCGTTATGGCTACCAGAATGCAACATAATTCAAATTAAAAATGTATTTTCAATGGAATTTAAGTGGAACAACTCTATATCATAAGATAATGTTATTCCCCTTCCATTGAAAATAATGAAAGTTTAGCACAGAACACAAGTCGATATTTCATTAAAAAAACCCAACATGTTCACAGTTTATTACACCGAATAAGTTGATAATACAATGTTTTGGAGATTATTCTTTCAAATGGCATATAATATGGCATATATTTTATATAAAATGATCTGGGGGTTCGAAAATTTAGTGGTCCTTTAACGTCGGTTGGTGGTGAATTCGTACGAATGATGGTGATTTAAATATTTTTCATTTTCTTTTGCCGGATAACCGGAAAATTGACAAATTAATAAAGTGATGTGAAACACTCCGATAGGGTGATCCAATATAGAAATTGAGAATAATCTCGCTCAAAGTTGTTCTTTTTACGAATATTAATCCAAACTGCCAACACACACCGTCATTCTGATATATTAAATAAATGCACTGACTCTGGATGGCGAAATCATTTGTATGTGTTTGTCGCCGATTGTTGCGTCCCGAATCCAAATATAAATATTTACGTCAATTAAGTAATTAATTCAATGTTTATTGCGATATCGGCTCACAAATATCACAGAAAAGCATGCAATCTCGAGCTGGGACCAACCTCTAATATGAAGTAGAACACGTATTAACAAGGAAATATATTCCCAGGTTTTGTACTGGTTGAATATGATCTCTACGGGCATTAGCCAGAGTAGAGATTCATGGCATGATCTAGTATAGCAGCCTCTCATTTTATAGTGTGATAACTTATTTTAGCCCGGTTAGTTGCAATTTTGTAATTCTTCCCTCGCGAAGATCCCCCGGAAACAGTCGAACAGTACTCACATGTCTGACAAAACATTAGATGGAAATTTCAGACCAAGAGTAGGTTGAATTTGTTCTAATAGTTTGAGATTCTAACAAAAAGTCGACTAGTTTCCCAATTTCGAGTCAAATGTTTGAACTGAAATGGTAATTAGTTAAAAAATTTCCAACCATACGGGGTGTTAGGTCGGGGAATTTCCAAGGTGGACACCCCACACAATAGAGACCCTCAATACGCGTCTCTGGGAGCAGAAAAAGCAAACACAAGTTAAAGTTAACATCGAGAGACCAGTAAATTTCAGGGGTTTCTATCATGCAGTAGGAAATATTTTATTCCCATTTTTTTTCCATGAACCGGATAGGAAATATGGCTGTTTTTTTCTTCTTCAGAACATTAAAAGAATTGAAATGTATATTTATCCCTTCAATGACTGGAGCTTCCTGAAATTTTGCGAATACCCTGTGCCAATGCATACTCTTATATATTTGTGTCTCCCACAGTGAACCTCGCGTATATAATAGAATACATTGGCCTAACAATACTTACCCTGAGCTTGTGCATTTACTTATATATATTGGAGACTCGCACATTTTAGAGAATGCACTAGCACATGATCTTTAATGCTGCATCACCGCAGCTCCCGTCATGAACTGGTTAAAACAAAATTAAAGGCCCATTTAATTTTCGAGTAACCGATTATTTTTGTTATAGTGCCTTGATATACGGTTTTGATAACAATCTGTGCCTGAAAATATGATTAAAATTCCATAATTAATCACCATTTGAAACGTCTGTATCTCAGAAGAAGCATATAGAGAACTAGAAAACAGCTGAAATCATAGAATGGCTCCCAGAATGCAACAGAATTCAAACTAAAAATGTATTTTCAACAGAAGGGGAATAACACTATATATTATATATATTAGTTATTCCCCTTCCATTGAAAATAATGAAACTTTAGCACATAACACAAGTCGATATTTTAACAAAAACAACATGTTCACAGTTTATTACACCGAATAAGTTGATAATACAATGTCTTGGAGCTTACTCTTTCAAATGGTAGAAAATATGACATATTTTATATAAAATGATCTGGGGGTTCGAAAATTAAGTGGGCCTTAAACCCGTTTCATACTAATTAATCATTGCCGTTATTGAACTTATTATCTGAACATTTCCCTTCAATGAATATGTATCATTCTGCCCTTGTATTGTCGTTTTCCATGTCTGTCGTCTGCTTTTACTATATAGTTAGGGAGCCCGCATATGTTCTATTTACACTTTTGCGTACAAAAGGTTTGACCCCCTAAAGTTGGTACCAATAATGGAACATTCTGAAAAACCGATTTCTTAAGTTGCGCATTCCTGGGTTTTAGGAGCCGCTGAACCCCAAAAAGTGCCAAAAATCACTTCTGTTTACACTTCTGCGTACATCGATGAATTTTGGTTTGATGATACTCCTGTGTACTGATTAAGAAAACACAACTTAAGAAAGGGATTTTCCTGGGGTTTTCAGATAAGAAAGGGGGTCCCATGCTGAACCCCAAAACGTGATTTTTCACTTTTTTTTACTCTTTCGCGTACATCCATAATTTTTGGTCTCAAAGTACTTTGATATATACTAATTATAAAAACACAACTTAAGAAGCAACTTTTCCTGGGGTTTTAAGATAAGAAGGGGGTCATCGGGTCACCCCTCAAAACGTAAAACAAATCGCTTTTATTTACATGATTGCATTCGTCCAACGTGTGTCTATGTGCATGCGCACACGACTGGAACGTTGCACTATTTCAACCAATACATCCCTAAATCGATACGATCAACTTAAGAAATATATATTCATGTCGTTTTCTGATAAGAACGAGACTTGTACCCCCCCCCCCCCCACAACCCGATCCATTTTCTAGAACTATAAGTGAGCCAGTTTTATGAAAATTATAGCGGGAAAATCTAGTAAAATGTATACAAATGTATATATTTTCGTGAAGCTAAGACATAATGACACTTTTTTGGGCCAAAAACTCACCATCCAAGATGGCCGCCAAAATGGCCGACGGAAGTTGAAAATATGAATTTTTTTCACAAATATCTTCTAGATCAATTCATGCTGTTTGGAACTGGTTGAGTAATGCAACTTTATTTTGTGTTTTATATATTAACTGATCATTGGATCAATTAAATATGCAATTATTGAGGTCCTAACCCCTTCCGATCCCTCAAAAATTCGATTTTACAGAACGCAGTACAAAATTTTACAAAAAATCACAATTGGGATTCTAGTCATATGTCAACAAGAAATGAAAAGAACATTGTAATGTAAGTGAGGCATATCATTACCTATGAATATTCCAAATCTCTGGAACCATAAATCTTACTTTGGCTCAAAATGGCTGCGAAAATGGCCGCCAAAATATGGAAAATGGTAAATATTGCCCCAGGGTGTCCTGCAATCGCTTACAAGTTATAGTTGATGTACACAATTGGCTAATCTGTTTTCTGTACATTGAATACTAACATGTCTGATGCACCATGGATCATTTTTACTATTGTCACCACTGACATCACCAGAAATATTGGATTTTTCTCTCACAAACTTGACATAAATATCGGCAAAAATTCACTTTTCAGGGTTGGACCATTTGTTCAAGTAAAATGTAACTATCTTTGGATTGAAAGGTGTTTATAGACTAAATTGCTCAAGATGGCTTCCAAAATGGCAACCAAATTTGTAAAAAGTTAACATATCCCTATCATTATTCTCTGCGTTATCCGAAAAAGGTGGCAAATTGTGACTCACTTGGTTATTGTACGTGTTAGTTACAATGTAATTAACTGACAACTACGTTATATTATGTTTGTCCCAGTTCGGTATGGGGCATGACAAATTCATTTTAAAGTTGCAGTATGGAATTTTGCGGAGAACCTCATTTGTGATTCTGGCCATATTATTGAAAGGAAATGGGCAGAACGTTGAGACGGAACTGAGATGAACCATGATATGTGGGTATTCTGGCCCTTTATGATAAAAATTTATCAACTGGATACAGGGTGGAAGCCAATATGGCCACCAGGGAGTTACTCTATGATCATAGATGAGGATAATAGGTAATAGATAATACAGGGAGTTATTGTATGGTCACGAATGATGTGTGGGATAGGATAGGATAGGATAGGATAATTTTATTTACAATATACACACATGGAAAGTACAATTACAAATAAATATAATATTGATAGACTATACATGTATATTGCTAGGGGTGATATAGTCATGACTGACTGTCTTCCTATCACCCCTGGGTGTGGTGACAGATTATATGATGAAGATGGCCGAATTAATTTGATTGTTTTTAGGTTACGTTTATCGTGTGCAGACTGGTTTTTTTGTATATATAGGCGTTGTTAGGGCGATGGTACGAAAAGTGGTTCATATGTATGGGCACCTACTTGGTCGATATACTGAATGAATACTATGAATATTCATGTGTGAGTGGAACCGAGTAGGAATAATGTGAGTGAGGTTTTGGGAATTTTTTTTTTTTTTTTTTTTTTTTTTTTTTTAACAGAAAATTATGTATCGTTTGTGCAATCAGGGCATCTTCGGTTTTTGCATCGCACGCTAGCTGGATAGGTATTAATGATATCCGTTTTCAAACGTTTTCGGAACACATGTCTTGATTGTTTAGAGGTATATTTACTTTCAAGGGAATTCCACATAAAGGGGAATGAATGGTATGGGAGAACTTTAGAAAAAGAGATGGTCCTGAATTTTTTTTGTACTATAGGATTAAGTTGTCGTCTATTTGGTTCTGCTCTCTTGTTATACATACCAGAAAAAGACACTGGTAAGCGATCGTAGTACCAATCATGCATGAAAATGGATGCATGTAATTTATGTAAATCATTTATTTTTAAAATGTTTTCTTGTTTGAAAAGAGGATCGGTGTGACTTCTATATTTTTTGTTACATATAATTCTCATGGCTCGTTTTTGTAATAAATATAGTTTCTTCACTGCTGGCACATGTCCCTATATTTGGATGCCATAAACTAAGTGGCTTTGAATTAGGGCGAAGTATAATGTTTTAAGAGCCTTGCTCGGGAGAAAATGTTTAACTTTATTAATGCAATAAATTGCATGTGCCATTTTTGAGCATTCAATAGAAATGTGTTTATTAAAAGTCAGGTTTTCATCTATATGGATACCTAAAAATTTGGCAGACGATTCGCTCCGCATGTTCCCTATCCGTAGAAGTTCGGCTCCATTGAGATATATTTTAATTGTATTCCATTTTTTGTCATTGTTTTGTGGATGCAAGAGCATATAATTGCTTTTGTTAGCATTGATGGCTAGTTTGTTGCAGCAACACCAGTCAGATAGATTTCTTAATTCGTTATTGACATAACTTTGGATTAACGCTTCATTTTGTCCACTGGCCATAAGGGTTGTATCGTCGGCATATGATAAGAGATCCATAGTAGTTGCATTTGACATATCGTTCACGTAGAGGAGAAAAATTATGGGCCCGAGTAAGGAGCCCTGAGGAACACCACATGATGTTTTTAGGAGATTTGACTTGCTTCCATTGAATTCTACGTATTGTCGTCTCTCATTGAGATAGCTTCGAAACCAGTTGTTTGCCATGCCTCTAATTCCATAATGTTCAAGTTTTGTAAGTAAGATTTCGTGGTTTATTGTGTCAAAAGCTTTGGACAGATCAAGAAAAAGGGCTACGGTGGAATCTTTCGTGGGCTTGTCGTTATTTTTTACAACATGATCCAGTAGATGAATGATGGGATGAAAAGTTGAATAGTTTGGGCGAAATCCGTACTGATGTTTAAATAAGATGTCCGATTCATTAAGAAAATCAACTAAACGTTTTTGCATGAGTTTTTCGAGTAGTTTAGAAAATGCGGGAAGAATGCTTATTGGACGATAATTGTTTATGTCCCCCTTGTCACTATTTTTCGGTATTGGTACAACTTTAGCTATTTTCATTTTGTTGGGAACATGACCTTGTTTGAACGACAAGTTGAATATATGCTTTAATGCTGGTGCTACAGAAAATATGGTTTCCTTCATCAGTTTTGTAGATATTCCATTAAAGTCACTGCTGGTTTTTCCATTCATTGAGTAGCAAGTTAAAATAACCTCTTGGATTGTGGTGGGCGTAATATTTAGCTCGTTGCTTTGTCTATTCGTTAAATAATCGAGGAAGTTTACATCTGTGTTATTTTCAATAAGTTCTGTGGTTTTTTGACCTATATTGGAAAAATAGTCATTAAATTTTTCAGCGATAGTGTCAGGATTTGTAAATTGTATGTTGTTATCATGTAGAATATTCGGGTAGCCACCCGTATTTTTGTCTCGTTTTAATGCACATTTGAGGGTCTTCCATGTTTCTTTTAAACTATACTTATTTTTTCCTAATATCTCACAGTAATACATGCTTCTACTTTTCCGGATAAGTTTGTTATATAGTTGTCGATATTTGAGGTAGGAATTCGTATGGATGGAGGAGGGCGAGCTTAGTTTATGGGTATATAGTTCTTGTTTCTTAAGTGAAGATCTTATTAATCCGGTGGTCATCCATGGTTCGCGTTTGATGAATTTTTTGGGTATGTTTCGGGTAATGGGCGGAAAAGCTACATTGTATGTTGTCAAATAGATATCCAAAAAGTTTTCGTATGCTTGATCTATATTATTACAATTACAAACCGAATGGAAATTACACGATTTAAGAGTATCGTTGAATTTATTAATATTTTCTTGGGAAAAGTTTCGTCTGGGAGTGCGCATGATTTCATGTGGGTTTTTGAATCGGTTATGTCCGTTATGACCTTCGGTGTCAGTGAGAAATACCCCAAAGTGATCTGACAAATCACATGTAACTATACCAGAGCAGTGTTCGTTTCGAAGATTATTTGTGTATATATGATCGATAAGGGTCGCTGAGTGATCGGTCATTCTTGTCGGTTTTGTTATCATGGGCACGAATCCTCGTGTGAATACATTGTTTAAAAAGTCGTTTGTTTTATTGTGCGCATCGAAATTTAGTAGATCGATATTGAAATCACCGATTATATAAGTCTTATGATTTTTTATTATATCTAAGAGTTCGTCGAATTTAGAGGCAAACTTGTCAAAGTCAGCTTTTGGTGCCGTGTTAGGTCTATAAATACATCCTATGATATATATTTCATGTTTTCCGAATTCAAGCTCAATGAACACAGTTTCAATAACATGTGGGATAAATATTGATAGATCGGGTCTGTTTTTATACGTAATAGTGTCTCTTATGTAAATACCAACACCACCCCTACCATCATCGTGATCAGGCCTTGATTTAAATTCTATGGGATGATAACCGGAGAGTTTAAAGTCCGATGCTTGGTGTATTTTGAATGTTTCGGTTAGTGCTATGATATCAAGATTGTTGTCATTGATTTTCATGTCACATAAAAGATTTTGTAAATTTTCAAAATTTGCATTGAGGCTTCTGCAGTTAAGACCAAACATTGACAGTTTATTCTTCTTGTTGAGAATATCTTTTGCTTGTAAAGTTGAGAAGTAACGGCAATTGTTTTTATCAAAAATGGACAAAGTTGGTTCTTCATCTTCCTCTAGGCTAGCCCATTTGGCGGCAAGATCGAATATAGGGTATATAGGGAGTGCCCTGTTGGTAACGGTGGGACGTATATTTATATATGATGTGGATGTGTTATGTGGAGTAGATTTATTGTCATGTATGGCGTGTATGAGTATGGCATTTATGGAACTTATGAGTGGTCGTATGTGCGGATATTGGTATATCTGGAAGGGCTCACCATTGGTGATGTGCATATGTATACCTGGATTGACTCTATATATATATATGGTCGGTCATGGGTATGGCGAATAGGTATACATGTAGTGGCTGTATGGTCCATGTTGAGGTGAATATGTATACAATGAGTGACTGTATGATCGTGAATGTAGTGAATATGTATACATAGAGTGACTATATGGTCATGTGTCGGGTGTAGGTGTATACCTGGTGTTCATGCATGGTGACTCGTGGCTGTATCGCCATTTGTGGTATGTACGGGTATAACCAAGTATGGCTGTATGATCAGGTGTACTGGTACATGTACGTGTATAAAGTGGGTGACTATGTTGTCATTTGTGTGGTGTTTATGTACATATGGAGTGACTGGGGTAATGGGTGGGTTGTACATGTGTACCTTGTGTGGCTATCGCTTTCCACAATAACTCAAGGATATGTTAATCAATAGAGAGGTCATGTCATATCTTGGAAAGCGATAGCCACCCATTACATATATACATAAACACCACAGACATAACAATATAGTGACCAACTGTATACATGTACACCTGACCCATGACCACGGATGACCATACAGCCACGCGTCACAATGCAGGCACACCGGGTATACTCCTAAACATGACCCATAACCATATAGTCACTACTTGTATACCCATTCATCTCAGCATTGGCCATAAGGTCATCCCCTGTATACCTATTCTCCAAACGCATGGTCAAATAGTCAATCAATATTACATCAACACCACAACAATGACCATAAAGTCACCCCGGTATACATATGCACATCAGCAATGGCCATATAGCCACTCGCTTCATACACATACCCACACCCATGTTACCTGATATACTCCTTCACCTGACCTATGACCATATAGTCACCCCGTGTGTATCTATTCAAATCATTCATACACGATCATGGTCAATCCTTGTATACATATTCACCTCAACATTGGCCATGTCAATCCCTGTATCCCTATTTGTCACACCATAGCCGAATAGCCACTCAAGATATACTAATACACCCAGCCATGCCAGTATAGTCACTCCATGTATGCATATGCACCTCACCCATGGCCATATAGCCACTCGCTATATAGACATATCCCTCGCCCATGATAATAAAGCAACACGTGTGTACTGGTATAACCTACACATGACTATACCGACACGAGTCACCAAACAGGAACACCAGGTACATGTATACTCATACGCCTGTCACCCCCTGTATAGATGTTCATTACAATTATGATCATGCAGTCACTACTTGTATACCTACATGTACTCATATCACCATTAACCATACAATCACTACCTGTATAATTATTCGACACACATAGTCATATAACCACTCGATATACATATGCAGCCCACCATAGACCATAGATTCACTCCAGGTATACATGTAAACCTCACTAATGGCCATTCAGCCCTTCCAGATATACAAAAAACCCGCATATACGACCACTCAAACAATCCATACTTGCATATACACCTCACACATGACAATTCAGCAATTCACTGTATAATCATATACGCAATCCATGATAATACAGCTAAGCCCTATACACCCACCAATGATAATACATCCACGAGATATATAAATATACATCCCACCCGTTACCACAAGGACACTCTCTATGTACCCACACGCTCGATAATGTCCACCAGCTTACTCCAGGTATTCATATTCAATCATGACCGTACAGTCATTCCATGTATACCTATACACATTACCCGTAACCATAAAATCACTACCTATTTATCCACACACCCCATCCATGATCATACAGACAACACATGTACATCCCACCCATGACCTTACAGTCACTCCATATATACATAATCAACACATAGATGACCATGTAGCTATATCCACACAACACACCAATGCCCATACAGGCACACCTGATGCACCCGTATTGGATATACACAAGCATACATCATACAGTCACCACATGCATACCGATTAACCCCACACCTCACCATGACCTCTCCCTGTATACATAGATGCATCTTACCATGGACAACCCACTCATAACCATATAGTCACTCATTGTATACCTACTCACATCAGTCATGACATACAATAACTCCATGTATACCTATTCACATCACATATGGTCACAGAATAACTCCCTGGCTACGATCTTGGCATCCACACTGTATCATGTTGACATTTTTTGTTATCATAATGGACCAGAATAGCCAAAGATTATGGTCCATCTCAGTTCTGTCTCAAAGTTCTGCCCATTTCCTTTCAATAAATATGGCCAAAATCACAAAAGAGGTTCTCGGCAAAATTACATACTTTAAAATGAACTGGGACAACTGGGAATAGAACATGTAGTTGTCAGTTAATTAACTAACACGTATAATAACCAAGTGAGTCACAATTTGCTACCTTTTCGGATAATGCAGAGAATGTTCGGGATATATGTAAAAAATTAGCATTTTACAAATTTGTTTGCCATTTTGGAAGCCATCTTGAGCAATTTGGTCTATAAACAGCGTAGTGTGACACATTTAAGATAGACCAAAACAATAAACACCTTTCAATCCAAAGATAGTTATATTTTACCTGAAAAAATGGTCCAAACCTGAAAACTGAATTTTTGCCAATATTTATGTCAAGATTGTGAGAGAAAACTCCAATATTTTTGACGATGTCAGTGGTGAAAATAGTAACAATTAGCCATGGTGCGTCAGACATGTTAGTATACAATGTATAGAATGCAGAATAGTCAATTTTATTCATCAACACAACTTGTAAGCGATTGCAGGACACGCTGGTGTAATATTTACAATTTTCCATATTTTGGCGGCCATATTGGCAGCCATTTTGAGCCAAAGTAAGAATTTTGGTTCCAGTGATTTGGAATATTCATAGGTAATGATATGCCTCACTTACATTACAAAGTTCTGTTCATTTCTTGTTGAAATATGACTAGAATCCCAATTGTGATTTTTTGTGAAATTTTATACCGCATTCTGTACAATCGAATTTTTGAGGGATCGGAAGGGGTTAGGACCCCAATATTGCATATTTAATTGCTCCAATGATCAGTTAATTTACAAAACACAAAATAAAGTTGCATTACTCAACCAGTTCCAAACAGCATGAATTGATCTAGAAGATATTTGTGAAAAAATGTCATATTTTAAACTTCCGGCGCCATTTTGGAGGCCATCCTTGATGGTGAGTTTCAATTTTGGCCCAAAAAAAGTGTCATTATGTCTTAGCTTCACCAAAATATACACATATGTATACATTTTACGAGATTTTCCCGCTATAATTTTCATAAAACTGGCTCACTCATAGTTCTAGAAAATGGATCGGGTTGTGGGGGTGGGGGGGGGGGGGGCGGGTAACAAGTCTCGTTCTTATCAGAAAACGACATGAATATATTTCTTACGTTGATCGTATCGATTTAGGGATGTATTGGTTGTAATAGTGCAACGTTCCAGGGGTGTACGCACATACACACACGTTGGACGAATGCAATCATGTAAATAGAAGTGATTTTTTGGTACTTTTTGGGGTTCAGCGGCCCCTAAACCCCAGGAATGCGCAACTTAAGAAATCGGTTTTTCAGAATGTTCCATTATGGGTGCCAACTTTAGGGGGTCAAACCTTTTGTACGCAAAAGTGTAAATAGAACATATGCGGGCTCCCCAACTAATACCCGAACACCCTCCAAATGAACAATAAACCGTTCCAATGCATACGGTTATAACAGAGTGGGAGTGTCCATTAAGTGTAGAATGTGAGGACGTATCCACCGATCATGTTGTCGCACACTATATTATTGGTATGTAATCTTTAAATCTCTTAAAGTAACAGTGTTATGACGTGCTTAGTAATGCATTGGTCTGTAACACCCACGCATATAACGCAACTGACAAACTGACCAATCGATGGGATGGAGTATACGTGTAGTTTGAAACATAAGAGCTCTTCGAATATTATCGGGACAAAACTCGGAAATACTTATAACGTAAATTGCGATAGACTGTTACACATAACGACACGATTGTGTTAATCTGTTTGTTGATACGACACGAGTGCTACCGCTGAATAGAACGAGAGGAGCCACCTTGGGTTCTATCCTTCCCCGATTGTACAATTTAAGTGCCGTATCAATAAACCCATAAACACACGCGTCGTTATTTGTTTATTTCACACCACGCGTCCTAGAATCCGTGAATTAAAATAACAGACTTACAAGGTTTATTCAGCAGGCACACACAGGGCCTAATAGGGCTTGTCATGTGTGATGATGCTTTTATTTTATAGTTCCGGTTTCATGGTTGAGGGAAACGTTATTTAATTATGTCGTGTGACGTCAACAGGATGCGTATGGAACGCCTGTTTCGTCGGATTTGTAAAATATGGAACAGCATGAACACTTTAATTCTGGGAAATAGTGTATAATAACACATAATACTGAACATAATGGATATTTACTTCAGGGAGGGGGTTGGTGACCGGGGGATTAGTGGTGTCTCCCCCCAACTTTGGTCAAAGTTTTCAAGTTGAAAAGTTTATGTCTGACACAATATCAGTTTTATTTTCCAATAAATGGAGAATTTAGCGTAATATGTGTTATTTTAGACCAAAAGTCAAATATTTTCAAACTTTCGACTAATTTGGCCTATAATATGACATATCAGGTCAGCCATTTCCAAAAGTTGGAAACTTTAAGGCAACAATTGGGAAATTTTAACACAGGGTGGGAAGGAGAACAAATGTAATTATTTCCCACACTTGACATCATCTGGATCTGAATTAAAGGCCCAATAAATTTTCGAGTCACCGATTAATGCCTTGATATAGGGTTTTAATAACAATCTATGCCATACAATTTGATTAAAATACTATAATTCATCACCATTTGAAACGTCTGTGTCTCCGAAGATGTCCATAGAGAACTAGAAAACAGCTGAAATCATAGAAATATTTCTCCCGTTATGGCTCCCAGAATTCAAACTAAATATGTACTTTCAATGGAAGAGGAATAACTCTATATCTTAAGATATAGAGTTATTCCCCTTCCATTGAAAATAATGAAAGTTTAGCGCAGAACACAAGTAGGTATTTCAACAACAAAAATTACATGTTCACAGTTTATTACACCGAATAAGTTGATACTACCATGTTTTGGAGCTTCCTCTTTCAATATATATATAATATAACATATATTTTATATAAAATGATCTGGGGGTTCGAAAATTAAGTGGGCCTTTAAGGGGTGCAAATTAATTATCATCTGGATCTGAATTAAGGGGTGCAATGACAAACTATAAGTTGGACACCCGCAAACAAAACAACCTTCTATAGCAAGCCTGAGTTTAGGGTGCCTATCATTTGCAGAATGAGGTCCACAGAGGGTGAATTTAGTGACGCTATCCCGCAATAGCGGGCTAGCATCACCAAATTCACCCTCTGGGGACCACATTCTGCATGGCCTCATCTGCTATGTGAGACATAGATACAGATTGAAGTTCCTAAATGGTGAATATTGTGATGTACACCCATTGGGAACCTCGATTATGCAATGTGTCGTCTGCCTATTTTGGGATATAGAGATAGGATAGGATAGGATATTTTATTTCAATACACATACATATTACATAATAATGATAACAATTATAGATAATTCTGTCGTATATTGTGGGGGATGGCATAATCTGGCAAGACTGTCTTCCTGCCATCCCCAGTATGGTAAATATAGAAAGTAATAACTAATAGTAAGATGGCCTTGGGTGATCCGTGCACATATTGTGTATATGTAATTTATGAGAAACATAGAATCTATGTGAAGAAGTTTCTATAGTAATTTGATAATAAAGAGACTTTCCAGAGAATATGAGGCCCAAGCAGAATGAGGTCCCCATAGGGTGAATTTAGTGATGTTAGCCCGCTATGCGGGATAGCGTCACTCAATTCACCACCTGGAGACCTCAATCCGCCACGTTGCGGCCACCAACTAATAACAAAGGAAAACTAGTTGACCAAGTTTGGTGCAAACAATATTTATTCCCAACCAAACAAATAAAATAGTTTTTAAAAAATTCAACGATAAATGATAAATGATTGTAATGAAATTAGACAACAAACCTATATGGCCTTATATAAGGCCTCTACCAACCAAGTCCTTGGCTAAGATTGAATATATGTATGCAAAGGAATGCATTGTCAAAATTAGATGTGCACTCCCGTCTCGCCTTCCAGTGCTGGCGATGAGGGTTAAAATCCAGATATTCCCATCATGGACATTGAAACTCGAAATCGTTGTCTGATGGAGTTGCCAGTTACTAGCTGATGGCCGGTGGTTTGCCGCACATGGTCGACGAGTTTATCAGCCATTGAATTTCCTGTTAGATTAGCCGTAAATGTGCTGATTTCCTCCACCACTAAAACTAGCAATGTCGTGATATGGCCTTAGCGACATTAAACCACAATCAATCAATAAATCAATCAATCGATGTGCACTCACAACAGTACTCGAAAATGCAATCTTATGATACCATAGAGTTCTCGTGTACTTTGATCCAGGAGGTACGTAACAGACCAATACATCATACACGCCCCATCAAGTCAACGCATGCGCAGTCGCTTAGTTCGAATAAACTTAGACTGGATGTGGAACAATCTGTTCTATGCCACCTGCTGCTGTTCTGCCAAACCATATCATTGAACTTATTTCAAAACGTAGCAATTTGAAGAGAATCCGCAGGAAGCAAACAGATTGGAAAATTAACCTGATTATTTCATGCGAGTTCGTTTAATATCCGCGCTAATAACACACATTCGAGCTTATAGTTCGGTGATGAAAATCGATCGCCGGTGGCAGACTCGATTCACTTAGTGTTTCCAGAAAATCCGGATGCAATTAAAATCCGAGTCAATTACTAGAAACAGTCGGATACGTGGGCATATTGTATATAAATACATACACCCGGGATATGCTAAACATCGTGTTTGTATGTCGCACGTATAAGCATTCCTTCACGTTCATGAATATTCAATATTACTTAATAGGTTTATTGTACTCATTTGTCAGATGCACTGTTCATACTTAACTCGGTTAAGATCATATGCGGATCGTCGTTTACGGATGACAATCGAATTGTTACACCGTACACGGGTAACACATTGTTGCAATACGATATTTATACGGTTTTAGCAGTGACATGCAGTCGCTGATATAACAACAGGTTAATCGAGTAAACGTTCACTCAAGTGGAAACGGACGAGAAAGTGTTTCAAAACAATATCATAGCAGCATTGGCATAGCATTAACGCATGTCGTTTCTCCACGAGAGGTATTAATACAAACCGTTTAGTCGATTTAGCCAATTTCGGACCAAACCCGGAAGAAATTGTTACTGAAGCGATGTTGGTGTCATTTGACCCTGGGAACAATGTAGATGAACATATCCAAAATCCAAGAAAATCAAATTTGGGGAAAATGTTTTAGAGCTCTTCAAAGCCAGACGTTTCTATACTTATCGGACAATTGTGTTCAAATCCCTTCAGGCCACCCACACTTTACATCTAGAAAATGCTACAATGCAATGCCCAAAATTAGTTAGCAGTATATTTTTGTTTGAAAACATCTTACAAACACCCCAACATATTTGTGCTGAATATCAGGTGATCGGTGTTTAAAGCTGTTATTTGAGAGTTGCCCATTCATTCAGTGTTTGTTTTTTTGTGATTTTGCATGTGTGCAGCACATATATGTAACATTAGACAGAAGGAATAAATAAGTTGATGCGGTTGCAGAAAACATAATACATGATGTCGGATATATATGTCTTTGGTGACTATAACCAAATATAATGTCCAGGTAAAATCAGTCTCTACCACAGATTGTTTAGGCAATTTTTGTCAAGTTTATAATTTATTGAAGATAGTCGATTGGTACTTAGTGTTTTGATAAATTGCGCTCATAGTATACCACCACTCAGTCTTGTGATAAAATCAAATTATTCGTGTTTCATTACTTGATCGGAGCCAGCTATGACTAATATTGTGAGAAACGGACACCAGGAACTACATAATACCATACTATTTACGCGATATTTATGATTGGTATAAGAACAAGGTCTGTCATATTTTAATATTCTTTCTGTTTATGGCGGTTTTAACGGATGTGAGTATTCTTATAGCATACACACCGCGAAAGCCATATGTGCATTTAACTGAATTGTCCCCAGTTCTCTATTGTATTAACCATCTGCATCGTATTTGCGGCACCGTGAAACTGATGACACCGTGATACGGCACAACGTCTTAAACGAATGTGAACTGAAACAAATAAATAATAAACCAAACCAGTCATATTCAACAGCTATATATATTCTTACCATAACCCTTTATATATTAAAACTCTTTGACGAGTAGTTCCCTTGGGAAATGTTCAGATAATAAGTTGAATAAACGACCATGTAGTGGTCGTTTGTTGAACTTATTACCCAAACAGAGGTCTTGGGCACTTGGTATTATCTTTTCATCATACTGCCGTCTGCTCTATATTTTCCTGAACACCCCTACAAATGAATAATAGACAAATCTAGAATATGATTATATAACTGGTGGGAGAACCCATTTAGTATAGAAAGGGTTTAATTCAATTGGAATAAACACCCCGCGGGCTTTGACTGTTTTGAGATATATGAGCATATACCACTAACGAACTTTAGATCATATTAACCCACTTCTGCTCTGTTTCAAATACGGCAAATGTCAAGATAATTGCTATATGGTTAGAGAAACCATAATTATGTGCTTGTTGTTAAACGGATGTCGGATGGTCATGATCATAAAGACGTCACTAATATAAACCAATTAGATTCAAAGGCACACATACAGACATTGATCGAACATGAAAATGTTTTAAAATGTGAATTTTCAAGAGTTCCATACCAGTCGATTGTCTTCAGTCGACCAGTCCAGACCGATCAAAGAATATTTAAACTGGTATATCAACAAATCCAATTCATGAAAAATTCCATCCTGCATTGTTGGAAATTGAGTACCACTTTAAACGAATATGGCTCATTCGAACCTCCAAATTTTATCTATGTAATTTGGAGGGACGGATACTGTATGTCGATATATACACGAAATATTGATATGCCGGCTGCATATGCTCTTGAAAAACACTTGTCAAAGTCACAGCCATTTTCCAGCCGTTTTCAATTTTTCGCCCGAAGTCAGACACACGCTCTTTATTGCTACCATATGAGGAATAATATAACACGGAACGCTCTTTTCTGTTTCATGCCGTGCAAGCGGCTGTTTTTTTTTAGGACACAAACACCTTGGTCACAGTTGCATGTTTCATTACTTCAATGCGTCTATTTGGGTGACAGAATGCTCGTAGAAAGGTAATTAAGATTTGAATCGATCTATTTCGATACCGGGAAAAATTCAAAAGCTAATACTATTATTTGTATTTTGGAACGCAAACCGCCATGTGGCTTTAAACCTCACATTTGTCTAAAAAGTATGAACATGTCGAACTCTTTGCCTTAAAGCCACTTGGCGGTTTGCGCTCAATAATACACCTAATTGCATTCGCTTTTGAATTTACCCGGTATTGGAATAGGTCGATAATACCTGAACTACCTTTCTACGTGAGCATTATGTCACAGAAAGACGCAATGAAGTCAAAAAACTTAAACTTTGTTCACGATGTTTGTGTTCCATTGAAAAAAACCCACCCAATTGCATGGAATGGAACAGAAAAGAGCGTTCGTTGTTAGTCTATTCCCGATATGGTAGAAATAAATAGCGTTTGTTTCACTTTTGCGCGAAATATAGAAAACCAGCCTGTTCTCTCAAAAACCCGCACAATATCTGCTTATCAAAGAGCTTTTTTAGGTGGATAATGTGCTTAGATTCGCCTCATTTTTAGTCGATAATATGCTGAAAATGAGAGCGCTTTAGTCACGTTCAGGTGTACGCTCTTTAACATGTGTTTTCACTGTGGCCCGCACCACACAACGAAATAACGGATATGATCTATTATCTGCTTATTTCTTAATCAAATAATCACATAATGAACCTATTTCTCATAACAGGTAGACTATGTGCGCATTTGCTCGAGGATGTGTTGTTGAAAGCAGTTGGAAAATGGCTCTGACCATGGAAACAATTTGTTCAAACATATGAAGCATGTATAGCAATATTTCGTGTATTTGTCAACCTAGCTTATACCTCCTTCCAAATTTACCAGACAGCATTTGGAATCTCAAATGAGCCATGTCCGTTTAAGTTGAACGGCAGTATACCGATTAAGACCATGAACAAATTGAACAACTGTTTTCGTATTTACTTTATCAATAATGCTCCAGTGACGAGATGTTGCATGATTGAATCATTATTTGTAACCATTTGCTGTAACACGATCAGATTTGTCAACAAACGTCTCGTTTAATTTTGTTCATGAACTATAACACTTAATTTTCAAATCACCGATTATTTTTTTTGATATACGGTTTTAATAACAATATATATGCCATAAAATATTATTAAAATACTAGAATTAATCAACATTTGAAACGTCTGTGTCTCCGAAGATGCCCACAGAGAATCATAGAGAGATTTTTCCCGTTATGGCTCCCAGAATGCAACAGAATTCAAACTATAAAATTGGTTGTCAACAGAAGGGGAATAACCCTATATATTAAGATATAGTGTTATTCCCCTTCCACTGAAAATAATATGAAACCTGATCACAGAACACACGTTGGTATTTCAACAAAAACAATATGTTCACAGCTTATTGCACTCAATTAGATGATAATGCAATGTTTTAGAGCTTCCTCTTTCAAATGGTATATAATATGACATATATTTTATATAAAGTAATCTGGGGGTTCGAAAATTATTTCGTTGTAAGTTATTTGCAACGAATCCGCTCTACGTTATATTTCTTGGTATTAAAACCGAAATTATCAGTTCCTTGTAACACGTTGAATAAATTGTCTGGTAAAACCCGTAATGAGTAAAATATGTTTGGAAATACATTTTCATGACGAGAGCTGAGCTGGCGCAGCAACATTAAAGATCCTGTGCCAATGCATTCCCTTATATATGCGAGTCGACCATAGGTCGCCTCGCATATATAAGAGAATGTATTGGCGTAACAATTTTTTTACCATATTTTTAAATACAATTTTTATCATTTTTTATAAATTTTTCTTACATTTATTAACAATTTTTTAAATTTGTTTTTATAATTTTATAATTTTTATAAATTTTGTCTTACATTCTATTACTTTATTTAACAATCTTTTATCATTTTTTTCTTACATTTTTTAACAATTATAAAAAAATAATATAAAACTTGTTAAGCCAATGTATTCTCTTATATATATGCGAGGCGTTTTCGCAAAACACGAGGAAGCTCTCGTCGTGAAAGGGTTAACCCTTTACCCAACAGAAGGGCCCTGTGCCAATGCATTCTCTTATATATGCGAGTCGACCATAGGTCAATGCATTCTCTTATATATGCGAGGCGACCTATGGTCGACTCGCATATATAAGAGAATGCATTGGCACAGGGCATAACTGTAACTATCAGAATGTGGTCAATGAGCCGGTTCCAATGATATCCATATTTGTATGGTTTTATTGAGACAGACCCAAGATAATTTAGGCTGTTGCAGCTTTATTTGGCCGGTTTTGGCCGGTTTGTTGGGTAAAGGGTTAAGGGTGCGTTCATACAATCGCAATTTTCCCAGGAATTCCTTTGCAGGCATTTCGGTATAGAAAGCTACAATAAGAGAGAAACCGATTATAATTCGCTTATAAAACGCATCTGTACCACGGCTATAACTATATATACATGTGAAGTACAATCTCTATGCAGTTCCACTAGTACCGGTGCTATCGAAATTTACCTGCAAATAACCTGCAATTATCTAGAAAGAATCAATGGGGAAGGCAATGCGTTACATGTGGAACTACCGACATTTTACTTCTCATGTCGATAGCTTTGGTAAATATGCATCTGATATACATGATACCGTTTATATTCTGGCACCATGTGGTTTTCTATCAGAAAATGCCTGCAAAATATTCCGTGCAAACTGTTCAGTGTATATGAGGATACACTAATACACGGTGCCATGATTCCGTGTTCATATTTATCATTTGCACCCCCTGGTCAAGTGGTCCTGCAAATGTGTTATGATGCTGATGCTGTTGGTCCTGCTGATTTGCCATGATGCTGGTATGGCAAAACTGATGCCGTTACAAAACAAGTAAAGTTGTCATTTTCGCGGTGTTTGGCTAACCCGATCAATTTGATAAAAAGCCATGCAATGTCTGTATGAAACATTCAAGAACATATATTGTCGGGGGAAAATGAATAATGGATGCGCCGATGTTTACAAAACAAACGTCGTCAATAGCCATCTTGATTATAATCAACTTGCAACAACTAATACAACCAGTATTAAAATATTTCTCAATATATAAGTTTTTGAATGGGTTTTCATGGATATGTTCAGATTGTCCAAACACCGCGAATATGAGAACTTTATTACATATAACGGTACTTTTTCTTAACAGCATCAGTTTGTCCTAACAGCATCATGGCAATTCAGCAGGAACCACCAGCATCATAGTATATTAGCAGGACCACTTGGACAGGGGTGATTTGATCGGCGGAGTTTCTATTCACCACATTACTAACCGTACTCACATGTCACCTGATGCGACAACATTATCATGGGTATATATACCTTAACCCTTTACCCAACAGAAGGGCCCTGTGCCAATGCATTCTCTTATATATGCGAGTCGACCATAGGTCGCCTCGCATATATAAGAGAATGCATTGGCTTAACACATTAAAAATTATAAAATTGTTAAAGAATGTAAGAAAAAATGGTAAAAAGTGTTAAAAAAGATTTTTTTTAGGCCAATGCATTCTCTTATATATGCGAGGCGACCTATGGTCGACTCGCATATATAAGAGAATGCATTGGCACAGGGCATAACTGTAACTATCACAATGTGGTCAAGTAGCCGGTTCCAATGATATCCATATTTGTATGGTTTTATTGAGACAGACCCAAGATAATTTAGGCTGTTGCAGCTTTATTTGGCTGGTTTGTTGGGTAAAGGGTTAATGCAAGGTATATGCTCATGGTAGTTTTGTCGCACCAGGGGACCTGTGGCCGTACTTGCTTGCTGCGAGTGCCTTTAGGGCATTTCAGTAAGACAAGAAAGTGTTGAAATTTGTTTACCAAAGTTGGCGAGGCACATAAACCCCCTGTCGTTGCGCCTCTAATCCCGGTATGCACATTCCGAACATATCTATCGACCGGGCACACCTGTCGATCATAACACGCGGGAAATTAATCGATTTTCGTTTTTTATCGTAGTTATTCGATAATCGTGACACGTTGTGTCATGATCAATTCAACATTATAGTGAGTAATCATGTCCTCAGATGATAAGACTCACAATACTCGCTGTAAATCATCAGTGAACTCACTCCTCTTCGACCCGCGAACACAAAGTTCACGGTTTATTCTTAATTGTCGAATATATGGACGTTATTGCCTTGTCAGTTCCATGTTTACACGAGTACATAGTACTACATACTCTGCTCAGTCCGAACTTTAAATGGAAACTATGGGAATATACATTTATAGTATAAGGTAATGTATACGGGGTATATATATACACACTGTTGGGCTCATTGTAGAAATATAAGAACGTTCCGGAGTTGTCGGATGCACTTTTATCACACAATTAGCACCTAAACTGGCCTGATATATTTGTTAATAAGACACACGTGTATTATCGGCACGCACAGTGACGTAAGAGCTTACCGTAATAATGTCGTTGTCAATGCCGGAACATTATTATTATGTTAATTAGAATATAATTATGATATTCGATTTGTGTTGGGTTATTTAGTGTTGACTGTGCGATTAACATGGGTGATAAGGGTGGTTGAACACTTTTGTCAACACGAAAAGACACATTTAAAATAGAACCATATTTTTTCTCGAAGATCTCTTTACTTCCTATTTGGTTGTGATAAGGAAATAAATATTAATTTACTCCCCAGCCGTTTTTCGATATCGTTTTTCTTTGCTAGAATATGACTATGTGATAAAATAGATCTCAAATTCGTCACAACTGTATACGAAATTGATAAACCTCGTCCGCTGAATTCGATTCTAATTCGAATCGAATTTACTGCACTCGCGGTTAAAGACATATTATGTACTTGTCCTGGTGCGTGAAACTGATAAGTTAGTAATCAGGCGCTATGGCAACTGGAGGAATGTAACATTCTACTAACATCGTTGAAAATTTTAAGCAAATTGACCGTACCGCTCCATAGAAATCATTGTCAGAACTACGCTCAATTATAAATAGTTAATACTCGATTCGGGACGCATCTATCGGCGATAAACTAACGAAAGCGATTTCGTCACCGAGAGTCACTGCATTTAATTCATATATAAGAATGACGGTGTGTGTTGTCACTTTGGATATGCTATTTGTAAAAATTACTACTTTGAACAAGATTATTCTCCATTTCTATTAAATCACCATACCGGAGTGTTTCACATCACTTTAATAAATTTTGTATAGAATTGAGACTCATTAGGGATCCTATATTTAAAGGAACCACGATCCGATTTGGCACCAAATTAGCTCTGGTCAAAACAACATGATATCGAGAACTGGAAAGTATATACACAAGATGGAGAAAGGGAAGAAAACACATTATACACACAGTATACAATGATCTTCCGATTGTTATGGTGCCTGTTCATTATCATTTTATCATCATCATTATTATTATCATCATCATCAGCATCACCGTCGTCCTCGTCACCATAGTCAGCATCAGCATCATACTCATCATTATCATCATCGGAATCATAAACGTCATCATCGTCACTATCTTCAACAACAACAACAACAACAACAACAACAACAACAACAACAACAACAACACAATCACCTACAATATACAATAATCACCAACAATATACAATAATATTCCTATTGTCACGGCGCCTGTTCATCATCATCATAGTCATCGTCCTCATCATTATCAGCATCTTCGTCATCATCGGCATCATCAACATCATCGTCATCATCATCAACTACAACATATAATCACCCTTCTCGGTGTCCTTTCATTGCCACTATAATCACCGCTATCACCATCATCATCGTCATCGTTTACAGTGTGTTCAAACTTATTTAACCCTTCCATAACTGGAGCTTCCTGAAATTTTGCGACAACCCTGTGCCAATGCATACTCTTATATATGCGAGTCTCCCATATATAGGGACCCTCGCATATATTACAGAATGCATGCATTGGTCTATATACCAATATTTAACATGACCTGGTAAGCTCGTCCATTCTCTTATACACGCGAGGCTCCCTTTGCCTGGGAAATCATCACGCTTATTATGATAGATAATCATTGGATTTTTTGCTAGCGTGGCGAGTAATCAAAACGTATTAAACGTCCTTTTTGAAAGTCAATATCTGACCACCTGAACCTTGCACTAATGAGCTCATTTACAGAATCTAATTATTTTCTAGTATATATATGATATAATACCAGTGGTAGTTGTATACGGTGTCAAATCGACTGTGTATCTTTAATGCCTACCCACTTAACCAGAACGCACTGGATGTGAAGTATCCATTTGGGGATATTGACGGGCGTCGAAAGGAAATGTATAGCAATATATACGCCGTATGATCTTAATCCATATATAGAACATGAATAGATATTGAGAAGATACATTATATATAACGAACAAAGATGATAGAAGGAGCAAGAACACACATATATGTACACAATACAACGATCTCCCGATTCCCGATCAACATGGCCCGTCGTAATAATAATCATCACTATCGTCATCATCATCATCATCACCACCATCACCACCACCATCATCATCATCATCATAATCATCGTCGTCGTCGTCGTCGTCGTCGACATCATCATCATCATCATCAGCAGCATCATCATCATCATCATCATCATCATCATCATCATCATCATCACCATCATCATCGTCGTCGTCGTAGTCGTCGTCATCAGCATCATCATCATCATCGTCGTCTTCGTCATCATCATCATCATCATCATCATCATCATCATCATCATCATCATCATCATCATCATCGTCGTTGTCGTCATCGTCATCATCATCATCATCACCATCAACATATTCACCATAAGCATCATCATCATCGTCACCAAGGCATTAATCATAATCATCATTGCCATCATCATCATCATTTTCATCGTCATCATCATCGTCGTCGTCATATCTACGTCATTACCGTCGTCATCATTTTCATCACAATCGTCGTTGTCATAATTATTATCATAATCACATCATCGACATTTTCGTCATCATCACCATCACCATCATCATCATCATCATCGCCATCATCATATCGGCATCGTCATCTCTTCGTCATCACCGCCGTCGTTATTTTCATCACCATCGTCGTTGTCATAATTATTATCATAATCACATCATCGACATTTTCGTCCTCATCATCATCATCGTCGTCTTCGCCGTCGTCTTCAAAATCGATCATCTTCATATATATGATCACGATTGCAACAACAGAAACAGCAACATTAACAACATCAACACCATTATCATTATGATTATATCACGGATATCTTCCACTGTGTTAAAAGTAACTGTTGATCACTATACCGAACGTGCATAGTCGTGGAAGGGGTGGTACATCAGTCATGTTAAATACTTCATCAAGGATGTCGATTGTCACGTTGTTCTATATATATATATAAATATATATATGGTATATTTACTGGGAGAATTCGGTTTCTGGTATCTTGTACATAGTTACATTCGAATAAATAATGCAATTCATCGCCAAGTTTGCGATTATTACATAGAGTTCATAATCATCATTATCATCACCATTGCCGTCGTCCTCATAATCTTCAACGTCGATCATCTTCATATGGTCACGGTTGCAACAACAACAGCAACAACAGCAACAACAACGACAACAACAACAACAACAACAACATTCGCATTAATATCACATTCACAATGTACTTGTTCAGCAAAATATAAGAGAGTATAGGTATGTCTTCTCAAATGGTTTGTGTGTTTCCGTCTCAATCATCCAGAGCACCCCTTGTATGCAAAAAGTCCATAGCCTTCTCCATTTTCTGAAATTTCTGACAGTAACTCAGTTTTTTCAATTAAGGAATAATATCAAATCACAACTATCCGTGTTCCCATTATCACCACCACCATGGAATTCCCTTAATAACCCTTGTTTGGGACCGGGGACTACATTTAGATTATATCTAAATCGAGAACTTCTAAATTCAAAAGCCGATAAGTGTTAGCTGAATGTTCATGTAGTCCCCATGGCTATAGACTTTTTCGTGTGCGGATGAATATGCTCCATCTTTATCGATGTCGGGAACGATCTGGCGAGGACACGCATCGTCTGGCTGTTCACGGTGGGGAATCACGTGGTTTCGAGTTGATGAGAACCACGCATCGTCTGACTGTTCACGGTGGGAAATCACGTGGTTTCGAGTTGATGAGAACCACGCATCGTCTGACTGTTCACGGTGGGGAATCACGTGGTTTCGAGTTGATGAGAACCACACATCGTCTGACTGTTCACGGTGGGGAATCACGTGGTTTCGAGTTGATGAGAACCACGCATCGTCTGACTGTTCACGGTGGGAAATCACGTGGGTTCGAGTTGATGAGAGAACCACGCATCGTCTGACTGTTCACGGTGGGGAATCACGTGGTTTCGAGTTGATGAGAACCACACATCGTCTGACTGTTCACGGTGGGGAATCACGTGGTTTCGAGTTGATGAGAACCACACATCGTCTGACTGTTCACGGTGTGGAATCACGTGGTTTCGAGTTGATGAGAACCACGCATCGTCTGACTGTTCACGGTGTGGAATCACGTGGTTTCGAGTTGATGAGAACCACACATCGTCTGACTGTTCACGGTGGGGAATCACGTGGTTTCGAGTTGATGAGAACCACACATCGTCTGACTGTTCACGGTGGGGAATCACGTGGTTTCGAGTTGATGAGAACCACACATCGTCTGACTGTCCACGGTGGGGAGTCACGTGGTTTCGAGTTGATGAGAACCACGCATCGTCTGGCTGTTCACGGTGGGGAATCACGTGGTTTCGAGTTGATGAGAACCACGCATCGTCTGACTGTTCACGGTGGGGAATCACGTGGTTTCGAGTTGATGAGAACCACACATCGTCTGACTGTTCACGGTGGGGAATCACGTGGTTTCGAGTTGATGAGAACCACACATCGTCTGACTGTTCACGGTGGGGAATCACGTGGTTTCGAGTTGATGAGAACCACACATCGTCTGGCTGTTCACGGTGGGGAATCACGTGGTTTCGAGTTGATGAGAACCACACATCGTCTGACTGTTCACGGTGGGGAATCACGTGGTTTCGAGTTGATGAGAACCACGCATCGTCTGACTGTTCACGGTGGGGAATCACGTGGTTTCGAGTTGATGAGAACCACGCATCGTCTGACTGTTCACGGTGGGGAATCACGTGGTTTCGAGTTGATGAGAACCACACATCGTCTGACTGTTCACGGTGTGGAATCACGTGGTTTCGAGTTGATGAGAACCACGCATCGTCTGACTGTTCACGGTGGGGAATCACGTGGTTTCGAGTTGACGAGAACCACGCATCGTCTGGCTGTTCACGTTGGGGAATCACGTGGTTTCGAGTTGATGAGAACCACGCATCGTCTGACTGTTCACGGTGGGGAATCACGTGGTTTCGAGTTGATGAGAACCACGCATCGTCTGACTGTTCACGGTGGGGAATCACGTGGTTTCGAGTTGATGAGAACCACGCATCGTCTGACTGTTCACGGTGTGGAATCACGTGGTTTCGAGTTGATGAGAACCACACATCGTCTGACTGTTCACGGTGGGGAATCACGTGGTTTCGAGTTGATGAGAACCACGCATCGTCTGGCTGTTCACGTTGGGGAATCACGTGGTTTCGAGTTGATGAGAACCACGCATCGTCTGACTGTTCACGGTGGGGAATCACGTGGTTTCGAGTTGATGAGAACCACGCATCGTCTGACTGTTCACGGTGTGGGATCACGTGGTTTCGAGTTGATGAGAACCACACATCGTCTGACTGTTCACGGTGGGGAATCACGTGGTTTCGAGTTGATGAGAACCACGCATCGTCTGACTGTTCACGGTGTGGGATCACGTGGTTTCGAGTTGATGAGAACCACACATCGTCTGACTGTTCACGGTGGGGAATCACGTGGTTTCGAGTTGATGAGAACCACACATCGTCTGACTGTTCACGGTGGGGAATCACGTGGTTTCGAGTTGATGAGAACCACGCATCGTCTGACTGTTCACGGTGGGGAATCACGTGGTTTCGAGTTGATGGGATCCACGCATCGTCTGACTGTTCACGGTGGGGAATCACGTGGTTTCGAGTTGATGAGAACCACGCATCGTCTGACTGTTCACGGTGGGGAATCACGTGGTTTCGAGTTGATGAGAACCACGCATCGTCTGACTGTTCACGGTGGGGAATCACGTGGTTTCGAGTTGATGAGAACCACGCATCGTCTGACTGTTCACGGTGGGGAATCACGTGGTTTCGAGTTGATGAGAACCACGCATTATTTTTCAAACAAGTTGATACCTAATCTGTGTCCAAACTCACAGTTGTTTGCGCTAACATTCTGACCAAAGTTGTCAGTCGAAGGATTCTCCTAGTAAATAGTCTAGTGTATTCCACGAACCTCCGACTGGAAACTTTGGTCAGAATTTTATAGAAAACTACAGAATATTTCCGAACAAATAAGGTATCAACTTGTTTAAAAAATAAACTAGCATATGCTCGTAAAGTCAAAATGATATGTTTTGTGTCAGTTCCTCGTATATTATGTTTTTGTGCGTTTGCACATTTTGAGTGCGTGGGACTCACCATGCACCTCGAAACCATGCACGCGATTCCCCACCGTGATGTAGCTGACAACGCCTGAAGTTTGAAGTTAGACGTTTTCGATCTAAACCTCTATACTGTCAGCATTGTCATGGGCACTGAGTAGTGATTAACCCCTCTGTATTAAATGGATTCTCCCACTAAGGTGTAATGGTATACACTGGAATGGTATATTATTCATTTAGAGGGACGTTAAGGATATATGAGCAGACGACAGCCGTGCAGACGAAATGATAATACAAGTGCATATATAAGAATTTGTATTGATGGGAAATGTTTAGATAATACATTCAACAACGGTCTATTATTATCTGAACACTTCCTTCGGGAACTTCTCGTCAATGAGTGTTCAGTATTGGGCGTATTGTGCCCGTCACATGGACTCATATACGTCATATCACCTGGACGGCCATATTTACACCCCATGTACCCGTCCTGCTAGCAGCAGGGTTCGCGCTGGACCGCAATTTTCTTTTGCTAATTATTTTGCCAAATGATAATATTTTTTGCCAAATTCTTTTAGAAATTGCCAAATGCTATCAGTTTCTCCAAAATTGAGTCTTATATTTCGACAAATGCTGTTTGAAAAAAACTTTTGTTACCGATAGATAGGAAGGCAGTTAATTATTAATAATTCCCGCCTCTCTACTATGGTTTATCATAGAACAACAGACAAATTACCGAACAATACGATTGTTGAAGGGTTGCTTCGCCAGAAGGGCAAATGCAAAAGAGGATTATCTATATGTAAACACCACAACAATAAATAATATAGTAATCTCATCGATACTAATGCTATCAGATTAACTGCATCTTGATAGAGGTGTTAACATTTCCTAACCGTATAGACCACTACTAATGCAAAGCTTTCCTGAAATAAATGTCATGAGTGACCAATAGTTTTCATTCTTGAGAATTTTGAAAGTGACTTGCTAAATCTTTTGCCAAATGAAAATATTTTTGCCAAATGTAAATTATTTTTGCCATTGGCAAATTTGGCAAGTGGCGGCGCGAACCCTGGCTGGCAGCATGTACCCGATTTTCGACTCAAGTCGCCATCGGCAGTGTATGGGTAGGGTAATTAGACTAGTCGGGCTCGGCAGTGTATGGGTAATTCGACTAGTCGCGCTCGGCAGTGTATGGGTAATTAGACTAGTCGGGCTCGGCAGTGCATGGGTATGGTAATTCGACTAGTCGCGCTCGGCAGTGTATGGGTAATTAGACTAGTCGCGCTCGGCGGTGTATGGGTAATTAGACTAGTCGGGCTCGGCAGTGCATGGGTATGGTAATTCGACTAGTCGGGCTTGGCAGTGTATGGGTAATTAGACAAGTCGGGCTCGGCGGTGTATGTGTAATTCAACTAGTCGGATTCGGCAGTGAATGGGTAATTCGACTAGTCGCGATCAGCAGTGAAAGAGTTAAAAGAACTACATCCGTTTTCTAAAGTTAAATTAAAAACATTTTCGCCACGACATGCTTTCGCTTTGAATTCGTGATAAAAAATCTATTTTTGTTTTTTGTTCAGATAATTCGAAGCCACTGCTGGTGGTAGACTCCAATTTCGTAACATTGTGCGGGTCATTGTATTTTGGTTCCAGTCAATCCAATTAATAATACAGATCGGAGCCGCGATTATATCGGTGTTCTCGAATGTATTGGTTCGTGATCAGTCGTAATCTCGATAATTTCTCGCCTTTGGGGAAAACGGAAATAAGTTTGTAGTGTTCCCTTGATCAAGCAGGATGAAGTAATTAATTTTTCAACTGTTTAATGAAACAGTAACCTTTACTATCAGACAATTGACCTGGATTTGTGATGGGGAACATATATATGTGCAATTGAAAGCTAATTTACCATCCCTGAAAGATGCATTCACGGTTCTAGGCATTCAGTTGTACTAACTTACAAAAATTAAAGAGACATGGCTCATTTGAAACTCGAATATTGTACAAATACGTAGTTTGATATTAAGAACTACACATGAAATAACGGACTATAGACTTTATATAATATGAACAAAACTTTATCGAAGTCATCAGAAGTCATAGAAATGTTCTAACTGTTTTAAAGTTTTCGCATAGAAGTAAGAAAACGCTGTTTACTCACACCATATCATACATAGTCTAACAATGAACGATCTTTATCATATATTCTATGAATTGAATAAGTCTTTCTGGCATATACAAAGTCCATAAAACAATTATTTCATGAATTTGTCGACCTATTTGTATCCTAGGAACCTGGTCGTAATATATGTGACACAAGCGAGCATTAATATGTGTATATATGAGGGCCCAAACCGCCATGTGACTTTAACAATATTTTGACTTTATTCCTCTCAAACATGGACGCCAGACATATATGTAAAATAGTAAAATAATTATTGCTGTTCCTCTAAAACTTCGAAACTATCTGAAAATATAAAAGCCAAGTGTTTGTCTGTGTGTATGTGAGTGTCTGTGTAGCGGTCTAAATATAGAAGACCGATGACTTCTCTGATGGAGAGATCTAGATCTCTTAGTCACAATCGTTAGATGATTTGTGTGATCACCGAAGTTAAGATACGTCGAGCTCGGTTAGTCCTTTGGTGTGTGACCAGCTTGGTGTTCCGGATGCTGCCAACTTTCTGTGTGATTCCCGCACTTCTCGATCACGTTCTGTTACACTGGGGGCTCGTCCGGCCATGAGAGGACTGTGCCATGATGCGACCGCTCTGGGGGAGGACTCGGTGAGATTCAGTGAATTTAAAAACGAACGGGGGAGTGGTGTAACGGTCGCTGTGTAAATATAGAAGGCCTATGAATTCTATGATGGAGAGGTCTAGATCTCTTAGTCACAATCGCTTTGTGTGATCACCGAAGTTAAGCAACGTCGAGCTCGGTTAGTCCTTGGATGGGTGACCGGCTTGGGATTCCGGGTGCTGCCAACTTTCGTTGCGACTCCCCCACTTGTCCCTCTCCCTCTCTCCCCCTCTCTCTCTGATACATCTGTTTGCAACTCTGTCATGATTTTCGCGTGTCTAAAAATATATCACCCTCATGTCCGATTGCGCCAAATTATTGACCAAGCCTTGAAATAGCGTGTCTGTCATTTGCAGAATTAGGTCCCCAGAGACTGAATTTAGTGATGCTACCCCGCATAGCTGGCTAGCATCACCAAATTCACCCTCTGGGGACCTCATTCTGCTTACATCTCAGCAGAATGAGGTTCCCAGAGGGTGAATTTGGTGATGCTAGCCCGCTATGTGGGGTAGCATCACTAAATTCACCCTCTGGTGACCTCATTCTGCAAATGATAGACACACTATTTCAAGGCTTGTTATTGACCATGCGGCACATCATAGAATACGACATGCAAACACGACCTGATATAAAAAAAACGCGTTTCCCAAAGGTTATCAAGGCGGTATTTTCACTGATATATAATGCGTTTCTCCGAAGACGAATGTGTTTTAAGCGGCGTTAATTAAATTTAGAATTGGCCGCATCAGGTCAAATTAGTCTGAATTTGTCCGATATATTAGCGTAAAATAGTCCACCGACGACTCCTATATATATACGTACACCGATTATAGCCTAAATCAAATACAAACATGTTTCTGAAACAAGCTTGGTATATAGCTTCCGCTAAAATCTCACAAACAACTCCAACTGGTATATATAGAACAGGTTATCATTGATGTACTTATGCAAACTCCATGCAGCGGTTTACCTTCCTTGATGACTCGGTAATACCGCTGCAACCGGCGACATTTCACCCACATGTGGTGGACTAAGATATATACTAAGCGAACAGAGCAAAATGCTGCCCTTGTTAAGCACACAAAATATCGAACAAAATTTGTATAAATTTTGAACCTTAAGTTTAAAAAGTCCCACTAAAACCGAAGAACTATATTTCGAAACGGTGTGATTCGGTTCTCCGATTATTTTATCATCACAAAAGTCAAACGCACATGGACGACAATGTCACGACAACGCATGGTAAGTCAGACACAAGAGTTCTAATTTGCTCCAATTTTGATGAGTTGCTTGCGAAAATCGTCAACAAAACTACCGCTCTGATCCTCCATTCTGTCATTAAGTTTTTAGTGCGGGAATCGTTCTCAAAGCACATTGGAAATTTGACTTTGGGGGCGATCGGGTTTCGCCATTTTGTTCGGAAAACCCCGCGCTAAATATAGAAACGGAAACTAGTACCCAGCCGGAGTCAGAAAAGAAGTATGACTGGTGCTCTCTGGTAGAGATTGGTACTTATGTTGGGTAAGCTTGAATCAACTATATGTGTCTAAAGAAATAGACAATAACACGTGATCAGAAACGACAAATGTGACATGTGCTGGCAGCCATGTTTATTACCAGACCGGCGTAGCGGGGAGGGGGGGGGGGGAAACTGTACATTGCAGTTTGGTAGAAACTCGCACGCTTCTTTATATCACATGCTACAATAAAAAGAGGAAGCAGTTTTGGCGTTCGATGCGATGACTTATGTCACTTTTTCGAATTTTTCGTGTGGGGGGGGGGGGGGGGGGTATTTCGGGGGAGTTAACCCCGGGGTGCTCGAAGTGGCCGATATGCCCTCTCTTTCACCCCCTCATTTTAAAGTTTTTATTTTAAAATCATAAGGAAAAAAATGTACATTCTTCTTCTTTTGCTATTTCCGTCGCTGTAATCCAGAAGAGCTGGTCGTTAGCCCCACCCCCCCCCCCCCCCCCACCTCCCGCCTGGAGTATTGTAGACTGATGGTAACTGCAGTGCCCCAGCAGATGTCCACGATGTCCGTATCATGCATGGGGTTCACATATTTATCGACGCACAACCGGGGTACGACGAATTCGCGATCGTGCAATATTATTGGGTGAAGATGCCACAGAGCTCTAAATTTAGTAAGTTCGTCTGTACTCAGATATATATAGACTCTGCCATCTGTCCAGATAATCATATTACAAAAAAAACATTAATCAACATAGATGTTCCGCGTTATCAATTCCACAGGGAAATCCATGCCACTAGTGATCTTTTCCTGCATTAAATTTTAATACCATGCACAACTCGCTGGTGTCATCGATAACTATAATGTATACAGGTCATACATGTATGTGCTGGGATTACTGATGTAAACACGTGTCGTGTTTCTAATTAACAGGACCAGAATACTTTCGCAACATCGTGCACAGGATTCCACAATAGTATTAGGTCAATACCCCGCCATAAACACACACAATACAACGATGTGTATACAAGCTTATATATTTACGAATGCCTTTAATATATACCACTATATAGCGGACAACGACAACAACATCGCTCTTTTATTTGTTGTATGCTAACTTTTTACTTTTTGGACGCTAACAAAACGTTGAATCGGGTATTATATGTCAAAACGATAAAAAAAAAGGTCACAAATGAGAACGCTTTTTATTATCTGACCTATTTGGGCGACGGAAGGATCGACGCTCTTTATTGAATGCGATTATTATAATTTTTGCTTGGCTGACAAAAAATCAAAACGTGTTAATACTTCCACTCTTGAAAGTCCGATCTAATGGGGGGGGGGGGGGGCTCAGTCGGTAAAGGGTACAACTCCAATCCGTCTCGCCCCCATCGCTGGCGACAAGGGTTCAAATCCACATGTTTATGAGCTTATCAGTATAATAGCCATGAGTTCAACTTGACGTTTATTAAACTTTAGAGCACAATCCCATTGTTACAGTCGTTCCCTGATTTTTGGTAAAGCGCACCCATTCACAAGGCCGGCGAAGGAATAGTTCAGTGATTATCCCATTGTTAGGCACACGCAGACACATCACACGGGTGCTTTAAAGTGGGACCAGTCCGTGTTGTTTCGGACAAAGCTATTCGCATTCAACGGCGATCAGTGCAAGTTAATCACGTTGTTGGGCGTGGCTAACAGGTTATTGTGTCCAATCGCGGCCAGCGCACGGATTGTGCGTCAAAGTCAAAACACGCTCAATGGCAACATTGCATTATGTGGAATCAATTGTGCTCTAAGTCGGTCAGAGCACGCGAACTGTTCTTTACCAGAATAAATCTCGTCTTCGACTCGATTGCTTCTGGTAAAGAACAAATTATTGTGCTCTAACCTTGTACTAATACCTGAACATTTCCCACCAATGAGTATGAATCATTCTGCTTTTTATTGTCTGTTTTTTTTATATGTCGTCTGCTTCTATTACCTGAACGCCCTCCGAATGAATACTCGACTATTCCGATGTATACATTTATAACTGAATGGGATAATCCATTTAGTATATAAAGGAGTAAATTGTTATCAAAAACAATGAGAGTGATAAACTCAGCTCAATAGGGGAGTACGCAGCACCTTCGAAGATGTATCATGTCATGAATCTCTACCCTGGCTAACGTCCATAGAGGATCATAGAGATGAGATCATATTCCACCAGCGCAAAAATCGAAAAAATAACACAGGGAATATATTTCTTTGTTATTATCTGTTTCTTAATAATGTGCTTCATTGCAGGTGAAGGTTCCAACTCGAAATTTCACGATTTAAATGACTTTGTGAGCGATTTTGCTTTGCGTTTCTTGCAATTATGGAATTTCTCCTGGGTAATTAATTGAATGTTTATTGCGATATCGGCTCACACGAGTCACAGAAAAGCATGCAATTTCCAGTTGGGAGTTATTAAGAAACAGATAATAATTAAGAAATATATTCCCCGTGTTATTTTTCCGCTTTATAAGGTTCCCTGTCAAACAGTTGCCGGTTTTTGTACTGTTGTAATATGATCTCTACCGGTGTCAGGGCGAGTAGAGATTCATGGCATAACGTACTTCGAAATAAGCATGCGTAGAATCACGTACACCGTTCATCGTTTTAAGACTCACGCCCACGTAACGTGTGGAGTTTTAGTTCTTTTTGACTCACGCCCGCTATGTGCTTTCTCTTTCAGATATCTATCCCAACTCAAAGTCAAGCAGTCTGGAACGGTCATCCGTCATGCTCACTCCCACCGCGTCGCCTGGAACTGAACCTAATTACGTCGCCGCATCAGCTTGAGATGCCGGGTAAAGCTAACCAGGGTTAGGATTGCATGGTCTCTGTGTACGATCACCGACGAGAGTTGAAAGACTGGTCTTAATTGGATCGTGATAAAACCATCGTGTATCACTGATCAAGGCGTTCTCTACGGAAATTAAATTAACACAACGTCCTCGCAGATAAAAAAGGTTTGTTGGTCCCAGGCGCGTGGTTCGTTGAGATGAGTTCCGCCGGACGTAATTCGGGATAGAGATATGGATCAGAACACGTTATCCGGTGTGGTGTGTGGTGCTGTCTTCGGAGGACTCTTTCTGATGACGTGTTTACTCTCCGCCGTGAAAGCAGTGAAGTAAGTCTTAAGGCTGCGTTCAAACAATTGACAAAATTGCGTGATACAATTTCATGAAATTATGGTTGGCTATCTGTTGCATACTTTTGAAAGCAGTGCAGTAGGTCACATGGCTATGTTAGCAATTGGAAAAATTGCCAGACAAATGATTATTTCGTAAAATTCTTCAATCGGTGCTATATGTACATGTACACAGTTGGCAAAATTATCTGGCAAATGTTCGTAAAATTATTTATATATGATTATCTATTGCAAACTTTTGAAACCAGTGGAGTAAGTCTTGAACCTATATGCACATGCTCACAGTTGACAAAACTACCTAGCAAATATTCGTTAAATTCTTTATAGATTATTATCTGTTGCACAACCTTTGAAACCAGTGAAGTCTTGATGCTACTTTCACACAGTTGGCAAAACTTGTCTGGCAAATGTTCATGGAATTCAATCATAGATGGCTTAAAGCTACGTGCGCACAGTCGCAAAATTGTCTGGCAAGTTTTCATGACCTTCTTCATAGATGGCTATCATTCTATTGCACATGTTTGGAAGCAGTGAAGTAAGTTTTGATGACACAGTTGGCACAATTGCCTGGCAAATGTTCATGAAATTATCCATGGATGGCTATCTACTGCACACGTTTGAAAGCTGTGAAATGTGAAAAAAAATTGTCTGGCAAATGTTCGTGAAATTCTATCACAGATGGCAATCTTTTGCACACCTTTGAGAGTAATGAATTAAAGACATATTACATGTATGTACTTCTGTGGGTGCGTGAAACTGATAAGTTAGTATTCAGGTGCTATGCCAACTGGAGAAATTGTATCATTCTACTAACATCACCGAACATCTCAAGCAAATCGACCGTACCACTCCATAGAAAACATTGCCTGAACTACGCTAAATTGTAAATATTTACTACTCGAATCGGAACGCTTCTATCGGCGATAAACTAACGAAAACGATTTCGCCATCGGCAGTCACTGCATTTAAATAATAAATAAGAATGTCGGTGTATGTTGTCAATTTAAATATAATATTTGTAAAAATAACTACTTTGAACAAGATTATTCTCCATTTCTATTTGATCACCCTACCGGAGTGTTTTCACATCACTTTAAGTCTTGGGCTGCATTCACAAATTTGGCAAATATTCATAAAATCATTCATAGACCGCTATCTATTGAAATATTTTGTAAGCGGCTTAGCGGCTACGTGCACACAGTTGGCATGCACGATTTTCTGATAAATTTCCATATAATTATGCACAGATAGCTATCTATTACACATTTTTGAATGGTAAATCATGGAATTATGTGGTATCGCTTATTAGAGTGTTGAAATGCCAAGATTTATTTCACGATTGATGCTTGCCAGCTATCGGAAGGTTAATTTATAGCAAATGTTCTATAAAAGTTAAGGATTTTCACAGATATCACTGCGCAAATTGTGAAGTGTTGTGCATACGTGAGTCTCATAAATAATTTGTCCCCCATATCATGGCACATACTTGCCAACGTGTGATCGTACCCTAATTGTATAACATACGTGACATAAGAGTGTAGTATATATTAACCCTTTCTACGCTGAATAAATTGATTCACCCATTCAGTTATAAAAGCTAACTTGGAAAGTTATATTATTCATTTGGAGGTGTCGTGTAATAAATGCAGACAACAGGCAGAAAAACAGACAATACAAGAGCAATATTATTCATATTCATTGGTGGGAAATGTTCAGATAACAAGTTCAACAAACGAGTTTATTACCTTAACATTTCCTAATGGAACTACTCGTCAGTGAATATTTAGTCCATGTCTTGATATTAACTGAACTTCATAGGAGCCGGCGAATGGTCACCACAAACTCTTTACCCTGAGAAATAATCATACAGAGTTTTTGAACCACTGTAGATTCTGATTTAAACATGAGTGGGCGATAGGTTTGAGATAGAGATATAGAGTGGAAGGCAGAGGGGAGACAGAGATAGAGTGAAAGGCAGAGGGGAGACAGAGATAGAGAAAGAAAGGCAGAGGGGAGACAGAGATAGAGTGAAAGGCAGAGGGGAGACAGAGATAGAGTGAAAGGCAGAGGGGAGACAGAGATAGAGTGAAAGGCAGAGGGGAGACAGGGGTAGAGTGAAAGGCAGAGGGGAGACAGAGGGGAGACAGAGACAGAGAAAGAAATGCAGAGGGGAGACAGAGATAGAGAAAGAAAGGCAGAGGGGAGACAGAGATAGAGAAAGAAAGGCAGAGGGGAGACAGGATAGAGTGAAATGCAGAGGGGAGACAGAGATAGAGTGAAAGGCAGAGGGGAGACAGAGATAGAATTAAAGGCAGAGGGGGGACAGGGATAGAGTGAAAGGCAGAGGGGAGACAGAGATAGAGTGAAAGGCAGAGGGGAGACAGAGATAGAGTGAAAGGTAGAGGGGAGACAGGGATAGAGTGAAAGACAGAGGGGAGACAGAGATAGAGTGAAAGGCAGAGGGGAGACAGAGATAGAGTGAAAGGCAGAGGGGAGACAGGGATAGAGTGAAAGGCAGAGGGGAGACAGAGATAGAGAAAGAAAGGCAGAGGGGAGACAGAGATAAAGAGATTGAGTGAAAGGCAGAGGGGAGACAGAGATAAAGAAAGAAAGACACGTTTCGTGTGTAAACTTTAGACAATTAATACACACTAATCTGCCTTTGTTGGACATGAACCGATTCAACATGATTGTCGCTAATTCAATTTTAAAAGTTTAAATGCGCCATACAAATGAGCCCATTTCTTATGTATAATATATGAATGGGGAACTACAAATATGATCTTAGATCTCCCATAGCAGTTGAGGCCTCATCAGAATGAGGTTATCAGAGGGTGAATTTGGTGACACTAGCTCGCTGTGCGGGGAAGCGACATTAAGTTCACCCTCTGTGGGACCTCATTCTACAAATGACAGACACACTATTTCAAGATATGTGTGAATTCATTGGTTGTGGATTATGTGGACTATATGTGTACCATGGTCGACGACTCAATTTGACAAAGGATATTGGAACCCTATACAGTGAAGTAACTTTGAAGAATTCTTATCTCCTATAGATATTATGCATTTTGTCGATTTACACTTCTGTTTATTTGCCTCCGCTATAAAATGCAACGTAACATATCAGGCCCAGTATTGATTTCGTGGTTTATATGGCCGAAATCGATCAAGTATATCGGGCATGCATCTTTGGTGAATATATTTTGGTCTGTCTGCAGAGGATGATGCCCACGTTTATCTATATCGTGCATATTGTCTGCATATAAGATAATATGCACGAACGCGCATTAGGTGCACCCGTACCCTCATATCTGCTGAAATGGATCAAGAATCTGGCATGTTTCTTCGATGATTAGAAAAGTGCCTGCAATTGCTATACCACGTTTGTCTATATATCGTATATGAGGGGCGATTACATTCATTACGCTGGGCTACAATGGGTAATGAAATTTCAATAGGCAATGACATTCTCTACCAGAGCGCACCAGTCATTCTTCCTTTCTGACTCTGTAACCGGCTGGGTACTAGTCCGTGTTTCTATATTTAGCATCGGATTTTCCAGCAAAATGGCGAAACCCGATCAAAGTAAAATTTTCTATGTGCTTTGAGAACAATTCCCGCACTAAAACATAATAACAGAATGGAAAATCAGAGCGGTAGTTTTGTTGACGATTTTCGCAAGCCACTCGTAAAATTTGCAGCAAATTAGAACTCTTGTGCATGGTTTACTTGCCGTTCGAGTTCTGACAATGTCGTACACGTGCGTTTATACTTTTGTTATGATAAAATAATCGGAGAACCGAATCACACCGTTTCGAAATATAGTTCTTCGGTTTAATGGGACTTTTCAAACATAAGGGCAGCATGTTGCTCTGTTCGCTTAGTATATATTTTAATATCGCGAAAGTCCACCAAATGTGGGTGAAATGTCACCGGTAGCAGCGGTCTTACCGAGTCATCAAGGGAGGTAAACCCTGTATGGAGTTTGAGGCAACGAATGGAATGACCGCGGGCGTAAATACGCCGGGCTACGCTGGCTACACATACGGCCGAGGTGGTGTAATTCGAGCGTATTGTAATGTGATCACCCCCCCCCCCCCCCGTGAAGATCCGTTGCCAACTTAGAAAGCACGTGGAGAATATTTATGTAATGGATTAAATGAATTTTATTTTAAATAATTTTTCATAGATATGTAATATATAATTCAGAAATATATATAATTGAATGAGATTTGAATTGACAATTTATCGCACCAACTAACGCCAACATCAAATGTTTCACACGCTTTCAAACCATGTTATATAGCCCTTTGATGACTAGAGCTTTCTGATACCAAATTTAGCTTGTTAACCCTTTACCCAACAGAAGGACCCTGTGCCAATGCATTCTCTTATATATGCGAGTCGACCATATGTCGCCTCGCATATATAAGAGAATGCATTGGCTTAACACATTAAAAATTATAAAATTGTTAAAGAATGTAAGAAAAAATGGTAAAAAGTGTTAAAAAAATATTTTGTTTAGGCCAATGCATTCTCTTATATTTGCGAGGCGACCTATGGTCGACTCGCATATATAAGAGAATGCATTGGCACAGGGCATAACTGTAACCATCACAATGTGGTCAATGAGCCGGTTCCAATGATATCCATATTTGTATGGTTCTATTGAGACAGACCGAAGATATTTTAGGCTGTTGAAGCTTTATTTGGCCGGATTTGGCCGGTTTGTTGGGTAAATGGTTAATATTTTTTTTCTGGTATACCTTATATTTTCAGCACCGACATGAAACCTTATCGGAAATTATTTCATAATGACTCTCGAGATTGTTTGTAAATCATTCAGTGTTCATCCGCCGTATGTTGGCTTCTGTCAGTCAATTGCAGGCCTCTATTTCGATAGAAATTAGAACAAATAACAAAGAAAAGATACATGCCAGTCGAAAACAATTCTAATGTCGTATAAGAGAGAACAGAGAAAATAACAGTTTAGTGTATGACATGGCAACATAACATGTCAATCGTCAATGGTTTGTCATTTTGTTGGCAATGGGTGTTTGGTTATAACCAATAATATATTGGTGTATCAATGCAATGACCGTTGCATGTTTGGCGATGCAACTTTCAACCAATTGGAACGCATGCGCGCTTTGTGAACACATCATATGTGACGTATGTGTGTATATATTTCAAAATTATCATAACTTTAGTTTGACACATCAAATTAAAAAAATATGTTCATATGCTTTCTCACCAAAGCATAATATACACATATATATACACAATTATTGCATATAATCAACCATATATACATACCCTTTCCCTATATAGACGGTCTGTATTTCGTGTACCGATACCCAAGCGGGTTATGACATATTTATGAACCAATTCACACGTCGAGGCAAACATAATTGAGCCACTTTCAATATGATCATCACGTATCAATTACTATTCAATCAAAGATTAATTGAATGCTGTGTGGTGTTGCATATATCCCTACCGCACAAGTCAAATGATCGTTGACAATGGGACCACTTGGATCGGGATTATTTATCAGTGCGCGTCGATAAACATGTTGTTTCCAAATCTCAAGTTTTGTATATTCCAATTCCTCCTTGCGACAATAAACTGTTGCGGATGTTAATGTTAGTTGATAATGGATGTATCGTTCAGAACCCAGGCGTCAATATCCCGATAGTGTTCGAACATTCCGACTCCGAAGAGAAACTGTTCCAATATACAGGATGTGTGTGTGTTGAAATTTCACTGACATTCAGGTAAAAAGACTAAAACAAATATGTGGTTTGTAGAATATTCTCAATGTTATTGTTAAACAGTGATTATTGTGGATTATACATTCCAAACAAATGTGGATTTCGCTCAGTTAACTTCCATGCACCCATGACCGATACGAATGGTACGATCCGTGTTTTAACCTGAGTGACGGGTGCGATCATTATCATGGCGCATTGTTAGAATTCATACTTTCCGCTCCGCTCCTATGTTCAACTTACTCTCCAATTTATTAGTGAATTTTAGCTCAAGTCTATATTTTAACTCCGGCAAAATACAGATTCATACAAGAAATATTGTTCGTGGATTGGAGCGATCTGATTGGCCGAGGCGTGTGAATCGGTTTATAACACACCTAATAATATTTGCTTCTGATTTTTTTCCCGGTATCGAACTAGGTCGATAAATACATGAATTACATTTGTGCGAGCAATCTGTGCCCCAAAAGACACAATGAAGTCATGAAAAATACAACTTTGAACACGATGTTTTGGTCCCCACCCTAAAAAAAAAACAGCCATTTGCATGGCATTGGACATACAAGAGCATTCAGTGGTAGTCTATTTCTGATATGGAAGAAATAAAGAGTATTTATGGAAAACAGCTGAAAGATGTATATTTCTGAATTACGAAAAATCTCACTTCGTACATGTATCTATAGTAAACATTGAGGTATGTGTATTTTAAAAGTAGTTTGCCATTCACATCCTCTATGACGAACTGCCTCTAAAATTGTCAGTGTATGAACGCACCAAAAGGAAGGGAACTCGTTAATGGGGATATAGTAACCGGGGGTAGAATTGCCCCTTAGCGTGTCAGGTTAATGTGTGGTAATTAATTTAATATTGTAATAAAAGGTTAATATTAAATTATAGAGATTTATATCTATTTCATGTCGTCCGCGATAACGTATTAATATGTGGGTTCATTCGTGTCATAACATGCACTCATGCCATAGTTGGTATAGCCGTATAGGTACATTGTATGTATATCTATGATACACGCATGTAATACAACAATCATAGCACATAAGGCTGCATAAAACCATGCATGTCGCATTAATGTAAAGTGAAGTTATGCGCCTGTACATAACAAAATGGCAATAACTGTATTCAATTGGTCAGTCAGATGATGCGAACACACGTCCATTACCCTAGTCTCACCGTATATAAAAGATTGGCACAAACGAGTAAACTCCATGAATAAAATGTTCTTTAATATATAATGTTTTAAAAACTGACTTTAGAGCCTAACGTAAATAGCACGTCTATAGCAGTTGTGAACTAATGTTAAGACGGTCTGACTGCGGTTCCTTTGTGAACCGGGCAAGTTCTAAATGTGCAAAAATCGGCTTGATCATTGACATTTTCCACTAAATTGTAACAACTGGGTTGTCTTCGAGCTGCCTCTTTGAGCTGTCGGCTATGACTTGTCTTCATTCGCGGGAGTGTGCGTGTGTTTTTTTGGGGGGGGGGATACGGCGAGCTCCATAATGCCGGGGATGTCCTCAACTACAACACAACCAACATTATTTTAACATTTTCTTCATTCCAGCGCACCAACATGGCTCGTTCGGCAACTACAACATATGATCCAACCAAAAGGGACACCCCCTCTGGCACCCCCTCACACCCCAAAATTAAAGCTCGTGGGTATACCCCCATCTAACTTGTCTCGGCCAGGCATGATGTTACCTGTGTTTAAGATAACATGAAAACAACAAATCATGCATGGGGTGAAGGAGAAGATCACTCGATCTCTTCGACATCACGGGCGCTTCGCGCCCAATTATACTCCCTCTGGTCACCCGAGAAGCATAAAACTCGGGGTATTAATAAACCATTCTGCGCCCATGCAGGTGGGAGGGAGTGATGGGCTGAAATTGGAAATTGAATTGGAAACAACTAGATGAAGACAATCTATATGCTCTATTCAGGGCCCAGTCGACCGGTCGATCTAACGAATTGCTCAAGTTTATAAATGTGTTCAAATGCTCATATTTCTAATCATTGCAGAGACCGAAAGAAGATAAAAGAGAAGATTCGACAAAAACGCGCGAAGAGGGATCTTGAAGCAACAGCTGTTTTGAAGCGCGAGGAGACGAATGGTGACTTGACTGTAAACTCGAACGGCACGTGTAAGAGTTCCAAATCGAAGAAACATGATTCTCCGAAGGAGAATGGTTATAACAATAAGTCGGAAATCTACACGATAGACGAAGGCATCGAAACCGCAGACCAACTTCACAGTCGGAACAATTCGCCAAACAACGGAATTAATGGTCACGTGACGCCCACAAGGTCAGAGGGCATTCATAAAACAGTTGTGACTATCGAGAGTTCGGGTTCGATAATTTCTTCTTCGAAAACTTCCATGCAAACACAGTCGAATGGTTCCGTTAAAGAATCAGTGTCATCTTCACAGGGCTTCACAAACTTGGCTTTTGACGATAACTCTAACATTACAATTGCGTATCTCTAATTTGTTTCGTGGTTCTGTTGAACGTTAAAGACCCTGTGCCAATGCATTCTCTAATATATAAGAGAATACATTGGCCTAACAATTTTTTATCAATTTTTATAATTTTACTTACATTCTTTAACAATATTTATCTTTTTCTTTTTTACTTTTTTTTCTTACATTCCATAACAATTTTTATCATTTTTTCTTATATTTTTTAACAAATTTATCATTTTTATTATTTTTTCATACATTCTTTAACAATTTTATAATTTTTTATAATTTTTTCTTATATTCTTTAACAATTTTTATAATGTTTTTCATATTTTCAATTATGAAAAATAATATAAAATTTGTTAGGCCAATGCATTCTCTGCTATTTGCGAGGCGACCTATGGTCGACTCGCATATATAAGGGAATGCATTGGCACAGGGTTTTCACAAACTTGGATTTTGACGATAACTCCAACATTACAATTGCGTATCTCTAATTTGTTTCGTGGTTCTGTTGAAGGCGAGATGAATGTTTTATAATATTGACACACCTATATATAATACAACAAACACTCTTTAAATGTCAATTTTAATATGTCTGCAGCAGATGTTCTGAGATTGTATGCATTCCCAATATCCAAGTATACTCACGGGCGCTGACGGCTATATCGACGGCTGATTTAACCATTTCATGACGGGAGCTGCGCTGGCGCAACGTTAAAGACCCTGTGCCAATGCATTCTCTTATATATGCGAGTCGACCATAGGTCGCCTCGCATATATTAGAGAATATATTGGCCTAACAATTTTTAATAAATTTTCTTTCATTCTTTAACAATTTAAAAAAAAAATTCTTACATTCTATAACAATTTTTATCATTTTTTCTTATATTCTTTAACAATTTTTATCATTTTTTTTCATATTTTCAATTATGAAAAATAATGTAAAATTTGTTAGGCCAATGCATTCTCTTCTATATGCGATGCGACATATGGTCGACTCACATATATAAGGGAATGCATTGGTAACAGGGTTTTCGCAAACAATCAGGAATCTAGAGTTAAGAGGCCGCGACCAGGGTCTGGAATTATTGCGCTGAAATCTTCGGGCCCCGATTCGTCATCTCGAGTCGAATCCTTTCTATACTAAATGGATTCTTCCACTCAGTTATCAAAGTATACTTTCGAATGGTCTATTATTCATTCGGAGAGGTGTACAGATAATAAAAGCAGACGACAGACAGAAAACAGATACTACAAGAGCAGAATGATTCATATACAAAGGTGATAACTGTTTAGATAACCTATGGTCGTTTGGTTGAACTTATTATCTGAGCATTTGTTAAGGGAACTACTCGTCAATTAGATAACTCCAAGTTATAAGATCTTCAACTCGACATGAATGATTTATAAAATTAACACACCTATATACCATAAAATCACACGCTTAAAGGTACACAATCCGATTCGATGGTCCCGTATCATCAGATTCCAACAACAACAACAACAACGATAACAAAAACATTTCTTCAAAAGACGCTTTAGTTATAGATTATTTACCAAAAAAAATAATGCCGCTGTCAACTCTAGTATACAATTTTCCAAAACGTGTTATATATCAACATTTTGTTCAACGCAATTTTGGTATCGAGAGTATGTCGGTCGGCTCGTCGTATATTTGCTAGGCCGCCAAATATTCCAGGTGGTGAAATATAACAGATTTCAAAAACCGATATCTGATAACTATGACCTTTGATTCGAATTAGATATGTACTACACCCGATGCCAAAGAAATAGTAATTTAGGAGCGTTCATTCTGATTATGTATCTTTAAGAGTCAAATGCGTGTGGCGCAGATGTTCAATCTTCAAGTATAATTCACAGACGCCCCGCCCCCAGCTATCGACGATTGATTGAGAAAGTCACCGCCAGAGTCTGGAGTTACTGCTTTGAGCTTGGCAACCTATACTCACAAATGCGGTGAGTTTCTAGTTTTAATTTTAGGTCCAAACATCGGGGCTATATTCGTCATCATGAATTTAAACCCAATGTTTAACCCTTCCATGACTGGATCTTCCTGAAATTTTGCGAAAACACTGTGCCTGTGCATTTCTATAGGGAACCTCGCATATATCAGAGAATGCATTGGCCTAACTCGCACATACAAGATAATGCACTTGCACATAGTGTTTAATACTGCGCCAGCGCAGCCCCCCGGAGCGAAAGGGTTAAGGCCGAAATTGAAATGGTCACTTTGTCTCTAAATATATACAAACTAGCTGATGTGACGGCTTCGTCCGGGCTATTTAGGGATTTCTGTGTGGTATAAATGTGCCTATATGAGCGTATATGAGCGAGGCCAAGGTCAAGGACACGGTTGCACGTGAAATTGGACCCGCCTATATTGTTCCCGGGATCAAAGTAGGCCTACATACCAAATTTGAGTCTGATCGGTCGAGCAGTTTTCGAGTCTACAATACACATACATACACACACACATACACACGCACACCCTCACACACAAAATACATACATACAGACATACATACAGACAGACAGAAGTCAAGTTCTGACAAAAAATGTATTCCATCTTGACGATTACCTGCGTGTTCTCGATGATGAACAACACACCACACCATTCTTTTGTTCAAGTTATCCTTTAAACAACACAATGTGATTTCGAACAAAGATCATTGGACCGTGACCAAATTTGACTTGACCTGCGTTTCTGACCTGTAAACCATTCACCAAATACCAAGGCATTCCGTTAACCCTTTATCCAACAGAACGGCCCTGTGCCAATGCATTCTCTTATATATGCGAGTCGACCATAGGCCAATGCATTCTCTTATATATGCGACTCGCATATATAAGAGAATGCATTGGCACAGGGTATAACTGTAACTATCACAATGTGGTCAAGGAGCCGGTTCCAATGATATCCATATTTGTATGGTTTTATTGAGACAGACCGAAGATATTTTAGGCTGTTGAAGCTTTATTTGGCCGGTTTTGGCCGGTTTGTTGGGTAAAGGGTTAAATTTTCTTCAAGCTATCATCCGGTCAAACGAAAAATATTTTTTTCTAAGCCGAAAAAGAGGCATAACTCGGTCAACAATCATCAGGCCATGACCATTTTCGAACTTGATATGTGTCTTCTAAAATGTGAATCACATACCAAATATCAAGAAATTATATTGGATATTGCTCAAGTTATCAACAGGACAACCCTAAAATTGTGCTTTCTAAGTCGAAGACGCGACATAACTACGTCTAAAATCATTGGACCTTTACTAATTTCGAACTTGACCTGTGCGTTCTCAAATATCAACTATTAACCAATTATCAAGAAATTCTGTAGAATATTGCTCAAGTTATTATGCGGACAATCCAAATACTGCGATTTCTAATTCGAAAAGGGTCATAACTTCGCAAATGAAAGTGTCAATGACACTGTAGTTTAACTTGGGAAGGAACTAATTTTTTGCTGTGCAATGAATAGAATGATAAAGAAGAAGGAAAGTATATAAGCGAGAGGTCACCCCGAAGATCCAAATGAAGTTTGGTGATGATCGGATGAGTGCTGTCGTCTGTAGAGTGCACCAATGGATTTAGTCATACAAAGAGTAAATTCCAAGATGGTCCATATGAAGTTTGGTGATCTTCAGATGAGGGATGTGATCTGTTGGGTGTGCCAAAGGATTTAGTCATGCACAGAGTAAACTCCAAGATGGCTGCCGGCAGCCATGTTTTTCATCGAAAAGTGTTCAAATTTGATAGCTCCCATCTAGGGGTGATTCTAAACATCCCTGTACATTTTCAAATCAATTCTTCAATAAATGCGGGGTGTGCCGATGGATTCAGATTTGAAATCGAAGATGGCTGCTGGCGGCCATGGTTTTTAAACAAATTTCGGTCAAACTCGGAGGCTCCCATCGAAGATCCATATTGAGTTACGTGATGATCGGATGAGGTATGTGGTCTATATGGTGTGCCAAAGGATTTAGTCATTAAAGATTAAAATCCATGATGGCTACCGGCGGCCATGTTTTTCGTCGAAAATCGTTCAAATTCGATAGCTCCCATCTACAGGTGATCACAATCGTACCTGCAAAATTAAATGAAAGTGTCAATGACACTGTGGCTCAACTTTGGAAGGAGTTTTTTTCTGAGCAATGAATAGAATGATACAGAAGGAAAGCCAAAATGTTACAGTAAAGGTCTTGTATTGTGTAGTTGAAATTATTTTCACATAGCAGCGCCCATGAGTTATCTTGGGCAGATTAATGGTGCGCATACGAAGAGGAATGATGCCGAAGCAAGAATGAAGTCGCTCCACAAAATTCTGAACCGAGCAGGATCGCATGATCAGGTACCAGTAATGGTATCTTGGAGTATGCATTCCAGGAGTATTACACGGAGTGGTAATGTGTTCGATCTCATTGTCATAATTATATGCACCCACACAGTTTTCATTTAGATTTGATTGCTCGCAGTGTTCGAATGCGAAGCTGTGCCATATTTTTCATCTCCTGAGATCAGGAGTTTTCAGATTCACCATGGTGAAAGCGGATCCACTTGCGGAAGAAAACGCATCTGATTATTTGCACCAGTCGCAACGGGTAAGTACCAGTCCGCACAATGGTGCTCCTTGACCTTCGCGCTTTTGAAGAATGCGAGATATTTAAATGTCAATCATTAAATAAATATCTTTGTTGAAATATAGTATCGACTCGAATCGTTGTTTGAAGACAAGAAGTGTATTTGTGTAACGACTTATTCCCAACAGGCACTCGAAAATCATACAACTGTTGACAACCGATATTCGTGTTAGTTAGACGCCATATCATAGTTGTCCGCTTTTTGCTTCTGAATCAAAGGGAAACAAGTCACGTGGTTCAATGCAAACCCTTTGAGAACGTGTGCTTGCCTAACTGCTTATAAAGCTCGTCCAGATTAGCTAGTACATGTAGCATATACCCCCATGGATATGTTGACTTCGTTTTGTGGTACAAGTCTAGACAACGGAATGTCTTAGTACAATACAATGCCGCCGACATTGTTACAGTGCAATAGTTCAAAATCCAAATAATTCAACCAGTGGCAAATTATTTAACCCTTTTTATACTAATCACTCATTGATGAGTAGTTATTCAGTAGAAAATGTTCAGATAATAAGTTCAACAAACAACTTATTATCTAAATATTGACCTCCAATAAATATCACTCCGTCTGCACTTTTATTATCTGTCGTCTACTCATTTTCCGGAAAGCTCCCCCCCCCCCACCAGGTGAACAATATACAATTCCAATGTACACTGTAAAACTAAGTGGGAAAATACATTCAGTATAGAAAGGGTTAAAACAATAGAAGAAGAGAAGTAAGCCATATAAGACTTAAAAATCTCGCAGAAGAGTCCAAGAAAAGGTGTCACCGTATATAGATCAGGCCATGAATCTCTGCTCTGGCTAACGCCCGTAGATATCATATTCCAGCAGTACAAAACCTGGGAACTTTTTGAAATTTTGACAGGGAACCTTATAAAGTCGATAAAATAACACAGGGAATATATTTCTTAATGATATTCTGTGCCTTAATAATGTACTTCACTATATGTAAAGGTCCCAACTCGAAATTGCATGATTGTCTGTGACTTTTGAGAGCCGATATCGCAATAAACATTCAATTAATTACCCAGGAAAAATTCCATAATTTTTGATTGATTGTTTATTGATTGATTGTTTATTGGTGATATAATGAATACTTATGTTTATGACAATTATAATACAAGAAGAGTATAACATTATATCACCAGGGGATGACGTAATCTCGAGGACTCATAATTGTATGAAATATCGCTCACATAGTCACTTAAATCATGAAATTTCGAGTTGGGACCTTCACCTACAGTGAAGTACATTATTAAGGAACAGATAACAACTGAGAAATATATTCCCCACGTTATTTTTTCGACTTTATAAGGTTCCCTCGAAATTTCACGATTTCAGTGACTTTGTGATCGATTGTGTTCGCATCGCTTACAATTATTGAATTTCTCTTGGGTAATTAATTCAATGTTTATTGCGATATCGGCTCATAAAAGTCACAGAAAACCATGCAATTTCGAGTTGGGAGCTTTACCTATAGTGAAGTACATTATTAAGGAACAAGTAACAACTAAGAACTATATTCCCTGAGTTATGTTTATGACTTTATAAGGTTCCGTGTCAAAACTTCAAAAAGTTCCCAGGTTTTGTACTGGTGGAATATGATCTCTACGGGCGTTAGCCATATAGTAGAGATTCATGGCATGATCTACACCGTATAGTGACGTTAGTTTTGACGTTGCAGTTAGAAGAGACTGGCCTTTTTGGTGCAAATTTCACCACGCAGAGATCAAAACTGGCCTGCAAGATAGCGGGGTTCTGAAACCAAAAATCTGTCACTAAAATTTCGACACGGGCCTAATCTAATTAACGCCCTCGGGTGTATACTGTCCTGGAGATTCTAGATAGCTATGGTTCGCTGGGCGTTTTATTTATAGATAATGGGTTTTTCCGGTTGTGACAATTCGCAATAGGTCCCTATTTGCGGAGGTCTATTTGCGGAGGTCCCCGAATTCGCGGAGGTTCCCTAAAATGGTCGAAATATGTTGATTTTAATGAGGGAACGGGTGCGTATATGTCAATTGATACGTATTTTAAACAAATAACGACACGATCATCATAATAGTGGTTTTTTCTATCAATCATATCATCATCATCATCATCATAATACGGAACAAGTCTTGCGACTTTTGGTCCCAATAACATTATTTGCAATGCTTGTTTACAAATATATGTATCGTCATTCGATATTTACTAGTAACTAACATGTAATAGAAGTATAATGTTTCGTATTACGCTATTCCATTGACAGATATGTAGTTTGGTCATGGAAGTGTTCTATTGTGACCAAGCCAAATTCCATGATGATTTCGCTATGCATGTTATTATGCGCCCGTAAGTGCAATCAACGCGATGCCTCGATCGAGCATAAATGCACATGGGTGTGTGTGTATGTATGTATGTCTGTAGATATATATATATATGTATATATATATGTGTTTATGTATGTGTGCATATGTGTATATATATATATATATATATATATGTATATTTATATGTATGTATATATATATACATACATACATACAATCGAGCGCATACGACAATTCTGTATGTGTACATATAATTGTATTTACTATATGTTTATAATATCTTCATTCATTGGAGGAATAAACAATTCAACTAGAACGGACGACCCATGTCATCCGCAATGATTATTCACCCTGCATGAACCTAAATACTGGTCGGGAAATCAAACTATCAGAACCGTCTCATAAAAGCCAAACTGTTACTGGGACGTATTGATACAGATAGAACTATTTCAACCTATATTTGGTCTAAAATTTCCAACTATATTGTGGTGTTAGCCATAAATTTTCCAACTATTGAAACATTTGGTCCATGAGTTATTCTACATGCAATAGATAACATTTGAAGAATTGCGTGAAAATATATAATACAAATATGCAATTTTTCCAGCTGCAAACATAAGTCTACGTTCACATATAGCTAGAAAAATTACCAAGAAAATGGTCATGAAATTCTTCATAGATGGCTGTCTATTGCAGAATTTTAATTGATATATGTATTCAAGTTTTTTAACGCTTAAGGATGCATAATCCTAATTATCGCAAATTACTATTTCTTTGGCTTCGTGGGGGGGGGGGGGGTCAAAATATTTCAAAGTTCAGAGTGATGAGATATCGGTTTTTGAAATCTATTATTTTTCACCACCGATAATTTAAGTGGCCCAGTAAAAGGTCGACGAGAAGACGCTCTCGAACCAAATTGCGGATGAAGATGGATAACTCTAAAATTGAGTGGCTTTTTGTGTCAGATATTTAACAAACCGGCAAAATGTCGTTGAACAAAATGTTGATAAATAACAGGTTTTGGGTAATTTTATACTACAGTTGACTGTGGTTAGCATTATTTTTGGGCAATTAATCGATTCTAATAACTGGAGCGGCATTTAAAAAAAAACGTTGTTGTTGGAATCTGATGATATGGGATAATCGAATCGGATTGAGTACCTTTAAATTAGGGTGAAATATGCCACGAGTAGATTCACGATTAATACATGCCAGATATTTGAAGATTAATTTCGGAAAAATTTAAGTTATCAGTATAACGTACAACTTGCAGAATTACATAGAGCTAACGCCAAATGGTTGTAAACCGTTTGGTACACGCATGCATATTTTACAATTATAGTTTACGTTCATATTATAGCACGCCTCAGTAGCAGAGCCCCGTATATATACGCCGAATTGCCTGCAACATTGACAGTCAAATTTGCCAGCGCGTGAACATAATTATACCCTAAGTAAACATTGACATGCATCATTTGGTGGATATTTTTTGTTATACCACGATCGCATGTCTTACTATATAAATAAAGCCATCTGTTTAAATTTTACATTTAATCAACACATTAAACGTGCCTACAGTACTGTTGATTAAACGTCACAGAGTGGATTAAACTTTCTCCATAAAATTTGAACGGAAAAGTGTTTATCCATCGCATTGTAAATATTGTGGCATAAACTTCGCAGAGTGGATTAAACTTTCTCCATACAATTTGAACGGAAAAGTGTTTATCCATCGCATTGTAAAGATCGTGGCATAAACAAAATATACGCATAGTGTTTCTGAATAACAAATTTAATCCACTCGTAGGGTTGGCGATTTACACCACTCGCCGAAGGTCGTGGTGTAAATCGCCAATCCCACTCGTGGATTAAATTTGTTACTCAGAAACACTATGCGTATATTCTATATTTCCTCCAAGATACCAGTTGTGTATCACCCGTATAGGCCGCGTTATTCCAATCAATCATTATATTAATACAATATTTTTTTAGAATGAAATTAGCCTGACGTATACACACGGAGTTGGGAATTTAGAATATACACATGCATTTAGAATAGCCCTTTAAATTCTGGATGGTTTAAATCGGGATTTGCCAATTAAAACTTTATCCTATAACGAGGCCCTTTACTCAGTAATCAGATCAGCCCACAAACCAAGCTTTTTCGCGAAGAGCTTGCAATTCATTAATTGTTTTATTTGAAGATGTTTGAAATTCGACCCTCGATGTTAAGATTATATTATCGCACCAAACATGTAACCCGTGTAAATTTACACATAAAACATGATTAAACATTGTTACTCATAGCGATTAAATGTGACAATAGTTCAAGACCACCCCGTCACAAAAGATTTTAAGTAGTTAGGATTTCGTCAGAAACGCGGGCGCAGTTCGGGAATAGTCACGGCAACCATGTGATGAAATAAGTGATCTCAAGTAGCGGAAGATTTGTTTTTCGAGAGTATTCAGGTGACACAACTCTCGAATAAAAGACGACCGCGCGTTCAGTTTTCGGGGCACAATTCGACAGATTGACAACGAGAAACAATCCGGTCAACACAGAAGCGTCTTTCTGAGCATCATCATGGGAGTTTACTTGTTTTTAGCGCTTGCTTCGGTGGCATTCGATAAATATGACTCCGTCCCCCGACATTGTTACAGTGAAATAGTTCAGAATCCAAATAATTCAACCAGTAGGCAAATTATTTAACCCTTTCTAACTAATCACTCATTGATGAGTAGTTATCCCGTAGGAAATGTTCAGATAATAAGTTCAACAAACAACTTATTATCTAAATATTTACCTCCAATAAATATGACTCCGTCCCCCTCATGTGAACAATAGACAATTCCAACGTACACTGTAAAACTGAGTGGGAAAATCCATTCAGTATAGAAAGGGTTAAAACAATAGAAGAAGAGAAGTAAGCCATATAAGACTTAAAAATCTCGCAGAAGAGTCCAAGAAAAGGTGTCACCGTATATAGATCAGGCCATGAATCTCTACTCTGGCTAACGCCCGTAGAGATCATATTCCAGCAGTACAAAACCTGGGAACTTTTTGAAATTTTGACAGGGAACCTTATAAAGTCGATAAAATAACACAGGGAATATATTTCTTAATGATATTCTGTGCCTTAATAATGTACTTCACTATATGTAAAGGTCCCAACTCGAAATTGCATGATTGTCTGTGACTTTTGAGAGCCGATATCGCAATAAACATTCAATTAATTACCCAGGAAAAATTCCATAATTGTAAGAAATATCGCTCACATAGTCACTTAAATCATGAAATTTCGAGTTGGGACCTTCACCTACAGTGAAGTACATTATTAAGGAACAGATAACAACTGAGAAATATATTCCCCACGTTATGTTTTCGACTTTGTGATCGATTTTTTCGACTTTGTGATCGATTGTGTTCGCATCGCTTACAATTATTGAATTTCTCTTGGGTAATTAATTCAATGTTTATTGCGATATCGGCTCATAAAAGTCACAGAAAACCATGCAATTTCGAGTTGGGAGCTTTACCTATAGTGAAGTACATTATTAAGGAACAAGTAACAACTAAGAACTATATTCCCTGAGTTATGTTTATGACTTTATAAGGTTCCCTGTCAAAACTTCAAAAAGTTCCCAGGTTTTGTACTGGTGGAATATGATCTCTACGGGCGTTAGCCATATAGTAGAGATTCATGGCATGATCTACACCGTATAGTGACGTTAGATTTGACGTTGCAGTTAGAAGAGACTGGCCTTTTTGGTGCAAATTTCACCACGCAGAGATCAAAACTGGCCTGCAAGATAGCGGGGTTCTGAAACCAAAAATCTGTCACTAAAATTTCGACACGGGCCTAATCTAATTAACGCCCTCGGGTGTATACTGTCCTGGAGATTCTAGATAGCTATGGTTCGCTGGGCGTTTTATTTATAGATAATGGGTTTTCCGGTTGTGACAATTCGCAATAGGTCCCTATTTGCGGAGGTCTATTTGCGGAGTTCCCCGAATTCGCGGAGATCCCCTAAAATGGTCGAAATATGTTGATTTTAATGAGGGAACGGGTGCGTGTATGTCAATTGATACGTATTTTAAACAAATAACGACACGATCATCATAATAGTGGTTTGTTCTATCAATCATATCATATCATCATCATCATCATCATAATACGGAACAAGTCTTGCGACTTTTCGTCCCAATAACATTATTTGCAATGCTTGTTTACAAATATATGTATCGTCATTCGATATTTACTTGTAACTAACATGTAATAGAAGTATAATGTTTCGTATTACGCTATTCCATTGACAGATATGTAGTTTGGTCATGGAAGTGTTCTATTGTGACCAAGCCAAATTCCATGATGATTTCGCTATGAATGTTATTATGCGCCCGTAAGTGCAATCAACGCGATGCCTCGATCGAGCATAAATGCACATGGGTGTGTGTATATGTATGTATGTCTGTAGATATATATATGTATATATATATGTGTTTATGTATGTGTGCATATGTGTATATATATATGTATATTTATATGTATATATATATACATACATACATACATACAATCGAGCGCATACGACAATTATGTATGTGTACATATAATTGTATTTACTATATGTTTATAATATCTTCATTCATTGGAGGAATAAACAATTCAACTAGAACGGACGACCCATGTCATCCGCAATGATTATTCACCCTGCATGAACCTAAATACTGGTCGGGAAATCCAACTATCAGAACCGTCTCATAAAAGCCAAACTGTTACTGGGACGTATTGATACAGATAGAACTATTTCAACCTATATATTTGGTCTAAAATTTCCAACTATATTGTGGTGTTAGCCATAAATTTTCCAACTAATGAAACATTTGGTCCATGAGTTATTCTACATGCAATAGATAACATTTGAAGAATTGCGTGAAAATATATAATACAAATATGCAATTTGTCCAGCTGCAAACATAAGTCTACGTTCACATAGCTAGAAAAATTACCAAGAAAATGGTCATGAAATTATTCATAGATGGCTGTCTATTGCAGAATTTTAATTGATATATGTATTCGAGTTTTTTAACGCTTAAGGATGCATAATCCTAATTATCGCAAATTACTATTTCTTTGGCTTCGTGGGGGTGGGGGGGGGGTCAAAATATTTCAAAGTTCAGAGTGATGAGATATCGGTTTTTGAAATCTATTATTTTTCACCACCGATAATTTAGTGGCCCAGTAAAAGGTCGACGATAAGACGCTCTCGAACCAAATTGCGGATGAAGATGGATAACTCTAAAATTGAGTGGCTTTTTTGTGTCAGATATTTGACAAACCGGCAAAATGTCGTTGAACAAAATGTTGATAAATAACAGGTTTTGGGTAATTTTATACTACAGTTGACTGTGGTTAGCATTATTTTTGGGCAATTAATCGATTCTGATAACTGGAGCGGCATTTAAAAAAAAACGTTGTTGTTGGAATCTGATGATATGGGATAATCGAATCGGATTGAGTACCTTTAAATTAGGGTGAAATATGCCACGAGTAGATTCACGATTAATACTTGCCAGATATTTGAAGATTAATTTCGGAAAAATTTAAGTTATCAGTATAACGTACAACTTGCAGAATTACATAGAGCTAACGCCAAATGGTTGTAAACCGTTTGGTACACGCATGCATATTTTACAATTAGTTTACGTTCATATTATAGCACGCCTCAGTAGCAGAGCCCCGTATATATACGCCGAATTGCTTGCAACATTGACAGTCAAATTTGCCAGCGCGTGAACATAATTATACCCTAAGTAAACATTGACATGCATTGGTGGATATTTTTTGTTATACCACGATCGCATGTCTTACAATATAAATAAAGCCATCTGTTTAAATTTTACATTTAATCAGCACATTAAACGTGCCTACTGTTGATTAAACTTCGCAGAGTGGATTAAACTTTCTCCATAAAATTTGAACGGAAAAGTGTTTATCCATCGCATTGTAAAGATTGTGGCATAAACTTGGCAGAGTGGATTAAACTTTCTCCATACAATTTGAACGGAAAAGTGTTTATCCATCGCATTGTAAAGATCGTGGCATAAACAAAATATACGCATAGTGTTTCTGAATAACAAATTTAATCCACTCGTAGGGTTGGCGATTTACACCACTCGCCGAAGTTCGTGGTGTAAATCGCCAATCCCACGAGTGGATTAAATTTGTTATTCAGAAACACTATGCGTATATTCTATATTTCCTCCAAGATACCAGTTGTGTATCACCCGTATAGGCCGCGTTATTTCAATCAATCATTATATTAATACAATATTTTTTTAGAATGAAATTAGCCTGACGTATACACACGGAGTTGGGAATTTAGAATATACACATGCATTTAGAATAGCCCTTTAAATTCTGGATGGTTTAAATCGGGATTTGCCAATTAAAACTTTATCCTATAACGAGGCCCTTTACTCAGTAATCAGATCAGCCCACAAACCAAGCTTTTTCGCGAAGAGCTTGCAATTCATTAATTGTTTTATTTGAAGATGTTAAAATTTCGACCATAGATATTAAGATTATATTATCGCACCAAACATGTAACCCGTGTAAATTTACTCATAAAACATGATTAAATCATGTTACTCATAGCGATTACATGTGACATAGTTCAAGACCACCCCGTCACAAAAGATTTTAAGTAGTTAGGATTTCGTCAGAAACGCGGGCGCAGTTCGGGAATAGTCACGGCAACCATGTGATGAAATAAGTGGTCTCAATTTAAGTAGCGGAAGATTTGTTTTTCGGGAGTATTCAGGTGACACAACTCTCGAATAAAAGACGACCGCGCGTTCAGTTTTCGGGGCACAATTCGACAGATTGACAACGAGATGCAATCCGGTCAACACAGAAGCGTCTTTCTGAGCATCATCATGGGAGTTTACTTGTTTTTAGCGCTCGCTTCGGCGGCATTCGTCTGTGTTATGGGACAGCAGAGATGCAATTTGGAACCAGGGAAATATTTCTCGTACACAAGAGACGCAAGCTGTATAAAGGTTGCATGGTGTGCATTGGGATATCTACATCAGTTCGATTGAAAGGATGGCACGGTGTGGTCCAACAAAGCTCTAACATGTGTGCCCCCAAACCACATTCACGACGACTGCACGAACACAGCCCAGAGGAACAGTATCTACATCGATATCTTCTTCAAATCAGTAGCAAGTAGGTCAGACAGACGATAATAACCGGGTTTAGATCAGATTTATATGTCGATTTCAGACTTTATATGAGCGGTGGGGAAACGTGCTGATTAGCAATATATTGATAACGCCACATGCTTTGGTAGATGCCAACATACTGCTTTTGCCGTCGCCCTGTTGTTCAATGGGTGTACTAAGGTATTACCAAACACCAAGAAGAACAAATATTAATAAGATATACTGTATATAGTAACCACATTGTTTATAATAATGTGATACATTGATGGAAAGAGCTCTTAGAGCTCTTTCCATCAATGTATCACATTATTATAATCAATAAATTTGAAAAATGATCAAGGAAATATGGGTTGATACAAAAATCGGACTTGGCACTGAAAGGGTTAATTAAATATACAATCTACAGCCAGTTTTCTTGAGATGTTTAATGTTGCCTAGGCTGAATTGGCAAGATTAGTTATATCCGTTAATTAGGGTTCCCTTGAACAACCAGAATGTTTAAAGGCGCACTTGATTTTCGAATCCCCAGATCACATATCTAAAATATATACCATATTATATACCATTTGAAAGATGAAACTCCAAAGCAATTGTATTATCAACTTATCCGGTGTAATAAACTGTGAACATATCGTTTTCGTTGAGTTACCGACGTGTTATTGTGCTTAAGTTTCATCTGGTTTTGTTGTGCAAAGTGTATTATTTTCAATGGATGGGAATAACTCTATATTTTTAAAGCTTCCATTGAAAATACATTTTAGTTTGAATTTTGTTGCATTCTGGGAGCCATAACGGGGGAATTTTTTTGTGATTTCATCTGTTTTCTATTTCTCTATGGGCATCTTCTGAGACACAGACGTTTCAAATGGTGATGCATTATAGTATTTCAATCATATGTTATGGCATAGACTGTTATTAAAACCGTATATCAAGACACTATAAAAAATCGATCGAGTGACATCCAAATCTCGTTTGCTAACGCATGTCATCCAGAAAGTATTTTCTTCCCTATTTTCTTCTCATATAAAATGGCGGATGTTGTTATTTAATGTGATCGACACATTATAATAATGATAATGATGGAGCTTATATAGCGCGTATCCCCTCAATGGCCCTAAGCGCTTCACATTATTACCCCAGCTGTTGAGTAAATGCCATGTTGAGCAATCCTTAAACGCATGAAGCCATAATGGCGCTTCACAAGATTGCACTTGGCTTACACTCACCCAACAACCAGGTCCCTATTTCTCGTCTAGGTACGACGAAGCGAGCACAAGGGTCACATCCTGGCGCGAGATTTGAAACAGCGTGTGGCTATATATAGCACACACACCGCTTAATCGGGCCAAGCCACTGTTGTGGGACGATAATCCACCGGCCGGGCGCGAACTCACGCCGGTGCAGTAACACCATTACAATTCCGACACTGGGCTACCACTTCCACGTATTATGATATTGTTATTTCTGTGAACGAATGAGTTTCGACATTATCCTCCATTTAAACCGGATAAATACATAGCCTACATGTATAACTTGTTTCTCGTGAGATTTCAAGATGAGATTGTTTCTCGTGAGATTCGAGATACCTATGCTATTCGACCAAATGTCGTAGATAATGTACGGGTACTCATAACAACGCGATGGGCTCTTCAGTTGTAAAGAGCATGGTCACGGGATTTGGCCAACATCTCAATTATTGGGATATCAGGTCTCTGGACTGGGGCAATACATCTGTCTGTTTTAAAGATGGCAAGATGTAATACTAGTATATATCCATTGTTTTGGTAGGTTGAAGTTGCTCAGTAATATGTTATCTTCAGTCTTCAGATAAAACATCTAAAAATCTATAGAATACTTTGGCCAGAAGTAATCAAATGCAATGCTTTAACTTCTAGAATTCTTGATTACAAATACAATACTTTGACTCCTAGGATTCTTGATTACAAAAAATTGTAATCATTACAAATACAATGCAAATAGAGACTATAAGATTACCCCATGCATCCGCCACCCATGCAGCGATCCCGAAGTTAATTATAATCCGGTTTGTGTGGATTTGTGATCGGCGAACAGGGAAGGTAATCTGATTCGTGTTGGCCTATCTGGGCAGGTTTGTCAGTTTTTTTTCGAGGGTCGGTGATTTCTACGTGAAGTCGGTTGAGTTCTCAGTGAAATTAACCATCTGCGCTGTATTTCCTTCACCCATATGTCGTGATATGGCCTTGCTGCAAAAAAAATAAATAAGACGATATCACCCCACCCCAATAAAGAAAAAAAGAAACAAAACTAACCAATATCAACGACAGCATGCAGGTGAAATTGAGCAACTTAGCTTTAATATAAGCGCAATTCTATAGGGAAGGTCTATTCGCTATAGATCATTATCAGTTTCATTCCTCAGGAACAAACGTGTACCCAATAAACTTCCAGATAATGCACGAGAAAGGCCCGTTCTATATTAATCGGTTGTGTTAATTGCAGACGACCCAAGATGCTCACAGAACCAATTTGGTGATAACCCAGACACAGAATTTTGTAACGTATACGTTTCATGCTGGAACAATACCTCGATGGGCAGACGGTGTGTGTCACCCTCCACTAAGATGGTCATCACAGACAGAGAGGTGCGAGTTCGCAGATGTCGTCAACTGTAACGGAAGGACCGACTACATCGTCGAGGAGTGTAAGTATATTAAGCAAGAACAAGAGCTTAGTCGCAAGTCCTTATGATGGTGAACATCCGTACCAAATTTCATCACCCATATATAAGCCATGACTGAGATACTCATGCAGACGGGCAAAAAATTAATATTTCCAGATAAACAAAGATGAATAACTCTATAACGGAAAACCCGAACAAAACGATTGAACACTCCTCTGAATGTCCTGAACATCCATACAAAATCTCATTGAGATCCGACAACCTGTGGTTGAGATATCTGCTCGGACGGGCGGACCGGACCCATGCATCAACTATACGGTATACGTACAGTAATGCCCAAAGTAATTGACCACTTAACCACAGCAGAATTATGGGTAATTTTTCAGGATTTAGTCGGAAATATGGAAAACATCTTGTTCTTCCTGATGAATTTCTTTCTAATAGGTCACAGGCATTGATATTGTAATGACCATTCAACAGTTTATATACCTCGATTATAGATCTCCTCTAAATCTTCGATATGTTAAAGACATCAGATTGAGTCTTATCATTCGGTCTCGGTAGCATAGAGTTTTTATTTGACGAACTAGTTTCTTTGCTTTTCTTTGTATTTTCTCTAACACAATGCTTTGATATTTGCGATGTGGGCTCGATGCAGAGTTATATTATTCGATGATAGGTCTGACAATGCTTATATGTAGAGCGATCGGAAAGTGTCGATGTCCAAGTTCGTGAAAGGTCTATTGAATAAGCCGATGATTTGAGAAGCTTTATTGTTTAGAATAGTGTATGAAGGCTAATCTGGTCGTGTCAAATTGAGCTATATGTTCCATGTCGTGCACATGGCTGTTGTCCGTTTGGGACCCAAACATCGTGTTCAAAGTTGTATTTATTATTACTCCAATATGTCTTTCTGTATCATATATAATGCACGTAGATAGGTAGTTTAAGTATTTATCGACCTATTTCGATACCGGGAAAATTTAAAGGCGAATATTAAGATGTATATTTTGGAGCGCAAACCGTCAAGTGACTTTAAAATCATAGCAATAAGAATCCAGCCGTTTTCAAATTATATATATATTGTTAAATATATTGACAATGCACGCCCTTTATTGTGTCCTGCTCTATGACTTGATTAAATCTTTTTGTGTCATATAAAATTAGTATTGACGTATTTGACATTATTTATCGACATATTTTGATCCTAGGGAACGGGGCCGCGGAATGTGGCACACGCGAGCATTGACAAGTTTTATTTGGGGCTCCAAACTACCAGACTGCTTTGAACAATTTGGATTTTATAATTTGGTATCCACAATCGCTAACCACTATGTTACTTGCCAAATGTGGTAGAATCTACGTTGGAGATAGGTCTTCCCGGACTTAACGTTGTGTACTTTTTTGTTTAGTCACGACGACTCATGGAACCAAAAGTTATCAAAAGAGCGAAATCATATTGGAATTTAGTCGACTGAACGCTGAGAGAAAAATTCTCATCGCTTTTCCAAAATCATGTGACGATGGTATTGACCAGGTTGTCAACGGCTCGTCACTAAAGATAGTTTTCATACATCAAGATCAGTGCAATGTACAAAAAAAAACTATAAACTTTATATCACTGCACTGGTTTGATTGGGTGTTTTCCTAAGAACCAGCATCGAATGATCTCGTCAGCGTGCTAAGTACGACTGTCCGACTAACAAATCATGACTGTTTTCCGTGCATCGTATGATGAATTAATTTCTTATGCAATAGTGCAGCCAGGGATGTGGCAGGCATACGTACACACATGGGCGCACATCGTTCTGTTACATAAACCTCTCTTTCGTCTAGAAACGACGCAATGTAAGCCGGGCGATTCGATTTATGATTTGATTAACGAGAATCATTTAGTTTGAAGACAAGCAGATGGGCCGTCAAACGACTTATTCCCAACAGACATTCGATTATTAAATATGGATCATACTGTCGACAATCGGCATTCGTCATTGGTTAGACAGCATAGCACCACTGCCTGTTTAGCTTTTGAATCATCGGGAAACAAGCCATGTGGTTCAATTCAACCCGTCGAGAACTGACCTTGGTAAATTAAATGGGCGCAGTTATCATGCCGGGAAGCTACGTCATCATTATAACAAGAATACAGTTATCATGCCGGGAAGCTACGTCATCATTATAACAAGAATACAGTTATCATGCCGGCAAGCTACGTCATCATTATAACAAGAATACAGTTATCATGCCGGGAAGCTACGTCATCATTATAACAAGAATACAGTTATCATGCCGGCAAGCTACGTCATCATTATAACAAGAATACAGTTATCATGCCGGGAAGCTACGTCATCATTATAACAAGAATACAGTTATCATGCCGGGAAGCTACGTCATCATTATAACAAGAATACAGTTATCATGCCGGGAAGCTACGTCATCATTATAACAAGAATACAGTTATCATGCCGGGAAGCTACGTCATCATTATAACAAGAATACAAATGTTCAAGAACATTTTAAACGGACATGCATGAGGGTATCACCCCCCCCCCTTTCGGTACGCGGGATTCAGGGTGTTTTGAAGCCGTACGCGGGATTCATACCCCGGAATTAACTGGTATTCGGGTTCAAGCAAAACATCTTGGACGCAGGTTATGATGGCGCAAAATAATATTTTGTGCTAGTCATCTGTATGAATGAGTATCATTAATCGTATCATAACGGCCTCATAACGCCCATAATAGTTAATACTATTATCATGTCAGGTATAATGGATCATAATGTGTCTATGTAACTTCTGCTTGTATCTGTCTGATATTAAAACAGTCAATTTGTATGTCATTTATCGCATATTATTTCTTAACATGTATTCAGGATCACCCCCCCCCCCAAATTAACTGGTATTCAGGATTCAGGGGGGAGGGGGTGATGCCCTCATGCATGGATCATTCGAGCTTCCAAATTATATATATAAGATAGTTTGTAAAAATTAATAGACGAAATATTACAGGCTTCATAATTATGCTCTGAAACATTCTGTCCATGTCACCGCCATTTTTAAGGTGTATTCAAATTTTCGCACAGAAGTGAAATAAAAGCTCTGTATTTCTACCATATCAGGAATAGACTAACATGGAACGCTATTTTCTGCCTTATATACACCGTGCACATGGCCGCGTCGAGTACGTTTTTTTATTGTGTTGCCATATGAACAACAAATGTTCAACAACTATCCCAGCAGCTATATTTGTTTCTTAGATATGGACTTTATCGGTTAGATGCTCGTAACCCGTTTATATATAACCATGGGTATATGCGAGAAATACACAATGAAAACACCCTCCACAGTTTGGATCGATAAGCCTTGCCCTGTGTATTTTGATGTTGCGTTTTTTGACAATCGGTCTTCCGTATCATTTCTACAACACAATTATCGTCTTACTTGCAGCACGACGTTACCGTGTGATCGCCACGCAAGCGTTCTCATTCAGTGTATGGTCAATATATTGCCGCCGGTGCAGTGTATTCTCGGATAGAAAACAAATAGTTCTATGCCGAAAAACAGAAACTAAGTCGCGAGGGGCACCCCTGGTTGAGTCTGGTATATTTGGCACTCGGGACTTGGCTAGAGGGTTTTCGTAGGCACACCCCAGCTTTGATTTTTCCAAAATGTTCCCTCACAGACTACTAGATCGTAGCCTATTCTAAATGGACCAGTAGTCTTGTAACCACTGGCCATGCAGGATGGTTCGGCCCAGTATGAGATTAAAAAATCCTAGCATATATTGGTATAACGCCAGACAAATTTACACCCCGATTAATTTTTTTCTTAAATGAATTAGCAAGTAACTACTGGCAAGGGCACAGAACACACGGTCGGCCGATGGTTAGGCCCGATGTGAGAACATTTTGAAAATCTGAACATGAAAATTTGACAATCCTAGCATCTAGACTGGCCTCAAGCTTTCCAATTCGGGGAAATTTGTAACCTGACATTCACCCTTAGGTTTGAAAATTGCCAACTGATGGCCATTTCAGTCCAGAATTTTGCAAATGAAAGGGAAATATGCAAACGTTGGTCTAAAAACAATAAATTCGTCACTAAGAAATTGTTGGAAAATCAAACTACGAGAACAATTTCAACCTAATTTTGGTGTGAATTTTCCAATTAATGTTGCATTAGGTTTGACTACAGTTTGGGGGGGGGGTAAGACCCTTGCATAACCACCCATGTCGACACGTCCCTGCTTGGCACCCCATGCTAAGAGCACGGTCTTGCATTCACTGAAGACGAGAAATCATCGATACTAAATTATGTTGGGTGGCACCCGGGGAGGAGTCAGGGGGCTACATCCCCACCTCTGTCGTGGGGGGATAGCCACCACCCCGTCGGTGAGATCTGCAATGGTCAACCCGGTAGATAAAGTCCGCTCCCCCCCCCCTGTCGTGGAATCTATAGCCCCTGAGTCGGTGATATCCTGGCGCCACCCCTGTTTGAAATCATAAAGAAATTATAAAGGAGAAGACTATATGGAGCAGAAATAACGGGGAAATGAGCTCTCATAACCACAAAACTACACTAAAGACGTCCCAATGAACCCAAATTGGATGCAGTCGCATAGAGTATATATATGGTATCGTTCTGTTGGCCTCTCTATATCATATAAATACTTTTTCTAAAAACCCTTGAACCAACTCGATTTCCCATGCGCTCCTGTTGCGCAAATTCTATAGTATAAAAAGTGCGTCTATTTCAGACAAAGTTCAAACAGTAAATATGACAAGACAAGACATTACCAATCTAACAACACCAGTGGAACATGATTACCTTTCAAAGCAAAAACACCGCGCACCAGGTTACGGACAACCACAGGCACACACACCATGGATAAATACACGGTCAAAAGAACGGCGGTTTTTTTGTACGGTTATATCTGGCATATACCCATGGTTATATATAAACGGGCTACGAGCATCTGACCGTATGTTTCTTTGACCAATGTGAGTAAAATATATATATATTTTTTTATTTGTATAAAGTTAACTTTTTGTATTTCTAACATATTCCACCATGAACTATACTATTAAAATGTTGCACCAATGGGCTTGGTTGCTGCGATTACTAATATAATTAATATCATTTATTTTGGACCGTAACATTTTGGAAAAATCGGGTCCACAAAGACCTTAAGCATAAATCAATATCTACTTTAAACTTAAGAATCAATATCTACTTTAAACTTAAGAATCAATATCTACTTTAAACTTGAGCATAAATCAATATCTACTTTAAACTTAAGCAGAAATCAATATCTACTTTAAACTTAAGAATCAATATCTACTTTAAACTTAAGAATCAATATCTACTTTAAACTTAAGCATAAATCAATATCTACTTTAAACTTAAGCATAAATCAATATCTACTTTAAACTTAAGCATAAATCAATATCTACTTTAAACTTAAGCTTAAACGTTGCTTGCGCCAATTTTTTTCTTCAAAACATTGTACCTATATATCACAGAAACTAAATCCTAGATGAGCGTGGTGAGCACAAAGAAAATTTGACATAATTGATATCTTCCAACTTGATCTGTACAATTTTCAATTTCATTTTTTCTCAAGACCTCACCTTTCTCGTTCATTCTCATCGAAACAAACGTTGCTCAAAGCAACATTTTTGTTTCAAACCATTCTACTAAATCCTAGGTAACGTGTTGAGAATAAAGCCAATTTTATATATATATATATATATATATATATATATTAATATCGCAGAAGCACCAAATGTGGGTAAAATATCGCCAGTAGCAGCGGTCTTATACCGAGTCATCAATGGAGGTAACTCCTGCGTGGAGTTTGACACATCGCAGTGAGGTGGTTGACCTATTCTACCACGGATCAACGCGGGGGCAATTACAATGCCACATTTTATATCTACATCAAGGGCTGTCATTCATGCAAATTACGATCATTTGATTTCCTTAGTTCAAAGCGCACCTGAATTACTACTACAAGGTTAACAAATCTGCGTACAAAATATAATTTAATATCGTTATTTTGACAATATTCTGTAGACACCACATCCGTTGTTTAATACTAAGATATAATAAGTAATATTATATATGAAACTACATGTATCAGAGGACACTATGCATGCAACGAACCGACTCATGGCATATTACACTTAACCCTTTACCCAACAGAACGGGCCTGTGCCAATTCATTCTCTTATATATGCGAGTCGACCATAGGTCGCCTTGCATATATAAGAGAATGCATTGGCTTAACACATTAAAAATTATAAAATTGTTAAAGAATGTAAGAAAAAAAGGTTGTTTTTTTTTAGGCCAATGGATTCTCTTATATATGCGAGGCGACCTATGGTCGACTCGCATATATAAGAGAATGCATTGGCACAGGGCATAACTGTAACCATCACAATGTGGTCAATGAGCCGATTCCAATGATATCCATATTTGTATGGTTTTATTGAGACAGACCCAAGATAATTTAGGCTGTTGCAGCTTTATTTGGCCGTTTTTGGCCGGTTTGTTGGTCAAAGGGTTAAATGTTGTATTATTTGCCGAATAAAGCCATTCACCCAAGTAAAACACTTGTAAAATACATTTGTGAATAAAATAGCCACGTGGTCCAAACAAGTTACGCTATTATTTATAAATAATTTTAGGTTCCCTGATTCGCTATAGTTGACGAGGTGTGTGCAAGAAATAGTTAATACGTCATCTTATCAGGTGACATTAATTAAAATAGAGGAAAACCAGTATTTTGTAATGTTTGTGTGACCTTGATATTCCCTATTTGAGTACACGTTGTACTCACTTACCCGCTTAGATAGTTCGATTTGTATAATGAGACAGTTTAATAAAATTGTAATGTCCAATGAAACAGCGGCATAGAACCATCGTTCAGTTGTACTACATGCTAATGGAAAAATATTGATTCTTTCGACAAACAACCTCCACAATTTCAAATAATTAGATAAATTCGTCATAATAAACGATTTCAGTCTCGTCAACATTTGTCATTGACTGTATATAGCATACATAACCTTAACCGTGTTAATTCAACTTAACCCTTTAATGATTAGTGCTTCCTGATTTTTTCAAAAACCCTGTGCCAATGCATTCTCCTATATATGCGAGTCTCACATAGGGCGCCTCACATATATAAGAGAATGCATTGACCTTAATATATTTATCTTGATCGTGTAATCAAATGCATCCTCTTATATATGCGAGGTGTGGGATACTCGCATATAAAAAAGAATGCACTGGTACATGGTCTTTAATGCTGCACCAGAGCAGCTCCCGTCATGAAAGTGTTAAATAAAACGCCATCCGACCGCATGCAGTGTCTCCCGAAAGGTGGCTTCGTTTGGGGCGGGTTTTTTTTTTTTTTAGAAATAAGTAACAAGGACCATAACACCGGTAAAAATAGGCGATTGGACCCCAAATTCGAATTTGACCTGTTTTCATGAGTAATCCATACACTAAATTTGAAAACAATCAGATAACTATAACTAAAGCTATCACACGGAAATCAAAATAATCGTCAAATTACAAGACAACAAGGACCCTAACTCCGGTAAAAATTGCCGGACGGAACCCAAAGTCGAACTTGACCTGTATTTTCATATGAATAATCCATTTACATAATTTGAAAATAATCAGACAACTAAATCCAAAGTTATCACCCGGAAATCAAAATAATCGACAAATTCTAAGTCGACAAGGACCATAACTCCGGCAAAAATGGGCGGATCTAACCCAAATTCGAACTTGACTTGTATTTTTATGTGGGCAATCCACGTACGCGACGTTTGAAAACAATCAGATAACTAAAGTCATCACACAGAAACTATTTGGGACGGATGCACGGACGGACGGAGGAACGGACACGGCTGATTTAAGATTCGGGGGGGGGACATAAAAAAGTATGAGTAATTTAATATTAGGACAACCTAAGTCGATAAATACGTATGACAAAGTCCAACTGAACTGTCCGAATACGTATATAAAAAGACGAAAGCTATATTCTTATCATAGGTGCAAATGTATTCAGCGATAAGGAGGCGTGACCTTCTCGATATTTATCGACACATTCTCTGGGGGGGGGGAAGAATTTCATAAACATTGAGACGTTTAGTCATAATAGAAGGTCCGCTAGCTTAAATCAGAGATTGTAACTATTCTTTTAACAAACTATGTTTCCCAGATACCTAACATTTATTCTATCAGTAATTGTTTTTGCTGATGCAGCGGCGTCACCAGTGAATGTCACTGTTTATATGGAATCGCGTTGTCCGGACACAATCAGATTTCTTGTAAATCAGCTCCATCCTGTTTATAAAGCATTGAATGGGACAGATGTTCTGCGGTTGATGTTGGTTCCATATGGATTCGCTCATGTGAGTACAGGTACCCCAAAGCCAAACACAAGGGTGACACTCTGAAAACCTCAAAAGTCTTGACAAAATACCCTAATGGGTCTTTAAATACAGTTAAAACACTGAAAGTTCGTGAAAACCCTGTGTCAATGCATTCTCTTATATATGCGAGTCGACCATAGGTCGCCTCGCATATATAAGAGAATGCATTGGCCTAACAATTTTTTATATATTTTTTTTATCAATTTTTCTTACATTCTTTAATAATTTGTATCATTTTTTATAATTTGTTCTTACATTCTTTCACAATTTTTATTATTTTTTTATAATATTATCTGGTGTTGTATATAATATTGAATATGTTGTATATAATGTGATCTGGTGATTCGAAAATTAAGTGGGCATTTAACCCCTCCATGACTGGAGCTTCCTGAAAGTTCGTGAAAACCCTGTGCCAATGCATTCTCGTATATACGCGAGTCGACCATAGGTATGTGAAATCATCACTATACTGCTGTTGTATACTTAACCCTTCCATGACTGGAGCTTTCTGAAATTGTGCGAAAACTTGAACTAATAATATAATAATAATAATAATAATAACATCACCGTAAAGTTTTGTTTTGTGATTTGCACAAGTATTCAACACAAGTCCAATTTAGTTTAGTTATAGCCATTCATAGGTATGATGTATGTGCCAATATGGGGGTATATGGTGGGTGTCTGTGTGTGGGGGGGGGGTTCTCGTATGATAAGCAATTTTATAACTAACCCTCCTTTGTATCCAAACAATTACCCAGCTCCCCACTGCGAACACAATCCGAAGAGAAGTGTTTTAAAGATATATTATGTACTTATTCGGCTGCATGAAACTAGTAAGTTAGTGTTCAGGCACTATGCCAACTGGAGAAATATAGCATTCTTGTAACATCGCCGAAAATTTCAAACAAATCGACCTTACCACTCCATAGAAAACATCGTCTGAACAACGCGCAATTGTAAATATTTACTTCTCGATTCGGGACGCATCTATTGGCGATAAACAAACGAAAACAATCGAGAGTCACTGTATATAATTAAAATATAAGAATGGCGATGTTTGTTGTCAATTTGGATGTAATATTTGTAAAAAATTACTACTTTTAGCAAGATTTTTCTCCATATCTATCTGATCACCCTACCGTCACCCTACCGTCACCCTACCGGAGTGTTTCACATCACTTTAAACGGATATGGCTCTATCGAGCTTCCAAATTCTGTCTACGTAATTCGGAAGGAGGTATAATATAGGTTGACAAAGACACGAAATATTGATATACCGGCTTCATATGCGCTGAAAAATACTGTCCATGGTCACAGCCATTTATTTCTACAATATCAGGAATAGACTAAAACATAACGCTCTTTTCTGTTCCATGCCGTGCACATGTCTGGTAACCAAACATCGTGTTCAAAGTTATATGTTTTAATGTGTCTTTCTGTGGCATAGTATTATTAGGTGCATTTTGAAGCTCAAACCGCCACGTGGCATTAATTTGTGGATTTTTGTGGTTCTCCGATAGAATTGGAAACATGAACCGATTATCCAAACTCCATGCAGGGTTTACCTCCCTTGATGACTCGGTAAGACCGCTGCTACCGGCGATATTTCACCCACATGTGGTGGACTTCCGCGATATTAAGATATACACTAAGCGAGTATATAGAGCAACATATGCTGCCCTTGTTAAACACACAAAATATCGATTAAAATTTGTGTAATTTCGTACCTTAAGTTTGGAAAGTCCCACTAGAAGCAAAGAACTATATTGCGAAACGGTGTGATTTGGTTCTCCCATTATTTTATCACAACAAAAGTATAAACGCACATGGACGACAATGTCACGACAACACTGCAATTTTGACGAGTAGTTTGCGAAATTCGTCAACAAAATTAAAACGGTCTGATTCACAATTCTGCCATTAAGTTTTTAGTGCGGGAATTGTTCTCAAAGCGCATAAGAAATTTGAATTTCGAGCGATCAGTTTTCGCAATTTTTTGCTGGAAAATCCCTTGCTAAATATAGAAACCACAGACTACATGTAGTACCCAGCCGGTGACAGAGTCAGAAAGGAAGTATGACTGGCGCGCTCTGGTAGAGATTGCCGATTATCCGTTATAACAATGCATGTCATGCACCAGTCTATAAGTTAACTACAGACTAACATGTCAGTGTGACCTTGAGTGGATGTTTATACAGACTGCATGGTCATGTCCATGGTTAGGTATACTGCCCATGTATATATACACATACCTTAATGTGGTCGCGGTCATGTTCATGTTTGGGGTTTTTAGTTGATCAATGTTACATTACATTTGAAATTTTAAAACTGTATTCTAAAACATAAGCGGGGCACACCGAGTTTTATAGTATACGGAGAAACTGGAGTTTATCATATCAGAGTCGACGTTAATGTCCGAATAATTACATATTGGGCGAAAATGGTCTCGTCTGGTCACAACAAATTTAATTGTATTATAATTATGTGGAGAATCTCTCAAATAAGAATATGTCCCACAAATGGGTCGAACATTTACATAATATTCCCACTACATGTGGTATGAACAATGAATGGTTGAATTAGTTTATTAAAGGGGTAGACCGCATCTGGTTGAAGGGAATGATACAAATTTCCTTAGAAAATCAATTCCATCAACGATGGAAACGAGATATTGACACAATGAACAAATGTCGCACTTATAGATTATTCAAAACTGAGTTTAGTCAAGAAAAATACCTTTCGCAATTGAAATTTAATGATATATGGACCTTAATACGCTTCCCGTGTTCGAATCACCAATTGCGAATTGAAACGGGCTCTTGGAGCCAAATAGACGTAGAAAGCAGGTTTTGCCATCTTTGTGACAACGGCGCAGTTGGAGACGAATATCACTTATTATTCGAATGTGGCGCCATTAACTCCCTCAGGAGGAGATTTATACCATCGTGGGCATTGACTGTTTTCAACTTGCACACGTTATCAACCCTTCTTCAATCGTCTGATAATATTGTCTTAAATAAACTTTGTGAATACATAAGACATGACGAGGAACATGTGAGATCACCGCCCCTCTCTGTCACCCCTCTTGAACTAAACTGAATATTGTACATGATACCTGCGGCTAGTATTTCCAATTCAACCATGCATATGCCTGATTGTTCACACCATATAACACCATTGTGAAAATTGTATAATGCATCTATGATTCTTATGTCACATGTGTGATTCCGAATAAACATATTGACGAGGAAATGTTGGCCTGAATGCTGGCTATGGAGAAATATGAATGATGCCACTGAATTTGAATAGATAATAATTGCTGTGGCACTTAGTACGTATAAAAGCATTTGTCGTATCTATCGACTTATTCTGATTCCCGGAACAATTAAGGCTGGAATGTTACAACAGATAGCAGAATTCAACACGTGCACATATGTTAATGTTGGACCTATATATTCACATGGGTTCATATTGGACTAATCGATTCTGAAATAAGCCCATAGTCGGTGAACTTATACCCGTTTTTCTGTTGGGTGGCGCGGGCCACAGTGAAAACACATTATACAGAGCGCACATTTGGTAAGCCGTGCTTTATTCGTGTTATTTTCCAGCCTGTTCTCGTGAAAATAAGCACAATACGGGCTTATTTAATATTGAACTAGTCCCAAATAGGGCTGTTTTAATAACAAGCGTTTAGGGTCCATATATTGCGTACATTTGAGTTTTTAAAGAATGTCAATATGATCTTATTTCGCGCAATTATAAAATAAGCCCGCATTGTGCTTATTTTTCACGAGAACAGGCTGCATGCTATGCGTTATTTCAGGTTACAAAACACTGCGGGACCAGTTCGTTTGGGATTCGGTGGGGAGGGATGGGGTCACGGTTATCAAGAATGGCATGTATTTGAGCTGGAAAATATGCTATCTTTTATAACACCAGGTGGTGTCCATACATGTATAATCCAGTAAGTCCTATGACATAACACTGCATTCATCTGGTGATTGGGCAACACATCGGGGTCTATAATTATATTCTGTAAGAGAAATGCGTTTACACGAACGATTGCACGTGTGTGACATCCTCTACATGCATCGCGACCAGCACGGCCGTGTTCACATGTTGTGTCATTGAATGGTGTATAGCTCCGGTGTTAACCGAATTTCCAACTGCAATTCACCACCAATCGTCGCGTCAGAACTAACGTGTTCTATCTCCATATTTACATTTTGTGGGAAATCGACTTTAAAGTTTTTACCCCCCCCCCCCCCCCGCGATTCACATGTTTACATTCTGTTTTGGAAGAGAGTACACTGTGGGTATGATAGCTGGTGTAAAAAGTAAAAATACTATTATATGACGAGTTTCGCGACAAAACATATGATATCTTGGGTGTAATCACGAAAAAACACTTTGGAGAAAGAACAATTTGTTTAAAATTTTCTGTTTTTATTCCGTGCTATAGTGGTTTTCGTGTTTTAACACGTGCAAAAATCTCAAATGACGCCATTTTCTGTTTTATTTTAACCAAATAATTATCCTAGAAATAAGATGTTCATACCTAGGGGTGAGAAATCATTATTTCAACTAGTCACTTCGCTGGCACTCTGCCAAGTTCTGGTTCCATTGCTTTCTATTGAAGGTCAGAGATAAAAAAAATTTAGCACTGAAATTTATTTAATCACGTGGTACAAAATAAATAGATACATTGGTCCACAGTGGAGATAGAACAATATAGCACTATAGAACAGATTTACACAGCCTCTCATTCAAATTGGGTATAGTTACACTAGACACGTATATACTGTGATTTTCGGACAGGAAATCACGCACCGAATCGAAAGATACCAATATCTCATTTTCCCTCCAAAATGGAGATAGAACAGTTTAGTTCTGACGCGACGAAATTGTGTCCCACTTACGAAATTGTAAATTAGTTCACATCCGTCACCAAAATGAGCATAATTCCTCCAACTGAAGTGTAAGTAAACCGGGCCCCCAACTTAATTGAACGTTTCCAATGCACACTACTCGCATGATGGAGTAAAGTTAAAAAATGGAGATCCAAGTATGCCATCGTCCGATTTCATTGCTAAGTTGCCTCTCAAAAATATTTGAGAAATGTATCTTTCGACATTTATCAAAATACTTATACGAAAATAAGCTCCTAACAGATTTACAATCAGGTTTCACTCCAAACGACAGTACCGTATTCCAGCTAACAGACATATATCATTATCTTATTTCATCTTTAGACGAAGGCAAATAAATCAGGTTCCTTTTCTGTGACATCAGCAAAGCTTTTGATAAAGATTGGCATAAGGGACTATTGTCCAAACTGAGTAATCTAGGTGTGTGTGAAAATACATACGCCCTTTTGAAAAATTCTTTGGAAAATCGACAACAAAGAGTAATTTTGGAAACTACCGAGTTGTCTTGGAAATCTGTAGAATCTGGTGTCCCTCAAGGGTAAATACTGGGTCCTCTACTATTCTTGATATACGTCAATGATATAGCAGATGAGATAACAAGTAAATTTTGAAGTAATATCCGACTTTTTGCAGAAGATACCTCCGTTTATCCAGCAGTAGAAGATCCCATACTGGCTGCTGACGTTCTAAACAAAGATATATCGAAAATACACGATTGGTCTAACAAATGGCTCGTTAAATTTAACACATCCAAAACTGAATCCCTCTTAGTTAGCAGGAAATAAATTAAACCTAGCCACCTCCATCTCAAAATTGCAAATCAATCAATATGCGAAGTAGCTACACATAAACACCTTGGTCTAACCTTTAGTTCCGATGGTAAATGGAAAGACCATATCGCAGATATTGAAAAACATGAGCCTATTGTAGGCTGTATGTATTTATCATTTATTCGTCCTGTCCTGGAGTATGCCTCCTCAGTTTGGGACAAATGCAGCAACGAAGAAGCTGATGAATTAAAAGAAATCCAATACGAAGCTGCAAGAATCGTAACTGGCGCGACAAGAAGTTGTAGTAAAGAGGGCTTGCTCCACGAAACTGGATGGGAGACACTTACGAATCGACACCGAAAAACCAAGCTAATCCAATTTTTCAAAATGGTGAAAAGGTCAACACCCGCCTACCTATACATATATGTTCCCCCTATATCAGGGAGTCTAACAAATTACGACTTCAGACCTAAAGACATGAAACCGGTTTTTTGTAGCACTGAAGCATAACAAAAATCCTTTTTACCTACAGCTGTGAGTCTATGGATTAATCTACCACCGGAGGCCAAAAACTGTGAAACCATATCGGACTTCAATCTTTTCTTAATACTGACCTCGTCGTCCATTGTCGTCCATTGTCGACTACGACTAGGGTGTAGCAATCTGAATTACGACTTATATCGCAATCAAGACAATCAATATTGTATATGTGGCGAAGTTGAAACAGTATCGCACTTCTTCCACTATTGCCCAGTCTTTGTAGCCGAGAGAGACATATGTCTCAGCAACCTTAATAATTTGGAAACAAACACACTCTTAGAAGGTTCATAATCACTTCCCTTATCCAAAAACATTGAGATATTCGATAACATTCAGAAATATATAGAACTAACTGGCTGATTCAAACAATATTATGCATAATCCTGATGTATACGATCTTAGGCTATGCATGGAACAAAATTAAAAACACCTTAAAATCAAAATTAAATTATGTGTAATATCGATCCCAAAGTACCCTGCCAAACCTGCTCTGATTGGAAGGGGGGCTGTCAGGCACATTATAATTATCAAAAACAACAGTAATTACATTGAGCTATATACATTCATAAACATCGAAATGTACATTCTATTTTTGTCTGTATGAAACGGTTACCACCCAATATTTTATATGTGTTGGAGATGGCTTAAGATAAGCACTATGCTTACTGCCAAATCCCATTATAACCAGCAATATCTTTCATCATCATACCGTGAACTTTGTACATTATATTGGTTAAAATAAAATATGTTTAAACTAAAGTTAAAGACCCACTTAATTTTCGAGTCACCGGTTATTTTTTGATAGTGCCTTGATATACGGTTTTAATAACAACCTATGCCATAAAATATTATTAAAATCCTATAATTCAGCATTTTGGGGCGTCTGTGTCTCAGAAGGTGCCCATAGAGTAATAGGCAATAGCTGAAGTCATAGAAACATTTCCCCCGTCTCGCTCCCACAATGCAACATAATTCAAACTAAGATATAGAGTTATGCCCCTTCCATTGAAAATTATAGACTTTGCAGTACAAACAAGATGAATTTAAGCACAAAAATATGTCGGTACCTCAACACAAACAGCATGTTCAGTTTATTACACCGGATAAGTTGATAATACAATGTTTTGGAGCTTCCTCATTCAAATGGTATATAATATAGCATATATTTTATATAATGTGATCTGGGGTGTTCGAAAATTAAGTGGGCCTTTAATGAATATTCACCAACATGAATCTGATAGCAAGAAGTACTTTAAAATATTGATTATTCAAGTTAAAATATACAATGAATCTGAGAAATCTGAATTGTTTACACGTGCCACTTTATAGAAATTAGGTTGAAAACAAATTCAAGTTTTCTCCACGTGAAACATAAGCTGCACAACAACTAGCAGGTGATAGAGAGAGACCTTATGGTAATTGGTCGGGTGCAATTAATGGAACTGTCGACAAACGTATAACAAAAGACGAGAGCCATATTCTTATCATACACAGTGTCATGCGTGCAAATATCTTCAGTGGTATTCCGCGATAAGGATATATGGGCTACTGGTCAACAATATATATGGACCGCTAGCTTGAATTAGACGTTGACAGTATTCTCTATAAAATTATGTTTCCCAAATACCTAGCATTTCTTATAGTGATGGTTAGTTCGGCTTATGCAGCGGCGTCACCAGTGAATGTCACTGTTTATATGGAATCGCTATGTCCGGACACAATCAGATTTCTTGTAAATCAGCTCCATCCTGTTTATAAAGCATTGAGCGGGACGGATGTTCTCAGGTTGTTGTTGATTCCCTATGGAAAAGCTCACGTGAGTAGATGTACATGAAATTGTCACTATACTGCTGTTGTACTTATTATATTACATACGTAGACTGTTTTGCTATAGGAATTTACATCGACCTTTGGGTTACACAGGAATTAACCCTTTGTGTTGAAGTTTGAATTTTGTGGTGTGGTCTAAAATATGACATTATTTTTTTAGTGCGGTTCTGACACTAGTTACGAAAACACAAGATTTAAAGGCGAGTTCCCTGCTAGATGGACATGATTTTTTTGTTGTTAAAACGTTTCCGCAAATGTCAATATTGGACCTAGGGTTTATATTGTAAACAGTATACGCTAAACCGTTTGTACTGAGGCCTGTGGAATACATTTACAAACTTTGGAGCTATGCAGAACATATGTTATTTTCGCTGCGTCTCGAAACGGGACATCCTAAATGTGTAACCTGAGGCAGAGGGCGACTCGAAGAAAAGATGTAAGTGTTCAGTTAAATCGGGCTTTCTCTGTTGTTTCTCAAAGAATATATGACATATGTGATGTCCACACTGGAAGAAGGAACAAATCTTCTAATTGTTTAGAAATTATCAATTTTTGTTGATTTTATAGATTTTTTCTTAACTCTTAACTTCTTAACGTGAGCGATGTGTGTACTTTCTGTAAGTTATAAATTCCCCAAAATGCAGTTGACTTAATTACGGATTTCAGTTAGTTAAAACGTGCACTTAAAGTGATGTGAGACACTACGGTAGGGTAATGAAATTGAAATGGAGAATAATCTTGCTCGGAGTTGTTATTTTTACAAATATTATATCCACACACGCCGTATATCAATTAAATGCAGTGACTCTCGGTGTTTATCGCCGATTGTTGCGTCCCGAATCGAGGAGTAAATATTTACAATTGGCTTATTTCAGACGATGTTTTATATGGAGTGGTACGGTTGATTTGCTTGAGATTTTCGGCAATGTTAATCGAATGCCACATTCCTCCAGTTGGTATAATGTATATTGACCTAAGCATAATTACATGTTCCGGCAATAAGGCTCGGCATAAAATGTTCATGAACATTAGTTTTCTTGGTTTTATATGAAGTTGTGTTTAAGATGGAGATGCGTGTTTTGCATAAAAACAGCCAAATATGGCAAGAGATTTTCAACAAAGAATTTCTCTGAATCTATGTGGCGAAAAATCTTGAATTTCACATATCATCTTCATTGTTTGCACAATCTGACCAATTATTAAGAGGTGACAAAAACAATGGATTATAATACATTTGGGAGGTTGGAAATATTATTTTCTTTGTTGTCCCTTTCGGTACCGAAAACTGCTAGATTAATTAATAATTTCACACAAAACTCCAATCACCAAACAGCTTATTGTCTCGGCTCCATGAGCTGAGGCATCATTTGTATCATTATTTTGGAGTTAGATTTTTAATTGCATAATATAGTGTCATACCCCCATATATTATTAATGCAGAATAAAGCAGTCACAAATATTTCAGCCCAATCAAAACAAATGTTGATATCTAGTGTGGTCCACTCAAGCAGAGTACAAACTGGAAATTAGGCCACAGTGTTAAGAGATATGTTGGTCAGCTTTAACTTGGTTATCTCAGCCCAATTTTTCATTGGACAACATGAATGACATGAAATTTCCCAAATATAGAAAATTATTTGTAGGTAGTTGTCTTTCTATAAGTGAAAATAATCATAAAATTTCACGAATCAAGAAAAATTAAGTCTCCTCTCATGATCTTCAGATATGATATCATGGATATATGAAATGCACTATTGAAACAAATCTAATTTACAGAAGTTCTTGGTACCTGAATACGGTGAAATTTTAAATATGTTCCATGCCATAAAAGTGAAGTAAATGAGATTATAATAACCGATTGTTCGATGGTTCTTAAATATTGAATCACAATAATCGCTTGTATCAAATTTCACAAATAAATTCATGACATATTTTGAAAAAAATCCATTTAGAAATACCAGGAAAATTTTGTCAAACGTGCATCTGACCCTTAATAGTGTGTTATGATGTTCACTCCTCTTGTGATAGTTAGAGGTTATTACATAAAACTGTTATTATTATTTATGAAATACTAGTACACCACATTTGACGACTGGAAGTTTTACAGTATCCCGTTCGGTGAAAACAGGAATTAATTATTGCGTTGAAGGTAACGTATTTGATAACTCCGGATAAATCTGGAGGACAATATAACAATTTAAGGACTTTGCTAACCCAATTTCCCCCAAATTTGATGGAGTCAAAATAAAGGATTATGTTCACTTTTATTAGTAATCACAGCAACCAAACCCATGTATGCAATATTTTAAGAGTATAATTCATGATGTATTATGTTAGAAATACAAAAAGTTTAAAAAAATAAAAAATTTCGAACCCAAATTCAACAAACACAAAATCCACCTTGAGGAATATGTAATCTCGATTTTCAAATGTGTCAACAGTGATTGAAGTGAATCAGCCCAGTCAGTGGGCCATGGTCACAAGACTGTATCATAGTGTTGTAAAGAGATCACTTCTAGTGGACATGTGTGCTTTCCTAGTCACCTATTTCAATCAGAGGGGTGGTCGGTTGCATGTGCCAGACAGACTAATCTAATCAAGATAATCCCAGTGTTGTGATCTGCCTGCCTGTCTAGTTTTAAGATATCCATGAGATGTTTTATTGGGCCAATTTGTGACATATGTTTACATTGAATCTGAGGAAACATGAAATTTCAAAGTCTTAGAATTGGGATACTTTGGTAGTTTCGGATGTCAAAAGAATCAATTATTATGTTTTATCTAGCTTGTTTAGCAGGTAGGCAAACTTGGATACAGCTAAAAGTTGTTTATTATTTCTATTTTTGTTTAGAAATTTTCGAAATTTGAGATTCCATATTCCTCAACAAAACTTGCAATCGCAAAAAGCAATGTAAACATATTTCTATTTCAAAATCCAAACAAATAATATAATATACAGATGACACGTATATGCAAAATAGAAGAGTTAATGTTTTGGAAACGAGGATCACACAACAAGCCCGATGGCTTATATGAAGTCTTCTCCTCTTTGGCTACATGCCCTGTCCTCAATAAGTGAGGGAGGGTTATAGGTCAGACGGGAGGGGTTGGAAATAATGGTTTTAGGAGAAATGGAGATATATAACTGAATTTGAGTTAGGGATGGAAGAAAGGGGAGATAGTGTTAGGGATACCAGGAGGCAGAGAGAGAGAGATAATCTTCATGCGCCAGGCGCCATGGGAGGGGGGTCTATCACAACTGGTTACATACATCCGTCAGACAGTAATTAAACAAACACACACACACGCACGCATGCACGCAGCTATGAGTGCCATAATCAAAATATGTCGTGGACTATATGTGACCCGCCATATCAAATCCAGTCGTAAGTCGGGATTTTTTTTACCCTGTGCCAATGCATTCTCTTATATATGCGAGTCGACCATAGGTCGCCTCGCATATATTAGAGAATGCATTGGCCTAACAATTGTTTATCATTTAAAAAAAATAAATGTTTCTTACAATTTTTAGGACATAAAATAAAAAACATCCATTACCCTGCAGGGAGCCCCACACATATATAGAAGCATATAGAAGAGTGTCGTCTGCTCATGTTTGTTTGGGGCTCTGTATGGGTGAAGTTATAAAATTGTTAAAGAATACAAGAAAAAATTATTAAAATTGTAAAACATTGTTAGGCAAATGCATTCTCTTATATATGCGAGGCGACCTATGGTCGACTCGCATATATAAGAGAATGCATTGGCACAGGGTAAAAAAAATCCCGACTTACGACTGGATTTGATATGGCGGCTCACATATCTTCCGTGAGAACAAGAACATATTCAGCAGCAATAACCCGAAACAGGACAATTCCTATTTCAATGGTGTTAAACTTTAAGTGAATATCGCAGCGTCATTCGTGTGGAATCATTTCAAATATAAACAGGATAATAACAAGTAAACAACATACAAAACAATCGTTATCGGAGGGGATCGGAACTTTCAAAGCATTCATGTGACAAATATGTTTTTCTTAGTAAGGGTTAGAGCATAAGAATAGTTCATTACTAGAACCAATCGAGTCGAAGACGAGATTTATGCTGGTAAAATACTATTCACATGCCCTGACTGACTTAGAGCACAATTGACCGCACAGGAGTTTATTTTAAACACATTTATTGCCCAATGGGATTAGCTGGAAATCGCCGTGTGTTGACCACGACACAAACTGTTGCGCTGGCCGACATTGAACACGCCTTGGAAATTTGTGTGCTTTACCAAAAATCGGGAGTGATTGTAACAATGTGATTGTGCTCTAAATATGTCATTGGCAGAATGAGGTCCCTAGAGGGTGAATTTAGTGAAGCTATCCCTCATTCTGCTTAGGCCTCATCTTCTCTGGAAAGTTTCTTTACTATTAAATTTCTATAGAAACGTCTTCACATAGATTCTATTTCTTTTTTAGTTTAGTTTCTCTTTGTCCCCAAATTGGCAGACGACACATTGCATAATTGAGGTTCCCAATGGGTGTACATCACAATATTCACCATTTGGGCACTTCAATGTGAGTCTTTGTCTCCCATAGCAGATGAAGCCAAGCAGAATGAGGTCCCAGAGGGTGAATTTGGTGATGCTAGCCCGCTATGCGGGATAGCGTCACTAAATTCACCCTCTGGGGGCCTCATTATGTAAATGACAGGCACACTAGACTCAGACTCGATGTATGTTCTCGTAAAACGAGTTGTATACTTGATTTCTATTAAATTATCCAGAAGGGGTTTTGCGTTGAGCAGTCCAGCAGTTTGCATGTGTTTGTGCACATGGGATACAGTTTGTGAGGTATGCATGCAAATAGTTCGATTTGTTCGGTGAACTATACACCCACCGTCGTTGCGTTAATTATACCCAACCCTCGGGCATTATACCCGCGTGGTCAACTCCAAGCATGCGCTATTTATTGTCCCCCGACATTCCGTCGGGGGACTATATTATTGACACTCCTTCCAGAACTTTTCCCGACCCCGTATTCTGTCATTTTCTGGTCAATTTAAAAAAAAACTTGGCTCTTATGTCAACCAGCATGGGAACCTGCACACGTGCGATTTTGAGTTCAGTCGAACTCATTTTGGCGGAGTTATTCCCCTTTTTCGACATATAATTGTACATCATGGGGTGCATCTTTGTCCGAACCTGTATTCTTAGAATTTTGTTGATATTGTGCTAATTTGAGGTTATATTTAAAACTTTTAACAGTATTTTTTTTCAGATTTGGTTATCTGTAATAACGGTATGCAGCTCATTTATAAGAAATGCACAAGTATCTATTCCATGTCATATATCTCTATAACGACTCCACTCCTAAATGAAGCCACCGTGCACGTCGGGAGACTCTGTGGCCAAGCGGCCATTTATTAGATATGCATTGCAATGTAATATTTGTCAACTTTTATATCATTTCACTTTTTATTCAGTTTTTTTTATTAGCGTGGCATCGCCGTTCAATGAAGGAGATTCATTCTCATATCATTTATAGAGCAATGTTTGATATATTGACTTTCCACAACTTCATCTTTGTGTATTCTAGTCTTTTTTTATTTTGACAGGAAACAGTTTGGGGAGATTCATTTAATTTCACATGTCAGCACGGACCGGAGGAATGCTTTGGAAACTATATATTTGTGAGTGTTTAAATTATTATGTAAATTTTGTGTCATCGTTTGTGTCTTCCATTAATGTGCTCGATAAATTTTAAATTTTGGAATTTCAAATGCTATAGTTGCAATGAAATTGTCAGTAAGTGATGCATCTTGGAGAATCCAAGGAAAATTTGAATGCAGCGACGTGGAAAAGAAATACAAATGCCGGGTTCGATTTGACACCATGTGTCCGATAGTACATAAGATAGTATAGTTATTGTTAGATGTCTTCCCGGATCTAGGATAAACTTCTTTTTCCCGGTGATTGTAATGATAGGGTTAATTGTATAAATAAGCACAGTACGTGGGAGGTATAAATGATATAGTATAAGAACACACAAGCATAATTAACAAGAAAACCATAATCAGAAATGATAACGCCCTCAAGATCATATTATTAGCCATAAATATAAATTATAATATAAAATATATTGGTTACATGAATGGGGTGCATATTTACCACACCAGAAAGCTTCTAAATTATTACAAAAAACTACGGCTTATTACTGCAGGTTTCTCATTCACCACACCAGAAAGCTTCTAAATGCGGATCAAAAATCGGAAGCATAGGTGTTCCCACCAAGAGTGCATGGCCCGGCCATTATTCATACCTAAACATCGAAAGCAATTAACGCTGTCATAATAGTTACATACTGCAACTATAAGACATCCAGCGAATACACACCCCACGAAAACCCGAAATGTGTTGTCATGCGAGATATCCCATCGCTGTAGCTCAATTTGACACGGCCAGATTAGCCTTCCTACAATATCCTAAATCAATAATGCTTCTCAAATAATCGGCATAGTCAACAGAACTTTCACGAACTTGGACATCGACGCGTTCTAATCGCTCTACATAACCATGGTCAGACCTATCATCGAATACTGTAACTCTGCACGGAGCCCACATCGCAAATATCAAAGCATTGTGTTAGAGAAATACAAAGAAAAGCAACGAAACTAGAAGTTCGTCAAATCAAAACTCTATGCTACCGAGACCGAATGATAAGACTCAATATGATGTCTTTAAAATATGGAATATTTAGAGGAGATCTAATCGAGGTATATAAACTGTTGAATGGTCATTACAGTAGCAATGCCTGTGATCTATTAGAAAGACATTCATCAGGAAGAACAAGAGGACATAATAAAAGCTACAGATGCCCATTGTTAACAAGGCCATAGGAAAATATTTCTTCACGCAGAGGATGGTAAAGAGCTCGAACACTCTCTGCCAGACTTCGCTGTGGAGGCTCCAACACTCGATCAATTCAAAATATACATAGACTCATTCTTCTATTATATAAAATACGAGTTCGACGACAAGTAATATGTTAAAGTGACTCACAAGTAAATATCGAATGACGATACATATATTTGTAAACAAGCATTGCAAATAATGTTATTGGGACGAAAAGTCGCAAGACTTGTTCCGTATTATGATGATGATGATGATGATGATGATATGATTGATAGAACAAACCACTATTATGATGATCGTGTCGTTATTTGTTTAAAATACGTATCAATTGACATATACGCACCCGTTCCCTCATTAAAATCAACATATTTCGACCATTTTAGGGGACCTCCGCGAATTCGGGGACCTCCGCAAATAGAAATCTGGCAAATAGGGACCTACTGCGAATTGTCACAACCGGAAAAACCCATTATCTATAAATAAAACGCCCAGCGAACCATAGCTATCTAGAATATCTAGGACAGTATACATCCGAGTGCGTTAACAAGATCATATTCTTAATTGGTTATGACTGGTAGCAACGATTGTATAGTTTAGGGAGGATCAAATCAGTATCATCCTATAGTAAACAATAGTATGGTACACGTCATAGACAAGGGTATCATGATATCTCAGACCTTATTTGGACGCATGATACACCAACTGTTGGAATAACTACTTTTGTCTAAGAGATACAGACTCACTCCCGCTTGAACCACTGAACAACCAACTCTGTTGATCTACCTACTGTGCTTATCGGAAGAGACTTATTAAAAATAATATGAATCGTACGTGACACGTAGTGGAGCAACCACACATGATGTGCCTCAAATTTGCTTTTTTCGGCGACATAAGGCTAAGAATAATTTATGTAACATCATGTAGTGGTCACGACGGAGACGACATGCCAACTTGACAAGACGTGTCGTGGATTGTAAAATCTTGTCTGGATTCTCGTCATGACTTCTTCATTTTTCGTTTTCATAAAGCTAACCAACGAAATTGGTCTGAATTATATTAATAGTCCTATATCACACGTGAATTCTTCATACCAAACTTCTTTTTCGGGTAATAACAGATACTGTAACCCAATAAGTTTTTGATTGATAATTGTTGCATTTCTCTCCTGAGAATTGCCTTCAAAGTGACGGTCAACAGCACGTCGGTGAGATTGTTTGCATGGAGAAGCTAATTTACCAGAGGACACCAGTCGATGTGGCCGCCCACCATGTGAGTTCTACATTGTATTTGCACCGTGGTGGGATCTTGAATACTCCGGGTGCCGGAAAAATCCGATTGCAGGGGCAGTTTTCTGATTCTGCAGAAAATAATAAATGTTCAAAGTGACAAAATGTAGAAATAATGTTATAAAATACAACCTTTAACCATTTCATGACTGGAGCTTTTGAAATTTCGCGAATACCCTTTGCCAATGCATTCTCTTATATATGCGAGTCACCCTATTTTATTGCTTCACCAGTGCAGCTCCCGCCATGAAAGCTTAAGGGTTAATGGATGATTAGTTACATGCCCAGTTAAAGGGGTATTATACACTAAATCCGGCCATTTATGGGATCATCTTATTTAACCCTCTCATGGCGGGAGCTGCGCTGGTGCAGCATTACAAATCGTGTGCCAGACATTCTCTTATATACGCAAGTCTCCCCATGGGAGACTCGTATATAAGATAATGCGTTGGTATAGGGTTTCGCAAAATTTCAACAAAGTATATGCAACAAATGAATTAATTTTATTCATGGATTATAGTGCAAAATACACTCGTGTGTTCTATGAACGATGCAATCAAAATGGTTATTACGTGCGCTCGCGCAACAGTGTGGCGATCAGACAGATTCGTAGCTTGGTGTCACTCTACTCCGTTTCACTCCATGACGTCACCAAAAACGACGTAAAACCTCGTGGCGTTCTGACATTTTTACTGTGCCGCGTTTTTGCTATGTTTATTTTATGTGTTGTTTTCGATTATTTGTTTGTCGCCGATATCGCCATTTGTCGGGATTCCCTGTTTCTATATTTAAAACTGGCATGCTCGTATTGAGCCTCGATTTCGATTTTTTCTCCCAGGTCAAAATACGTCAGAGTTATGACAAAAATAGATCGACCTACATTTTCTCCATCAGAACTCTACATCAAAGAGTCTATAGACTCCTTCGGGACCTATATAGACTCCTTCATTTTGGTATTTTTACTTATAATTGGGAAGTTTTATCATTTTTGGTTCGTGCGAAGACCTCTTTTTATCGTGTGGGAAAAGAGAGACATTCAAAACGCGATTTCGTAATTCGACGCAATAGGCTGAATAGCCTAACCTTCAGCCGAGTTCCGGGTCAAATACGACGAATGACGTAACACAAAACAAAACGCATTTGTTGACACAACCACCGTTTGAAGAGTTTATTATTACATAAAATGATCGTTATTGATTAATTATTGATTAATTATTGATATTTATTGTTGCATATTGGTTGCTATCAATATTTACACAAATTGTATTAATTATTTCTTATAATTGCTCCTTTGGTCAACTTTGACTATCGGAAAATGAAAATGAAAATATGCCGCTGAAAAAAATGTAATCGATATTAAAGGTACGGTTGGCCTTGGCGGTGGGTATCCTGTGAAAATATTGACTTTGTCCGTATACAAATAAGAAATATCGCATAAACAGTATGTTATTGTCATATGGTTGACCATTGTTATGTAAACAAAAGCATAAAAAGTAACTTTTGTTTATATTATGATGGTAAACATAAAGAGCGTTCTTTGCGGGTGAATTCCTGATATGGAACTAATAAAGAGCGTTTATGCCATTTGTGTGTGATTAGCCAGTAGCATTGTGCTGTCTTCTGTAACACAATCAGACTCTTGCTTAGGTACAATATAGTAGGTCTTTATGATAACATAATCATTTCGCGATGGTCATGGTATATATATGAACGAAACTGTATGCGTTTTACTGTTTTTTCTGTTTACGGTGATTGGATAACTAAGGCCTCACGTGCCTTTAAAGTCTCATCCTTTCGGCAACATGGAATTGGTTTTAATTACTTAAATGATTAATATTGTAATTTGCCTTTTATCTGTGATGAAATGAGAAATGGTAATTGTCTTTTTTTGCTAACATTAAATTAAATTAAATAAATTAAGTAAAATACAGTGAAAGTATTTTTTTAATTATTTTTTATTACATTTTTGCGCACGTTGGCATCTCTCTGAGTGCATTCTAGTTATAATGAAAATGAGTTATATATATAGTACACGACGCGAACCCTAGGCCATGCCCTATTTACACAATAGTCTGTATTTGAATGAGGTGCATGTAGGCTAGGGTGCATGCGTAGACACGCCCATCTTATATTCATGTACTCTTGTGTCATTCCAGTGTATTGACAGTCATAAGCTAACGAATGTGATGAGCTGTGCCACATCACGAGAGGGCAGGTTGTTGCATCATGTCATGGGGATGGTGACACGTGTACTGCATCCTCCACTGTCATGGGTTCCTACAATTACCATTAACGGGGTTAGTATTCAACGTTATAAGTAAAGATGTATTCAGGGTTCCTGATAAACAAAATTTATTAAACCTACTTTACTATTGATTTAGATTCTGGTGTATAAATTATTACATTGGCAACGAGAAGTGCTAAAGGAAAGATGCCATTTGGTTTGTTATTTAGTTTTTCTATGCATTTATTCCTTACCATGAGGGACACCAAAATTATTTTGTTAATGTTTCACTAACAAAATGATATTCTTTGGTATTTATAAGTCCAGTTTATGTTATATTTGGTTTTCAACATTTGTTCAACAAAACACAACAGAAAACGATGTTCAGTTAGATGTTTTTATGTGTTGCTGTAACTGGAGATCTGGAACCCTGAGTGTATCTTTAAATTCCACGGTCCGCTTAGCATCAAATTAGTCGTAGACAAATACTTTTAAACATCATGTGATGTATGGCACAGGTATCGTTAAAATTTTCAAAAGTGTACATCACTTTTACATTTAAAACTGGTTTAAAAATCTCATAACTGAGACCACTCTTTGTTATCTACTGTTTTTTGGTTTATGGGGCGGCGAAAGCATGGACACTCTTTGTAAGACGAGCAATGGAATTCATGTTATTGTGGAAGAAAAGTTCGAAACGTGTTGATACTCTCCCGCTTGAAAGTCGAAATCTGAACATCAGGTCCTATTAAATGGGATCAATGGCACGAACTATTTATTTTTCAATGGTAGTTTTATGGTGTCAAATCTGACCGTAGATCATAAAATGTACTCAGTCCGATCAGACGGTCCCCATATCATCATGCTACAACAACAACAACAACAACAACATTTATTCAAAATACGCTTTAGTTACCATAATCGGTTAATTACAACAAAATAATGCTAACCACTGTCAACTATGGCATCAAATTTCCCAAAATATGTTATTTATCAACATGTTCTTCAACGAAATATTGCTGTATTATCACTTGATTATCCCGAAATTCGGTTTGACGAATATTTTCCAGACGGAAAAAAGTACATATCTCGATCGAGAAATAACAGATTTAAAAAAATCGATATCTGATCATTCTGAGCTTTGATGAGTGGGTTCCTCGACTCGAGTCATATATATTTTATCCCCGAAGACAAAGAAATAGTAACTTAGGGGTGTTTAATCGGATAATGCATCTTTAAACAACTGGAATAATGGTTGATAGATTATCGATAGCCTATAGTGTACGAAATATACTATAACACAGTCTGTGTGATATTGTTATATAGTTCGCATAACAAATTTCTGCACGTTGCCATACATACATCACAGATTAAAAGGATGTGGTTCATTTGAACCTACACGATATGTATACCTGTATGTATGTGTACTTAGTTATATAGTTGGTATAAAATCAAGATAATAATTAATTGACTATCGATTGTATCAATGGAGCAAGACTATCCAAGCTGAGGAGGAGCATGGCAACGTGCTTCAACTTCAGTATAATTCAGATGTGCCCTTCTGATAAAGCAACTTTTCTAAAATGTTATTGCTCGCTTATTGTATGATAAACCGCAATGAGATGCGAGGATAATTAATACACAACTTTTTTCCTATCTAAAGTCGTTCAAATAGCAATTGCCAAAATTTAAGACTCAACATTACAGAATATATCACGGTGGGGAATCACGTGATTTCGAGGTTGGTGAGTACCACGCACTCAAAATGTGCAAACGCACAAAAATATAATATATGAGGAACTGACACAAAACATAGAATTTTGACTGTTTGACTGTTGCTAGTTTATTATTAAAACAAGTTGATGCCTTGTTTGTACGGAAATACTCAGTAGTTTTCTATAACATTCTGACCAAAGTTGCCAGTCGGAGGGTCGTGGAATACACAAGTCCATAGATCTAGGATAATCATTCGACCGACAACTTTGGTCAGAATGTTAAAGCAAACAACTGTGAGTTTGGACACAAATGAGATATCAACTTGTTTGAAAAATAGTATAGCATATGCTCATAGCTGCCAAAATACTATGTAATATATCATTGTCTTGGTGTATTACCTTTTTCCTAGTTCCTGGTCGCGTTTGTGATCGCCTCGGACATTTTGAATGCGTGGTACTTATCAACTCGAATCCACGTGATTCCTCATGTTATAGTATTTGGCAATTTCTAAAAGAATTTGGCAAAAAATCCTGTGTTTACTTTATAACAGCATCATCGCATTTGAATGGATACCGGCAGATATGAAACTTGGGATCGTCATTCCGCTTTATAAAGGAGACCCCAAGCCTAAACACAATCCGGACAGCTATCGTGCGATTACACTTCTATCTTCAATATATAAACTGTTCGAATCTGTGCTTCTATCGCGATTTCTGAGATCGGAAACCCTTCAACAATTTCCACATTGCCTCCAATTTGGATTCCAGAAACACGTGGGATGCAACATGAATTCATTCGTTGTCGAAGAATCAATACACTTCGCATGTGACCATGGTTCTAAACTCTATGTTTGCTTTTTAGACTCTCAAAAGGCATTCGACCGAGTGTGGCACGATGGACTTCTCATCAAACTCAACAACCTCGGTTTTAAAGGCCAAATTCTTCGTGTAATTCAGAACATGCACGAGGAGTGTACTAGTCGTGTTCTCTACAATGGCTGCCAGTCAGAACCATTTTCCATATGCCAAGGAAATCGCCAAGGATCAGTGACCTCGCCGTTCTTTTACTTGGTGTTCATTAATGAACTTCTCACTGAGCTAGAACAGTCGAGATTTGGTCTCCGGATCGGAAATATAAACTGCACATCCCCAACCACTGCTGACGACATTTGCTTAATGTCTCTGCACAAGTCTGGCCTTGATCATCTATTGAGCCTCTGTTTCGATTACAGCATCAAGTGGAGATTCAGATACTCAACAGAGAAAAGTGTCGTCATTGTTTTCAATGAAACGCGCACTCAACATGAACAGCGTGATATGACGTGGTTCCTTGGAACAAATAAACTTGATGAAGTTACGGAAGCTCGCCATCTTGGCATAATGCAGCACAAATTTAACAATTGTACCAACCGTGCCTCGCTGGTATCTGACGTCATGCGAAAATCATATTTTTCAATGGCTGGACGGAAGGCCTTACAAATGTGTACACCCGTTACAATGAAGAAGCTTCTACACCGTATAGTGCTTCCCAAGGCCTTATATGGTTCCGAACTCCTGTACACACCGAGTGATCAGGCAATCAACCAAATCGAGAAGTCATTTCGTACGTGCATCAAACATATTCAAAACCTCCCGCTGAGGGCAGGAACGAGGCTATCACTCAGTCTCCTTGGTACTTTACCAATGGATCTTCAACTACATATGCGGAAACTAACATTCCTGGCTGAACTTATCCACTTACCTGTTACAAAGGATACTCCGCTGAAAATTTGTCTTCACAACCTCTACATGTACAAACTCTTCCATATCAACACATCAGGATTTGTTCTTGACATCCTCCAAATTCTTGAACACTACGCCATTGACTCATTTCTTACAGTTTTTCTTGAAAGTGGCTTCTTCCCAGAGAAGGCTATCTGGAAGCGCATCATCACAGACACTATTCGAAACGCCTATTCCTTGAAATGGCATTCTGCTACAAACACAGATACTTTTGTACATATGTTAAACGTTCACAGCGATCCTCTCTCCACCTGGAGTATATGGAGATTACTTGCTGACCGCCCTGAAAACTCCCAGGAACTGAGAAATCTTGCACGGCTGTTGAATAGATCGATGTTCAATAACAACTCGAATTGCGGTGCCTGCAGATCTACGTATCACAACGAAATTGAACATGTATTATTTATATGTAATGCGCCAGCCATGCATCAGTTGAGATACAATTTCTGGTCAATCTTCGTTGACTTCTTTGGAGTAGAATGCTTTGTGTTTATCGATTCTCTCTCGCAAAACCATCTATGTGACTTCCTACTCGGCGGCACAGCCTTCGTTCCTCCACTCGCTGTCATCAACGCTTGGGGAGATATTATCACATTCGCCGCGAAATTTATGTACAAAGGATGCCAACTTTTACAAAACATTGCCCGTTAAAACTATAACCGACTGCTTGCGTGTGCTTGCTGCCTGCCAGAAAAGCAAGTCTTGTTGACATTACAATGTTTGAGGATGAAAAGGAGCACAACTTAGTGAACATAGGATCTACATCCATACGCATGCGACATACACTTTCCTTATTTAAATGTGCTCAAACTCTAATATGGTACATAGACCATACGGCTGTGATTTATGGGAATTCAGTGTTGTTACTTATTTGCCCCCATTTTCTATGCTCAAATATTGTTTGTATATATACTATATCATGTTTGTAAATACGAAACGACCTTGCTCACCTTTATGTGTACAAAACGCCCCAATTCGTTTATACAACACATACAATGTATTGATGTATGCTCTCCGTTAATGGAGGTTAATAAAGATATATATTGTTAGTTCGGAGGACAGACATTCCTACACGTTGCCATACATACATCACGGATTAAATGACGTGGTTCATTTGAACCTACACTATATTTATACTTGTATGTATGTGTACTTAGTTATATATATGTTATAGAATCAAGATAATAATGAATTGACTATCGATTGTAGCAATGGAGCCAGACTATCCAAGCTGAGGCGGAGCATGGCAACTTCCTTCAACTAGTCTGCAACGCATACACCGTAAGTAAGGAGATATGTCATATGCAGTCATGTTCACAAGACAGTGTAGACTACTTATAATAAACTACTGATATCTTCTCATTATTGGAGAGTTATTAATAATGAAAATAAGAACAAAGTCAATCTATTTATTCGTGTACTTGCCTATACTTGGTGGTGAAATTGTTTTACATATATTGTTTTGTTATTTCGTATGGCCTTGAGTTCCTTTAAGACTCTATGTCACTGAGTCGCTTAACTGTAAATTGGAGAGCCTTTTCTGGTCAATGGGTAATAATTTAATTCAAATGGAGTTATGCATGAGTGGCCTGTTTTGAGCGAAACAAAATATTTCTGAAAACTAAATATAATTGAACTTTCAGGGAATGAAGCCAGCTGTCTGTATTGCATCTGGGGCTGTTGGTTAACAACTATAGAATTCATACACCAGCAAGTTATCACCGGATCGCCAACAGAAATCGAAAAGAAGAAACCAGTGTACAGAAAGCCGAAGCTCACCTTTCTTAGAATATATAAACAAGCAGCACAGTCTATAACTTTACCGTTTCATATTTTATGATACCTAACCTAATCTAATTTAACTTTAATAACATATATACCTAACAGTATTATATACTTAATGCTCAACATTTTATAACGAATTTCTCATGCACCTTATAAACTCGATAAAATAACGCGGAGAAAATATTTCTTAGTTATTATCTGTTCTTAATAATGTACTTCACTGTAGGTGATGGTCCCAACTAGAAATTTTACGATTTAAGTGAGTTTGTGATATTTTACTTTGCGTCGCTTACAATTATTGAATTTCTCCTTGGTAATTAATTCAATGTTTATTGCGATATCGGCTGACATAAGTCACATAAAAGCATGCAATTTCGAGTTGGGACCTTCACCCTACAGTTAAGTACATTATTTAATGAACAGTTAATAACTAAGAAATATATCCCCCCCCCCCCGTGTTATTTTTTCGACTTTATAATGTTCCCTGTCAAACCTTCACAGGATATATACTGGTGGAATTTCAAATTTTCCCGCGTTTCCTGGCATTAGCGGGAAAATTATGTATTCACAGTTCGGGCATATAGAGTTGTTTATTATAGGCGGAGCCTATTTCGAATTGTAGCCAATGAGAATGAGATTTGTGGTAATTGTTCGGATCGCTAGAGCGGAGAATTCGTCATTCTAGCCGTTTAACTTCACTGAGAGGGTCACATTAATTTTCAAATTTTTTTAATAATTTTTTTTCAATCAAATGAAAGAAATTATCAATGCTGTGTCCAGCTATATAGCGTTCTTCATTCTGTAATATAACTCAGCTGAAAGATGACAAATTATTCACAATGTTCAGAATATTGATACATCTATAATTATGAGTAGATTTCAATAAGGGTGCGGTCCGAACACCCGAGCTGCACATACGAGTGGGCTTCGGATTTCAGGTTTCCAGTCCCTATATAAAAGGGGTGCATGGTTTTTCCTGACCGGCTGTGCAGACTTTCTAGGATGTATTTACATTGTGTATGTAAAATATTATAGCATGTGCCCACATATAACCTGTAAAGCATGTTACGCAATAAACGCCGTCTGTGACCACAGCTAGCGCGGCTCAGTTGCAAATGAGTGTTTGTTTGAAATATGAGAGAATTGGGAATACATGATCTCTTCGGGCGTATAGCCAGTGGTTGTCAGGATGATATCTACGGGTGTTTAGCCAGAGTAGAGATTCATGGCATGATCTAATGTAATAGGTGTTAAATAACTCACATGTTTTGTATATACGTTGGTTATATAATCGGACATTGATCACAACATCTGCGCCAGTGGTTGTCAGGAAGACAGTCCTCGAGATTATGATATCCCCTGGAGATATTCTGGCCTCCGCTCTCTTATATTGTAATCGTTTCTAAACATAATTATACAAGAAAACCATAATCAGAAATGGTAACGCGCTCAAGATCATATATTATACACCCATGGTTGTAATTATAGAATATAAAATATATTGGTTTCACAAATGACCAACTCATAGAATTAATCGCCCTGCACTTCTTGGCATCCGAATAACAATTGAAATTGAAATTCCCAACTACACCTTTTACCGGACTCGGTCTCCGGGTCGTAGTTCGACTTTTAATCCATCCAAAAATTCCCATTCTATAAATAAAAGGCCCATGCGCCCACTGTATACCAAGAAACAGCGAAACATTATACACGCGGAGCGCGAAATGATTGCATTATATCCCAAAATAAACAATCAATCAATCTTCGTAAAGGCCCGTTCTGACGGCGATGCGAGTGTCACGAGCGATGCGAATTAGACGAAGTCACATGCTTTGGAATCCATCAACATTTCCAATGTCATTCGAGGTAAATATAATGGCATTCGATGTAAATATAATGGGGCTATTTAAATTGCAATAAATTTTGCGGTAATTATAGTCGTAGTACAAAAGCATGAAGTATTATAAAACAAGACCCTGCATCGTGCAAAACACCCATATATAACGTATATGTGCGGACATCGCGTCCCGTATACACGCTCTACTGAAGTATTTAAATAATTTGCATTGGCATGTTATTGTTTATTAGAAGGCATTAAAAAGAATGTGTCAATGTTGGTGAGTCCTCCAATGTTCGTTATAATCAGTCTTTTTCTTGTTTTTGGTCCTTGTATAGTTCGCTCTGTTTATTCCAGACACTTTCTCGCAGCTGCATTTCCTCCAACAGTTCCGACACAGCTTCATTGGCCCACGTGATAATATTAGCGGAATTATGCGAAGAACTAAACGTCGCAAAATAAAAAAACGCAATTGGGGAACTGTCTTAAAACGCATGGAATTAATATAAGTGGATAAACATGAATTGAGATCATATCAACAAAGCGTACTACATGCATTATATGTGAGTGAATGAGGGATTGCCACGGTCAAACACAATTCTGGACGATCGATCGTGCAATTATATATATCGTATAGAAATACAATCCAGCAAAACGTAATGAGTAGAGATCAGTCTTGTTGAAACGCCATGGGTTAATTGGTCGAGTCGACTAATTGTGCGGAAACTCAGCGGGCGACATGACTAGCTATGGCACAGAAATATGACGACCAATTGTCACCAAATTGTACCATAATAAATTGTCACACTTACTATGCCATCGCAACTGTGGTACGTGTGTCCGCAGCCATAGGTATAAAATGTCTATAGTATAATTTATTGCTTATCGTATTCAAAGTGACTAATATGCCCTATGGGCCGGTTGTTATATCTATATACATAATGTCACTATAATAAATAAGTTCATTCATTCATCTAGTATCCGGGTGAAACCATGGTGATGTTGGTCGTCTTCCTGCTATTCCCATGAGTATCAGTACAAATCCACCACATACCATCGATCTATACTACGTGCCCCGTCCATACAATATACGTCGATGCCAGACTCTCCAAGGATTCTTCCAGTCTCTCATATTTTGCTCTAGAATTCCCATGTAGGGATTCATATGAGTGTCGTCAACAGACTACAATTATAAATAATCGAACTATTTTTCTGGTCTATAGAATACGTATCAAGGGTCGTCAAAATGTTCAGAGTAGGCACTGAGTTAGTTTTATCAATAGCTGGTATATAGTGAACTTCAGATTTCAGTGCCAAGTCTGATTTTTGTATCAACCCATATTTCCTTGATCATTTTTCAAATTTATTGATTATAATAATGTGATACATTGATGGAAAGAGCTCTTAGAACTATTTCCATCAATGTATCACATTATTATAATCAATAAATTTGAAAAATGATCAAGGAAATATGGGTTAATACAAAAATCGGACTTGACACTGAAAGGGTTAAAATTGAATATCTCTCTGCATGTGTGCTGGTGTTACTCCAGGATTCTATTCGAACATGCCGTGAAAAATTGTCATTATTTTCTTGTATCGACGTCACAGTAATTTCGTCGATTTATTTCGATACCGGGAAAATTCAAAGGCTAATGTTACTGCCGTAAACTAACATTCTGCAAAAAACAGATTTTAAATGACAAATGTCCCAATATTGGCAAAATGTTATATACGTAATGAATCGCAAGAGCGACAGGAAAGTGAAACATAAACACAATATATGTAAATATCAGTTATATCTGCGATGCGAAATACACATTGAAGTGGAGGACGGCATTATTTACATGTGAGTTTTATACTTTCGTTTTATTTTTCTCGACAACAGCAAATGAGCCGATACAACTCGTCTGCTGTATGTAATTGGAAATATATCGTCTGAGGAAAATACCATTCATATACCATGTCCATGGTACTGAGAGAGTAATTAGAAGCCAACACAATTTACCCTGGTGTTGATTCCGAGACGTATATTCCAATTTTCCAATTCCACTTCCGGTTATCGAATGTACACAGTGATGTGAGGATGCATATGAGTGTCATCAACCAGACTACAATTATAAACAAGAAAACCATAGTCAGAAATGGTAACGCCACCAAGATCATATTATTAGCCATAAATATAAATTATAATATAATTATAATATAAACTAGCTTTCAAATTTCATGTGGGAAATTTGCATCCTCCATATATCAAGTTTTCCCTTTTCTCGTGTTATACATTACATTCTTCAAACTGTCTTCTTTATTGCACTAGCTGATGGGCCCGACTTCGTCCGGGCTGTTTCCCATCTGATTTCCGGCGAAAGGCGCGATTTGACTTTGAATTGACTATTTTGAAAGTCAAGGTCATGATTTGACCCGTCCAAAACACCCCCCGGAGAAAAGTACCCCTAGGTATCAAATTTCGTCGAAATCCATCCGTTTTACCCGATTTGACCTTTGATTTACCACATTGAAGGTCACGGTCACTCCCCGGACAAAAGTATTACTAGGTATCAAATTTCGTCGAAATCCGTCCGTTTTACCCAAATTGACCTTTCATTGACTGTTTTAAAGGTCAAGGTCAGGTCGGGGTCACGATTTGACCCGTCCAAAACACTCACCGCACAAAGGTACCCCTAGGTATAAAATTTCGTCGAAATCCGTCCGTTTTACCCGATTTGACCTTGAATTGACCATTTTGAAGGTCAGGGTCACGATTTGATCAGTCCAAAACACGTCCCGGACACAAGTACCCCTAAGTATCAAATTATGTCGAAATCTATGGAAAGCCGAAGGGAACATGCTAGTTGCTAATTGCTAGTTATACGACGCACGACTTGACGCGGGGTTTCAGGGTGTTTCAAACTAGGAGCTAGAAGTATTCTGCGTTTCAAATGGTGATGAATTATATTATTTTATTCAAATTTTATGGCATAAATTGTTATTAAAACCGTATATACTATAACAAAAATCGATGACTCGAACAATAAGTGGGCCTTTAAACAAAGTCACAATTGCAGTTAGGTTCGTCTCATACTCGTCTATTCAGCGATATTCTGCTGCGCAGTTTGTTATCAGGGGCGCCGGAAGCATCCAAGGGCAGGGGGTGGCAGAGCCTACAAAAAGGGCACTTTTCCGCAAAAAAGGGCATTTTCTCCGCAAACTCGGGAAAATAACCATAAATTAATTGTGGCGCAAAAATCCCTATTTTAATGGTATTTGTCGGTTTTTATGGCCGTTTTGTGATAAAATTGATAAAAAATTAACATTCCTTGTGAAATTGGTGGTATTTGGACCAAAAAAGTCACATTTTGCTATAAAAACACGAGATTAAACACACAAAAAGCATTTTCTGTCTCCAGAAAAAGGGCAAGTCCTGCCCCCGCTCGCCCCCCCCCCCCCCTTGGTCAAGGGCAGGGGGTTCAGCTGCCCCCTCTGCCCCCTCTTCCGGCGCCCCTGTTTGTTATAGCCTCCAGTATTCATTGACCGTTATAGCCCCACTGTTATAATCAGCCTTTAGCAGGCGTATTCTTGCCTCTGAGATTATTGAGATATTAGGTCACACGTAATGACATTAAATCGCATGGAAACATAGCAATTGTGTGGGCTGCGTGGCGTGAATATGTAATGAGAAATAAGGTCATACGTAATGACATTAAACTCAAGAAAACCCGCGAAAACAAAACAAAATCACATTTAATGTTTTAAGTTATTTTCTTCATAAAAAGAATCTTCGTGATAATGATCCCTCTCAATACTTTAGAATATAGAACTAACATTAAAATAACAAAAACGTTCGGATTAGAGAACCTTCGGAATAGCGAACCTTCGGAATAGTGAACCTTTGGAATAGCGAACATTCAGAGAACCTTCGGAATAGTGGACCTTTGGGATAGCGAACCTTCGGAATAGAGACATGCCCCCCAATATTCATATTATATGCCCATAAATTTCTAAATTTGGCCCTTAAAATATTGAACCCCAAATTGGAGCCCGCACAGAACAGAACTTAAGTCAACTGTACCTGTGTCATGTCCCAATGCAGGAGGATCCATATATACCGCAACATTCATATGCCCAAGAATTCAAATGTATGGGCCCACGTAATGACATTAAATCTCAAGAAAACCCGCGAGAACAAAACAAAATCACATTTAATGTTTTAAGTTATTTCCTTCATAAAAAGAATCTTCGTGATAATGAAACCTCTCAATACTTTAGAATATAGAATTAACTTTAAAATAACAAAAACCTTCGGAATAGAGAACCTTTGGAATACCGAACCATCGGAATAGTGAACCTTCGGAATAGTGAACCTTCGAAATAGCAAATATTCAGAATAGAGAATCTTCGGAATAGTGGACCTTCGGGATAGCGAACCTTCAGAATAGAGACATGTCACAAATTACACCGGTGGCGTAAACACATGTGCTAATCTGTGTCGGACTATCGTGACTCTATTGGTACGATTTACTCAAGTACGAGAAATACCTAATCACCCATAATGCATTCGCCCATTGGTCCACGCGTAAATAAAATTACCAAAACATCTTACACCTGTTCCGTAAATAACGCGCATAAATTAAGAAAATAAAAGCATAAATTTAACGGCGTGGCACTTGAAAAGTGATGTTATCAACAACAAAAATATATATTTAGCACGCAGAGCAGCAGTTCCAGCACGCAGATTAGAGTTTTAGGTGCAGATCAAGCCATTTGATTACGCGGTCTGATACTTGCGGTTAATAAAAGAAACCTGGTTGGAATAGGAGGCGGACGTTTAAATGGACCGAATTGTAATGTTCCCGGTAATACAGAATATAAGAGTAGAGTAGATGTATAATGACTTTATATTATGGCTAAATGTATATTATATACAAAAAATGGGATCCATGCAATGTATAGACGCACACAGAAAATCGAAAGTTACGCGTATATGGTCTTATACCCTCTAACAAAAGCTGAGGTGAAATTCCATGAAAAAGTTCTTGTGAAAAGTAGTTCATGGAAACATGATTGGATATCAACATATGACATATTACGCAGATTGGATATCAACATATGACATATTTACTAACGTACGTACAAATAGTCATACACGTGATCATCTTCCGATGAAATCGAGATCTTTCTTGGAGAGTATACTAAATATTCGGTGCTATCCGTAGCTGTGTTTGATGTCTGGTTTTCATGGTGACGCTTGACAATCGTGCCATTGCGTTGATTCATTCCTTCTTTAGAACACCGATTTGGCTGCGTAGACACAGAAGCAAGATTTTCCAGAGAAGGTGCGGAAGGTATCACGCTAACTACCATATCAGAGTTTACATATTCGGGTGGTTCCGACGAATATGGTTCTGAGGTTTCAGTCATATTTTCATTATTCAACGTTTGAATACTATTATCGTCAATCAGTTCCAGATACACCGGGGGTTCCGATGGTATCTCAGGAAGAGCCCTGTTGACATTCACATCTACTGTGCCATTCAGTTCGTCATATTGGTTTTGCTCTGTCTCTGAACACGAATAGTAGGCGCGTTGCACGTCATTAACCGGTGGTTTTGTGTCAACCGGTTTGCTTGCAATTGTTTGTTGTGGCTCACTTGAACCATCTGTTTTGTTACGAGTCATTTGCCTTCTGCACACGAATAAGACAGCCAGTAGCAATATGACAGCTGTTGCCAGAATAGACACGATAACTGAAACCGTCAACACTGAAACACTTTCAGAACCATTTTGATTGCTTTTGTCGGTAGTGCTTTTGGAAACAGGTGTGGGTTGCTCTGTTATCCGGGAGAATTCTCCACTTCCTTCTCCGATTTGTGTAACAGTGTTGGGTTCATTTGGGTCTATGGAATTCGAATATCCACTTCCTTCGATGGTTGAGAATGACCATGTAAATCCCGGTATTTCGATGTCTTCTGGTGCAGGAGTTGGAAACATATCCACGTCGACCTCGCAAACGAATCTGAAATGTGATGTTTTGCGCACTCTCTTCCAGTTATTTGCTGAAAATGACACAGCTGCGCGACTCAAGTTAAAGATGCTATACACATTCCACTCTTCTGGAAGATTCTCCACGAGCGTAGTATCATCACCATCAACCCATTGCCATTGCCTTTTCATTCTTTCTGCTCCGAGCCAAACCGATGGGTATTGAGGAAAGAGTCGATCCTTTACTAAATCATATTCATGATCAGTCTCGAGGAAAAGAATGTGTGTGCCGAAATCTTCACAAAAGTCTTTGGCAATTCTGTATGTAGCAAGCTTTTCAAACATGAAGTAGCAATGATCATTGATAACAAAAACTTCAGTCGGTCTGCGCCCGAAACGACCCTTGTCACACAGCTGTTCATTTGTGCTCCGGTGTGAAGAAACATGTTCAGATTTTGTTGAAACAACGCAACAGAATATCGCCGTAATGAAGAATGTTCGAATATTATCCATAATTTAAATGAACACGTCGTATTCCTACCACACGACCATCAACGACAATGACCACTCCAGTATATGCACATAATTATGTATATATAGAACAAAATTAATGCAGAATGAGTTTCGTTCTAAGTCAAATAAGTGGCTTAACACAAAACATCGCTGTAAATGGCAGTCATCATATTATTACACCTGCCATTTTAAGGCGTGGGTGCATGTTTGTATTAGTAAAGCATACATCCAAATGATCTTTTTATTATTTGATTAGGAATGACGTATTCGATGCATGACCGCGGTCATCCAATGGCCAGTATAATGCGCTTTGTCGTCTTGCAATTATATAACTGAATGCGTCAGCGATAATACATTGCCGCGGGCTATTGTTGTTGGTGGCAACAATGTAATAACAGTTTGTCCAAAAATCCAAATCTGTCGTGGACAGACGGTGATTATAAGAGAAGCATTTAACACGCCCGATAACCCTACAGGCTGGTGGCTGTGGGTAGGCATATTGCTGTAGTGATATTGTGTGGCGGTTTTCACACGTGTGCTCAGAATTTTAGGAAAATCATAAAATCTGGAATCCACCCGGCGAGAACGCTTATGGCATAAGATAGGACCATGACTGGTGTATTCATACACCATTTGTGGTAGCCGTGTGCATTTAGATATATTTTTTATTACTTAATTTGTCGAATTTTACAACCGATTTTTGTCGTTTATCAAAGAAACTACCTAATATAAATGGTAGAAATATCGATATGTAGGCTTCATGTACACATGTCACTAGATGCACATTCCATTAATACAATGAAACCAAAATCCACAATAAAAGACATATTTTTCGTGGAAAAATATCGATTTTCCTGAGTGTCATATCACAAATTTATGACAGGCATATTGCCTCCGCAGATAGGCTCATGGCAAAGCACAAACTTGTTATGATAGGCAAGTGGCATTGTTGATAGGCACGTTGTAAATATTGACCAAGCTCCAATTTAGCACTTTAAAGCCAACAATATGCAACTTCTGGCATATATTATTTTATAAATACACTCTGGAATGATTATTCATTCATATAAAATAGACAGAACCACACATATGTGTGCATGACGTGAAAATTAACGGACGAGTTTGTTACGCGGAATGTTACAACGTTACAACGATGATTCGCGAGTTGTAACTTGCAGCATAATTTAATTTTCTCACCACGCACACATAATGTGTGGTTGTATTTTATTACACACCCACTAGAACTATTCAACATCGAGATTTAGCGTTTATTGATTCGTTTCTGTCGTAATTTATAGCCATTTTTATCAAACTGACAGGCGACTTTATTAATAAAGTTTGTAGTTCTTGTTCAAAAGATAAAGTTGACGTAATTTGTGACTCGTGACGTCGACGTTTTCCGTATTGTATACGTGTTGAATACGTTGGTAAAGATATTGTATGGGCTACACACTGCTCAATATAAGAAAATTAACACAACGATTCATCTAGATCGGGCTCTATTTCTTCTGGTTCCGACATTATTTTAGCTTCTTTCTGAAATAGATAATTGAGCGGAGCCTGAGTCAGATATAAATACAATTGGACCACTGTAAATGGTTGGCATTTTTTGTCAATACCGTGGGGCAGGTTGGGTACGAAGTAGGTACAAAGTGTCGGCTCTTTCACTAATGGCCTTCTAACGTCAACCATTTCTGAGATATGCATTACAGTTTAAACGGAAGTTGCAAAACCCGCCCAAATTTGTGCTATTATTTCATAATAAACTGAATAAATACTAATTATTTCTAAGTTTTAATACATTTTATCAGATTTATTGACTAATTTCTGCATTTAGAAGCAGAATCTTAGATTTAAATGTCAGAAAATCTGAAATCATCCCGCGATGACAACTCGATGTTTTTTTTCTGAGGTGATAATTTCTCCGATATGATATCGTACTCGGTGAATTTTAGACGCACCCAAAAACCTGCCCCACGGTATTGACAAAAACATTTACCACTATAAATGCCCACGAAATCTCACGGCGATTCCTCCTATATATAGCCAATGAGACAACAGCGACCACTCAATTAAGTTAACGCCCCACACACATTTGTATTATTGCTTGGTGCTCCTGTTTATGTATATGCGGCATAACTGGGTCATGGTCCAGGTCCACTATATGTATGCTCTCGCTATACAGGTTCTAGCGTACCCTAATTTTCGCACCTGATAATTCTCTGAGCCCAATGTCTTTACCAATATTGATACCACATAAAATTATGTATAACAAGAGATGGACTGTCGTCCAGCATACCGCCTCGTGTGGGCATATCTATAACTTATGAGGGCTATACTCAGACAGATGGACCCAAACACCAGCATTTTCATATAAACAAAGATGAGTAACTATAGAACAATAAAAACAAAACAAACATTTGAATGTGCCATTAAATGTCCTCATAGTGGTGAATATCCATACAAAATATCATTGAGATCCGAGCATTACTGTTCAAGTTATGACCCGAACAGACATCGGATGGACCAACCAACCAACATTTCCAGATAAACAAAGATGAATAACTCTAGAATGCAAAAGCAGAACAGAACAATGGAACCCTCTTTTTAATGTCCTCATAGTAGTGAACATCCATACCAAATTACATTGAGATCCGAGCACTACTGTTCAAGTTATGACATGAACAGACCTCGGACGTACGTACGGACGCACGGACGGACAGACAGGTGCAAAACAGTATACCCCCCTTTGAAAAAAGAGGGGTATAACTATTAGCTACATTTAGCATTGGCGGGACATTGAATTATTGTTAATAGCATCGTATGCTGTTATTTATTTGTGTGCGGTTTATATTCCATAAACCGGCGTAGACATGAATCGTTCTGGTCGAAGAGAAAAAAAACAAATATATGAACGCCATTCTTTCGCAGAACGCCAAAAATAGAACCGGCTATAAATGGTAGCTATATTATCTATATTAGTCCGGGAGCTAATAGGGGTACCCTTGCACCCCCCCTGGGACTTAACTTCACCCCACTCATTTTGTTCCTTATTATGTCCTTCAACTTTTAAGCAATGTTAACAAGAAAAAAAAGTGGCCGTGTAGACTCCAGAAAAGATGGCGTCCATCATGGCCGCCGTTTTTCAGCCCAGACCCTAAGTCAGTTTTATGCAAATTATAGCGGGAAAATCTTGTAAAATGTATACAAATGTATATATTTTCGTGAAGCTGAGACATAATGACACATTTTTGAGCCAAAATTTAAACTCACCATCCAAGATGGCCGCCAAAATGGCCACCGGAAGTTGAAAATATAACATTTTTTCACAAATATCTTCTAGATCAATTCATGCTGTTTGGAACTGGTTGAGTAATGCAACTATATTTTGTGTTTTGTATATTAACAGATCATTGGAGCAACGAAATATGCAATTATTGGGGTCCTAACCCCTTCCGATCCCTCAAAAATTCGATTTTACAGAATGCGGTATAAAATTTCACAAAAAATCACAATTTGGATTCTAGTCATATTTCAACAAGAAATGAACAGAACTTTGTAATGTAAGTGAGGCATATCATTAACTATTAATGTTCCAAATCACTGGGACCAAAATTCTTACTTTGGCTCAAAATGGCTGCCAATATGGCCGCTAAAATATGGAAAATGGTAAATATTACACCAGCGTGTCCTGCAATCGCTTACAAGTTGTGGTTGATGTATACAATTGGCTAATCTGTATTCTATACATTGCATACTAACATGTCTAATGCACCATGGATCATTTTTACTATTGTCACCACTGACATCACCAGAAAAATGGGATTTTTCTCTCACAAACTTGACATAAATATGGGCAAAAATTCACTTTTCAGGGTTCGACCATTTGTTCAAGTAAACTGCAACTATCTTTGGTATCAAAGGTGTTTATTGTTTTGGTCTATCTTAAGTGTGTCACACTGTGATGTTTAAAGACTGAAATGCTCAAGATGGCTTCCAAAATGGCAACCAAATTTGTAAAAAGTTAAAAGTTAACATATCCCGAACATTATTCTCTGCGTTATCCGAAAAAGATAGCAAATTGTGACTCACTTGGTTATTTTACGTGTTAGTTAATTAACTGACAAATACGTTCTATTATATTTGTTCCAGTTCCGTATGGGGCATGACAAATTCATTTTAAAGTTGCAGTATGGAATTTTGCGGAGAACCTCTTTTGTGATTCTGGCCATATTATTGAAAGGAAATGAGCAGAACTTTGAGACGGAACTGAGATTAATATGTTTACCTGGATTGACTCTATGGTCATGTGTATGGCGAATAGGTATACATGTAGCGGCTGTATGGTCCATGGTGAGGTGAATATGTATACAATGAGTGACTGTATGATCGTGAATGTAGTGAATATGTATACATAGAGTGACTTTTTGTCATGCGTCGGGTGTAGGTGTATACCTGGATGTATCGTCATTTGTGGTATGTACGGGTATAACCAAGTATGGCTGCATGATCAGGTGTACGTGTACAAAGTGGGTTACTATGTTGTCATTTGTGTGGTGTTTATGTACATATGGAGTGACTTGGGTAATGGGTGGGTTATATCTTGGTGGTAATGGGTGGGTTGTATCTTGGGTGGCTATCGCTTTCTACAATAACTCAAGGGTATGTTAATCAATAAAGAGGTCATGTCAGAGAGTTCTCCATCTTGATGATGTTTATGTAGATGGGGGGTGTTAAGCGTGGAAAGCGATAGCAACCCATTAGCACACAGTCATTACATATATACATAAACACCACAGACATAACAATATAGTGACCCACTGTATACATGTACACCTGATCCATGACCACGGATGACCATACAGCCATGCGTCACAATGCAGGCACACCGGTATACTCCTAACCATGACACATAACCATATAGTCACTCCCTGTATACACATTCATCTCACCATTGGCCATAAGGTCACCCCCTGTATACATATTCTCCAAACGCATGGTCAAATAGACAATCAATATCTACATGAACACCACAACAATGGCCATAAAGTCATTCCGGTATACATATGCACCTCACCAATGGCCATAGAGCCACTCGCTTCATACTCATACCCTCACCCATGTCACCTGGTATACTCCTTCATCTGACCTATGGCCATATAGTCACCCCATGTGTACCTATTCAAAACATTCATACATGATCATGGTCAATCCTTGTATACATATTCGCCTCAACATTGGCCATGTCACTCCTTGTATCCCTATTTGTCACACCATAGCCGAATAGCCACTCAAGATATACTAATACACCCCATCCATGTCACTATAGTCACTCCATGTATGCATGTGCACCTCATCCATGGCCATATAGCCACTCGCTATATACACATATCCCTCGCCCATGACAATAAAGCAACACGTGTTATACTGGTATAACCTACACATGACCATACCGCCACGAGTCACCAAACAGGAGCACCAGGTATACTCATACGCCTGACACATGACCATTTAGTCACCCCCTGTATAGATGTTCATTAAATTTGTGACCATACAGTCACTACTGTCTTGTATACCTACATGTTCTCATCTCACTATTAACCATACAGTCACTACGTGTACACCTATTTGACACACATAGTCATATAACCACTCGATATACATATGCAGCTCACCCTAGACTATATATTTACTCCAGGTATACATGTAAACCTCACTAATGGCCATTCAGCCCTTCCAGATATACAACAAACCGCACACACGACCACTCAAACACTCCATACTTGCATATACACCTCACACATGACAATTCAGCAATTCACTGCATAATCATACACGCCATCCATGATAATACAACTAAGCCTTATACACCCACAAATGATAATACATCCACGAGATATATAAATATACATCCCACCATTACCACACGGACACTCCCTATATAACCACACCCTCGATAATGTCCACCCAGCTTACTCCAGGTATTCATATTCAATCGTGACCGTACAGTTATTCCATGTATACCTGTGCACATTACCCGTAACCATAAAATCACTCCCTATTTATCCACACACCCCATCCATGATCATACAGACAACACATGCACATACCTACCAGGACCTTACAGTCACTCCATATATACATAATCAACACATAGATGACCATGTAGCTATATCCATACACCACACCAATGACCATACAGGTACACCGGTTGCACCCGTACTGAATATACACAATCATACACCATAGAGTCACTCCATGCATACCAATTGACCTCACACCTGACCATGATCTCTCCCTGTATATCTAGATGCATCTTACCATGGACAACCCACTAATAACCATATAGTCACTCATTGTATACCTACTCACATCAGTCATGACATACAATAACTCCCTGTATACCTATTCACCTTACATATGATCATAGAGTAACTCCCTGGCTATGATCTTGGCATCCACACTGTATCATGTTGACATTTTTGTTATCATAATGGACCAGAATAGCCAAAGATTATGATCCATCTCAGTTCTGTATCAAAGTTCTGCCCATTTCCTTTCAATAAATGTGGCCAAAATTACAAAAGAGGTTCTCAGCAAAATTGCATACTTTAAAATGAATTTGTCATGCTACAAAAGGAACTGAGACAACCAGAATAGAACATGTAGTTGTCAATTAATTAAATAACATGTATAATAACCAAGTGAGTCACAATATGCTACCTTTTCGGATAATGCAGAGAATGTTCGGGATATATGTAAAAAAATTACATTCTACAAATTTGGTTGCCATTTTGGAAGCCATCTTGAGCAATTCAGTCTATAAACACTGTAGTGTGATACATTTAAAATAGACCAAAACAATAAACACCTTTCAATCCAAAGATAGTTATATTTTACCTGAAAAAATGGTCCAAACCTGAAAAGTGAATTTTTGCCCATATTTATGTCAAGTTTTTGAGAGAAAAGTCCAATATTTTTGACGATGTCAGTGGTGACAATAGTAACAATTAACCATGGTGCATCAGACATGTTAGTATTCAATGTATAGAATGCAGAATAGCCAATTTTATACATCAACCACAACTTGTAAGCGATTGCAGGACACGCTGGTGTAATATTTACCATTTTCCATATTTTGGCGGCCATATTGGCAGCCATTTTGAGCCAAAGTAAGAATTTTGGTTCCAGTGATTTGGAATATTAATAGTTAATGATATGCCTCACTTACATTACAAAGTTCTGTTCATTTCTTGTTGAAATATGACTAGAATCCCAATTGTGATTTTTTGGGAAATTTTATACCGCATTCTGTAAAATCGAATTTTTGAGGGATCGGAAGGGGTTAGGACCCCAATAATTGCATATTTCGTTGCTCCAATGATCAGTTAATATACAAAACACAAAATAAAGTTGCATTACTCAACCAGTTCCAAACAGCATGAATTGATCTAGAAGACATTTGTGAAAAAATGTTATATTTTCAACTTCCGGTGGCCATTTTGGCGGCCATCTTGGATGGTGAGTTTAAATTTTGGCTCAAAAATGTGTCATTATGTTTCAGCTTCACGAAAATATATACATTTGTATACATTTTACAAGATTTTCCCGCTATAATTTGCATAAACTGACTTAGGGTCTGGGCTGAAAAACGGCGGCCATGATGGACGCCATTTTGTCTGGAGTCTACACGGCCACTTTTTTTTCTTGTTAACATTGCTTAAAAGTTGAAGGACATAATAAGGAACAAAATGAGTGGGTGAAGTTAAGTCCCAGGGGGGGGGGGGGGGGTGCAAGTGTACCCCTATTAGCTCCCGGACTATATGTAGTGGACCATGACCATTCAGCCTGAAAACTGCACAAAGCTGGCATGGCTCATTTTTTTTACATTAAAATATGCTGAATAGTTTGGGCTATACTTTCCCCATTTTCAATTAAAACCCCATTTTGCAAGTTTGTCACAGTTAAAACGTTTTACATTACAACTGCCAGTATTTAGTTCTTGGAAATAAGTAGTGTATGTTTCCTGACTCATGGACGATGTGAATTTACAACACTGAGAATAATATAGCATCATAAAAGCGTTTTTTCTCAGACTAAAACCACTATTGATCATTGTGCTACATGCGTGTCTGTGTTTGCCATATGTCTATCCTCTCGGTGTTTGGCTATTCAATATGCCTACCACAAAATATTGACGGGACAATATGTCAAATAGCCTTTTTTTAACTGAAAAATGCATTATTTGAGTTCGCAGTCATGTTTGTCTTGTCACTGAGATACTATACCACATGTATCCACGAAAATAACTTACAAATCGACATGCTGAGCAAATTTGGGAGTCTGTTTACTTTGAAAGTTTGAAAAAGTCGACAAAATCCGAGATATTTTGTCCTTCAAACAACGTATTCTACAATGCAAAATTGTTACCAAGAAGTTCAACTTATAAATCAGACATTACTGCATCTGACGTGATAAAAAAATCTGACCTTTTACAGCGTATTTGATCAATTATAATCTAAAACATACCTTGGTTGCGAAACCCGCCACGCAATATCACCACAACAATATGCCTACCCACAGCCACCAGCCTATAGGGTTATCGGGCGTGTTTAACACATGCTCTCATGCGCATACCAGTGTTTCGGCATCGAGATTTCTAATCTCTCACGCACTCATACAACAAGAAAACCATAGTCAGAAATGGTAACGCCACCAAGATCATATTATTAGCCATAAATATAAATTATAATATAATTATACTATAAAGTAGCTTTCAAATTTTATGTGGGAAATTTGCATACTTCCATATTTCAAGTGTTCCCGTTTCTCGTGTTATACATTACATTCTTCAAACTGTCTTCTTTGTTACACAAGCTGATGGGCCCGACTTCGTCCGGGCTGTTTCCCATCAAATTTCCGGAGAAAGGCGCGATTTGACCTTGAATTGACTATTTCGAAAGTCAAGGTCAGGTCAGGGTCATGATTTGACCCGTCCAAAACACTCCCCCGACAAAAGTATCCTTAAGTATCAAATTTCGTCGAAATCCATCCGTTTTACCAGATTTGACCTTTGATTGACCACATTGAAGGTCAAGGTCACTCCGATGTCAGGATTTGACCCATTCAAAACACTCCCCGGACAAAAGACACCCCAGGTATTAAATTTCGCCGAAATTAGTCCGTTTTACCCAAATTGAAGTTGCATTGCCAATTTTAAAGGTCAAGGTCAGGTCGGGGTCACGATTTGACCCGTCCAAACACTTCCCGGACACAAATACCACTAAGTATCAAATTACGTTGAAATCTATGGAAAGTCGAAGATGACATGTTAGTTGCTAACGCACGACTTGTCGCGGTTTTTTAAAAGGTGTTTCAAACTAGGAGATAGAAGTATTCTGCGTTTCAAATGGTGATGAATTAGAGTATTTTATTCAAATTTTATGGCATAAAGTGTTATTAAAACCGTATATACTATAACAAAAATGAATGACTCCAAAATTAAGTGGGCCTTTAAACAAAGTCACAATTGCAGTTAGGCTCATCTCATACTCGTCTATTCAGCGATATCCTGCTGCGCAGTTTGTTATAGCCTCCATCATTCATTGAGCGTTATAGCCCCACTGTAATGAACCCTCTCAATACTTTAGAAACTGAATTAACCTTAAAATAACAAAAACCATTAGAATAGAGAACCTTCGGAATAACGAACCTTCGGATTGGTGTACCTTCGGAATAGCGAACATTCAGAGAAATTTTGGAATAGTGTACCTTCGGGATATTGAACCTTCGGACTAGAGAAATGCCCCCCAATATTCATATTTTATGTCCAGAGTTCAAAGGTATGGGCCCATAAAATTCTAAATTTGGCCCTTAAAATGTTGAACCCCAAATTGGAGCCCGCACAGAACAGCACTTAAGTCAACTGTACCTGTGTCATGTCCCAATGCTGGATGGTCCATATATACCACAACATTCATATTATATGCCAAGAATTCAAAGGTATGGGCCCACGTAATCACATTAAATCTCAAGAAAACCCGTGAAAACAAAACAAAATCACATTTAATGTTCTAAGTTGTTTCCTCCTGTATCTGTATCGGTGTGCGCGCATGATCAGTTCGGATGTGAGCACACACTCCATAAAAGGAATCTTCGTGATAATGAACCCTCTCAATACTTTAGAATATAGAATTAACCTAAAAATAACAAAAACCTTCGGAATGGAGAACCTTCGGAATAGCGAACCTTCGGAATAGTGAACCTTCGAAATAGCAAGTATTCAGAATAGAGAACCTTCGGAATAGTGGACCTTCGGGATAGCGAACCTTCATAATAGAAACATGTCTCCACAATTACACCGATGAAGTGAACACATGTGCTAATCTTTGTTGGACTATCGTCACTATCGGAACGGTTTATCTCAAGTACGAAATACCTAACCATAATACATTCGCCCAGAGGATTATCGATCGTCCGCTCAAACATAAGAAACTCTACACCAGAGTACACCCACTGGCGTGGCGGTAACAAGAAAACCATAGTCAGAAATGGTAACACCACCAAGATCATATTATTAGCCATAAATATAAATTATAATATAAAATATATTGGTTACATGAATGCACCGCCTCAGAATTCCGTTAAAACAACTAATCCTTCAAATTATTACAAAAAACTACGGCTTATTACTACAGGTTTCTCATTTACCACACCAGAAAACTTCTAAAAAATACCTTTGTTTCCGGTAACGGTGGGCAAAAAAAAGAGGGTGGGGGTAAACTTTTTTTTTTTAATTCCCATAAGATACAAAGTATTAATAGCCCTAAATGTGTTTTCTATACAGGTATACCACGTATACAGTTTATCTGGATATTATATTGTAAATGAACTCTTAAGGCACTGTATTTTAGAATCTTTTATTTCAAATTTTATTAGTTTTTGCCATAATGGCTTGGCAATAACAGGAGTCAGACCGCTCTTAAATTTGTACACATCTCGCATATTGGAGTGAGTCTTGAATCTTTGTCTTAAGGAAGCTTTCACCACACCACCACCTTGTCCACATTGGACACAAGTGTCTGCTTCGCCGATATCAGAACCCTTGGGTATTTTGGGAAAGTGTCCGGGGCCCATGCAATTGGGAAAAATGAATTGTGAAATTTTCGATTTGACATAATGACACTATCAGATGAATTTTAAAAATAAGATGTTTAAATCTTGATGAACTAATGAATAAAACAACAATATATATACCAGTTGACACTATTACAGTCAGTGGCACCTCTATAAATCTGATACATGGTGTGTGTATATATTCCAGCTCATACTTAGTCAGTACATCTATATACTTCTGATATAGACTTTATTCTAGTAGGGTAATAGAAAATATTATATACAAATTATAGTCATGACTAATAAATTATTGCTTCTTGATCTATCTATCTATCTTACTATATATTTTGAGACTTCCGTATATATATATATGTGTACTTTATAGAATTGAAAACGGCTGGCTCGATTGAGTTCAAACTTCCCATCTAAGGGTAAAAACCCACGAACGCCGTAGTTGTCGCGTTTTGGAGAAGCTCTGATCACCCTTTATTCACTCCCAAATCACCGCAAAGGCACGGCGTGGGTTAATCAAAATGAGCGTTTGTTTTTGACGCATCGCTATAAAGAGCGTCTGTTTACCATTCAACCGTTATTAGCATCTGCAGAGAGATATACGGGAACATTGAGTGGTTTCCTATGCGGGGAGATTTATTGGATGCCATAGTACTCTTACAACATCATTGTTATAGTATGTATGACACTTAGGCCAGGGCTTAGGGGGGGGTATTTATAGCCATAACGCTTCTCAGAAATCCCGGTTACAATTTCGTATTTACGCAAACGTTATCGCTCGAAATTTATTATGCAGAGAGATATACGGGAACAAGTGCTTTCCTATTTTTAGAACGCAACACATGTTTACGTCGCGTTTGTGTTGGGTTCACGACGGGATTAATTGACTGTCCGCTCTTTGCGAGGATGGGGTTCACGACGGGATTAACTTTGCGGGGACTATTGACCAACACTCACAATTTCGTCTTTTGCATCAGATACCAACACCTCGACCGATCGGGACGAAACTTGGTACGTGAGTGTAGTTTGACCAGGTGGTGCGACGCCCGTGCAGCGCATGCGCAGACGAGATATCGGAAACGGGTGGAGCTATCGACTTGAAATTTGGTATGTTAATGTATCTTGCCCCGGATACGAATTTTATCGGGTCGCCGAGCCCGTGCGACGCCAGCTTCGCGCATGCGCAGACCAGGTCTCGGAAAAGGGTGGAGCTATCGACTTGAAATTTGGTTTTTGAGTAGCCCGGACAACGTCGGGCTCAACAAGTTTTCATCGGGTCAGTTCTTTCCGCCCGATGTACCTTAAGCCTGTACGGGGTTACCTTGAAAAACTAACATTAATGGATCGACCAAAGCCATGGGACCAATGCCGCCAGTGGCGGGCTAATCTGCTAGTCTTCTATACTATATATTTTGAGACCTCCGTATATATGTGTGTGTGTACTTTATAGAATCGAAAACGGCTGGCTCGATTGAGTTAAAACTTCCCATCTAAGGGTAAAAACCCACGAACACCGTAGTTGTCGCGTTTTGGAGAAGCTCTGAGCACCCTTTATCCACTCCCAAATCACCGCAAAGGCATGTCGGGGGTTAATCAAGTGATAATTTAATGAGCGTTTGTTTTTGACGCATCGCTATAAAGAGCGTCTGTTTACCATTCAACGTTATTAGCATCTGCAGAGAGATATACGGGAACATTGAGTGGTTTCCTATGCGGGAGATTTATTGGATGCCATAGTACTCTTACAACATCATTGTTATAGTATGTATGACACTTAGGTCAGGGCTTAGGGGGGTAGTTAGTGTGGATATAGGCATAATGCTTCTCAGAAATCCCGGTTACAAACCAACACTCACAAATTCTTATTTACGCAAACGCAATGCAGAGAGATATACGGGAACAAGTGCTTTCCTATTTTTAGAACGCAACACATGATACCAAACAAAATTACGTGGCGTTGGTGTGGGGTTCACGACGGGATTAATTGACTGTCCGCTCTTTGCGAGGATGGGGTTCACGACGGGATTAACTTTGCGGGGACTATTGGCCATCTCGTAAGGGTGGACAACCTCTGTCAGGGGCTGCTGAATGGCCACGGGCAGGTTATAAAAAATCATACCTCTTCTGGGTCTGGGCGTGTATAGACATGAGCGTGTTGTGTTCCTAAGAACGGGGAGCGTGTTGTGTTCCTAAGAACGCGGATCGGGTAAGTTTTTCCGCCCTAGGTGAGCTCAAACTTCGTATATAAGTGTAAAAACACACGGGGAGCGTCGACGTCGCATTGTGTGAAACATTCTTATTCTGTCGTTCCTAGGAACGGGGGAATTTTTCATCGGGTCAGTCTTAACCTTCAAACGGGTACCCACAAATTATATATTGTGACCCCGACATGACCTTGACCTTGAAAATGATCAATTCAAGGTCAAATCGGGTAAAATATTGAAAAACCCAATATCGTTCCTAGGAAGGGGGGATTTCATCGGGTAAATATTTCCGCCAGAAACAAAAAATTAAAAAATTCATAAAAAAAATATATTACATTTAAAAAACATTAAATTAATATTAAAAAATAAACATGTCATAAAATGTCATGTTTCGGAAACAAATTCAGAAAAAATATATATTACATTTAAAAAACATTAAATTAATATTTAAAAATAAACATGTCATAAAATGTCATATTTGGAAAAAATCTCACCGCTATCGGCACTTCGGGTTTAATAGCGTTGATATATAAAGAGCGTTCGTTTTCCGCAGTGTCTATATAAAGAGCGTCGTTTTCGCTATCTACTTATCTGTATGACGGGAGTCTGTAGCCTGTCGCTCGAAATATTATGCAGATACATTTCACGACGGGAAGCGTTTGTTTTCAATTCAATGCAATGTTATCGCTCGAGCGTTGTCTGTCGTTCCTAGGAAGGGGGGATTTCTACGGGTAAATTTCGTTTCGCTATCTACTTATCTATATGACGGGAGTCTGTAGCCTGTCGCTCGAAATATTATGCAGAGACATTTCACGACGGGAAGCGTTTGTTTTCAATTCAATGCAATGTTATCGCTCGAGCGTTGTCTGTCGTTCCGAGGAAGACGGGATTTCTACGGGTAAATTTTTCCGCCCGAAAAAAAAAATTTAATTAAAACAATTTAAAATTAAAACAATTTAAAAATAAAAAAACAATTCAGAAAAAATATATATTAAATTTAAAAAACATTAAATTCATATTAAAAAAAAAAAAATGTCATGTTTCTGACGAAATTTGGTACAAATGCAGCACAAGTGTCTCGGAACCTGTTGCAATTGCTTTTTCGAACAAAGCCATGGGACGAATACCGCCAGTGGCGGGCTAACCTGCTAGTCTATATATATATTTTGAGACTTCCGCATATATGTGTGTATATGTGTATATGTGTACTTCATAGAATCCAAAACGCGTGTACAGATTGAGCTCAAATTTCGTATGTAAGTGTAAAATTCCACCAACACGGCTGTGGTCGCGTTTTGGAGAAGCTCAGAGCACCGTTTCTCCAATCCCAAATCACCGCAATCGGCACCTCGGGGTTAATTGATATTCGCTCGCGATCCAAGAGGAGTAACTCTACATTTTTGTATATCTGTATATGTATATTTTTATATCCATATTCACTTCAAACTGCCAAACCCGTTGAGCCAAAACTTGCTAATACCTCGCAAAATATAGAATTTACATTTTCTGATGTATACATTTTTTGTTACGGCTGAAAATCTTAGTCTATTTCCGAAACATTCAGATTTTAAAGTCTAAACTTACACACCACAATTCCTGCTAACTGACGCAGCTATATGGCAGTGCCCCAAACCGTGAACGCCAACGACATTGTTGGCGAGAAAATAGCCCCCAAGCCGTAAATATCAATAACAACGACATTGTTGGCGAGAAAATATTTAGTTAAAATTACTAAATACACGTTTTCGGCCATGTGAGATTTTTCGGGGAGCCGTGATGCCAACAACAACGACTCGAATCCCTGAATGCCAACACCAGCGACATCATCGGGATCAGTTTTAACTGACGCAGCTATATGGCAGCGACATCATCGGGTCGGTTTTTCTAAATACACGCAATCCTATTTTCCCTTTTCGCAATGTGAGATTTTTCGGGGAGCCGTGATGCCAACAACGACTCGAAGCCCTGAATGCCAACAACAACGACATCATCGGGTCAGTTTTTCTAAATACACGCAATCCTATTTTCCCTTTTCGGCAATGTGAGATTTTTCGGGGAGCCGTGATGCCAACAACAACGACCCGAAGCCCTGAATGCCAACAACAACGACATCATCGGGTCAGTTTTTTAAGTGAATCCAAGGCACTGCGATACGTCCCGAATCTGACGGGACTTCCACTGCCCAAAACCGTGAACGCCAACGACATTGTTGGCGAGAAAATAGCCCCCAAGCCGTAAATATCAACAACAACGACATTGTTGGCGAGAAAATAATTAGTTAAAATTACAAAATACACGCAATCCTATTTCCCCTATACGGCAATGTGAGATTTTTCGGGTAGCCCCGAGCCGTGATGCCAACAACAACGACCCAAAGCCCTGAATGCCAACAACAACGACATCATCGGGTCAGTTTTTTCCGCCCGATGTACCTTAAATCATACCTCTTTTTGGGAGGGTACAATAATTTCTCTTAAAAAGGCACGATTAACTCATTGAAAAGCGAAAAACAATGTCATGTTTTGGACCAACGCCGCCAGTGGCGGGCTAACCTGCTAGTCTCATATATATTTTGATGACCTCTGTCTGTCTGTTTGTCTGTCTGTTTGTTTGTCATTAATACAAATCTAAGATTCTCGACCGATCGGGACGAAACTTGGTACGTGTGTGTAGTTTGACCAGGCGGTGGACGTTGTCGTATTGGCGAGCCAATGCGCGCCCGCTTCGCACATGCGCAGACGAGATCTCGGAAACGGGTGGAGCTATCGACTTGAAATTTGCTATGTGAATGTATCTTGCCCCGGATACGAATTTTATCGGGTCGCCGAGCCCGTGCGACGCCAGTTTCGCGCATGCGCAGACCAGATCTTGGAAACGGGTGGAGCTATCGACTTGAAATTTGCTATGTGAATGTATCTTGCCCCGGATACCAATTTTATCGGGTCGCCGAGCCCGTGCGACGCCAGCTTCGCGCATGCGCAGACCAGATCTCGGAAACGGTGGAGCTATCGACTTGAAATTTGGTTTTTGAATAGCCCGGACAACGTCGGGCTCATCGGCTAGTATAATATATATATAGAGTTACGTAGCTATACCATAATAACACAATGTGTTAAACTTAAAGCATAGTATTCAAACTGGTAAAAAAATCCCCATCTTCCTTCATCTTCCCACGTCATCAATATTTGCATCTCATACTGGGGTAACATGTTTTAGAGCCTACCGGTAGAAAATTTAACTGCAAATTTATTGAGAATTTCTATGAAACAATCACTTGTCATATATGTTCAAAGTCATTTTATTTCTATTAACCAACATCCTACACATATCAAGTGTGTTAATAAACATATCCCATGCCCATGCATGGCCCATAAATCTAATTGACTTCATTTATTTTCGGTTAAAGTTACCTATTTTCGAGGCATCCCGTTTTTGGATGTCAGTTGGCCCACTAACCCCAGTTTGGTGTGTTTTGTGAGCGCGATTTTGCAAGTTAATTGGGCTAACGACTCATTGAATTAAAGTCAGCAACTTAAACTAATAGAAACTGGAAGAATAAAGTCAAGTTGGGAGAATGAGATTGGTAATTTTCAGACTGAAAGTTGTGAAAAATTAATTTTGCAAATAAAATGTTTTCGGCGGGCGGTCCGGCGAGCAGGCCGACGGGTTACCGAAAACAAAGGTATTTTTTGTTTAGGCCTAAACGAAATTGAAATTCCCAACTACACCTTTTACCGGACTCGGCCTGCTGGTCGCGTAGTTCGACTTTTAAATAAACCGGAATTTCCCATTCTATAAATAAAACACCCACTGTTAATGTCAGCGCCCACTGATATATAGAATCTCAACGACAGCATACACCGGTGGTGTTAATAATCGAAATATGTTTCTGCTATAGAAAACGTATCAATGGCCATCAAAATGTTCAGAGTTAGTTTGATCAATAGCTGGTATAGTAAACTTCAGGTTTAAAGGCCCATGTTTAATTTTAAGTTTTCTACGAATTTCTTATACATAGTTTAGATGTTTTAGTGGGAAACCAAAAATTTATTTGTTAATTTTTCAATAAAACAATATTCTTTTGTATTTTTAGATTTATAGTTTACTAGCAGGTTAGCCCGCCACTGGCGGTATTCGTCCCATGGCTTTGTTCGATAAAGCAATTGCAACAGGTTCCGAGACACTTGTGCTGCATTTGTACCAAATTTCGTCAGAAACATGACATTTTTTTTTTTTTAATATGAATTTAATGTTTTTTAAATTTAATATATAGAGGATCTACAACGAGTCCCCAGTTTATAGCGGGATTTACAAAACGAGTCCAGTAAATTAGGTCTGGGCCGAGCCTTTGGCGATGTCCAGACCCAATTTACTGGACGAGTTTTGTAATTTCCGCTATAAACTGGGGACGAGTTGTAGATTCTATTTATTACATGATCCAAAACATCGACAAAACATACTTAAATCAACAAATGGGACGCGAAACTAACATCGGCTTCTATAAGACATGCGATGACGTTTTACGTAATTATTCGTTGTTTGCCGCGTAAAGAAATAGTCCTAGATAAATAAAGACTCTTTTGGCGCATATGTTGGCGTATTTTTAATGATATAATTTTTAAACTCTTTATTCATAATAGTTTGTTGGAAAAATATTGGAAGCTATAGTATTTTGAGACGTAGCTTATGGAATGTTAACATACCACAAACCGGAAGTCAAAGGTCACCTGGCACTATTTCCTGTTATTAAACGAACGTTTAATATCATAATTTATAGAATGGGTTTATTGAATGGAATAAGGATATAATCATGTAATAAATATTTTTTCTGAATTGTTTTTTTATTTTTAAATTTTTTTAATTTTAAATTGTTTTAATTAAATTTTTTTTTCTGGCGAAAAAATTTACCCGTAGAAATCCCGTCTTCCTAGGAACGACAGACAACGCTCGAGCGATAACATTGCATTGAATTGAAAACAAACGCTTCCCGTCGTGAAATGTCTCTGCATAATATTTCGAGCGACAGGCTACAGACTCCCGTCATATAGATAAGTAGATAGCGAAACGAAATTTACCCGTAGAAATCCCCCCTTCCTAGGAACGACAGACAACGCTCGAGCGATAACATTGCATTGAATTGAAAACAAACGCTTCCCGTCGTGAAATGTCTCTGCATAATATTTCGAGCGACAGGCTACAGACTCCCGTCATACAGATAAGTAGATAGCGAAAACGACGCTCTTTATATAGACACTGCGGAAAACGAACGCTCTTTATATATCAACGCTATTAACCCCGAAGTGCCGATAGCGGTGAGATTTTTTCCAAATATGACATTTTATGACATGTTTATTTTTAAATATTAATTTAATGTTTTTTAAATGTAATATATATTTTTTCTGAATTTGTTTCCGAAACATGACATTTTATGACATGTTTATTTTTTAATATTAATTTAATGTTTTTTAAATGTAATATATTTTTTTTATGAATTTTTTAATTTTTTGTTTCTGGCGGAAATATTTACCCGATGAAATCCCCCCTTCCTAGGAACGATATTGGGTTTTTCAATATTTTACCCGATTTGACCTTGAATTGATCATTTTCAAGGTCAAGGTCATGTCGGGGTCACAATATATAATTTGTGGGTACCCGTTTGAAGGTTAAGACTGACCCGATGAAAAATTCCCCCGTTCCTAGGAACGACAGAATAAGAATGTTTCACACAATGCGACGTCGACGATCCCCGTGTGTTTTTACACTTATATACGAAGTTTGAGCTCACCTAGGGCGGAAAAACTTACCCGATCCGCGTTCTTAGGAACACAACACGCTCCCCGTTCTTAGGAACACAACACGCTCATGTCTATACACGCCCAGACCCAGAAGAGGTATGATTTTTTATAACCTGCCCGTGGCCATTCAGCAGCCCCTGACAGAGGTTGTCCACCCTTACGAGATGGCCAATAGTCCCCGCAAAGTTAATCCCGTCGTGAACCCCATCCTCGCAAAGAGCGGACAGTCAATTAATCCCGTCGTGAACCCCACACCAACGCCACGTAATTTTGTTTGGTATCATGTGTTGCGTTCTAAAAATAGGAAAGCACTTGTTCCCGTATATCTCTCTGCATTGCGTTTGCGTAAATAAGAATTTGTGAGTGTTGGTTTGTAACCGGGATTTCTGAGAAGCATTATGCCTATATCCACACTAACTCCCCCCCTAAGCCCTGACCTAAGTGTCATACATACTATAACAATGATGTTGTAAGAGTACTATGGCATCCAATAAATCTCCCGCATAGGAAACCACTCAATGTTCCCGTATATCTCTCTGCAGATGCTAATAACGTTGAATGGTAAACAGACGCTCTTTATAGCGATGCGTCAAAAACAAACGCTCATTAAATTATCACTTGATTAACCCCCGACGTGCCTTTGCGGTGATTTGGGAGTGGATAAAGGGTGCTCAGAGCTTCTCCAAAACGCGACAACTACGGTGTTCGTGGGTTTTTACCCTTAGATGGGAAGTTTTAACTCAATCGAGCCAGCCGTTTTCGATTCTATAAAGTACACACACACATATATACGGAGGTCTCAAAATATATAGTATAGATATGTCATATATTTTTTCAACAATTTTTTTAACAGATCGTAGCAGAAAACGATGTTAAATCAGATTTAGTTGTTGTTATTGTTGTTGTAATTGAAGGTCTGGAACCCTGAATGCTTCTTTCAATATGAGATGATATCGAAAGAGATTTAAATGCCCAATGCAGCATTAAAGACGTAAACAAATGGCATTCACGGTTGCCAGAACAATTTCACTATGGGAAGTATGGTCATGGCACAGGAAATTGTTTCTGGCACACTCGTGCACTTTCTTATATCACATTGGACAAGACACAACATCGGACTGCATGTATCTCGAGGTTACCGAATATATTAATAGTCTATCTCTGATTGATTGGATAGTCTAAGCAATATATTATTCCATATTTTCAAAACATGGAATCACATTTTGATTTAAACATATTTAAAGACCTATTATGGACTTGTTTAGGTGCGTTAAACTGTTAAGTTAGTATTCAGGCAGTATGCCAACTAGAGGAATGTTAGCATTCTACTATACATCGCCGAAAATCTCAAGCAGATCGACCGTACCACTCTATAGAAAACATCTGAACTCCATAGAAAACATCTGAACTCCATAGAAAGCATCTGAACTCCATAGAAAGCATCTGAACTCCATAGAAAGCATCTGAACTACGCTCAATTGTAATTATTTACTTCTCCATTCGGGACGCAACTATCGGCGATAAAGTAACGAAAACAATTTCGCCATCGAGAGTCTCTGAATTTAATTTATATACATGTATAATAATGGCGGTGTGTGTTGTCAGTTTGGATTTAAGATTTGTAAAAATAACTACTTTGAGCAAGATTATTCTCCATTTCTATTGGATCACCCTACCGGAGTGTTTAACATCACTTTAATGTAAAATAATGCATAATTTCTATACTAAATAGATTCTCCCACCATGTTAAAAAAAGTCTACATCTGAATGGTCTATATATTATTGATTTAATAATATGTGACCCGCCATATCAAATCCAGTCGGAAGTCAGGATTTTTTATCCTGTGCCAATGCATTCTCTTATATATGCGAGTCGACCATAGGTCGCCTCGCATATATAAGAGAATGCATTGGTCTAACAATTTTTTACAATTTTAATAATTTTTTCTTGTATTCTTTAACAATTTTATAATTTCACCCATACAGAGCCCCAGACAAACATGAGCAGACGACACTCTTCTATATGCTTCTATATATGTGTGGGGCTCCCTGCAGGGTAATGGATGTTTTTTATTTTATGTCCTAAAAATTGTCAGAAACATTTATTTTAAAAAAATGATAAAAAATTGTTAGGCCAATGCATTCTCGTATATATGCGAGGCGACCTATGGTCGACTCGCATATATAAGAGAATGCATTGGCACAGGGTAAAAAAATCCCGACTTCCGACTGGATTTGATATGGCGGGTCACATTTATAGACTGATAATAAAAGTGCAGAAGGAGTCCTAGTTATTTAGGAAAATGTTCAGATAATAAGTTCAACAAACTGAAGTTATTATAACACTCACTGTCTAGTATAGAAAGGGCCAAGGTCAGTTATCAGGAGCAGTAACATTTCACGTATTTATCGACCTATTATGATGCCGAAACCACACCGTATATGTGATATTATAGAAATGAGCATAATTTCAAACCACCATTTTGGGTTTAAAGGCACGGAATGCGTTGGTTGTAGGTTATCATTTAGAATGAAAAGTTACCAAATTATGAAACATTCTTCAAAAATATACTAATAGTATTGTATAATGATAGTTTGAATAGGATATAATCCACAAAACACACATGTGCGAGCCGAGCGTTTGTTTATATACAGCACATAAAGAGTGTGCGATAAGCAAAATAAACACCGTTGTGGTGTTTTGGGGAAATTGATTCACGGTGAACCATTCAGCACCGAAATATTGAGCAGCTTGAATTCCGTTACTTATTCCTTATTGAAATAAAATAGGAAAATATGGTAAGTGACTATGGCAACGTCTTTAGTAAGGTGAGACGAAATGTTGGGTGCAAAATCTGGATCAAAAGTTCAAAAATGCCTCGAAAACAGGCAATGTCCGAAAATAAACAGAAATTTTCCGAAACAACTTCAGGTTCATATATGGCCACCTCGGCCAAACTTTTTGAGCCGGAACAATTTTGGGTCGAGTGCAAAAAAGTGTGTCGAATTTCTTTTTAGTTCTGCTCGGTCGGGAATATTGATATGGTGTATACGTATGGAAAATGGTCCATATTCATAAATGGCCACCTGGGCCAAACGTTTTGTAGTTTTAGTTCTGCTCGGTCGGGAATATTTATATCGTGTATACGTATGGAAAATGGTCCATACTCATAAATGGCCACCTGGGCCAAACGTTTTGGGCCGAATTGTTTTTTGGTCGAGTCCGAAAAAGTTGGTCGAAATGAAATTCCAGCTCTGCTCGGTCGGGAAAATTTGGAGAAATGTGACAAATTACTATGGCAACGTCTTTAGTGAGGTGAGACGAAATGTTGGGTGAAAAAGAACGTAAAGGGAAATTGTCCGAAAAAACTTCAGGTTCATAAATGGCCACCTCGGCTAAAACTATTTGGTCGAGAACAAAATTTGGGTTGAGTGAAAAAAGTTTATTGTTTCGGACAATTTCCATTTAATTTCGCACTTTGCCTATTTTCACCCAACATTTCGTCTCTCCTTACTAAAGACGTTGCCATAGTCATTTGCCACATTTTCCCGACCGATCAGAGCGAAAATTTCATTTCGACCCACTTTTTCGGACTCGACCCCAAAAATATTCGGCCCAAAGAGTTTGGCCCAGAATGCCATTTATGAATATGGGACCATTTGCCGCATTTTTCTAAATTTAGAGCGAAAACTGAAATTCACCTATATTTTTTTTGTAATAAGGAATAAGTAATAAGAAATACGTAACGGATTTCATGCTGCTAAATATTGAGTGGCGGGGATTAGCGAGTGAGCGCTATAACAGTTTGTAAACATTTAAGCAAACTTCACCCAGAAGGATATCCCCGGTGCTTATCGAACATTCTTTACTCACTGTACTTTTACTAACACTGCGAACGATCTTGACAATAACATGCTATTTATGCGATATTTTTGATTGGTATAAGAACAAAACTGTCTATATTTTAATATTCTTTCTATTTACGGTGGTGTTAACGGATGTGACTATTTTAACAGCAATATTCATCGCGAAGGCCATCCGTTTCTTTAAGTTTGAGTGACGTCGACATAAGACCGCCTGGTGTACTCTGAGATATGCCGACCGGATCTAATACACGCTGGTCGACCTGTCGCCAAACGAAACAAATCAATGCTTCTTATTGCATTTGGTACCGGCTGCTGTCATGTCCGTGTTTGCCATAGCGCGCAAGGATGTTAACCCATTTTACACTAAAGCACAATTGACGAATAGTCATTCCATAGCAAATTATATGTTCAGATAATAAGTTCAACAAGGTCGTCCCGACATTTCTTCAGCTTATGACAAGTAATTTCGTTTCTTAGTCTATATTCCTGATTATGGTAAAAAGCGTTCGTAATTCCAGCGTATATCAGACTTGTATATCGGTATGTTGCGTGTTTATCGACATGAGTGTCCATATATTCCATTTACAGAGCGATTCCCCTTAATATATCCTAACAACATTTAAAGGCCCACTTAATTTTCGAACCCCCAGATAATTTTATATAAAATATATGCATATTAGTCGGTGACTCGAAAATGAAGTGGGCCTTTGTATATATCCAGTGTCAAAATTGTCAAGGGTGGGATCAGTGGTGTAGTCGGTAATATATATTTAGTATATACAATAGTACACAAAGACTGTATACAAATAATGAAAATACTTGCCCAAGTTATATTATGCATATAAACGTATCAGCGATATTCAACTTTCAACACAAAAATTAAACAAACGCTCTTTATTGCTACCATATCAGGTAAAGACTAATTAACAATGCATGCTCTTTATTCATTGTAAACCATATGTTTGGTTTAAAAGATGGTTGTGAACAAGGTTTAATTAGAGAACGATTATAACGATTATAATTGTTTTTTGCATTGCCACGCATATCTATGAGCCACACAATGGACACATTTCGCATAACGAACTATCACTGATAAGAATTACGAATAGGGTACTACGTCACTAGAATTTGTGTTCTTTCTATCAAATGGCTGCGGACACACGTACCACAGTAGCGATGGCATAGTAGGTGTGACAATTTATTATGGTGGAGTTTGGTGACAATTGGTTGTTATAATTAATATGCCATATCAAGCCATGTCACCCTCTGCAAATTCGCACAATGAGTCTACCACGCTCTACCAGCGACGGTCGATCTCTCAAGGATGTATCTACCTGAATGTCTTGTCGATGTTGATCTTTACTCAACACGCAGTGTTATATTTGATAGTCCAGTTGATAACTTAATGAATAACCCATCTCAACAGCCATGATTGTTCTTAATAATGAAATTAATATAAGTAGATAAACATGCATGCATTGAGATCATATAAAAAAACGTACCACAATAGTGATATGTGAGTCAACGAGGAATTGCCACCAGGCCACGGCCAAACACAATTCTGGACGATCTATATTGCAATTATATATATCGTCGTGAATAAAATTTAGCAAAACGTAATGAGTAGAAATCAACCTTGGTGAAAAGCAATGGTTAATTGGTCCAGTCGACCAATCAGCGGAAAATCAGCGGGCGACATGGATAGCCATGGCACGAATTATAACGGACCAATTGTCACCAAACTCCACCATAATAAATTGTCACACATACTATGCCACCGCTACTGTGGTACGTGTGTCCGCAGCCAATGTCGTTTTCCCACAATTATCCATAGTTAATAGTACGGTGTCGTGAACACAAGCATGGGCACGCGGGCTTTGCCTTAACCCTTTACCCAACAGAAGGGCCCTGTGCCAATGCATTCTCTTATATATGCGAGTCGACCATAGGTCGCCTCGCATATATAAGAGAATGCATTGGCTTAACAAATTAAAAATTATAAAATTGTTAAAGAATGTAAGAAAAAATGGTAAAAAGTGTTAAAAAAAGAATTTTTTTAGGCCAATGCATTCTCTTATATATGCGAGGCGACCTATGGTCGACTCGCATATATAAAAGAATGCATTGGCACAGGGCATAACTGTAACTATCACAATGTGGTCAAGGAGCCGGTTCCAATGATATCCATATTTGTATGGTTCTATTGAGACAGACCGAATATATTTTAGGCTGTTGAAGCTTTATTTGGCCGGTTTTGACGGTTTGTTGGGTAAAGGGTTAAAATCATCGAGACTACACTGACTATGAGCTGATGACAACAGTTAAGTAATTCTGCCAAAAGGTTTTTGGACTGCCCGAGAAATGAACGACTATGCCATAAAACAGCTTATTACTTTAATTGAAGTTTATTTAGAATTTTACGGTCATGTTATATAAACACAATCCCAAAATACCAATTTGATATTTCACTGTCAAATTTCGACAAAAAAGATCATATGATAGCTTTGACAATGACATAAAAAGGAAGAGGTAAATTAGATATGAAAGAACAATATATGCAGAAGCTGTTGATTGCAAAGTTTTATGCTTCGAGATGCATGTTTTCGAATTTTGTTGACATGCCTTCGCCTACCCCGTTTTTCCGCTTTCAAATTTGTAGTAAGTTTCCAGAAAGATGAGTAAAATCCAGTGACATTCATTGGTATAACCATTGAAATGGTATTATCTCAACACAAAAATGTTGTATGCGGAAAGATCAAATACTTTTACACTGTAAACTTTCGTTTTTTTCCAAATTATACATACAATTCGTAATACTTAATAGTCCAGTGCATTTATGGTTTTACCGGGAACTAATTACAACATATTTTTTTTGAATAAGTACATAAACCCTACAAAACCAACATACTAAAAATCAACGAATCGAAAAAAGGGAATTTGATGAATTTCGTGAAATATATTTGGGAACTTTTGGTCAAATCATCAATTTATGGATTTTCAGGAATGTATAATTTTATAGACAATTAAATTATAAAAATTCCTTCCAAGTTTTATTTTCCTGATTCTAGAACAGAAAACCATTTCCAGATTTGTTAAGTACTTTTCGAGTTCAGTGCCTTCAAAAACAGGAGTTCACCTGATTTCGGAGCCTCAATTTCTTATGGTCGCGTATTTTAAAAACTAGAGAAATTGAATGGCTTTTTCACTGTTTTATTAATTTTCTCACTCGAGTATACACACAAAATTATTACTTTATGGGTCTATGCCTAAGAAGACAAAAATATTCTCAAACAAAATGTGTGTTCCGTTATATGGACAGAACTCACGTGATGAATTGCCATATTTGAGGTCATGCAACTCAATAAATTGATGTAAACATGCCCTGCTTTTCTCATAAGTATACTATTGCAAACATATTGTGAAGGACTTTCCAAATACATTGGTGAAGAAAAAGTAAGTTATGGCTCTATGAATCATCAGTCGAGACTCTTGTCCGAAAATTATATTGTAGGGCGTTTTTGTCCATTTTTAAAGGTTTTTGTGTATAATTTGGGAAAAAAAGCCGAAAGTTTACTGTGTAAAAGTATTTGATCTTTCGTCATAAAACATTTTTGTGTTGAGATAATACCATTTCAATGGTTATACTAATGAATGTCACTGTATTTTACTGATCTTTCGGGAAACTTACTAAAATTTGAAGCGGAAAACCGGGGTAGGGGAAAGCATATCTTCGAAAACAAACTTCGAAAACAGTCATCTCGAAATATAAAACTTTGCAATAAACAGCTTCTGCATAAATTGTTCTTTCATATATAATTTACCTCTTCCTTTTTTCTGTCATTGTCAGAGCTACATGATCTTTTTTGTCGTAATTTGGCAGGGAAATATCAAATTGATATTTTGGGATTGTTTTTATATGACATGACCGTAAAATTATAAATAAACTTCCAGTAAAGTAATAAGCTGTTTTATAACGCAACAGGAATATACACGCACCGGATTAAAACAACATTGTGTCTCAAATGGCTGTAACTTTGTGATATTATTGCTTTTTGTGATTTACCCTATATACCCATATATGCCAACGGTCAAATTTGGAGTTAGTTCCCTGAAAATGAGTGAAATCAAGTGACATTCGATGGCATAACTAATGTAATACTATTTTTACGCTCTTTAAAAAAAAACTTCTCCAAATATGCCCGTTATTTCGTCAAAAACACTTCTTCAAATATCTCCGTTATTTAGTTAATAAAAATAATTTCTTATTTCATAATTCGCGCTATTTCGTCATTTCGATGCATTTTTTATTCCGCAATTTCGCTGTATTTTCCTATTTCGCTTTTTCGTGGTATTTCATATTTCGATAATTTGCTATATTTGACATATTATGGGATATTGGCATGCCTCAACGGCTGGCGTGGCATGCCACATACCCTTTATCACTGAGGAATTTTAACTAATAGTTTTGTATTACTACAGAGTAACATTGGTCTGTATCAGGTGACAATATAATGGATCACATCGATATCTCTAATTTGGAATTTCATGACCAATTGTTCACGCGCTTGCGATTAAATGACGAAAACGTGTTTGGAGATACGACATTTTGCGTAAACAATCATCGTCGGGCTTCTGGATCATAATAGAGACCTTTCACAAAAATCACTATTACGATGACGGATATGATATATTGTCCTAGTAAGGTTGACACCATCACAATTTATCTACGATTGCTAATTGGTGAGACGGCATATGCCCCACTATATTCAGTTACACATATGTTTGATGGAACAAGTAATGTGTGTCTCTTTCAGATCCCATGTACTTATCCGTGTGTTATTCACCACACGGATAATGTTAGAGCGTCCCCAAGCAGGAGAAGTGGCACATCCTTGATACATCTGCACATAATTAAACTGTGTGGGGGTATATTTCGTCTCTTTTAAGAACTCCCGTGCGTAAAGATCGAATTTTGGCCGTACAGTGGCAGGATATTTCCATATCCGTAATCGTATTCGTGATTTTGCGAAAGGTCTCTAATGTCGAAGGAGATACGACAATTTTGCATAGTATATCTCCTCTGTATGAAATACTGTCCAATGTTATAATACTATTAGCTTTTAATGTTGCGTTCAGATTTTCAGACCACAGGTTACAACAAAAACGTGCAAGAAATAATTTATAATCGCCATTGGCTCTGTTCCGCTGAAAGAACACTAAATGTGAACTATTTTAACACTGGGCCGATGTACACCGATGCCATTTTATTCGGAACAATGCGATAATTAATGCTGCCAATCTAACTAAATCGTCGAATCATGAAATAAGCATTTACGAAAACCTATATAGGCCTAAAAGATACCGTCTTTCTGTTTCCTTGCTAACATCAACATAAGAATTGTCTGGAACCCTGATTATATTTTTATAAATAAAGAAAACCAGCGTTGGTGACAACACTTTGTTAAATGTACGGTTGGCCTTGGCGGTGGGTATCCTGTGAAAACATTTCCACCCGTCAAAAACCGCCACAAACAGAAAGAACAACAAAATGTAGACAGACTTTGTCCGTATACAAATAAGAAATATCGCATAAACAGTATGTTATTGTCATATCTTTGACCATTGTTATGTAAACAAAACCATAAAAGTTACTTTTCTGGTGTTTGTTTATATTATGATGGTAAACATAAAGAGCGTTCTTTGTTGGTGAATTCCTGATATGGAACGAATAAAGAGCGTTTATGCCATTTGTGTGTGATTAGCCAGCAGCATTGTGCTGTCTTCTGTAACACAATCAGGCTCTTGCTTAGGTAAAATATAGTAAATCTTTATGATAACATGCTGTTTACGCGATGGTCATGGTATATATGAACGAAACTGTATGCGTTTTAATGTTTACGGTGATTGGAACAAATATGAATATTTTCGACAACTAAGGCCTCACGTGCCTTTAAAGTATATACATATTAGTAATACACAACGGATTCAATCATAAGACTTTGTATGAATCCCATCGGGGTTCATGACGTTTGTTGATTTTACTCGCTATCCAAATTCCGTAACCTCATTGTTCATTTCTGCAATAAAATGTTGACCCGGTCTACATGTATGTATTAAAACGCCGCCCTCTGTTTTCCCCGAAGAACTTTGATGGGCCAATCTCTTCTATCAAAATAGTATATGAATAAATGGCAATAAAGAGCATCATAGTCCCCACATGCTAGGGAGTGCATGCACACACTGGAAAATATGCATCGCAATTCCTCAGGCAATTATGACGCGGAGAGAATCAATCGTGAAATTATTCAGTGCAACCATGTCATAGTTGTGATCACACATATAATATTTAGTGAATTTAAAGCGATTTGGTACCTTCGCGATGGTCTGATGGTTAAATATTTTACAGGCGCAGACAATCCACAAACAGAGAGAAAATGAAAAAAAACTAGAAATTGTTTTTCTTCTATTCATTGCCCCAATGTCATTTCTAAACAAACCCTGGATTTTATTGAAATTGGATGTCGTTTACTCACAAATAAACATTATAAAATGTCAGCATCAGATTATCGTAACTTGAACAATACAAATAATCAACATAAGAACAAGGTATGCCTATGTCGTCATGTTCTTTCCATATAAGTACAAACTTTAGTATAAACCTCAGACCAATCGAGAATTAAGGCCTCAAGTCGCTTTAATTCGTGAAGTATGTTACTCAAAAATGCTTTATGGTATTTTGTAATACAATTATCAAATGAATAAACGGACTAAAGATACATTGAACGTTGTATACAGTATCACAAGGTATATGTGCCATTCTCTTTGTTCTTTTCCATCTCATGAAATGTGCAAATGCATTGGTTATTTCTACGGGGAAGAAGAACCAAATTTAGCCCCGACTGAGAATCAGAAGTTAATAAGTTCAGCACAAACACTGACCAGAAAGTTGAAAATCAGCAACTCAATAACATCGATGTGTTGGTGGAAGCTGATTGTACTACAGTTGCTCGAAGAAATAGATTATTAATAAAATATTATTTAAAAACTGAATACTGCTATACTAACGAAAACTGTAATCACGATAAACAATGAGATCGTATATTAACGAAAATGTGGTTCGAAATCGACTACAGTATAATATGTCCTGTAACATCGGGCTCATAAAGGTGAACCGATGAGTTAGTACTGCACAAGTATGTCAAACTCGATAAAAACACTAGAAATAAATGACTGTAACAAATGCAATTACGCAATGTAGTCAACCACAAAGCCAATTATGTTCTAGAACATCAAACTTAAAATCACAATAACGATATGAAACTTTCAATTAAAGACGACAGTCATTGTGCAAATCATAACGCGTTCGTTTCATTTGTGACTAAAACTCATAGTTGAACAAAACTATTACCGCAAAACAAACATTATACAAACAAGAACAGTCTGTCCACCACTGGAATCAAATGTATAATGCTTCGTATGTAGACAATGTTCTCCTTAGATAGAATATATAATAATGTTTTTCCATCACTGGAGCTTCCGACAAAACTTTTATCTGCCATGAACGTAAACTTGCTCCGTTTGGTGTCGGGAATCATACATACAATCGAGAATGTAGCATCACTAACACGCACGTTGAACGAACACGTAACTGGTTCGTTTCCTGAAATCAGTACATGTTTCACGTATGTGAACAGAACTAAACTAAAATTCAATGAAACTGACGCCTTTTTATAACTAAAGTCAGACTTCTTCACCTGCAAAACTTCGTATTCAACGGTCTGACAAAACTCAATGCGCAAACTCGGACAATTGGGCTGAAGATGTGCAAGATATTGAATGTTTTCTGATTATGGACAAGTATACATTGTCCGCCACCTCAACGCACAGGTGACCTGGTTCTATTTGTGTTTTATGGGTGACTTTGATATATATACATTGAATGTTTAATGGTACTGAATCCGATCAGACGGTACCCATACAATCAAGATACAACAACAACATTTACTCAACATACGCTTTAGTTATCAGAATCGATTTATTGCAAAAAATAATGCTAACCACTGTCAACTATGGTATCAAATTTCCCAAATATTGTTATTCAAAACCAACATTTTGTTCAACAAAATATGGCCGTATTATCACTAAAATATCACGAAATTTGACCATATTACCACTTGATTTTAGAGTTATTCATCTTCATCCGCAATTTTGTCCGAGACCCTCCATTTGACCACGTGTTTCTGGGCCACTTATTATTACACATCTCGAGAAATAACAAACTTCAAAAATCGATATCTGATCACTCTGAGCTTTAATGTGTGGGTTCCTCGACTCGAATCAAATATGTTTACCCCCCCCCCCCCCGAAGCCAAAGAAATAGTAATTTAGAAGCGTCAGATCGGATGAGTACCTTTAACGCCAGTTTGTGAATATCGCGTCTAATGTCTTACACAGCGCACTGGATATGGCGTTTCCACCAGCACCATGTTCCCACATAGAATTATTCACATTTTTTCTGGGACTAAAGGGACTAAACTCTGTCTTGCAGTTTGGGACTGTATTATCTGTAGTTCATTATGCAAAAGGTGTCAATAGCAGGTTTCTTGTCTCGTGGGATATTAATTGTCCCTATAGATGACGCCGTTCACGAATAGAACTACATCACCCTTGGCTATAATTGATCCTGCTAATTTGTTATGAACCTAGTGGGACAGACTGATGCAGTTACGAAAATGAACCGATATTTTTATTTCTAAAGTTGTGATTTTCGCGGTGTATGGCAAATCTGGGCAATTTGTGGGGGAAAAAACAGTCATGCGCGTATATATTTCAAAAATAATTTAATCATGGCTGCTCATGTGTTCCCGAAGCAATATGAATGACCGTCTTGAATATTGTCGTTTGAAAGCGTAAAATTTTCCTTTATTAAAATATGTTACGATGGATGTTTTCATTGTTTATACAAATAATGGGCTGTCTTCCATTCATTCAGATCAGCTAATGACCAAGAAAATGACAACTTAAGAAAATAGCGTTGAGTTTTCTTAACAGCATCATTGTGTCCCACCAGCACCATTGCAATTCAGAAGAACACACCAGCACCAGAGTAAATTAACAGAACCACTTAACCAGGGGTGTGTATATTTATCATCACGAAAAGAAATAACTCTGGGATCGAACAGTAATTGTACCTTTAATAGCTTGTAAATTGATTGAAAACAAAGACACGTGTTTCAGTTACCACTGATCTGTTTTGGTCCAGCAGCTGAACGCGTGGACGCATTTCATTGGTTGTCGAAAATAATGTGTAGAGTTACTTCTCTTTCTTCGCATCCATTTAACAGAGAAGTGGACAAAGCTTTCATAATTCGCGCTATTTCGTCATTTCGATGCATTTTTTATTCCGCAATTTCGCTGTATTTTCCTATTTCGCTTTTTCGTGGTATTTCATATTTCGATAATTTGCTATATTTGACATATTATGGGATATTGGCATGCCTCAACGGCTGGCGTGGCATGCCACATACCCTTTATCACTGAGGAATTTTAACTAATAGTTTTGTATTACTACAGAGTAACATTGGTCTGTATCAGGTGACAATATAATGGATCACATCGATATCTCTAATTTGGAATTTCATGACCAATTGTTCACGCGCTTGCGATTAAATGACGAAAACGTGTTTGGAGATACGACATTTTGCGTAAACAATCATCGTCGGGCTTCTGGATCATAATAGAGACCTTTCACAAAAATCACTATTACGATGACGGATATGATATATTGTCCTAGTAAGGTTGACACCATCACAATTTATCTACGATTGCTAATTGGTGAGACGGCATATGCCCCACTATATTCAGTTACACATATGTTTGATGGAACAAGTAATGTGTGTCTCTTTCAGATCCCATGTACTTATCCGTGTGTTATTCACCACACGGATAATGTTAGAGCGTCCCCAAGCAGGAGAAGTGGCACATCCTTGATACATCTGCACATAATTAAACTGTGTGGGGGTATATTTCGTCTCTTTTAAGAACTCCCGTGCGTAAAGATCGAATTTTGGCCGTACAGTGGCAGGATATTTCCATATCCGTAATCGTATTCGTGATTTTGCGAAAGGTCTCTAATGTCGAAGGAGATACGACAATTTTGCATAGTATATCTCCTCTGTATGAAATACTGTCCAATGTTATAATACTATTAGCTTTTAATGTTGCGTTCAGATTTTCAGACCACAGGTTACAACAAAAACGTGCAAGAAATAATTTATAATCGCCATTGGCTCTGTTCCGCTGAAAGAACACTAAATGTGAACTATTTTAACACTGGGCCGATGTACACCGATGCCATTTTATTCGGAACAATGCGATAATTAATGCTGCCAATCTAACTAAATCGTCGAATCATGAAATAAGCATTTACGAAAACCTATATAGGCCTAAAAGATACCGTCTTTCTGTTTCCTTGCTAACATCAACATAAGAATTGTCTGGAACCCTGATTATATTTTTATAAATAAAGAAAACCAGCGTTGGTGACAACACTTTGTTAAATGTACGGTTGGCCTTGGCGGTGGGTATCCTGTGAAAACATTTCCACCCGTCAAAAACCGCCACAAACAGAAAGAACAACAAAATGTAGACAGACTTTGTCCGTATACAAATAAGAAATATCGCATAAACAGTATGTTATTGTCATATCTTTGACCATTGTTATGTAAACAAAACCATAAAAGTTACTTTTCTGGTGTTTGTTTATATTATGATGGTAAACATAAAGAGCGTTCTTTGTTGGTGAATTCCTGATATGGAACGAATAAAGAGCGTTTATGCCATTTGTGTGTGATTAGCCAGCAGCATTGTGCTGTCTTCTGTAACACAATCAGGCTCTTGCTTAGGTAAAATATAGTAAATCTTTATGATAACATGCTGTTTACGCGATGGTCATGGTATATATGAACGAAACTGTATGCGTTTTAATGTTTACGGTGATTGGAACAAATATGAATATTTTCGACAACTAAGGCCTCACGTGCCTTTAAAGTATATACATATTAGTAATACACAACGGATTCAATCAGAAGACTTTGTATGAATCCCATCGGGGTTCATGACGTTTGTTGATTTTACTCGCTATCCAAATTCCGTAACCTCATTGTTCATTTCTGCAATAAAATGTTGACCCGGTCTACATGTATGTATTAAAACGCCGCCCTCTGTTTTCCCCGAAGAACTTTGATGGGCCAATCTCTTCTATCAAAATAGTATATGAATAAATGGCAATAAAGAGCATCATAGTCCCCACATGCTAGGGAGTGCATGCACACACTGGAAAATATGCATCGCAATTCCTCAGGCAATTATGACGCGGAGAGAATCAATCGTGAAATTATTCAGTGCAACCATGTCATAGTTGTGATCACACATATAATATTTAGTGAATTTAAAGCGATTTGGTACCTTCGCGATGGTCTGATGGTTAAATATTTTACAGGCGCAGACAATCCACAAACAGAGAGAAAATGAAAAAAAACTAGAAATTGTTTTTCTTCTATTCATTGCCCCAATGTCATTTCTAAACAAACCCTGGATTTTATTGAAATTGGATGTCGTTTACTCACAAATAAACATTATAAAATGTCAGCATCAGATTATCGTAACTTGAACAATACAAATAATCAACATAAGAACAAGGTATGCCTATGTCGTCATGTTCTTTCCATATAAGTACAAACTTTAGTATAAACCTCAGACCAATCGAGAATTAAGGCCTCAAGTCGCTTTAATTCGTGAAGTATGTTACTCAAAAATGCTTTATGATATTTTGTAATACAATTATCAAATGAATAAACGGACTAAAGATACATTGAACGTTGTATACAGTATCACAAGGTATATGTGCCATTCTCTTTGTTCTTTTCCATCTCATGAAATGTGCAAATGCATTGGTTATTTCTACGGGGAAGAAGAACCAAATTTAGCCCCGACTGAGAATCAGAAGTTAATAAGTTCAGCACAAACACTGACCAGAAAGTTGAAAATCAGCAACTCAATAACATCGATGTGTTGGTGGAAGCTGATTGTACTACAGTTGCTCGAAGAAATAGATTATTAATAAAATATTATTTAAAAACTGAATACTGCTATACTAACGAAAACTGTAATCACGATAAACAATGAGATCGTATATTAACGAAAATGTGGTTCGAAATCGACTACAGTATAATATGTCCTGTAACATCGGGCTCATAAAGGTGAACCGATGAGTTAGTACTGCACAAGTATGTCAAACTCGATAAAAACACTAGAAATAAATGACTGTAACAAATGCAATTACGCAATGTAGTCAACCACAAAGCCAATTATGTTCTAGAACATCAAACTTAAAATCACAATAACGATATGAAACTTTCAATTAAAGACGACAGTCATTGTGCAAATCATAACGCGTTCGTTTCATTTGTGACTAAAACTCATAGTTGAACAAAACTATTACCGCAAAACAAACATTATACAAACAAGAACAGTCTGTCCACCACTGGAATCAAATGTATAATGCTTCGTATGTAGACAATGTTCTCCTTAGATAGAATATATAATAATGTTTTTCCATCACTGGAGCTTCCGACAAAACTTTTATCTGCCATGAACGTAAACTTGCTCCGTTTGGTGTCGGGAATCATACATACAATCGAGAATGTAGCATCACTAACACGCACGTTGAACGAACACGTAACTGGTTCGTTTCCTGAAATCAGTACATGTTTCACGTATGTGAACAGAACTAAACTAAAATTCAATGAAACTGACGCCTTTTTATAACTAAAGTCAGACTTCTTCACCTGCAAAACTTCGTATTCAACGGTCTGACAAAACTCAATGCGCAAACTCGGACAATTGGGCTGAAGATGTGCAAGATATTGAATGTTTTCTGATTATGGACAAGTATACATTGTCCGCCACCTCAACGCACAGGTGACCTGGTTCTATTTGTGTTTTATGGGTGACTTTGATATATATACATTGAATGTTTAATGGTACTGAATCCGATCAGACGGTACCCATACAATCAAGATACAACAACAACATTTACTCAACATACGCTTTAGTTATCAGAATCGATTTATTGCAAAAAATAATGCTAACCACTGTCAACTATGGTATCAAATTTCCCAAATATTGTTATTCAAAACCAACATTTTGTTCAACAAAATATGGCCGTATTATCACTAAAATATCACGAAATTTGACCATATTACCACTTGATTTTAGAGTTATTCATCTTCATCCGCAATTTTGTCCGAGACCCTCCATTTGACCACGTGTTTCTGGGCCACTTATTATTACACATCTCGAGAAATAACAAACTTCAAAAATCGATATCTGATCACTCTGAGCTTTAATGTGTGGGTTCCTCGACTCGAATCAAATATGTTTACCCCCCCCCCCCCCCCGAAGCCAAAGAAATAGTAATTTAGAAGCGTCAGATCGGATGAGTACCTTTAACGCCAGTTTGTGAATATCGCGTCTAATGTCTTACACAGCGCACTGGATATGGCGTTTCCACCAGCACCATGTTCCCACATAGAATTATTCACATTTTTTCTGGGACTAAAGGGACTAAACTCTGTCTTGCAGTTTGGGACTGTATTATCTGTAGTTCATTATGCAAAAGGTGTCAATAGCAGGTTTCTTGTCTCGTGGGATATTAATTGTCCCTATAGATGACGCCGTTCACGAATAGAACTACATCACCCTTGGCTATAATTGATCCTGCTAATTTGTTATGAACCTAGTGGGACAGACTGATGCAGTTACGAAAATGAACCGATATTTTTATTTCTAAAGTTGTGATTTTCGCGGTGTATGGCAAATCTGGGCAATTTGTGGGGGAAAAAACAGTCATGCGCGTATATATTTCAAAAATAATTTAATCATGGCTGCTCATGTGTTCCCGAAGCAATATGAATGACCGTCTTGAATATTGTCGTTTGAAAGCGTAAAATTTTCCTTTATTAAAATATGTTACGATGGATGTTTTCATTGTTTATACAAATAATGGGCTGTCTTCCATTCATTCAGATCAGCTAATGACCAAGAAAATGACAACTTAAGAAAATAGCGTTGAGTTTTCTTAACAGCATCATTGTGTCCCACCAGCACCATTGCAATTCAGAAGAACACACCAGCACCAGAGTAAATTAACAGAACCACTTAACCAGGGGTGTGTATATTTATCATCACGAAAAGAAATAACTCTGGGATCGAACAGTAATTGTACCTTTAATAGCTTGTAAATTGATTGAAAACAAAGACACGTGTTTCAGTTACCACTGATCTGTTTTGGTCCAGCAGCTGAACGCGTGGACGCATTTCATTGGTTGTCGAAAATAATGTGTAGAGTTACTTCTCTTTCTTCGCATCCATTTAACAGAGAAGTGGACAAAGCTTTCATAATTCGCGCTATTTCGTCATTTCGATGCATTTTTTATTCCGCAATTTCGCTGTATTTTCCTATTTCGCTTTTTCGTGGTATTTCATATTTCGATAATTTGCTATATTTGACATATTATGGGATATTGGCATGCCTCAACGGCTGGCGTGGCATGCCACATACCCTTTATCACTGAGGAATTTTAACTAATAGTTTTGTATTACTACAGAGTAACATTGGTCTGTATCAGGTGACAATATAATGGATCACATCGATATCTCTAATTTGGAATTTCATGACCAATTGTTCACGCGCTTGCGATTAAATGACGAAAACGTGTTTGGAGATACGACATTTTGCGTAAACAATCATCGTCGGGCTTCTGGATCATAATAGAGACCTTTCACAAAAATCACTATTACGATGACGGATATGATATATTGTCCTAGTAAGGTTGACACCATCACAATTTATCTACGATTGCTAATTGGTGAGACGGCATATGCCCCACTATATTCAGTTACACATATGTTTGATGGAACAAGTAATGTGTGTCTCTTTCAGATCCCATGTACTTATCCGTGTGTTATTCACCACACGGATAATGTTAGAGCGTCCCCAAGCAGGAGAAGTGGCACATCCTTGATACATCTGCACATAATTAAACTGTGTGGGGGTATATTTCGTCTCTTTTAAGAACTCCCGTGCGTAAAGATCGAATTTTGGCCGTACAGTGGCAGGATATTTCCATATCCGTAATCGTATTCGTGATTTTGCGAAAGGTCTCTAATGTCGAAGGAGATACGACAATTTTGCATAGTATATCTCCTCTGTATGAAATACTGTCCAATGTTATAATACTATTAGCTTTTAATGTTGCGTTCAGATTTTCAGACCACAGGTTACAACAAAAACGTGCAAGAAATAATTTATAATCGCCATTGGCTCTGTTCCGCTGAAAGAACACTAAATGTGAACTATTTTAACACTGGGCCGATGTACACCGATGCCATTTTATTCGGAACAATGCGATAATTAATGCTGCCAATCTAACTAAATCGTCGAATCATGAAATAAGCATTTACGAAAACCTATATAGGCCTAAAAGATACCGTCTTTCTGTTTCCTTGCTAACATCAACATAAGAATTGTCTGGAACCCAGATTATATTTTTATAAATAAAGAAAACCAGCGTTGGTGACAACACTTTGTTAAATGTACGGTTGGCCTTGGCGGTGGGTATCCTGTGAAAACATTTCCACCCGTCAAAAACCGCCACAAACAGAAAGAACAACAAAATGTAGACAGACTTTGTCCGTATACAAATAAGAAATATCGCATAAACAGTATGTTATTGTCATATCTTTGACCATTGTTATGTAAACAAAACCATAAAAGTTACTTTTCTGGTGTTTGTTTATATTATGATGGTAAACATAAAGAGCGTTCTTTGTTGGTGAATTCCTGATATGGAACGAATAAAGAGCGTTTATGCCATTTGTGTGTGATTAGCCAGCAGCATTGTGCTGTCTTCTGTAACACAATCAGGCTCTTGCTTAGGTAAAATATAGTAAATCTTTATGATAACATGCTGTTTACGCGATGGTCATGGTATATATGAACGAAACTGTATGCGTTTTAATGTTTACGGTGATTGGAACAAATATGAATATTTTCGACAACTAAGGCCTCACGTGCCTTTAAAGTATATACATATTAGTAATACACAACGGATTCAATCAGAAGACTTTGTATGAATCCCATCGGGGTTCATGACGTTTGTTGATTTTACTCGCTATCCAAATTCCGTAACCTCATTGTTCATTTCTGCAATAAAATGTTGACCCGGTCTACATGTATGTATTAAAACGCCGCCCTCTGTTTTCCCCGAAGAACTTTGATGGGCCAATCTCTTCTATCAAAATAGTATATGAATAAATGGCAATAAAGAGCATCATAGTCCCCACATGCTAGGGAGTGCATGCACACACTGGAAAATATGCATCGCAATTCCTCAGGCAATTATGACGCGGAGAGAATCAATCGTGAAATTATTCAGTGCAACCATGTCATAGTTGTGATCACACATATAATATTTAGTGAATTTAAAGCGATTTGGTACCTTCGCGATGGTCTGATGGTTAAATATTTTACAGGCGCAGACAATCCACAAACAGAGAGAAAATGAAAAAAAACTAGAAATTGTTTTTCTTCTATTCATTGCCCCAATGTCATTTCTAAACAAACCCTGGATTTTATTGAAATTGGATGTCGTTTACTCACAAATAAACATTATAAAATGTCAGCATCAGATTATCGTAACTTGAACAATACAAATAATCAACATAAGAACAAGGTATGCCTATGTCGTCATGTTCTTTCCATATAAGTACAAACTTTAGTATAAACCTCAGACCAATCGAGAATTAAGGCCTCAAGTCGCTTTAATTCGTGAAGTATGTTACTCAAAAATGCTTTATGATATTTTGTAATACAATTATCAAATGAATAAACGGACTAAAGATACATTGAACGTTGTATACAGTATCACAAGGTATATGTGCCATTCTCTTTGTTCTTTTCCATCTCATGAAATGTGCAAATGCATTGGTTATTTCTACGGGGAAGAAGAACCAAATTTAGCCCCGACTGAGAATCAGAAGTTAATAAGTTCAGCACAAACACTGACCAGAAAGTTGAAAATCAGCAACTCAATAACATCGATGTGTTGGTGGAAGCTGATTGTACTACAGTTGCTCGAAGAAATAGATTATTAATAAAATATTATTTAAAAACTGAATACTGCTATACTAACGAAAACTGTAATCACGATAAACAATGAGATCGTATATTAACGAAAACGTGGTTCGAAATCGACTACAGTATAATATGTCCTGTAACATCGGGCTCATAAAGGTGAACCGATGAGTTAGTACTGCACAAGTATGCCAAACTCGATAAAAACACTAGAAATAAATGACTGTAACAAATGCAATAACGCAATGTAGTCAACCAACAAAGCGAATTATGTTCTAGAACATCAAACTTAAAATCACAATAACGATATGAAACTTTCAATTAAAGACGACAGTCATTGTGCAAATCATAACGCGTTCGTTTCATTTGTGACTAAAACTCATAGTTGAACAAAACTATTACCGCAAAACAAACATTATACAAACATTATACAAACAAGAACAGTCTGTCCACCACTGGAATCAAATGTATAATGTAGACAATGTTCTCCTTAGATAGAATATATAATGTTTTTCCATCACTGGAGCTTCCAACAAACTGTTATCTGCTGTGTACGTAAACTTGCTCCGTTTGGTGTCGGGAATCATATATACAATCGAGAATGTAGCATCACTAACACGCACGTTGAATGAACATGTAACTGGTTCGTTTCCTGAAATCAGTACATGTTTCACGTATGTGAAAAGAACTAAACTAAAATTCAATGAAACTGACGCCTTTTTATAACTAAAGTCAGACTTCTTCACCTGCAAAACTTCGTATTCAACGGTCTGACAAAACTCAATGCGCAAACTAGGACAATTGGGCTGAAGATGTGCAAGATGTTGAATGTTTTCTGATTATGGACGAGTATACATTGTCAGCCACCTCAACGCACAGGTGACCTGGTTCTATTTGTGTTTTATGGGTGACTTTGCATGAACAGCTTTAATGCTATTGATATGTGTTAATTTTTGTTGTGTGGCACGCATGTGAGTCCGACCACAACATTGAATGTTTAATGGTACTGAATCCTATCAGACGGTACCCATACCATCAAGATACAACAACAACAACATTTACTCAACATACGCTTTAGTTATCAGAATCGATTTATTGCAAAAAATAATGCTAACCACTGTCAACTATGGTATCAATTTTCCCAAGTATTGTTATTCAAAACCAACATTTTGTTCAACAAAATATGGCCGTATTATCACTAAAATATCACGAAATTTGACCATATTACCACTTGATTTTAGAGTTATCCATCTTCATCCGCAATTTTGTCCGAGACCGTCCATTTGACCACGTGTTTCTGGGCCACTTATTATTACACATCTCGAGAAATAACAAACTTCAAAAATCGATATCTGATCACTCTGAGCTTTAATGTGTGGGTTCCTCGACTCGAATCAAATATGTTTACCCCCCCCCCCCGAAGTCAAAGAAATAGTAATTTAGAAGCGTCAGATCGGATGAGTACCTTTAACGCCAGTTTGTGAATATCGCGTCTAATGTCTTACACAGAGCACTGGATATGGCTTTTCAATCTACCAGCACCATGTTCCCACATAGAATTATTCACATTTTTTCTGGGACTAAAGGGACTAAACTCTGTCTTGCAGTTCGGGACTGTATTATCTGTAGTTCATTATGCAAAAGGTGTCAATAGCAGGTTTCTTGTCTCGTGGGATATTAATTGTCCCTATAGATGACGCCGTTCACGAATAGAACTCTATCACCCTTGGCTATAATTGATCCTGCTAATTTGTTATGAACCTAGTGGGACAGACTGATGCAGTTACGAAAATGAACCGATATTTTTATTTCTAAAGTTGTGATTTTCGCGGTGTATGGCTAATCCGAGCAATTTGTGGGGAAAAAACAGTCATGCGCGTATATATTTCAAAAATAATTTAATCATGGCTGCTCATGTGTTCCCGAAGCAATATGAATGACCGTCTTGAATATTGTCGTTTGAAAGGGTAAACTTTGCCTTTATTAAAATATGTTAATATGGATGTTTTCATTGTTTATACAAATAATGGGCTGTCTTCCATTCATTCAGATCAGCTAATGACCAAGAAAATGACAACTTAAGAAAATAGCGTTGAGTTTTCTTAACAGCATCATTGTGTCCCACCAGCACCATTGCAATTCAGAAGAACACACCAGCACCAGAGTAAATTAACAGAACCACTTAACCAGGGGTGTGTATATTTATCATCACGAAAAGAAATAACTCTGGGATCGAACAGTAATTGTACCTTTAATAGCTTGTAAATTGATTGAAAACAAAGACACGTGTTTCAGTTACCACTGATCTGTTTTGGTCCAGCAGCTGAACGCGTGGACGCATTTCATTGGTTGTCGAAAATAATGTGTAGAGTTACTTCTCTTTCTTCGCATCCATTTAACAGAGAAGGGGACAAAGCTTACAGGTTACACACAACTAATTATTTTCCATAGGCGACAGTGTTAACTAAAAGTCCCGCCGGCCATGGGTTTGACCTATTTGAACTTCAAGTGGTCAATTTTCCCTTAGAACGTCATCCTCTGCACCAGTATGTGACAACAAACGCGCCCTTTTCGGTATTTTTTCCAAACGATAATCTTGCATTTCCACAACTACCCCATTTACTGCACAAAAATCAGCAGCATAAAAATACCACGACCCCTTCCGTAACTTCTGGACACCACCAGACTCTTCCTGGACATCTAAACATACACGATCGCCATATTTACGTAGGTTATAATTTTCTGTTCCCGATTAGGGATATTTCCCTCAATGATAATCAACCAATCAGCAGCCAGAATTTGTGTTTATGCTGACTCGAGTTCAAATTCAAATTAAAATTCAAGAAGCGTAACTCTATATAATTAGTTGTTTGTAACCTACAGTATAACAACAGTACTATTGCTCAAGAACACTTTATACCGAGCATAATTGGTTAATTGTGAAGAAATTACTGACAGCGTAATTAAGCAAACCAATCAGCGAGCTGATAATTATAGGCCATATGAAGGATTTACCTCCCTTCAACGGTATTCAATCCGATAAGACGGTCCCCATAGCATCGAGTTAAAACAACAACAACAACAATTCTTAAAAAAAAAAAACGATTTAGATATCATAATCGATTAATTACAACAAAATAATGCTAACTACTGTCAACTGTGGTATAAAATTTCCCATAACTTGTTGTTTTATCAACATGTTGTTCAACGAAATGCGGCCGTATTTAATCACTTGATTATCACGAAATTTGGACGTTTTACCTTTAGATTTTAGAGTTATCTATCTTCATCCGCAATTTGTTGGTTTGACAAATATTTTCCAGGCGGATAAAAAGTATACATCTCGAAAAATAACAAATTTAAAAAATTGATATCTGATCACTCTGAGCTTTGACGAGTGGGTTCATCGACTCGAATCAATGAATGTACCTTTAATCACTTAATAAGACCGTTGGTACCGGCGACATATCGTCGAGTGGGTACCATAGTGTTCCTTTTAGGAAAGAGAAGCTTAGTCATTCTGTTCCATCTCCAAAAATTCACTGTTTTGTCAGTACCTTATTGTTCTATCTTCACTGAGAACCAATGAATTGATTTATTTTGAACCATGTGATTCGCAATGGAAACCAAAATTGACGGAGTGCTAGTGAAGTTTGAAAGAGTTCCCCCTTACTCCTTGATATGGACATCATATTTCTAGGGGAATTCTTGTGAGAAAATTACACAGAAAATGGCGTGATGTGGGATTTGTGTACTGTTCTATGATTGAAAAATTCAAAAAGAAATAGGGGCCTATAGAATTGATAGGAACACTTAAATGTTTCAGAAAACTGTTCTATCTCCAAACACATTTTAGCGAATAGCAAGCAAAATACGGACATTTGTGGCAACAAAATTCAACTGATACCACTGATCAATCAACAACATCATACGACAAACATAATGAACTTTCATATTAACCCTTTACCCAACAGAAGGGCCCTGTGCCAATGCATTCTCTTATATATGCGAGTCGACCATAGGTCGCCTCGCATATATAAGAGAATGCATTGGCTTAACACATTAAAAATTATAAAATTGTTAAAGAATGTAAGAAAAAATGGTAAAAAGTGTTAAAAAAAGATTTTTTTTAGGCCAATGCATTCTCTTATATATGCGAGGCGACCTATGGTCGACTCGCATATATAAGAGAATGCATTGGCACAGGGCTAACTGTAACTATCACAATGTGGTCAAGGAGCCGGTTCCAATGATATCCATATTTGTATGGTTCTATTGAGACAGACCGAAGATATTTTAGGCTGTTGAAGCTTTATTTGGCCGGTTTTGGCCGGTTTGTTGGGTAAAGGGTTAAAAACCGGGTGGTAAAATTTACAAAGCAAGTTTCCCCACATATAACACTAGAGCGCTGAGGCGACGAATGTTTACAAATATTTTGTGGACTTCGGATATAGTCGCATATATGAACAAACACCGAGCGATCGCAGCACTATTTTGCGCAATGGTGTACTCATGTCCAGTATCATGTCTCATGCTGTGAACACAACCCTCACGCGAAGCTCTTCTTCTCTCGTGTAAAAAATATTCAATCTATTGGAAATAATTAACGGGTACAACAAACACATTTAGTTGAAGCCGAAACAGAAGGATTTAGAGACATACAAATTCTGAATAAATTGTTAATTTGCCTGTATGGTATGGTATACGTTTTTCATTTGTTGTTCGTGTACAACGTGTACAAGTTCTTTGAGTTGTGGTCTCCGCCATTGTTGTAGGGGTAACCCACGTTAAATATAGAACACCAAACTTATTAACAACCTGGTACCAAGCCGGTTACAGAGTCAGAAAGGATTAGCTCTCAAATGAGGAATGCTTCACATCGTCAATATACATTATGACTTAAATCAGTTTTACTAATGTTCGAAGATTTGATGTTGCCAGTATGCGTCGTCAAAAACAACTTTGGTCAGATGTTATGTTTCTGACTTTCGATGCCTCTGATCTTAATAGGTTTAATACTGATAAAGCTGAAAGGAGATGTGCCCAGGTCCACCGAAGTGGCCATGTCTAATTAATTTATTTGTGTTGACTGTTATAACGCTGATAGGAGATGTGCCCAGGTCCACCGAAGTGTCCATGTCTTATTAATTTATTTGTGTTGACTGTTATAACGCTGATTGGAGATGTGCCCAGGTCCACAGAAGTGTCCATGTCTTATTAATTTATTTGTGTTGACTGTTATAACGCTGATTGGAGATATGCCCAGGTCCGCCGACGTGTCCATGTCTTATTAATTTATTTGTGTTGACTGTTATAATGCTGATAGGAGATGTGCCCAGGTCCACAGAAGTGTCCATGTCTTATTAATTTATTTGTGTTGACTGTTATAACGCTGATTGGAGATATGCCCAGGTCCACCGAAGTGTCCATGTCTTATTAATTTATTTGTGTTGACTGTTATAACGCTGATTGGAGATGTGCCCAGGTCCACAGAAGTATCCATGTCTTATTAATTTATTTGTGTTGACTGTTATAACGCTGATTGGAGATGTGCCCAGGTCCACCGAAGTGTCCATGTCTTATTAATTTATTTGTGTTGACTGTTATAACGCTGATTGGAGATGTGCCCAGGTCCACAGAAGTGTCCATGTCTTATTAATTTATTTGTGTTGACTGTTGTAACGCTGATTGGAGATGTGCCCAGGTCCACAGAAGTATCCATGTCTTATTAATTTATTTGTGTTGACTGTTATAACGCTGATTGGAGATATGCCCAGGTCCACAGAAGTATCCATGTCTTATTAATTTATTTGTGTTGACTGTTATAACGCTGATTGGAGATGTGCCCAGGTCCACCGAAGTGTCCATGTCTTATTAATTTATTTGTGTTGACTGTTATAACGCTGATTGGAGATGTGCCCAGGTCCACCGAAGTGTCCATGTCTTATTAATTTATTTGTGTTGACTGTTATAACGCTGATTGGAGATGTGCCCCTGGTCCACCGAAGTGTCCATGTCTTATTAATTTATTTGTGTTGACTGTTATAACGCTGATTGGAGATATGCCCAGGTCCACCGAAGTATCCATGTCTTATTAATTTATTTGTGTTGACTGTTATAACGCTGATTGGAGATGTGCCCAGGTCCACCGAAGTATCCATGTCTTATTAATTTATTTGTGTTGACTGTTATAATGCTGATAGGAGATATGCCCAGGTCCACAGAAGTGTCCATGTCTAATTAATTTATTTGTGTTGACTGTTATAACGCTGATTGGAGATGTGCCCAGGTCCACCGAAGTGTCCATGTCTTATTAATTTATTTGTGTTGACTGTTGTAACGCTGATTGGAGATGTGCCCAGATCCGCAGAAGTGTCCATGTCTTATTAATTTATTTGTGTTGACTGTTATAACGCTGATTGGAGATGTGCCCAGGTCCACCGAAGTGTCCATGTCTTATTAATTTATTTGTGTTGACTGTTATAATGCTGATAGGAGATGTGCCCAGGTCCACCGAAGTGTCCATGTCTAATTAATTTATTTGTGTTGACTGTTATAATGCTGATAGGAGATGTGCCCAGATCCGCCGAAGTGTCCATGTCTTATTAATTTATTTGTGTTGACTGTTATAACGCTGATTGGAGATGTGCCCAGGTCCACCGAAGTGTCCATGTCTTATTAATTTATTTGTGTTGACTGTTATAATGCTGATAGGAGATGTGCCCAGGTCCACCGAAGTGTCCATGTCTTATCAATTTATTTGTGTTGACTGTTATAATGCTGATTGGAGATATGCCCAGGTCCACCGAAGTGTCCATGTCTTATTAATTTATTTGTGTTGACTGTTATAACGCTGATTGGAGATTTGCCCAGGTCCGCCGAAGTGTCCATGTCTTATCAATTTATTTGTGTTGACTGTTATAACGCTGATTGGAGATATGCCCAGGTCCACCGAAGTGTCCATGTCTTATTAATTTATTTGTGTTGACTGTTATAACGCTGATTGGAGATGTGCCCAGGTCCACCGAAGTGTCCATGTCTTATTAATTTATTTGTGTTGACTGTTATAACGCTGATTGGAGATGTGCCCAGGTCCACCGAAGTGTCCATGTCTTATTAATTTATTTGTGTTGACTGTTATAACGCTGATTGGAGATGTGCCCAGGTCCGCCGAAGTGTCCATGTCTTATTAATTTATTTGTGTTGACTGTTATAACGCTGATTGGAGATGTGCCCAGGTCCACCGAAGTGTCCATGTCTTATTAATTTATTTGTGTTGACTGTTATAACGCTGATTGGAGATGTGCCCAGATCCGCCGAAGTGTCCATGTCTTATTAATTTATTTGTGTTGACTGTTATAACGCTGATTGGAGATGTGCCCAGGTCCACAGAAGTATCCATGTCTTATTAATTTATTTGTGTTGACTGTTATAACGCTGATTGGAGATGTGCCCAGGTCCACCGAAGTGTCCATGTCTTATTAATTTATTTGTGTTGACTGTTATAATGCTGATAGGAGATATGCCCAGGTCCGCCGAAGTGTCCATGTCTTATTAATTTATTTGTGTTGACTGTTATAACGCTGATTTGAGATGTGCCCGGTCCACCGAAGTGTCCATATCTAATTAATTTATCTGTGTTGACTGTTATAACGCTGATTGGAGATGTGCCCAGGTCCGCCGAAGTGTCCATGTCTTATTAATTTATTTGTGTTGACTGTTATAACGCTGATTGGAGATATGCCCAGGTCCACCGAAGTGTCCATGTCTTATTAATTTATTTGTGTTGACTGTTATAACGCTGATTGGAGATTTGCCCAGGTCCACCGAAGTGTCCATGTCTTATTAATTTATTTGTGTTGACTGTTATAACGCTGATAGGAGATTTGCCCAGGTCCACCGAAGTGTCCATGTCTTATTAATTTATTTGTGTTGACTGTTATAACGCTGATTGGAGATGTGCCCAGGTCCACCGAAGTGTCCATGTCTTATTAATTTATTTGTGTTGACTGTTATAACGCTGATAGGAGATGTGCCCAGGTCCACAGAAGTGTCCATGTCTTATTAATTTATTTGTGTTGACTGTTATAACGCTGATTGGAGATATGCCCAGGTCCACCGAAGTGTCCATGTCTTATTAATTTATTTGTGTTGACTGTTATAACGCTGATAGGAGATATGCCCAGGTCCACCGAAGTGTCCATGTCTTATTAATTTATTTGTGTTGACTGTTATAACGCTGATTGGAGATATGCCCAGATCCGCCGAAGTGTCCATGTCTTATTAATTTATTTGTGTTGACTGTTATAACGCTGATTGGAGATGTGCCCAGGTCCACAGAAGTGTCCATGTCTTATTAATTTATTTGTGTTGACTGTTATAACGCTGATTGGAGATGTGCCCAGGTCCACCGAAGTGTCCATGTCTTATTAATTTATTTGTGTTGACTGTTATAACGCTGATTGGAGATATGCCCAGGTCAGCCGAAGTGTCCATGTCTTATTAATTTATTTGTGTTGACTGTTATAACGCTGATTGGAGATGTGCCCAGGTCCACAGAAGTGTCCATGTCTTATCAATTTATTTGTGTTGACTGTTATAACGCTGATTGGAGATGTGCCCAGGTCCACAGAAGTGTCCATGTCTTATTAATTTATTTGTGTTGACTGTTATAACGCTGATTGGAGATGTGCCCAGGTCCACAGAAGTGTCCATGTCTTATTAATTTATTTGTGTTGACTGTTATAACGCTGATTGGAGATGTGCCCAGATCCGCCGAAGTGTCCATGTCTTATTAATTTATTTGTGTTGACTGTTATAACGCTGATTGGAGATGTGCCCAGGTCCACAGAAGTATCCATGTCTTATTAATTTATTTGTGTTGACTGTTATAATGCTGATTGGAGATGTGCCCAGGTCCGCCGAAGTGTCCATGTCTAATTAATTTATTTGTGTTGACTGTTATAATGCTGATAGGAGATGTGCCCAGATCCGCCGAAGTGTCCATGTCTTATTAATTTATTTGTGTTGACTGTTATAACGCTGATTGGAGATGTGCCCAGGTCCACAGAAGTATCCATGTCTTATTAATTTATTTGTGTTGACTGTTATAACGCTGATTGGAGATGTGCCCAGATCCGCCGAAGTGTCCATGTCTTATTAATTTATTTGTGTTGACTGTTATAACGCTGATTGGAGATGTGCCCAGGTCCACCGAAGTGTCCATGTCTAATTAATTTATTTGTGTTGACTGTTATAATGCTGATAGGAGATGTGCCCAGGTCCACAGAAGTATCCATGTCTTATTAATTTATTTGTGTTGACTGTTATAATGCTGATAGGAGATGTGCCCAGGTCCACAGAAGTGTCCATGTCTTATTAATTTATTTGTGTTGACTGTTATAACGCTGATTGGAGATGTGCCCAGGTCCGCCGAAGTGTCCATGTCTTATTAATTTATTTGTGTTGACTGTTATAACGCTGATAGGAGATGTGCCCAGGTCCACCGAGGTGTCCATGTCTTATTAATTTATTTGTGTTGACTGTTATAACGCTGATTGGAGATATGCCCAGGTACACCGAAGTGTCCATGTCTAATTAATTTATTTGTGTTGACTGTTATAACGCTGATTGGAGATATGCCCAGGTACACCGAAGTGTCCATGTCTTATTAATTTATTTGTGTTGACTGTTATAATGCTGATAGGAGATATGCCCAGGTCCACAGAAGTGTCCATGTCTAATTAATTTATTTGTGTTGACTGTTATAACGCTGATTGGAGATGTGCCCAGGTACACCGAAGTGTCCATGTCTTATTAATTTATTTGTGTTGACTGTTATAACGCTGATTGGAGATGTGCCCAGGTCCACCGAAGTGTACATGTCTTATTAATTTATTTGTGTTGACTGTTATAATGCTGATAGGAGATATGCCCAGGTCCACAGAAGTGTCCATGTCTAATTAATTTATTTGTGTTGACTGTTGTAACGCTGATAGGAGATATGCCCAGGTCCGCCGAAGTGTCCATGTCTTATTAATTTATTTGTGTTGACTGTTATAATGCTGATAGGAGATGTGCCCAGGTCCACCGAAGTGTCCATGTCTAATTAATTTATTTGTGTTGACTGTTGTAACGCTGATTGGAGATGTGCACAGGTCCACCGAAGTGGCCATGTCTTATTAATTTATTTGTGTTGACTGTTATAACGCTGATTGGAGATGTGCCCAGGTACACCGAAGTGTCCATGTCTTATTAATTTATTTGTGTTGACTGTTATAACGCTGATTGGAGATGTGCCCAGGTCCACCGAAGTGTACATGTCTTATTAATTTATTTGTGTTGACTGTTATAATGCTGATAGGAGATATGCCCAGGTCCACAGAAGTGTCCATGTCTAATTAATTTATTTGTGTTGACTGTTGTAACGCTGATAGGAGATATGCCCAGGTCCGCCGAAGTGTCCATGTCTTATTAATTTATTTGTGTTGACTGTTATAATGCTGATAGGAGATGTGCCCAGGTCCACCGAAGTGTCCATGTCTAATTAATTTATTTGTGTTGACTGTTGTAACGCTGATTGGAGATGTGCACAGGTCCACCGAAGTGGCCATGTCTTATTAATTTATTTGTGTTGACTGTTATAATGCTGATTGGAGATGTGCCCATGTCCACCGAAGTGTCCTTGTCTTATTAATTTATTTGTGTTGACTGTTGTAACGCTGATTGGAGATGTGCACAGGTCCACCGAAGTGGCCATGTCTTATTAATTTATTTGTGTTGACTGTTGTAACGCTGATAGGAGATGTGCCCAGGTCCACCGAAGTGTCCATGTCTTATTAATTTATTTGTGTTGACTGTTATAACGCTGATAGGAGATGTGCCCAGGTCCACAGAAGTGTCTATGTCTAATTAATTTATTTGTGTTGACTGTTATAACGCTGATTGGAGATGTGCCCAGGTCCACCGAAGTGTCCATGTCTTATTAATTTATTTGTGTTGACTGTTATAACGCTGATTGGAGATTTGCCCAGGTCCACCGAAGTGTCCATGTCTTATTAATTTATTTGTGTTGACTGTTATAACGCTGATAGGAGATTTGCCCAGGTCCACCGAAGTGTCCATGTCTTATTAATTTATTTGTGTTGACTGTTATAACGCTGATTGGAGATGTGCCCAGGTCCACCGAAGTGTCCATGTCTTATTAATTTATTTGTGTTGACTGTTATAACGCTGATAGGAGATGTGCCCAGGTCCACAGAAGTGTCCATGTCTTATTAATTTATTTGTGTTGACTGTTATAACGCTGATTGGAGATATGCCCAGGTCCACCGAAGTGTCCATGTCTTATTAATTTATTTGTGTTGACTGTTATAACGCTGATAGGAGATATGCCCAGGTCCACCGAAGTGTCCATGTCTTATTAATTTATTTGTGTTGACTGTTATAACGCTGATTGGAGATATGCCCAGATCCGCCGAAGTGTCCATGTCTTATTAATTTATTTGTGTTGACTGTTATAACGCTGATTGGAGATGTGCCCAGGTCCACAGAAGTGTCCATGTCTTATTAATTTATTTGTGTTGACTGTTATAACGCTGATTGGAGATGTGCCCAGATCCACCGAAGTGTCCATGTCTTATTAATTTATTTGTGTTGACTGTTATAACGCTGATTGGAGATATGCCCAGGTCAGCCGAAGTGTCCATGTCTTATTAATTTATTTGTGTTGACTGTTATAACGCTGATTGGAGATGTGCCCAGGTCCACAGAAGTGTCCATGTCTTATCAATTTATTTGTGTTGACTGTTATAACGCTGATTGGAGATGTGCCCAGGTCCACAGAAGTGTCCATGTCTTATTAATTTATTTGTGTTGACTGTTATAACGCTGATTGGAGATGTGCCCAGGTCCACAGAAGTGTCCATGTCTTATTAATTTATTTGTGTTGACTGTTATAACGCTGATTGGAGATGTGCCCAGATCCGCCGAAGTGTCCATGTCTTATTAATTTATTTGTGTTGACTGTTATAACGCTGATTGGAGATGTGCCCAGGTCCACAGAAGTATCCATGTCTTATTAATTTATTTGTGTTGACTGTTATAACGCTGATTGGAGATGTGCCCAGATCCGCCGAAGTGTCCATGTCTTATTAATTTATTTGTGTTGACTGTTATAACGCTGATTGGAGATGTGCCCAGGTCCACCGAAGTGTCCATGTCTAATTAATTTATTTGTGTTGACTGTTATAATGCTGATAGGAGATGTGCCCAGGTCCACAGAAGTATCCATGTCTTATTAATTTATTTGTGTTGACTGTTATAATGCTGATAGGAGATGTGCCCAGGTCCACAGAAGTGTCCATGTCTTATTAATTTATTTGTGTTGACTGTTATAACGCTGATTGGAGATGTGCCCAGGTCCGCCGAAGTGTCCATGTCTTATTAATTTATTTGTGTTGACTGTTATAACGCTGATAGGAGATGTGCCCAGGTCCACCGAGGTGTCCATGTCTTATTAATTTATTTGTGTTGACTGTTATAACGCTGATTGGAGATATGCCCAGGTACACCGAAGTGTCCATGTCTAATTAATTTATTTGTGTTGACTGTTATAACGCTGATTGGAGATATGCCCAGGTACACCGAAGTGTCCATGTCTTATTAATTTATTTGTGTTGACTGTTATAATGCTGATAGGAGATATGCCCAGGTCCACAGAAGTGTCCATGTCTAATTAATTTATTTGTGTTGACTGTTATAACGCTGATTGGAGATGTGCCCAGGTACACCGAAGTGTCCATGTCTTATTAATTTATTTGTGTTGACTGTTATAACGCTGATTGGAGATGTGCCCAGGTCCACCGAAGTGTACATGTCTTATTAATTTATTTGTGTTGACTGTTATAATGCTGATAGGAGATATGCCCAGGTCCACAGAAGTGTCCATGTCTAATTAATTTATTTGTGTTGACTGTTGTAACGCTGATTGGAGATGTGCCCAGGTCCGCCGAAGTGTCCATGTCTTATTAATTTATTTGTGTTGACTGTTATAATGCTGATAGGAGATGTGCCCAGGTCCACCGAAGTGTCCATGTCTAATTAATTTATTTGTGTTGACTGTTGTAACGCTGATTGGAGATGTGCACAGGTCCACCGAAGTGGCCATGTCTTATTAATTTATTTGTGTTGACTGTTATAATGCTGATTGGAGATGTGCCCATGTCCACCGAAGTGTCCTTGTCTTATTAATTTATTTGTGTTGACTGTTGTAACGCTGATTGGAGATGTGCACAGGTCCACCGAAGTGGCCATGTCTTATTAATTTATTTGTGTTGACTGTTGTAACGCTGATAGGAGATGTGCCCAGGTCCACCGAAGTGTCCATGTCTTATTAATTTATTTGTGTTGACTGTTATAACGCTGATTGGAGATGTGCCCAGGTCCACAGAAGTGTCTATGTCTAATTAATTTATTTGTGTTGACTGTTATAACGCTGATTGGAGATGTGCCCAGGTCCACCGAAGTGTCCATGTCTTTTTAATTTATTTGTGTTGACTGTTATAACGCTGATTGGAGATGTGCCCCTGGTCCACCGAAGTGTCCATGTCTTATTAATTTATTTGTGTTGACTGTTATAACGCTGATTGGAGATGTGCCCAGGTCCACCGAAGTGTCCATGTCTTATTAATTTATTTGTGTTGACTGTTATAATGCTGATTGGAGATGTGCCCATGTCCACCGAAGTGTCCATGTCTTATTAATTTATTTGTGTTGACTGTTATAACGCTGATTGGAGATGTGCCCATGTCCACCGAAGTGTCCATGTCTAATTAATTTATTTGTGTTGACTGTTATAACGCTGATTGGAGATGTGCCCAGGTCCACCGAAGTGTCCATGTCTTATTAATTTATTTGTGTTGACTGTTATAACGCTGATTGGAGATGTGCCCAGGTCCACCGAAGTGTCCATGTCTAATTAATTTATTTGTGTTGACTGTTGTAACGCTGATTGGAGATGTGCCCAGGTCCACCGAAGTGTCCATGTCTTATTAATTTATTTGTGTTGACTGTTGTAACGCTGATTGGAGATGTGCCCAGGTCCGCCGAAGTGTCCTTGTATTATTAATTTATTTGTGTTGACTGTTATAACGCTGATTGGAGATGTGCCCAGGTCCACCGAAGTGTCCATGTCTTATTAATTTATTTGTGTTGACTGTTATAACGCTGATTGGAGATGTGCCCAGGTCCACCGAAGTGTCCATGTCTAATTAATTTATCTGTGTTGACTGTTATAATGCTGATAGGAGATGTGCCCAGGTCCACCGAAGTGTCCATGTCTCATCAATTTATTTGTGTTGAATGTTATAACGCTGATTGGAGATGTGCCCAGGTCCACCGAAGTGTCCATGTCTCATCAATTTATTTGTGTTGACTGTTATAACGCTGATTGGAGATCTTCATCCGTGTCCACGTTCAATCCGTGCCCAGTTCCAGCGAAGTTTCCATGTGTTGACTGTTATAAAGGCGTTGGAGGAAGCAGCAACGCAGTTGACTGTGCCACCTGTCACGAATGGACACATAAGAGATACACAGGAGTTGCATAGAAGAGACAATATTTATTTGATCCTATATGCTCCCTCCTGATACTGATATTTTAAAATAGGAACCCCATGAGTTAAATATTTCTGAAACTTCGCCAATGATTAAGAGGGAGGTAAAGTGGCAACATTTGAATTGGGGATTCAGTGTTAATTTTGGAGAAAAGATTTATCAAACCTTACAAAGCGCAGGTGACCATATCATACCTTTTTGCAAAGTTTGAAGACTTATCTCGTGACATATGGAAGCGGACTTTCATCCCAGGTTGGATATTATTAGAAAGTACGTCACCATTGTTTATGATTGTTTATAATATTTCAATCAAATGTCACAAAACAAAACATAAAATGAAAGATATGCTTTGCGTTGGCACTAGATATATACTCAAACATTTCAACAAGACATGAAGTATTATTCTATTGATTGTAAATATTGAGTAAGCTTGTCTTGAAAATTAACACTGAATTCCCCATTTAAATGTTGCCACTTAAACTCCCTCTTAAGACTATTGGAAACATAGATTCATATTATTTTATGTTTTCAAAGAGAAAGGGCTGCAAACGCTGCATACCCAAATAAATGTTCGGAGAATTTTCCCCAAAATTGAACAAGTTTGTATTCTAGCAGACCTTAAATTTGCAAACCTTAAGTACTGGTTGTTTCAGAAACATGATTAGACGAGTCAGTAAATAATTCAAATAAATAATACCAAGTTAGCTGCTATTTAGATGAGATTGTGACAGTAAAGCAGGCAAGCCTTGAAATAGTGTGTCTGTCATTTGCAGAATGAGGTCCCCAGAGGGTGAATTTAGTGATGCTACCTCGCATAGCGGACTAGCATCACCAAATTAACCCTCTGTGAACCTCATTCTGCTTAGGTGTAAGCTGAATGAGGTCCCCAGAGGGTGAACTTTGTGATGCTAGACCGCTATGCGGGGTAGCATCACTAAATTCACCCTCTGGGGACCTCATTCTGCAAATGACAGACACACTATTTCAAGGCTTGAGAGCAGGTGGAGTATATTCATATATAAATGAGAAATTGAACCATACGCATCGAGTAGAATTAGACTCGCCTCGCATTGAAGCTTTCTGGTGGAAATCCCTCTACCCTTCCCCCAATGTCATTGGTGTTTGCTACCGTCAACCAAATGTGGATCACTTTTATGAGAATTAATCTATCTCAAAACAAGAAGTAATTATTCTTTGTGATATGAACACCAATGTGTTGCAGAGAAATGGGAAATCAAATAGTTTGTGCTACAAAATGGATGCATTATTATGCAAACAAATTAAAGACCCTATACTAGGATTAGACAAAAAAGTTCTACTGCAATAGATCTTATCTGGGTTTCGGAGGGGAACTACGATATAAAAAAGTGGAGTGGTTGAAATTGGAATGAGTGAGCATTTTGAAAAACAAAATATTGGTCCACCATCTAAATATCACGAATAGCGTTTTACCATGGATTAGTGCAAAGTACACCCGTGTGGAACAGGTTGTACCCACCGAAGTAGATAATACATAGTGTGGTGCATTGAAGTATATATTAGCATATATTCATATAGAAAATTAACATCTGTGGGTGGTTTAAAAAGATGTTACAAAATTTCTTGATTTATGCTGCATATTTACTCAGGTGCCTGGTCTTAAATGGGGACTGTACACCAAATCCTGCCATTTATGGGACCATCTCCCTTTTACTCAACAGAATACTTGCAATAAATGAATGAATTTGAGCCATGGGTTAGTGCAAAATACACTCGTATGCTCTATGAACGATGCAAACAACATGATAATTATAATGAAAATGAATAAATGGCTGGTGTCATAAATTCATATATACTTCAATGCACCACACTATGTATTATCTACTTCGGTGGGAACAACCTGTTCCACAAAGAGAATATTTTGAAGTTCTAAAATTGTGAAAAATTTGCGTCTGTTAGGGCGGTCACCATGGTCGGTATTAGTCGCTTGTACTCGATTACTATCCGATTTTATCCAGGTCTGTTCGATTACCGATCTGATGTCCCAACATTGGACGGAGCTCGTGCTGTCGGTCACCAGCGTTCGATAAACAATATCAGCAGCATTATAATCATTGTCGAAAGTCAAGGACGTTTAGTTGACGTAAGCGACATTTTACATTCAGTAATTGGATACAATCAACTTGGTTACATTCATCATACTTGGTAGGTAAAATGATGTTGTATTGTTTACTTTTGATGAAAAGTTACCCATAATTCTGCTGTGGTTAAGAAGTCGATTACTTAGAGCATTACTATATATACCGCGCCAGCATTGTAATTACACTTGTGTATCGAACTTGTACCATATATATATTACATTATTTCATTGCTAAAAAAAAATCAAATTATATCTATTGGGCTGGAACACATTCAAAATTTGTATTATCATTTTGTGCTATAAAATCTGCAAACCAGCCAATTTGTTGAACCTCGAATACCATTTAAGACGGTGTATCAATCCTGAATACCTGATAACAGCGGGATATGAATACCACATGTACCGCCTGGAAACTGAGTGACCCGAATCCCGAAAGGAGGGGTGACACCATATCACTGGAGTCCAGCAGTTACTTCCCGGTTGGGCCACACAGACTCAGGGGGTTAAATTGAGGGTGGAACAGGGGTTCCATACAGGATGGGCCGCTGAAAGAATAAGATGTACGTTAGAGTGCGTATAGAGTCCTTCCCGGGGGTCTCGAGAATGCAAGCCAATTCCCATCCTTTATGCGAGAGATCGACAATAATAGGATCTCACTTGGCTTCCGGTGAAGACGAAATCGATGGTAACTTGTACGGGAGCTCAACAACCTTCGCTTAGTACATGGGAGTCTCGTCGTGTTGTCTTGAAGTCCGTTTCTCGGATGTCCACACACAGGTTTGCGTCAATTCATCTTGTATTCCTATACCTTTTCTAGGCGTCTTCTGCTGATTCGTCTTATCAATGAATGCGGAAAAGATGCGCCACCCTTTAGATAAGAATGCATGCGCATGTCCCGCCCAATCAATGTTACAATAGCGTTGTCTTCAGAAAAACTACTGAATATTTCCACAGCGAAGGGTGTCTGGATGAAGTGATATATGTAGATTTCACTGACTGGATGTTGTGGGATCTCAAAGAAGACGTGGAGGCCAACAGCTGTGTGATAAAAATGTGTAAAAGTATAACATTGTTTAACCCACTGTGGTGAAACCACTCCTGGCGTTTTGGTTTTTTGCATAGTTTTATTTACATTCAATTCCGAGTAAAGTTTCCGATTCTTAACATTTTTCCTTATTTTCGTGACATCAACATACCCAAAGCAATCTTTCTGACACGCGTTTTTTCGCTTCATTCCAAAAAAAATTAGCAATGTTTGCACAAGTGAAGGTTTGTACCATATGTCCAAAAATCATGTAAGTTTATCGTCAGAATTGCAAATGTTATGGGGAAATTACTCGGTATTTGTCAGTTGGTGAAGAAATTTTTTCATTTTCACAGCATTTTCCCAAACCCCCAATACTCAGAGAAATTTGTCGTAACTTTGGAAATATGGAGCCCGTAACACCCACTGAGGGATGCTAATAAAAACACTGTAACTCGCATTTTTTAGAAAACAAGCTATAAAGCAAATCTTTTGAAGGTTCCGGTTCTCTATTGAGGGCTCCGATTCTTTGCATCTTAATCGCGGTGGATCCGGTTCTCTATAGACGTGCGGGTTAGTTTGTATTCACAAAAATAGCCAACATGTAACACCAAAATCACGTTTAAACGATCATTGAGCTAAAACAATATATTGTAAGGTTCATATATGATAACTACAGTTATTTTGTCTTAGCTATATGCATGCAAAACTTTAGTTAAATTTTGGATTGACGGTGATGTAAACAACTAAGTTACTTGCATCTTTCCAGTTTTCTGTTGACTTATTGATATGTTAACAGTGGTTTCAAGTCTACATAATGCCCAAAAATAATGCTAACCAGTGTCAACTATAGAATAAAATTGCCAGAAACGTGTTAATTATTAACATGTTGTTTGGCGAAATATGGCCTTATTATCAACACAAAGCCTTTTGATTTTAAAGTTATCCATCTTCATAGCTCCGAGACCGTCGGCTCGTCGACTTTTTACTGGGCCACTAATAAGTCTAGATGCTGAAACATAATATATTTAAAAAATCGATATGTAATAACTCTGAGCTCATCGACTCGAATCAAATATTCATTTTATACCCCCGAATCCAAATAAATAGTAATTGAGGGGCGCTTAATCGGATCATGCATCTTTAACCCTTTACCCAACAGAACGGCCCTGTGCCAATGCATTCTCTTATATATGCGAGTCGACCATAGGTCGCCTCGCATATATAAGAGAATGCATTGGCTTAACACATTAAAAATTATATAAAATTGTTAAAGAATGTAAGAAAAAATGGTAAAAAGTGTTAAAAAAAAGATTTTTTTTAGGCCAATGCATTCTCTTATATATGCGAGGCGACCTATGGTCGACTCGCATATATAAGAGAATGCATTGGCACAGGGCATAACTGTAACCATCACAATGTGGTCAAGGAGCCGGTTCCAATGATATCCATATTTGTATGGTTCTATTGAGACAGACCGAAGATATTTTAGGCTGTTGAAGCTTTATTTGGCCGGTTTTGGCCGGTTTGTTGGGTAAAGGGTTAACAGTGTTTTAGTAGCTTGATTTTCAACCGACACATCAAAACTAAACAGTGTAATCGTCTCAAATAATAACATTTTCAGTACGGGAGGGGTTATTATTTACTAGGGACAAAAGCTTCTCTGAATAAATGAACCAATGAATAACTTAAACGGACATGGCTCATTCGAACCTCCATTTTGTTCAACGTAATTTGGAGCGACGGATACGATAGGTCGATAAATACACGAACTATTGATATACCGGCTTCGTGTGCTCTGAAAAACACTTGCCAAATTCACAGCCATTTTTCAGCAGTTTTCAACTTTTTGCCATGAGTCAGATAAACGCTCTTTATTGCTACCATACCAGGAATATACTACCACGAAACGCTCTTTTCTTTTCCATATCGTGCAAATGGCTGTTTTGTGTTTGGTACCCAAACACGGTATTCACAATTGTATTTTTCATTTTTCAATGCTTCTTTTTGGGTTACATAATGTTCGTAAACAGGTAGTTCAGATATTTATCGACCTATCTCGATACTGAGAAAAATTCAAAAGCGAATAATATTATGGATCATTATGTGTATTAAGAAGCGCAAACCTCATGCGGCTTCAAATACTATCAAAACATTGAATGTCTCAGCACAAGTCACTTGGAAATCAGTAGGGCTAATCATTATAAAACAAAATGAGAAGACTTGAAACCACTGTTAACATATCAATAAGTCAACAGAAAACTGGAGAGATGCAAGTAACTTAATTGTTTACGTCACCGTCAATCCAAAATGTAACCAATGTTTGTACATGTAAATAGGTAAGAGTGTGGGTTGAATGGAAATCTAGCTCACATGTATTCTCCGCTGAGATGGAATGCTCCCTCCCACCCCACGACAATAATAATGTAACAAGTTAAAATTTACTTTCTTTATTATAATTATACAAAGTTCGATGCACGAGCAATAATGAATCAAACATATAATTTATATATTATGTCCAAAAGAAGAAATGGCATTTTGTTGACTATGATAGTACATATACATGTATGTGTGTACACGTATCTATGAGCTATGCATACCAGAATCCTAATACAAATATTAAAACAAAACAAAAATGAAATTATTTTATACTCCTGGGATCCATAGTGAAAATTCAAGAAAGAAAATTCAATTTTTCTATACTAAATGGATTCTCCTACAAGTTGTAAGAGTATACATTATACAGTTGTCGCCCGCTGTCTGTGAGGTATATAAGATTATGGGATAATGGCTTCAAACTGTACATTATTTTAGCGAATGGATCGATCGAGACCGAAGGCCTAGATCGTTCCATTCGCTGAAATAAAGTACAGTTTGAAGCTATTTCCTGACTTAAAACATGGTCGAGTCAATTTGTTTCTCTGATCAGAATGGATTAACGCGATATTGGATCAAGACACCTGAGTTGTTCCATGTGTTCGGCCTTATCCACTCTCTCATTGGCTGCATGGATGGGCGTGACATCTTGACCCATTGTCAACAGTATTTAAAACCGTCAACTAGTTGGAACGTGTACCCCTAAATACTGTATTTACTATATTTTTATTGCATGTAAAATTTCGCTTTTTTCAGGTAACAGGAACGGATGTAGGAGACATTTTTCAAAAGTGCAGTTCAGATATCCATGATATCATGTCTGAAGATGATAAGAGGAGACCTAATTTTCCTTGTTTCAAGAAATTTTATAATTATTTTCATTTAGGACAATCACACAAATATTTGTGGCTTTATTATTCATTGTAATATATGGGGGTATGATGTTATGTCATGCAATTCAAAATTTAACTCAACGTTACGACACAAGTGAAGCTTCGTCTCATATAGCTAAGGCACTAAACTATTGGTGATTGGATTTATGTATGGAATTATTAATTATTTTTTTAGCAGTTTTTGGTAAATAAAGGGACAAAAATAATATTTCAATCTCTCAAATGTATTAAAATCCATTGTGTTTGTATCCTCCTAATAATTGTTCAGATTATATATACATGTACAATGTGGGTGATATGTGAAATTCAAGATGTTTCGCCGGATACATCCGGAGAAATCTTTTTGAAAAATCCTTATTTGCCATGATTTATAAAAACGCGCGCCTGGTCATTAACGGAGAGCTTTTCAATATGGATGGTATAGGGACATTTCCCCACCGGACATTTCCCCACTTTCAAAAGCGGACATTTCCCCACACGGACATTTCCCCACCGGACATTTCCCCACCCGGAAAACATGAAAGAGTGTTTTTACGATAGTTTGGGACATCAATCATGGAACTTATTAAGAACAATCGTGGTGGTGATAAATTGTGTTTCGAAGGCCATGCATACACCAAAAAGAAAGTCAACAAATCGTCTATCAGATGGGAGTGTTCGCAGCGAAAAACTCTCTCATGCAAGGGGTGTGTCACAACTGATGACGAGGTAAGTCTCAATTTCCTTGATGTTAATTCATTTTCTGAAGAACAGATATAAAGAGCGTTCTTAGTTATTTATCCAATAATATGTGTGCAAATTTCTATGATGAACATTTAATTTGATATTTTTTCTGAAGAGCAGATAATTTCTATAATGAACATTTAATTTGATATTTTTTCTGAAGAACAGACATAAAGAGCGTTCTTAGTTAATTATCCAATAATATGTGTGCAAATTTCTATAATGAACATTTAATTTGATATTTTTTCTGAAGAACAGATATAAAGAGCGTTCTTAGTTAATTATCAAATAATATGTAAAAACTCAAATAATGAATGTGTAAATTGTTGTTCTTTTTTTTAAAGGTTAAAACACTTATCAGCAGCACACAACATTGCTATGACAGCGACAAGACAGCTATTGATGCCATGAAAGCTCGCATTGACATAAAAGAAGCAGTCGTCTGCAACCGAGGAAAGACGGTCCAAATAGTTAAAGACAAGTTGGCAGAATATCCACTACCACTATCCACTACAGATGTCGGCCCTTCAGACCAAACTTCATAAGCTGTGTGTGGATTTCTACAGCGGCATGAAGAGCATGACAGATTTCCTCGACATCATTGGCCATTCGATCAGAGTCAAGAAAGATTAAGTGTTGTTGTTAAGTGTATCGTTACTATTTATTGTTATTGCTGTGTATATGTATATAATTTCGTTCATTGAAATAAACATTGATTTTAACACATACCCATAGTATGAGTCAATATACCACACGCCCCTAGTAACAGTCAAAGGTGGGTAAATGTCCGGTGGGGAAATGTCCGCTTTGATATTTTGAAAGTGGGGAAATGTCCGGTGGGGAAATGTCCGGGTAGGGAAATGTCCGCTTTGCCATTCCAAATTTTGACCATGTAACGAGGCACATCGTAGAATACGTCAGGCCAATCGGTACAAGATGATCTGAGAAATAACGCGTTTCCTAAAGGTTATCAATGCGATATTTTTACTGATAGAATTCGTTATCTTCTCCAAAGAAGAATGTGGTTTCAGCGGCGTCCGTCAAAAATTCCGGACAAACTCCGCACATCGTTTGCCGGCTTTCTTTATATCGTTATCAGTGGTGCAGAGATGACGATATTTGTCATGCATGTCATGTTTGTCACCCGTCTTTGTGACCACCGACGACTTAAAGGGGCATATATTAGCAATAAAGGGCGTTCCTTATCAGCTTAGAATATATGTAGAAAAATTCGTACACATTGGTAACATGGTCAGGGGAATGTCGTGGCAAAGGCGTCTTTGACCTCAGATGGCTTAAAGGGGATCTGATAAATTGCATGATTAATAAAAAAGCGATTATTATCAGCTATTATAAAAAAAAGTGTGGGAAAATTGATGCACAGAGGTAACATGACTCGGAAACTGTTACCGGATTTTGTGTCGTTGTCCTCAATGACTTAAAGAGGCACTAATAGCAATTGTCACGTGACTTCCGGTTAGCTACCGTGTGGAGATTGCCAAAAAAGGCGGAATTGGAAATGAAGCATCGAGATAAAAATGAAAGTAACTACTTCACAACTTACGAAGAATTCACATGTGATTTAAGTCTATTAATTTCATATAGATCAATTTCGTTGGTCAGCTTAATGAAAACGAAAAATGAAGTCATGACGATAATCCAGAAAAGATTTTACAATCCACGACACGTCTTGTCAATTTGGCATGTCGTCTCCGTCGTGACCACTGCATGATGTTACATAAAGTCGCCGAAGAAATGCAATTTGAGGTACATCATCTGTGGTTGCTCCACTACGTGTCACGTACGATTCATATTAATTAGCAATAAAGCTCCTTATTATCAGCTTAAACTTATTCTTTACACGTCCTGCTTGTCATGTTTGTCACCCGTCATTTTTGACGGCCAATCCCCTGATTATATAATTTGACACCACCGTTGTTGGCACGGCTAGAGGTCAAGGACCTTGGACATGTCTCTAATTCACTCACCAATATTTCTATGAACATGACTTCCGCCATGAAATCTTCCCTCCTGTGTCCCGGTTTCTTGCACACCGATGAATCGAGCTCCTCTAGCTGACTGTCCATGTATCATCTGGTAAAGCCTTGCTAGATCACTAGTCATTGTTTCTTGGTACCCTTGAAAAGCCCCGACTGAACCATTTCCTTTTTCGCTTGTAGTGCCGTCTGCTCGATTAGCAACAGCCATCGTTCTTCTGGAGGTTTGGCGTTATCGCGATAGAAGATTCCTTGAAACCACTGCATCCGTCCGGAGACGTAACCTTCGCGGTACAACACGATCGATGGAAATGCAATGAACTCAGACGTGCGCATTCCGTCTGTGTAGAACTGTTGGAGTTGAGAGTAATAGTTGTCCATGTCCAACGTGACACCGCCCATATATTCCGAAAAATCATTGCTTCGTTTGTGACGAAACCGGACTTTGAAATTAGCGAGTGAATGTTATGTGGCTGGTCCGGGTCAGACAGTCCACTAGGCACGCCCACCCCCCCCCCCCCCGCTAGCCACACCCGCTCTTTCAGATTGTCCACCTCGACCTCCTGGGTTAATCATAACTGCTGGCTGTCTTGTAGACTCCGAATTCCCCATAATTTCGGGACTGAAAGTGAGATACTGAATTGAGAGAGTGATGTGTCATGTTGACTATAATGTCAATTTAGTGTGTGATACAGACATCACGGGCCCGATGTTTATACATGCATAATTCACGGAGAAACTATCATGTTTATCATGGGATCAACATCATTTCCACATAAACATCAATCCCGACCAACATTTTTGGAACAACAAATCATCTATGACTATATATGCTAAGTTTAGCAATACAGAGATGCAATGGGATTGCTTCAAATACTAAAGTAGAATGAACCAATTAAGGCAACTAAGCCTAATGTGCTAATATATCAAAATGCTTAATATTAAGTAAACGTTCTATAAATTCTTAAACCGCCAACAACTTGTTTCTTCTAACATTTCTGGCTGGAAACAGGTAGAATCTGAAAGGGGATATACAACCCGTTCTTAATATTTCCAAATTGTAGTTGGGAATTCTGGTGAGATGCATGATAAACCTTCAGTGATAAGCCGTATATAGTTGTTGTAATAATTTGAAGGATTAGTTGTTTTAACGGAATTATGAGTCGGTCATTCATGAAACCAATATATTTTTTATTCTATAATTACAATCATGCATGGGTATAGATGTATAATATATGATCTTTAGCGCATAACCATTTCTGACATTGGTTTTCTTGTAGTTATATATCCCGGAAACGGGCTAACGTTTGTGATAACCGTATGTGCCATTGCATTGTGATAATCGTATGTGCCACTGCCTTTCCGTGCGCATTTTATTTAATAGTTCACATTGACACGTGCCTTGATATATATTTATCGCACGGTACAATCGTTCAAACGATTCAGAGACCGATTTCGTGATTCAGTGGCTTGACAACAATGATTCAGCGTCAATCAAACGATTCAACGACCAAACACAGATGGACAAAACGTGATATATATATATATATAAAGCATTGAATATTTCAAGAAATACTGACAGGTATATATACCGTATATTATATTTCTATTAAGTATGGAGATCTTCCATTCGATAATCTGTAAAGAGTTTTGCACTATATTGTTAGAACATCTATACATAATCATTGACATTGATAGAGCTGTTGTTTTCCATCCAACACTGAATGGAGTTCCTCTTTGCCGTTGAGAACATCTGTATATCTTTTTATTACATTGATAGAAACCAAATACTAACGTAACCATGATGCTTTGTATAATTTTTCACAACCAATGCTCATGTCAGTTTGTGATTGATCGCTAGGGTAGCCATAACTGGAGTGTTACCATCGCACTCAATTGACAATGTCAATTATGCGACTGTGGAAAAAGGAATTATGCGTCCAGCAATTGAAATTTCATTCACTTGTGTTCCTGGGAATGTGTTTTCCGATGAAAGCCATGCTCGCTTGATATTCAGAGGAGAGGAGAGTGGTTGGGCGCGAAGCCCCCGGGATGGTCTAAAAAATCGAGTGATATTCTCCTTCACCTCACGATTTGTTGTTTTAAGCATAGCTGAACATAGAAAATCGTCATGTCCAAATGCAGCAAAAGTTGAATCGAATGTTGTATGGGGAAGAGCCCACGAGCTTTAATACGGGATGTGGGGTGTCCCCGGGTGTCCGTTTAATGTTTTGTGTAGTTGCATTGTTGCTGAGCGAGTCGTGTGGTGCGCTGACATGAGAAACGGGGCCCGTATTATAAGGTTAAATGGTGTTGGTTGTGTTAGTTATGCCGAATACCCTGCAAACTGATATGCAAGACTTCTTCGGCATAAAAGGATGTATGGTGCCCCCAAATCAGGTCATACTAATTTATGGTCATAGACATTCACATATGAGTCATACGTTGTTAGTTTATGTATCATTCATGGGACTGGTATGTCAAGTCAATCACGAGAGATTACGAATACCAGATTAACAATCTTAAGCAAGGTCCACCTTAATATTAAGATAGTGTTCTTTATTGCCCGTATACACGCCTACATAACTATAATAATACATATATATGTACATAATCCAATATTTTGATATTATAAATTCCAGTATTTCGTTATTAGCACCTCAACTTGAGGTTACGCCATTGATAAATTACTTATTATATTGACAACGGGGGTGACAGGAAGACAGCCAACCCTGCAATCCTGGTTAAGCCACTCCCACAGATTTTTGAGTTATTATTGTTGCTTTGTTGTAACCTATTTATTGTGTGAATAAAACATACAAACATAAATACCATCTTTTTATTCGGAGCCAGGTGAAGAATGTTACGTGTTCCCAATTCGACGTTACAATAAACAACTCGAAATATTGCAAATGAGCCGATCTATAGTCGTAAGTCAGCGTTTATTAAGGATTGCATGTTTACAGAGAATATTGTGGGCACATGTGGACATACAAGTTATTGTGCATATCGAGAAAACTGCGCAGTCGGTCAGGAAAAACCGCCTAGGTAAAAAAAAAAACCTTATTTTCTGGGGAAACCTGTTTCCCGAAACCCCGTTCTTACGCAGCGACAATGCTCGGGAATTCATTCTCAATCACAATGTATCAAAAACACAAACAAAGCAATAGTTTCTACGTTGCCAAATAACTAATTTATGGATGTACTATCAGCTTGAATATTCTATTACGTGTTCATGTATATAAAAATAAATGTGACCCGCTGACACGACTGGTTAGGCGAGAATGAACTCTCACCAAACTATAATCCTCTGACAACAACTATCTATTAACAACTTCTCCACCCCCCCCCCAATTTACGTTAACTAACGTACTGTGAATACAATTTTTTCGTGCTAATCCAAGTAAACACTCGAAAAATATCATGTTGCGCGTTTGCTTGATTGGCGAAAAAAGTTTGTATTCACAGTGCGGGACATAATTAGTGGTGAACAATTAGACATAAGTGATAATTGTTAAGGCAGTGGTCAATGTGAGTGGATTATGAGCTGTGTTATGAGCTGCATGTGGTCAGTAACACAGTGATAGTGAAGATTCGTCTTCCGGAACGCTTGCGGGAAGGTCGCATTTTATGCTCGACGCATTAAGCCGTGAGCGTTCCGTGAACTTGATCTGTCGCTGGGCTTGACCACAGGTACATGTAACAAATATTTTATTACTTACTATAAAAAAAGAAAGGTATGCCATTCTGGCGGCCAAATTTAAATTTGGTTTGCCGCCTTGGCCGGCGGGGGTTAATCTGCACCGATTTAATTCGGGTAAACGGCTAAATATACAATAACTTACGTATACATGCAGTACAATATGCGATTACCACTGCATATGTTGCTTATTTCCTTATTCCAATCAAAAGTGTATGTATTTGATATCTTAGATGATTTTATATAAGTGACAAGTCAATATTTTGTCCGTATATTCACAGTGAATTGTAGCTGGCCGCTGATTGGTTGAAATAAAAAAATACCTCTTTATTTTTTTTCCGTATGTCACATGACTTTTGTTGATACACAAAACGACATGCTGTCAAATATGGACGCTCGAAGTTGCAACCAGGAAGTAAGTTCAAATTTCCCGCAAATAATCCAGAAATAGCTCGGCCAATCGGTGAACATCAATAATTCACTGCGGGTTCAAGATGAAATACGGATGGATTCCCGATCAAGGTGCAATGTTTTATCGTTGTAAACAGTTAGTAATACCAAATATTGTAAAATTCAAGCAGAGAGGGCACAAGGTAGCACATTTCGTATACTAATGTGTTTTTTAACGTAAGTCATAAAACATTTTGCCATTTACCCGAACAAAATCGGTGCACATTAACTCCTACACGGCCGAATCAACAATGGCTGCTCAATCTTGCCACCAGATTGTCAGGCCTTCTATGTATATAGTATATATATAAAAAAAAATTCACAAGCGCCTGTGGGCTTGACTGTATTATGGAGTTAATCCCCAGCCAAGTCCAGTGCATGCTGAGTGGACTGCCGTCTGTCCTTTGTCTAGGATGGAACATCTATGCTTACAATGACAGACTGGATGTGGTATTGGAATACCAGTCGTCCAGAAACCATCTGCCTGCCGCGGCTCGGTAGGTCCGACCGGAATCTACCGGTCCGGGGCTGGCCAGACCACCACAGACGGGAAGAAGAGTGGAAAGTCGAAGTCCAAGAAGAAGAAGAGGAAGAAGAAGACACCGTCGCGCCGCCGCAGGGACGCCGATGGGAAGGCTAGGTGGACACGGTGAACTGAGGGACTCCCAGTTCCCCCACCCGGTCCCGGTACAACAGCAGCCTACTGTCGACGTGCCGGCAACTACCATCAGCAGTGATGACGCGACGCCGATGTCACCCCGGCCGTCCCTGTCTCCGACTTTGAGGTCAGAATCGAGGACTTACCACCACTTCCATCGCCTCCTGACCCAGATGCAGGGGAGGATTTTAATCCTCCGACACCGAGACCTCCGGTGTCCCCCGACAGCATCATGGAAGAAGAGCAGGATTCCGTCTTGGACTCAATTGACAAGTTCATAGAGGATCAATACACCATCATGAGAGAACAGCAAGAACAAGTCAAGCAACTCATACAACAACAACAACAACAACAGACATCTCCACCGTCCTCAATAGAAAAATCACAATCAAATCCAAAGAAAAGAAAGAAAAAGGAAAAAAATAACTTATAACATCACATGCAAATTGCTTCCTTTTTTAGCTTTATCTTAATAAAGGCAAAAATATGAGGGGTTAAGGGGAGGACCCATCGGTCCTTCCGACAATCCCGGGGTTAGCCCCCCCCCCCCCCCCCCCCCCCAAACATAAAACGAGTAGGCTATCTTATTGACACTTCTATGCTAAAATAGGTAGCCTGTGTCTGTGCCACCAGCTTCTCACACTTATCATCCAACAACCAGTGTTCTGGCAGGGTTTCCATGTACAGGGGTATGGTTTAACCACAAAAATGCCTATGCGAGTAGCATATGGGTCCAGTAACAAGATTGTACTGCCTAATAACAAGACACACCATAATAATACACTTACCACTTCTCAAAATGTCATGCAAACTATTAAATGTATCTGGTGTGCCCGATAACTCACCACATGAATCTGTCTTTGAATTAATGAGGTGTTGCATTCCGGGGAGATAATTCGTGCATATCCGTCCAAGGTACTTCCGGTTGTTTATGTTTCGGCTTAGAAGCCACGTTAAATTGTGTGATCTGTCACCGAAGAAGGTGCGAAAACTACACCAGTTTTTGTGGTGTTAGCTCTTTTAATTGATCCGGGATTTTATATTCCGTAATTAATTAATTTAGGGTTATGAAGCACGTACAATCGATGCGTTATTTTAATTACAAGTATAAACAAAAAGCGCGATTAGAAAGTTTACTGTATGGGCAATTAGAAGTTGTGGTACAATTATAAAGATTAGGTGCCTTGACTGCCATGTTTTATTGTCTCACTGGTTTGTGTTTTAGTGCCTTTACGAGTGAAAACGTTTCGGTTTTTATCGGGTAATAAATTAAAACTCCCCATATGTTGCCTTTGCTCCATATAAGCCTTCCTGTTACAGTACTCTCTCAGAAATCATTGTGTTCCGCCACAAATGGTATTTAATTTGTCCAAAGCTCCAAAACTAAATCAGCACCAAGATTTCCAAGATGAATTCAATACGAAATTATTTCAAGAGTAAAGAAGTAAACCAGACCATCGAAGGTAAGCTATGCTTCACCACAGCTAGTACTTTGGCACTACTTAAATGGCATCCTGATGATGGCAAATCTGCCTGCTTTATCGAGGCCATCTTTCAGGTACATGCACTACTACTATGGATTTAATATAGGCTGGGAAAGCTGAGAATGTGAATATATAATTATGTAAGTATAAACCTACATGGAAGAGTGCTCCATTTGTACACTAACACGCTTATGGGAGTTCAAAATGATCTCCATACTATTTTGTACAACAGGTGAAAAACTAAAATACCATATTTTCCCTCAATGGGCTATTTAACGTAAATGCTGTCACGGATGCAACGAAAATCGATCTGAGGGTTTGAAATTCAGAAAAATTTCCAGACTCAACGCGGCTCGGGTTAACAAGGGGTGCTCTGGTTAGTAAGGGGTGTTCATCACCTCGACTCAACGCGGCTCTGGTTAGTAAGGGGTGTTATTCACCTCGACTCAACGCAGATCTGGTTAGTAAGGGGTGTTCTTCACCTCGACTCAAAGCGGCTCTGGTTAGCAAGGGGTGTTCTTCACCTCGACTCAACGCGGCTCTGGTTAGGAAGGGGTGTTCTTCACCTCGACTCAACGCGGCTCTGGTTAGTAAGGGGTGTTCTTCACCTCGACTCAACGCGGCTCTGGTTAGGAAGGGGTGTTCTTCACCTCGACTCAACGCGGCTCTGGTTAGCAAGGGGTGTTCTTCACCTCGACTCAACGCGGCTCTGGTTAGCAAGGGGTGTTCTTCACATCGACTCAACGCGGCTCTGGTTAGTAAGGGATGTTCTTCACCTCGACTCAACGCGGCTCTGGTTAGTAAGGGGTGTTCTTCACCTCGACTCAACGCGGCTCTGGTTAGCAAGGGGTGTTCTTCAACTCGACTCAACGCGGCTCTGGTTAGTAAGGGGTGTTCTTCACCTCGACTCAACGCGGCTCTGGTTAGTAAGGGGTGTTCTTCACCTCGACTCAACGCGGCTCTGGTTAGTAAGGGGTGTTCTTCACCTCGACTCAACGCGGCTCTGGTTAGTAAGGGGTGTTCTTCAACTCGACTCAACGCGGCTCTGGTTAGTACGGGGTGTTCTTCACCTCGACTCAACGCGGCTCTGGTTAGTAAGGGGTGTTCTTCACCTCGACTCAACGCGGCTCTGGTTAGTAAGGGGTGTTCTTCACCTCGACTCAACGCGGCTCTGGTTAGTAAGGGGTGTTCTTCACCTCGACTCAACGCGGCTCTGGTTAGCAAGGGGTGTTCTTCACCTCGACTCAACGCGGCTCTGGTTAGCAAGGGGTGTTCTTCGTATGTGTGTTCAGGGATATCCATCGCTCAACATCAAAGCAAAACATGGGATGATGTGCGTGCGCCTGTCTTATCGTTTACTCCCCCGCATTCTAACTAATGCTATTAAAGATGCCATCCTCGGGGGAGATTAATATTTTGCATAGATCAAATGAAGTGTAATGCAACAATCGTGATTTTATCTACATTCCTAAACCAAGCCTGAGTTTAGTGTACCTGTCATTTGCAGAATGAGGTCCACAGAGGGTGAAATTAGTGACGCTATCCCGCATATCGGGCTAGCATCACCAAATTCACCATCTGGAGACCTCATTTTCCATGGCCTCATCTGCTATGGGAGACATAGACTCAGATTGAAGTTCCAAATTTGTGAATATTGGTAACATCGATTATGCCATGTGTCGTCTGCCAATTTGGGGATATAGAGAAACTAAACTAAAAAAGAAATAGAATCTATGTGAAAAAGTTTCTCTAGAAATTTTATAATAAAGAAACTTTCCTGAGAAGATGAGGCCTATGAAGAATGAGGTCCCCAGAGGGGAATTTAGTGATGCGAGCCCGCTATGCGGGATAGAGTCACTAAATTCACCCTCTGTGGACATCATTCTGCAAATGACAGGCACACTAAACTCAGGCCTGTTCCCAAAATGATGTATACATAATTTTGTAAGATGTATATCTCAAAACATACGTGTTTTTTTTGTTACATTTTTCGATATATTTGAGCTCGTTTCGTTTGTGTCAGTTCGATATTTTTAATTTTCCGTAGTTATTAAATTGTTTCATGTTAAAAGTACTCAATCCGATCACACGGTCCCCATACCATCAAGATACAAAAACAACAACATTTCTTCATACGCTGTAATTATCAGAATCGATTTATTGCAGCAAAATAATGCTAACCACTGTCAACTATGGTATAAAATTTCTCAAAACTTGTTATTTATCAACATTTTGTTCACAAAAATATGGCCGTATTATGACTAAAGTATCACGAAATTTGACCGTACTACCACTTGATTTTAGAGTTATCCATCTTCATCCGCAATTTTGTCCGAGACCCTCCGTTTTATACCACGTGTTTCTGGGCCACATATTATTTCATGTCTCGAGAAATAATAAACTTCAAAATTCGATATTTTTTACCCCCGAAGCCAAAGAAATAGTAATTTAGGAGCATCTGATCGGATTGAGTACCTTTAAGATAACGCAATAATTATAACTTTTCCGGAAGTCGCGCGTTATTCCGCTTCCGATTCCAGAATAGCAATGAAAACAAATGTCGCAATATTTGATTGGGACCCAATCGTCGTGTTCGGAGTTGTATATATTATGACATCAGTGCGTCTTTCTGAGACATATCATGCTTACATAAAGGTAGTTCATGTATTTACCGACCTATATTTCGATACGGAACAACATTCAAAAGTGATTATTATACTGTGTATTTTGGAGCACAAACCGCCATGTGATTTAAATTTAAGCTGGCGGCTTGTTAAAGGGTTACTGTTCCCTAAACTCGGCCATTTATGGGACCATCCCCTTTTTTATTCAACAGAATATATGCAACAAATGAATGAATTTGAGCCATGGATGAGTGCAAAAATACACTCATACGCTCTATGAACGATGTAAACAACATGCATGGTAATCATAATGAACAGAATTTGACTAAAGTCATTTTCATTATAATTACCATGTTGTTTGCATCGTTCATAGAGCGCATGAGTGTATTTTGCACTAGTCCATGGCTCAAATTCATTCATTTGTTGCATATATTCTGTTGAGTATAAAAGGAGATGGTCCCATAAATGGCCGGATTTAGTGTGCAATGCCCCTTTAAAGGCGGCTTGTTTCACCATTGATAGCCGGATTTAGTGTATAGTGCCCCTTTAAGAGATAAGACGGCTTGTTTCACCATTGATAGTCATGGATTTAGTGTACAGTGCCCCTTTAAGAGACGGCTTGTTTCACCATTGATAGCCGGATTTAGTGTACAGTGCCCCTTTAAGAGACGGCTTGTTTCACCATTGATAGCCATGAATTTAGTGTATAGTGCCCCTTTAAGAGACGACTTGTTTCACCATTGATAGCCGGATTTAGTGTACAGTACCCCTGTAAGAGACGGCTTGTTTCACCATTGATAGCCGGATTTAGTGTACAGTGCCCCTTTAAGAGGCGGCTTGTTTCACCATTGATAGCCGGATTTAGTGTACAGTGCCCCTTTAAGAGACGGCTTGTTTCACCATTGATAGCCATGAATTTAGTGTACAGTGCGCCTTTAAGAGACGGCTTGTTTCACCATTGATAGCCGGATTTAGTGTACAGTGCCCCTTTAAGAGACGGCTTGTTTCACCATTGGTAGCCGGACTAGGTGTACAGTGCCCCTTTAAGAGACGGCTTGTTTCACCATTGATAGCCATGAATTTAGTGTACAGTGCCCCTTTAAGAGACGGCTTGTTTCACCATTGATAGTCGGATTTAGTGTACAGTGCCCCTTTAAGGGACGGCTTGTTTCACCATTGATAGCCGGATTTAGTGTACAGTGCCCCTTTAAGAGGCGGCTTGTTTCACCATTGATAGCCGGATTTAGTGTACAGTGCCCCTTTAAGAGACGGCTTGTTTCACCATTGATAGCCATGAATTTAGTGTACAGTGCCCCTTTAAGAGACGGCTTGTTTCACCATTGATAGCCGGATTTAGTGTACAGTGCCCCTTTAAGAGACGGTTTGTTTCATCATTGATAGCCATGAATTTAGTGTACAGTGCGCCTTTAAGAGACGGCTTGTTTCACCATTGATAGCCATGATGGATTTGTTTTCTTCAAAAACTAAATCTCTCTTAAACAAAGAATTATCTCCCATCGCTCCGCTGAGATACCACTGCCACAAGGACATTTGGTAAGGATATCTGACGTGATCTTAGTTCTTATGTTTTAGGATTAAAATTGTCTATGTCTGGCTCAGTTCGTATTGTTCTTATCAATACCGAAAGAATTACCATTATTGCCAACTTGTGGCTGTCAAAATAACATAATAGGTGACTAAATATAGTTCCGACGATACGTAAAAATATATGTATTGGTCCGTAAAGTACCATCCTTCCGGCAGTGATATATCGCAGTGAAAACGGAGAGGGCGCTGCATGGAGTTTGAAGACAGAGCACTCAAATAATGCTACCATTGGTTTGTTCTTTTTAGGAAAAGATACTATTTATGCAAATTGGCACACTTAAAAAAACGACACTTCCTGGTTTTCAAGCAAGATTTCCTCATGGAAATAGATTCATATGGGGCGTAAATAGTTTCATAGTTCATATTTGACTCTGTTTGACTTGTTTGTTTTAAATTAAGCCCATATTGAGCGTATACCAGTTATTTCGTTATCAGTAGATAATACAGCGCGATTTTAATTAACCCTTTCGTGACTGGAGCTTCCTGAATTTTTGCGAAAATCCTGTGCTAATGCATTCTCTTATATATGCGAGTCGCCCATAGGGCACTGAACACTAATAGAAAAAATTAAAAAGAATGATAAAAAATTGTTAAAGAATTTAAGAAATAATGATAAAAAATAAAAATTAAAAAAATGTTCAAGAATGCTAGAAAAAAAATGATAAAATTATTAAAGAATGTAAGAAAAAATGATAAAAAAAATGATAAAATTGTTGAAGAATATAAGAAAAAATTATAAAAATTGTTATAGAATGTAAGAAAATTTATTAAAAAAATTGTTAGGCCAATGCATTCTTATATATGTATTATTGTATTTAACAGAATGCATTGGCACAGGTTATTTAATGTTGCGCCAGCGCAGCTCCAGTCATGAAAGGGTTAACGTATTTATTGACCCATTGTGATCCCCGGAACAACACCAAGATGTAACGAAGGAAACGAGCATAATGTAATGCATCAAACCTCCACAGGACATCCCATGCACCCTCATTTCTTTAATTATTTAACATGCAATGTTTCCAAAGCACAGAAGTTTTCAATTAGAAATGCATATTTATATCACAAATCTGCGGGCATCGCTTCAATTTCGCGGAATGAACATCTCATAAGATTCATTATTAAGTAAACCAAATTCCGGTAATAAAAAAGGGCATTCCACTGGCATATAATCTCACATCAAACAGTCGTTTTGGAATCAAAATGCCTTCTCGCGTTCCTCTAGATTGGATTTAGTTTCCTGTAATTGTCTTTTTGCTTTCAAGTGAGATCAAAAATATATAATTTCAACATCTGCAATTTCGCGCCCACATATTCTGCGTTAATTGCTACAGACTTCCAATTTCACGCGGAATCCTTTAAGAACGACTTAAGTGATTACCCATGTGGTACCTCGGATTGTGCCTTCGTGTGTGATTACCCACGTGGTACCTCCGATTGTGCCTTCGTGTGTTATTTCTCAAAGCCACAGACGATCGACTTATAATCAAGGTTTTTTTTCGTGTTGGAATTCCCAGAATTCAACAAAAGTTATGCCTGTCGTGTGTAAATAATATGCCCTATCTCTGTCATGTAATACTTCCAAGAAGAAGTACAACAACATTTTCTACGAATCTTGTTGTGACGACACGTTTGTATTATTATTCCACTGAACACAATAATATATTTTTACACATATTGCACTTAAAAGTGCTTTAAAACCACATGGCGGTTTGCGCTCCAAAATACAAATAATATTATTAGTTTTTGAATTTTTCCCTGAATCGAAATATATCGATAAATATCTTAACTAGCCCCAAAAGACGCATCGAAGTAATGAAAAATGCAACTATGAACAAGGTGTTTTGGTCCCAAACAAAAAACAGCCATTTGCACGACATGGAACAGAAAAGAGCGTTCCGTGTTATTCTATTCCTGATATGGTAGTAATAAAGAGCGTTTGTCTGACTTCAGGCGAAAAATTGAAAACGGTTTGAAAATGACTGTCACTGTGGCAAGTATTTTTCAAAGCATGTGAGGCCGGCATATCAATATTTCGTGTATTTATCGACCTATCGTATCTGTCCCTCCAAATTACGTAGACAAAAATTGGAGGTTCGAATGAGCCATGTCCGTTTAAATACCGATTTTCAATCTTAAAACATACATAATTTACAGCTGAACAGTCGGTGTATATATTATTATAAAAGCAGGATTTTTTTTCGAAAATTTGTATTGTGAGCTCCATCGTGTGTTATTCTCCAAACCACCAACGATCGTCTTACAGACAAGTTTGTTCGTGCTGGAATACCCAGAATTCAACAAAATGTGTTGATATTTAAAGCTGGTGATATTTAAAGCTGTTGATATTTAAAGATGCTCTATACTTCCCGGCAACACTTCCAACAACAAAATGCCTACGAACCTTGTTTTGAAGCAACTTTACAGTTGTGTTCCCCAAACACAAAACACATCAGGTGGTACACATATTGCTCTTAAAAGTGTTTTAAATGATAGATTAATAATCGAAAACAAAACAAAACAAACATGTGCACTTCAAAGCTAACGGTGTGATATGTAATATTCTAAAATAGCCACATTTTTTTCAATTGCATTGCTAAGCTCCATGCAGAGTTCAGTCCCCTACGCAGGAATTACCGCTGCCCGCACATACACGTAATGTGAAGCATTGCCACATTTATTTATTTGAAATTTTTGAAGGTTAAAACTGAACTGTCCATATTCATTTGAAAACTGTCAAGATCAAGCCAGAATGAATTGTAACTGACAAAAAATGTTAGATTTAAGTAAGAAAACACACATGCCGGCAACGTTCAGACGTAGCGTACAGAGAGGGGACTGAACTCTGTTGTGCAGCTTGACGTTATGCCTGTCGTGTTAAAATGCGACAATTGGTCCACCACACTTAATCCTTTCTATACAAAATACTCATTGACGAGTAGTTACCTTAGGAAATTAGTTCAAGAAATGTTTGTTGAACTTATTATCTGAACATTTCCACCAATGACTCAGAATCATTCTGCGCTTATATTATCTGTTTTTCTGTCTGCCATCTGATTAATTACCTAAACAACCCTCCAAATGAATTATATAGTGTTCCAATGTATACTTTTATCCATCTGGTATAGAAAGTGTTTAATAAATAATTTTCGGATTTTTCTTTCAAAACTATATGTGACCCGCCATATCAAATCCAGTCGGAAGTCGGGATTTTTTTACCCTGTGCCAATGCATTCTCTTATATATGCGAGTCGACCATAGGTCGCTTCGCATATATAAGATAATGCATTGGCCTAGCAATTTTTTATCATGTTTTTTAAATAAATGTTTCTTACAATTTTTAGGACATAAAATAAAAAATATCCACACCCTGCAGGGAGCCCCACATATATAGAAGCATATAGAAGAGTGTCGTCTGCTCATGTTTGTCTGGGGCTCTGTATGGGTGAAATTATAAAATTGTTAAAGAATACAAGAACAAATTATTAAAATTGTAAAAAATTGTTAGGCCAATGCATTCTCTTATATATGCGAGGCGACCTATGGTCGACTCGCATATATAAGAGAATGCATTGGCACAGGGTAAAAAAAAAAGTCAAATTCGAATAGGATGATGGAAACTATCATACTTGTTCTGTTTCCATGTAAAACTTTCGAACTTTCAGATACAAAATTGTCTAATTTCACGCGGAATCCTTTAAGAACGGCTTAAGTGATTACCCACCTGGTACCCCCAATTGCACCATTGTGTTTTATTCCTCTAAAACACAGACGCTCGAATTGTAATCAATTTTTTTTGTGTGTGGAATGTCCAGAATTCAACAAAAGTGATGCCTACCATGTTAAATGACGGTTGTCGGCTCACCAGTTAAATAATATTCGGCAAAAACTAAATTAGTTCGCATTGTTTTTTTTTGAAAAATTTTCTTTCAGCAAAAGCTATATGTCTGTCGTGTTCAATTGCGAGTGTTGGCCCACAACTGAAATAAACAAATTGATATAGCTCGCATTTTAATTTAACTGTTTTTCCCTGCACAATTGTGCTATAAAGGATGGAGTTCAAATATGGTTATGAGAAGTAGCATACTCTCGCCTCTATCGAATATATCAACCTCAGATTAATGATAGTTTCAAGAAAAGAACCAGTTGCAAAACGATATACATGTATAATATGACATCCTAAATTAAACAGTGATGTTTCGTTTTTGTCACGTGCCGGGGGTGAAACACATAGAGGGAGCTTTAATGCCTCGAGAACAAAATATGGAAATTATTACATTGGAAAGAAAATCTTCCGTTTTGTCTCTAGAATGCGCGGGGAACGACGAAGAGCGTTCCTTGATGCATTGCCGTGATACGATAATAATAAAGTGCGTTAAAGGCCCACTTAATTTTCGAACCCCCAGATAATTTTATAAAAAATATATGCCATACCATTTGAAAGAGAAAGCTCCAAACATTGTATTAACAAATTATTCGGTGTAATAAACTGTGAACGTGTATGTTTTTGTTGACGAGAAACCGACTTGGTTTTCTGTGCTCAAGATTAATTATTTTCAATAGAAGGGGAATAACTCTATGTCTTAAGATATTGTGTTATTTCCCTTCCATTGAAAATATATTTTTAGTTTGAATTCTGTTTGAATTATGTTGCTTTCTGGGAACCATAACGGGGGAAATATTTCTATGATTTCAGCTGTTTTCTATGTCTCAAAAGGTGATGAATTATACTATTTTAATCACATTTTATGTCATATATTGTTATTAAAACCCTATATTAAGGCACTATAACAAAAATAATCGGTGACTCGAAAATTAAATTGGCCTTTAATCTTACTGGTATGCGGAAAGTTCAAACATTTCTGTCACTGTTTCTTTCAAGTTTAGTGTGGCATATTAAGTTAGTATATAAGTATTTCATGTCCTTGACCTACTTTGATTCCCGGAACGTGAACATTTGCGAGTAATTACTTGGTTTAAGTCTGGACTTGATCGTTATTGAAATGGTACTGAGGAGGTGGAAATTATGTGTGAGCTTGGCCAAAGGGTGTCAATGAGGTGGTAGAAGAAATTCTGGCACAATTGATGATGCCCTATCATTGCATTATATACTGCCAATCATTTGATAAAAGAAAACGATTTATTCCTAGATTTTTCAGAAAATATCCCAGCGCTATGAATTTCGACAAATTACTCAATTCCGACCATACCACGATCTCTATCTTGGGTAGATTAACGAATTTTATAAGATCGACTTGAGTAAACGATAGTCCATACATTATACATGCCAATCGACTGACCACCCTCGAAAACACCCGACTATCCAATGTTGCACACAACTCAAATTTGTATATTATTTACCACACTACTGTGTGGGGGGGGGGTGTTCGGTGTCGCATGCAGTGTACTCGAGATTATGTCGCTGATGCAACTGGGTTGATTTGCTGGGTTCAAGAGGCGCATCGTCCCGGCAGCGCGCCTCTGGTTCACGAAGCGGATGTACCCTTGGCCGGATCTCGCGAATGCTGATGTGGCCCTGGACACTTTCTCTGACAGTGAATGTGTTGGTATATCTCATAATCCCATTATAAATATGATCTATTGAGAATAAACATTTGAACTTTTTATGGAAATTATACCATTCCTATCAAATGACGGGAAATGATAAGATAATAAGTTAATAAAAACGGTCTAGGCCTTTTGATGAACTTGTTATGTGAATATGTTCTGAAGGAACTACTCGTCAATATGTATTTAGTAAATAAAGGCACGGTGGGAAATCACGTGGTTTAGAGTTGATGAGTACCACGCATTCAAAATGGCCGAGGCGATCGCAAACGCGACCAGAAACGAAGAAAAAAAGTAATAAATAGAGGATATGAAATGAGTGTTTCTCTCATATGATATTTATGAAACGAGTCTAAGAATTTTCAGTTTTCTCGAGCCTCCGGCGAGAGAAAACTGAACATTCGTGACGAGTTTCATAAATATCATATGAGAGAAACACGAATTACATATTCTATTTATCATATGACACCTATAAATTGATTATGATGTCCAAAACGCACACAAATCACTAAATAGCTATATGACATCGGCAGCAAAAGGTTAATGTGCATGACGTCACTTCATTGCACCGGAAGCCCACATACACCTGGTGAACTAGCAGAAATAATATGCACGCGAAGATATAGTGCGCTATTCTGTTCTCAGTTTGTGACATTATATTGTATGTTTATTAGATAAATACGAATTACATATTCTATTTATCGTATAACAATGTCCAAAACTATATATTTCAATATTATAATTGCGAGAATTTCGGCATCGCGTTGATTGACGCGCACGAATTTGACCTGCATTTAGTTAGAGGTGCGGCTCGGCTCAGGCTGCCATTCAGCAAATCAGAACACACTTTTTGTCAACAAACCAATCAAATTATCGGAAGGTGATATGAACTAGTAGTTCATATGAAAATTTGATTTATGACATACTTTCCAACGTAAATAATGATTGAGTCATATGATAAACTAAGATATGACATATTACATGTTATATTGACAGTTACGAGCATATGCTTTACTATTGTTCAAACGAGCTGATACCTCATTTATGTCCAAGTTCACATTTGTTTGCTCTAACATTCTGACCAAAGTTGTCAGTCGAAGGATTTTCCAAGATGTATGGACTGGTGTATTCCACGCACATTCGACTGGCAACTTTGGTCAGAATGTTATAGAAAACCACTAAGTATTTCAGAACAAATAAGGTATCAACTTGTTTCAAAAATAAACCAGCATATGCTCATAACAGTCAAACTGCTATGTTTTGTGTCAATTCCACGTATATTATGATATTGTGCATTTGCACCTTTTGAATGCGTGGTACCCACCAACATCGAAACCACGTGATTCCCCACCGTGAAAGGGTAAAAGCACATTGAAGATCCCATATTAACTCATTTTGCAGATAACCACCTTCGTCGAGAAATAAACTACACTAGAGTTCAACATTTAATAACAAAATCTGGTAATCTTTGTCGTGACTAATTGTGTATTTTAGAACAGACTACACGACCAGTATGACATTCTTTCGAGTGCGGACATTGTCCATGGTTGAATATTCTGTTGCCAGTTATTTCTATGTTGTGATTCAGATGGGCCCCAAATAGGAGATTGTGGGTATACGCCCGTAAAGGTCTCTTTCCTCTGACGTCACAGAACCGTTCCGGTTTTATGAGAGGGTGCTTCGGTGGTGTGATATGAAGCGAGTTTGTATCTTGTTCACAGTTGGATGACCTGAATCTGTTACTCTCCACGTTGATTCTCCAAGTTCGGACCCGGTCAACCATATCACATCGGAATGTTTTACGAATGAACTTCGTGTATTTCCGTCTAATCTTCCCACTGTGATGAGAGTATATGAAAGGGTTTAAAGCACTATTGAGAAAGACGAGAGCTATTCCGCACAATTTCACTTGGTATAGAATAATGGACTCTCCGGCCATCAATTCTACAAACTGAGAGACAATGACGGGTCCCCAACAGAGAAGAGTGGTCATAACGACAACAACACACATAGTTAGCGCTTTGTTCTCCCGCTCCGTCCGCGTCTGCTTGGGACCAGGGGTGTCTCGACTATTAGGAACTCTTGTTCTTTTCAACAACTCAGCGTGATTTTCACATGTTTCATTGCACTTTCGATATACCGGAGACGCTTGTTTGAGAACCAGTTGGTTTTGAACAGTGTATGCAATCATTGAATATGCGAAGGTAATGACGAAGAAGCATAGAACACACACTGGCGCCAGAAAGAAAAGCACGAAATTATGGGTGCGTCTATCATTACCGTTGATTATTCGTTGGCAGTTTCTAAATCCATCCTTCCATTCGAGACTTATGAATAAAGTCCCACTGAGAGAGATAGCCAGGCTAACGATCCATATGAACGCCAATGCTGAAGCGATGTGACTGGTTCTCAGACTTCCCTTAATGTGACCGGTTATCCTCCCAAGTCGATGCAAAGCAACGACGAACATAGACAGCAGAGATATCAATCCGCAAATAGTTCCCAGAAAAAGTGTGCTTCCGCAAAACAGTTGTGACGTCGGTGGATCAGAAAATAACAGAAACATAAAAATTGGCGCGAGAAACATCGACATGATGAAATCCGCTGCAGCGAGGTTGAAAATTATGACGTCAAAGTTCGATCGTAGTTTCTTGCTCCTTATTGCCGCAAAAAGAACCATTCCGTTGCCAACACAACCCAACATAAGAACGAATATCACCAGAACTGTGCATACCGCGAGAGTAGCCATGTGCACAGTTCCGTGGAAAACGTTCATAACTTCCAGTTCAGCGGAAGCCGTTTCATTTGACGTCACTTCCGATAATAGTTGCATTGAGATTCTTAGTTCTCCTCTTGTATTATACATGATGGACTGTGTATGACGCTGAACCGATCCGAAGGGATACGTAATTCTTTAGTTCATTTCCTCATGTATCTGATCGCCTGAAATGAAAAACGGTGAAGATATAAGTTGACCACATCTGTCTTAGCATATGACTCCGGTGCTGAAGACTTTACACTGGCTTCCAGTCTCGTACCGTGTCATCTTCAAATTTTTCAAAATTCTACTTCTGGTATACACATCCAGAAGAAATATGGCACCATCTTATATTAATGATCTTGTTCAAGGGAAAACGGTAAATGTGAATTATGGCCTAAGATGTAATAAAAAGATTTTGTGGCAGGTATCATTCAACAAATGTAATACATCTTGGTGACAGGGCATTATCATTTGCTGGTCCTCACCTCTGAAACTCACTTTCTGATTCCTTGAAAAGGGTCTCAAATGTCAATTCATTCAAGGAGCGCCTTAAAACATTCCTATTTCAAAAGTCATATGCCATAACGTCTAACAAGTAGTATATTTATCTCATCTACTTATATTATTTTTAAGCACTGTATTTTATTTGACGTTATTATCAGAGCTCATATGTAAAGCGCATTAGAATATGTTCTCATAATTGTTGCGCTATATACATTCATTTATTTTTATTATTTATCAATTACAATTTTCTTTACTGTTTTCGAATGACATTTCTGTACAAGAGAACCTCAAATTTTCCGAGAGGTGGTTGTTTCCTTTCTGATTTGGAAACGTTTCTGGACATCGAACAGATTTGTTTTAACCCTGTGCCAATGTATGCTCTTATATTTGCGAGCCTCCCATAAATAAATAAACAGGAGCCTCACATATATGAGAGCATACATTGGCTTAACAATATTTACATTGACCTGGCAGGGCAGTGCATGCTCTTATATATATGCAAGGCTTCCTATTGGAGACTCGCATATATAAGAGAATGCACTGGCATAGGCTATGTAAAGCTGCACCAGCGCTGCTCCCGCCGTGAAAGGGTTAATATAGCTTCAAATATATAGGACTAGCAGATTACCCCGCCACTGGCGGGATTGGTCCCATCCCGCCACTGGCGGGATTGGTCCCATGGCTTTGGTCGATCCATTATTTTTTGTTTTTCAAGATAACCCCGTACGTCGCTGCGACCGCTGATGCCCGAAATATTGCCCAAGGTCATTTGCGGGTACCCGTGTCAAGGTCATGTTGGGTCGACAAAATAACCGGACAAAAATATTTCCCTCCCGAGTTGACCATACATAACAAATTTCACATTGATGTCACCGCTGACCACCGATATATCGTCCAAGGTCATCTGTGGGTACCCGTTTCAATGTCAAGGTCACATCGGGCGGGCAAACTGACCCGACGAAAATCTCCCCCGTCCCTTGGAACCCCTAAGTACGAAATTTCGTCTCGATATCCCCCAGTTTTGACCTGCCGTATATTTTCACTAAAGTAGATAAACGCTCTTTAATAGCGACGCCTCATATACAAATGCTCATTAATTATCACGCGATTAACACATCAATATCCATTACGATGGCAGTTGAAGGGTGGAGGAGTGGTCGCACGTGCTCGCGAATGGTCCGAGTGCACTGCCTGTGGTTTTTACCCTTATACAGCAAGTTTGGGTTCAATCGGCCCAGCTGTTTTCGTCTCGATATCCCCAGTTTCCGAGACGGTCAAATGCCGTATATTTTCACTAAAGTAGATAAACGCTCTTTAATAGCGACGTGTTCAATACAAACGTTCATTAATTATCACGCGATTAACCCATCAACCTCCATTGCGGTGGCAGTTGAAGTGTGAAGGAGTGGTCGCGCGTGCTCGCGAATGGTCAGATGACACTTCCCCTTTACCCTTAGATAGGAAGTTTGGGCTCAACGGTCGAGCCGTTTTCGAATCTATAAAGGATATACACACACATATACACACATATATACGGAAGTCTCATAATATAAAGGAGATACATGACTTGTTTATGATATTTAGATGAATATATCAATGTTTAATCTCAACAGTTATTAAACCTATCCAGTCCAGTGATTACCAGTTATTGAAAAGAAAAACTAAATATATTACCTACATACCACCTCATAAGTTGATCTTATAATTATTATGCACTTGATAAACTCTGCCGTTTTTCAAAGAAGGACCGTATCATGTCGCATATGATATTTATGGTATCAATGTGCCTATTTTCCATTATATAATTAATTGTTTTTATTGTCTTCTGTCATTCTATCGAAATCGGTTATAGACTAGCCTATTGCTGCGAAACAACTTATGCGAATGTTTTCTTATGCCGGACAATTCATTACAAAGTGTGATTCGGTCTCAACCGAGTTCGTCTTACAGACAGGACATATTCTAAACGTATATATGTTACTCAGCTACTATCATTGTGGGCTGGATCGATAGATATATCAAAATGAGATTTTTTTTAATATGGAGTAATAGAAATTAATTAATTGTAAATACATTTAGTATAGCGGGAACGAAGTATAGATCGGTATAGAAAATAGTGTGAGGTGACATATCAAACGTTTGGACTAGTCTGATATGCAATATAGGAAGGTAGGATTGAGAGTATGAATGATAAGTTATTACATACACTAATACAATATTTTGTGTTCTGACCTAGCAACCAAGCCGACACCACAATCATTTGGATTTGTATGGTTTAGGTTTCGTTTAGTTTATTTGGGGTTTATCGCGGCGTCAGTTTTAAGTGTGAAGGCCAAGACCGCGTAGATGGTTAAAGGGGTAGTGTACCCCAAATCAGGCCATTTATGGGTCCATCTCAGTTGATACTCAATAGAATATATGCAACAAATGAATGAATTTGAGCCATGGATTAATGCAAAATACATTCAAATATTCTATGAGCGATGCAAACAACGTGGTAATTATAATGAAAATGAATTTATGGCTGAAGTCATAAATTCATTTTCATTATAATTACCATGTTGTTTGCATCGTTCATATATAGCGCATGAGTGTATGTTTCACTAATCCATGGCTCGCATTCATTCATTAGTTGCATATATTCTGTTGAGAATAATAGGAGATGGTTCCATAAATGGCCGGATTTAGTGTACAGTATCCCTTTAATTTGACAGTGAAATCACACCGCTGCACGTAGAAACGACTGACCTACAGAAACCAACTTTCAAACTGGCAAATAATCACCGTCCCTTTGTGTGGATCACCGCAAATCGGCGCTAATTGGGATTAGAACCAGCTTCATCATTGCTGGGCGGATGTTAACCTAGTACACTACGCATATCACCAACTGAGCCACACACATTGGCAGCATGGGGAGGGACATAGACATAAAACGGATACAGGTATACAAGCTATCCTAACTCTGGTACTCCTTTCTGTTTGAACATTTTGGTTGCCGTTATGTTGGCTAACCAAATGCCCTTTCTCCAACCATTATAACGTAAATAAATGTTAATGTTAAAATATCTTTCGAATAGTAGGGTTGCCATTGAACGATCTATTTGAGCATACTCGAACGGGCGATGGCCGCACCAGATCGCTTCAAGTGTACAACGTTCTATAACACAAGCCACACAAAAGAATCCGCGGTAATATGCCCCGAAGAGAATGCCTTCTGATCCTCGACCGAACATAAACACTGCAGCGCGAATAAAAATAACACTCATTGAAAGAAATGTCTTTTAGTTTTTACCGTATAGTTCTGGATGTTGGGTTCGCCCAGTGTACGGATTACCACCACGTCACGACGTAATCTAAAGAGTGCAAAAATTAACCCCGGTCACTTGCAAGCAAAGACACGATGGGGAATCACGTGGTTTCGAGGTTGGTGAGTACCACGCATTCAAAATGGTCAAGGCCAGTGCAAAGGATAGGATAGGATAGGATAGTTTATTTACAATACACACGAATGACACAGTGGCAGTAATACATAATAAATTATAACAGTGTATTGTCGGGGGTAGCTTAGCCCTATCGGGCTGTCTTCTTGCTACACCCTAAAACAAGTATAACTATACGTAATAGCATAGATGCTTGTATTTCAGATCCACGCACTTGTACAGACTATAGTCATATATAAAACTTTTTAGAATCTAGTACTTAGGGCATATCACAAATGAGTATTGTCGTGGTTGTGAGCCAATCCAGACGATTTATCAGATCGAAGATGTACTATCTTTCCATAGGAATTTTTTGAACTGTTCAAATTATCTAAAACATATTAACAGTTTCAGTTCCAGTTCCAGTACGCACAAGCAACGTAATATATGAGGAACTGACACACAACATAGCGACTTTGACTGTTACGAGCCTGTGCTGGTTTATTTTTTGAAACAAGTTGATACCTCGGAAATACTCAGTAGTTTTCTATAACATTCTGACCAAAGTTGCTAGTTGGAACTTGGAGGTGCGTGGAATACACAAGTCCATATATCTTGGAGAATCCTTAGACTGACAACTTTGGTCAAAATGTTTAAACAAATGTGAATTTGGATAGAAATGAGGTATAAGCTTGTTTGAAAAATAGTACAGCATCTGCTCATAGCTGACAAGATACATGTCACATCTTAAGTTTTACCCTTTTGCTCGTTTCTGGTCGCGTTTTCGATCGTATCGGCGATTTTGAATGCGTGATACTCACCAACTCGAAACCACGTGATTCCCCACAGTGAAAGAGTGTGAAATATGACCAAATTGAGCTCTACCAATCGTACATACTGCTGGATGGTTTTGATTTTTTGATGAATCTGTTAACTTGTTCATCTATCAGTCTTGGACCGATTTAAGGTAATGACCACTGGTCATAGACATACACATCCTGGTAAAATTTTCATAATTCCACAGATCGCTTGCAAGTAAAGAGTGCGAAATATGGCAACCGATGCATCTAAGTGTTGCTGGTGTCTCAAATTTATGTCCATGTGTTTCCAATCGTTTTGGTTTACTTGCTTGGATCGTTTTGGCGTCAACCTGTTTCTTACACTGGAGAGCTTATCCAAAAATGACAAAATCACTCTTTCACTGGGAAAGATTCCCGACGTCATCAGAAATAAAATAGTAGGTGGTGTTGAACTGATACATGTTTTCATTAGTCATACTGGCGGCCATCTTTGGAATATCCCTTTACCCAACAGGAGGGCCCTGTGCCAATGCATTCTCTTATATATGCGAGTCGACCATAGGTCGCCTCGCATATATAAGAGAATGCATTGGCTTAACACATTAAAAATTAAAAAATTGTTAAAGAATGTAAGAAAAAATGGTAAAAAAGTGTTAAAAAACGATTTTTTTTAGGCCAATGCATTCTCTTATATATGCGAGGCGACCTATGGTCGACTCGCATATATAAGAGAATGCATTGGCACAGGGCATAACTGTAACTATCACAATGTGGTCAAGGAGCCGGTTCCAATGATATCCATATTTGTATGGTTCTATTGAGACAGACCGAAGATATTTGAGCTGTTGAAGCTTTATTTGGCCGGTTTTGGCCGTTTTGTTGGGTAAAGGGTTAAATGGGTATCTGAGAGTTTAGTCTAGATAATAAGTAACCATTATGATTATCATCCAACAAACTTGTAACAGTGCCCCCCCCCCCTTCGTGAATGACGTCTGGCAGGTGTACGTCCGCGTGCGCGTACATCTATATATATACATGCATGTTGCAGGTATATGCATATTTGTGCATGTCCATGCACTTGTATACATATATCGTGGGGTACATATATGCTCGTACATGCTATGCACACTGCCAATGGTGTATTTTTATGTCTATATGTTCATGTATATGTTCCGTGTTTCGTGTTATTGACGTATATGTGCTGTTCTATATATAGTTTCTAATCTTCATGTAATGGGGGTAATACAGATATATATACATATTACGTGTATGATTTTTAAAGTTTTGATGAATACTTAACCTTTTCATCTGTCAGTGATAAGCAATTTAAGGTATTAGCCAGGGTTAGTTACATACATCTGATTGGGAAAATCGCATAATTTCACTCATTGAAATAAATGTAATTTAGTGTTTGTCGTATACATTGGTGCCGAGTTCGCATAGTGTATACATTACCACCACGCCATGACCCAATCGAACAGAGTGCAAGATTTAACTCAGATCGCTTGCAAGTATAAAGAATGCGAAGTATGTCAAAGGAAGCACATAAGTGGTGGTTGATGCCCCCAATTGTATGTCCAAGTGGCTTCCAATCATACATAGTGCGAGGATGATTTAGCTGAAATCGTATCCTTTCCATCTATCAGTCTTGGACAATTTAAGGTATTAACCAGGATAGTTACATATACGTCTGATGGACCAAACCTCTTAATTTCAATCATTGAAATAAATTGGGGTTTTAGTGCGAAATATGGCCACCGAAGCACATAAGTGATGTTTGGTGGCCCAAGAGTATGTCCATGTATGGTTTCCTATCGCATATAATGCATGTATATATTTTATAAATCCCTAACATCGTCTATTAGTCTTGGGCAATTTCGTGTATTAATCAGTGTGGGTTACACACACATATATATATAACTTGTGTTGTGTGCCCAAGTGATTGCCTATCGCACATTATGTGTTCGTCTGCTTATATTCCTGAACGTCCCTCCGTGAATAAGATAATTTTCCAATGTAGACACATGTGATTGTATAACTGACGGGAGAAACTATTCAGCAAAGAAAGGGGCAACATTAAAACCCCTGTGCCAATGCATTTTCTTATATATGCGAGTCGACCATAGGCAGCCTTGCACATGAAAGAGAATACAATGGCCTAACAATTTTATTTTTCATTTTTTCTTACATTCTTTAACAATTTTTATTAAAAAAAAATTATCATTTTTTCTTACATTCTTTAACAATTTTTATCATGTTTTCTTACATTCTATACCAATTTTTATCATTTTTTATTTATATTCTTTCACAAATTTATCATTTTTTCTAACAATCTTTAACAATTTTATCATTTTTTCTTCCATTCTTTAACAATTTTTATCATTTTTTATCATTATTTCTTACATTATTTAATACCATTTGTTTTCATTTTCCTTAAATTTTTTAACAATTATAAAAAATAATATATAATTTGTTAGGCCAATGCATTCTCTTACATATGCCAGGCGCCCTATGGGCGACTCGCATATATAAGATAATGCATTGGCACAGGGTTTTCTAAAAACTTCAAGAAGCTCCAGTATGAAATGGTTCATTAATAGACAATTAGAAGTACAACACCTTCGCCCCACTCAGGAAAAGTTGGACCCCAGGAATGGAGTTTAGTTTAAACATATTTATTTGTCTAATTTATATAACACATGATATATAACACATACATTTTTGTATACAGACAATGGGATTGGAGGAAAAGTGCTGACTCACTTATGGGTACCCCCTCTCCCATGAATGGAGTTATTTTAAGGAGTGTTGGCCTCAAGATGGAAATGTTCCTATCATAATTTGGAAAACTATCTAATAGATATAGCAGTCAGAAATGAGTATATTGTAATCGATGGAGCAGGGATAAATTGATTGTGATAGTTTGACCCTTTTTTTTCTCTCAAAATTGTGATTCGTGGTGCGTGTGCATTGCACTGCTATATTCGAAGGGCAAAAATAAAGAATCAAATGTTATTTTTAGTTGTGATTATTCCGTCTAATATGCCAGTTTGAAAAGCAGGTTGTGTGATTTCAAGAACGCTTTGAAACTTATCAATTTGATCTTGGGCACATTGCAAATCAACTTTCATGTTCAGTTGTCTTTTCGAACATGTCAGTGTAAACCCCGAAATGGAAGTACTAAAAATTAAAATGGAAGTACTAAAAAGTAAAATGGAAGTTGTTCGATACCATATAATGATTAAAGCATGTATGAGTATGACCACGTCAATTAAATGCCACTCGGGAGTTATTAATTCCAGACGCGACTATAAATACATCACTTCCTCGGGGTACTAAATTGTCGTTGTCGATTCCAAGCCATGGTCTATTCATTAAAGGGGGACTGTACACTAAATCCGGCCATTTATTCAACAGAATATATGCAACAAATGAATGAATTTGAGCCATGGATTAGTGAAAATATGCTCATGTTCTCTATGAACGATGCAAACAACATGGTAATTATAATGAACTTGTGTTCATGAGTCGAGTAATAAACTCATTTTCATTATAATTGCATATATAGTCTGTTGAGTATAAAAGGAGATGATCCCATAAATGATCGGATTCAGTACACAGTACCCCTTTATGTATAGTGTACTTTATTGACATTTTCTTCGGATCCAACAACTGAAAAATAAACACTTACCTTTCCACTTAAATAAGAATTCCATACCGAAATAACCGGCGACGCATGTCTGTAGGAGTTGATATAAGGATTCCACTTATAAAGAACCATGCAGAAGTACAGCTGAAATATCACAAGTAACTTTAAAACAATTATCTTCCAAACAGTTGAAGCCCAAACCACCGCCGTTATCAAGAAAGCCGCATCTGCCAAGAAGCCTAGCCTGATATGAATGAAGAGTATGGCTAGCTCCGCAGTCAGTGAAGAAATGCAATCTACCACCAGAGAAAACGCTCACGCGCTATGGCAAATCGTTTTATTCACAACAATGCTCGAACTTAGCCAATGTATGCCAAACGCCGGACAAACTCTTAGTGCAACCAGAGACCCCCTTATACACGGAGTACTCTGTAATCACCGTTGAGAAAATTGCTGTTCATTTCTTCTCGGGCACCGTGCAGTGCTTGGGGCGAATTTTAAAGCAACAATGTTACCTCTATGAATGGCCCTGAACGCATAGTGAAATTGCCCACTGTGACAACCCATCATTATGTTGGGGGTAGGTAGCGCGTATGGAAAGACGGCTCGTTGATTCATAATACAAGCGAGGGTTCCAATTGTGTTTAGCCTTTCATCCCTGAACATTCTTGTAGTTTATCGTCCAATGTAGGGTTGATTTCGGAGTGTTAGAGCGCTAGGTCCTTTGTTGTGGCTCCATTGTAACTTCATGCTTCAGTCGGGCTGTATTGAAAGGTTGTAAAGATAGCAAATGAACACTGGATGTTTTATTATGTCTGGGGACTTGATCAATGCGGCCTCTTGACAATGATTTGGGCCATAATATTTGCTCCACTCTTGTTGTTCCCATAGAATATTACAAGTAGCTACAACAACCCTCATCTTGCTGTGGACAATGGACTGGTCAGTTAATCGAGACAAGGGGTTCCCTTTGTGGTTCTATAGTTGAAATATTGGTCAGTCAAGACGTCTCGTCCGATTTGATATGAAATGTTTAACCCTTTCATGACGGGAGCCGCGCTGGTGCAGCATTAAATACTATGTGCCAGTGCATTATCTTATATATGCGAGTCTCCCAATATATAGCAATATGAAGAATCTCATATATAAGAGAATGCACTGGCTTACAAAGTCAAGGTAAATATTGTTAGGCTAATGCATTCTCTTATATATGCGAGTCTCCCAATATATAGCAATATGAAGAATCTCATATATAAGAGAATGCACTGGCTTACAAAGTCAAGGTAAATACTGTTAGGCTAATGCATTCTCTTATATATGCGAGGCTCCCTATGGGAGACTCGCATATATAAGAGAATGCATTGACACACGGTCTTCGAAAAATTTCAGGAAGCTGCAGTCTTAGGAGGGTTAAATTCCTCTATAGCCAATTTCCTGCCTGTGGTACTAAGACAAATATTGCATGAAAACAACGTCGTATATATAGGCCTAACATCACGAAGACTCCTCCCCCACAAAAACATTTTTCTTGCATTCTTTATCAATTTTTATCATTTTTTTCTTACATTCTTTAACAATTTTTATCATTATTTCTTACATTCTTTAACAATTTTTATAATTTTTTTCACTTTCCTTACATTTTTTAACAATTATAAAAAATAATATAAAATTTGTTAGGCCAATGCATTCTCTTACATATGCGAGGCGTATGGTTCAGTCGGGCTGCATTGAAAGGTTGTAAAGATAGCAAATGGACACTGGATGTTTTATTATGTCTGGGGACTTGATCAATGTGGCCTCTTGACAATGATTTGGGCCATAATATTTGCCCCGCTCTTGTTGTTCCCATAGAATATTACAAGTAGCTACAACAACCCTCATCTTGCTGTGGACAATGGACTGGTCAGTTAATCGAGACAAGGGGTTCCCTTTGTGGTTCTATAGTTGAAATATTGGTCAGTCAAGACGTCTCGTCCTATTTGATATGAAATGTTTAACCCTTTCATGACGGGAGCCGCGCTGGTGCAGCATTAAATACTATGTGCCAGTGCATTATCTTATATATGCGAGTCTCCCAATATATAGCAATATGAAGAATCTCATATATAAGAGAATGCACTGGCTTACAAAGTCAAGGTAAATATTGTTAGGCTAATGCATTCTCTTATATATGCGAGGCTCCCTATGGGAGACTCGCATATATAAGAGAATGCATTGACACACGGTCTTCGAAAAATTTCAGGAAGCTGCAGTCTTATGAGGGTTAAATTCCTCTATAGCAAATTTCCTGCCTGTGGTACTAAGACAAATATTGCATGAAAACAACGTCGTATATATAGGCCTAACATCACGAAGACTCCTCCCCCACAAAAACATTTTTCTTGCATTCTTTATCAATTTTTATCATTTTTTTCTTACATTCTTTAACAATTTTTATCATTATTTCTTACATTCTTTAACAATTTTTATAATTGTTTTCATTTTCCTTACATTTTTTAACAATTATAAAAAATAATATAAAATTTGTTAGGCCAATGCATTCTCTTACATATGCGAGGCGCATGGTTCAGTCGGGCTGTATTGAAAGGTTGTAAAGATAGCAAATGAACACTGGATGTTTTATTATGTATGGGGACTTGATCAATGCGGCCTCTTGACAATGATTTGGGCCATAATTTGAAATGTTGGTCAGTCATGACGTCTCGTCCGATTTTATATGAAATGTTTTACCCTTTCATCACGGTAACCGCGCTGGTGCAGCATTAAATACTATGTGACAGTGCATTTTCTTACATATGCGAGTCTCCCAATAGGGAGAATCGCATATATAAGAGAATGCACTGGCTTACAAGGTCAATGTAAATATTGTTAGGCAAATGTATTCCCTTATATGTTTGGCTCCCTATGAGAGACTTACATTTATAAGCATATATAAGAGAATGCATTGGCACAGGGTTTTCGAGAGAAAAAAATCAGGAAGCTCCAGTCATGGGCGGGTTAAATTACTCTATAGCCAATTTCATGTTGTACTAAGACAAATATTGCATGAAAGCAACGTCATATATAGGCCTAAACATCAAGAAGATCCCCCCACACACACACACCCTCGCACCCCCCCCCCCCCACACACCCTCACGCACACCCTCACACACACACACCCTTGTTTGTATTACATACGTTGTGGAGACATTTCTTTAGAAATTCAAACAATACCGTAGTTGTGAGGACCTCGTTATTTCGTAAATATTACAAACTCGGAGGGTACCTTTAACGAAATAACGGCAATCTTTGTAACGCATGCGTAGTATCATTTCCGCCTAGTGCGGACGAAAAAATATCAAAAATTTCTAAAAAATACAAATTTCCGTCGCCTTAAGGGAAAAAACTGTTAACATTGTGAGGACATTGTTTTACTATATGAATGTCCTCACAGAGATGGGTTAACACACTCACACACACACACCCTCACACACCCTCACACACACACCCTCACACACACCCCCACAAACAAACAAATTTCTGTCTGTATATTGTATTCCAGCCTGCTCTCCTGAAAATAAGCTCATATTGAACTTGTTTTAAAAACACAAAATAAGCCCATATCGGCCAGCTGTAACGGAATTTTTTTTTTTACACTCAATATGAACCTAAATCGACGCGGAATGAGTGTTTGTGGGAGGGGCTAACACCAGGGTGATCGAAAGGGCCGAAGGCCCTTTCCTTCGCCCACCACATGTATCACACGTATACCTTTTGTTAGATAATTAAAAGACATTCAAATACATGATACATAATTTTCTTTTCTTTTTTATTTTTCTTTCTTCTCCTGTTGGTTGGCCTTTATATGTTGTGGATGTGCTGCTGTTATTAGCCACGTCATCTCTAAGACTTGTTGCCAGCATACATCCGATAGCTGCTGCTGTTTCAACTTTCAACCTATATGTTTATAAATCGAATTGCCAGAATGATGTGCGCTCTTTGTGATGTTTTCAATGTGACCCGCGCCATAAAACTGAAAAACGGATATAAGTTCACTATTTCAGAATTAAAAAGTTCAATATGGACCATTGTGAATATTTAGGTCCGGTATGAACCTATTTGCACGAGGATATGTTTGATAACTATTATGTGGGGAGTGTCCAGTCACTGGGAGCTTCTGTGAATCTCCCAGGAATAGGCCCATATATTCCATCTTATTGTATCTCATAATACGTTCAAAATATAGCGTTATGGTGTCAAATCAAGTGGAGAATCCTTAATTGACGCGCAATTCACGATAATATTATGTCAAATCTCACGGCGAAAGATGACTGAATGCAACACATTCTTGAGTTTAATAAAGAGCATAAATGGTGATTCTTTTTCCTGATATGGTCAGTATAAAGAGCGTTTCTCCTACTCCAATGCGATCACAATTATTAACAGCTGGAAAATTGCTATGATTCCCCCAATACAAAGGCATATAAAGCACATATGTCGTGTATACCCTCATCTGATCGTCACCAAACTTCATACGGACATTCGGGGAGGAATCTTGATGGGAGGCAACGGCCATATTGGATTCCACATTTTAATCCACCGGCACATCCTGCAGCCCACAGATAGTGGAGAAATGTGTTAAAACTATACATGCATCACCTCTAGCGGAAGCTTTATAATTTGAACGATTTTCGATGAAAAAACATGGCCGCTGGTAGCCATCCTGGATATTACTCTTTGAATGGTTACATCATTCGGGACCCTCCTGAATTTGAGCTTAATCGTCATTGACACGTTCATATTTTCTAGAGGTAAAATACGCCAATTCCCACATCTCCGTCATCTTAGATGGGATGTGATTGATCTTTTTTATATTAACAAATGGATGAAGGTATACATGCTACAGGTTTTATTTAGTCGAAATACTGAGCAGATTAAAACATCTTTCGATTTAAGCCCATCAGAACATTGAAAGCTGCCCTTGTTTAATTTGCATTAACAGGTTGTTCATTAAATTCCCCAACAAATTGGTGGTGACCATTGTGAAAACAACAGAAAAATTTACATACCTATCCCAGAAAAGTGCCAAAGAATAAAATCAAAGTTGAGGAATATGACTGATATCTCAAAATCCCCAATTGATATGGCCGATTTAAAATGCTGTGTGTCTCATTTAAATCTACCACTTTAATTCTCACTACAAATCGACAGACACACGAGGGTGAATTTGTAAGACATCTTTATATTTGAAACCTCTGTACAAACACTTTAAAATATAAACACAGCTAGGAAAACGAAAGGAATTCTTCGGCAGGTTGAAATACCCTCAATGACTTGTAAAATAAGACGAAAATTATTTGGTTTTCGTTAAGTGTCCTCCATTTGAGAGGAATTGTGTGATATTATCGACCGTATACATATCTGAACTACGTGAGAAACTGAATGAAAAAAGACCGAGCTTACAAACATTGGCCGCTACCTTGCTTTAGAAAAACCGAACAAGCTTTTTTTAAATCTGTCGTGACTCACGAACGGCATGTCCCTCTGGCGCATGCAACAAGAGAAGCGCTAAGTGATTCTAATGGAAGCAGGGAGTGGCTAGTGTATAGTTTTCCCCGAGTGGTCTGTTATAATCAGCATGTCCCTACGTCCATCCGCTCGTCCGTGCGTCTGGTTTGTCCGGATAATTTCTTCAATAATATTAAACAGAATTCAGTGGGATTATATATGAAATTCACATTTGAGAACGCGCAAATCAAGTTTAAATTTGTTCACCATCCGATGATTTTGACGGAGTTATGCACCTTGTTCGATGCATAACTCATAGCAAAATGACCTTATATTTGGTTACAGTTTGGTGATTGTTGTGATTTTTGCAAAACGTTGATTTTTTTTAAACAAAACTATACTCCAAAAAAATAAATAAATAAACACATACACATACATTTTTAGGGAGACGTAGGGTCGGCGACCTTTTACAGAGACAGACAGAGAGCCTTCATGTTCGTGCGCATATATTCTCACTCCTCAAAAGTGGTCATACGTTGAACCGGATTCGTCATTTCCAGTTTAAACCCCAGAGTTTAAACCAGGATTAAACATACATTTACGGTCAAGCTAAACAGGGGGTTGTGTCCGTTCAGTTGCCCGATGAATGGCAATTATATTCGGTGAAATGAGCACGCATTCAAACTAATATGTTACGAAGCAAACCAAAAGCAGGTCGGTATAGAATGTTTATTGGCACGCCCTCAGTTAACGCGAACTCATGCCGGTCGGGATAATGTTTGGGGGGGGGGACTAACCCCGGGATTCTCGAATGGTCCGAAAGGCCCTTTCCCTAACCCCTCATTTTTCGCCTTTATTTGAAATAATAAACAAAAAGGAAAAAAAGAAAGAAGCATTTTTACAACAACAAATTTCTTTTTCTGTAACCGTCGCGAACTCAGGCACGCTTTATAACAACTATATATATATGACATGATAACACCCAAGCCGACACTCTCACCTTAGACATGCCCTCGATCTAGATTATTGACAGCCACAGCCGTTGTACAGAGTCAATCTCTACCAGAGCGCACCAGTCATACATCCTTTCTGACTCTGTCACCGGCTGGGTACTAGTTTCCGTTTCTATATTTAGCGCGGGGTTTTCCGAACAAAATGGCGAAAACCGATCGCCCCAAAGTCAAATTTCCTATGTGCTTTGAGAACGATTCCCGCACTAAAAACTTAATGACAGAATGGAGGATCAGAGCGGTAGTTTTGTTAACGATTTCCGCTAGCAACTCATCAAAATTGGAGCAAATTAGAACTCTTGTGTCTGACTTGCCATGCGTGTTGTCGTGACATTGTCGTCCATGTGCGTTTTGACTTTTGTGATGATAAAATAATCGGAGAACCGAATCACACCGTTTCGAAATATAGTTCTTCGGTTTTAGTGGGACTTTTCAAACTTAAGGTTTATACAAATTTTGTTCGATATTTTGTGTGCTTAACAAGGGCAGCATTTTGCTCTGTTCGCTTAGTATATATCTTATTTTCGCAGAAGTCCACCTAATGTGTGTGAAATGTCGCCGGTTGCAGCGGTATTATCGAGTCATCAAGGGGGGTAAACCCTGCATGGAGTTCGGTACAGAGTGTGTAACAGTTGAAACTCGCGGGCCAAAACAGACCGAATCTTTTTCTCAGGTCTAGCCTCATTGTTCAAACCGTGTTTTGCTGGACCATCGAACGATATAAGTTCAAAGTGTGGACCTATAATCTACCGTTATTAGTACATCACAATTCACTTTCTACGAAATTTCATACTGTAACCAATCGATTACTGACACTAACTGGCGTATATACATGTATATCATAATGGGTGGAAGCACCAACTCGGTACGATGTCTTCATTGATTCGTATATATGCCTGGACAAATTATTATTTCTTATCAAAATGGCTAAAGCTACGATCGGAATGACACATTTAATTCAATTAGTTTATTCTGATCGCCAAGTTGAGACATTACAGAGATATATGGATATAATATACAATATATTTCAGTACAGGTATACATGTATATATTATATATGGCATAATAATAGAAGATTGAAAGGTTGGACGGTATTCGGTTGTTTTAGTGTGCCAGGCGGGGTGGTAATAAGCCTGAATATTTCTTGGACCTTCTTATTAAAGACTGATAGATATTTAACTGTCTTTTAAAAAGAGCGGCCAGTTTGTAAGTGTTAGGTCTTTGGTAATAGTAGAGTTTCATGTATTTTATTCTAAGTTCATTAAGTTCCCTACATTTCAGTACCATGTGATATTCGTCGCCGATTTCAAGATTACATAGTGTGCAAATTCGGTCTGAGTAATCCGTATTTGTCCAAGTACCGTAGAACATGGAGTTTGTGGTTTCTTGTCCGGAAGGCCATAATATAGTTAACTGCTCTGTTATCATCTAGGGTTAGATACTTCTCTGTTTCAAAGTTTGGCTTTATTATCCGGTAAAATGCGTACTTGCTTAATTGATTGATTCAGATGTCCCTCAAATACAGATAATTATTATAAATCGATTACAATTATACATAAATGTGATCCGGGACGTGGCTAGAGACGGTCTCTGTTGAGGGTGTCCACCTTGGAAGTTCAAACTGCCAACCCCCGTGTTGATAAGCTGTGAGCAATCGACTTGGAGGCCACAACTATCGGAATGAGACACTGGGATGCACATCAACTCATCGCAGACGACGGTATCCCCCGCCGAATTGTGCAGTTGGGGAAGTGCATTCTCAATAATGCTTGCGTTCTCAGTATGTGCTAAACAAGAGGTGGGATTTTGTCAAAAAGCCTGGTTTGCGAACTCATTTTAGGTACTGACATTAGTGGAAATTAGCCATATGACGTCATCCATTTGCACCAAAAATAATAAACAAAGTCCAATAACTCTGCTGAAAATATCCGGCCGGACCTGGCGTCGGAGGCAACGTGGTGGCCCTATGCGTTGTCGCGAAAGCGAGGTGGTCCGGGGCTCGGTGGTTGAGCGCTTGCGATAGCCTTCCTCGGGGTCGGCTGCGCGTGCTATGCTGTCGGGGTTGACCTGGTTTACGAACTCGTTCTAGATACTGGTCATGTGAACTCATATACCAAAAATCTTTGAAATCCGTTGACATTTGTGGAAATGAGCCCTGTGACGTCGTCCATTTGCACACAAAAAAAATAAACAAAGTCCAATAAGTCCGCTTAAAATATCCGGCCGGGCCTGGTTTGCGAACTCGTTCTAGATACTGGTCAAGTGAACTCATATACCAAATATCTTTGTGGAATTTGTGGAAATGAGCCATGTGACGTCGTCTATTTGCTATTTGGTAAATTCGACAAAAATAATAAACAAAGTCCAATAACTCCGGTACAAATATCCGGCCGGACCTGTCTTGCGAACTCGTTCTAGGTAATGGTCAGGTGAACTCATATAACAAAAACCTTTGAAATCCGTTGACATTTGTTCAAGTTAAGACTCTTACAAATTCGGGACGGACAGACGGACGGACGGAACCAATTGAACGTAATTTGAACGCATGTCAATGTTCGAACCCATGACCTCCTCGTCTAGCCCAGACTATGACTAACCGAATCCGCTAGGGGAAAAGGGAAGCCCGTTCATAAAATATAACTACCACCCGCTATTATATGCTACCATTAAAAATTCCTGCAATAGCGCGAACGAAAGGCGAGACATGTTGGCTCATCTTTTAAGATTTTATTGTGATACCTTTCAACGTGCTTGCAATCGTGTGTCGGATACTTTAGGCTATGTTAGATACGAAGTCATATCCCCTGTAATCTTGGTGCATTAATGTGACTTTCTAAACTCAGATTCAAACTCAATTCAACTTCCTTTTAGAATTATCAGTTATAATTCAACGCAGGTACTGGTCGATATAACGCTGTTGAGTTTATAAAACAGTGACGGAGAATGACTCGAAATAAAGCAAGTGTGCATTTTATAGAATTATTAAGACAAATTTCGAGAAAGTACACAACCTATCTCTGGACAACAACACATTTGTTCACAGCCTGGTGATCTTCCGAACAAAACAAAAACATAAACTAACCGCTGAACATGGTATAACGTTCATTGTCCCCATATCCGGTTGTATCTAGCAATCTGATTGGCTACAACGCCACGTTTAAATCACCATGTCCCCCGTCACCCTTGACAGCGGGGTATAAGAGAACGTGCGCCAAACATCGGGTGTATATGAGCACGTGAAACATCGGGGGTATATGAATGACCCTTGAACTGGCAGTTTCCACCAATCGTGACGTTGCTCTCGCACGCCAAATTTGACGTCACCAGACGCCGGATCCTTAGGTCACCTACTGAATTATTCTTATTGGTGTGAATTAATCGGAAGACCTATGAAAAACACATTTAAATTAAGGAGACATGGTTATTTTGTGGGGACAAAATCGTTATCTTCGGCAACATCGTGGGGTACATGGAGATTTGATACCTGGATGTCTCTTTTTGAACCCCTCGGCTCCGCCTCGGGGTTCAAAATCGACATCCAGGTATTAAATTCTCAATGTACCCCCGATGTTGCGAAAGATAACTAATACTATACTAAGAACGGTTTTGTACAGATACAAAATGTAACTTGGAACTAGGCGATTAATACCATGTTATTCTTAAATATTCAAAAACACTTGAGAATTGACAGCAGACAATACAGGGCAACAAATACTCGAACTACCGGTTTGTAGACCTTATATACTATGGAAAACGTAACAGAGTCATACCTTATATACTATGGAAAACGTAACAGAGTCATACCTTATATACTATGGAAAACGTAACAGAGTCATACCTTATATACTATGGAAAACGTAACAGAGTCATACCTTATATACTATGGAAAACGTAACAGAGTCATACCTTATATACTATGAAAAACGTAACAGAGTCACACCTTATATACTATATGGAAAACGTAACAGAGTCATACCTTATATACTATGGAAAACGTAACAGAGTCATACCTTATATACTATGGAAAACGTAACAGAGTCATACCTTATATACTATGGAAAACGTAACAGAGTCATACCTTATATACTATGGAAAACGTAACAGAGTCATACCTTATATACTATGGAAAACGTAACAGAGTCATACCTTATATACTATGGAAAACGTAACAGAGTCATACCTTATATACTATGCAAAACGTAACAGAGTCATACCTTATATACTATGCAAAACGTAACAGAGTCATTGCTATTCCGCCAACTGTTTTGGACACAATTGAGACACATGTATGCATAGTTATGCATACATGTGTCTCAATTGTGTCCAAACGTACTTCTAAATTATAATATTTCAATACGTAACTTCAATTAAAGGGGTACTGTATCCTAAATGCGGTCATTTGTGGGACCATCTCCTTTTATAATCAACATAATATTATGCAACAAATGAATGAATTTGAGCCACGGATTAGTGCAAAATACATTCATGTGTTCTATACGAACGATGCCAACAACATGGTAATTATCATGAAAATGAATTTATGACTCCAGTCATAAATTCATTTTCATTATAATTACCATTCATCTGTTGAGTATAAAAGGAGATGGTCCCATAAATGGTCGGATTCAGTGTACAGTACCCCTTTAAGTGACATCTTGAATGATGGGGACACTTGTCGTTATATGTCAGAAAATTTGGTGTAAACATTTTGTTTCCCACATAAATAGACATACGCAATAAGAAACAGCAGTGTGTTAATAATTGGTGGAATAAGTGGATTTTGGCTTAAAGCAAGGTTGTTGAATTAAAGCAATTTGATAGTGACGCTCATACAATAAAAGATCAATTTCGATTGGTTATTTTATTTCAGTATGTCATATAATAACCTTTTATCACTACAGTCGAGAGTTCTCGTTATGTGAAGACTTAGAACACTTCACTGTTATGATAAACTGTACGGTCTATATAAAATGGTGCGCAGCACCAATTATAACCCAATGTCATTTGGTGCGATGTGGCAAGTCCCCAAATCAAGTGTCTAGAAATTGAAGAGTTGGTTTACTTTTCATGGACCATTTGCATTGACGAGAAGATTGTTCCGCGTAGTTAGCACGAACTTCGTCATTAGCAACATCATCAAGCAGCAGCTGCCATGGAGTCATGTGAAATCAACGAAACCCGCCGTGATATATATGAATTCCAAATGGAAATTTCAGACAGCAAGTATAGGTTGAGATTGTCGATAGTTTGTTTTCCAACCAGTTTTAGGGTGAAATTTGTTGATTTTGGACCAAAAGTAAAATATTTCCAAATTTCGGTCATATTTTTTGGATTGAAATGGACTGTGGACCCCACGTAGTTGGAAAATGACCAACCTTGGCAGACCTGTGGGGTGTTAGTTAATTAATTTCCAACCGTTTCAAACGGCGGCCACATACACTATGCATGGATAGACATCAATCGTGACTTATAGGGAAGTCGGTAGCCGAGAGATAGCGTGTGCTGGTTTCTCGTGTTACCGGACCGGGGATCGCAACCTGATCAGGGTATTCTGACAAAAATTAGAACTCGGTCAGATACCAAGTTTGTCAGGCCCATTCGAGATCAATGAATAAAGATCCGAATGCAAAATGCGCCCCCCCCCCCCCCACACATTACAACATTTGTCCAGTCATGTTGTCGTGGGTGCAGTACGCTGTCCGATCGGGCGCGGACATTAATGGCTGACTGGAGTCACCACAGGGTTATAAAGTTACTCGACCGTAGTAGCTACCTGGACCTCCGCATAATCGGATCGAGTAATATGTAGAAATGTAGAAGATGAATGGTTTTTGGCGCAATTTTAATTCGCTTCCGATTCAATGATTACATTGGTTGACTGCATGGAACGAAATAAATTATGCAGTCTGAGTTTTGTGTGCCTGTCAATTGCAGAATGAGGTCCCTAGCTGGTGAATTTAGTGATTCTATCCCGCATAGCGGGCTTGCATAACCAAATTCACTCTCTGTGGATCTCATTCTGCATGGCCTCATCTGCTATGGGAGACATCGACTCAGATTCAAGTTCCCAAATGGTGAATATTGTGCTGTACACCCATTTGGGAACCTCGATTATGCAATATGTCGTCCGCCAATTGGGGTATACAGTGAAACTAAACTAAACAGAAATAGAATTTAAGTTTCTATAGAAATTTGATAATGAAGAAACTTTCCAGAGAAGATGGGGTCTAAGCAGAATGAGGTTCCCAGAGGGTGAATTTAGTGACGCTATCGCTTATTCTGCATATGACAGGCACACTAAACTCAGGTTTCATTTCTTGTTTCATTTATATACATGTATATATTACGGGCATTTTTCGATTTTGAAATTCTATTGCTCTATTTTCGGATCTTTCTTAAATGAATTTTCAAACAAGCCAACGCCTTATATTGTGGTGTACTTGTTTCTTGTCCATAATACCCTTGTCTAATAAAATAAATAGAGAGTAATCACTTGATTGACCTGGTGACGTGAAATAATTCAGGAGAGCTGGCAGGGACGTTGTACAAACACGTGACGAGAGTGCATAGTCCCTGCCTCGAATGAATTATTTCTCGTCACCAGTTCAATCAGGTGATTATTCTGTTTATTATAATTCACTGTAAAGTTGTGATTTACAAGAAATCCGAATAATACCGCCATTATATATGTACCCTTGCGCATAAGTTTCTATAGCGCGAATGTAAACATACCATTAACGCGGTAGTTAAAGTGACAATACTGTGACATCATTCACTAGTGAGATTATCGTATATAATCACTGGAGAAATCAAGGTAAATCACTCATATGAATGTAATACAAAAATTAATACATGGGCTTTGTTTAAAACTTTCAGTGTAGATCATGTTCAAAAGTAGCCATGCATGGCCATATGACAGGTGACAGTAAAATGCGGAATCAGTTGCGGGTAAACAAATATACAAAAATGCTCACCTATAGGTTTCAATTGAATTTCGTTTTGTCGATATAATTGTTTCATATTGGTATGTAGGATGTGGAGTTGATGTGAACCCAGTAAGAACAATTTAACGACCATCTCCGTTCGTCAGTTTCGTAGATCCCGTTTGCATGGTTTAACTATTGTAGAGCTGAATTGGTCATTGTCGAATGTTATTGTGCAAAAAGACCCATTCAAATTCAGTTGAAATTACACTCGAAAATCACAAATACTTAATGCCACATGGCGGTTTGCGTTCCAAAATACACCTAATAATATTCGGCTTTGATTTTTGTCCCGTTGTCGAGATATATAGGTCGATAAATACCTGCACTATACCGTTCTACGAGCTTTATGTTCCAGAAAGACGCGCTGAAGTCACACAAATACAACTTTGAGCCACGATGTTTGATCCCAAACAAACAACAGCCATTTGCACGGCATGGAACAGAAAATAACGTTCTGAGTTAGTTAAAACCTTATATGGTAGCAATAGAGAGCGTTTATTCACTTCTGTGCGGGGGGGGGGGACTAAAACAGCTGGTAAATGATGTTTATATGTTGTATTTGTTTTGTTGGATGGCATAACATGCGTGCAAACGGAGAACGAATTCAGGAAGTTAAACTGCCCAGAGAAAAAGATACACTATTACCCTTATTCAACTTGGCAGTCGAATATATTTAAAGCGACATGCATGCTTCAACTATAATAGGGTGATTACTATAGACTACGGACCAGGACAGATCTCGAGCATATGAAGCCGGTATGTATCAATATTTCGTGTATATGTCAACATATCTTATACCACCTTCCAAATTGCATGTACTTCAACAAAAAGTGTAAGTTCGAATGAGCCATGTCCGGGGTGCAAGCTGCAAACCAGAGTTCACTCCTCTAGTTACGCTGTCTGATCGCTGCCGGCATAATGGTCGGAATTTGTTTTATGTATACATGTATTCATTACATCTTCTCTTTATACCACCTGATTTGGTGGCTAAAAGAATGAATAAACTATGTCGGCATGATTGTGTATTTTCTTAATTAAATCTAACATTTTTATTGAAGTGTTTTGTTAGTTACAATTCATTCTGGCTTGATCTAGTCAATTTTCACATGAATATGCAATGGACAGTTCAGTTTTACAGAATAATGCAGAATCAAAAATCAAAAATAAATAAATGTGCGATTGTGCTTGCAGCGGGAAGTCATGCGTAGCAGGGGACTGAACTCTACACGCAGCTTGTTCCGGGTGCTGGGTGGCTTACGACAATGACAATTTCAGCTTTAGTGTAATCGGTTAAATACTCCTTTGATGAAGTACGGTCCGATTTGAAATCATATTAGTCAAAATGTCTGAACCAATTGTCAGCTTGTCAGAACATTAATTACAATAACTTTTCGGTCACAGCCTCACGGGAATTGCCAAAATCTACAAAAGCATCCATCAGTTTTAGTTTGAAAAAGATAAAGAGCGTCCATGCTTTCGTTTCTCAAAGGCGGTAGAGAATAAAGAGCGTTCTCAACTTTGAGCTGTTGTACTCGTTTTGAGCAAAATACAGATGGATGTCGTTGTCATTGTAGCGCCATCCGAATGAATGTGATTACATGCACAACATATCCTCGTGAAAATAGGTTCATATTGGACCTATATATTCACATAGTTCATATTGGACCTATATATTCACATATATAAATGCTCATCTGGGACTTATTTGATTCTGACATATGCCCATAGTGGACTTTCCCGTTATTCCGTTGGAATGCGCGGGCCAAAATGAAAACACATTATGAAGAGCGTACATCTGGTAAGTCGTTAGTTTGTTTATTCGTGTTATTTTCCAGCATGTTCTCGTGAAAATAAGCACAATACGGGCTAATTTCATATTGAAATAGTCTATTAATTATCGTCAGATTTTTTAAATATGATAATGATCAGCATGATTAAGGACTAAGAAATCCTGCAATGAAATGCGAAATCTACTGAAAGTTCTTATCTGTGCACTTTTTAAACCTATCTTGCGAAAATAACTGATGCTATCAACATCAGTGGGGTCAGCGGGTAGAGTCAGTCTCACGCGTTACTTGTATAAATATACGGATCATTTCACAGTAAAAACACTCTTTGTGGCATAAAGGGGCACATTGAGAAGAAAAATAAAACATATTTTGATTCTGGTTTATTTAATTAACTTTGAATTGATGGGAGATGATTTAAGAAAACATTCCTGCGTACTTCACGCTGGGAGTAATCATTTTACGGTGGCATCAAGCGCGCTTAATAGGCTACCGCAGCAGAAAACAGCACTTGAAATTGTGCTGCATCTTAACATGTATATTATGATTTATGTGTTGACATAAATGTTATTATTAAATCGACAGTGAGTTAACATTCATCTGTTTTTTAAATGTTTAACTCTTCGTTTTCCAGATGATTAAAGGTGCTTTGAGGGTTCCTGAACTCTAGTTACAACAACACTATTTGAAATCTGATCTAACATCATGTTCTGTTAAAAAAAAAATTGAAAACCAAACATAACATATAAACTATACCTGGAAATTCAGGAAAAGAAGCAGCGTGAACAGGGGGGGGGGTAGTAACAAATTTGCAGGAAGGTATGCCGGGGTGGTGGGTGGCCCGAGGGACAAAAAACGCGTTTTTTACAAACTCGTGCAAATGTTTTACTAAAGACCTTTTGTGCCCTTATTTGACATTTCTAACAGTTTAAAACATATTATAAGGATTTATAACAGCAAAAACACCATATTTATGTTACTGGGACATCATATACCATATGGGCCTTAGTGGAGATGACATTAAGCTATGGCATGTTGTGCATGTTATGCATTAATGTGACTATCAATGGTTAGAATATAACTGTCATCACACTGTTCATCAGTGCATCAAGCCAATCAGTGAAATATTTGCATGTCTATCAACTCATATGACCGGTTACTCTCACAACACCTAAAATATCCAAGTCTGGCATGGTAACTGTTTGTCATTTATTATAACAGAGGTTGCTCCAGTATATTAACAAAAGTGTTAAGGCATAATTCTAGATAATGGGCTGGTTGACAGACTAATCGGGAAATGGTTAGAAATGATGGAATTGTGTGTATCCTGTACAATGACCTAAGTTTGCATATATAAGTAAACTTGTCCTGATGTAACTAATGCCTAGAGCATTATGTGCATGGAAAAAGAGCGAGTAACTGTCTCAAACATTAATGTGACTATCAATGGGTAGACAATATCTGTCAGCAGTGCATCAAGCCAATCAGTTAATTATTTGCATGCCTTCCAACTCAGATGATCTCTCACAAGACCTAAAGTATCCAAGTCTGGTATAGTGCTGTGACTGCCTGTCATCTATATATATAAACGAGTAGGATCTGTCCGGATTTCTCTCTCAGACCCCTGGACCGAATTCAACCAAATTTGGTGGTGGTGACTCGGGGTACCCTGGCAGATGTTATAATGGTATTAGTTTTTCAAAATTTTAATGGAAAAAAAATAAAATAAAATTGGTTTTGTTAAATTGAGCAAGGAATGCAATCTTTAAAAAAAATATATTAAAACAATATATATAAATCAAAATGTTTCAAAGACCAAATGTACTGAAGCGCACAAAGGGACTGCCTCTAAATGAAGGATCTGTCTAAGATCAAAAATGTGTGCGAAGTCCCACAAAGGGGGCCACATGTATCTCCGATGCTGAATATAGGCTCCCAAAGGGAGCATGTTTCAGCTAGTTCAGTATAATAGAAGTAAGTTGCTCGAGTAGACTAACATAAGTGGTATGGAATATGTTAGATAATGGGCTGGTTGACAGACTAATCAGGAAATAGTTAGAAATTATGAAATTTTGTGTATTCTGCACAATGACCTAGGTTTACAGATGATCAGCAATTTATAAAACATGTTTTCAATTAAAACAGCTTCTGAAACAGGTTAAACTGTTATTTGAACTAATTGAGATCATTCCCAGTCATATGAGTGATATCAATAGAGTTTTATGCGATTTTAGACCAATTTTAGTGAAATTTGGGGGGTGGGTGTAAAAAAATTGGGAGTAGAAACTTATTTTTTTGCATGTTTGGGGGTGGTGGGTCACCGAAAATGCCAGATGCAAAAAAAAAACGGCATACCTTCCTGCAAATTATTTACTACCCCCCCCCCCCCCCCTGGCGTGAAGGATAGTTTGAAAATAGGCCAAAAAAGTATTTTTAGTCCGTTTACTTTTCTCACAAAATCCCCAATACTATGACACTTCTGGATTCATAGAAAAACAGGGAGGTAATTTTGGCAGATGTTGACGTCGAAGCACCATAGATCTGTCTTAATTAACAGAGGTCAAGTCATCAAAATAGCTTAAACCAGTATGTGAGGCAAATAAAGCACCAACAAAATGAGCATATTTTCAGCCCCTGGTATAATAAACATGATCAAGTTCTCTCTCATTGTTGTCAAAAATACTGTCTAAATATAGCATTTACCACAAGGCGCGACTAAATAGTTTAACGACGTCTACTCTAGTCACGTCCCTGCACGAACACAGCAAATCAGCATGAGCAACAACGCATTACCACAATCATGTGGCTGCATAATCAAGATTAAATCCCAACATGCGATTCGTTCCGCGGCACCTGGTGGTTGTTTGCCCAGAGTTCCAAACTACATTAACAACACTCTAAGTGAATGTCTAACTTTTGACTTTTGCAACAGAGCGAAATTCACATTAGGATCTCGTTTGAATTTTGTTTCCATTTCAAACAGATGTTTGAACACGCAAATTGAATAAATACCGGGAAATAGAGTTAGTGCTTCTATTGTGTGATTGTTATGCGCACCACATTTGACACTTGCCACGCCGGGTGATGTGGTTCGAGCAAAACAGACCAAGAATACTACTGTTCAAGAACATTTTTTATTACACGATCTCAGCCTTATTCCATTAATAAACCCGTTCTATAAATTGTGATATTAAACGTTCGTTTAATAACAGGAAATACTGCCAGGTGACCTTTGACTTCCGGTTTATCTTCTGTTTACATTATGTACGCTACGTCTCAAAATACTATGGCTTCCAATATTTTTCCAACAAGCTATAATGAATGAAGAGTTTGAAAAGTTATTAAATATACGCCATTAAATACACCAAAGAGTCTTTATTTATCTGGGACTATTTCTAAGCGGGCAAACAACGCATAATTACGTGAAACGTCACCGTAGCCTTATAGAAGCCGATGTTAGTTTCGCGTCCCATTTGCTGGCTTAAGTATGTTTTGTCGAGGTTTTGGATCATGTAATAAATAGAATCTACAACTCGTCCCCAGTTTATAGCGGAATTATCAAAACTCGTCCAGTAAATTAGGTCGTTGTAGATCCTCTATATACCGAGCATTATTGCTGACGAATGTTTAATTAAAACTAGAGGTGGGACTGTCCCAATGGGACTGGTGATACCCCCCCCCCCCCAATCGATGTACATTTGTGCTACATGGATGGTAGCCATATTAACATATTTGTTTTTCGAAACAAAACACAAGGAATACAAACACGGAAAAATTATGTATGTTGTGAAAAATTTCTAAGTAAGAAAATCGGACGGTACTAAATTTATGAGGCAAGTTTTAAAAACATTGACTGAAAAATGTAGGAAAACAAGCTCAGACACAGTTGCGTCCACGGGTGGACAATCAGATTCCAATATAGCACCATAAATTTGTTACAAAGCCAAGCTTCTGAAATTATTTCTAAAGTTCTTTAGGTTCATATCTGTTTTCATCCGCTGCATGGTGAAATATTTAGAAAACTATGAGAAATGACATGTATTTAATTGTCTCAACTGAACACTATTTGGTTGAACCGCCCCTGTAGCTCCTATCGCCTATTATAATTATAAAATTTAGGTTAATAAGCAAACAAATCTTTCCTTATCATCCCTTACTTTACACCTGTCCCTGCCACACTAAATGTACCAATATATCAGAGTTATGGAGGCACGGACTCAGTATGAGTGATCATTGATTCATTGCTTCAATGTGATTAATTCAGTGAGAAGACTTGTGGTCCTATTCTGTACTCCATGTTTGAAAATGTCCCCAAGTCATAGATTATTATTATTAGATATCATGCTCATATGGTGACTAAAAGTTAATGATTGTCCACCGCCCCACTGCGACTGGAGGGGTAAGGTTACTACGTTTTCAGATTGTTGCGGCTTTCAACCAGGAACCAGTCTATTCAACAAGAGACATTGAGTGCGCGCAAATAAACAGACAAGAGAGTCGCAAAAAACAATGACATACGACAGCTAGACATCAATTTTCATTCACTAAGCAGTTATATCAACTTTGAGATGAAAACCATTCATTGAAATGTACTTTTACTTCCACGAGCTAGAAATTTAGGCAGTTATCGAATTTAATGCGATAGACTGGTCCTTGTCTTTGTTCACCGAAAAGTAAAAAAAAACGTAGTAACCTGACCCTTTCTGTCCCATTGCGAGGGTTACAAAAATGACTCTCTCTTTGCTTTTCATATTTCGATTCAAATTAAACGACAACATATTGAACGTAGGACTGACAATTTTCTAAGATCCAATTATGCTCAGATATATCCTCAGTCCCAATGTCAAGAAACATTCTGTGTGTCTTATTGGCAAAACATCGCACACCAATCATTAAATATATCTCTTTCCTGATTGAATGTTCAGATATGTATGATTACTCCTCGCATGACCTCTATCTGATTCATCTGAGTCTGTGATATTAGGTGAGATGGGTCCACAATGAGTCACAAAGGTTCATAGAATGTTAAAATCAGTTGATGGTAAGACAGCTATGTTCTGACTTCCAACCGGTCTCAACACCCACCGAAGTTGATGGTTACATAAATGTAATTGTCATTGACTACATTTGTACCATCCCATGTGTCGTGTGTTACGTGTCAACATGATAACCATGGCCACGACAATTGAAAGAACAAATAAATTAAGGACTTTGCTAACCCATTTTCAACCCACATTTGATGCATGGAGTCAAAATAAAGGATTATGTTCATTTTTATTAGTAATCAAAGCAACCAAACCCATTGATGCAACATTTTAAGAGTATAATTCATGGTGGATTATGTTAGAAATACAAAATGTGAAATTTATAGAAGTTTTTTAAAATCTATTTTTACGAACCCAAATTCAACAAACACAAAGTCCATATCTAAGAACAAATATGGGTATGTGTACTGAACACTGTGAACAATGATAACCAATAAAAATATACTCACATTTCTTTAGTGTTCTTTTGATTTTTGTCTTGGAAGCAGTTGTTTACAAATGGTAGATTTCATTGCTTAGCAATGATGTTTGGAAGCTGAATTTGATGGGTCAAGTTAATGTTCACTCAAGCCAGCTGGGATGATGATCAGCAGGTGCTGATCCATGAGAATATTATCTCCCGATTGGTGACCTAGTTTCTTTGCTGCAGGGTATACCCAGATTGAGGATTACACAATTATTTTGTCAAGAGATTCACAACACACCACAGATATTAATACTTAACTGTCACCACCCAACCAGCAATGTTAGGCAAATTACTCTTACCATTTGTAAACATATTAGTAAATTTATCAAAGAATGCTTGATAAATATGAATATTATTTTTATTGTTCATAATTCTGCACAGTATTCAGTACACATTGCCATATTTTTTCTTATATATGGACTTTGTGTTTGTTGAATTTGGGTTCGAAAAAACAGATTTATAAATTTCACATTTAGTATCTCTAACATAATCCACCATGAATTAAACTCTTAATTTTTTTTGCATCCATCGGTTTGGTTCCTGTGATTACCAATAAAAATGTACATAATCCTTTATTTTGACACCATCAAATCTGTGGGAAATTGGGTTAGCAAAGTCATTAAATGTGCACTGTTTTCTGTTCCAGGCCATGAACACTCAAATTGCTCACAACATTATGAACTGTTCAAACTTATCGGTGTATACTCAGCATTGGATCGTTATATGAATTCAAAGTACAGGACATTAAGACTGAGAAACAACCTTTACTATCCTGATACTCAGAATCAGGGACGTGGCAGAGGGTCTCCGTGGGGGGTGTCCACCTTAATAATTCCAACTGTACCCCCCCCCTTCTTGAATCAAACCAGAGACAAAGTTTTGCATAATTCCATTTGCACCCCCCCCCCTCCCTTGAATCAAACCAAAACACCCCTCATATCAGACCAAAGGTTTTGTATAAGTTCATTCCCTCCTTGTACCTAAGTGTTCACAGGCCTAATAGCCTATTTATAAACCATGGTTCTATCTACCCGGTATGATAATATTCATATATTTTGAACCTGAAAATTGCACAAATCCTAACATCTAGTGGTCTAACTCCAGACAAATGCACATGACTACGGGCAATATACCAGGATTATGGTTGTTCGGCCCGGTGTGAGAACATTTTGAATACTAAACAAGGAAATCGCAAAATCCTAGCATCTAGACAGACCTCAAGCTTTCCTAGTGTTGGAAATTTCAAACCTCATATTCCCCCTTAGTTTGAAAAATTTCAGTCAACAATTTTAAGCAAATGTAGTAAAATATTGTTTTCTTAAACTCATTAGCAGTTTTTTATTGGCCACGGGGAAGGACCAGAACACACCGGGCCAACCATGGTTCGGCCCGGTGTGCGAAAATTTTGAAATCTGAACAAGAAAATCGCAAAATCCTAGCATCTAGACTAGCCTCAAGCATTCATAGAGTTGGAAATTTCCAACTCATGACAATTCCAGTGACAATTTTGACCAAATGTAGGAAAATATTATTTTCTTAAATTAACTAGAAGTTTTTGACTGGCCAAAGGGAGGGACCAGGACATTTATAAGCTTCCCAAGTGTTGGAAATTTCCAACCTGACACCCCCTATAAGGTTGGAAAATTTCTAACTGATGGCCATTTCAGTCCAAAAAAATTACCAAAAGAAGGAAAATATATATATTGGTCCAAAAACAATAAATTCCCCCCAATAAATTGTTTGAAAATCAAACTACAAGAACATTTTCAGCCTATTGTTGGTGTGAAATTTCCAACTAATATTGTGTCAGGTATGAAATTTCCAACAGTTGAATATTTTGACCAAACCCCCCCCCCCCCCCCCTGTCGCCACGTCTCTGCTCAGAATGCATGTATTCTCCAATTTTTTTTTCAACGTACTATATCTTGTGACATTATTTTAACCAATCAGTGAGCATTGAAATGTGGGGTGCACCATATTTGGCAACACCACGTTAAATATGTGTCACCACTGACACAAAACTGCATGTTTAATAGACATAATTCAACTGAGAGCTCAATGCTTTTGTCTTATCAACAAGAATGTTATCGCACCCTATTAAATATGGCCTGCACCCTACTAAGTATTGGACTGTGGACAAATCTTAATAAGCAGCCCAGATATACGATTTATACGCATTTCAACATCACTTCTGATGAGAACCTCACAAGTGACCAAGTCACCCCACAATTCAGTGATATCACACGTGCACCAAGAGGAGAGCGACGTATGCCAACCCATGGCAAGCCTGAGTTTAGTGTGCTGTCATTTGCAGAATAAGGTCCACAGAGGGTGAATTTAGTGATGATATCCCGCATAGCGCGCTAGCATCACCAAACTCACCCTCTTTGGACCTCATTCTGCGTGGCATCATCTGCTATGGGAGACATAGACTCAGATTGAAGTTCCAAAATGGTGAATATTGTGATGTACACCCATTCGGAACTAGAAATAGAATCTGAGTTTCTATAAATGAAATTTGATAATAAAGAAACTGTTCAGAGAAGATGAGGCCTAAGCAGAATGAGGTCCCCAGAGGGTGAATTTAGTGATGCTAGCCCACTATGTGGGATGGCGTCACTAAATTCACCCTCTGGTGACCTCATTCTGTAAATGACAGGCACACTAAACTCAGGCTTGGCAGTGGGAGATTTAGATTGTACAACGTCAAACTTCGAACTTGGGTCGGTAATTGCTAACGACTGGACCGGAACTTAAACGTCAGCTGGACACCGGGCTAGCATTACTAAATTCACACTCTGTTGACATCATTCTGCTTAGGCCTCGTTTTCTCTGGAAAGTTTCTTTATTATCAAATGTCTATGGAAACTTCTTCACATAGATTATATTTCTTTTTTAGCTTTGTTTCTCTATATCCCCAAATTGGCAAACGACACATTACATAATCGAGGTTCCCAATAGGTGCACCTCAAAATATTCAACATTTGGTAACTTCAATCTGTCTATGTCCACCATAGCATATAATGCCACGCAGAAGTGTGTCAGCACTCAGACGGAGAGTAAGAGCAACCTATTCAATGTAACACTCGCAACGTAAGTGCCAGAAACTGCACCAGTTCCAAAACCTGTATCGATGGAGCCAGCTACTCCAAAACAGTCAATGTCATTCATCCAAGTCTCTGAAACTTTATGAATACCAGAAATTGATATTTCAGACCAAGAAGAATCAGACAAAGGGAAGTCGATATATCGTATCGAAAATCTACCGACAAAAAAAAAGCGGTCGTAAGCATGGGTGTCCAGTAACTTGGCAGTAAGTATAGTCATAATACACAGGCATCAATTCAATTCATATACGATCACGAATGGCGAACTTTCGTATCATCGGTACGATGTGTCGACTTCGCTTCGATTCCGTCAAGTTATAAATCAAACCGACTTCTGTCCGGCTTACCAAAGTCAGAAGCTGATAAACTTTAATGTATGATCAACATTGATTCTTAAGAAGCCTAAATTTTCTCACCTGACACCAATATTCAAAGAAATCCACTGGCTACCAACTCAAGCCCGTATTGACTATAAAATTGCTGTCTTATGTTGTAAGAAAACTGACTGTCTCTCGCCCCCCCCCCCCTTTATATATTGAATCTCTTTCCCTTTCATTGCAATGTACCTGGTAAACCAGGCTTAAGGTCTGCTGATAAAATATTACTTGCTGTCCCAAAACATGACCTTGTTAACTATGGTCGTCGATCTTTGAATGCTACGAGCCTACGACCCACACCTTTGGCATTCACTCCCGCTTACACTTACTTTGTAATCTTTCAAAACAGAACAAGAAACGTATTTATTTAAAACTTCACAATGGCAACGACGACTACCAAAGCTAACCATATCTCTTCTGCATTATTTTATACAATATACTCTTCCTCCGTCCTGATTTTTAAATGAATTGTTTGAGTTTATTTATATAACTGTCATGGGTTGTATCATTGGGCGCTTTGTGCCTCATGTGATAAGGCGCCTCATAAATGCTATACATTATTGTTAATAAAGTAAATTTGATGGCATATTTTGGCCGATTTGACTAATTTCTAGAATCAATAGGGCGTTTTCCGGTTGCAATTTTTTTGTACGATATCTCGAGTTAATGTCCCTTGGTCATATCGAGTTATGCCAAAAGTGTGATTTTATGGCAAATAAGACACAATTGATGGTAACTTGAACGAGATGCCAATTTTGTGAATTCATTAGGGATAGGGCAGTTGGTGTGTTTTTGACAAAATTGAACTCGTGGGCCTTGTCTCTCCTGCAGTATACATGTATATTGGTATATTTTGTATTTTCCCAATGGGGGATGTGGTACTAACCACAGTGGGTTAGAGACCGCTGTTATGGACTAACAACCAGGGTTAATTTGCACTTGCAGTGCGAACCTGCCTCCGGTCGGTATGTTGACTTGAGGTTTACTGTTGTGTGTTTATCGTGTTTTAATCCAAGAATGCCTTCCAGTCCCCATTCCGCGAGACAAGCAAAGGTCAAACGAAGTCTCAATCAACAAGGCTCGTGTGTTTTGGACAGGTATATCAATTGTTTCGGCAAATTCCTCTGTTTTCTCAAGGCGCAAGTCAGGACCAACACTGGATATATCGTAGACCCATGCCGCCAAAACACATGGATGTGGTGGATCACACGAAATTATTAACCCTTTGATTACTAAATGGAGTCTCCCATTCGGCTATAAAAGAGAGCAACATGATGGCATATTCTTCACAACCAGGTGAATGGGTTCTGACACTCACACAGGAGTGAAAGGCGGACATTGCGCCATCTAGTCCAAGTCTTCTCGTACTAAAACCAGGTAAGATATTGGGATGGAGATGCTGGTGTTTAAACACCAGCATCTCCATCCCAATATCTTAGCTGGTTTTAGTACGAGAAGACTTGGACTATGCGCCATCAAGAGTTGAGAAGCCCCGACCGACCTTAAGTCTACCGGCTGGCATTGCACCCTCTTCCTAGTGTAGAGCCCGTAGTACAAGCCCGGAATACAACACACTAAGGCAACTGGAGTCCATGCAAGCACACAATAGGACTCTTGTTTACAGCCATTCAACACTCAAAATATTATATTATCGACACACAAAACTCGTAAAAGAAAACAAGGTAAGTCCGGAATGGGGGGGGGGCTTTGCTTCTTGCTCCGGTGGCATATCCACCCCACGCACAGTAGGCAAACACCTACTGTTCATGGGCAGAAAGTAATCTACTTTGAAACTCACAAACCCTACAAACGCTCTTCAGCCGAATTTCAGCATCCATAAAGTGGGTTTTAGGAGAGGGCTGACAGGGGATCATCCCAAACTCCAAACTTGCATATTCTTCATTCGCGTGGGTCGATTAATCAGATCGTACAAGCAGACGATAGCCTGAGAGAAACCGTTCGGGGGGCATTTGTATTAGCCTTGCTTGATTTAAATTAGGATTTCCTCCTAATAGGGTACATAATTATCACATAAATTCGAACCAAAAAAAAACAATATCATAATATACATAAATTGTTATTGGAAATGGGATTAAACAACAGGCTCACTGGAGTCAATACTTAGAAGTGATCCTATTGTAACGATATGATGTCGGTGGGTCATGCGTGCTTATAACCAGCTTTAAGCAGAACGAGTCAGGTTACTATGTTTTCGACTTTTCGGTGAACAAAGACAAGGACAACTGACAGTCTATATATCGTGCGAAATTCGACAACAACTTCTAAGTTTCTAGTTCATGGAAGTAAAAGTACATTTTAATGAATGGTTTTCGTCTCAAAGTTGATATAACTACTTAATGAATGAAAATTGCTATCTAGCTGCTGTCTGTCCCTGTTTTGCGACTCTCGTGTATGTTTATTTGCGCGCACTCAATGTCTCTTGTTCAATATACTTGTACCTGGTCGAAAGCTACAAAAATCAGAAAACGTAGTAACCTGACCCCTCCAGTCTTATTTAGCTCATATATGTGAATACTGTTGTCTCAAGAGTTATCTATCCTGGAAATGAGATAACCATCTGGGCCTTTAAAGATGCATAATCCGAATTAACGCTCCCAATCAAAGTTCAGAGTGATCAGATATCGATTTTTTAATTTGTTTTATTTCTCGAGATGTGTATTTATACATGTATGTGGCCTGGTAAAAAGTCGTCAAACCGACGGTTTCGGGCCAAATTGCGGATGAAGATGAATAACTCTAAAATCAAAAGGCTTTGAAATTTGAAAATCCGGCCATATTTCGTTGAACCTAATGTTGATAAATAACAGGTTTGGGGCAATGTTATACTATAGCTGACTGTGTTTTGCATTATTTTGGGGCAAGTAATCGATTCTGATAACTGAAGCGGCTTTTCGAAAAATGTTGTTGTTGCTGCTGGAATCTGATTATATGGGGACCATCGAATCGGATTGAGTACCTTTAATAGTTCCCATTATGTTTACTTACTTAAAGGCACGTGAGGCCTTAGTTGTCGAAAATATTAATATTTGTTCCAATCACCGAAAACAGAAAAACATTAAAACGCATACAGTTTCGTTCATATATACCATGACCATCGCGTAAACAGCATGTTATCATAAAGATTTACTATATTTTACCTAAGCAAGAGCCTGATTGTGTTACAGAAGACAGCACAATGCTGCTGGCTCGTCACACACAAATGGCATAAACGCTCTTTATTCGTTCCATATCAGGAATTCACCAACAAAGAACGCTCTTTATGTTTACCATCATAATATAAACAAACACCAGAAAAGTAACTTTTTATGCTTTTGTTTACATAACAATGGTCAAAGATATGACAATAACATACTGTTTATGCGATATTTCTTATTTGTATACGGACAAAGTATGTCTACATTTTGTTGTTCTTTCTGTTTGTGGCGGTTTTTGACGGGTGGAAATATTTTCACAGGATACCCACCGCCAAGGCCAACCGTACCTTTAAACAAAACAAACTATGCAATGATGAGATAGGACTACTTGCAAGTAATACAAATATTTACAGTTAAACAAAAAAGAGCTTAAACTGATTCAAACTTCCAAATCTTATGTACTAGTACGTAATTTGGAAGGCGGTATATTATATATATGTTGATAAATGCACGAAATATGATATACCGGCTTCATAATAATTATTATGCTCTGAAAAATACTTGCCATGGTCACACTCATGTTTCGCGCAGAAGTGATTCAAACGCTCTTTATTTCTACCATATCAGGAATAGACTAACACGGAACGCTCTTTTCTGTTCCTTGCCGTGCACATTGCTGTTGTATGTTTGGGACGCCGTGTTCAAAGTCGCATTGTTTGATGACTTTAACGCGTCTTTCTGGGACATTATAATGCCCGCTAGAAATGTAGTTCAAGTATTTATCAACATATTTCGATACAATTAAAAAGCGAATATTATTAGGTGTATTTCGGAGAGCAAGCCGCGATTTTTAGACTTCAAATCACCATGGGTGCATCCAAACAGCTTGTTCTCGTGAAAATAAGCACAACATTGCGCATATTTATATAATCTCATATTGGCATTATTTGAACACTCAAATATGTGTACTGTGTGGGATTAAATGCTGGTTATTAAAATAGCCATGTATATATATATGGGACTACTTCAATCTGAAATAAGCCCGTATTTTGTTTATTTTCACAAGAACAGACTGGAACACAACACGAATAAACCAACTCACGACTTACCACATTAACACTCTTCGTAATGTATTTTCACTGTGACCCGTGCAAGCCAATGTGTAAGTAAATCCAATATGACCGTATCTGAATATTTAGGTTCAATATGAACGTATCTGAATATTTAGGTTCAATATGAACGTATCTGAATATTTAGGTCCAATATGAACGTATCTGAATATTTAGGTCCAATATGAACGTATCTGAATATTTAGGTCCAATATGAACCTATTTGCGCGAGGATATGTTGAACCACAGCATGAACTATCGACTTTTAACCGATCGATTATTCCAAGTATTATTCTGATCATTTGGCGGTGAACAGTTTGACATTCTATGAACATGTATGACTCCTCGGACGTCGCAAGAATATCGTGTCCATACAATCTTGGTAACAACCAAATTGCAAAGCAGAGTTCAGTCTCCTCGAAACGTTTTTCTGCGAATGCAGAATATATTCAATCTAACATTGTTTGTCGGTTACAAATCATGCTGATTTGAACATTATAATTATTATGTATACCGGTACGTGATGGCACTGTTCAGATCAGTATAGCCATGCAGGGGAACAGTTTAGGCGCCAACAAACATGAAACAATAAAGAGCGTTACTGGTTGTTCTGTTCCTGGTTGTTCTGTTCCTGTTATGGACCCATAAAGAGCGTTTGTCTCACTTCTGTATGGGGAAAACTTAAAACAGTTGATATACCTTATTATCACTCAATTAGCCTCTAAACCCGGCGTCCCACCTATATTACCCGCATACGCATTGACATAATTATGAGCAATGCCGGAAATGTATTATTACGTTAATTAGAATATAATTATGATATTCGATTTGTGTTTGGTTAGTTAGAGTTGACTGTGAGATAAACATGTGTGATAAGGTTGTTGAACAATTTTGTCCACACGAAAAGACACGTTTAATATGGAACTACATTTTTTTCTTGAATGTGTCTTTACTTCCTCCTGCATGGTTGTGGTAAGGAAATCAATATTATTATTATTGTTTTAACCCCTACCATTTCATTGCGGTTTTTCCTTTCTAAAATGTGATTATGTGATAAAATTGATCTGAAATTCTCGGCTTGAATCGAAGTGCACGCGTTTAATACATTTCGTATTGAATTGCGACTCATTAGAGATCCTCTATATATGACTTCTGTATCACTTTTTCAGTCCTACCTACTCAATCTCTCCTTCCAGGTCAAGGGGTACACAGTACATTCAGAAGGGCACTTTTCCTAATGTAAATATTTCATTTAATTAAGCTATATACATGCATCAACACATAGGAGGCTTGAAACTGGTGCATCCCCATGCTGGTGAATGACTATCAAACCATCGCAACCCGAGCAGATCTCCAGGAGGAATAACTCTATCGCGGATGTGAAATGTTGTGTTGTGGCAATGCAGTGGCTTTTCCCAGCTTACATTGTTGGATTATCTCTCTTGAACCGTTATTTTGTTGAATTCGGCCTCGGGACAATTCGCCAATATTCGATTTATTCGACCGTTTAATGCAGTATTCACCAGGAGAGAATATAATAATTGTAGTCCTGCTGTCAAGATGGTATACCGGTATATATACTGCCAATTTAATTCAATATAGTTTATTTAATAATAAAGAATATTTATCATAGATACAACATCATGACCCCGCCAAAGCATAGCTCCTTGTACATGGCCCTTAATTATTCCAATAGTTATAATATTATTATATATTATTATATATTGATAATAACAATCATGATTATACTTATGGAGCATGGTGATGTGCGGAGGTATACGTGTTTGGTTGGGGGTGCATGTTCAAGAGTATATATGATATTCAGTCCGTGTGTGTTGCAATTTTTTCCTGTAGTCATTTTTCTTCAAAATAATGCGACAAAAGGTTTTAAGAATGCTTCTATTATGTAATAGGTATGAACTTAGGGGGTTTGAGTTCACTATCAGGTAATAATGAGGGAAGACACCAATGGGTAATAAAAAAAAGGTCAGTTTGCTAAATGTTTTCATCAAACTAAGATATATCAATGCACATTGACATGGAAAGGCTCAGGTTTAAATAGTTCTATTAAAAATCATTTATTCAACCTGATACAAATAAAGACATAACACAATAGATTCTTCAAATAAATGTAAACTCTACAAATAAAAATAGTCTATTCAAAAAACCATAAAAAAATAAAACATAAAGGTGTTAAAACAAACTTTAACCGATTTCAACATTGTTCGATACGTGGGTCTAGGATCAACTCCAGATGGGAGCTGTCAAAGTTGGAACGATTTTCGATGAAAAACATGGCCACCGGCAGCCATCTTGGATTTTACTCTTTGCACCACTAAATCCTTTAGCACACCATACAGAGCTTATCCCTCAACCGATCAACAAACTTCATATGAATCCTCGGTGTGACCTCTCAATGGGTGCCTACCATTATATCACGAATTCTGTAAAAAGAAAACATGGCTGCCAGCGGCCATCTTGGATTTTACTCTTTGTATGACTAAATCCTTTAGCACATCTTACAGGTCACATTTGTCATCCAATCGTCACCAAACTTCATATGGATATTCGGAGTGTCCTCAAAAAGGGAGCCTCCCTTTTTTTCCCGAAATATGTTCAAAACAAACATGGCCGCCAGCAGCCATCTTGGATTTCAAATGTGAATCCATCAGCTCAACCTACAGTCCACATTTATTGGAGAATTGCTTTGAAACATTAGAGCCTTATTGGTAAATCAAAATAGGAATGCTTCTATATTAAATCATGATATGTAACATATATCGCATAAGATCAGGACAACTAAGTAAAAGAGTCATTTGAAGCATGCAATTTGAAGGGGGTGGGTCCCTATCCCAGAATCGGAAATTTTTTTATAAATTAGGGAGTGGTGGGTACCCAGAGGGCGGAACAAATAAAAAAGCGCCTAGTGTCCGGAATTTTTTTCCTGACCATCCCTTGGTATTACTAGTATATTACTAGACCTATCGATCAATTGTTTATTTTTTGAGTAATTATTGCCGTACGGATATCATGGATCATGGATATTGTTTAGGCATAATTTGATGTTATGCATATGTTCGACTGGGTGGTGGTTCATGTGGTTGGTAGTGGTATTAAACCGGTACGTTGTTACCCAGATGCGAAAGTAACCAGAGAGGAGAGGAGGTTTGGTTTTGAGTTAAATATTTGATATGTACACAATATTATATAACAGTGAAGTCCCTGTCCTTCCTGGTAGTTTACAGTTTACACCATGGCCCCGTTGTTGTCAGCAGTGACTATTCAGATCAGTACTTATATATAACGTACATGAAGTTCTTAGGATATTTGGGGTGATTCTTATTAATTTATATCCGGAGTTGGCAATCACATGGATGACAATTGATTCCATAGTACTGTTCTGTTGGACGTCCCTCCTTTATTTAGGAGGAACACACACAAAATGGACACAGTTTAACAACTAAACTGATTAATGAACTCTGGGTAAATGAAGCAGAGTATTCGCTATAGTCGCTCACTCATACCGACCATGCAGACCTGACTGATGAAAGCTTGTGGGTACCCACAAGCTTTCATCAGGTGACCTAGTAGAGATTACCCTTGAGTGGTTTTAATTATAAACTTCTCACATCGCCTGTATAAGGTCGCATTAGATTAGCTATGTTTCCATCAATGAATACAGGAGAAGTCGGCCGCCCCGAGCGAAGTCGGCCCCATACGAAGACGGCCCCACGCGAAGTCGGCCCCAGAGAAGTCGGCCCCAAATATAACAAAACCATTGATTATAATCATTCTTTATTTATTTTATTATATGAATTATGAAACTGATAATAATAATAATGACAATATAATAATAAATGTGTCACATTATTATAATCAATAAATTTGAAAAATGATCAAGGAAATATGGGTTGATACAAAATTCGAACTTGGCAATGAAAGGTTTAACAAATATAAAACCTAATCTTGGTTGTAAGACATTAAATATATGAGGTTAAAATGGAAGGTAAAGGTTGCGTTACTTATGTACGGTACCGTGCACTGAATTCTTGCTCTGATTGATATGGCAGAAAACCATTTATAAATTGTATTCATCTGTGTGTTGGCTTTCCCATATAATTTATGGACGTCATTGTTAGAGTAGAACGCATTAGTATCGTCAGCAAAAAGTATGAATTTGAGGTTAATTTGCATAATTATGTTTGGCAAGTCATTCATACATGTATATCAAGAGAAAGGGTCCTATTATAAATAATTGAGGCACTCCACGTCTTATAAATGATTGGTTGGACAGATTGCTCCCTATTTTATAGTCCGTTAACCTGACATAATTTATATAATCAGAGCGACTATTGGTGCGTGCATCTTTAAGAAATAAAAAGGACGATATGCTGTTGGTCGAAACCTTCCTTGCGCGACTTGACCAACCGGCTGCTGGCAAAAAGGAGAATCCCGTACAGAAAAGTTATCCCACTTTTCAAGTTCGGTAACTCTAAACATAATAAATACTCCACCGGTGAATGTGGCGCTTTATTCTTCCCGCAGTTTGCTTGGCGGTAATTGTGAGATTGGTTTACGATTGTACATCACATTTTTGATCTTTCTAGATCATATTTTGTTATTTTGTTTACCGTTTCCCCCCCCCTAAAACCCCCAGAAACAGTCGAATGGTACTCGATTGGAATCGGTAAATCTCCACTGCATAAGATCCCATATACAGGAGGGATAACTCCAAATTCACGCAACACATATTTTCCTAAGTATTTTAACCGTATATATATGATCATCTTACCAATAAAAACTAGGTTTTAAATATTTATTTTAACTTTTATCAATGTGAAAAAAGAGGGATATCCTGAACACAACAGAAAATAACTTAATGTTAATTTTTGTTAGAATAACGTTGCGTTATTCTCTGGGGGAAATCGGTCAGAATTTACTGACGAACACCACGACATACCAAAACTATTTTAGAGTTGGGTTCATAAAAACTGTGTTCTCGCGCGTTGTTTGAGTATGATGTTGTAGCGTAACTGTCGTTTATATAGAGTCAGAAATGTGCGTTGTTAGTATTTTCGTGACTTTAATTATTTGGATACAGGAAATACAGCACAGTAGCAATGTTATATTTTTATGCCTCCGAAACATGCCGAGCATTGCCCTTTGAACATGCTTGGGACTATACAACACACCAGGCGGCTATTTTTAGAAGCAAATTTGATTTTTGAGACAGTGCACCGTCTCAAAAATCAAATTTTAAAGGGCAATGCTCGGCATGTTTCGGAGGCATACAAATACTGTGCTATATCTCCTATATATATACTTTTGAGACCTTAAAATGTGCATATAGTGTCCTAAGTGCGACGTCAGAATACAGCGGCCATTCGAGCTTCATTATTTAGGGTTGTTTCGGTGGCCGTGTGGTATTGACGTAGGACTTTGAGTCGCAAGGCGCGTTCGCCGTCGGGTCGGGGTTCGCATCCCACCCAATCCAAATTTTTTTTAATTATTTGGATCACGCTAAATGTTTGGGTTTTATCCAATAAACAATTGAATTGAAGTAATAAATTTTATTTAATTAAAAGTTAATTCTTTAATTAATTTCATACATTTGAATTTGAAACCAAAATTAAATACTAGCCTGAAACTTATAGTTAGACTAGACTCCGACCTGGTAAAAAAAAAGCGCAATATATCGTCACTGCTTGAGTTAAATCAGGAGTCTAGTCTAACTATAAAGTATAAGTTGCAGGCTAGTATTTAATTTTGGTTTCAAATTCAAAAGTATGAAATTAATTAAAGAATACTCTTTTAATGAAATAAAATGTATTAATTCAATTCAATTGTTTATTGGATAAAAGCCAAACATTCAGCGTGATCCAAATAATTAAAGTCACGAAAATACTAACTACACACATTTCGGACTCTATATAAACAGTAGTTACGCTACAACATCATACTCAAATAACACATGAGAACACAGTTTTTATGAACCCAACTCAAAAATATTTTGGTATGTCCTGGTGTTCGTCAGTAAATTCTGACTGACTGAGAATAACGCAACGTTATTCTAACGAAAATTAACATTAAGTTCTTTTCTGTTGTGTTCAGGATCATATCCCTCTTGATAAAAGTTTAAATAAATATTTAAAACCTAGTTTTTATTGGTAAGATGATCATATATATACGGTTATTTAAAATACTTAGGAAAAATATGTGTTGCGTTGTGTGAATTTGGAGTTATCCCTCCTGTATCTGGGATCTTATGCAGTGGAGATTTACCGATTCCAATCGAGTACGGTACTATTCGACTGTTTCTGGGGGGTTTAGTGAGGGAAGAACAGTAAACAAAATAACAAAATATGATCTAGAAAGATCAAAAATGTGATGTACAATCGTAAACCAATCTCACAATTACCGCCAAGCCAACATGCGGGAAGAATAAAGCGCCACATTCACCGGTGGAGTATTTATTATGTTCAGAGTTACCGAACTTGAAAGTGGGATAACTTTTCTGTACGGGATTCTCCTTATTGGTTACCCACAACTAATTATTTTCCATAGGCGACAGTGTTAACTAAAAGTCCCGTCGGCCATGGCTTTGACCTAGTTGAACTTCAAGTGGTCAATTTTCCCTTAGAACGTCATCCTCTGCACCAGTATGTGACAACAAACGCGCCCTTTTCGGTATTTTTTTCAAACGATAATCTTGCATTTCCACAACTACCCCATTTACTGCAAAAAAATCAGCAGCATAAAAATACCCAGACCCCTTCCGTAACTTCTGGACGGCACCAGACTCTTCCTGGACATCTAAATATACACGATCGCCATATTTACGTAGGCTATGATTTTCTGTTCCCGATTAGGGATATTTCCCTCAATGATAATCAACCAATCAGCAGCCAGAATTTTTTTTTATGCTGACTCGAGTTTCCCTACACAAATTCAAGAAAAGTAACTCTATATAATTAGTTGTTTGTAACCTATATTTGAAAAGAAAATTGAAGTTTGATCGTGTAAACCGCGCCAATTTTACAAAAAAAGCTTTACCGTGATACAATAGAAATATAGGAGTTATTGGACATCCTATTATCTCCCAGCGGTCATTTAACCCACATACCCCGTTTTAAAATTAACAATTTTTTTGGGGTAAGAGATAACACCAGTAATAGAATCCTGATAAATCTGGAAGCGCAGTTTAGTAGAAAAGATACTAATGTCTCATGTTAGGCTTGTCATAGACATATATACTGCACAGTGTCGCATGTCCCATGTCCATCCACTCACTAGTGGGGATATTATGACCACAAATGTGACCACACCCCAAATTCAGGGTTTTTCATCATAATTTAATTTGTAAAAACCGACTCGCGTGCATAACGCACACGATAGAAAGTAATATGTATAAGTTTTGAAAACTAGTCACGTACATCTACCATACGTTTTAAGGAATTTATCTAATTTTGAACAATACAATGTTTAATTGCATTTGAAATAGACCCCCCCCCCCTCAAAATTTCACCATCCGATGATGGTTTGGTTCAATGATAGGCGGATGTCCCTTTAAATTTCAGTACTTTTCAGGAGTTTGAGTCGAATTGCTATCAGAGAAACTTCCATCACCTCGACCGTGCTATTTTGAACATTAAAGGTCCACCCATATGCACAAAATGGATGATTTTCAGAAAATTTCGTCTCCGGAAAAATTTGAAGTTCCGGCGACAGAGGGTTAATAAATGTCTCGCATAATCTGAAAATGGGTCTGTAGGGCGTGAAAATATAATAACTCAACAAAACGAGTGAGTCTTTGTTTATCAGTGTTCCTAAATTCGCTGCCCTGAACGATATTTGAAAAATGTGATTTTTTTGCCTATAGGTTACCCACAACTAATTATTTTCCATAGGCGACAGTGTTAACTAAAAGTCCCGTCGGCCATGGCTTTGACCTAGTTGAACTTCAAGTGGTCAATTTTCCCTTAGAACGTCATCCTCTGCACCAGTATGTGACAACAAACGCGCCCTTTTCGGTATTTTTTTCAAACGATAATCTTGCATTTCCACAACTACCCCATTTACTGCAAAAAAATCAGCAGCATAAAAATACCCAGACCCCTTCCGTAACTTCTGGACGGCACCAGACTCTTCCTGGACATCTAAATATACACGATCGCCATATTTACGTAGGCTATGATTTTCTGTTCCCGATTAGGGATATTTCCCTCAATGATAATCAACCAATCAGCAGCCAGAATTTTTTTTTATGCTGACTCGAGTTTCCCTACACAAATTCAAGAAAAGTAACTCTATATAATTAGTTGTTTGTAACCTATATTTGAAAAGAAAATTGAAGTTTGATCGTGTAAACCGCGCCAATTTTACAAAAAAAGCTTTACCGTGATACAATAGAAATATAGGAGTTATTGGACATCCTATTATCTCCCAGCGGTCATTTAACCCACATACCCCGTTTTAAAATTAACAATTTTTTTGGGGTAAGAGATAACACCAGTAATAGAATCCTGATAAATCTGGAAGCGCAGTTTAGTAGAAAAGATACTAATGTCTCATGTTAGGCTTGTCATAGACATATATACTGCACAGTGTCGCATGTCCCATGTCCATCCACTCACTAGTGGGGATATTATGACCACAAATGTGACCACACCCCAAATTCAGGGTTTTTCATCATAATTTAATTTGTAAAAACCGACTCGCGTGCATAACGCACACGATAGAAAGTAATATGTATAAGTTTTGAAAACTAGTCACGTACATCTACCATACGTTTTAAGGAATTTATCTAATTTTGAACAATACAATGTTTAATTGCATTTGAAATAGACCCCCCCCCCCTCAAAATTTCACCATCCGATGATGGTTTGGTTCAATGATAGGCGGATGTCCCTTTAAATTTCAGTACTTTTCAGGAGTTTGAGTCGAATTGCTATCAGAGAAACTTCCATCACCTCGACCGTGCTATTTTGAACATTAAAGGTCCACCCATATGCACAAAATGGATGATTTTCAGAAAATTTCGTCTCCGGAAAAATTTGAAGTTCCGGCGACAGAGGGTTAATAAATGTCTCGCATAATCTGAAAATGGGTCTGTAGGGCGTGAAAATATAATAACTCAACAAAACGAGTGAGTCTTTGTTTATCAGTGTTCCTAAATTCGCTGCCCTGAACGATATTTGAAAAATGTGATTTTTTTGCCTATAGGTTACCCACAACTAATTATTTTCCATAGGCGACAGTGTTAACTAAAAGTCCCGTCGGCCATGGCTTTGACCTAGTTGAACTTCAAGTGGTCAATTTTCCCTTAGAACGTCATCCTCTGCACCAGTATGTGACAACAAACGCGCCCTTTTCGGTATTTTTTTCAAACGATAATCTTGCATTTCCACAACTACCCCATTTACTGCAAAAAAATCAGCAGCATAAAAATACCCAGACCCCTTCCGTAACTTCTGGACGGCACCAGACTCTTCCTGGACATCTAAATATACACGATCGCCATATTTACGTAGGCTATGATTTTCTGTTCCCGATTAGGGATATTTCCCTCAATGATAATCAACCAATCAGCAGCCAGAATTTTTTTTTATGCTGACTCGAGTTTCCCTACACAAATTCAAGAAAAGTAACTCTATATAATTAGTTGTTTGTAACCTATTGCCGGCTGCTGACACGTTGAAACTGAACATTGGTAAACATCTTCCACTTCGAATAACTTTTGTTTAAGTTTCATTTTATTCACTGTGTACGGTTGACATTTATAAATATTTCATTAATCTATTCATTGACATGATTGTATAATATATGTAATTGCTTATAATTTATTGATAATTGTTTCCTCTTTCCATTTTTCGCGCAGAAATTTAAGAATCCTTCAACTTGTTCAAACGACAAAAAGAATAACGAAAAAGTTTATGTTATATGTTCTCAACTAATTATTAACTAAATATAATAATGGCAGACAATTAATATAAAATGAATTTATTGCCGCTAAAGCTTATTATAATTTATAGCTACATGTATTATGTTGTGGGGGGGGGGGGGGTGGGGGGGGGTAGAATATTTTATTCATGCCGCTCATCATGACCTGCTTATTGAAGTTATTCGGCCACTACAGTAGACAGTCTACTACGCTATTGCCGGTATCGGCAAAATATTTTGGCTATTTTACTTCAAATTGCATTTGTGTGAAACGTCTGAGATGCATATTGTGTTTGATTGTTCTGCGGAATGTTGTCGTGTCTTGTAATGTTGTATACACAAATTTGCAATTAAACCGTTGGCCTAACCCAGATTTGCATGACTATGTTGGGCCAATGTTTAACCCTGTGCCAATGAATTCTCTTATGTATGCGAGTCTCCCATTATAGGGAGCCTCGCATATATGACAATACATTAAGTGTCCTAACTAGTTACCTTGACCGTGTTATCCAGTGCATTCTCTTATATATGCGTGGCTCCCTAGGTATGCCTATGGGAGACTTGCATATATAAGAGAATGTACTGGCACAGGATCTTTAATGCTGCACCAGCGCTGCAACCGTCATGAAAGGGTTAAGCGCCAGAAGAGTTTTAGATGTAGAGAATTATGGACTGTAAAAGTTGTAACCATCCATTCAACTAATTAATATCAGGTTCTTCAATATGAACACAGTCATGTACATACTTAGTGTTTTGTCTAGCAGGTTTCTTACGAAATGTCTATTTTAGCACCAAGAGAAGAGTTTAGATTGTTGAGACCGATTGTACATTGTAATTCTACTGCTATTTGACTAATTGTAGATTGTTCAGTATGAATACATCCACCGCATGCTCAGTGTTCCTTCTGGCTGTTCTCGCTGCTTGCTCTGCTTCTGATGACAAATCGGTCAAGAAATTACAGATAGGAGTGAAGAAACGAGTCGACCCAGAGAAATGTAAAATTAAATCAAGGAAAGGAGATACGCTGCACATGCATTATACTGTAAGTCCGCTATTGAACTTCTCTCTGCGTTAGTTATGTACTCAGGGGCGCCGGAAGCATCCAAGGGCAGGGGGGCACAGCCTACAAAAAGGGCACTTTTCCGCAAAAAAAGGGGCATTTTCTCCGCAAACTCGGGAAAATAACCATAAATTCATTGTGACAAAAATCCCTATTTTAAAGGTATTTGTCGGTTTTTATGGCCGTTTTGTGATAAAATTGACAAAAAATTAATATTCCTTGTGAAATTGGTGGTATTTAGACCAAAAAAGTCACATTTTGCTATAAAAACACGAGATTAAACACACAAAAAGCATTTTCTGTCTCCAAAAAAAGGGCAAGTCCTGCCTCCACTCGCCCCCCTTGGTCAAGGGCAGGGGGGTCAGCTGACCCCTCTGCCCCCCCACTTCCGGCGCCCCTGTATGTACTAGTATCTGTCTTCCATGCTCAATTTCTATTGCAAAACTCTTTTTCGTAAAGTGGCCAAATGACCAAATCAAAATATTTGATAGCCTTTATAAATACAGAGATTCTCAATTAAAGACATATTATGGACTTGTTCGGGTGCATGATATTGTTAAGTTAGTACTCAGGTGCTATCCCAACCTGCGGAATGTACATGTAGCATTCTACTAACATCGCCGAAAATTTTATGGAAATCGACCGTACCACTCCATAGAAAACATCGCCTGAAGTACGCTCAATTGTGAATATTTACATCTCGATTCGGGACGCAACTATCGGCGATAAACTAACTCAAGTGATTTCGCCATCGAGAGTCATTGCATTTAATTAATATATAAGAATGACGGTGTGTGCTGTAAATTTGGATTAATATTCATAAAAAAAATAACTCCTTTGAGCAAGATTATTCTCAATTTCCTTTGATCACACTACTGGAGTGTTTCACATCACTTTAATAACATTACGGTACTTCAGATGATGAGTTTTGTATGTTTCGTTTCTGGGGCTAAATTTTATGCAAAACACCAAGGTTTGTTCAACAATTTTATTGCTCTGTCCAGGGGCGCCGGAAGAGGGGGGCCGGAAGAGGGGGGCAGAGGGGGCAGCTGACCCCCCTGCCCTTGACCAAGGGGGGCGAGCGGGGGCAGGACTTGCCCTTTTCTGGAGACAGAAAATGCTTTTTGTGTGTTTAATCTCGTGTTTTTATAGCAAAATGTGACTTTTTTGGTCCAAATACCACCAATTTCACAAGGAATATTAATTTTGTGTCAATTTTATCACAAAACCGACGAATACCTTTAAAATAGGATTTTTGCCACAATGAATTTATGGTTATTTTCCTGAGTTTGCGGAGAAAATGCCCTTTTTTACGGAAAAGTGCCCTTTTTGTAGGATCTGCCCCCCTGCCCTTGGATGCTTCCGGCGCCCCTGGCTCTGTCTTTCCTGGTTCAATTGGAATTTGAATTCTTTCATGTTTCCGACTTCTTTTGTCCTAATTGAGCTATATTGTTATTAAAGATGGTCTATCTCTTCCCAGCAAGTTTTATATAGGGTTCCGAGTTGTAAAATAATAAAGATGAATCAAAGGCACTTGTCTGGAACAGCTATTAAATATCAATTAATATCAATTTTATTTATAATTTCTTATGACATTCATTGGACAGTTTTAGTGGCTATTTTTTGTAGAACAATCAACACAAAAACATTCAGAGCTTACCAAGAAGGAGAATTCTATCTTGTTAGCAACCTCAATAACGGAAAATTGCAGATCATCTAAAAGACTTACCACGAATCAAGAAATCTTGAAATCATGATTTATAAAAATTATGTTGTTGTTGTAATTGTTGCCCGGAAAAGATGTACCATCTTTAACATTTTTAATTGCTCTACAGGGCAAGCTGGAAGACGGCACTGAATTTGACAGTAGTGTAGCCAGGAAACAACCTTTTGTTTTCACCCTTGGAACTGGACAAGTGATAAAAGGATGGGATCAAGGATTACTCGGGTGAGCATTCTATATTTATTTGTGTGTTCACAGTTAAAAAGAAAACATTTTGATTATCATAATAATTCCATATCTGGCAGATAAGGCAAACATAACTTGAAGATGTGTTTCCTCTAACAGTGCCAAACAAATTCAGGGTTGAGTGGGCAGTGTTTCCATTTTATTTTATTTACATGTATTTATTTTTTCTCCAACAAGATCATGCCCACATCAGTGTTGGTCCGCTCTTCAGGGTGTTGATCGTCAATTCTATTCTATAAATGCCCCACCATTGTCAACACAGCGTCTCTCTGCGCCACAACAATCATGGATAATGCACAATGGCATCGAATTACATGCAGTAGTTGTCAATGTTGATTTGTTAAAATACAGAAGATGTGACACCCAAACAAAAGCATGTGCTTCCAGTTGGGTGCCAGAAACGATATCTCAACTTTTGATGGATTGCATTTCATGATTTGTGTACGGAAATCAGCCGAAGAACAAAATAACTGCAGTTTTCTTTAAAAGCTATGGTTAAAAGTAAATTCACAAACGTTACTTTTATTTTTGTCAGTATGGGGCGGTCAGAACAAAGAGTATATTTTTCCCCAAAACTAATAAAATAGAAGAGGGTGGGCAGGTTTTTGGACATGGTCAATCAGGATAGGGGAAACACAACTTCAGCTTATTTTGGCTTAATGCGTGACCTGGTTCTTGAAGCTTTACTCTTTGGCTGGTAGAACAACATTTATGTCGTTTTCTATAATTTTATGATAGTGCCATATTTGCACACACAAATAACATTTCAAAATCAGCCTACTAAATGAATATCATCTTTAGATATGTGTATCATATGTGTAGATGGAGGTTTATAGCGTTAAATTTTACACAATACCATCTTAATCGCTTTTTCAAATAACAAAACACATCACATGGAAAGAAATAGCATGGTGTCACATTTTTTCCATTTGATGACTGTGCAAAGTTTTGTGAACATAGTGAATATTATAAACTAACCAAAATAGCTGAGCTTGTTTAACTCTTATACAGTAATGCCCTAAATAATCGACTCCTTAACCACAGGAGAATTATGGGTAATTTTTCAGGATTTAGTCGGAAATATGGCTTGTTGCCATTCATTGGAAAGCACTCACAGAGCTTTCTGATGAATGACAACAAGCCATTTTTCCGACTAAATCCTGAAAAGTTACCCATAATTCTGCTGTGGTGAAGGAGTCAATTATTTAGGGCATTACTGTAGCTGCGCTTATTTAACCCTTATGCCCCCAGAGGGTGAATTTAGTGATGCTATCCCGTCAAGCTACTAAATACTCATTGACAAGTAGTTCCCTTAGGAAATGTTCAGATAATAAGTTCACCAAATGACCATAGATCGTTTTGTTTGTTGAATTTATTATCTGAGCATTTCCCACCAATGAGGGGGCCTCGGTGGCTCAATCGGTTAGGGGTACAACTCCAAGCCGTTTCGCCCTCCAGCGCTGGCGATAAGGGTTCAAATCCGCATGTTTCCATCGTGGACTTCGTAACTCGAAATCGTTATCTGGTGGAGTTACCAGTTACTCGCCGATGGCCGGTGTTTGCCGCACATGGTTGACGAGTTTATCAGCCATTGAAATCACTGTTAGATTAGTCGCAAGAGTGCGGATTTCCTCCACCACTAAAACTGGCAATGTCGTGATATGGCCTTAGTAGCTAAAGCGACAATAAACCCCAATCAATCAATCAACCCACCAATGAATATGAAACATAATTCTCTTGTATTATCTGTTTTTCTGGCCATCGTCTGGTTTCATTCAAATGAATAATAGACTGCTCCAATGTATACTTTTATAACTGGGTGGTAGAATCCATTGTGTATAGTGTATAGTGCTGCATATTGTACTCATCAAGAACTGGTGAGGGGGCCTTTCTGAAACAAGCAAATTTATCTTGCCCAATAAAATTCCAAATATCTAAATTGGTGTGTGATCTTTTGTAATTTTTCAGGATTTAGTTGGAAATATGGCTTGTTGCCATTCATCGGAAAGCTCTCACTGAGGTGCTCACTGAGAGCTTTCCGATGAATGGCAACAAGCCATATTTCCGACAAAATCCTGAAAAGTTACCCATAATTCCGCTGTGGTTAAGGTGTCGATTATTTAGGGCATTACTGTATGTACAAATAAACGTGACATTTGTAAAGCACAGGCCTGAAAACATGGTGCTGAGGTCCCCAAAGGGTGAATTTACTGATGCTTCCCTGCACATTGGGCTAGCTTCACCAAATTTGTCCTCTCGGGATCTCATTTTGCATGTCCTCATCTGCTATGGAAGACCTAGACTCAGATTTAAGTTCCAAGATGGTGATGTGCACCCATTGAGAACCTCGATTATGCATTGTGTTGTCTGCCAATTTGTGGATATTGAGAAACTAAACTAAAAAAGAAAAAAAAAGAAAAAACCTTGCTAATTTGATAATAAAGATACTTTCCAGAGAAGATGATACCTAAGCAGAATGAGGTCCCCAGAGGGTGAAATTAGTGATGCTAGCCCACTAGCGTCGCTAAATTCACCCACTGGGACCTCATTCTGCAAATGTCCGGCATCATATTTTCAGGTCTAAGCGCTTGAACCTCGGGTGGTGAGCGTGTTGTTTTCTGTTCATTTACAAACATCAACTAAAGTTAATTTTGCTTTTAACTTATTGTAGAATGTGTGAAGGAGAGAAACGCAAATTAGTGATACCTTCTGACATGGGCTATGGCTCTCGAGGATCACCTCCAAAAATACCAGGTATGTTAAACCTTTCACCACTGAATGGACTCTTCCATTCATTAAAAAAACAGGGGTCGCTCTGCTAATTGCCAATTTAGCAAATTACTAAAAAAAAAAAAATTATTTGCAATAAAAAAAAATCCTATTTGCAACAAAAAATGGCAACCTACCTTTTTGGCTAATGGAAATTGATATCCATCAGGCATATAATAACACTTGCAGTCAATTGGTCAGAAACAAAATAGACATATCTATCCAGTTATGAGATTGCTAATTGGGTCCTAATTAAAAGTGTATAATGGATTTGCAGTTTATGTCACATTGACTAATTGTATCGCTGGAGTGAATGCGTTTCAAATATCTACTCAATTATAACACAGAGTAGGCTATTGATTCCAATTTGACAAACATTAGTCAAACAAATGGCTTCCTGAAGTCATGAGGAAACTGTGTTTTGATAGTGGGTATGAGATAAATTGTCATAAATATGTGCTCTTCATAACTCAGCTTTCACAAACAGCAAATATGAATTGTAAGTATTTTTATTTTGGAAATACTCAATTCAAATATATGGGTCAGAAAAAAGTGGCTAAAGAAAATGAAAAGTTGCTAAAAAAATTATAGAATTGGCAACAGTGTTTTGGGCCAGCACGAACTGTGATAAAAATTAAGGACTTGAATGATCTTCTATTAATTTGGAGGTGTGTTTTGATAATACAAGTGCAGAAGACATAGGATACCTATTCAGCCAGTTGGAGGGAATTTTTAGTTAATAAGTTCAACAAACATTCCCCAAGCAAGCCTGGATATAGTGTGTCTGACATTTGCAGAATGATGTCTCCAGAGAGTGAATTTAGTGATGCTATAACTTTACCAAATTCACTCTCTGGAACCTCATTCTGCCTAGGCCTCAACTGCTATGCGAGACCAAGGATTAGATTGTAGTTTCCCAGTTGAAGTTGGTGATGTTCACCTATTAGTCACTTTGAATATGCAATTTATCTTCTGCAAATTTGGGGATATCGAAACTGAACAGTAGGGGAAAATTAACAAAAAAACAATGTTAATTTGAGACTATAGATACTTTCCAGAAGATGAGGCCTAAGCAGAATGAGGTTCCCAGAGGGTTAATTTGGTGTTTCTAGCCAGCTGTGATGATAGCATCACTAAATTCACCCTCTGAGGACCTCAGACACACTATATCCAGGCTTGTCCCCAAGTGATCAATCATTTGGGGTTGTTTGCTAAAAGTATTATTGAACTACTCAATAATTATTTGGTCTTCAAAGAGTTAACATACAACAAACTTCTTCCCCCATCACAGGCAGAAAATCTTTCTAAAATCTTAGAAATTTGTGAAGGGTCAAGGTTGTATTCAAATATGTGATTAAATGGAGGCGAGTGGTATCAGAGGTGTCACTACAGGTGTAAGTTTTGGACATAATAGTTTTTGTTTTTAATAAACTCTTGTGATTGGCATTGGTGTTGATAAAGTTGATGTGAAATATAGCTTCTTTTGATCTTATCAGCTGATGTAGGACATGTAGGATTGTGTTCACTTCCTTGTGATTATTATGTCATCAGAGATGCATGTTAAAGTAACATGACCCTGTGCTAATGATAGCTGTAGCGGATTCCGAAGCCAAAAAATCTGAATTGAGAGGGCTGCCTTAGTATTAATTACCTTCCTTTATTTTTCAGCTGATGCAACGCTTGTCTTCGAAGTTGAATTGATAACAATTGAACGCAAAGATGAGCTATAACAAATCTCCAGTACTAGTCAATTCATTTTACAAGAAGACAGCAGTCAATTCATACTACAGATAGATAACAGCTCATTCTACGAAGTGACAACCAGCATGGTTCATATTACAGACAACCCACAAGTTTAACATTACATGTACTTTTGCCTAATGCCATGAGTTTCAAAATTTCAGTGCATGATTTCTTCACATTTTTCTATCGGTTCTATATTATTGCAATCTCCAAACTGTGCCACGAACAGCATATCATTTGCATTTTCTGTGCCTGACGCTGAATTGAATGAAGCCTAATATCATTGAGGTGTTTGGGTGGCATGCGTTGCTAGCGCCGTAGTGAAAGCATCAGATCCAAGAATGGGACAACACTGTAATTGGATGTCTTGTGCTTTTCTTGACAGTTTTCGTCATTTATGACCAGTAAGGGTGACGGAAATGCCGCTACATTAAATTCACTTCTGATTGAAAAGAAATAGCATCACCCCACATGGTGGCTTGTTTAGCAATAATGCTAACAAAAGACGAGGTCAGATGTATGACGTAAATCAGCAAAAATAGACTTCATATTTTGATGCCAACAATGTAGAAAACACAGAAGACACATTGCTCAATACAATTGTATGTTTGTGTCTCTATCTGTCCAAATTGACACTAAATTAGTCTAAATCTCCTGAGCTAATTTTCAATTTGTCAGGCCGAGGACAAAGAAAAAATGCAATCATCACACTTTGTATGGCATAGGCATCACAAAAATCCACAAATGATATCCATTTAGAAATATGTGGAACTTGAAAATGAGTACAAAAGATAAAAGTAGAGAATGCTCTATATCAGAGATGATCGTTTACATTTTTGGTCACTTGAACAAAATGTAAAATGTCTGCTTTTGAATATATGTTCAAGGTTACCTTCCCAATTTTGTTCTGTGTGCTGCTACGTGAGTTTTAAATCAATCATAGTCGATATAATGACCACCTAACAATATTTACCTTGACCATATAAGCCAGTGCACATTCTCATATATGTGAGGCTCCCTATGGGAGACCCGCATATACATGTATAAGAGAATGCACTGGAACAGGATCTTTAATGCTGCACCAGTGCAGCTACCGTCATGAAAGGGTTAATGGATTCATGGGTTCAATAAAATTATTTTCTGGTATATAACAAATGTACCAATGGTAGTTTTTTGTGTCAAATCAGATGAAGTATCTTTAAATGGATAGATGTGTTTATGAGAGTATTTTCATGTCATGGATTATTCTGAGCGAGACATATTTAATATCTTGTGCCTTGTTTCTATTGTTGTGTATACATAACTGTTGTTACGTGTGTTAAGTTAGTTCATCTATCTTCTCTCAGTATCAGTAACATGACATCATTTCCCCTTTTCACTCACTTTTTTGACTGTTTGAACAAAGATTGGCCCATGTATTATGAAGAATTATTTGACTCATAGTCTGTCAAAAGGTCTGGTTGGATGACTTACCTCCACAATTGATTCACCAGATTGAACATTTATGAAATTTTCTATTGCAAACAGTAAATGTTAGAAATATCAAATATCTGTTTATCAACCATGTGTATAAGAAGAAAAAAGACAGTCCCATAGAACAGCGCCTTTAACAAACTACTCTCTCTCTCTCTCCCTCTCTTTATTCATATAACAACCACCATAGTAGTGTTTGCTCAAACACTGGGGACTCACTAACGCAAAGATTTTGTCTAGTTTCAGATACGGTACCATAGCAGTTTTCATTCGTTTGAAATTCATATTGGTAGGTTGTATTGTTCCATCATTTTTTTTTACATCCTTTCACTTATTTCAATCTATACAGAACTATGTCAACCAATTCTATAACCCACTGCTGTGTTCTGGCAAACTTTGTAAACATTTTGTCTTTGCACTAAAATGGGTGATTTCACTACAAGTCATCAATGTGATCTTGACCAAATCTTACCTATAAACTATTTTATAATATACATGTCTCATTATTCTAGAGAATTGTGTTGACATAGTTTCTCAGATGTTGAAATTAAAAATGTATTTAGGGTTCCATGACAATTTTTACAAAACCTGCTTTATTTCTGTTTTTATTGCATGATCCGGCCATTATTCCATTCATTAAACCCATTCTGTGTTAATGATATACAACGATCATTGTATAACATGAAATAGTGCCAGGTTTACTCAAATATATTATTTTTGTGCAAATGTGACTTTTGACTTCTGGTTTGTTTGTTTATATTCCGTACACTTCAGATGTAGAATGAAGAAGAATCGGTGGTTGTGACTGATATTGATAGAGTTTGAAAAGTTATTTCATTAAATTTATGCCATTAAATATGTCAAAGAGTCTAATTTATCTGGGACTATTTCTTTATGCGGGCAAACAATGAATATTTACATGAAACGTCATAGCAGGAGGCTCGTCATTGCAAAGGCTTGGTCCAGACTTAATTTACTAGACTTATTTTGTAAATTTTGCTATAAACTGGGGACTCGTTGTAGATCCTCTATCTATTTATTGTATAAATTACACATTTGGGTTGTGAAGTGCCACCTGTGTGATACATGTACTATCTTATTTCATCATGATTTTGTTTATCTAATTACTTCATACATTCAATGATTAGAGGGACAGTAATAGCAACGTTTTTTGTATTTTGGATTTTATATTTTTTCAATGGCACAAAGCCAATAGCGAAGTTAAAATAAATATATGTTGTTGTTTTAAGTGGAGGTCTGGAACCCTGAATACATCTTTAACTCAAAATATTTACACAATAAAATTTATGTAATAATCTTGATTTTTGAGTGAAAATAAAATGTTCTCTTGACAGTTTATGGTTTGCCCGAGTTGATTTTGATATTATGGTAGCTGTCCCCATATTATGGTAGCTGTCCCCATGTTATGGTAGCTGTCCCCATGTTATGGTAGCTGTCCCCATATTATGGTAGCTGTCCCCATATTATGGTAGCTGTCACCATATTATGGTAGCTGTCCCCATATTATGGTAGCTGTCCCCATATTATGGTAGCTGTCCCCCATATTATGGTAGCTGTCCCCATATTATGGTAGCTGTCCCCATATTATGGTAGCTGTCCCCATATTATGGTAGCTGTCCCTATATTCAAATTTTAGGAGGACATACTCTTTCAAGTCTGAGTTTAGTGTGCTTATGATTGCAGAATGAGGTCCCCAGTGGGTGAATTTAGTGATGCTAAAGCATAGTGGGCTAGCATCACCAAATTCACCCTCTGGGGACCTCATTCTGCTTAGACCTCATCTTCCTTGGAAAGTTTCTTTATTATCAAATTTCTAAAGAAACTTATTCACATAGATTCTGCTTAGGCCTCATCTTCTCTGGAAAGTTTCTTTACATGTATTATAAAATTCTATTTCTTTTTTAGTTTAGTTTCTCGGTATCCCCAAATTGGCAGACGACACAATGCATAATCGAAGTTCCCAATGAGTGTACATCACAATATTCACCATTTGAGAACTCAATCTGTGTCTCGGTCCCCCATAGCAGATGAGGCCATGCAGAATGTTGTTCCCAGAGGATGAATATGGTGATACTAGCCCACTATGCAGTATAGCATCACTAAATTCACCCTCTGTGGACCTCATTCTGCAAATGACAGACACACTAAACTCAGGCTTGTTCATGGTTGGTTGCATGGACTGAGACCTCAAAGCACAACGGCCTGCGATCTTCAATTGTGTTTACAATGACTTTCGTCAATAAGATGGATCCAATCTATCAGATTCACTCCTTGCACCCAGACCTGTGCGTTGCGGTAAACTTAATGTTTACTGACATGTGAAACATCTTATACTAGAGTAGCTCATGGTGGTTTTGTATGCACTTGTATGTCCAGAGCTAAACTCTTCATGAATCCACTAATTGAAGGTCCAGGAACAATATTTGGTTGGTAACACATTTCCCATTGAGGGCGAAATGGCCACGCCCTTTTTGCGCGAAGTACTACCATCCGACGTGACTATATCTCCAGAACCGTTGGACATAGGAGGTTGTCTGACCACTCAAAAAGTGCAGAATGGGGGATCAGTAATACATTTTCATATCCAAAAGTCAATGGTTTTTAAGATAATTGCCAAAAACCCCAAAAAATCCATTTTTAAGGGTCTGAACCCCAATTTTGGGGTTCAGCACATTTATCTCAAAGTTGAGCCCCCAATTAGAATTTTATTATCATTTCTGATATGTTCTGTACCATTATCGGATGGGATTGACCTTCAAGCAGCTCTTGATCCTGAAAATAAGGTTTTTGGATGGAATATATTGGTCATAGCATGAAAAAAACAGCCATTTTCCCAATAACAATGATGTTGAGGAAATCATCAATTATAGGGTATTTGATCAGTAACCTAAAACTCCTGCAAAAAGGTTACCTGGTGATATAATTGGATGTAGTTCATCTTTTGTTATCTAGATTTCATTGCCTTTGATGTGAGATGGCTGCCAAAATGGTTATAAATGGAATGACATACTAGTATATCACATCAATATACTAGTAAATGAGTTCAATGTGTGTCATTTTCTATAAACTTATGGGAGAACAGGATGTTTTTATGGTATTCTAATGTTGAATTGAATTATACTCAGCCCACAAGTATGTTTAGTAAATGTTGAGTTACTACAATTCGATCAATCAGTATGATTCGGTAGTTGAGCAGGTTGTGTCTTTTCAGCCCCACAGCAATTGTGTTTGGCTGCACCACCATTTTGTATAAAGGTTCTACAATTTCCCTAACACGTACCTTATTTTAGAACAAATAATGGCTAGCCTGGCATGATTCCCTATATTTATATCCTGATATATGTATATGTACACGTAGATGTATATTTGCCCTAAATTGTTTCTGGTTCAATTTGGGAGTTTGTAAGAAAACAAGTCATAAGAAAGATGCAGTTGCAGTAATATTAAAATATATTGTCCTGTTCAAAACTAACAAATGCATGTCTATTGGTTATTGGTGTGATATCCAGTAATAAAGACTGAAAATAATCCTTCAGATTATTTTATAAGGGCTTTAGTCCAGTTATAATAAATCCACACATTAAAAATATAGGGCTTCCATACATACAGAATATCTTCCAACTTGACAATCGTTCCTTGTGTTCAACTGAGTGAGTTCATGTGAAGTTCATGGAAACTTATTTGGCAAGCTTGATTCTAAAGTGTCTAGCTTTATGGGCTTGAAATTCCGAATGCAATCCTGTTACGTTGTGAGTTCAGAGTGAGTTAGAAGAAAAATACAAGCATCAGTTGATATGCAGATATAAATCCATACAAATCTACATTCTGCAGGTAGCCATGCTATGCAATACTCCCTCATGTTTCAACTTATCAAGGAAAAATTATCACATTACCAATGACTATTTAATGCTGTTAAATGTTGTAAAGTGCAGCCCATTTGAAACTGGTTTGCTGACCCAGAAAAACTTTGTCTTATGATACGAGACTGGCCATGAGAAAAAACACATAAACGACATGGAAGTCAGTGACTAATCACAAATAGCCATATTTTGTCAGATGTTTTTGTAGATTTGTGGATGTTGTAATGCAATATAGATCTCCATTATAGTTGCACAATTTTATTTTTCATTTCGTCCCTTTAAATTTACTTTTATTTTTTTTATGTATGTATATGTGCCACTCCAAAAATGTCAGTAAAAGTACTGTAAACCGTTTGGTTTGATGTTATAGGCACAGGAGATATATATATACTTTACATGTCAAATATTGTGAACCCTGCAGGTACATGTATGTGTGTCAGTCGCTTTAGGTGTGTGGTGTGCATGCAGTAACTACATGTATATTTTAGTGAAATTTATGGTCTGCAGTATTTATAAAAACATGCTATGGCCATGCCTACATATACATATGTACACTGATTCTAACACTATGATTGTCAGGTTATAATCTATGTTTGAGGAAAGTTACTATGTATTTTTCATTTGTGTTGCATTTATCAATATTAATGGGTCCCAGAAGCCCAGATGTTACTAGTGCAGAGTCCATTTAATTTTCATGAGACTGGTGGACTGCATGTCCATACTCCTATATATTGTGTAGGTTTTTACTATTTAGAAAAAACTCAACCATTATTTTCCACTGCCCTATATATCACAATATATTCATTTGGCAGTATTTATCCCAAGTTTAGTGGTGATGCTAATAAATTTGGTATGATACTCAGAGCATTTAAGCGATCTGAACAAATCGAGGATAAGCCACTCTGTGTAGAAAACATTAAAAAACATGTATATTGTGAAATATTTTAATAATGGCTGCTGGTTTTTATAAACTGGCCATAATTGAGATGACTATTCCTGTTGTTTACCAAACATCAGCGTACACATTAAATATTTTGAAATATATATGTTCTTGAATGTTTCATACAGACACTGACTTTTGCACAAATTGTTCGGATTAGCCAAACAATGCAAAAAATAACCAACTTTAGGTAAAATGATGGTACTCTTTCTTAACAGAATCGCTTTGACCTACAAACATCATAGCAATCCAGTAGTACCCATCAGCATGATATAAAATTAGCAGGACCACTTAACTTGGGGTGGTATTGAAAATGAAAATATCTTTAAAATGGTAAGTTATGAGGGCTATTAGCTATTATGAAGAATTATGTTAGTGAAATTATAGACCCTCATCTTCTTCAACCTGCAAGTGCTGCAACTATCATGGCCAATCAAAACTAATGTGGGACTGACAAAGGCTCATTTTACTATTGATTGAATAGTGATGATTCCATCATTTCCCATATCATTTTGTGAGATGAGATGTCCTTTTGGAAGAATTGATTACTTCTGAAATATATACTGGTATATATGGGCATCACTTATCTGATTACAACTTGTTTTTAATATGCCCAGATGCAATACCCATTTTAATATCGCAACATGTGGCTGCTGCATGAAGCAAACAGCTGGTCATTCCAGTAAAAGTGTTTAGCATGTTTCATAGCTTTGTTGATAACAAATTATGAAAACCTGTTTTGTTCAATCTGTACATTTCTGTTGATTAGAGCACAATTGTTACCTGATTTTTGGTAAAGCACACCAGTTTCCAAGGCATGTTCAAAGTCGGGAAGAGCATATGTTGTGTGTCGGGCTCAACACATTCTCAGCTGAGCAATTTCCAGCTAATCCCATTGTGTGTGGTCAATTGTGCTCTTAAGTCGGTGAGAGCATGCGGATAGTTCTTTAAAAAGTTTCATACATATGTTGTGGCCTTGGTGGTATTGTATACTTGTGGTGCGTAACATGCTGAAATCGGTTTTTGGCAATTATCTTAAAAACCATTGACTTTAAGATATGAAAATGTATTACTGACCCCCCATAATGTGGATTTTCAGGGTCAAGAGCTCCTTGAACGTCAATCCCATCCGATAATGGTACAGAAATTATACCTGTATGTGGCACCGATGGATATAGATCAATAAAATTCTAATTGGGGGCTCAACTTTGAGATAAATGTGCTGAACCCCAAAATTGGCATTCAGACCCTTAATAATGGAATTAGGTTAGGGTTAGGTTAAAGGGATGTAGGGCACTCGCAGTGGTAGATCATGCCATGAATCTCTACTCTGGCTAACACCCGTAGATACCATATTCCACCAGTACAAAACCTGGGAACTTTTTGAAGTTTTGACAGGGAACCTTATAAAGTCGAAAAAATAACGCGGGGAATATATTTCTTAGTTATTATCTGTTCCTTAATAATATACTTCGCTGTAGGTGAAGGTCCCAACTCGAAACTGCATGCTTTTCCATGACTTTTGTGAGCTGATAGCGCGATAAACATTGAATTAATTACCCATGAGAAATTCCAAAATTGTAAGCGACTTAAGCAAAATTGCTCATAAAGTCACTTAAATCGTGAAATTTCGAGTTGGGACACAGATAATAACTAAGAAATATATTCCCCACGTTATTCTTTCGACTAGAAGATTATCTGTGAAAACTTCAAGAAGTTCCCAGGTTTTGTTCTGGTGGAATATGATCTCTTCAGGCATCAACCAAAGTAGAGATTCATGGCATGATCTATCTCAGTGAAAACTCCTACCGGTATATTGTAGAACCATCGTTACTAAGAAGACAGACCTTGTTATTGTTCTCTTCATTTTAAAACCATTGTTATATAAACATGTTAAGAGTGCCAGCCATTTTATCAACCAACAGTTGAGCAAATTCTGATAAAATCATGATGGTCAACATTACCAAAGGTTGGAGCACTGAAAAATATTACAGAAAACATGGATTTTCAACTAAGCTGTTGATATGCAATTGCTTTTGGCAAAGTTTTTGATAAAATGACTTACACTGAACAGTAATGTTTACACAACAATGGTTTCAAAATGCAAAGTCTATTTCTCAATGTACAGTAATGCCCTAAATAATAGACTCCTTAACAACAGCAGAATTATGGGTAACTTTTCAGGATTCAGTCGGAAATATGGCTTGTTGCCACTCAATGAGAGCTTTCCGATGAATGGCAACAAGCCATATTTCCAACTAAATCCTGAAAAGTTACCCATAATTCTGCTGTGGTTAAGGAGTCAATTATTTAGGGCATTACTGTACTTCTTAGTCATGATGGTTTTTGCACGATTTTTCCCAATAATCATTTGCTTGCAGTGTATCCCACCATTGGTCACCCGGAGGTCAAAGTTGAGAAGTAGTATCTATGTTTAGTATATGTCATCTAGTCTTTGGGGGGGGGTGTGACAACTTCAATAAACTAATTAAAAAGTCACCCTGAATATATACGAAATAGGTTTCATGACGTATATATGGAAAACAGTACTTAACACTCAAAATAATTTGAATACTGATACAACTTTGACCAAAACCTGCTAACAATGTCGACTGTTTACAAACTGGTGCAACACCAGACCTTTCACATAGGGTTGAGTATAATTTAAGAAATCGGATGTCTTATTACCCACTGAGTGCCTTACGTCCATTTAAAACCAGGTGGGATCAAGAAAGCAAAACAGTACGTATACACACCCAGTATATTTATTGACAAGGTTTTGCTTATAAAATGAATGATACAAATTTACTTCACACTATCAACATGCTGTAAATGTGCTGACGGGAAATGGCAATGAAGCGGTTTTCATGTCGGAAGCATTGGTGCAAATGTTCAGCAATGAGGATCAAAAACATGGCTTGAAATGTTCACAATTTCATGATGACAGATCCCAAAAATTTCATACAATGCAGCAACATGATAATGATACATGACTGATTATGTAGACATGTATTAAATTGCTACATGTATATATATTTCAAATATTGAAATGTATTTATAACAAACTTTTTAATGCTTGATTATAATGGTTGCTTCAACCCTTTCTAAACTAAATGGATTCTCCCATTCAGTTATAAAATTATACATTGGAATGGTCCATCATTCATTTGGAGGGATGTTCAGGTAATATAAAAGCAGCCAACAGATAATACAAAGAGCAGAAAGATTCATATTCATTGGTGGGAAATGTTGAGACAATAAGTTCAATAAACAACCAACTTATTATCTGAACATTTCCTAAGGGAACTAGTCGTCAAGCCTTGAAATAGTGTGTCTGTCATTTGCAGAATGAGGTCCCCAGAGGGTGAATTTAGTGATGCTACCCCGCATAGCGGGATAGCATCACCAAATTCACCCTCTGGGAACCTCATTCTGCTGAGGTGTAAGCAGAATGAGGTCCCCAGAGGGTGAATTTGGTGATGCTACCCCGCTATGCGGGGTAGCATCACCAAATTCACCCTCTGGGAACCTCATTCTGCTGAGGTGTAAGCAGAATGAGGTCCCCAGAGGGTGAATTTGGTGATGCTACCCCGCTATGCGGGGTAGCATCACTAAATTCACCCTCTGGGGACCTCATTCTGCAAATGGCAGACACACTATTTCAAGGCTTGCTAGTCGTCAATGAGTTTTTGGTATATAAAGTGTTAACTGGTTTCAAATATAATTTTTTTTAGTCCAGCCATGACAAAACATCGCCTGTAAAATGGCATTCAGATGACTGCGTTACGTTGGTTTCTTGTCTGCGCCTTTGTGTTATTGTCCGTATTCAAATATCAACGTAAGAGACGAAACAGATTCATCTTAATACTCCTTTATACGCAATCTGAAAGGTGAACATCTCAAGCCCTTATGAATATGTAAATGTCAGAAATTATAGCTAGTTTCCTTAGTCCAGAACGTGGAATATTTGGTCTTGAAATTGATCTATCAAACCAGCTACAGTAATGCCCTAAATAATCGACTCCTTAAAGTGATGTGAAACACTCCGGTATGGTGATCAAACAGAAATGCAGAATAATCCTGTTCAAAGTAGTAATTTTTACAAATAGTATATCCAAATTGACAACTCACCCCGTTATTCTTATATATGAATTAAATGCACTGACTCTCGGTGGCAAAATCGTTTTCGTTAGATTATCGCTGAGAGATGCGTCCCGAATCGAGTAGTAAATATTTACAGTTGAGCGTAGTTCTGACGATGTTTTCAATGGAGTGGTAAGGTTGATTTTTCAGCGATGTTAGTAGAATGTTACATTCTTCCAGTTGTCAAAGCGCCTGAATTCTAACTTATCAGTTTCACGCACCCAAACAAGTACATAATATGTCTTTAACCACAGCAGAATTATGGGTAACTTTTCAGGATTTAGTCGGAAATATGGCTTGTTGCCACTCAATGAGAGCTTTCCGATGAATGGCAACAAGCCATATTTTCGACTAAATCCTGAAAAGTTACCCATAATTCTGCTGTTGTTAAGGAGTCGATTATTTAGGGCATTACTGTATAACACACTTCAAACCCAGCTAGCTGGGCATCAGATTGCCATGATATATTGTGAGTGTTATTAAATGTAATTATAATTTATAGAAAATAAAACAATGCTTATGCGGACTTATGGGCGACTTCATGGGGGGGAAACTAGTTATTATAGGTAGAGTTATCTCTTCTCTTTTGCAACAACATTAATATAATGTGTTAACTCTACCTAAAAAATAACAAATTGAGTGTTTTTTCGCATAGGAATTCTGATTATTTTCTTGTGACCTCTTGCCTAGAATCTTGACTTATCAAAACTTCTAAGGTAGAATAATAGCTTTTCAACAAAAATTCCCATTTTAAAACGGCTGTTATTGTCTTAAATTTATTATTTTATTCACTTGAAACCTCCTTTAATTATATTGAATATTCTTTTGAAACTTTTACATTTGTACTCAATTAAGGCTGGAATCAAAACTCTATCTTTGAACTTTATTCCAAATATGTGACTAATAAGAATGATAAGATTTTCCAATGCTATGTAAACCATGGTAGGCTTTTCTTTTTTCAGTTTCTTTTATTTATTTATTTTTTTGGAATGAAATAATATTTTTCTTAATTAGTTTTAAAACAATATGAATGTCTCCCATGACACTTGTAAATTAACAATTACTCTCTTCAGGAAACTAGTCTTAAGCAACATTGCCGATTCCAAAATGAAATACTCAATGATAATGCAATTCAGTCTCTAAATGAATCTGGCCAATAACATCCTACATGTACATATTACTAGAGGTGTGTGTCGCTATCACAATGTCCCATAAGTACTGAACAGGCCTTTACCACGCCCTACACCCAAATCCAACACGTCGTTAAACAAACTCTATAAACAGCACGCACACACTTGTACCCAAACACAAAAGCAACACACAAGTTATTGTCACCAATCTGAGAAAATTATAAGACTTGATTCTTATATTCATACAAGCCTTGAAATAACTGGCCTGTCATGGGCACGGATAAGTTTAAATCTGGCAATTTTTCTATGCTGAGATAATGTTATACATCTCATTATGACTTTGCTGGAATAGTTGCTTCATTATTGCACGTGTACTGCAGGCATTTCCATTGGTCACGTCATAATTGTAAAGTTTAGTTCGAGGAATGGCAAACTGACTTGGATCGCCATTAGTCACCAGTCATTGCCGTTTTTAACGCTTCCATGACTGGAGCTGCACTGGTGCAGCATTAAAGACCCTGTGCCAGTGCATTATCTTGTATATGCGAGTATCCCATAGTGAGCCTCTCATATAAGAGAATGCACTGCTTACAAGGTTTACTCCACTATCAACCATTCCATGACTAGAGCTTCCAGAAATTTTGCGAAAACCCTGTACCAAATTATGCATTCTTATATATGCGAGTCTCCCATAGGAGGCCTCACATATATAAGAGAATACAGTATTTACCTTGACCTTGTAAGCAGTGCATTCTCTTATATATGTGAGACTCCATATGGGAGACTCGCATATATAAGTCAATGCACTGGCACATGATCTTTAATGCTGCACCAGCGCAGCTCCCTTCATTAAAGGGTTAATATGATCACATCATTTAATTACACTTTCTTCCTAGAATTACAGCGTTCTTGCTATTTGGTAGTATCTGGTCAAATTTACAAATCCATATGACAAAGTGGGTGATACGCATTCCATTGATGGACGTTGGAGTCACACGTAAATGACGCTCGTATCGACCATGAAGCCGTGTAACTATAAAATAAAAGCCTCATCACTTATGATAAGACAAGCCCTTTCTGAATAAACCTTGTAAATATTTATTGGTCAATTAATGGATTCTAGGATGGGTGGCATGCAATAAACACAGAACACCACGTGTGTTAATGGGTTTGTTGAGTGCCAGCGCAGAAGGATAGAATGAGAGACATGTCATTCTGTGTATATATCTCGAGGCTCATAAACATAACAATATCTGACAAATTAAAATGAATCATGGGGAAGATGAAAATCTACTGAGAAGCAACAAATAGTATTATTAGTATTCCATTGCCAAACTTTCCCAGCAGTCAGTGGTTGATCTCCAATGTACATATACATTCCAGAAGATGATGCCTAAGCAGAATGAGGTCCCCGGAGGATTATGTGGTGATGCTAGCTCGTTGTGTGGGGTAGCATTACTAAATTCCCATTGTGGGGACCAAATTCTGCAAATGTCAGACGCATTAAATCTGGACTGGGGGGCACAACTTCTGAAAATGGAACTATTTTCAGTTAAATGTAATGGCTTAAATGCTGAAAAGGAAAAATGTTGGTAATCATACCAAGCTTATATTAAGCTATTATAATGTAAATAACTTTTTTTAGGACAAAATAGCAATGCTGTTCTAGCAGATATTTAACCCTTCCATGACTGGAGCTTCCTGAAATTTTGCGAAAACCCTGTGCCAATGCATTCTCTTATATAAGAAAATACATTGCCTAAACAATATTTACCTTGACCTTGTAAGCCAATGCATTCTCTTATATCTCCGAGGCTCCCTATGTGAGACTAGCATATATAAGAGAGTGCTCTGGCACATGATATTTAATGTTGCACGACCGCTGCTCCCGACATGAGAGGGTTAAGGTATTTTTTGACATTTTATAAAGATTGAAAGAACAATTTGCATCCCCACATGCTCAGGTGCCCCTGATGAGAAGTAAATTTTTGTGATGTTTTGACAGATTCAATTTCATGCTTTCCAAAGACCTTGGTAAAGATTGCACAATGGATTTTTCTGCATAGAGAGAAATAAGATATAATATATATCTTTTCATCAAAACACCGAAGTGAACATTGGATAAAGTTAACGGCATATTATTACATATTATTATTGACTAGTTGTTACCTCTGACCTATGGTCCTATACACTCATTAAAATAGTACTGTTATTTTAATGTACATGTATTACCATAATATACTAGTACCTTTAACCCTTCCATGACTGGAGCTTCATTATAATTTTGCGACAACCCTGTGTCAATGTATTCTCTACTATGTGCGATTCTGCCATAGGGAGCCTCGCATATATAAGAGAATACATTGGCCTAACAATATTTACCTCGACCTTGTAAGCCAGTGCATTCTGATATATGCAAGGCTCCCTAAGGGAAACTCCCATTTATAAGAGTATGCACTGGCACAGGGTCTTTAATGCTGCACCAGCGCAGCTCCCATCATGAAAGGGTTAACGAGAGCTGAACACGCACACCAATACTACACTAGAATTCCATTAACCTTATAGTTGTACTTTTACCTGTTATAAAGCTATTGAAGACCAGTCAAGATTTACACTACTGTAATTTGAAAGCAATTCTTTATGGCAATTCATTATCGTAAATTAGGTTAACAAATTTACCAGAAATAACATATCGAGACATCAATAGTTATACTATGTTTGTGTTTATAGGCGCTTGAGAAAGAAGGATTGAAAGCTTGTAAATAACATATTAGTAATTTGATAAAGGCGTGACCTAGTTTTATTTAAAACATTACAAATACCATGTACATGTAGGTCCAATGAGCAGCAGCTCAACAGTGGAATTATACTGGCCCTGAATTATACTGGCCCTGAATTATACTGGCCCTGAATTTAAAATGCAATGATACTTAACCCTTTACCCAACAAACCGGCCAAAACAAGCTTCAACAGCCTAAAATATCTTCGGTCTGTCTCAATAGAACCATACAAATATGGATATCATTGGAACCGGCTCCTTGACCACATTGTGATAGTTACAGTTATGCCCTGTGCCAATGCATTCTCTTATATATGCGAGTCGACCATAGGTCGCCTCGCATATATAAGAGAATGCATTGGCCTAAAAAAAATCTTTTTTTAACACTTTTTACCATTTTTTCTTACATTCTTTAACAATTTTATAATTTTTAATGTGTTAAGCCAATGCATTCTCTTATATATGCGAGGCGACATATGGTCGACTCGCATATATAAGAGAATGCATTGGCACAGGGCCCTTCTGTTGGGTAAAGGGTTAAAAAACCATAGACACAATTTGAGTTGGTTGCCAAAAGCGTAACTATTGTCAAATTATCATATAATATGCCATTAACATACATATAAGTACAGGTATAAATGAATAAACGATCGTCAATACAACTTCTCTTATAGTGCACATCCTCTGACAAATTGTTAGAAAAAGACACATGTGATGAGGTAAAATATGTGAAATGCATAATGTCTATATTTTAGATGGGACTACACAAGTATGTAAAACATTTGTTACATCCCTACAGTATCAGTTATTTGGACTTTAGGCATAGTGAATAAACTGGTTGATAAATAGACAAATAACATGCAGCGGAAGAGACATCTTCTTCATAAGGCCTAAAAAAATTATACATTCATTTCCGGTAACCCTCTCTCCCGTTCGCAAGATGGGCCCCTGTAACCGTAAAAAAAATTTCCAATTTACAATAAAAAAAATTCCAATCACAATCTCCCAACTTTAATTTATTCTTCCAGTTTCTATTAGTTTAGGTTGCTGGTTTTAATTCAATGAGTCATTAGCCTAATTTACTTTCAAAATTGCGCTCACGAAACACCAAACTGGGCTAACAAAGTAAACCCCAGCATGGAAATTGGATGAAACATTGATGATTTGTGGGAAGGTGCAGGGAGGCTGTCATTAATTAATATTTACATACTAAGTGTTGTCATCACTAAATCCAGCATTCTGATTGGTCGGCGCCCACGTGGCTAGTTGCAGTTATTTCTCGGTGAATTTGACCCCTCCCCACCCTAATTTTTTGCCTTCCGTTACCGGAAACGAAGGTATTATTTGATTTGGCCTAAGGCCAAACAGAATTAATGTTCAGTTTCTCAGACACCGCCCCTCATCAAAATATGGCTCCGTCAGTGGTTTTTATGGCCCACCGAAAATATAAATTATCCTCTTGCTCGGCTTCACGTGATATTAGCAATCTCTCTCCTCTACAGACCATAAATTTTGCTACACATTTCAGATATCAGGTTGTACAGTAATGCCCTAAATAATCGACTTCTTAACCACAGCAGAATTATGAGTAATTTTGGGACTAAATCCTGAAAAATTACCCATAATTCTGCTGTGGTTAAGGAGTCGATTATTTAAGGCATTACTGTATCTGATATTTCCCTTTGTTATGTCTGATAATATTAAAGCTTTCCTCTTTTTTTGTTTAACCCTTTCATGACAGGAGCTGTGCTGTTGCAGCATTAAATATCCTGTTCCAGTGCATTCTCTTATATATGTGAGTATCCCATAGGGAGACTCACATATATAAGAGAATGCACTGGCTTACAAGATCAAGGTAAATATTGTTCGGACTTGCATATTTAAGAGAATGCATTGGCACATGGTATTCTCAAAATTTCAGGAGCTCCAGTCATGGAAGGGTTAACCCTTTACCCAACAGAATGGCCCTGTGCCAATGCATTCTCTTATATATGCGAGTCGACCATAGGCTTAACACATTAAAAATTATAAAATTGTTAAAGAATGTAAGAAAAAATGGTAAAAAGTGTTAAAAAAAAAATTTTTTAGGCCAATTCATTCTCTTATATATATGCGAGGTGACCTATGGTCGACTCGCATATATAAGAGAATGCATTGGCACAGGGCATAACTGTAACTATCACAATGTGGTCAAGGAGCCGGTTCCAATGATATCCATATTTGTATGGTTCTATTGAGACAGACCGAAGATATTTTAGGCTGTTGAATCTTAATTTGGCCGGTTTTGGCCAGTTTGTTGGGTAAAGGGTTAACACTTTATCATTAGTAATTGTTCACATTGTTCACATTGTTCACATTGTATACATAAAAATATACATTCTGGGAAATGTTGTGAGTAAAAATAAATATAAAAAGCCTGCCCATTTTGAAAAAAAAAGTCTGAGAAACAGATGATCAACACTGTGGTCTGATATCCAGCATTAGAGATGTTTTGTTCATAATCTATTTTCGCTGCTGAGAGAGAAATTCAAAGGAAAAACAGTGCATATATTTTCCATAAAAATGCGAGTTTTCTTAAACAATAATAATCAGCGTTGATATCATGCAAAGAGAATGAAAGCAAAAACAACCGTATTGGGTTCTTCCCAGTTTTGTTAAATGAACAATTCTAATTTCTTGAATAAATTATAGCACTAACGGCTTTACGAATAAAAATAAATAGGTTATTGATTTTGATATCAAACAAGGACTAAGAAGCTAAAATCAGTATATTTAATTTATCCAATGCTTCAACACTTGAACTAAATTGATGAATCTGATGAAAGATCTGTGTTAATTAATAATAACCCCATGTCAGCCTAAATAAAATGTAATATATCGAGTCAGAGATCAGTCAATAGAAGTCTTTATCACTTGCAAATAATTTTTCCCCAATCTTTTTCTAAAAACATGGACAGAAAATGTTGCTATTTTTAGAACAAAAATCTGTTCAGCTGTGATGTGTGTATGTTTATCAATTGAAGTTCTATCATAGATTTTTCTACTCTTTTTGAGATAGGGGCCTGGGCCCTTGACATTGGTAAAAATTATGCCATAGATGCTTTCAATTGGGAATTTCTGTGAGTGACTGAGAATATAGCAACAAGTATTGTCATTGTGAAACAGAGTAATCAAACAGTTCAATGCATTTCTTAGGTACTTTATATACAGTAATGCCCTAAATAATCGACTCCTTAACCACAGCAGAATTATGCGTAATTGTTCAGGATTTAGTCGGAAATATGGCTTGTTGCCATTCATCGGAAAGCTCTCACTGAGAGCTTTCCAATGAATGTCAACAAGCCATATTTCCGACTAAATCCTGAAAAATCACTCATAATTCCGCTGTGGTTAAGGGGTCGATTATTTAGGGTATTACTATACATATCACATTATGTCAATAGACAAGAGGTGGCATCAGAGATGCTGTGTCTCGTTTTCGGTGGCTACCGCAAATTGATGTGCATCAGTATCGGTAGACTAATTAATAGGAAAAATCGTAAAATGACTAATTAAGGGCCATAACTCCATCAAATTTTATCGGGCCAGGCTGGTTTTCGAACTCATCCGAAATATTCTTGGCAAGTATGTCTATTCCAAATTTTAAACAAATCGGAGGACGTTTGTTGAAGTTATCGTGCTAACGAGCTAAAAATTCACGAAAAATGACTAATTAAGGGCCATAACTCTATCAAATTTTATTGGGCCAGGCTGGTTTTCGAACTCGTCCAGGATATTATTGGAAGACACTTATATACCAAATTTTAGTTGAATCGGATGATGTTTGTTGAAGTTATCTCGCTAACGAGCTCAAAATTCGTACAAAATGACTACTTAAGGACCATAACTCTATCAAATTTTATCGGACCGGGCCGGTTTTCGAACTCGACCGAGATATTCTTGGGAGACACCTATATACCCAATTTCAATCAAATCGGATAACGTTTGTTGAAGTTATCGCGCTAACGAGCTGAAAATTTGTGAAAAATGACTAATTAAGGGCCATAACTCTATCAAATTTTATCGGACCAGGCCGGTTTTCGAACTCATCCGAGATATTCTTGGGAGACACCTATATACCAAATTTCAATCAAATCGGATGATGTTTGTTGAAGTTATCGCGCTAACGAGCTGAAAATTCAAAGGGCCATAACTCTGTAATAAATGTGCGGACGAACCCGATTTTTTGTCTGCAGCTTACGTGCATGGATATGTACTCAGACACCAAAAATATTTTTAATCCGTCAATAAACGGTTGAGTTATAAGCAAAACACGTCGCCCGCCCGCACGTTTGCCGCCCGCCCCGCCCGCCCGCCCACCGTCCCTCATCAAACTATAAGTCGAAAACTAGACTAAAAATAGAGTACGAGGACTTGAGAATCTTCATAACATAAAGAACAAGTTATGGAACGTTTTCACAGACTAAGATATTTCCCGTGATTTATGAATTATAGGGCAAGAAATTGGGGAAAAACCTGATTATTTGGAAATATATTTGCACCCCAACCCCCCATAAAAGGGTTGATTAATAAATCTGTTTTTCCAGTAAAAATGTTGTTTTCTGGGGATAAAACTCTTGACGAATTGACAAGACCACCGACGATGAGACAGGCTGACAGGGGTAGCCTATTAACCCTTTACCCAACAGAAGGGCCCTGTGCCAATGCATTCTCTTATATATGCGAGTCGACCATAGGTCGCCTCGCATATATAAGAGAATGCATTGGCTTAACACATTAAAAATTATAAAATTGTTAAAGAATGTAAGAAAAAATGGTAAAAAGTGTTAAAAAAATAATTTTTTGTAGGCCAATGCATTCTCTTATATATGCGAGGCGACCTATGGTCGACTCGCATATATAAGAGAATGCATTGGCACAGGGCATAACTAACTATCACAATGTGGTCAAGGAGCCGGTTCCAATGATATCCATATTTGTATGGTTTTATTGAGACAGACCGAAGATATTTTAGGCTGTTGAAGCTTTATTTGGCCGGTTTTGGCCGGTTTGTTGGGTAAAGGGTTAAAGATGAAACCTATGAATAAAATTTGCAACACAGATGATCAACTGGAGAATAATATCTAAGGCGATTTGTTTTTATTATTTGGTTTACAGATTATTTTGACCACAGTTTTGGGTTGTTACATGTATGAAGGAATATAAACAAAAAAATCATGATTTGAGATTTTTTTTAACCCTTTCATGACGGGAGCTGAGCTGGTTCAGCATTAAAGACCCTCTCGCATTGGGAGCCTCGAAATCTATAAGAGAATACACTGGCTTACAAGGTCAATGTAAATATTGTTAGGCCACTGTATTCTCTCATATACGCGAGGCTCCCTAGGGAGCCTCGCATTTATAAGAGAACACATTGGGATAGGTTTTTCTCAAACTTTCAGGAATTTCATGGAAGTTCGCGATCTTACTAAACCGTATACATGTAAAATGACAAATTTCCAGCCGAAAGTAAAATTTGCAAACAAAAAAATTTCTTTGCTATATCCAATGGTGGACTCATCGGAAAAAAAATACATTTGTGCAAATTTTACTTTCTTCAACAAAGTTGATTTTTACAGATCTGTAAAACAAATGAAAACAATCGCCTGTGGAACAAAATAACTGGATATACAGCAGACTAAGACAGAATCTGTGAATAATTTGCAACACATATAATCAACTGAAGAATTACATGTGAGAAATAAAGTAACAGGATATATGGCATGAGGTTATCTGCGTTTTGCTTGATGGAGTGTGACTTCTATACAATCTATAATCATTAACAAACTTATAAATTTTATTTCTTATTGTATTTGAAAGTCTGATTGCTCTGTGAAGAAATATATTGTGAAAACTATCATGTCGAATCAAGACGTTTAAAGGAGGTGCCGAGATGACGTGTTGGTTTGATCATCTTCTGTCTCGCCTCTCGACGTCCATCTTCTTTATGATCGAATATGCATCGATGCAATTCTGGGAGCCTATGCTTGGGACAATATATATATTCTGAAATAAAAGACATTATGTTGTGAAAGTCAATTTTCTTATCTTAAAGTTGTTTGCATCGTTCATAGAGCACATGGGTGCAAGCCTTGAAATAGTGTTTCTGTCATTTGCAGAATGAGGTCCCCAGAGGGTGAATTTAGTGATGCTACCCCGCATAGCAGGCTAGCATCACCAAATTCACCCTCTGGGAACCTCATTCTGCTGAGGTGTAAGCAGAATGAGGTCCCCAGAGGGTGAATTTGGTGACGCTAGCCCGCTATGCAGGGTAGCATCACTAAATTCACCCTCTGGGGACCTCATTCTGCAAATGACAGACACACTATTTCAAGGCTTGCATGGGTGTATTTTTCACTGATCCATGGCTCAAATTCATTCATTTGTTGCATATATTCTGTTGCGTATAAAAGGAGATGGTCCCATACATGGTCGGATTTAGTGTACAGTCCCCCTTTAACCCTTTACCCAACAAACCGGCCAAAACCGGCCAAATAAAGCTTCAACAGCCTAAAATATCTTCCGTCTGTCTCAATAGAACCATACAAATATGGATATCATTGGAACCGGCCCCTTGACCACATTGTGATAGTTACAGTTATGCCCTGTGCCAATGCATTCTCTTATATATGCGAGTCGACCATAGGTCGCCTCGCATATATCAGAGAATGCATTGGCCTAAAAAAAATCTTTTTTTAACACTTTTTACCATTTTTCTTACATTCTTTAACAATTTTATAATTTTTAATGTGTTAAGCCAATGCATTCTCTTATATATGCGAGGCGACCTATGGTCGACTCGCATATATAAGAGAATGCATTGGCACAGGGCCGTTCTGTTGGGTAAAGGGTTAAAGCAGTCGATATCATTGTTGTGCTTGATTAAATCTTTAATCAGCAGCTTTTATGCCACTTATTATCCACATGTACGGTGTGGAATCAAGTGTTTATGGGGTTGGTGAGTACCATGCACGGTGTGGAATCAAGTGTTTATGGGGTTGGTGAGTACCATGCACGGTGTGGAATCAAGTGTTTATGGGGTTGGTGAGTACCATGCACGATGTGGAATCAAGTGTTTATGGGGTTGGTGAGTACCATGCACGGTGTGGAATCAAGTGTTTATGGGGTTGGTGAGTACCATGCACGGTGTGGAATCAAGTGTTTATGGGGTTGGTGAGTACCATGTACGGTGTGGAATCAAGTGTTTATGGGGTTGGTGAGTACCATGCACGGTGTGGAATCAAGTGTTTATGGGGTTGGTGAGTACCATGCACGGTGTGGAATCAAGTGTTTATGGGGTTGGTGAGTACCATGCACGGTGTGGAATCAAGTGTTTATGGGGTTGGTGAGTACCATGTACGGTGTGGAATCAAGTGTTTATGGGGTTGGTGAGTACCATGCACGGTGTGGAATCAAGTGTTTATGGGGTTGGTGAGTACCATGCACGGTGTGGAATCAAGTGTTTATGGGGTTGGTGAGTACCATGCACGGTGTGGAATCAAGTGTTTATGGGGTTGGTGAGTACCATGCACGGTGTGGAATCAAGTGTTTATGGGGTTGGTGAGTACCATGCACGGTGTGGAATCAAGTGTTTATGGGGTTGGTGAGTACCATGCACGGTGTGGAATCAAGTGTTTATGGGGTTGGTGAGTACCATGCACGGTGTGGAATCAAGTGTTTATGGGGTTGGTGAGTACCATGCACGGTGTGGAATCAAGTGTTTATGGGGTTGGTGAGTACCATGCACGGTGTGGAATCAAGTGTTTATGGGGTTGGTGAGTACCATGCACGGTGTGGAATCAAGTGTTTATGGGGTTGGTGAGTACCATGCACGGTGTGGAATCAAGTGTTTATGGGGTTGGTGAGTACCATGCACGGTGTGGAATCAAGTGTTTATGGGGTTGGTGAGTACCATGTACGGTGTGGAATCAAGTGTTTATGGGGTTGGTGAGTACCATGCACGGTGTGGAATCAAGTGTTTATGGGGTTGGTGAGTACCATGCACGGTGTGGAATCAAGTGTTTATGGGGTTGGTGAGTACCATGCACGGTGTGGAATCAAGTGTTTATGGGGTTGGTGAGTACCATGCACGGTGTGGAATCAAGTGTTTATGGGGTTGGTGAGTACCATGCACGGTGTGGAATCAAGTGTTTATGGGGTTGGTGAGTACCATGCACGGTGTGGAATCAAGTGTTTATGGGGTTGGTGAGTACCATGCACGGTGTGGAATCAAGTGTTTATGGGGTTGGTGAGTACCATGCACGGTGTGGAATCAAGTGTTTATGGGGTTGGTGAGTACCATGCACGGTGTGGAATCAAGTGTTTATGGGGCTGGTGAGTACCATGCACGGTGTGGAATCAAGTGTTTATGGGGTTGGTGAGTACCATGCACGGTGTGGAATCAAGTGTTTATGGGGTTGGTGAGTACCATGCACGGTGTGGAATCAAGTGTTTATGGGGTTGGTGAGTACCATGCACGGTGTGGAATCAAGTGTTTATGGGGTTGGTGAGTACCATGCACGGTGTGGAATCAAGTGTTTATGGGGTTGGTGAGTACCATGCACGGTGTGGAATCAAGTGTTTATGGGGCTGGTGAGTACCATGCACGGTGTGGAATCAAGTGTTTATGGGGTTGGTGAGTACCATGCACGGTGTGGAATCAAGTGTTTATGGGGTTGGTGAGTACCATGCACGGTGTGGAATCAAGTGTTTATGGGGTTGGTGAGTACCATGCACGGTGTGGAATCAAGTGTTTATGGGGTTGGTGAGTACCATGCACGGTGTGGAATCAAGTGTTTATGGGGTTGGTGAGTACCATGCACGGTGTGGAATCAAGTGTTTATGGGGTTGGTGAGTACCATGCACGGTGTGGAATCAAGTGTTTATGGGGTTGGTGAGTACCATGCACGGTGTGGAATCAAGTGTTTATGGGGTTGGTGAGTACCATGCACGGTGTGGAATCAAGTGTTTATGGGGTTGGTGAGTACCATGCACGGTGTGGAATCAAGTGTTTATGGGGTTGGTGAGTACCATGCACGGTGTGGAATCAAGTGTTTATGGGGTTGGTGAGTACCATGCACGGTGTGGAATCAAGTGTTTATGGGGTTGGTGAGTACCATGTACGGTGTGGAATCAAGTGTTTATGGGGTTGGTGAGTACCATGCACGGTGTGGAATCAAGTGTTTATGGGGTTGGTGAGTACCATGCACGGTGTGGAATCAAGTGTTTATGGGGTTGGTGAGTACCATGCACGGTGTGGAATCAAGTGTTTATGGGGTTGGTGAGTACCATGCACGGTGTGGAATCAAGTGTTTATGGGGTTGGTGAGTACCATGCACGGTGTGGAATCAAGTGTTTATGGGGTTGGTGAGTACCATGCACGGTGTGGAATCAAGTGTTTATGGGGTTGGTGAGTACCATGCACGGTGTGGAATCAAGTGTTTATGGGGTTGGTGAGTACCATGCACGGTGTGGAATCAAGTGTTTATGGGGTTGGTGAGTACCATGCACGGTGTGGAATCAAGTGTTTATGGGGTTGGTGAGTACCATGCACGGTGTGGAATCAAGTGTTTATGGGGTTGGTGAGTACCATGCACGGTGTGGAATCAAGTGTTTATGGGGTTGGTGAGTACCATGCACGGTGGGGAATCAAGTGTTTATGGGGTTGGTGAGTACCATGCACGGTGTGGAATCAAGTGTTTATGGGGTTGGTGAGTACCATGCACGGTGGGGAATCAAGTGTTTATGGGGTTGGTGAGTACCATGCACGGTGTGGAATCAAGTGTTTATGGGGCTGGTGAGTACCATGCACGGTGTGGAATCAAGTGTTTATGGGGTTGGTGAGTACCATGCACGGTGTGGAATCAAGTGTTTATGGGGTTGGTGAGTACCATGCACGGTGTGGAATCAAGTGTTTATGGGGCTGGTGAGTACCATGCACGGTGGGGAATCAAGTGTTTATGGGGCTGGTGAGTACCATGCACGGCGGGGAATCAAGTGTTTATGGGGCTGGTGAGTACCATGCACTCAAAATGTGCAAACGCAAATAATAGCATTTTGACTGTTACGAGCATATGTTAGTTTATTTTTAACCCTTTTAGATTTTTTTTTTTTGGTTGAATTTTTTTTGGGTATGCTTAAGCATGCTATAGGGCATGTTATAACTCAAAACTATCACCAAGTATTCATAGTAATAATTTTGATGCCCATGAAAAACGTAAGATTCCCTGGCCCTAAACCTACAAAATAAGCCTGTTAAAGAATATAAGAAAAAATTATTAAAATTGTAAAAAATTGTAAAAATAAAATAACAAATGATGAAAAATTGTTAGGCCAATGCATTCTCTTATATATGCGAGGCGACCTATGGTCGACTCGCATATATAAGAGAATGCATTGGCACAGGGTATATGGGTTGATACAAAAAATCGGACCTGGCACTCAAAGGGTTAAAACAAGTTGACACCTTATTTGTTTGGAAATACTCATAGTTTTCTATAATATTCTGACCAAAGTTTCCAGTCGGAGGTTCATGGAATACACAAGACCATACTTCTAGGAGAATCCTTCGACTGACAACTTTGGTCAGAATGTTGGACACAAATTAGGTATCAGCTTGTTTGAAAAATAGTATAGCATATGCTCGTAGCTGCCAATATACCATGTAATGTGTGGTACTCATCAGCTCAAAACCACCGTGACATGGCTTGTTTCCAGATCGGAAAATACCTTGTCGTTTCTGCATGTATTTGGAGGAATTAAAGATTGTATGCCAGACTCGGAAACCTTGTTCACTATGTTCACATTTTCAATCAATGGCATGATAAGGATTAAAATTTCTTATTCTTGCCAAAAGTGATGCTACTCGACATGTATATGTAGGACCGCCAAGCCTGAGTTTATTGTGCCTGTCATTTGCAGAATGAGGTCCCCAGAGGGTGAATTTAGTGACACTATCCTGCCTAGCAGGCTAGCATCACCAAACTCACCCTCTGGGGACCTCATTCTGCATGACCTCATCTGCTATGGGAGACATAGATGTAGATTAAAGTTCACAAATGGTGAATATTGTGATGTACACCCATTGGGAACCCCGATTATGCAATGTGTCATAGGGTTGAAACGATTAATCGACTAGTCGTAGACGACGCTGAAATGTCAGAACGTCGACTCTGAATTTTGCCGTCGACTAGTCGGAATATAGTGTATTAGTTGCATGTATAACATTTTCAAGATCAATTCCGGCATAAACGGTGTTAACTGCGTGTAAGTTATGGTAAGTATAACGTTTGGTGACACCCGGAATTGACAGTGTTACTAGTATAGACACACACGGACCGGTGACCTCGACTATTAATTGAACGAATGAAATTGACAACACAATGTCTCGCTCGTTGTTTGAGGTCAAAGAGATGATGGCAATGATTGACGCAGCTTTGTCGTTTGTCCGAGACCGCTTTTATATACACTGTGTATATTTCAATTGATCTTGCACCGTCAGGTTATGATGCGACGCTGGGTGAAGGTCGCTTAAGGTGACGTCATTGGTGCTACCTTATATAAATGATACTGACATTAAGAACTGGCTATCATATTCTACAACGTAGCCTATACTATAAGGGCGTATTTAGTCGGAACATTAACATTTTATAGTGACACCGCTCGGCACCGGTTTATTGGTGATCACGTGACTAAACGAAATAATCTCGAACGCTGATATTAAATTTAAAACCTGTATAAATGATCAGGTTTCTAATCATTATCCACCACATGTCTAATTATATAATTACATTCAGTGTGTTGGATAAATATCAAGATGTTTACAGAATTATTTCCCAAATAAATTGTTGTGTATGCAGGGAAATGCGCAACGCAATAGACCGTCATTGCATCAGTCATCAGTGTACGCCATGTACATGTACGATGAATTTTCCGTACAATGTTATGTTTGAAAGTTTTGATATCGGGTACCGACTAGTCGACGCAACGCGACTTTTGGGCCTCGACTAGTCGACTCTGAAATTCACTAATCGTTTCAACACTAATGTGTCATCTGCCAATTTGGGGATATAGAGAAGCTAAACTAAATGAAAGTGTCAATGACACTGTAGCTCAACTTGGAAAGGGAATAATTTAATGTATTACAGTCAATGGAGCGATTAGGAATGTGGAAAGTTGAATGTCTAATACTAGTTTATAGACATGAAGAGAAAAGTAAAATCCAAGATGGCTGCTGGCGGCCATGTTTTCGGCCGAATGACCCCAAAATGAGTCGTCCCAAAATGACTCGTTCCCATCTACATGTCAATTTCAACAGCCATGACAAATTTCATGATGATCAGACTAAAGGTACGACCTGTAGCCCGTGCTAAAGGATTTAGTAATACAAAGAGTAAAATTCAAAATGGCTGCTGGCGGCCATGTTTTTTTTCCGAATGACCCCAAAATGACTCGTTCCCATCTACACGTCATTGTTAACATCCATGAAAAAATTTATCATAATCCGAACAAAGGTACGACCTGTAGGCCTTGCCAGAGAATTTAGTCATGCAAAGAGTAAAATCTAAGATGGCTGCCGGTGGCCATGTTTTTTGGCCGAACAACCCCAAAATGACCTGTTCCCATCTACATGTCAATATTAACATCCATGACAAATTTCATGACGATCAGACGAACAGTACGACCTGTAGCCCGTGCTAATGAATTGAATATGGAAATCCAAGATGTCAACAGCCATGACAAATTTTATAATGATCCGACCAAAGGTACGACCTGTAGCCTGTGCTAAAGGAAATTGTTGACGCATCACACACGGACACACACACGCACACACGGACGACGGATACCAAGCCATGGCAATAGCTCAAACTTTACAAAGTAAAGTTGAGCTAAAAATACAAGAAGTTTCTATAGAAATTTGATAATAAAGAAACTTTCCAGAAAAGATCAGGCCAAAGCAGAATGAGGTCCCCAGAAGGTGAATTTAGAAATACTAGCCCGCTATGCAGGATAGCATCACTAAATTCATCCTCTGGGGACCTCATTCTTGCAAATGACAGGCACACTAAACTCAGACTTGAGGCCGCACTGTGTGGTGAAATAATTTAAAATTTGACATCATAAACTTCTGAAATTCTTGTAATGTACAGTAATGCCCTAAATAATCGACTCCTTAACAGCAGACTGAGAGCTTTCGATGAATGGCAACAAGCCATATTTCCGACTAAATGCTGAAAAATTACCCATAATTCTGCTGTGGTTAAGGAGTCGATTATTTAGGGCATTACTGTACTGTGTCTCCAGGATCGCCCTAGGCCCAGGGACCAGCCGAAATGGCGATGTGGGCGAAGAAGTCTCCCTATTCTTGCTCACTTCGCCCTAATTTTGCAGCCGGGCGAAGTTTAAATTGCCTGGAAATTTCTTAAGTTTACCGACGAAAATCAGCAAAATATTTATCCTTTTACTGCCACCATTGATTGAAACCAGTTATCCATTGATAGGTTCTTATAACATTCCGTTCTCCCAAAAACTATTATATAAAATGCTACCATTCTCTCACAATTATGTGTGAGATTATTCATAGTTATTAGAGTGATGATTTGAACATTCCATATTTGAACCATTATTTGATCATTTAAATATTACATATCTCCAATTTTCGTAATACAGGCAACTACTGTACTGGTCGATTTCTATTTTATAAAGCCCAATTCACCGCAGAGAACACCCAATTCGCCTTATTTTTGTGACAGGGAGAAGTCACTTTGCCCTGAAAATCAGGTCTAGGATAGTTCCTGCCTATGCCAAAGAAAAAAATATTTGTGGTTGGGGTTTTCCTAATTTATACCCCCTACAGTCAGCTACAGTAAACATTTTTCCAATGGGGAAGTCAGAAAAAAATTGCAGGCACGTATGCTGATTTTTGACTTTCGAGCCTTGTTGGGACCCTTGTTGCGGAAAAAATTGTTTGTTGGTCTATCGACCACCCACCCACCCTGGCATATGTGCCCGGAAAAAACTTTTTTCCACTCCCCTGATGGTACAACTAAAATCTCTGGAAAATTTCATCACATTATATAGGCAACAAATAATAAACTGGGAATAAACACATTCCAACATAAAAAAATCTGTCAACGTATTTGGTTTGTACAAAAAGCAATGAAAACACTTCTCAGCCCAATGATATAAAGGCATATTATGGACTTGTTCGGGCGGGTGAAACTGATGTCAGTACCCAGGCGCAATTCCAACTGGGGATATTTTCCGTTATTCTACTAGCATCACGGAAAATCTCAAAGAAATCGACCGTCCCACTCCAAAGAAAACATCCTCTGAACTACGCTCAATTGTAAATATTATTAATATATAAAAATGATGGTGTGTGTGTAAATTTGGATTACTATTCGTAAAATTAACTACTTTGAGCAAGATTATTCTCCATTTCTATTTGGTCACCCCACCGGAGTGTTTCACATCATTTTAAAATTCAAGGCAGAAAAGAAAGCCATAAATATATATCAATAAAAATTATTTAAACAAATAAAAAAAATTTAACCCAACCTGCGGACCCAACTGTTTCTGACATGTAACCCCAACCTCACATTTAATTTTCTTTGGCCCCTAGAGCAAATACAGTAATGCTCTAAGTAATCAGGGAGAGCTTTCCGATGAATGGCAACAAGTCATATTTCCGACTAAATTCTGAAAAGTTACCCATAATTCTGCTGTGGTTAAGGAGTCGATTACTTAGAGCATTACTGTAGAATAGAATACTAGAACTTACCACATCTGCATTTACCGATCTGCCTTTGAGCGAGTTCTAACTTACAGCTACACTGAAAGCATCTTTTCTTATTTTTCTGAACTGGTTTCTCCTCTTCTATTTCAGTTAAAACGGAATTATCCCTGGAATAGAAACAGGCTGATGAGTACAAAATATCATGTATATTTACCACATACATGTAAGATGCAGCTTAAATATAAATGTGAAACTTCAGAAATATTTCAATTAAGCAGAAGAATACCTTGAAGCAGGAATTGAGCCCCTGGAAGCAAAGAATTTGTTTCTTTTGATGTAACTTTTATGACCCGCCCATGCTGGGCTAAAAAACTTTTGGCCAATTTTTGTTTGTTTGCTAAATTAACAAAAAAATTCAAAAATGGCCAAATTAAATCCTCATTTTCTGGGCCGACAATTAATGAATAATATTTTTTTATTTAACAGCTAACATTCTATATAATTATAATAACATAAATCCAATTATTAAACCAAGTGAAATAAATCTGTCCACACAGAGCCAAAGCAACTTCATAGTTAATCACACACCTCAATGTAAGGCAGTCCAAATCTCCAAATACTGTGTCTAGACATCTTTAATCCCACCATTGTTACTTGACAATATAATAATTCTACCCACTATCTACCATTCTCCCTTATGACAGACAATGGATTCATTACTGTTAATCCTTGTTACTGTTTTAATATGAATTTGGTGGCCAATTGTTTGATCGTACACTGCCCTGAGTGTGTTTCCATTAAGCTGTACCAATATCACCTTATAAAACAAGCCTTGAAATAGGGTGTCTGTCATTTGCAGAGGGTGAATTTAGTGATGCTACCCCGCACAGCAGGCTAGCAAGCCTAGCATCACCAAATTCACCCTCTGGGAACCTCATTCTGCTTAAGTGTAAGCAGAATGAGGTCCCCAGCGGGTTAATTTGGTGATGCTAGCCCACTATGCGGTGTAGCATCACTAAATTTCTGGGGACCTCATTCTGCAAATGACAGACACCCTATTTCAAGGCTTGCTTATAAAATAGTTGATCCAGTCAATGCTCCCATTACAAAATCAATTAGGTTTTTTAATTAGATTTCCTATTTTGTGGTAAAAAATAAATTGGCCAAATTGATTTTTTTCTTTTTTCCCCCCATTTTCCAAAAAATATTGCCCATTGGAATCTATATTGGAAAATATATAAGAGAATGCATTGGCACATGGTTTTCACAAAATTCCAGGCAACTCCAGTCATGGAAGGGTTAAATATTGAATGATTGGACTGGAATATTGAATTTATGATTGAAATCATATAAGAAAGGAAATATATTGGAGAAAGTCTAAGGGAGTCTCTCGTTCGGAAAATTTATTTAATCTTTGCTGTCATTTCAAATCGAATAGAACCTTTTGCATAATCCACATCTATTTAAATATTTATATATTACATTTATATCCAACCCTGCATCCAAACTTAAGTTTTCAGTTTGCGTGCCTCTCAGAAGCCATGCATGCCGGAGTTTAGTGTGCCTGTCATTTGCAGAAAGAGGTCCCCAGAGGGTGAATTTAGTGACGCTATCCCGCATAGGTAAAGTTCCCTTATATCATTAGATACAGAACTTTTCTGATTTAAAGGTGCAAGGCTTTTCACTCAAAAGTGAACAGTTGCAAAAGAGAATTCTCATACAGGTAAGGATTTCATTAAATTTGCCTTCTAAGCTCTATATACCGTAGGTGTACTCCATACAACGAGAGAAACTGTAGCCATTCTAATATATGTTATTCAATTTTACTATTTGAGAATTTAGTTTTTTCCAATTGGGGAAATAGACCTAATTAGACCTGGATTAAATTTATTACCTTTTTTCTCCTCGCTCAGGAGCGGTTGTTGAATCTGTTACATTTGAGGAAGCAGCATTGTCTTTTTGAGGTAATTTATCATCAGATACACTTTCTGATTTGGAGGCGCAAGGCTTTTCACTCAATAGTGAACAGTCAGAGGAACTTTTATTAACAGTGTCAGGCATTTTGTCCACGTCAGTCCTCGATAGAATTTCACTGTCACTTAATTTCAAATTGTCTGTCCCTTTGAAAGCGGAGTTAGAACTAGGAATACTATTGAAGTTTAGACTTGTCGATCCTAGTCCCGAACAGTCTGGTAGAACTCTTGGTGTACTTGAGGGAGCAATCGGAGAGCAGTCTGGGATGACTCTTGAGGCACAGTCTCCACGTCCAAGACCTGAACACTCCCCGTGGCTTATTCCTGTGCATTCTTCATCACCTGAAAGGTTGAAGTAATAATAAGTTGAAGTACATAATAGTAACACGTTTTCTCGAAACTTTCAGCCACTGGCCTTCGTCTGAAAACTATATTATCAGAAAATAACATTTTGGACACTGAAAGTACATCAATTGAACAATATACCCTGCTGGACAAAACAAGTGTCCATTGGCACCGCGGTGTATTTGCCGTTCGGCCACGGTGTCAGAGTTTGTAACTGCAGTTGAGCACCGCAGCCGAATGGCAAGTACACTGCGGCCAAACAGCAAGTTCACTGCAGCCGAAAGGCAACTACCCTCGCGGTCGAATGGCATGTACACCGTGGTTAGATTTCTGGTTTGTATTGTCTTTTTTCAGTTTGATGAAAGTACACCGTGGCAACTACACCATGCTGAATGGCAATTACACCGCGGCCCAACTGTAGTTAGCCGGTGGAGCCGCGGTGTAGTTGCATTTCGGCCGCGGTGGCAACGCTAACCGCACCGCAGTTAAGTGGACACTTGTTTTGTCCAGCAGGGTACTAGACTGGATGTTTACAAGGTACATTAAAGTGTTAGAATGTGTTTATGACATACATGTATGTGTACTCCCCTGTTCCTGCGATTTTCTCAGGTGTGGTTGTCAGGCGTTAATTCAGTTTCAATCAATGTCAAAAATTTATCTGATAATTAATATACTTACTGATGAAGGCCAGTGGCCGAATTCTTCAAGAAAGAGCATTACAACTTCTCCCATGAAGATATTAGTTTCAAAAAGGATTTGGCCACTCGGCCCTTTGAACATCGGGTGCCATCATGCCTATCTTATCTGTGATATTATCATTTAAATACTGCCCTACAGAAGGGCCCTGTGCCAATGCATTCTCTTATATATGCGAGTCGACCATAGGTCGCCTCGCATATATAAGAGAATGCATTGGCTTAACACATTAAAAATTATAAAATTGTTAAAGAATGTAAGAAAAAATGGTAAAAAAAGATTTTTTTTAGGCCAATGCATTCTCTTATATATGCGAGGCGACCTATGGTCGACTCGCATATATAAGAGAATGCATTGGCACAGGGCATAACTGTAACTATCACAATGTGGTCAAGGAGCCGGTTCCGATGATATCCATATTTGTATGGTTCTATTGAGACAGACCGAAGATATTTTAGGCTGTTGAAGCTTTATTTGGCCGGTTTTGGCCGGTTTGTTGGGTAAAGGGTTAAGGCCAGTCACTTCTGCTGTGTTTAAGGAGTCGATTACTTAGGGCATTACTGTATCGCACATGGCAATTTCAACATTTCGTTTTCTCTATATTTTTCAGATATCCCAGTCTTGAAATAGTGCGTCTTGTCATTTTAAGAATGAGGTCCCCAGAGGGTGAATTTAGTGATGCTAACCTGCACAGCAGCTAGCATGACCAGAAGATAAAATGCATAATCGAGGTGACTAAAGGGTGAACATCACCATCTTCAACTGGGAACTTCAATCTGATCATACATGTACTAGTACCGCTATACTTAAAGTAATTGACCACCAATAACGTGGTGTCACCCCGTTAATACCGCAGTACTATACCGCGGTATCCTCCAATACCGCGGTACTGATACCGCTTGTTAATGCGAACAAGTATGTGGGAGTAAATACCTCCCCTCAAAGAGTTCCATGAAAATCACCGCGGTATTCAAAAAAATTAATGCAGTGCCCGCTAAAAGACCGCGGTATTCATAAAAATTAATGCGGTGCCCGCTAAAATACTGCGGTATCATTATCGCCCAATACCGTAACTCCACCGCCGTGACCATCTTGATACCGTTACCGTTTATTACCGGTATCACCGCGGTCATGACCGGGGTATCACCCCGTTTTTCTGGTCAATTACTTTGAGAATAGCGGTAGGTCTCCTGGCCAAGTTTTAAAAATATTGACTGAAAAATGTAGGAGTAAAAGCTCGGACAGCATGGACTTAAGGACAATTTGATTTGAGTACACCACTCCCAACTCGTTGTGGGGGGGGGGGGGACAAAAATACAAAAGTTGAATATTTTTCGTGAGCTAATTTTACCTCCTGTAGATATGCTACTAAGTTGGTGGGCTGAACTAGAAGTTGATGCGGCTGCATAGTCTGATTTACATGTACTTGTATTTTCTAAAGCTGGAGGTTTCAAAGAGTCTTGTGATTGTTCTAGGTTATCTGAAAGAAAACATATTTATATAACCAGCAATATTAAAAGACATTGTACGGCGATGAAAAGTCTATCATAGTCTGATCAACCTGCAAGCCTTGAAATAGCCTGTCTGTCATTTGCAGAATGAGGTCCCCAGAGGGTGAATTTAGTGATTCTACCCCGCATAGCGGGCTAGCATCACCAAATTCACCCTCTGGGGACCTCATTCTGCTTACATCTCAGCAGAATGAGGTTCCCAGAGGGTGAATTTGGTGATGCTAGCCCGCTATGCGGGGTAGCATCAATAAATTCACCCTCTGGGGACCTCATTCTGCAAATGACAGACACCCTATTTCAAGGCTTGTCAACCTGTCATTTCTCGGAAGGCGTGCAGTAATGATGTGCAATTTTGAAATTTCATTTCGGTTATTGTTTTACTAAATACACCAATTGGCAATGACTATATGCAATTTATGCATAGAGCAGATGGTACTAGTATATAAATATATATACATGACATAACATTTCCAGCCATTTTCCAGTCATTTCTATGGTCTTTGTGGCAATATATGCCATTGTCACTGATATGACACATAAATGTTCCACACATCTTTGAACCCGTAACACCGATATTTCAGTGCAACGAACCGTGACTATATCCCATAACACCGATATTTCAGTGCAAACGAACCGTGACTATATCCCGTAACACCAATATTTTGGTGCAGCGATGACATGAGGTACTAGTAAATGATAACTCAGAATTCTATGATTCGGAATAAGAAACTACACGGCAGGTAATCAGACCCATTATTATATATATGTTTGTCTGAAGTTAACTGACTGAGATTGGCTTTGATATATATGTACATGTATATCTGTTGCATAATTTATGTGGGAATAACTTTTATAAGCAAGGCTAGGGCTACTAGTACTCTGTGTGTGTGTGTCTGAATCAGCATCACTTTATAAGTACTGTACCTCTGTAGCATTTTGAGCACATCCCCTGAGTCTTCTCCGACCTGAAATTGAGAAAGATTACATGTATACATTAATTACAGGCATTAAGATAATCCACCCCCCCCCCCCCCCCCCCCGTCTGGATTTTCCTTACTTTAACATGTAGTGGCCAGTTAGTCTCATTTTATCATCAACTATCATCTATGACTACATGTATGTGACTTAGAAAAACTATCATTGTTGACAAGGAAGCATGTTTTTCCTTTGGCAGAGTTATTACAGTTCATCATTATTTTTTTTGGAGTTAGCTAGTTTATCTCCCCCTCCCCCACCCCCATTTTTTCTTTTACCTCAACAAATAATGGCCAATTACGTAATCACACTTTATCATTCAATATGACTATGCAACTAAGAAAAACTAACATTGGTGACAAGGAAGCATGTATTTTCTGTGAAAGAGGCAATAATATTGAAGATGGATTATCTCTTCATATAACAATTTTGAAATAATTGTGTAGGTACCGGTATAAAATAATAAATATGAATAGAAGATCCCTGTCAGGAAATGCTTCTATCAATTAATATTGATTTTATTTCGAATATTTTATTATGAAATGAGATGATTAAATGGGACAATTTATTGTTCTATTTTTAGAACAGACCATTCAGGCGATACCATATAGCGATATAGACCATATGGTGTTCCCATTGCTATGTGCCGAATGTCCAAATGTCCAAGATTGATTGTTTGTATTGTTTTATTCCATAGTTATAAGCGATAATGAGTCTAATTAATTTTTATTTATGGTAATTATTTGTGGTAAGTAGCAGGCATTTATCCTGGGTAATTAATTCAATGTATGAAATTGAAATATTGGCTCACAAAAGTCACCGAAAACCATGCAAGTTCGAGTTGGGACCTTCACCTACAGTGAAGTACATTCTTAAGGAACAGATAATAACTAAGAAATATATTCCCCGCTTTACTGTTTTTACTTTATAAGGTCCCCTGTCAAAACTTCAAAAAGTTCCAAGATTATGTACTGGTGTAATATGATCTCTACGGTCTTTAGCCAAAGTAGAGATTCATAACATGATCTACCTCCAGAATGATTTAGTCATACAGAGAGTAAAATCCAAGATGGCCATTGGTGGCCATGTTTTTCAATGAAATACGAAAAATTTGATGGCTCCCTTCTAGTGGCCACCCAAAAGATCCATATGAAGTTTGGTGACGATCGGATCAGGGATGTGGTCTGTGGGGTGTGCCAAAGGAATGTCATGCAAAGAGTAAAATCCAAGATGGCTGCCAGTGGCCATGTTTTTCATCGAAATTTTTTCAAATTTAATGGCTCCCATCTAGAGGTGATCCTGAACATGCCAGTAAATTTTCAAAACAATTCTCCAATAAATGTGGGCTGCAGGGTGTGCCGATGGATTCAAAATTTAAATCAAAGATGGCTGTTGGTGGCCATGTTTTTAACAAATTTTGTAAAAAATTGATGGCTCCCATCTAGAGGTCACCCCAAGATCCATATGATGTTTAGAGATGATCGTATGAGGGAGGTGCCCTGTAGGGTGTGCCGAAGTATTTAGTCATACAATGATTAAAATCCAAGATGGACGCCGGTAGCCATGTTTTTCATCGGAAATTTTTCAAACTCGAGAGCTCCCATCTAGAGGTGATCCATAACATGTGTAAATTTTCAAAACAAACTGTATATATAAAACCCGTCATCTGTCTGTCTGTATGTGTAACTGTAATGCTTTAGGCGCATTTATAACTTTTCAACCATATGTTCAATGTACTACTAGTAGTAGCCCAATTGTGTCATAGAACATTCATGCCGATTGGTCAACGAAAGCATGAGATCGAACAAGGTCCACAAACGCCGTGTTTGCATTGAAAGAAGACACTATTTCTTATGTTTGTCAAAATGACTTCATGTGAAATTGCACACAAACGGGTGAAACCCACAGTTGTGTTGCTATTGTATTGACAAAATTTCCATGCGTTCTATTAAAGCATTGTTGGAAATGGGCACTAACTTAATTTGTTACATCAGGTAGAGTGCAAGACGGTGAAGGGACGCAGTACAACCTCCCACAAGTGGGTACGGTACCGTTTAACAGATTCGCCAGAACTTGGTTAGAAAATTGGTTCCAAATTGTGCACAATTGGGCCACATGCCCCTATATACATGTACATGCATGGGTAGCACACAAAGGGGCCACTCCGCTTCTGAATAAATGTTTATATAGGGCAAAAAGGGGCCACAGGTCCCTGTACATGTATACAGGTAGTGCCCTTTACATACCTGTATATATATATATACATGTATATTTCCTAATTTCAAGGGCTGTTCAAATACGTGGTATGAGGAATTGTCTATGCTTATGAGGTGTACATGTACTGTAGATCTATTATGCTGATAATTTCAAGCAAAAATTATCAGTAGTGTCATGCTGACAACCCTTCCATATAATACTTTATTTCAGTATATACTGTAGTATATATATTTTTAAATAATGAATCATATATTTTGCAATGCGTAATTTTATTTGCATTATTTGTATAATATAGAATTCCAATTCAAAAATATTTGTGATCTGTACTTTATATCTGATGAATATATAATAGACATGATTGTATTCGGACATACTCTCTGAAGTTATGTATCCACAAACTTGCGCAACAAGCCAACAACATTGGAAACGTTAACATATAATGGTTAGCATACATAGCGCTAGCAATACAAAATGCACTCATGTGCTCTATGAACGATGCAAATAACATGGTAATTATAATGAAAATGAATAAATTCATTTTCATTATAATTACCATTTTGGTTGCATCATTCATAGAGCACATGAGTGCATATTTCACCAATAGAGTATTGCCCTAAGTAATCGACCCCTTAACCACAGCAGAATTATGGGTAACTTTTCAGGATTTAGTAGGAAATATGGCTTGTTGCCATTCATCGGATAGCTTTCAG